>CM060943.1:1014190309-1015566976 GCA_030765085.1 Allium cepa | reverse complement strand
ATTTAATATATTTAAATATTATATTTCTTAAAACAAAATTATTATATATATATATATATATTATATATAAAGCAAATACTTTGGCCAAATGGTCAAAATGAAGCCTTTTTCGGAATATCCAAATTGCATTTCTCTAAAATTCAAAATAAACATATACTATAGGGACCCTTTTGTCATTTTGATTCACCACTTCGCCACTGTAAGCATTATCTCACGATTTACCAAGCAGTTTCCTAAATTCTCTTAATTATATACAAAATTGCTCATCGTTTAGCTTCTAGTCGCGAGATTCTTATGTTATTCTTTTTCTTTCAAATCTCAGGATCATCGGGCTTTGGGTTTAAATTTGAATTTAGGTCGCGAGCTTGAATAATTTAATTTGAAGTCTGCTGAATCTAGCGTCCTGATGGGATGATGAATACTTAAGCACTATCGAGTGGATTATGAATCAGATTACTATGAGATCGCCATCACTGCTTTGATTGTTTAATAAAAGGTGTGAAATTTTATTTTAAATTCAAATTATGGTTTCCTTCGGAACTAAAATTCTCTACCCCTACCATCATTTTTTGTACAGATTGATATGTTGCAAGATGGAGATGGCTCGTTCTTTAACAACTTTCAATCCATCAAGACGCACAAGTAATGTTATCCTATAATTTTATAATTTTATTTAGTCAAGTTGCCTACGTTAGTAACTATTCTAATGAATCGGTATCTTCCTTGTTTGTGGTACCCATAGTATTCAAGGGATATGTTAAATCTGCAATGCATAGCAATCTTTGTTAGATTTCCAACTCGATATTTTTTTGTACCAACTACTTTTTTCCAGAATCAGATTTACTTTATATTGTAAGTGCACTGAATTACATTAACAAATTGCTTTTGGCCCTTTTTATATATTATGATGAATAGAAGTAAATATCTAAGTGGTCAACAATTTAGAGGCTTTTTATCAAATGTTTGTAGCAATTATACATAAAAGATCCTTGAAGTTTATAGAACTAAAAATATTTTAATGATTCAAATGAATTCAAAGTTGAAATAACTACATGCAATATAATTTCCTTTTAAACAACCTAATGGACAGGAGAAATGATCTAAAAAAGAGTTGATACCAGCTGCATGACATTTGTGACATGATTGAGACTTTTCAATAATAGCTGGATAAGAAAGTACAAAACCTAAGTACTTTGTAAATAAGAGGAAGAAAGAATAACAAGGATAGTAAAGAAACAAATGCAGTACACTTTCCCTACTTCTCTGTCAACTAAGTATTTTATTAAATTTCTCATAATTTGTATCAAAAAAGGTTAGTGGTAATGATAAGGCTATTATAGTCGTGGATGCATCATGACATTGTATTCTTTCGAAGTTCAATAATGAAGTTGGACATTACATGTATTTTTATGTATTTATTGATAAGCTTTATTTTTCTAAACCGAAGTTGTAAGAAGTCCTTACTTGTCTATATAGTTTGCATATGTGTTGTGTGTCTATACATTGCAAATTAGATATATTTGATGCGTATTTGTCAAAGTATGTGTAGAAATAATCTGTTTCAATATTCTACACATTTAGTATTGGCATGTCAGTCCATATTTTAAGCTAAAGTTGCATGTATTTGTCATGAACGGTTGTAGCACAGGAAAATGTATCTTAAAAGAATTGTATTTTCAAGTTGAAAACATAAAAAATCTATAAAAATGTTTCAACATTGTAAAATATCGTTTGGTTATTGATCTATATCACAGTGATAAGATAGATAAGTGGCTTCCAATATCCTTATGATTTTTTTCCAGCATAGTTCGTGTATTCTGTAACATACTAAATTATAAATTTGTCCAATTGATTATGAACGTAGTAAGCTTCCTAAAATACATGTCTAGAAACATTAAACTAAATATACTAATCATATGGATGATACTTAGATAAGTATATGTTTGAAACTTTGTACGATGAATGCATGTTCAAATAATTTGAAGCTGTTTGCACAAGTAGACACAAAAAAATAGGAATGTAGAATGCTCCTTTTGCATTTATTGGATTTCATATAAGTAGTACTAGAACAACAGTAATCAAATATAATTATGTGAAGGCTATTTTGCATGTTTTGATAGTTAATTATAAGCTGATGATGTGATAATAGCTCATTGATGATTTCCATGTGTACACATAACGTACCACTTGCACAATATATATAGTAATGTTGCCATCACCCTACAAATATAATATTAATTAATGATCAAATAATAAGGATTTGATGTTAAAAATTCTGCCAAATTACATGTGTTTGTTAAACCAAACGATAGATTAGAAGGTTTAGAAATTTGCTACCGACTAATTTTATGTTAAATAAGTTTTTTGAAGAAAGCATGTTGGAATAAGTTTAGCTTTGCCATATAAAGTTAAATATGGAATTACTGAAAATAAGAAGTTTGCGACCAATTTTTCTTATGCATGTCCATCGGGCATGCCTTGGGTACTGGACCATCGTCGTATAATCTTAAACCTAATGGTGCACAGATGAATTAGTTTAGGGGAGATATGAATTGTAATAAAACTTATTAGTAAGAGACATTGTTAGATATTACTAAGGCACACCCTATAGACGTTTAATGCACTTCATATCTAAATCATTGGTAAATGTTGGATACGGATGATCTTCGGCTGAGCCGTGTACTTCATCACTATCTTAAAGACGTTTCGGCGTTCTGCTCAAAGGTGCAAGCAGTCGAACAAACGCCATCGCCTCTAGGATGAAACAACCTCTCTCTTTGTTTGGTTTTGTAGTATCGATCCGTCTGCACAAATGGAATCCGCTCAGTTGCACTCAAAGTTGCCGCTCGGTTTTTTTTAAGAAATTTCATGGAGAAGAAGAATGGTTTGCTACAGAAGAAAATGTTATTCGTATTTTTTTGATTTCGTCTAACAATCAAGTTTAATTAGATGAAATACCAAGTCGAATGTTTTACCGAGTCGTGGAGTAACCGTTGACTCAAAACTCGGATTTTAAGTTTTACCATCTCAAAAAAAAATAACGGTCAGAAATGGGTAAAACTTTCGTCCAAAAATATAAGTGCTACACCACAATAAGCCCAAGTCCGAGCCCGGATTGGGTCGGTCAGTCGGCGCGCACGCGTGTGATGGTCAATCATGGTCTCTCTACTCATAAAAGAGCATCATTGGGTGCTCAACGGGTCCAATTTAGCTTCTAAGTATCAAGTATAAATACTTAAAGTCCTACAATGTGGGCTATTCACATATATATGAGTCATTCTCACTCCGTCAATTTTTTAATAATTCACCTAAAATTTAAAAAAAACATTTCCACCAATCCCCTAGTTGAACTTTTTTAAGATATTTTTCAAGCAGCTTCTGAAAACATAAAATTATGCATAAACAAATGTGTCTTTCGACTTGAACCTTTGCATAGTGGATAAGGTTCAGTTTTTACTAGAGTGGCACGTAGACTTGAACACTATTCATGATATCAAACCACATACAATCTTTCTGGAGTGCAATCAAATAAGCCCATGCATTTATAGCCATGCATATCTATCTCAGTTTAGTGAATGTTATAAGAATTTTGCCCAAAATTCCATAGAAACGGCCACATTTCCACATCCACATAGGTGAATCTATCAAGAATACTCCTGAAAGTAGGTACTTCACTCTACATAGAGTATAGATCTCATTAAGAGTTTCTATTAACTCATCTTCTAACCACTTCAGGAATACATGCTTCAAAATATATAAAAATAGTATGTTCAACTCATATCACTTCACAACTTGTTCTTACCCATTGAACCTAGTTCTTGGGATCTCTAGTTATTAGGTCGGGTTACTATTGTGCGTGACTCAACAATCTAAGGGCAATAGTCCCATTCTTTTAGAGGTTCTAAGGACTTTCTCTCTGGCTAGTCTTTTCATCAAAGGATCATCTAGATTTTCATCACTGCGTATGTGATCCACTCTAACAACTCCTAAGGAGAGTAGCTCTCTAATAGTGTTGTGCTTACGACATATCTGTCGTCTCTTACCGTTTTAATAACGGTTTTGTACTTTTGCAATAGCCGTGGTACTATCACAATGTATCAACACATTTGGTATCGGTTTTTCCCATAAAGGAATCCCAGCTAGCGGATTTGTTAAGTAATCTGCTTCTTACTAGCTGTGGCTAGTGCTATTATCTCGGACTCCATAGTGAACTGAGCCAAAATAGTCCGTTTCTTAGATTTTCAAGAAACAACTCCACCAGCAATGCTAAATATATAGCCACCAGTTGCTTTCGAATCATTAGATAAAGTATTCCAATCTGCATCGGTGTATCGTTCTAGGAGCTGATTCGAAAGCTTTATCAAATATCCCATCAGTGTATCCTTCATCGATGTATCCTTCAAGTATCCAAATATACTATTAAATATATAGCCACCAGTTGCTAAATAAATAGTTCATTTTAGGTCATGACCCTTTCGATAGCATGCCGGTGCTCTATACTAGGTCTACTAGTAAACCTGCATAATAATCTCATGACACAGGCAATGTCGTGTCTAGTACAATCAGTGGCATGCCGAAGGCTGCCAATAATGCTTGCATAATCAGACTGTCTTGCACATTCACTAATGTTCCTAAATAGTTTTACACTAAGATCATATGGTGTACATGCGGGTTCACTGTCAAAGTAATTGTATTTCTTTAGTAACTTCTCAATCTAATAAGATTGATCCAAAGAAATTATCTTTTCTTACCTATTAATCTTAATTCCAAGGATTACACTCGCTTCTCTTTGATCTTTCATATCGAAGTTGGCACATAACAAAGATTTGACATTGTTTATAGCAAGAATGTTTGACCCTAAAGATAAGTAGATCATCTACATACAGACATATAATAGTGCAAATGTAATTCTCAGATTTACAGTAAATACATCTGTCACTTTCATTAACTTTAAAACCATACGAGATTATTAAGTTATCAAATTTCTTATGCTATTGCTTAGGTGCTTGTTTTAAACCATATAATGATTTATCTAACTTGCAAACTTTATGTTCTTAACCAAGAATTACAAATCCTTCACGTTGGTCCATATAAATTTCCTCTTCTAATTCACCATTTAAAAAAGCAGTTTTAATATCCATTTGGTGTATTGTTAAATTATGAATAGATGCTAGTGAAGTTAGTACTCGAATGGATGTAATTCTAGTTACAGGTTAAAAATTGTCAAAAAGTCTACATTTTCTCTTTGCTTAAACTCTTTAGCTACTAAACGGGATTTATATACAGTTGGTGTACATTGGATAAAGTATTTTAATCATTGGATAACAAAGCTTTAGTCATCACATCTCTACAACCCATCAGTGGTTAGTATATGTTGTTCTTCTCTTTCCTGTCTCCAAAATTATGTGTATTTTTTTAATAGTAACTTAGGACTTTGGATTCTTTTAAAATAGGTTGGGCATGAGTTTGGTGCCTACCGCAAGCAAAAGACGATTTGGCTCTTTGGCTACATTGCAAGTTAAGTTTTAATTATATGCTTTCCGTATAATTTATCCATTATTTCCAAATTATTTTTTATGTAATGAGAGAAAACTGAATCTGGCTTCATGAAGTATGTTGATGTTGACACCGAAAGTTATTTTATGGTTGACAAACCCGAATTGTCACTGGATGTGATATGTATTGGTTTACATGCATGGTGGATTATGTTAATAGATATATTAGATATGGTAGGAGCATTTTTTTACATTTATTTTTGCAGCCAAAATACACGGAAAGCCAAAACATGCTTTAGTGGCGACTGTTGGTAAAATTTTAGGTAATGATCCTACGCTATGTACAAGGCTATATTTAAATAATTAGTTTGCAGTTACATGCTCAAAAATCAGATCTTACCCCTGGATGAGCATAATAGAACCTACCAACTTTAATGTAGCTTTCTCCTTTACCTATCTTTCATTTAGGTTAAGTTGGTTGCAAATAAGCACATATCTATCTTGGTGGATTACTAAGTATATTATTCTTAACTAAGAAATGACTTAAACCCGCTTTCCATTATTACACACTAAACCACGTGGCATGAGTAAACCATGCATGCAGTTAGGGCATAGGAAAATTATATATACATGTTGGTACATGTCATAGAATACGATTGAATGCATGTATATTATTAAAACACAGAAGTATACATATTATCAATAGGAATCATACTAAAGCAGGCTCCTGTATCTTAAGTAACACACAAAACCAAAGAATGAAATAATGTACATGTTGCATGCACATTATGTTGTTAGATGATGAAAGGCTATAAGAAAAAATAAAATAAAATTTAAAGTGCGAAGGCCTGCAACTTTATAATCCCATGGAGGCTCTGTATAACTCACGTTACAAACTAAAAACACATAAGCCCATATGTACACACCACGCACACACATATCGGTGAGGATCCGCTCAAAACTTTTGTTTGTTCTTTCACTCGATTCTCATGAATATTTGTAAAAAAATGAATAAAGTGTAAATTTCACGATATTTTTTCATTACGTTATATATTATAATAAAAACAGAATTAACATGTGATTTTCACAATAAAATGAAGTTAGCTTGCATATTTATTGTTGTAAAGTATCACCTAAGCATTTAACCATTGTTTTACAATCAATGAATTTTTTTCGGTTTATATTTGTACGGACTACAATCCCTTTGCTATGAGATTTCATTTAATGTTACAATAATAGCTTACCATATATATAAGTTATCTTCCACGTACAATATACTAAATACTACAACAATCTTCCCATGTAGTACAGTTAATACAAGTTTTGTTTGTACAACTTAGTTGTCCGTTCTTTATTTTCACAAGTTAGCTACTTGCATGTTATCTAATATTGATTTATACAAGAAAACAACACAGGAGTGGTCTGAATCCAACAAAAGATGCAAAATTCACTCCCAACCATAATATTATAAAAAAACTCAATCAACTCCGAAATCACCTTCATATAAGTCATGGATGCCTAGAACCAATCTCGACTTATTCAAAGATAGGAATACAAAGATGAAAAAATGTTCGAGCCTTCAAAACACACTCCTCATAACATCATCGCTGATAATACACAACAAATGTCAACCAACGAGGAAGAAGCATGCACGAATGTGGACTTGAACACTAGCCCTACTGCATGTAAATGTTGTCGGGCAGCGGAAAGGAATCCTAGAAATTGCTGGCAGTCTAGGCAAACAAGCTATCGGTCGAACACATTGAGAAGATTACAAAAATCCTACAAACAGTGTTTTATAAAAGCAATTCCTCTCGAGCACGTGCATCGCACGTGCCAAAGTACTCGTGTGTATATATCTTTATATTTAATAATAGTTGTAACAGTTCCAGTGTCACACTTTTTTGGTATCAACATGAACTACTAAAAACATCTCTTTATATATTATCAGATCTTAATCACTTAAAAATAACATCTAATATTAATTTTTTTTTTACAAATTCAAACACCCATAAAAGTAGACTCTAACAATTAAACATGCTTTACAAATCTAAAACGCTTCTAAAAATAGGATCTAAAATTAAACTTCTTTTACAAATTCAAAATACTTCTTTACAAATATACAAATCTTAATATCACTTGAAAATAAAAACTCATTTTTTGTGACTGATTCAAACATATATAATTTATAAGGAAAACAATTTACGCGCGAATCGCGTGTCGTAACACTCGTGTGTGTGTGTATATTTTTATTAATAGTTGGCTTAGAAACGCAAACATTCGATCCGACCGTAAACTTTCGAAAATACCCTTTACTCGTACATAATTTAACGCTCTTCTATACGTGTTATCAAATCCCTTAAAAATTGTATCTAACAAATAAACTCACTTTATAAATTCAACACGTGCCTTTACAAATTTTGATAAACATTAATATCACTTAAAAATAGGGCTTGATAAATAGTTTTTTTTTTACAATTTCATAACACTCAAATATAATCAAATCTTAATGTCACTTTAAAATATGATATAACAAATGAAATTCCTTTACAAATTCTTTCTTTATTAACTAATAACAAAAAATATAAACTCAAAATACCAAAACAAATTAGATGCTGAAACTTAAAAGTAAAAATTCAAATAAAACCATGCGTGAGTTCAATGCAAAATATGACTAAATATTTTTGAAAATTATTTTTTTGAGTTTTTTGAAACATATACAATTTGAAGAACAGCTCAGACGATGAAGCCGTTAGCCTAGCGTTCGTTAGCCTAGCGTATATATATTGTTTCTCACGGAAATTTTTAAGAAATCTTTATTGTCATTTATTAATATAGATTTGTCGCAGCTCGGCCCAGTTTTATGCTTCTTAATCTTTCTGCCGCCTTATGAATAATAACCCTACCTCGTATATATATTGTTTCTCACGGTAATTTAAAAAAAATGTTTATTGTCATTTATTTATGCAGGTCAGGCAGCTCGGCCCAATTTTATGCGCATACAAATAATAGCCCCACCTGTGTTTCTTACATCACTAAGGTTAGAAAAACCCTAAATCGGAAAAAATAATAATTCAATCGATCCCTTCTCATCTACCGCCGCTCAATTCTCCTTATTGCCATGATCTATTATCTGCCTTCAAGCGTCTTCGAACTCATAGGTAATTTATTAGGTTGTTTTTACAGGAAATTTCGATGGCACGGTATAGTATATATTTTGTAGTTTGCTCAGATGTGAATCGCTATTAATTTTTTCCTAAATATTTTGATAAGTTCAAAAAGATTGTTTGAATTTTTGTTGGTTCAGAAGAAAGTAGCGGCTGTTGCATGAGCCGAGAGATTTGTTGCTTCTGCGTCATGAGTGCAACCATCAGCCAATTTAAAGCTTGTTTTCATTCAAATGGGACTTGTCTAAATTAAAGTTTGTTTAAGCTGAGAATTGGGATTACAAATATTCCTTTCACATATTAGACAAGATCTATAGTGTTCTAGTTTACATTATTCCATGGCTTTTTTAATGGCTGGCCTAAAGTTAAAAATAATAAATCAAAATTGCAGTCAATTGTTACTTTCAGGTAGCAATTTCATATTATATCTACGATATGAAGTCAATAGTGCCATAGTTATATGTACTGTGTATGGAACGTTAATGTTTGATACTGAACGACATATTACCAATAATCTATTAAACTACGAGGTAAACATAATGAACTAAGACTGTTGTTGGAGGCAATAACCCTTAATGTTGGAGGCAATAACCTAACATTAACATATCAATGATGTACAATTGGTATCCATACCCTACATCTTGAAATGCTAATTCCATAATCTAGCAGCAAAATTATCAATATAGTTATCTGCATAGGGTAAAGAATCAAAAACTATAACCATACCGATAATTCATTGCATTGTAATAACACATGACCTGAACTATCGTATAACTAATTCATATAGTGTTATTGTAATCATTTTATCTTGACCATTTAAAGTTTATAAGACTTCAGTTTTAAATTGGAAATGTGTATGGATAACGTTTTGTTCTTAGTTGTAAAAATATGAATAAATAAAGAAATCCTAATCATAGTGCTTCAGCTCAAGGAAAGTTGACAAGTTATAAAAATAAATGCGTGCATTTCAAATGATTAGTAGTATAACTGTATAACAAAAGATGCTTCACAAGTGGATACCAAGTTAGTAATGTGCATTAGTGAAGTAATTTTAAAGTTTGAATTAAGCACTCTTTTGGGTGGCATGCAAACCGATTAGTCTCATCTGGTATACACATAGTAGGTGCCATCGTTATCAAAAATCTAAAAATCTTACGATTTAAATCCCGTTTTGGATCGGATCTCTCCCGTTCCGATTCAATTTACATATTCCGATCCAAACTCACTTAAAACTGCAGTTGACAAAAATCATTCAATGCATTCTTATATATTCAATATATTTATCATCCACAATTCTAGTTCTAGTGTTTTGTAAGTAAAATAATAATGAAACAAGAGAAAAAACGGTATTTTAAGTTATATATGTAAAGTTCTTACGTCATAAGCAATTTTAAAGTATCTACAATTCTTAAAACATGGACCTTCTAAATCTACTATTTAAGATTTAAATCCCGTTTTGATTTAAAATTTGAACATTACGATTTACGATTTGAATCCCGTTTTGATAACCTTGGTAGGTGCAACATTTCTAATATTTTTAACAATCATTATTTTGCATTTCATTTATCTGTAGCTTTGTCTTCCTATCATGCCTCTATTTTGAATCAGGGAAGCAATAACAAACTTTTGTTGAGTTTCCATTTTATGTAGTAAGCAATTTTCTGTTTCATGTTCATTAAACCTTAATGACATACCATTGCTTTCACGGACAGAATAGATTAAACCGATTATAATGGAAAATTCTTTTGTATACAAGGAAATAAGAAATTACATATGTAGCACAACAATAGTAAGATGACATAAACTTTACATGTCTTTAAAAAATTAAACGACATTGGTTATGTGACAATTTTAGAGTACAAATCACAGTTATCAAGGTGTGCGAGAGAAAGGCGCAAGCGCACCCCTTGCGCCTTTTTAGTTGCTGAGGTGCCTTGGCTGCTGGAGGTGCCTCGGCTGCTGGAGGTGCACAAAAATCGTAGAAAGCACGTGTTTTTATGAGGCGATGAGGCTGAATAAAGCACACCTTGGGTAGGTGAATAAAGCACACCTTAATGTTATTTTTGTATTTCTCTTTTTTATTTGCACATGTACCATTTCTCATTTTTCTAACACACATTATTTACTCTTTTCTACAAAGCTAGGGTTTCGCTCCTAACAAGATTTTATATTTTGTAACATTTGATGTTATAACCTTTATGGTTTTTTGTTGCATTATCAATGCTTAATTCTTACCGACGTTTCTTTGTTGCTGCCAATCCTGAAGATTTATTTTCAAAAATGTTTGTAAATAAGACTTAAAAGTTCTGTTTTTTATAGACATATATATGTACATCATTTTCAAGTTACACCATTTTAATAGATGTTACGGTAATGTTCAATGGTATTAGTACCTTTTTGATAAATAAATCACTCCATTCTCAATTATTTTGCATAATTAATGCACCCTCATTCTTCATGTAGATGAAGTACTATTTATTTTAAAGATGCATGCCATAAAATAACGTTATTAAAATAATAATAACCAATTAATATTTATTTAAACATATTATTGCTTGTTTTCTTTTAAGAATACCAATAATTATTTTCGATTTCGATACCAGTCTAACCAAACATTAGAATAAGCCATTAATTGAAGAAGGTAAATCGCTTCATTATTTTTCAAATTTGTTTCCCTCATGTATTGAGTTATCTTGTTCCCTATTTTGATACCAGTTTAACCAAAACGTTAGAATAAGCCATTAATTGAAGATTTATCATTTTGGTACACGTGCATTTATTTTCTAGCACCACAAAAAGGTTTATCATTTTTAATACTTTGTACTAAATTGTCTAAGCTAGTTGTTATTTTTGTGTTATAAATGCTATAATTTGATGTTATTAAATATGAAGAAGATGGTCAAAATACAAATTATAAGGATTCTTCTTGAAATACGTAAAATGATAGTCAAAATAACATAGTTGACCCAAACATGCTCAATCATCATGTCAAAGTCAATTTCATGAATTTCTTCGACATCTCGCAATATCTTTCTATTCTATTATATTTTCTATCCCAGAAGGTTTTCACACTTGCTGTTTCAGTGTTTAATTTTGCTCCATTCAGAATTTTGGCTTCAATACAAATTGACATAAATCAGTGAAATGCTATACCAAAAGTGACAACTTGGAATCATGGGAGAAAGTAGTTTAATCTTAAGCCTACATTCCTTTCTTCAAAAGGTATTCCGTCTTGGATCCCCTTTTCAACATATAAATTATAAACAGCTCCAAAACAAGATTTCATTTTTTTAACATTTGATGCTATAATCTTTATGGTTTTTTGTTGCATTATCAATGCTTAACAATCATGCTTACGGACGTTTCTTTGTTAATGCCTAAATAGAAAGAAATGTAATTAGCAAATTATACAAAAAAATCACGAAGATTTATTTTTAAAAATGTTTGTAAATCAAACTTAAAAGTTATTTTGTTTATGGACATGTGTGTGTCACACATCATTTTCAACTTAACGCCATTTTAATAGATGTTATGGTGACGTTCTAATGGTGTTAGCTCCTTTCTGATAAATAAGCCACTTTAAAATGCCCCAGTCTCAATTATTTTGCATAATTAATGCATCCTCATTCTTCACGCAGATGATAAAATATGTTTATAAAAGGCATGCCACAATATATTGTTAATGAAAACAAAAATAACCAATTAATATTTATTTAAACACTATTACTTGTTTTCTTCTAAGAGTACCAATAATTATTCTCTATTTTGATACCAAAAGGTTAGAATAAGCCTTTAATTGAAGAAGGTAAATCGCTTCATTTTTCAAATTATCAAGTATCGAGTTTCCTTCATGTATTGAGTTATTTGGCATCCTCAATCGCATATGCATAGACTTTCAAAAGATCATTCAATGGCCGACCAATCTCAATTTTTTTCCAAAGTTATCAAGACATCTAATAATTCAATATTTTTAGAAATGGTAAGGAGTAATGTTTAGCAAGCAGTTTCAGACTTGGTTCACACCGTAATATTATCGTGGTTACATAGTTTATGTCTTTTAAAATGTTCTGACGAAGAAAAACGAAAATGTAGTAGTCATCTCTAAAATGTTGCATAGAATGTATATCAGGCAAAGGAAATAAATCTGCAAATAGAGTAAATGATGCATGAATAATGAACATGCTTTAATTATGCAAAATGTGGTCAGAGAAATTAAAATGCTATATATTGATCAAACGAACCATTAGGAGGTTCATGTAACTAAACCAAAATGAAATACTCCGAAGCCCCATAAAGATGCAAACAAATCATTCATATTTTCTGCTGTCACCTCCGTCGTCTTTTTTCTCCTATTTTCTATTTTTTTTGCCAACTCTTGTTTCCTCTTCAGTTCAAATTCCATATCTAACTTATCATTCTTCGCCGGTAGTACGTGTTTTTTTTAACACCCTTTCAAGGTTTTAAATCTCGGATATCGGTCATATTTCGTCTTGGTGATTTTGGTGACTCGGTATCGTATCGGGGAAGATCTCGGAAGAGAACGAGTGCATCTCGGATGCCAACATCGGATTTACATATTGGACATTAAATTTCATCTCGGGACCATATCGGCATATGTTTCAATGTTTCAAATCAGTTCATACAATACTAAAATGTGATAAATAATATTAAAGAACCATATCCATGAAGTTTACACATCACTAAAAGTTTAAAATTAGTAAACAACACGTACATATCTAATTAAACATTACACGACATATATAAGCATTTGTTGATGTAGGGTCTCTGATTCGTCTCAATCCCCAAAATTTGGTACAACTTTGCATCTATCGGATGATTCTTCGTTGGTCTTGAACCCTTTCAGGGTTATTTAGAACAACCCCTTATGTCTTGGCGTGATGGCGGTGAAGTGGAGGCTGCTCAAATTGCAGTGTGATGCACTGTTTACTCGATTTACCTTCTCCATTCATATGAGGTCAAACTTTTGAAAAGAGAGCTCCTTAGGAGTGGTGTAAACTCTTTTGGTTTTTTTACACTTTTACGACTACAAAGAAGCTATATAAGTGATAAAAGCGAAAAAGGTTAGTCTTGTTATTTGTTTATTCTTTCTATTGTTCTTTCTTAGAAATAACAAAGAAGTTTATGAAGATATTATGAGTGACAAGTTTATGACAACTAGTAGGGGATTAAGAGGCAGAAGTACCCGATTAAGTTTATCAATATCTGTTGTGGATGTTATCCCTTTTTGTGCAATCTTAACTTGGACATGAAGAGGTTGTTAATGCATCTTCTTCATTTTGACATGAATCACAATGCTGTATCTCATGCCTTACCTATGGAAACCAGGTATGTAACAGCCTCTTCTGAAAAAATTATTTTACCCCACAAGCGATTGTTATTAATGTGGTTGCTAAATGAGTGGAAATTGGTTCACGTTCAGTTCAACTTGCATGTACTCACTTTATTCGGTTGAGTATTTGATTATAAAGTTAAGCATGAAGAATTTATTGTAAAGTTAAGCATGAAGATACCGTTAGTAATCAGTAAGGAATCGCTTATTGTTTCTAGAGAGATTAACTACTTATAACAATGAAGTACCTCCCCTATTAGATCAAAAAATTTAATGTAGCATTGAAACTTTTTCAGTGGTTCCAAGTGTATTGCATTCATCTATGACAATGGACCACATGTGTGTGTATATGATCCGACAACTTTGCAGTTTAAATACTGAACTAACAATGTAGTAATGTTGCAATTCAAAATTTTTATTTCTATTTTTTAGAAACCCCAAAAGGATGTTATGGCAACTTATAGGTGCATATATTGCCGTGTGCAACATTCATGGTCTTAAAAGGTGTATTTTGTGTATAGTCCTGCATTGAAGCGATTAAAGCAAGTTGTAATGGAGACTACAACCATTTTGAAAGAAGAGTGAGTGTGTGTGTGTACAGTCCTACATTGATCCATCCACATGTCAATCATACAAACTCTGATTGACCTAAGATTTGAAACGTAGCCTCACAGTCTTGTCCAATATTCCCAATCGATCCCGTGTTGATTGGACCAAATTTTGATGATATCGATCGCAACCTTGTTTCCAATCGACCTCCATCCCGATATCCATCCTTTCCGACCAATTTGTTGATATCCCGTCCTTGTCCAAAAGACGGGGTAACATTTGGCCTTCAAAACATGCCTTGTGGTAAGAAGGCGTGTTTTGAACAGCTCCGAATCCGACTTCTGAAGTCCATATTCCATCCACGGCCGTACCATTCGATCTATAATCCAATCCATTACCAAGTCATAATATCTGAGTGCCATAGCCTTATCCTCATCCAAATTTGCGACTGCTCCGAGTCGATATCCAATCCCGAATCCAGTAACCAAATCCTTAGACAATTTCATATCCATCTGAACACAACAACCAAGTTCTAATCCATCCATATTCAATAATTGAATCCAGGACCTCTTCAGGTCGATATCCAAATCTGAGACTACTCCGTGTCCATACCCAATTCCTTAGCTATTCATAGCCAATATCCGAATCCATAACCTCTCCGGGTTCTTGCCAAGCGTAATCAACACTCGACGACCTGTATTGAATAACGCCTTGGGTTCCTGGTTCAGTGTCCCTGAACGTTGAGTAATGCCATGGCTTAAGTCCTACGTCGAATCCTGATCGCTCAAGACCCTTGCCGAGTATAGTCCATACTTGACGACCTGAAATAGTAACCGATAATATATGGCCTAAGTCCTAGGCCGAATTCTTGTCTCTCCGGACCCTTGCCGAACATAGCTCATGCTCGACGACCTGAGTAATTCGATTCGCCACGCTTGGACAAAGCGACTTACCCCCTGCCAGGCATAATCCACACCCGACGACCATTTACCAAAAGCCAGATAAAAAATCTAATCGAAATTCAATCTAAAATTCAGATCAAATTGGAAAACCGAAAATCCATACCAAAAATCCAAACCAATATCCAAACTAGAAAACAAGCATCCAGACTAAAGTCAAAATCAGAAAATAAACAAAACCAGGAGTTCAAACCAAACTCCGAAATCAAACCAGAAAAAAGCAAATGTCCAACCAAAAAAGGAAAAACAAATTTCACAAACTGTAGCATCGTGATTTATCATCATCTAAGTGTATGCCTATGGGCTATCTTCGTCCCAGCACATGAGTAAGTGACTTGGCCGTTTGCCCAGAGTTTGCTACTTATTCCATATCATCCCTGCCAGTCGATAACCCATCGACCATCACTCCTGGGCCTCGTGCCATCGTCGTTTGAGGTAAACGGGGGTTGCTTTTGTTCCCTCGCCGCATTCTAAATTCCGACATATTGTCGAAGACTCACAGCTGACCTCTCCTTCCAGGCTCCTCGATTATATCCTTTAGATGCTTGCTACATAGCATATCAATGCTTAATAACGGTTAGCCAGAGTGCCTGTATTAGATATAAAAACTTAGCAAATGCCTAACTAGAATGCTTAAATCCGTGCCTAAGACGACTTATGAGATATCGTAAGAGAAGAAATCCTAATACAAGTATTTGAAAGTTTGGGTCCATCCTACGTTAAGAATGTTGGCTTTAATAAACTTCAGACACGATTGGCTCAGTGTAAATTAATAGGATATATTAAGAAATCTATGAAATATATTTTCTACAATACCGGGAAGCAAGTTATTGTTTCCCGGCACACTGTACTTCTAGAAAAGAAATATCTATCAAAAGAAATTAATAGCGAACTTACATTAGATCTGAGAAATTAACATAGGGACTGAATCGGTCGAAGAATTAAATTCACCGTTATACTAAAGTATGCAACATGTTAGAAGATCCAATAGGAAATTTCATGCACCAAAGGGATATTATGGTTTTCTCATGAAAGAAGGGGATCCTGCATTAGAGACACTTCCCTCACGTTTTGACAATCACACCGAAGTAAAGACTCCATACTTTGTCTTGAAGTTATGAAATACGTAATAGATTCCATGTATGTGTAACAACCCTGAACTTTTGCCGTCTTGAGTTTTGAATATTAATTTTTAATATTCAATAATACGGTATTTTAATAAAAATAAAATCCCTAATAAATGATAATTGGTAACAATATATAGATTTTAAGCTAAGATAATATTTTGAATTTTCAGATTTTTATTCATAAAATAGGAAATTGGTTTAATTGGAATTTCTTATATATATATATATATTCAGAACAACATAATTTATATATATAAATTGGAAACAAATTCATAGCAAATAAATGTAGATGGATAAGAAGGATATATTATAAATAGAAATGATTTTGGCTTATGAACAATATAGTGTATTATAAACACAATAGTATAAAATTATATTTTTCCTACGTATATACATGTTAGTTTAAGGGAGAAGAATGTAAAAGTATATCTGTAATATTTTTAAACAAATAAAAAAGGTATGCTAAAAACAATATACGTAATGGTAAGTGAAATATATGTGTATATGAACTAAATAAATATAGTGATCAAATATATATATATATTGAAAAATGGAGGAAAAGATATGCGTGAAAAATATGATGATAGGAATGAGAAAATTTATAATATCATTTTTAAATAAGAAATATTTCACAAAATAATGTTTGATAAAAGAATGTTATTTAGAATGCAATAGTACAAAATTTCGTTTGCATTGAATTAGACATTTTAAATACAAAAAAAATGTAGAAAAAAATGTTATTTAAAGACGGAATGGTAAGACTTTTAAGTGCCTTGAGTCATACATACACACACACACACAGAGACACACACACACACACATGGCTTATGTAAAACCACTTTTCATGTTGTTTAAAAGCATAAGAAAAGCATGATTAAGAATCAAGTGAAAGCAAAAGCAATAAAAGGGATAAATGACAAACGTAAATCAAGCAGGAAAGTAAAACATACATATGCATTGCCAAGTCTAAGTAAATTGGTAAAAGAAAATATGCAGCAAAAAGGAGTAAAAAAGTAAAAATATATGCATACTTGTTCAAATAAATAAACAAGTAAAAGAAGTTATCTGGCCAAACATGGAAAGGCTGATGCAAGGCAAACATATATATATATATATATATATATGTCAATTCAAAAAAAATTGTGAAGAGTGAAAACTTCATTTCAATTCACTCAAATATCATATTTCAGCAACCAAAAAAGTTAAAATCAACTTTAGCTACAAAAACTACAACTTAGATTTTCACAAAATATTTTCAATCTATCAAAACCTTGTACAAGCTTGCAAATTCCTCTTGAGCCCCAAACTATTGTACGCATACAACATGTATGTATATATAGAGAAGGGTGTGATAATTAAGTTGTTTTCAAACAACAAAGCCTGTAAAAAAATAAAAACTCTGTAAAACAAAAACAAAGCATAGTAAAAAGAAATAAGCATCTGTTCCTTTTTAAATCCAAAGCAAGGCAAGCCTATTGAGTATTAGATCGAAAACTAAGTTCAAACTGGAAGTTTTCAAGGAATCTCAGCATGGTTAAGGTGAGCATTTAAATTTGTTTGCTTGGAATGTTCAAAATTTTCTCGGTCATGTTCAAAACAGAGGAAATTTCTATATATGACTAATTTCAAAAATCAATATCTCCTTGCTCGATTCGAATTAGTAAATGATGTGAACCGATGAAACTTTTGTTTCCGAGTATAGAGTATGCTAAAAATAGTTTGAAGCTCGTTCATTTTATATATTGTGTGTAATGGCCAAGTAACAGTAAACAACCCTAATTTTGACGAATTTCAACATGCTTAAAACATTGAATCAGTTATGTCGTCATGATTGCAGCGTAGAGATCGGATTTTTAGTGAAGAAATCAGGATTTTTAATAGCTAGGATTGTAAGAAATGGTGAGATGATCGGAATTGGCTAAAAATAATAATTTATGGAGATATGGTCGATGAGGAGGGGTATCGCATACGTGAGGAGGAGCAGGGGAACGTGAGGAAGAGGTTCACCATGGCCATTGATCGATTATAGCTTCGATGGGCGATGGCGATGGGTTTTTAGGGTTTAAGGGAGGATCGAAGTGGTTGTCGAATGCGATCGAAATAAGGCGAATGCAAGCGGCGAGGGGAGTATGCTCTTCGATTGGAAGTGCGTGAGTGGTTGGGCTTTCGAAGGGCGAAGGAGGTTGGATTAAGCGTGAAGCAAGGAGATGGGACGAGGGTGATATGGTTGATGGCGGAAAATATGTGATCATGCGTTTGTTCGATTTAGGCCAGTGGTGGTTGGAGATGGAGCTAAGGGAAGGACGTGATCGAGTTTTGGACTAGTCGTTCGCGAATGGTCTCGGTTGGTTGAGCAGAGGCGAGGGTGGTTCATGTACGTGCACACGTGCATGCATGTACAGGCAACATTTAGTTTTGGGGAACGATGATCGAACGTGGAAATGGTGCTGATGAAGCTTTGGGTTGGTCTTGAATCGCGCGTGTGGATGGTGTAATCATCGAAGAAGGTAGCAAGGTGATCGAAGCTTGATGCATTGATTTGGATTTCATGGTTTTAGCTGAGATTTTGGCAAAAAAAGACAGAGAAGTAAGGGAGGATAAGAGAGAAAGGGGAAGTGGTTATCGGTCTAAA
This sequence comes from Allium cepa, assembly GCA_030765085.1. Taxonomy (NCBI): domain Eukaryota; kingdom Viridiplantae; phylum Streptophyta; class Magnoliopsida; order Asparagales; family Amaryllidaceae; genus Allium; species Allium cepa. The sequence goes on along the minus strand of CM060943.1, from coordinate 1,015,547,697 downwards.
AGAAATGGCTTGGCCTATATAAATAAAAATAAATAAATGTTTGTTTTAAATAGGGTTTGAATACTTTAAAATTTATTCTCTAGCAAACCGTAAGTCTGTTTGGAGTGAAACTTTTTGCAATAGGTTCGTAACGACGAACACTTCGTCGTCGTAAAATTTGTTGACAAGTTCGAATAAGTGAAAATTTAAGGTATTTTAAAATGGACAGAAATTAAATCACCCGATTGAACGAATTTAGTCTTTTAAATTTATATGACTTGTCTATTGAAGTTATTTGCCCAGATAAAAATAATAATGAGTTAATTAAAGTTAATTTTGATGATTTGACATCGGTTTAGCAGAATAAAACACCATTCCGCTAACTAAATCAATTAGACCCATATTGGCAGAATAAATCACCGTTCTGCCATTATTACCGAATATGTTTGTTTTGTACATTAACTAGCAGAAATAAACCCTGTTCTGCTATCATATTTACATTGACATCTATTTATTATCCTGGTAATTATATTGGGCAATGTGATGTTGAATTGATTATTAAAAATGAATTGATGAGAATATCTGAATTTGTTGTTCTGAACTGTGATGGAATAGATGGTAACTTGGATAAGTACCACTAGAATTAATAAGCCGCTTTCAAATTTGGAAGTTGATTTTGAATCCAAGGATTGTTTCAAGAATAATTATTTTATGATTCTTAAAAGTTATTTAAAAAGTACTTAATTATGGCTTTCAAGTTATCTAATTATTTTAAGTGTTTAAAAGTATATTTTAATTACTATGAAAGGTTATCTTATAATTATTTGTTTAAAGTTAATTATTATTTAAGAATTAATCAGTATTATTATTTCAAAAGAAAATTTATTCAATATTAATATTGTTTTATACAACAAACTTTTATAAAAAAGTATTTTCCTGAATTAAACTTGGAAAATCTGCATAGAAAATTTATAATTATTACTTTGAGATAATTATTAAATAAAGTTTTTGGGAAGTAATCGTATACTTTCACAGCGAAAATCGGAGGCAGAGATTGCCTGCAGTTAACTTGGATTTCTCTAGGATAGTGACATAATTATTGAGCTGCGAATCCATGGTTGATACCGCATAGTACTTTCCATATTTATTTAAAAGGTTTTCGAATATTATTGAAGGAAACGGTTTGTGAATATACTTATTCCTATAAGATAAGAATATACTTTTTGGTAATGAGATTTAATTTATTGAAATATGAATTGAATAAGGCTTAGTGTTTTCAGTAGGAAATGGAATCTTTGGTTGAATGATTGTTTATTTGATAGTTAAATAACCGACTATCAAATCTGGACCAAAACGTAACTTTGGAATTACCTAAGAGAAACACGGGGATTACATGGTGCAGTTAACGTTCGAGGTGCTATATTTTACATATAAACTTGTTTCGTTCTTCTAGGACGGTTATAAGGAAATCCGTCCACTAATAGTTATGAGGTGATCTCCGATCTTATTTTCGTCTGTTTATTTCCTAAAGAACTTGTGTTGAGTTTACCGGAAATATCGAATGTTGTTTCGAAGAGACCGGGATCGGGTAAGTTACCCGAACACCACTTCGATCCAAGGAATTGATTTTCGAAATAAAGACAAGAGCGTGGAGTCAAAGGTGGAGCATTGAGTGCAAGAGCCAATCGCTACTAATCCCGAGGATGATTCCAAAACGGATGTAGTAGGAATAATGCCTTCAGTTTCATTTAGACCTAGAACGAACTAGTATGGATGAATTCTATCAGTACATTGTCATTGGAGGACAATGAGCATTCCATGTGTAAATTCCTTAAAAGGGTAATTGTAGCCTCAAGCCTCATCAACCGAAAATAATTGAAAATCCGGGGAGATGCAGCAAGGCTAAGTGGGTCGCACCCAATTAGGGTATGTTTATCACATTTCTAGATACCCTCATATATTATTACTACGTCGCATGAAAGAAACTCGAAAAGGGTGGGAACACCAGGGTGATAACATATTTGGTCTATCCAGGTTAGGGGTAGTCTGGTCTTGTGTTGCAGGTGATCCCGGCGTGGTCCTCAGTACATTTTTCAAGATATGTACTATGATAGGTGGTATCCCAGTGCCTAGTCATTTGTATGGAATCCATTCTCCAATACGTGCCTTTACGATTTTGGTTGTAGAGCCATATATGCTGGAATTTAATTAATGTAACAATTTCATCTATTTGAATAAGTATTTGTACTTAGACACTATTATAATATCATTGGATTATCTACAAATGGTTTTGGTTACCATAAGGGAAAAACCCATCATGTTTATATATGGCGCGGTCTTACGGGATACCCTTGATTTTAAAAGGATTTTGAAAGTTAAAATGAATAAAATTCCTTGTTATTTAAATTCTCACGCTGGTTTTACCAGACTGACACGAGCGTAGTTTTTCTTATATGCTCGGGTCAGGCCAAGCATATTCTCAGGTTTAGTTGGAAGGATTGGAGCTTCAGGAGAGGAGCTAGAGACCAGTGACGTATTCTCATAGATGATTATATTTCCGTTGCATTATAGTTATGCTTATCAGCAATTGTGAGGACATGATGTTATAACTGTTCATGCTGAATAGGTTAGTATATTCTTATTGATGTATATATATGTATAAGTTACAAATTTTGTTTATGTAACGACTTGTTCTATATTATAGATTATTCGTTTCCACTGTGAAATTCTATTTTTTGGGTTTTCTTTCTATCTTATTTCTACTTTCTTTTTCTTACTATCCACCTTTATGTTCAGTTTGGACTGGACAAGTGTGGTGAAGTGTTTGTTCGAACTATATGGAAAAGTGGGTCATGACAATGTGGTATCAGAGCTTAGGTTAAGCGAATATTTATGCTTTGGTGGTGTTACACATTAGAGATAGCGTCAGTAGTACCCTAGAATGAGTTTGAGTGTATATATATATATGTATGAGAGTGCGTATTTATTAGTGATATAAAATGTTTTATGTTGTGTTAATTGATCTATTGTGTGGCATATGGAATTTGGTCAATACGAGTAGCTAACGTTATTGATAGAGATCTCCAAACACTTGAACAAGGCAAACTGACATAATATTGTTTTAAGTGGGTGAATGAAATAATTTTACCTAGGATATATTTTTCGTATAAAGGCTATGATTTTCAAAATATATAGTATTTTGAGATGTTGTTTGATATGTGATGATAATATTATATCATTATCATCTAGGATTGGGTTGGTCATAACCATCTAGTTTTGAGTATCCTCTATTTCCTATCCTTTTGACTTGAGTATTCCTTTGAGACTTGGGGTCTTGCAGATAGAAGCTTTGGAAAACTTGATTTTGAGTAAAATGTATTTTAAAATATTTTAAGATAAATATTTTAGGAAAATATTTCACATATAAAAGCTAATTTCATAGTAATTGATTTATAGAAGAGATATTTGAATTAGAACTCCAGTGATTTTGGAAAATTGTTTTAAGAAATTTTTTGAGGAAAAATGATTTTAGTATTACTTAAGTAAAGTTTTAAAATGATAGTAATTTAAAAGAAGAGTTATTTGAAGTGTGTACCTATATATACTCTTAGCTTATGTAAATTCCTGAAACCTTAGGATCTTATTCTTTGGTTTTGTTAATTAATTGTAGAGAACTCCCATCGTGGTTAGAGGAGCACTGATGAAGGCTAGGAGGGCTGGTGATCAGGACTTGGTCAACCAGATTCTGAAGATTCTTGTCCAGCCATCGATATACGAGGAGGAGTTAGAAGAGGAAAAGAAACCTATCGAGTAGCTATCACTTCATGGAGAGAAGCCCGAGATTGGAGTTAAAGAGGAATTCGAGGGTGAAGAAGAGGAATTCGAGGAGGAGGAATAAGAGGAATTCGAGGAGGAGGAAGAGGAATTCGAGGAGGAAGAAGAGCCTAAATCGGAAAATGATGATGCCGTCATCTGGAAAATGGGCGAGGTTGATAATGAGCCACTTGCAGATGGGGATAACCTTCTGAGGGAGCCAAGCCCAGTGTTTACCTAGATTCCGTAAAATGATGTTGAATCTGTGGAGTTGGAAGGACCGAAATTGGAGGACTCCGATGGAGAGAGTCCACTGTGAATATTAGTCTGGGTTTGGGTTAGTTCTCCTAGGATGTGCACCTTATGAGGCCATATTAGTATACATTAGTGGACGTCATGGATGTGCATTTGGGTTGTAAATTAATGAAGTATATTAGTGGATGCTTTGGTATGGATATATATGTATAACTGGCTAGCAGTTATAGATATCTCGTAGATATGTGTATATGTATGTGGTGATTATAGTGTTGAAGTATCTTAGTTGATACTCTGTATGATTGATATTTTGAGATATAATTATATATGTGATTGAACTTTTGTGATATGGATGTTCATTAATTCGTTAATAAATTAAATTTGGCTAGTTATATTTACTAGTCTGGCCACGGCAATTTCGGGGACAAAGTTCTTTTAAGGGGGAAGGAATGTAACGACCCGGAATTTTTGTCGTCTTGAGTTTTGAATATTAATTTTTAATATTCAATAATACAGTAATTTAATCAAAATAAAATCCGCGATAAATGATAATTGGTAATAATATATATCTTTTAAGCCAAGAAAATATTTTGAATTTCCGGATTTTCATTCATAAAATAGGAAATTGGTTTAATTGAAATTTGTTATATGTATATATATATATATATATATATATATATATATATATATATATATTTGGAACAACATAATTTTTATATATGATGCAACGACCCAAAATTTTATCCATTTGAAATTGGGATATTTGATTGATTTTATGTATTCACAAGTTAATTTTATAAGTCGAATAACTTATATTTCAAATGTAAGGATTTATTTGGATAATTAAATTATTAATTTAATATTTGAAATTGCAGAAATAATTTGATTTTGAATTTAATGTGAATGGAAATGATTTAAAATGTTGTTTTAAATTTTATTTGAATTTAAATGATGTCAGTAAACTTTTAAAATTGATTTGAAAGTTAATTTATAGAAATTGAAAATTTATCGATTTAATTAACATGTAAAAATAGTCATTTTTGATGCTTTCTCGGATTTCGACGAAATCTGTTTCATTGGATCCATAATAGTGAGTAATTATAGGATTTTAAATTTCATGTCAATCGGATGTACGGTTTGCTCGTGCGAAGCTGAAACGCGTGGAAATCTGTTTAAGTAAATTTTAATTTAAATAATTCGATTCGAAAACCTATCTTCCAAATATGACGGAATTGGCTTCCGATATATATTCCATTGTTTCGGAATAAAGGTAAAACATTATAAATGCTTGGTGTTACGCTTCGTTTGGAGTTCGGAATTATTTCGGATGAATAGTTGTAACGCCCCACCTCTATACCTACGCTAGCCAAGAACACTACGGAGTAATGCTGTCAAGTAGCACGGAGAATAAGGCTGTTGGGGAGCGACCATCCGTGTAATTTCTTTGTGCGAGCACCGATATTTCAGATAGTAAAGCATATTTCATTTAAGGAGGAAATCCGACATACCAATACAAACTCAAAGCTATAACACAGTGGCTATATATAATCTTCGAAAACAAATATAGAAATAGACATAACATATATCAGTCACAGATAATTCATATCACAAAGGCGGAAACAGATATGAATATTACACATAAAAGTGTATATCAGAGTAGTGGTCAAACAAGATCCACAATAACACAAAATAATAGATGCAAGTGCAAGATAAAAGAATATGTATACATCAAGGAGTCAATATCTCAAATGTACACAACCAAAAACTACAAGTTAAGTAGTTAACCAAAAGATTAGATGATGGTCCAATAAGGAGTCAAGCAGAAGCACCTGGAAAATATCAGTCTGACCCGAGTATTATTTAATAAGAAAATAATAAACGGATAAATCTACCTATAAATATCAGATGAAATGATATAGAATAAGAGATAAAATAAAAAGACGTATGATAACCAAAAATGTCATACTACGACAAGCATACATTAGAAAATCCACAAAAGTCATACAATATCTCAAGAATCTCATAGTATCAAAAGAATGTCATATTCTTTATTTAATTCACCAAACCATAATAAATGACATCCATATCAATGCCAACTAAAAAAGGTGGTGAAACATAAATTCCAGAAATCATCATATAGAAATCCAGAAATCACAAGAAAAAGTTGGCCAAGACATTGATGTAGTCAAAAGGTACATCCAATGAATCCAAAAAGCCAAGACATTGATGTAGTGCAAACGGTACATCCAATGAATCAAAAAGAAAAGACATTGATGTAGTGCAAACGGTACATCCAATGAATCAAAAAGCAAAGACATTGATGTAGTGCAAACGGTACATCCAATGAATCAAAAATCAAAGACATTGATGTAGTGCAAACGGTACATCCAATGAATCCAAAAAGCAAAGACATTGATGTAGTGCAAACGGTACATCCAATGAATCAAAAAGCAAAGACATTGATGTAGTGCAAACGGTACATCCAATGAATCAAAAATCAAAGACATTGATGTAGTGCAAACGGTACATCCAATGAATCAAAACACATTAGAAGTACATGGATCGCTGGTCCACAAAGAAATGAGACAAAGCTCAATGGATTGTGGTACGGATCTCCACATGGACAAAGAGACATCGCACATTGCTAGTCTAAACCATAAAATGATCATCATCGATCATCAAGAAGTGTCAATTACAGTAAGCTAGTAAATATATGAGCTTAGCTTCATGTCCCATAACCACTAGCTTAACTTAAATATTTATGAATAAATTGTAGATCTCCACTAGAAAATTGTCACAAGAGATTCAATCGAACAAGTCCAAGAATTAACCGACGAAGTAAACGCAAGCGTTTCATACCACTCGTTTTACTAAGCCGTTTAATTAGATTTCTCATACGAGTGAGGTAAAGGTTTGTATATACTAATAGGTTGGAAAACAGTTTAAGAAACGAGCTTTGTAATAAAATAGTGTTGAAATCATTTTGATGAAAGAGTTTTGATATTTACTACTAGCATTGAAAACCTTTATATTTTTAAAGTGACAAACTATAAAAATGATTGTAGAAACAATCAATCATTAAAATCCACATACGAAGACGTGAATCAAATCCAAAGAAACCGATAAAGAATCCATCGAAATGGATATTCAAAAATCCCTAAAAAGGAATCATCAAAGTCATAATAAATGATAACAACAACTAGGATCATCGCGAATCGATTCAAATTGGAAATTCAATCCCAAAAGGCAAAGTGGGCTGAAACAACAAATTCAGTTGACTAAACAGAGATTTTTAGTTGACTAAACAGCAAATTCAGTTGACTAAACAGAGATTTTCAGTTGACTGAATTCTGCCTGGAAACTTTCTGTTTCCAGGTTCAGTCGACTGAACAGAGAATTCAGTCGACTAAACCCTGCCTGGAAATTTTATGTTTTCAGGTTCAGTCGACTGAACAGAGATTTTCAGTCGACTAAACCCTACCTGGAAACTTTCGGGTTCAAGATTCAGTCGACTGAACAGAGATTTCAGTCGACTGAATCATGCCTGGGCTATTTTCCAGCCTATCCAAATGAAGAGCAAACTCTTCCAAAATGCAACCGAACGAACATTGGCTCTATGGGTTTATGCCAATCGGCAACCCGGCGCTATATGCTCCTCGATGCATCACCAAAACATGATCAAAACATCAAAGTTAGGATTTCAAAGATTTGAACCCAAAACATTAAAAATTGGAATATTCACCAATTCAACCCAAACCAAAAGCAAATGCATATGAATAAGTGTTAGGAATTCATACCCAACATTCAAAGATAATTATAGTCATAGATGTGAGATAAAAATCTCACCTTTAAACCCAAAAGCACAAGATTGAGAAGCTTGAAAACAAAGGAGGATCAACCACTCATCAATCCCAACTTAAGAAGCTTGATTCTAAGCTTAAAAGAGAAATATTTCCTAAATTAGGTTTAGGAATTTTCTGAAATCAAAGAGAGAATGAGTTGGGGAAGATGAAGAGAAGGCTTACCAATGGGTTCTTTTGAATTTGGAGCTAGAAATTGGATTTGCTAATGAAGACTAGGGCTTGGAGTTTTAATTTCCCATCTCTCCCACCATTTTTACTTTAGAACTGAAAAGAGGAGGAAGTAAGAGTGAATGGGGAGGGATGGTTCAGATTTGGGTATTAAGTTAGCCAGTGGGCTGAACCCAAACCCAAATCCAAAGTGAAAAAGGTCAAATTTTTAGTTAGCTCCAAACGTATCAATGTTTATACTCAAAAAGGCTGCAAACGGTATTTTGAACTCAATGGATGGGGTCTCGAGTTCTAATTGGACTGTTTGCAAAAAGTAGCTTTTCGGACCAAAATCCGACGAACGATGAAATATTTAAATAAAATATTTAAATATACAATCGATAAATATGCGGGTTGTTACAGATTCCCCTCCTTAAAGAAATTGCGTCCTTGCAATACTTAAAAAGAAAATAAAGAGTAACAACCGTAAAAGCATATCATCATAAAAGAAATTTGAAACAGGAAGTTCACCATAAAGAGCACGAAAGAGTAAGCCCAAACGAATTCGCACGGTGAATTCTCTGGATTCCCAAGAGCAATCCTTAGGATTTGAGAACCATTGAACTCTCACAAAAAGAACATCTTTATTTCGAAGGCACTCAATCTCTGAAGCAATGATGCGAATAGAATATAACTCCTAAGTCAAATCTGGTAAAACTTCACTTCCTTCAATGATAGCGGACTCAAGAATAAAAATGGAATGCCTAAGGCATTTCCGTAGTTGAAAGACGTGAGGAAACATCATGAATGACAGAAAATTGAGCCGGTGCAACGACGTAGTACAAAAATGGTACGCCCGAGAAACTAGAAACTCGAATAATTTGGAACAACGACGTAGTACAACCAGTACGTCAAATTGAACCGAACACCATAAAAGAACATCAGATGCTAGCCCATAAAAGGAATGAGTTAAAGCTCAATAAAACGAAGTATATCAAAACGTCTGATGAACTTAATACAAAAAAGATAATTCCATTCAAACATCATCAAAGAATCAACCACTTGTTGCCTACGATTAAGCGCATTGGCAACACGATTTCCCTTTTCGGGAGTATAAAGAATATCATGATCATAAGATGCCAGGAACTCGAGTAAACATGAAGTTATTTATGAGAAAATAAATATTACAAAGATTTATGATCGAGGTGGAGAACAAATTTCTCCCTCAAAAATGATGATGCCAAACTCTAAAAGAGAAAACAACAGCCGTGAGCACTAGATCATGAGTGGCATACCTAGTCTCGATCGGCTTTAATGATTTAGAAGCACAAGTGGTAGAACGTTCTCTTTCGCAAGAGGACGACACCCAAACCAATATGACTAGCATTGGTACAAAATATAAAATCTTGGTTCGCTTCGGGAAACACAAGAATAAGAGTATCGGAAAAGAATTCTTTCAAATAATCTTCTTTCTTGAAAAGCTAAAACTTTCAAAATTACATTTATCTTTATGTAATAATCTTGCTAGAAAAATTTACATTTTTACAAGTCAATATATCGTGTCTGATTGTCTCATCAAAGCGTTTAGGAAATTCCTATCGATAACGTTGATCAAGCGCATCGACCAAAATTCTTAAAACACTAAATGGGCAATACAATCACAAAATCATCTTTTATAGGATAAATATGTTTCGAAAAACTTTTGAAAATTCTCTTTATTCGTTCTAAAAACAAAAACCTATTTATACTTATAAATAAATCTTGTGAAAAAGATTTGCAAAAATTTTAAATTGCTAATTTCATCCAAAATCAATAAACACAAGAATGGTCTCATCGAAATACTCATAGAATACTCGGCTTATAAAATGGATGAAATAAGCTGGACAAACTGAATGATATAATAAGTCATTCATAAGAATCGTAACGAGTGCGGAATGTGGTAAGTGGAATGCTAACGCCCGCAACTCGTAGCCAAATGAAAATCGGTGGCAAGGTCGAACTAGAAAGACCTTAACACCACACAAAAGATTTCTTAGGTGATAACCCTAAGACAAGCTCAAAAAATACCAGAAAATTCTCAAACTACATGAATGAGAGAAATAACACTTTCCCCATCATGTGAGCTTAAAGAATAAAATGATGCCATCAAGTTGGAATCAAAATCACAAAGGAAAAAAATAGAAATCTTCTTAACAGATTGAAAATGTCGAAGATGAACAGTCTACACGGGACAAAGGATATGACTTCATAATAATTAAGCCAATCTTCACAAAAGTCAATTCCGAAGCATAAGTAAAAATCGGCCCGGAGAGAAAAATCACATAAAATAATTTCGACATCAATAGAAAGCAAATTGAGTGTTGCAGATCCACTAATCCGGATTCGCAATCCTCAAAGAAGTCATCAAGGCCATAAATGTTTAAAGAAAAAGAATCACAAGTTCTCTTAATATAAAATAACGAGATGATTATATCAACAAGAACTTGAAAAGGATAATCACAAAACAAATGAAATCAAGGACTGAACGAGAAATACCTTGACCAAGAGAAGAGTTGCCAGGGGCTTCCAGCTTTCCTTCTCTCTTGCTTGGAAGCTTAGGACACGAAGATAAAAGATGACCCGAACCTTTGCAATAACGACAAAAGAGGGGTTTCGGACACTCCCTTGCATGGTGGTCTGTGGAACCACAATTGTAGCATCGTCCACGACTAGAGGTAGAAGCCTGTGCTACCGGAGTTTGTTGCTTCCCTTTCTTATTAGAATTGGGGCCTTTGAATTTGATAGGCCTCTTCAAGTTATTGTCGAAGTTCTGTTGGGCACGCACAACTTCAACATCACCTTCATTATCGGCCTCTTCGAAGAGCGATATCAATAAGCTGATCAAATGAAACCTCAAGTTTCAGAAGTAATGGCTTCTTAAGATTCTTATTCAAGTCATAGACAAATCTCTGATTTTTCTTCAATGGGGTATTAATGTACTCAACCCCGTATTTGGATAGAGATTCGAAAGATGCGACATAGTCTGTCACAGAAGATTCACCTTGAACAAGGTCAATAAAACGCCGTGCTAAAGTTACTTTTTCAGCCTCTGGCACGAATTTCAATTCGAATCTTTCTCGGAATTGCTCCCAAGTGAGATCCGCTTCAACGATTTCAGAAATTAAAAGCTCATACCAATCTAATGCTCTTTCTTGGAGCATGCTAGAAGCCACTTAGACTCGATGTAGATCAATAAGGTTCATGCAAGAAAAGATGCGATCGCATGATTTGAGCCAAGCCTGAATTACTATAACACTCTCGGATCCTTTGAATGGCCTTCCACCCAAATCGGTATAGTTTCTGCACAAGCGTGCAAAACCAGATGTAGGATGAGTAGGCTCTGGATTGGGTCCTGCAGCTTGAGCATTCTTCACGAGATCTAAAAGCTGCTGAGCAGACATGAATACTCCATCTTGGGAGTAGCACTAGACTGACTCGCACTGGGTCGGTTAGACCTAACCATTCTTCTTCTTTAAGAAAGAAGGAAGGAGAAAAGTTATTCTCAAAATAATTATCAAGCAATCTTGATAGATAAAACAAGGAATCATAGAAGAAAATAGGATAGGACGGTGCGAAGACCTGAATAAAATCCTAAAGCACGACTCCTAAGATGGGCTTAGGATGATGATCCTTGTTAAATTATTCTACATTTTTTCGAAGTTTGGCTCTGATACCAAGCTATGACCCCCCACCTCTATACCCACGCTAGCCAAGAACACTACGGAGTAATGCTGTCAACTAGCACGGAGAATAAGGCTGTTGAGGAGCGACCATCCGTGTAATTTCTTTATGCGAGCACCGATATGTCAGATAGTAAAGCATATTTCATTTAAGGAGGAAATCCGACATACCGATACAAACTCAAAGCTATAACACAGTGGCTATATATAATCTTCGAAAACAAAAACAGAAATAGACATAACATATATCAGTCACAGATAATTCATATCACAAAGGCGGAAACAGATATGAATATTACACATAAAAGTGTATATCAGAGTAGTGGTCAAACAAGATCTACAATAACACAAAAGAGTAGATGCAAGTGCAAGATAAAAGAATACGTATACATCAAGGAGTCAATATCTCAAATGTACACAACCAAAAACTACAAGCTAAGTAGTTAACCAAAAGATCAGATGATGGTCCGATAAGGAGTCAAGCAGAAGCACCTGTAAAATCTCAGTCTGACCCGAGTATTATTTAATAAGAAAACTATGACGACCTGGGTTCCTACGCCCAGAAAATCCGTTTCGTCTTGAAGAAAGAAAGGGATGAGAAAATAGAAAAGATAGAGAAGAAAGAACAACAACATCAGAATCTCACAGCGGAACGAATAAATTATAATAATCACATAAGTATTTACATAATATACAACATCAATCAGAGTTATACAGACAATACATCACATACTAGACAATTATGGACACCTGTCTAGTTAATACAACACAATACATCTCAAACAAATAACTCAAAGATATCAACACAGCGGAACTATATATATATATTATATATATATCTATAACAACTGAAGCTTCATGCTCCATTGCTCCTCCAGAATTCGTCAAAGCTAACCTGAATCCCTTGGCTACCCGTAAAAATTTGGGTACCCGAGAGTTTATGAAAAACAAAAATAAACTCTGGGTCAGATATGGATCTGGTATGAGTAACAGGTTAAAGTTGCTTAATTTTGAAAATTCTTTTTGAAAACAAAAGGTATCACGTAAGACTCCCCACACATAAACATGAGTAAGTTTTTACCTTACGCTAACCAAAACATTTGATAGGAAATTCAGTGATATTATAATAGGTCTAGGGTTTTCAAATAAATAGAAAATAGCCGAAATTGTTACATGATTAAATTCCAGCTACTAGCCACAAAAGTGGGTAATACAATCAAAACCGTTGGCACTTATTGGATTGTGGATTCCATACAATGGCAGGGCTACTGGGGTACCGCCCGTCACAGTAGGTGGCCCAGATCAACGTACCGAGGATCACTCCCGACCCCCTGCAACACAAGGCCGGAACCATTCCTTACTGAACAATCCCGAACAAGATAACCCCGGCAGTTGTTGCAATCAACCGTCCACACAGCTGAAAATAAAGGGACATCTAGGCAGGGGAATATCCTTGTCCTGCTTGGGCATGACCCACTTAACCTTGCTGCACCTCCCCTGTTTTAGCCATTCCCGGTTGATGAGGCTTGAGGCTGCGATTACCTTTAGAGAACATATTTCTTAGAATGCTCATCGCCCACCTGACGATGTGTTGAAAGCATTCAATCCATACAAGTTCGTTCCGGGTTCGAACGAAACCGAAGGCATCATCTCGTTACACTCATTTTGGAATCACCCTCAGAGTTAACGACAATAACCCTTGCACTCTGAATCTTCACCTTTACTTCAGATTCACGACCTATCGCTAATTTGGAATCGATGTAGTTTTGGATGTTCCCAATGTGGAAAACCGATCCCGGTCTCATCGAAATCCAAAACGTGTCTTTTAAGGCCAAGTTGTCTTTTTAGTCTTAACAGTTCAATTCAAACACACAGATAGATTATTCATAATATCACAGTAGATAATCATATCATCATCACATATAGATAATCAATGTTATCATCCAAATAGATAATTAAATATAATCATATTAAACCAAACATCCATATCACAAGATATTACTCATCTCATATCTGAGATCACAATCATCAAATGAAATATCAATATCATTCATCCATAAGCAATGATTTATAATCATACCATTTGTAATTAATTTAAAATGAATTAAATTAACTACTTCTATCTTTAATTAATTTAAAGTAAATTAAATTAATTCTTTATCTATAAATCCTGCTTATACAACCATTAATTAATTATAAATCAAATTAATTAATCATCCTCTAAGTATTCATCTTGATTAAACACCTTTGATTAATCATTCTCTAATTACAATAGGTAATTAGTCTTTATTTAATTTCACAGATTAATTATCCTAAATCATATATAGTAATCAACATTTAATTACTTCATTTATAATTGATTACATTTATTCTTAATTAATTACATAAATTAATCACCACATTATTAATTATTTCTTAATTAACCAATTCTTAATTTCATCATTAATTATATTAATTAATGATCTCTAATTTAGATTTAAATTAAATTTCTTTGGTTAAATTAGTTTACATTAAATGATTCATCTTTAATTTAACTCAATTATTAATCACCCTTGATTAATAACATTCCAGTAATTAATTATCATTAATTACTTATATTAATACATTAATTATCCCATAATTAATTATCTCCATTAATTAATCCTCTGATTAATTATAAAAGTAATTATCCAAATTACTCCATTAACATATCATCTTTTACTAATTATAACATTAATTACTTCCTTAAGTAATAATGCTCCATTGAATACACTAAGTAATTATACTTATCAATTATCAAATGATTTTATTAAATCAATTAAACTAAATTAATTAACTTAAATTAATCATTTTATCAAAATTAATTACAACAAGTAATTAATCTCTTAATTACTTTTATTAAGTAATTACATTTAACAATTTACAATAGATTATCTAATTAATCTGATTAATTATCAAATTAATCACATACATTAATTAATTAATAATCTTTAGTTTATTATCTTCATTAATTAATAACATTACTTAATCTACTTCTTAATTAATCTTCAATTATAAATTAATCTAAATTATTAATTTATAAATTAAAAACATAAGTCATTTCTTAATTAACTTATTCCTTAAATCATTTTAATATCTTAGTTATTCCTAAGATAACTTATTTCTTTATTAATGACTTCACTGATATTAAGGTGTATTAGAACATTAAATTTTAAATTTAAATTCAAATTTCATTTTGAATTTAAGATTCAAAATGATTATTATTTAAACATTATCAAATTTTAAATTCAATTTATAATCTTGTAAATAACATTAATTAGTTACATATGAAACTTATGTAAGAAAACCCCCTTTTAAATTCAACTACTTAACTTTTATTTAAATTTAAAATTTCGAAAATACATTAATGTTTTAACTTGCAAGTTCAAGTTAAAACAATTTATTTTCTTTCCATTTAAAAACTTTTCTCAACAAATTTACTTTCAAAACTATTTTATTTGAACTTATTTTTTTTTAAAACATTCATATTTAAAAATTAATTTAAATTTTCAGATTTGAATCCAAAGTAAACTTGAATTTTATCAATTTATCTTTATTTTAAACTTTGGTTTAAACTTCCTTTTTTTTAAAGACTTGAATTCAAAACTTGATTTTCAAATCCATATCCATTTTGAAAACCTTAAGATTCAAATGTTCATTTGAAACTATACTTTAAATTTTGGAAATTTAAATCACAGTTTAAATTCTGTTTCAAAATTTTAAATTAATTTTAAAAATCTGAAACCTGTCAATTTTTTTTTTAAAACCTGAAACCTACCTTTAAAAACTTAAACTTTGATTTCATTTCAGATTTGAATCCGAAAATAACTTGAATTCAAACTTTCTACTGAATTTAAACTTGTTTAAATCTATTACTTATTTTCAGGTTTCATTTGAATTTGTTTTTTTTTAAATCAACCCTGCTTCCAGGTTTACAATGCCTGAACAAATACTGGCGCGACGCAACCCAAAAAAATGCTCCGAGACTTCACCCCCTTGCTTCGAGTCACCTACTCGAGTGACTCGAGTACGTCCCAAGGCCAACAACCCTGCACCCACAAAACTTTACAGAACTGCTATGGGCACGATGCACGTGCATCGTGGCCCCAGCCACCTCCGGCCATCCACTGGCACTCCAACACGTCGCCGACTACCTCCAGATAACAACACGACCACTCAAATTCGTCACGACAACCAGAATCGAAAATGGGTTCGAAACCCAAACCTGGAACACAACAGCCTTTCCCCTCTCGAACCTGTCAACGCCGCATTCTCCCAACCCCGACCACCTGATGGCCAACAGCTCCGGCCATGAACTCGCCTTCCATCCCTCTACGAATTCCCAAAACCCATAACGCTCGATGCTTCAGAGAAGTTGCACCGATCCAAAACTCCAAGGCACCCAAAACTAGGGTTGCTGGCAAACTCAAGCAACCCCCGGCGCCACGTTAATCTGCTCCACTGTCATGCATTTTTCCATGGTACTTGGGTCATTCCTCTACCATCAGGAAAGACCCCAACCACTACAAGTAAGAGGATCACCATAGACCACTAAAACTAAGAAAACAAGACCATCCCAAACTGCTCTTCTATACTAAATCTAAAAATCTTAATTTCCGTTTTTAAAATCATGTTTTGATTAGATTTTTCAATTTATAATACTGAATTTATAAATCAAAAAGCTTGAATTTTGACTTTGTTTACCATACACAGATGTTTTCATATTTCCAGAGGCAAGAGGCTTCATTTTTGGCATGCTTAAAATTTTAAACATAAATCCATGTTAAATCAAACAACTTTGATTTGTAAATTGCATCCTAACAAAAACTAGATTTAGTGATAATGGTTTTAATTGGAAATTTGAGCCTAAAAAAAAAAGAAAACAGGACAGAGCAGTTATACACCGCCTACACACAAATACATATTCACCAGACATTCACTTATATTTACAGGAAATACACACACATATATATTCAACCATACTAGCATGCTAACAAAGTTTATTTCAAAATTTAAAAGTTACTCACAGAGAATACAATATGCAGTAATTTTATTTTGCAATTAGCCAGAGAAAGGAATATATAAAGATTCACACAAATATTTTAAGCATTCAAATATTAGCATGCAACATATTAAAAACTTAAGAAATTTTAAAGGTGTTACTCACCTGAAAATGAACAGAGAACCCTTTGAAACTGGAAACTGTATTTGCATGCTATTAGTTTGATTCCAGAAAACACGAAACTTAGTCTTGCCTTTGTTGAGTTGTAAATGCTTCAGTTTTATAAAATGTGGAAATGTTTGCTACTAGTATATTTTTTTTAGGTTTGTAATGTTTTGAACGAACTAAAAAAAACATGTATATAAAGAAGTTTACAGGTAGGTGATAACTGGGTTAGCAAGTTTGCAGGTAAAATCTTATGATTTTTTTTCCAGAGATTACACTACGCCATAGATGGCCTTCTGCAACATTTTTGCAAGGTGTTGCCAGGTAAAATGTTGCGATAGCTATACAATTTTGGTCCTACTGCAACGTTGAATTTTTGATGTTGCCTTAGCCATAAAAATGTGTTGCTCTAGCTAAACAAGTGTAATTGATGCAAATTTTTTTTATAGTGTTGCTATAGCAGACCTTTGCATATCTTTCGCACCGATCCGCGTCAATCTACCAAGGCAAATCCTACGTTGGAGAACGTGACACCTCATCAATCCGAACACCACTCCTTGATCTTTTAGAGCCGCGAAGAAAAAAAAGTCTCCGCAAGTAACTTTTTATTTTTTTTCTTCTCTGTCGATTTTGGTTAAGGCTTCGATTTAGGGGTTCCCGATTTCGCTTCGATCCAGGCTCCGGCTCGCTCCAGTGCTCCATCGCAAGTCATCCTCCTTCGCAAATCACCCTCCACCGCTCGATGTAGTCTCCTCCTCAACTGATTCGATTGCAAGCTGGGTTTCACGAATTCAAAGCACAAAATCGATTTAGCCTGGAAGGAATTTCGAACAGAAACGTGATGTCTGGAAGCTCGAACTGGGAACGAAGAATCGCGATTCGATTTTGCCTAGAAACCGTACTAACTTCTCTAAGGTATTTTCATTCCCTACTTTTGCTGTTCCTATTTCTCCTTTTAATTTTATTTGCTATAAGGTGCTGAATTGTGAGTTAATGATTAAGTAATTCGGATATTATTTCAAAAAAAAGAATTTAAATGTTATTTAATGATTTCATTGTGATTACTATCATGGTATTACAGCAACTATGTCCTACGAGGATTTGATGTAAGCTTATTTTAATGTTTATGAAAATCAAATTTGTTGATTACTATCATGGTTTTAAATCTGGGATTACCATGTGCTACTGCTTGGTGCTTTTGTAGGCCGGCTGTGTTTTTGAAACTCATATCTTTGTCCATGAATCATTTGTCCACTGCAGCTGATACAGTAACAAAAGAAGGTTGCATGTGTAACATTGTCAAAAATGAAGGACTAGTTTACAAGTATGAATACTCTGTTGTTTTCTGTCAAATATTTCCACTAAAAGTAAAGATAACTGATGAATTGATTGATAAAGTTTTATCTACTGCTATTTGATTTATTTCTCAAAACACTTGTTAAGATGATAAAAAATAGTTCTAACACACCATTTTGTTTGAAAACTTGTTATAAAACCCATCTTGTTTTTTATTATATCACTATTGTACAATTGCGCTATTGTTAAAAAATATGTATACTAACATCAAAAATCTTTACATTGCTATTCAGTTCACCATACAGTTGAGTAATAAAAAATATGTTTTTTTCTATTGTGTGTTTGCTGTGCTCAAGTGGCTTGGACTGTGGAGACTGAACCTATGATATTTTTGGTGAATGAATATAGATGTTAACACAGGTGCGTTTACGACAAATAATCCCAATTTGGAAAAATCTGAATTATAAGTTTTAACACAGGTGCGTTTACATCAATCATAGATGTTGTCACTATGGTATAAGGTCTAAATGATATTGATGAGGCATAGTTGAATAGCATAAAAATTGAGAAGATTCCTAAATTTTATGCTATTTAGCTCTTGCCTTATCAATATCATAGGTAATCTGAAGATTGTGGACTTTGGTTAAGCGTCTTTACTGGCTGGATGTGTTGCTTCACCCTATGTGTGGGACTCCGGCTCATGTTGTGATGGCGCAAATGGAAACCTAAATTCTCATCACGCAAAGGTAACTAATAATATTATTTAGTTATTTTCAGCAAGTAATTTCCTTTATGTTATATACATGATTATTTCAGTGAGCAATCCAATTTGGTCTTTGAAGTATTGTACTTCATAGATTTTTTTTTAATTAATAAATGCTTCAACTTGGGTTTTAAATACAGAACTAGAAATAACATCTATAATTTATAAATGCTTCAACTCCAGTACATTTCTAAAACTTCTTTTGCTATATGTTGTCTCAATAAATGTTGGAATAAGAGTGTCTTGATTGCATATTTGCTTAATTGACACACTTGGTGATAAATTTAGTCAAGATTTTCCACTAGAATTATTGTTCGTTAAAGAATTTCATTATTATTTGTAACAGCAGGTGACATTGTTTGATTGAGTTGCATTATTGTTTGGTTGGCTGGACTTATCTGAGTGGATGAGCGACAGAACGCAAAAGCTTATTAAGAAGAGGAACATCAGGAGCGGTGCTGTTATGTCATAAAGAAGCTCCTAAGGGTAAATTTTAGATTACATCAATGTAGAGGATCTAACTTCCACAATCATGTCCAGTGAGACTGATAGTCTGACTTTGGGGTAACTGACATGAATTGTGATGTGTACAGCTGTATGAATTGTTTTATGTACCGTGTATTATGTTGTGTATTATGCAAGTGTTTTATGTGATATTGTACTGTGTATTATGCAAGTGTTCTATGTGATATTGTACTGTTCTATGTGCTCTTAGTGTCTCTTCAGTATAGTATTGAAGTAGCTTCAGAATAGTGCTGTAGTAGCTTCAGAATAGTGTTGCAGTAGCTTCATAATAGTGTTGCCACCGGGTTATAAATGTTGCTTAAAATAATATTGCAATAGGCATTCAAGGTGTTGCCTAGGGATGGACCCAGTTGGGTCGTGGGCCCCACATTGTGGGCCCCACAACTTCAGAAAGTTAATATCTATGACAACATTTTTGGAATGTTGCTACAGATACCTATGGGTGTTGCCATAGACCCAAATAGGGTTCTATTGCAACAATATTACTTATGTTGCCTTAGATAGTCAAAATGTTGCCTTTGAGGTCTAAGGCAACGACAAAAAATGCATCACCCTAAAAGTGTTGCCATAGACCTATGGCAACATTTTTCGGGCCTGAACCAACATTTTTTTTTGTGTTGCAGAAGGCCATTTATGGCGTAGTGTTATGTTTTGTTTGTATGTGACAAGATTTTATATTAGGAGGCTAAGTTGATCTTATACTACTCGAAATAACTATTGTTAGCTGCTAAGAAATGGTGTCATTTAATGCTAATGTCCTTGTGTCCCCTACTTATCTAATTTTATCATTTCTTAGGTATAAATATTTTTACTTAGCTTTGCACTTCTCTTACAAGCAACCTGAATATGTAATTTTCTTTTATTTTGTTTCTCTAACCTGCATATTTAATGTACTTTACTTTGCACTTCTTTTACAGGCAACCTGCATTTTATATTTTATTTTGTTCTTAGCTTTGCATTTTATTTTACATCTTTTACTTCTATACTTACCTGTTTTGCTCTTGCATTCAAAACTTTTACAAGTTACATACAAATGTTTCACTTGCCTGGGAATGCTTTACATCCTATATACATAGCTGTTTTATTTTGCTTTGTTTAAATATTTTATAAAATTTATTTTATCTTAAACATTCTTAAAGATTTTATTTTATATTCCAAATCATAGCTTCCCTTTATAAACAGAATTGAAATAACAATTTCCATTAAAATTCATTTGTGAAACATTACATTGTTAATATTGTTTATATAAAACTCATTATTAAAATAATTCATAAAAGAAACAATCTCTTCAAAATATAAATTACTTATTTTATAAAGCTAAATTAAAAAGAACAAAACAATCTTTTTATTTAAATTTAAATCTAGGCTAGAATTTATTTTTAGACAAATTAAATTTATCTTGAGTATTTTCAAAATCATATTATTATTTATTCAATATTAGATTTCCAAATTATCAAAAGTAATAGAATTAGAAAACATAGCTTTATCTATTAAATTTAAAAACAAAACTTATCTATTTATAACATATACCAATATATACATATACACATTATAAATAGAAAGAATTTAAATTAGCTTTTAAAAGATAAATTATCAGTTAAATATTTATTTAAAAGAATATTATTAAATCAATTCAAATAATTATCAAATCAATTTAATTTTTAATGTAGATTATTTAATTGATATTGCCCCAAATTTCCGGGATGTCACATTCCTCCCCCCTTAAAAGAATTTCGTCCCCGAAATTTAAAACAAAGGTAATTTAATAATCTAATTAAAGATTTAATTTTAAAACACAAGCATATATCAACCATAAGCTAGCAATCATAGCAACCAATTTATCCAAACAAACAAATCTAACTACCCAGACAAAATTCCAGATAGAATTTTCTCGAGTTTCCCAAATATAAATACTAGGATACTCACTTTACAGAGTCCAAACAATCAATACTACTAAGCTACAGAGCTTCCCGTCATCTAGATCTGCAAAACAAGTTAGGATATTAGACTACAGACAAGTCTGAATCAACAACCAAAACTCCCTAAACTGCTGATTCTACAACCAGAGATAAATCTTACACGTACTCCCTCAGAGATACGTGAAACACAACGAATTCCAGTTATCTGAACTGGCAATTCAATCCTGAAGACCAAACACTTATCCAAAATCAAATCCCCGATTTCAAAAATCCAAATTCCTCCGTCTCTTATCCACCAAAATTCTTCGGACGATCCTGTGCTGCCTATATCTTTTCTGATCAGCTCAACTCTTGCTGATGTCCTTAGAAACAAACTGAACCAAAGACAATCCAATAAATTGATCTTTCCAAGATCAACCAAAACTCAGAATACAACTCTATTCCAAATCAAAAAACAGAACTCACTTCTATCATCCAGAAGAGGTAAAACAGGTGCACTCCAATCTGGCTTTAAGATCCTGAAAAATTTCCTTTAGAGCTCTCCAATCCAAACACTGCAACATCTAATTGCTTCCAAACTAAAACAACTGCCACCATGCTTCCACTGCGCAACTCTGACTGAACGGATGAAAATGCTGAAGATGAACTCAAGCGTAGACTGGACAACACATTCCAAAAATAAAACTCAGAAGTTCCTCCAAAATCTGGGCTGCTTTACCAGACTCAAAAATCATCCTATTACTAAGCTGATCCATCGGTACCACTCTTGGAATCCATCCGATACCAAACTCAATCTCCAAATGTTAGCAAATCTCTAACTTCTTGAAGCATCCTGAAAAATATCTCTGAAACATAAGAGAACACTCAAACTATCGCAAGTCACTTTTGCGATCAATCCAGCCTCATTCCAAAGATACTGTTCTCGCTTTACCAAACAGAATAGCTTACACCTATGTGGCTAATCCATCGAAGAAATGGAACTACTCTGCTGCTTCTGAAGTTACCTCAAGAAAAACTGCTAAGCCAGAAGACTTCCTAATCCAAAGTTCTTCGAGAAACTCGGACCTCAAAGCAAACAGAAACACCCAGCTGAACGCAGCCACAATTCCGAAGCAGACACTCCTCCTTAACTTTTTCCAAAGAAACATCTTCGGAGACATCCATAGTCACTGTGTCTCATCACACAGCTACTACCCCTTGATATATCAAAATATCATGTCTGGCTTCTGTCCAACCGACAGATCCAAACTTTAGCTCAACCAAACTTACACTTCAGAAATGAACTCCGAACTTAACAGATTTCCTTCAGAGATCGATGAAATCCTTACACCACTCAAAGCTTACTCGAGACGGTATTAGGTCTACAGTCTCGACAATTACACTTCCAACCTTAATCATTCAAACTCTAACCATTGGTAGTTGTGTTACACACACCACTATCTAATCTACCTTTATAATTAATTGGAAAACCTGAACAGGTAACCCAACAATAGGTAGAAATATATATATATATATATATATATATATACATATATATATATATATATATATATATATATATATATATATATCAAAATTACAAATACGCTCTCTCAGGAAAGAAATCACTCAAGAGCCTAGGTATTCACTCAACCTAGCGCTCTGATACCAACTGTGACGACCCGGGTTCCTACGCCCAGAAAATCTGTTTCGTCTTGAAGAAAGAAAGGGATGAGAAAATAGAAAAGATAGAGAAGAAAGAACAACAACATCAGAATCTCACAGCGGAACGAATAAATTATAATAATCACACAAGTATTTACATAATATACAACATCAATCAGAGTTATACATACATCACATACTAGACAGTTATAGACACCTGTCTAGTTAATACAACACAATACATCTCAAACAAATAATTCAAAGATATCAACACAGCGGAACTATATATATATATCTATAATGCTAAAGCCTCCTGCTCCATTGCTCCTCTAGAATTCGTCAAAGCTAACCTGAATCCCTTGGCTACCCGTAAAAATTTGGGTACCCGAGAGTTTATGGAAAAACAAAAATAAACTCCGGGTCAGACATGGGTCTGGTATGAGTAACAGGTTAAAGTTGCTTAATTTTGAAAATTCTTTTTGAAAACAAAAGGTATCACGTAAGACTCCCCACACATAAACATGGGTAAGTTTTTACCTTACGCTAACCAAAACATTTGATAGGAAATTCAGTGATATTATAATAGGTGTAGGGTTTTCAAGTAAATATAAAATAGCCAAAATTGTTACATGATTAAATTCCAGCTACTAGCCACAAAAGTGGGTAATACAATCAAAACCGTTGGCACTTATTGGATTGTGGATTCCATACAATGGCAGGGCTACTGGGGTACCGCCCGTCACAGTAGGTGGCTTAGATCAACGTACCGAGGATCACTCCCGACCCCCCGCATCACAAGGCCGGAACCATTCCTTACTGAACAATCTCGAACAAGATAACCCCGGCAGTTGTTGCAATCAACCGCCCACAGAGCCGAAAATAAAGGGACATCTAGACAGGGGAATATCCTTGTCCTGCTTGGGCATGACCCACCTAACCTTGCTGCACCTCCCCTTTTTTAGCCATTCCCGGTTGATGAGGCTTGAGGCTGTGATTACCTTTAGAGAACATATTTCTTAGAATGCTCATCGCCCACCTGACGATGTGTTGAAAGCATCCAATCCATACAAGTTCGTTTCGGGTTCGAACGAAACCGAAGGCATCATCTCGTTACACTCATTTTGGAATCACCCTCAGAGTTAACGACAATAACCCTTATACTCTGAATCTTCACCTTTACTTCAGATTCACGACCTATCGTTAATTTGGAATCGATGTGGTTTTCGGATGTTCCCAATGTGGAATACCGATCCCGGTCTCATCGAAATCCAAAATGTGTCTTTTAAGGCCAAGTTGTCTATTTAGTCTTAACAGTTCAATTCAATAAAATCAATACACACAGATAGATAATTCATAACATCACAGTAGATAATCATATCATCATCACATACGGATAATCAATATTATCATCCAAACAGATAATTAAATATTATCATATTAAACCAAACATCCATATCACAAGATATTACTCATATCATATCTGAGATCACAATCATCAAATGAAATATCAATATCATTCATCCACAAGCAATGATTTATAATCATACCAATTGTAATTAATTTAAAATGAATTAAATTAACTACTTCTATCTTTAATTAACTTAAAGTAATTAAATTAATTCTTTATCTATAAATCCTGCTTATACAACCATTAATTAATTATAAATCAAATTAATTAATCACCCTCTAAGTATTCATCTTGATTAAACACCTTTGATTAATCATTCTCTAATTACAATAGGTAATTAGTCTTTATTTAATTTCACAGATTAATTATCCTAAATCATATATAGTAATCAACATTTAATTACTTCATTTATAATTGATTACATTTATTCTTAATTAATTACATCAATTAATCACCACATTATTAATTATTTCTTAATTAACCAATTTTTAATTTCATCATTAATTATATTAATTAATGATCTCTAATTTAGATTTAAATTAAATTTCTTTGGTTAAATTAGTTTACATTAAATGATTCATCTTTAATTTAACTCAATTATTAATCACCCTTGATTAATAACATTCCAGTAATTAATTATCATTAATTACTTATACTAATACATTAATTATCCCATAATTAATTATCTCCATTAATCAATCCTCTGATTAATTACAAAAGTAATTATCCAAATTACTCCATTAACATATCATCTTTTACTAATTATAACATTAATTACTTCCTTAAGTAATTATGCTCCATTGAATACACTAAGTAATTATACTTATCAATTATCAAATGATTTTCTTAAATCAATTAAACTAAATTAATTAACTTAAATGAATCATTTTATCAAAATTAATTACAACAAGTAATTAATCTCTTAATTACTTTTATCAAGTAATTACATTTAACAATTTACAATAGATTATCTAATTAATCTGATTAATTATCAAATTAATCACATACATTAATTAATTAATAATCTTTAGTTTATTATCTTCATTAATTAATCTTCAATTATAAATTAATCTAAATTATTAATTCAACTACCTAACTTTTATTTAAATTTAAATTTTCCAAAATACAGTAATGTTTTAACTTGCAAGTTCAAGTTAAAACAATTTATTTTCTTTCCATTTAAAAACTTTTCTCAACAAATTTACTTTCAAAACTATTTTATTTGAACTTATTTTTTTTTATTTAAAAACTGATTTAAATTTTTAGATTTGAATCCAAAGTAAACTTGAATTCCATCAATTTATCTTTGTTTTAAACTTTGGTTTAAACTTCCTTTTTTTTTAAAAAATTGAATTAAAAAGTTGATTTTCAAATCCATATCCATTTTGAAAACCTTAAGATTCAAATGTTCATTTGAAACTATACTTTAAATTTTGGAAATTTAAATCACAGTTTAAATTCTGTTTCAAAATTTTAAATTAATTTTAAAAATCTGAAACCTGTCATGTTTTTTTTTAAAACCTGAAACCTACCTTTAAAAACTTAAACTTTGATTTCATTTCAGATTTGAATCCGAAAATAACTTGAATTCAAACTTTCTACTGAATTTAAACTTGTTTAAATCTATTTCATTTGAATTTGTTTTTTTTAAATCAACCCTGCTTCCAGGTTTACAATGCCTGAACAAATACTGGCGCGACGCAACCCAAAAAAATGCTCCGAGACTTCACCCCCTTGCTTCGAGTCACCTACTCGAGTGACTCGAGTACGTCCCGAGGCCAACAACCCTGCACCCACAAAACTTTATAGAACTGCTATGGGCACGGTGCACGTGCACCGTGGCCCTAGCCACCTCCGGCCATCCACTGGCACTCCAACACGTCGCCGACTACCTCCAGATAACAACACGACCACTCAAATTCGTCATGACAACCAGAATCGAAAATGGGTTCGAAACCCAAACCTGGAACACAATAGCCTTTCCCCTCTCGAACCTGTCAACGCCGCATTCTCCCAACCCCGACCACCTGATGGCCAACAGCTCCGACCATGAACTCGCCTGCCATCCCTCTACGAATTCCTAAAAGCCTATAACGCTCGATGCTTCAGAGAAGTTGCACCGATCCAAAACTCCAAGGCACCCAAAACTAGGGTTGCTGGCAAACTCGAGCAACCCCCGGCGCCATGTTAATCTGCTCCACTGTCATGCATTTTTCCATGGTACTTGGGTCATTCCTTTACCATCAGGAAAGACCCCAACCACTACAAGTAAGAGGATCGTCAGAGACCACTAAAACTAAGAAAACAAGACCATCCCAAACTGCTCTTCTATACTAAATCTAAAAATCTTAATTTTCGTTTTTAAAATCATGTTTTGATTAGAGTTTTCAATTTATAATACTGAATTTATAAATCAAAAAGCTTGAGTTTTTACTTTGTTTACCATACACAGATGTTTTCATATTCCCAGAGGCAACAACCTTCATTTTTGACATGCTTAAATTTTTAAACATTAATCCATGTTAAATCAAACAACTTTGATTTGTAAATTGCATCCTAACAAAAACTAGATTTAGTGATAATGGTTTTAATTGGAAATTTGAGCCTGGAAAAAAAAGAAAACAGGACAGAGCAGTTATACACAGCCTACACACAAATACATATTCAACAGACATTCACTTATATTTACAGGAAACACACACATATATATTCAACCATACTAGCATGCTAACAAAGTTTATTTCAAATTTTAAAAGTTACTCACAAAGAATACAATATGCAGTAATTTTATTTTGCAATTGGCCAGAGAAAGGAATATATAAAGATTCACACAAATATTTTAAGCATTCAAAATTAGCATGCAACATATTAAAAACTTAAGAAATTTTAAAGGTGTTACTCACCTGAAATAAACAGAGTACCCTTTGAAACTGGAAACTGTATTTGCATGCTATTAGTTTGATTCGAGAAAACATGAAACTTAGTCTTGCCAATGTTGAGTTGTAAATGCTTCAGTTTTATAAAATATGGAAATGTTTGCTACCAGTATAATTTTTTTTAGGTTTGTAATGTTTTGAACGAACTAAAAAAAAATAAGATGTATATAAAGAAGTTTACAGGTAGGTGATAACTGGGTTAGCAAGTTTGCAGGTAAAATCTTATGATTTTTTTTCCAGAGATTATGTTTTGTTTGTATGTGACAAGATTTTATATTAGGAGGCTGAGTTGATCTTATGCAACTCGAAATGACTATTGTTAGCTGCTA
The DNA here is from genome assembly GCA_030765085.1 of Allium cepa. Classification (NCBI taxonomy): domain Eukaryota; kingdom Viridiplantae; phylum Streptophyta; class Magnoliopsida; order Asparagales; family Amaryllidaceae; genus Allium; species Allium cepa. The sequence continues at coordinate 1,015,519,916 of CM060943.1, read as the reverse complement.
AGAAATGGTGTCATTTAATGCTAATGTACTTGTGTTCCCTACTTATCTAATTTTATCATTTCTTATGTATTGATATTTTTACTTAGCTTTGCACTTCTCTTACAAGCAACCTGAATATGTAATTTTCTTTTATTTTGTTTCTCTAACCTGCATATTTTATGTACTTTACTTTGCACTTCTTTTACAGGCAACCTGCATTTTATATTTTATTTTGTTCTTAGCTTCACATTTTATTTTACATGTTTTACTTCTATACTTACCTGTTTTGTTCTTGCATTCAAAACTTTTTCAAGTTACATACAAATGTTTTCACTTGCCTGGGAATGCTTTACATCCTATATACATAGTTGTTTTATTTTGCTTTGTTTAAATATTTTATAAATTTTATTTCATCTTAAACATTCTTGAAAGATTTTATTTTATATTCCAAATCATAGCTTCCCTTTATAAATAGAATTGAAATAACAATTTCTATTAAAATTCATTTGTGAAACATTACATTGTTAATATTGTTTATATAAAAATCATTATTAAAATAATTTATAAAAGAAACAATCTCTTAAAAATATAAATTACTTATTTTATAAAGCTAAATTAAAAAGAACAAAACAATCTTTTTATTTAAATTTAAATCTAGGCTAGAATTTATTTTTAGACAAACTAAATTTATCTTGAGTATTTTCAAAATCATATTATTATTTATTCAATATTAAATTTCCAAATTATCAAAAATAATAGAATTAGTAAACATAGCTTTATCTATTAAATTTAAAAAAACTTATCTATTTATAGCATATACCGATATATACATATACACATTATAAATAGAAACAATTTAAATTAGCTTTTAAAAGATAAATTATCAGTTAAATATTTATTTAAAAGAAGATTATTAAATCAATTCAAATTATTATCAAATCAATTTAATTTTTAATGTAGATTATTAAATTGATATTGCCCCAAATTTCCGGGATGCCACAAAATAATAAACGGATCAGTCTAGCTATAAATATCAGATGAAATGATATAGAATAAGAGATATAATAAAAAGACGTATGATAACCAAAAATGTCATACTACGACAAGTATACATTATAAAATCCACAAAAGTCATACAGTATCTCAAGAATCTCATAGCATCAAAAGAATGTCATATTCTTTATTTAATTCACCAAACCACAATAAATGACATTCATATCAATGCCAACTGAAAAAGGTGGTGAAACATAAATTCCAAAAATCATCGTATAGAAATGCAGAAATCACAAGAAAAGGTTGGCCAAGGCATTGATGTAGTGCAAACGGTACATCCAATGAATCCAAAAAGCCAAGACATTGATGTAGTGCAAACAGTACATCCAATGAATCAAAAAGAAAAGACATTGATGTAGTGCAAACGGTACATTCAATGAATCAAAAAGCAAAGACATTGATGTAGTGTAAACGGTACATCCAATGAATCAAAAACCAAAGGCATTGATGTAGTGCAAACGGTACATCCAATGAATCCAAAAAGCAAAGACATTGATGTAGTGCAAATGGTACATCCAATGAATCAAAAAGCAAAGACATTGATGTAGTGCAAACGATACATCCAATGAATCAAAAATCAAAGACATTGATGTAGTGCAAACGGTACATCCAATGAATCAAAACACATTAGAAGTACATGGATCGCTGGTCCACAAAGAAATGAGACAAAGCTCGATGGATTGTGGTACGGATCTCCACATGTACAAAGAGACATCGCACATTGCTAGTCTAAACCATAAAATGATTATCATTGATCATCAAGAAGTGTCAATTACAGTAAGCTAGTAAATATATGAGCTTAGTTTCATGTCCCATAACCACGAGCTTAACTTAAATATTTACGAACAAATTGTAGATCTCCACTAGAAAATTGTCACAAGAGATTCAATCGAACAAGTCCAAGAATTAACCGATGAAGTAAACGCAAGCTTTCATACCACTCGTTTTACTAAGCCGTTTAATTAGATTTCTCATACGAGTGAGGTAAATGTTTGTATATACTAATAGGTTGGAAAATGGTTTAAGAAACGAGCTTTGTAATAAAATAGTGTTGAAATCATTTTGATGAAAGAGTTTTGATATTTACTACTAGCATTGAAAACCTTTATAATTTTTAAGTGACAAACCATAAAAATGATTGTAGAAACAATCAATCATTAAAATCCACATACGAAGACGTGAATCAAATCCAAAGAAACCGATAAAGAATCCATCGAAATGAATATTCAAAAATCCCTAAAAAGGAATCATCAAAGTCATAATAAATGATAACAACAACTAGGATCATCACGAATCGATTCAAATTGGAAATTCAATCCCAAAAGGCAAAGTGGGCTGAAACAACAAATTCAGTTGACTAAACAGAGATTTTCAGTTGACTAAACAGCAAATTCAGTTGACAAAATAGAGATTTTCAGTTGACTGAATTCTGCCTGGAAACTTTCTGTTTCCAGGTTCAGTCGACTGAAAAGAGAATTCAGTCGACTAAACCCTGCCTGGAAACTTTCTGTTTCCAGGTTCAGTCGATTGAACATAGATTTTCAGTCGACTAAACCCTGTCTGAAAAGTTTCGGGTTCCAGATTCAGTCGACTGAACAGAGATTTCAGTCGACTGAATCATGCCTGGGCTGTTTTTCAGCCTATCCAAATGAAGAGCAAACTCTTCCAAAATGCAACCGAACGAACATTGGCTCTAAGGGTTTATGCCAATCGGCAACCCGGTCCTATATGCTCCTCGATGCATCACCAAAACATGATCAAAACATCAAAGTTAGGATTTCAAAGATTTGAACCCAAAACACTAAAAATTGGAATATTCACCAATTCAACCCAAACCAAAAGCAAATGCATATGAATAAGTGTTAGGAATTCATACCCAACATTCAAAGATAATTATAGTCATAGATGTGAAATAAAAGTCTCACCTTTAAACCAAAAAGCACAAGATAAAGAAGCTTGAAAACAAAGGAGGATCAACCACTCTTCAATCCCAACTCAAGGAGCTTGATTCTAAGCTTAAAAGAGAAATATTTCCCAAATTAGGTTTAGGAATTTTCTGAAATCAAAGAAAGAATGAGTTGGGGAAGATGAAGAGAAGGCTTACCAATGGGTTCTCTTGAATTTGGAGCTAGAAGTTGGATTTGCTAATGAAGATTAGGGCTTGGAGTTTTAGTTTCCCATCTCTCCCACCATTTTTACTTTAGAACTTAAAAGAGGAGGAAGTGAGAGTGAATGGGGAGGGATGGTTCAGATTTGGGTATTAAGTTAGCTAGTGGGCTGAACCCAAACCCAAACCCAAAGTCGAAAAGGTCAAATTTTTAGCTAGCTCCAAACATATCAATGTTTATACTCAAAAAGGTTGCAAATGGTATTTTGAACTCAATGGAAGGGGTCTCGAGTCCTAATTCAAATGTTTGCAAAAAGTAGCTTTTCGGACCAAAATCCGACGAACGATGAAATATTTAAATAAAATATTTAAATATACAATCGATAAATATGTGGGTTGTTACAATAGTGTTTTAAACGTTGCCTATATAAAAACCCCATACCCCAAATCCTAACCCTAGAATAAGGCCAGACACCACCTAAAAAACTGATGGCCAGAATCACGTCACCTTCATCCCCTCCACTCTCCTCATCCAACCACTTTCATCAAAAATTTCCAACTGCGACATTGTAGAGGGCAGCGAGATCTTCAATTTCCACGGTCAAGATCTGAATCGAGGCAAGGTGGTGGCGCCAAATGGCTCGTGAAGGTCGTTCGGTTGAGCATGTTTTTCTACGCAATGAAGTGGCCGAGCTCGACTAGATTTAGGCCATGGGTGGCGCACGTGTATGCGGAGGCGGCGGCGGTCCCTAATCGGCGAGTAGGCAAGCGATGGAGGGGCGAAGTTGATCAAAAGAGCGACGGCTATGGGTTTCTCAACCTGGAGAAAACATGAACGATGAAGAAGGTGTTGAGCGGCCCTGATTTAGTGGAAGAAGATCTAACGGCTGCAATTAATGTGGGTTTAAAATTAAAAAAAAACATTTGTAAATTATATTATTAAATCGTGTGATGTTTCAGATTGTATAACTTTGTCATACGAGGTCGGAATTTGACGAAACAATTTGCGTTGTGTTCATTTTGACGAACACTATGCAATGGAGCTGGATTGGATTTGATTGGAGCTAGTAAATTTTTTTGGTATGCTGCAACGGCAATTGGAATCAAAGTGAGTACAACTCACTTTATCTGACTCGCTTATATTTTTATATAATTGAGAATAAATTTATTTTGTGTTGATTGATGATTGTTTTAGTGTTATGATATAGTAGTTAGCAGTTGTATATTCCTGCCTATTGGAGTAGATGAGACCCAATATATTCCCGTGTATGAGCGGTGACCCTTTGTACGCGCATCTGCCTCGAAACGGACATTGTACATATTTTTTCATATGTATATTTGTTGTAGGTGACAGGTTGGAGGGATCCAACTGGATTCCTAGCTAGTGTTGGATTTTATTTACAGATACTGTTATATATGCTGTTATCATGTGATATATGATGTTTTGGATGCCATGATTGATATAATTGATGTGAATCACCTTATTTAGTGCTGTTGCAGCATTTGAGCCATATTTTTGAATTTTAAAAATATTAAAACAATGATTTCAAAATAATTTTGAAAATAGATATTTTATTAATTTTTGAATTTTTAAGGTATGGATTTATTAGAAAGTTATAATTTTTATGTTATAAAAATTAAGGTTTTGTGAAATATACTTAAAATGATTTTTGAAATATGTAGTTAACTATTGTGTAAAATAATGTAAATGAGAATTTTGAATTTATTATAAATGGCTGATGTATAAGATTTATAAAATTGATATTTTCTAAATAAAAATAATGGAATTATGAATGAGTTTTATAAGTGTTAAATGAAGTTATAAGTGGATCTTATAACAAGATAAGATTTATAAATTTACGAAGTTATAAAAATGGAATGAATTTATAGACAAGAGATTTATAAGTAAATTAACCTATAATTGGATTTTGGCATGTAAATGAGATAAATGGAATTGGTTAATATAGAAATTTTATAAATGGAAGTTTTTATAGAATAAAAATGTGAATTATAAATATTGTTTTATAAATGTGAAATCAATTTATTTTGATAAGTTAAATATGAAAGCTTATTAAAGGGATTTTATTCACAATTTTGGGCAGTGCATAATCCTTTAATAAATGTGTAGAAATAATGATTTTGTTTGGAGAATTATATTCATGATTTTGGACAGTGAATAATCTTTTAAATAAAATGGATATTTTTGAAAAGTGATATTTTAAAATGGAGTTTGAATGTTTTGAAATTAAAGTAAATTGTAAATTACCTATTATTAAAATAAGTATATGGAAATGTTTTCCAAATATTTAAATATCGAAATGTTTTTAAGAATATATGTTTTTAAAGATAATTTAAAGTGAAAATTTGGAAAAGTGATTTAAGTAATAAAAGATTAATTAAAAGGAACTTGTGATTGCTTATGATGCTAGATAATTGTTGTTTGCTTTGATAGTTAAATGACTGACTATCAAATATGGCCATTTTAGTTCCTCGGCTTTTTGTGGGAACTATATAGTCGTATATTAGTACGTAGCCATCTATATAGGCTTGATTATCATTTGTGTTGAGAATGTTGATTCATGTAGTGCGGAGTGATTACACAAGTCTATCGAGCTTTCTTCTTGGTCGAAGGATAATAAGTTGAAAGTTGGAGACGTGATAAGTCTATGGGACTTAGTTTCTGTGTGAGGTTGAGAAACGCTTTTGAGTTGTTGGTGCAAAGAGACCGGGATCAAATTTATCTAAAAACCACTTTGGACCAATGTATATGCATTCGATTGTATAGGTCGCGATGATATTGATATTTAGGATTTTCATAGTAAAGGGCTGCTTGTTGATCGTTTAGTATTAAAATCCAAATATACATCCAGTAGCAGTAGCCTCTTCTTTATGAAATATCCAATGCAAGGAATATTCGCTACTAATCCTAGGAATTTTCCGATAGGATGTGGTAAGAAAGTACCTTCGGTTTGTCCTGTTCCTGGACAACTTGTATGGACGAGTGTCTTACATTTGCATTTCTAAGATTACGTACATTGGTTTTTGCAAACGTACATCATGTGGTGATGGAGAAGGCAACTTCTCTTAGCTTAACATCCTCCTTAAGACGTACGAGCTCAAGGGTTGCACTTTTTTGGAATGTAATTAGTAGTAAACGGAAATGCAATGTGGCATTCAAAGTGATGTGATATGTTATATGTGAAAGGTAATCGTTACCTCAGGCCTCATTAACCAGAAATGACCGAAATAAGGTTAGATGCAGCAGGGCTAAGTGAGTCATTCCCAATTAGGATATAATCATCCTCTTCTAGGTATATTTCTTCCCGCTATGACATTTAGGATGTAAATTAATGTGTTTTGTATGCTATGATGGCACTCGAAAAGGTCGGTAACGACCGAGGGATGATATACTCGGTACTACCTAGATATAGATGTAGGCCGGTCTTGTGTTAGTAAAGGATCCTTTGTGATGGTCCTCGGTACATTCCTCTAGAGATATACTGCCGGAAGGTATTCCCTTCACTTGGTCATTTGTATGGAAATCCAAACTCCGCTACGTGCTTGCTAGTTTGATTGTATTGCCATTTAGGGCTATATGCTGGAATTTAATCAATGTAACAATTTCATCTATGATTAATATTATTTGTATACTAGAAACTAGTATAATATAACCTGATTTAATATGAAAGGTTTTGGTTATCGTAAGGTAAAAACATGTCTGTGTTTATGTGTGGGCGTGTCTTACAAGGTACTTTTGTTTTGAAAGGAAAAGTTTTGGTAATTTAATGAATTCAGTTGAGTGTGTTTCTCATGCTGGTTTACCAGATAGATCCGGACTTTCTTTCCTTTCAATGCTTGGGTCGGACCAAGTATATTTTGATGTTCAAATTTGGCACTTTTGGAGCTTCAGCAGATAAGCTGGAGATCTTCATGTCGTATACACGTATTTATTTATTTTCCGCTACTTTGTTATTTTTTTATATTATCCACAATTGTAAGGACAAGTTATTATAACTACCCACGCCAACGGTTAGCGACTGATTGTTGAGCTCTGATTGATATATGTATATACAGTTTCTGTTTTGTAAAGATCATTGATAGATATTATGTTTTCTACTGCGATGTGAGATTCTATATTATTCTGTTTGGTTCTCTCTTCTATCTTTATTCTCTCATCTTCTTCTCTCCACCTTTCTTTCTTACGACTTTCCGTTAGTCTTTGCTTCTTGGGTCAGACATGTGTGGTTTATTATCGATTCAAAGGGTATGGATTTGTGGGTCGTCACACGTGGTATCACAGCTTAGATTTAGTATATTCCTAGTTTTTGACTTGAACTCAGTATAAATAGGGTCAGTAGCACCCCATATTGAGTTTGAGTGTGTTATATATATATATATATATATATATATTATGAGCGCGTATTTGTCAGTGGTCATAAAATATTTTATATTGTGTGTACTTATCCGTTGAGTTTTTTATGAATTCTGGTCGGTGCATGAGACACCATGTTATCAATAGGGATTTCTAAACACTTAAACGAGGCAAGTTGACGTAGTATTGTTTTAAATTGGGTAAGTGAAATAATTTTACCTCGATTATATTTTATATATAAAGGAATTTTTCTTTCAGAAATTATTGTAGTGTGTATAAATTGAATGTTTGGTTGTTTGAAAATGTAAATATATACAAGTTAATATAAGCTATTTGAATAATCTGAATAAAAAAACAATTGTAAAAGAATAAATTATATAAGCAAACGAACCATAAAGTATGGAATTATTATTGATATGATTTACAATTGTGAAATAATCTTATAAATGAGAAATGAAACTACATGAGTATATTTATAAATATGAGTTATAAATAAAAAAGAATTTAAACTAAGAATTTGAGAATTTGAATCCCATTGATTTTGAAAGTTATTTTTCAGAAGTTAAAGAGTTTATATTATTTTAAGTCTAAGTATGATAAATGAATTTGGAACGAATCTTATATAAATGAAGTAAAGTAGTGAAAATGTATAAGTAAGAATTTATAAACATGACTTATAAATATAAAAAGGATTTTTAAAAGAATATAAAGCACTGAATTCACTACAGTTGCTGGAAAATAATAAGGGTGATGACTGCAGCATCATTAGTATCATTTTCGAGTTTCTATGTGATTGATTTGCTACCAATAGTAAATTGAAAATTGAAGTTTTGTTGTAATAAACAAATTTGAATTTAAAATCCAAGTTTGAAATTGGTAAGTATAAGTGAAATGAGTTTTGGAATTATAATATGAAATAATAAATTTGAGTTAACATAATAAAAAATATGATTTGTAATTTAACTTAAGGGAAGTTAAATAAATTGAATTGGATTTGAACTGGATTAGATAAGCTATTGGAATGGAAATTAAACTTTAGATAGTAAAGTGATTATATAAACGGGAATTGAAATTATAAAATGTGAATAGAAGCAAACCTAAGTAAATGTTCATGGAGGTTTAAATAAATAAGGTGTATAAGTTATAAAATGAGAAAATGTAAGTAAAACCAAATATCAAAATGGTTAAACAATTTTGTTAAGCAAAACCAAATTTGAATTTGAATAGTGATATGAAATTTGACTTGAGTAAAAGTTAAATAAAATGATTTTAGATATGAAATCTAAGTTAAGTTAAAAGGAAATTTCTTTGAAAATTAAATGTAACTCAAGTAAAGAAAAAAGCTAATGAAATGAGTTAAATAAAATAGAATTTGAATTAAATTAGCAGTGAACTTAAGTTGTATAGTGAAATTAGATGTAAACGAATTGATAGGGAGTAATGGATGTTAGTTGATTGTATAAAAATTCGTTAAATGTTAATGAAGTTGAATTAAAAAAATTGATAACTAAATAATTGAATTCGAATTGGAAGTAAGTGAATTTAAATAGAAGTGAATTCGATTTGAAAGTGAACTAACTTGAATGTAAATTAGTGAATGTAGACTAATTGAATATGGATAAATGATTAGAAAAATCTAACGTAAATGAATCAAATGTGATTAATTAAAAACCAACTCAATGAATATTAACGAGAAATGAATGTATCGATTCGGTTATGGATTGGCTGGATAAATATTGGTTTGTTGAATGTTAGTTGGATAATAGTTGTTTGATGGTCGAATTTGTTGCTTTTGATCGCATTTTCTATATTGACATATATAGTTGTTGTATTGGTATATGTTGTATATTGATAGTGCTTACTATATGCACGATTGTCATTTGTTGTGTGTTTATTAGGTGCGGATGGCTTATGCTTCGCATTTGGAGCTCGCTTTCATGCTATATTAGCCGTATATCCTCGCTAATAATAGATAAGGTGCTTATATTGGATTACATATCGTACTTTTATATTTTTTCCCTACGGGATGCCACATCCTTGAAGATGAGATGTATATTTGTGATATATATATTGTGATATTTCCGTATCGAATCGCAAAAAGGAGGCTATGGAGAAATTTTTAGGCGTTATAAATTTTTTTAGATTTTGGAAAACTTTTGATAACTAAAATTTTGATTTTGAGGTGTAATCTGAAATAATGTTAGTTGATTCATGGAATGATATTAGTAAATAATAAAGTATGTATCCAAAAATTTAAAAAAGTTTTATAAGAAGTTTAACTAATGGATTTTGGAAAAGCTAAAAGGTTTAAATGAATTTGATATCTAGTTTGAATGAATTGTTTTTGAAAATTTAATGGATTTTGTGGCTTTTTCTTACTTGGTAATTTCGAGGACGAAATTATTTTAAGTAGGGGAGAATGTAACGATCCAGAAATCCAGCCATTTGAAATTGGGATATTTAATTGATTTTAAATATTCATAAGTTAATTTTATAAGTCGAATAACTTATATTTCAAATATAAGGATTTATTTGGATAATTAAATTATTAATTTAATATTTGAAAGTACAGAAATAATTTGGTTTTGAATTTAATGTAAATGGATATAATTTAAAATATAGTTTTAAATTCTATTTGAATTGGAACGATGTTAGTAATAAAATTGATTTAAAAGTTAATTTATATAAATTGGAAAATTATCGATTTAATTAACATGTAAAAATAGTCATTTTTAACATTGCTTTGGATTTCGACAAAACCAGTTTCATTGGATCCATAATAGTGAGTTATTATAGGATTTCAAATTTCATGTCAATCGGAAGTACGGTTTTCTCATGCGAAGCTGAAACGCGTAGAAATTTGTTCAACTAAATTTTAATTTAAAAAATTCAATTCGAAAACCTATTTTTCAAATATGATGGAATTGGCTTCCGATATTTATTCCATTATGTTCGGAATAGGGGTAAAACATTATAAACACCTAGCGAAACGCTTCATTTGGAGTTTGAAATTATTTCGGATAAATACTGTTTTAAATGTTGCCTATATAAAGACCTTATACCCCAAACCCTAACCCTAGAATAAGGCCACCCGCCACCTAAAAACCGATGGACAGAATCACGTCACCTTCATCCCCTCCAATCTCCTCATCCATCCACTTTCATCGAAAACTTTCAACTGCAACGTTGTAGAGGGCAGCGAGATCTTTAATTTCAACGGTCAAGATCTGAATGAGAAGACATGGTCGCGCCAAATTGCTCATGAAGGTCGTACGGTTGAGCATTCTTTTCTACGCAATGAAGTGGCCGAGCTCGACCAGTTTTAGGTCGTGGGTGGTGCATGTGTATGTGGAGGCAGCAGTGGTTCCTGATCGACAAGTCAGCAAGCGATGGAGGAGTGAAGTCGATCAAAAGAGCGACGACTATGGGTTTCTCAACCTAGACAAGACGTGAACAATGAAGAAGGTGTTGAGCGACCCTGATATGGTGGAAGCGGATCTAATGGCCGTGATTAATGTGGGTTTAAAATAAATAGAAAGATTTGTAAATTATATTATATAATCGTGTAATGGTTACAAGTGTATAACTTTTTCATACGTGGTCAAAATTTGTCAAAACAAGTTGCGTTGGGTACAATATGACAAACACTGCACGATGGAGCTAGATTGGAGTTGATTTGAGCTAGTGAAATCTTTGGGTTAAATTAAACGTTCGTTTAATTTCATTCGGAATAAAACGTTGCAACGACTATTGGAATCAAAGTGATTACAACTCACTTTATCTGACTTGCTTATATTTTTATATAAGTGAGAATAAATTTATTTTGTGTTGATTGATGATTGTTTGGATGTAATGCAATAGTATTTAGTAGTTGGATATATTCCTGCCTATTGGAATAGATGAGACCTTATACGTTCTCAAGTATAAGCCGATGACCTTTTGTATGTGCGTTTGCCACGAAGCGAACATTGTATATATTTTCTCATATGTCTATTTGTTGCAGGTAACAGGTTGGACGAATCCAATTGGATTCCTCGACAATGTTGATTTTTATCCACAAATATTATTATATATGCTGTTATCATGTGGTATACGATGATTTGGACGCCATGATTGATATGATTGGTGTGAATCACCTTATTTAGTGCTATTCCAGCATTTGGGCCATATTTTGGAATTTTAAGAATATTAAAACGATGATTTCAATTTAAAATGGATTTCAAAGTGGTTTTGAATATAGATTTTTATTAATTTTGAATTGTTAAGGAACAGATTTATTTTAAACAAATAAAAAGTTATAATTTTTATGTTATAAAAATTATGGTTTTGTGAATTATACTTAAACATGATTTTTGAAATATGGAGTTAACTATTGTGTGAAATAATTTAAATGAGAATTTTAAATTATTATAAATGGTTCATGTATAAGATTTATAAAATTGATATTTTCTAAATAAAAATAATGGAATTATAAATAAGTTTTATAAGTGTTAAATGAAGTTGTAAGTGAATCTTATAAGTAAATAAGATTTGTAAATTTATGAAGTTATAAAAAAGGAATGAATTTGTAGATAAGAGGTTTATAAGTAAATTAATTTATAATGAGATTTTGGCATATAAATGAGATAAATGGAATTGGTTAATAAAGAAATTTTATAAATGGAAGTTTTTATAGAATAAAAATGTGAATTATAAACATTGTTTTATAAATGTGAAATCTATTTATTTTGATAAGTCAAATATGAAAGCTTATTGAAGGGATTTTATTCATCGTTTTGGACAGTGGATAATCCTTTAATAAACGTGTAGAAATAATGAATTTGGTTAGAGAATTATATTCACGATTTTGGACAGTGAATAATCTTTTAAATGAAAAGGATATTTTTAGAAAGTGATATTTAAAAATGGAGTTATAATGGTTTGAAATTAAAGTAAATTGTAAATTACTTATTATTAAAATAAGTATGTGTAAATATTTTCCAAATATTGAAATATCAAAATAGTTTTAACAATATATCTTTTAAAGATAATTTGAAGTGAAAATTTGGAAGAGTGATTTAATTAATAAAAGATTGATTAAAAGGGCCTAGTGATTGCTTATGGTGCTAGATAATTATTGTTTGCTTTGATAGTTAAATAACCACTATCAAATTTGGCCATTTTAGTTCCTCGAATTTATGTGGGAACTATTTAGTCATACACTTAGTACGTTGCCATCTGTGTAGGCTTGATTATTATTTGTGTTGAGAATGTTGATTCATGTAGTGCGAAGTGATTACTGCAATCTATCAAATTTCTTTCTTAGCCGAAGGATAGCAGGTTGAAAGTTGGAGATGTGATAAGTCTATGAGACTTAGTTTCTATGTGAGGTTGAGAAATGCTTTTGCATTATTGGTGTGAAGAGACTGGGATCAGATTTATCTGAATACCACTTCTGACCAACGTATATGCGTTCGATCGTGCAGGTTGTGATGATATTGATATTTAGGATTTTCATAGTGACGGACTTCTTGTTGATCTTTTGGGGTTAAAATCAAAATATACATCCAGTAGCAGTAGTCTATTCGTTATGAAATATCCAATGCAAGGACTATTCGCTACTAATCCTAGGGATTTCTCGGATAGGATGTGGTAGGAAAGTACCTTCGGTTTGTCCTTCTCTTGGACAACTTGTATAGACGAGTGTTTGACATTGCACTTCTAAGATTACATACATTGGTTTTTACAAACGTGCATCATGTGGTGGCGGAGAAGGAAACTTCTCTTAGCTTAACACCCTTCTTGGGATGTAGGCGCTCAAGGGTTGTATTTTTATGGAAGGCAATTAGTAGTCAATAGAAATTGCAATGTTGCATTCAAAGTGATGTGATATGTGATTTGTGAAAGGTAATCGTTACCTCAGGCCTCATCAACCGAAAATGACCGAAACATGGTTAGATGCAGCAGGATTAAGTGGGTCATTCCCAATTAGGATATGAGTATCCTCTTTTAGATATATTTCTTCCCGCTATGACGTTCAGGATGTAAATTAATGTGGTTTGTATGCTATGATGGTCCTCGAATAGTTCGGTAACGACCAGAGGATGATATATTCGGTACTGCATAGTTATAGAATTAGGCCCATCTTGTGTTGGTAGAGGATCCTTTGTGATGGTCCTCGGTACATTCCTCTAGAGATGTACTGTCGGAAGGTAGTCCCTTCACCTGGTCATATGTATGGAAATCCGAACTCCGCTACATGCCTGCCAGTTTTATTTTATTACCCATTTTGGACTATATCCTGGAATTTAATCAATGTAACAATTTCGGCTATTATTAATATTATTTGTATACTAGAAACTAGTATAACATAACATGATTTGATGTGAAAGGATTGGGTTACCGTAAGGTAAAAATATGTCCGTGTTTATGTATGGGTGTGTCTTTGGAGATACTTTTTTTTGAAAGGAAAGCTTTTGGTAATCTAATAAATTTAGTTGAGTGTGTTTCTCACACTGGTTTACCAGACTGATCCGGGCGTTGTTCCCTTTCAATGCTCGGGTTAGACCGAGTACGTTTTCAGGTTCAGATTTGATGCTTTTGGAGCTTCAGCAGGCAAGCTGGAGATCTTCATGTCGTATACACGTATCTGTTTATTTTCCGCTGCTTTGTTATTGTTCATATCATCAGCAATTGTGAACTCAGATTGATATATGTATATAAAATTGCTATTTTGTAAAAATCATTGATATGATATTATATGTTTTCCGCTACGATGCGCGATTCTGTATTGTTTTGTTTGGTTCTCTCTTTCTTCTCTTCTCTTCTCTTCTTCTCTCTTCTTTTCTTTCTCATGACTTTTTGTCAGTCTGTGATTTTTGGGCCGGACAGTGTAGTTTATTATCCATTCAAAGGGCACGGAATTGTAGATCGTCATATATAAATTGGAAGCAAATTCATAGCAAATAAATGTAGATGGATAAGAAGGATATATTATAAATAGATATGCATTTGGCTTATGAAAAATATAGTGTTTTATAAATAGAAGAGTTTACAATTGAAATTTTCCCTACTTATATACATGTTAGTTTAAGGGAAAAGAATGTAAAAGTATATCTGTAATATTTTTAAACAAATAAAAATGGTATGTTAAAAACAATATATGTAATGGTAAGTGAAATATGTATGTATATGAACTAAATAAATAGAGTGATTAAAAATAAATAAATAAATAAATATGAAAAATGAAAGAAAAGATATATATGAAAAATATGATGATAGGAATGAGAAAATTTATAATATCATTTTTAAATAAAAAATCTTTTACAAAATAATGTTTGACAAAAAAAAGTTATTTAGAATGAAATAGTAAATTTTTTCATTTGTTTTGAATTACACATTTTTAATATAAAAAAGAAATTGTAGAACAAAAATCTTATTTAAAAATGGAATGGTAAAATTTTTAATTGCCTTGAGTTATACACGCACACACATATATATTAATAGAAACATACATATATATAAATATGAAGACTTAAATGGCTTATGTAAAACCACTTTTCATGTTGTTTAAAAATATAAGAAAAGCATGATTAAAAATCAAGTGAAAGTAAAAGCAATAAAAGGGATAAATGACCAAAGTAAATCAAGTAGGACCGTAAAACATACATATGCATTGCTAAGTCCAAGTAAAAAAGTAAAAGAAAATGTATAGCAAAAAGGAGTAAACAAGTAAAAATGTATGCATACTCGGTCATATAAATAAACAAGTAAAATAAGTTGTCTAGCCAAACATGGAAAGGTTGAAGCAAGGAATATATATATATATATATATATATATATATATATATATATATATATATATATATATATATATATATCAACTCACAAAAAATGTGAAGTTCGAAAACAAACTTCATTTCAATTCGCTCAAATATCATATTTCAACAACCAAAAAAGTTAAAACAACTTTAGCCACAAAAACTTCAACTTAGATTTTCACAAAATATTTTTATTCTATCAAAACCTTGTACAAGCCTGCAAATTCCTCTTGAGCCGCAAACTCTTGTATATATACATCATTACAAACATATGTGTGTGTGTGTGTGTGTGTGTGTGTATAAAAAGGGGTGTGATAGTTTAGTTGTTTTCAAATAACTAAGCCTGTAAATAAATAAAAGCTTTGTAAAATAAAAACAAAGTATAGTAACAAGAAAGAAGCATCTGTTCCTTCTTAAATCCAAAGCAAGGCAAGCCTATCGAGTATTAGATCGAAGATTAAGTTCAAAATGGAAGTTTTCAAGGAATCTCAGCATGGTTAAGGTGAGCATTTAAATCCGCATACCTGTAATGTTCAAAAAAATTCTCTGCAATGTTCAAACAGAGAAAATTTCTATATATGACTGATTTTAAAATCATTATCTCCTTGCTCGATTTGAAATAGTAAATGATGTGAACTGATAAAACTTTTTTTTTCGAGTGTAGAGTATGCTAGTTTGAAGCTCGTTTATTTCGTATATTGTGTGTAATGGCCAAGTAATAGCAAACAACCCCAGTTTTGACGAATTTCAACATGCTTAAAACATTAAATCAGTTATGCCGTCGTGATTGTTGTGTATAAATCATATTTTTAGTGAATAAATTAGGAGTTTTAATAGCCGGGATTGTGAGAAATGGTGAGATGATCATAATTGGCTAAAAATAATAATCTCTGGAGATATGGTCGAAGAGGACGAGTACAGCTTGGGTGAGGAGGAGCAGGGGAACGTGAGGAAGAGGTTCATCGTGGCTAATGATCGATTTTGACTTGGGTGGGCGATGGCGATGGGTTTTTAGGGTTTAAGGGAGGGTCAAGGTGGTTGTTGAACATGACCGAAATAAGGCGAATGCAAGCGACGCGGCGTGTGCGGTCTTCGACCGGAAGTGCGGGGGTGGGTGGGCTTTCGAATGGCGAAGGAGGCCGGATTAAGCGTGAAGCAAGGAGATGGGATGAAGGCAATTTGGTTGATGGTGGAAAATATGGGCTCGTGCATGTGTTCGATTTAGGCCAGTGATGGTTGGAGGTGGAGCTAAGGGGTGGAGGTGATCGAGTTTTGGATGAGTCGTTCGCGAGTGGTCTCGATTGGTTGAACAGAGGCGAGGGTGGTTCGTGTACATGCACACCTACACGCATGTACATGAAATGTTCTGTTTTGGATGAAGATGATCTAACATGGAAATGGTGCTGATGAAGCTTTGGGTTGGTCTTGAATCGTGCGTGTGGATGGTGTAGTCATCGAAGAAGGCAGCAAGGTGATCGAAGCTTGATGTGTTGATTTGGATTTCGCGGTTTCAGCTAAGATTTTGGGAAAAAAAGATAGAGAAGTATGGAAGGAGAAGAGAGAAAGGGGAAGTGGCTATCGGTTTAAAAGAAACGGGCTTGGCCCATATAAATAAAAATAAATAAATGTTTATTTTAAATCGGTTTAAATACTTTAAAATTTATTCTCCAGTAAACCATAAGTCCGTTTGGAGTGAAACTTTTTGCAATGGGTTTGTATCGACAAACACTACGTCGTCATATGATTTGTTTACAAGTTCGGATAAGTGAAAATTTAAGGTATTTTACAATGGACAGAAATTAAATTACCCGATTGAACGAATTTGGTCGTTTAAATTTATATGACTTGTCTATTGAAGTTACTTGCTCAGATAAAAATAAGGATAAGTTAATCAAGTTAATTGCAATGATTTGACATTGGTTTAGCGAAATAAGACACCGTTCTGCTAATTAAATTAATTGGACCCCTATTGGTAGAATAAATCACCGTTCTGCCATTATTACTGAATATGTGTGTTTTGGACATTAACTATCAGAAATAAACCCTGTTCTGCTATCATATTTATATGGATATCTATTTACTATTCTGATAATTATATTGGGCAATATGGGGTTTAATTGATTACTAAAAATGAATTGATGAGAATATCTGAATCTGTTGTTCTGAATTGTGATGAAATAGATGGTAAATTAGATAAGTACCAGTGGAATTATGAAGCCGCTTTCAAATTTGGAAGTTGATTTTGAATCCAAGGATTGTTTCAAGAATTATAATTTTATGATTCTTAAAAGTTATTTAAAAAGTATTTAATTATGGATTTCAAGTTACCTAATTATTTTAAGTGTTCAAAAGTATATTTTAATAACTATGAAAGGTTATCTCATGTTTAAAGTTAATTATTATTTAAGAATTAATCAGTATTATTATTTCAAAAGAAAATTTATTCAATATTAATATTGTTTTATATAATAAACTTGTATAAAAGAGTAAACTAAACTTGGAAAATTTAAATAGAAACTTTACAATTATTATTTTGAGATAACTATTAAATAAAGTTTTCGGGAAGTAATGGTATATTTTCACAGTTGAAAATTGAAGGCAGGGATTGACTGCAGTTAAGTTTGGATTTCTCTAGGATAGAGACACAATCATTAAGCTACGAATCCATGATTGATATAGCAGAGTACTTTCCATATTTATTTAAAAGTGTTTTCAAATATTATTGACGGAAATGGTTTGTGAATATACTTACTCTTGTAAGATAAGAATATACTTTTTGATAAAGAGATTTAATTTATTGAAATTTGAATTAAATAAGGCTTAGAGTTTTCAGTAGGAAATGGAATCTTTGGTTGAATGATTGTTTATTTCATAGTTAAATAACCGACTATCAACTCTGGACCAAACGTAACTTTGGAATATCTAAGAGAATTACGTGGATTATATGGTACAATTAACGTTCGAGGTGCTATACTGTACGTATAAACTCGTTTTGTTCTTCTAGCTAGATTATAAGGAAATCCATCCACTAACGGTTAGGAGATGATCTCCAATCTTATTTTCTTCTGTTTATTTCCTAAAGAACCGGCGTTGAGTTTACTGGAAATATCGAATGTTGTATTGAAGAGACCGGGATTAGATAAGTTATCCGAACACCACTTCGATCCAACGAATACGTTTTCGAAATAAAGACAAGAGCATGGAATGGAAGGTGGAGCATTTAAGTGCAAGGGCTAACCGCTACTAATCCGAAGGATGATTCCAAAACGGATGTAGTAGGAATAGTGCCTTCAGTTTCGTTTAGACCTAGAACGGACTTGTATGAATGAATGCTATCAGTACATTGTCATTGGAGGACAAATAGCATTCCAAGTGTAAATTCCTTAAAAAGGTAATCGTAGCCTCAAGCCTCATCAACCGGAAATGACTAAAAGTCAGGGGAGATGCAGCAAGGCCAAGTGGGTCCCGTCCAATTATGGTATGTTTATCACCTTTCTAGATACCCTCGGATGTTATTACTACGGTGCATGGAAGGAACTTAGAAAGGGTGGGAACACGGGGGTGATAGCATATTCGTCTATCCAGGTTAAGGTTATTCTGGTCTTGTGTTGCAGTGGATCTCGGCATGGCCCTGGGTACATTTTTCTAGATGTGTACTGTGACAGGTGGTACCCCAGTGCCTAGTCATTTGTGTGGAATCCATTCTCCATAAGGGAAAAACCCGTCGTGTTTATGTGTGGCGTGGTCTTACGGGATACCATTGATTTAAAAATGATTTTGAAAGTTAAAATGAATAAAATTCCTTATGATTTAAATTCTCACGCTGGTTTTACCAAACTGACCCTGGCGTGATTTATGCTATGTGCTTGGGTCAGACTGAGCATATTTCGAGGTTTAGTTGGAAGGATTGGAGCTTCAGGAGGGGAGCTGGAGACCAGAGACGTATTCTCATAGATGATTATATTTTTTTGCATTATAATTATGTTTATCAGTAATTGTGAGGACAAGGTGTTATAACCGTCCATGCTAAATAGGTTAGTATAGCCTGATTGATATCTGCATATGCATAAGTTAAATTTTGTTTATGTAAAGACTTGTTGTATATTATATATCATTCGTTTCCGTTGTGAGATTCTGTGTTGTTTGATTTTCTTTCTGTCGTCTTTCTATCTTCTTTCTA
Organism: Allium cepa; assembly: GCA_030765085.1. Taxonomy (NCBI): domain Eukaryota; kingdom Viridiplantae; phylum Streptophyta; class Magnoliopsida; order Asparagales; family Amaryllidaceae; genus Allium; species Allium cepa. Next base: position 1,015,500,426 of record CM060943.1, on the reverse strand, counting down.
CTTTCTTTTTCTTACTATCCGCCTTTCTATTCAATTTGGACTAGACAAGTGTGGTAAAGTGTTAGTTTGATCTGTATGGAAAAGTGGGTCGTGACAGTATGACAACAAAGTTTACACTTTGGAATACATATCTGGAAGGATAGATTACACTGGCTACAAATGGATTTTATAGAAAGAATATAAATATGGATGAACCGATAGAGATCAATAAAGAAAGGTTAGTCGTAAAAGGGATTCATAAAATTCCAAGCATAGATTATGATGTAATGTTTTCGCCCGTAGCCATGCTTAAATCCTATCGAGTTATGTTTGTTATAGCCCCATTCTATGACTATGACATACGGTAAATAGAGTAAAAATGGCATCTCTAAATGGCCATCAACGGTGGAGAGATCAGTTGAAAAAGTTCCAAGTGGGAAATAATAGTTGATTCAATGATGGAGGCCGAGTAAATCACCCTCAATGAATCAGCTAAAGAAGTGGTCTTGAAGAGCAAGTTTATATATAAGCTAAGGGTGATTCAAAATGTTTAGAATCCCATATCATTACTCTATGATAACTATATTGCGACGTATATCGCAAAAAAACCTAGATCTCACAAGATGTTGGGGCACATTCTTCAAAGGTTCTACTTGATAAGAGAAGTTGTGATTGAAAGAGTAGATACTAAGGACACATAGCAGATCCATTCCCAAAGGTTCTGACTCAATCTATTTTGACAAAACTAATCGAAGGGATGGGATTAAAATTACATAATTGGAACCAAGTGCGAATGAGAGATGGGAGAATTAGGGGTATGCCTTGGAGGAAATTATATAATTAATTTTAAATTATTAACTCTGTAATAAAATCTCGTTCGAAATAGAAGGTGTTTGTTCTCTATTATATGCTTGTTATATTATGATATGTTTATCAATCAATCAATTTAAGCGTATTAAGCAAAAAATCCTTAATTAATATGTTATGATATAATAATCACAAGTAGTTGTAATCATGATAAAATTATCATAATATACATAACATATTATTTTATATACTCCCGAATGATATGTTTTCAGAAAGGAAATCTATACACCCATTGAAAACAGACTACGTAACACTCTTTGAATGTTAAACGGTGTATTATTCATGGTTGTTGGGGGCACTAAGGAATTATGTACTCTTAGTTAATGGATAATTATGAAATGACTCAGCCGAGAGCTTCTAGTTGGTTAATAATAACCAGATCAAATTAGAAATCTCGAAGTATATCACATATTTATCCCGACTTAATAATACAATTTAACATCCCTCATCTTGAGGTCCAAAACTAAGCGCTGTGGATGCTGTAGTCATATATTGTATTAATTTTCGATGATAAAATGCAGTCATTTTAATGGTATCCACAATATCAGAAGCACGAGAATATGAAATAAAAGTGAAATTTCACCTTTCTTTCAAATTTTTAATTTCCTATTTAGTACATAATCTCAAACATTGCCTAGGTTTAGATAAAATATAATTATTACAACATACCCTAAGAGTGACATATGAAGATGCCTCTTTAGTTGTTCAGAGTTAATAAGTAGACAGATACAACTTCTGCCAATACATACATGTATTAAAATATCATAATAGAGTGGAAATAATTAGTCGGTAGTCTCCTAAATACCAAGCATTTGCCTCCTACACATCTTTGAAAGCTTTATTCACCAACCCTACTAAACCTGTAAACCCTTACTCTTAGCCTACTCAAATTAAATTCTGAGCACCTGAGTGCTTAAGGGGGAATACATAAATTTCGAGTCAGACATAAAGCCTGGTGTGAGTAATAGTATGCTATCTTGGTTAATTGATATCTTGCAAGACCACGTCGTTGGACAGAACGGGTTTTACCCTCACTAGTATCCTTTTAAAACATATATTTTGCAAATCAAAATTATGCAACCAAGATGGTTAAGATAAACAATATAAATAAAAATATTAATGCATGCAACATGGATAATCATAAATAATCTGTTTAAATCAGTGGACTATCCGCCCCAACGTTATAGTTTTCTCAAGCCAACTATAAACTTGTGGCTAACTCAGGCTTACTAACAAATTATTTAACCTATTGATATAATACAACTGGACGATCTGTTCGAACTTACTATTCCTAGGATCAATTGATCTTAATGGTTTTGCGGGCTCACCAATAACCTATCTCATCTATATGTATTCCTTTCTGTGTGTACACTACTTTTAGTCTTACTCATGACAAAGCCTTACACAATAAAACTTTGGACTTATATTAGCCAGGGGTTACTAGTTAAAGTATAGGGCGCGACCTTAAACCAGTCCCATCTGGTTTTCTAATCTCCAAGTCACTTTATTCTACCACAATTTACCTAATGGTGATAAAAACACTAATCTCTTTAGTAAAGTTTATGGGCTAAAATATTCTTTATAATTCCTTGAAAACACTTATCTTTACCAATGATTTAACCCTTGAAATCATATTTAAAACAAGGACTCTTCATTTTTTCTTAAAATAATTATGAAATGATATATACGTTTACAAAATCATAGTGACGGAGTTCGAAATCATTGGAGGTCGTCGCCTCCCAAAACCGTAGGCCATAAGGCCAAAACAATATAAAACATTTATATTGATAAACGCGGCAAGTCTTATAGCTTAAGAGGGTCTTTTCCCTTCAAAATAAGTTAAAACCTTTAATTTTCAAAACAAGACCATGAGGCCGAAACCATCCACTTTGCACTTTATGTAGTGTCGAAGTCGAAGAGCATTTATAGCTCGAACCCTTTAGGAGAATAGGATCGAAGTTATTACTATCGACATCATTACCTTATAGAAAATAGTAGCCTAATTAGTTCCGAAGTCATTAGGAGTGGCATCATCGCCCTTTCGAAAACAATTAAAAAGAATGAAGTCGAAAAAATAAAACGTTGCATCATATGTTGCCGAAGTCATAAATAGCGGCATTATGCCTATCGGGTCGAAGTCATAGACATGCGACATTATATAGCCGAAATAGTCACTTCAAAAACATCGTCTCTTCGATAGTATTGGGGTCGGCGACGTTGTTTAAGAAAAGCAGCAACAAGCCTCTTATATACAATGCGACATTTAAAATCATGCGGCAAAGTCATTATCGGCGAAGACGACTCCGAGTCTCTTCAACCTAGCCAATTCGCTCCATACCAAAGTTAGTAGATATCATGCGCATCACCATGAGTTGAAGGCGAAGAGATAGGGATGGCGACGATGCTGTCGGTGTGTCTCTTTCATAATTAACATGAAAATTGAAAATTTACTTATAAAAAATTTCTTTTCTCCAACCCCAACTATTTATCAAAATACTATTGGATAAAAACTTTTCTACAAAAATCTTTTCAGAAAACCGCCAAAGAGCATATTTTTATCTTTATCAATTAGCAACCCTATAATTTATATTAATATCTTAATAGTTAATTAAGCCTTTCTAGCTTAAATAAATCATATTAAATTATACACTTGGGAAAAATATCCAAAAATCACAATAAATCCATTTAGTTATATTCTTCATCATATAAAAATTTTAGGGCTAAAAAGTTTGTTCAATTATTTTTAATAATTAAAACCTAAAATATTCCATTTTCTTCCCTTGAATAAATCATAAAATGTATACACATTATCAAAAAATTATTAAATTTAAGACCCATTTCTAAAATAATGTTTCTAACATGATATCCAAATTTCAAGTCTTTTGGGTGTCCTATGAAAGGTTTTCCACTCAAACATATCACTTAATTTCATAAATAATGCTAGAAATTCACCAATAAGCAAATAATCATTCAATATTGTAAAACATGGCATAATATCATCAATGGTTCAGACTTAAACTCAAAACCAAAAACAATAATTAAAGCACGATATGCATGTATATATTATTCAACTTGAATGGATTAAGAAGGTTGAGATTTATATTAGATTGATTTCCCCTAAGCTTTCTAATTGATTCTTAGCTTTATCTTTTCATGAATGTTCCTAGATATGGTCGGTCTCCTCTTTTTTTGTTTTTATGAATGTAAAATCAAAGGAGGGAGAAGAAAATGTAAGGGTATATGTTTAGGAAATACACCCTGTTCTCATTTTACATTAAAACACTTTAAAACTTCATTATTGTGAAAAATGATACTAACAAAAATTCAAAATGATACCTAAAGACTGATCCACATTTAACTAAACACAAAAATACATTTTCATCCAAATCAATATGAATCCAACATATACATCAGTGAACAAAAAGCAACTAACATTCGATTTAAAGCAAATAAAAAAACATTGCTGTATATAAAAGAAAAGAGAACAAACCTGCTACTACTACCCAAATTTGCCATGGAATATAAAAGAAGAATATATAGTAATAAAACCGAATTCAATTATTGAAAAGAAAAACAAATCAATGTTAGAAACAACTAAATTAAACTCTGATGGAATAAAAAGCAGAAGAAAAAAATAGAATCATACCTAAACCGAGAATTTTCAGTACCATATTAAAAGAAACAAAAATCAAAATCACGATAATATGAATGGATCATGCACCACAATAATGAAGAATGAAGCAGAAAATTCAAACTTGAATGCAAAAAAGAAAAAGCGAAGAAGAATTAAAGAGGAAGAAGAAGAGAAAGCGCAGTAATAGTTAGGTTGTTTAAAATATTTTAACGTTTTTGTCCTTGGGAGTAAAATATTAGTGGGTTATCTTGCCTAGCAAAAAAACCTTTAAATTTGTCCTTGAAAATATTTTCCTGTTTATTATATGTTATAATTAGTTAAATAACAATAAAATAATTAATGTTCTTTTTACTAAAAGATATGAAACAATTTTTTTATCATTTCACAAAAAAATTATTAAAGAAGTTATAAGCAATTTTTTGTACAAAATTTATTATATATAAAAGCCAAATACTGTTATAATATATGTAAATATATAAGTGAATATGCTTTTGTGTTTTCATATTAGTCCCACATTATGGGATATGTTCCATCTCATGCTCCAATGCCTATATATAAAGGAGCCTGTGTAATGTAATTATATGAATCAATCTGATATAACCAATCTCTAGAACGAATAAAATGTCTCCACTCTTTCCCTCTAATGGCTTCTGCTCTTATTTATTTATAACATATTCTTATTTGTTTATAACACGTTATCAGCACGATCTCTAAACACAAAGAAAATTTCAGATCTGATCAGAAATCTTCAAAACGGTAAGCTATCTTTCTGATCTGGTTGATCAAATCTTTCAGATCTCATTCTATTATTTTTTCTTCTTTTAGATCTCATTGTATCATCGATCTAATTATTTGGATCTGATTATATTTGTACATCTTATTTTTTTGTTCATGTATTTCAGATCTTGTTTTGTTGTAGATTTTCTTTAATTCTAATTTTTCAGATCTCTTGTAGATTTTAATATCATGTTCAAATGATATATTTTTTAGATCTGTAGGTTTTAATAATCAGATCTCTTATTAATTTTTATTAATGTATATCCATTTTTTTGTGATAATTTTGAATTTGATCTGAAACTAAAATTGTTTCATGGACTAAAATATAATAGATCTCATTCCATTGTTTGGTGAAAAAAAAGGTTTTCATTTTGAAATTTTCTTTGTTTGGATTTCGGTTTGAATGAGAACTGTAGAAATAATTTTGCCACATGATTTATATTTCCAGAAGAAATATTTCATTGTTTCTTAAAGAAACAAATATAAGGATAATACGTATCTAGAAGATCGTATTAAATCTATATGAAAGAATAAGATCCTGAAGTTCATATGTGCGAAGGTGAAAGATTAAAGTTTTCATAAGTTGAAATAAAGCCAAAAAAATAAACGAGCAATTCCAAAAGGAGATGTTCATATGTCCAGAAGACATAACATAAAAATAACATGTTGAAATAACATTATAAATGTGGAAAATACTATTTCCTCGAAGAGAAATAGTATTAGGATTCACATGTCCGAATACAATTATGAAGAGTACTCTTGTTTCATTGTATTTATTTAATATTGGAGACCTGAAGTTCTCAAACAAAATTTATGCATATAAGTTTGTATTCCTAAAAAAGGGGATTATATATCTATTTTAGTGAACTCTCTATAAGAGATGTTTATATATTATTATAACCATGTTTGCAATCAAACCTGAAGTTTGATAATGAAAATCAAGTTGTACCACTTAGGATCTAAAGTACTAAACAAAGACTTTACTTTAAAGTAAAATTGGAACCTGAAGTTCTAAAATTATTTGCCAATGGTACTAACTATTAAACCAAATAAATGTATAGAAATTTGTTCACTCCAGAAGTGGTGATAATAATAATAAAAAAAATCTCTAGAAGAGATTTGTTGATATATTTGGTGCTTTTAATAAACCAAATAAATACATAGAAATATATCTACTCTCCTATTCTCTTTCTTTCTAATAGAGAACAAGGTATTCTAATAGGAAGTTTATTTTCTAATTTTTTCCATTCTTCCATGCATCCAAATGTCTTTCAAAAGGTAAACTATAATAGACCAAGTTTCTTTCCTTTGGCTCATCAAGTAAGTATTTTGAATTCTTCATAAAATGAATGTTAATATTTATACACACATCAATTATGTTATATTATATATAAAATTCATTCATCTTTCCTCTTTCAGCAAAGAGATATTCCAATGTTTTATTATTTTGTATGCTTAATCTTTTACCTATTATTGTCATGTCACAAAAATATACATATTGATGTTATCAATAGCTGTAACTTATACAACATAGTTTTTAGTTGCCAAGTCAAACTATTTTATTTTTCATGATATTATTCATACACTATGTGATGTACAAATTTCCTCTCTCTGTTTAGCTTACAATATGTAAATAACCGCATGTATTAATTCATATATTAATCAGTAGCAATTAGTAAATCAATAAATGAAATTTATTGATTAATGAGAATGGTCCGACAAAGATGTGTATGGATACTTCATACATTTATTCTTCTTTTATATCTCTTATTGTTGACAAGGATCATAACGTATATACATGTTATATATTCATGTTTCTCACTATTGCAGTTGTTATGAATTAATAAATGGTATTTAATACTACATACTCATATTCTTAAATTTGCCTATATTATGAAAGTAAATATAATAAAGTCAGCACATTCTTTGATTATAATTCATCCCTTCTCCACCAATCAATGCATATAAATACCTTTCCATATTTTGAAGGGTAGTTTTCCATTTTCATGGAAATTAATCAATGCAATTAATGAGATTGGATCTAGAGCTGTCAAAAGGATGTAAATAAGAAATTATAGTCGCTTTTATACATTATATTTGGTTGTCTTTTACTATTTTACAGTAATTTTTTTTCTTTCACTGTAACTACTATCAGATATGGGTTCTTATTTTATGAAATGCATTGATTATATACCCATAAACAATAGTTTGATGCTTATGCATTTTTATTGCCACATATAGTTGGTAATATGATAAACATAGCCAAGCTTGAATTTAAAACTTTGGACTTATTAGGGGATAACTTTTCATCATGGATATCGAATGATGACATTCAATTACAATCTCAATGTTTAGAAAATGCCATTAAAATTGATAATAATATGTCCTAGTAGGATAGAATAAAGGCTCTTATATTTTTAAGGTGTCATATCCACGACAATCTTAAAATAAGACATTTAACTGAAAAAGATCATCTTTACTTATGGAACTCCCTGAAGGAGCGTTATGACCACCAAAATATGGTCACACTTCTAAACACTAGACACGAGCGGTTGAACTTAAGTTTCAAGTCTTTAAATCTATTAGGAAATACAATTCTTCTATATTTAGAATTACTTCTAAACTAAAATTATGTGAAAGGATTGTCTAGTAATACTAACCTGAAGTTAGATCATTTCTTCGAAAATGATGAAGGAAACTTCATTAATGATGAAATCTTAGTGCAATAATAAATGATATGGTCGAATTGATCAATAGTAGCAGCTTGAAGTCTGCTATGTGAATTTTATTTTATTTCAGTTCAATAAATCAGTTGGAAGTTGATGCTTGTATGTTTTTATTTTCATAACTAACTGAAATAATGTACCGATAATGTTGGCTTTAATCAGCGGTCTAATTTAAATTTTTGGAAAGTACTAGCATTTATTTTTGCTTACAAATTTTAATGGTTGACTAACTATATTACTTTTAATTCTTAAGATATGGACAATCAATATTTGAATGATAATATATGCCTACTCGATAGTGCAACTACTTATATGATTTTGAAAAACCAGAAGTTTTTCTCAGATGTATCCGTAAATATTTTAGCTAAAAATTTCAACCATAACAAATTCGCTATATAATTGAAGGGTCGAAAGAGCCTATATAGTATTACCAAATGGTACATATATCTTAATTCAGAATACATTATACTCAAGCAAATTTAAAAGAAATTTTTTGAGTTTTGAGGATATATAAATGAATAGCTACAATATTGGAACTATAATGAAAACGTCAAAGAATATCTTTGCGTTATTTCTAAAATTGAAAGGCAGAAGCTTATTTTAGAAAAATCTGTTACAATTCCAATTGGATTATATTTAATGAAATTTGGCATAATTGAATCCCATATTTAAACATGAGCCAGAAGCTCACAAATATCACTTGAATGCATCTTATCAATTGATAAAAGAATTATCCTCCTATTATTATGTATGGTGTATTTGCTAGTAGCAATATGATAATGGATCAAAATAAGAATCCAAAGATGATTATTATTTATTGTGACAATGTTTGTCAACATTGAGGGGGAGGATAAAGGGATACAAGCTCATTTTGATCATCAGTGTTAAATATTTGTTAAAATATACAATGATGCAAAATATTAAGTAACTTGAATAAATTATCAATAATATTCCTAGTTGACTTTCTCCAATATAGATTTGAATCCCTGAAGGATCAAAATGTGTAAACCACATCTAAATGCTTCAAAAGTCAGTTCAAATATTTTTGGAGTAAGTAATAAAGATGCCAAATAAAGGAGGTGAGTGTTCTTGAAGAAACACTTAAAGGTGCTCTGAATGAGATGCATGACATGATTGTCAAATAACCCTAAAAGCGGTTTAGGTACGTAAAACATGATAATTAAAGAGATGTCAATAAATCATGTCTAGAACTGTTAAGAAATAATCATCGATGATAAATTTATAAATAATAAAGTGCTTATGTTTATAAATGGAGTAAAGATCGTGGATTAGAGAAAAACATGATTGGCCATCATGAAATTCTCATAAATAAGAAATGTGAACCTGTAGTTCGCAATATATATATATATATATATATATATATATATATATATATATATATATATATATAATAGAAAAACACACTGAACTTATTGAAGCACATGTAGTGCTACATCGTGTCAAATGCTCTAGGCATATGTTTTTATAAATAATTGAATTCATTGAAGCAGTGAAAGTGTTTGAAACACTTAAAATACCCTGCAGGTATAAAAATTGTTTAAAATATTATAAACAATGAAAGTACACAAATTCCTGAAGAATATGAATAACTTTTGTGGTTATAAAGAATGCAAAGAACAAGAAGCATAGATTACAACCTACTTTTGAGTATTGTTGTAATGAAAATCTTGATATAATTCATGATGAGTAGATTACTTCTAATTTTTAAGCATTGTTGTAATAAAACTCTTAATATCCATTGAAGTGGTAGTTGCGATACGCAATTACTTATTAAAGTATACAAATTATTGAAGAATATATATAACTTTTGTAGTTATAAAGAATGCAAAAGACATGAAGTGTAGATTACAACTTTCTTCTAAGTATTGTTGTAATGAAAATCTTGATACACTTCAAGATGAGTAGATTACTTCCTGCTTTCTAGTAATGTTGTAATGAAATTTTTAATATTCATGAAAGATGTATAGTTGCAATGCGCAAAACTAATTTGAAGCACAAAAATGAAAACATATGAAATGTTTTTCATAATAGAAGCATACAAATTGCATAAAATGCAAATTATATTTGAAAGAAACAATCTTAGAAAATTTGATTGTATTGAACGAAACTATTAATAAATTGTATTATTAACAAGGCACATATTTGTAGATCCAAAAGTATCTATAACCAATTTGAGTTATCGAAAGATGAACATGAATTCAGAGGAAAATTTTAAATCAGGGGGAGCACCCATATGTATTTTATAATGCACTCCTTTTCCATTACTAAGATTTTTTCCACTGGGTTTTTATTAGTAAGGTTTTAACGAGGCGTTATCTTGATCCAGAAGAATCAACTCCCCAGTAACATTTGAAAATAAGTTACAATGTACTCTTTTCCCTTATTTAATATTTTTCCTACTGGGTTATTCTTACTAAGGTTTTAACGAGGCATTGTCTTGATCTAGAAGAATCAAACGTCTTTTCAAGAAATTACATCTCAAATATGTTATTTAAGTTAAATTATATTTTTATCCTTGACTAAGGTTTTTCCCATTGGGTTTTCCTTTGTAAGGTTTTTGATGAAGTATTATATTGATCCAGAAGTATCAAACTCTATTTGATTCTGTAAATTATTGAAATATCTCATACTATATTGTACTTTTTTCCTTCACTAAGATTTTTCCTATTGGGTTTTTCTTAGTAAGGTTTTAATGAGGCATTAATTTGATCCATAAGCATCAAACTTCATTTGAAGAAATGAGAAAATAAAATATGTCATGGTACTGTTTTTCCTTTACTAAGATTTTTCCCATTGGATTTTTCTTAGTAAGAGTTTAATGAGGCATTATATTGATCCCGAAGTATCAAACTCTTAGAAGGAATATCTTTTTTAGTATGATATTGATGATTTCACAGGTTGCACTTTTTTCCTCTTTCTAGGTTTTTCCCATTGGGTTTTCCTTATAGAGGTTTTTAATGAGGCAACATACAATATTTATAACGACTGAATGGATGTATGAAAGCAAGATAATAATGATGGAGAGCAATTGTCATGGACGTTTTAAAAGAAACAATTTCTAGCAACCATATGAGCATCCAAGATTTCGAAGACGCATATTCAAGGGGGAGTGTTATAATATATGTAAATATATAGATGAATATGCTTTTGTGTTTTTCTATTAGTCCCACATCATGGGATATGTTCCATCTCATGCTCCAATGCCTATATATAAAGGAGCACGTGTAATGTAATTATATGAATCAATCTGATATAACCAATCTCTAGAATGAATAAAATGTCTCCACTCTTTTCCTCTAATGGCTTCTGCTCTTATTTATTTATAACATATTCTTATTTGTTTATAACAAATACAAAAATATTGGAATACATTGCATATAAACAAGAAAGAAAAACAAATTTAGTAGCGTCAACCTACTTTCCTTGATGAACCAAGTTTTGTATATAAAGAAATAAGGTATCTTAGTTTATTATACAAAGTGATTACTTCAACATTAATTTGCCACACTTTGAAAAAACGTCAAATTTTAATAAATTATCTTAGAGGAAAATCACTTCATTCCTTAGTAATATTTATAATAGACACTACAAAATATGCAATTTTTTATATTTTTGAGAATGAAATGCATGTATAATCATTCAACTATAGTATACCATGAAGTGTATAATTAGTTGTTGCGAAGTTATATTTCGTATTATAAATCATATTATGATTTTTCTTTTAGCGGTTAAATTTCAGATTATGAGTCTATAGCTAATTTACTGTATCTTATAGGTATAATAGGCATAATCGTGGGATTGTTCCAAGGGTCATGATGCACTTTTTATAACATGTTTTATATTTCATAATAGGACTGAAGATAGTATAAGCCATTTTCAATATTATACAACAAGAAAAGTGGTTTATTCATCTAATTGAACGTTTTTACAATTTTTTGTAAATATATTAATTATTTAGATTTTTTTCTAAACATTTAAAAAGGACATTTGGCCAAGTGGTTAAGGCGTATGCCTGTTAAGTACACGGAGTTTCCTCGTGAGATTTCTAATCTTGCAGGCGTTGTTTTCTGATCCCTTTCTAATTTATAAGAATCGTTTGTTGTACTTATTTAATAAGTTGGCATGTTTATTTTGTATATGGTTAATAAGTAAAACAAATATTGTTGATATATTTTATGCTTCTTCAACATGTACAACTAAGATGCTTCTTAGAGAAATATATCATTACATGTTCCACAAGATTAGAAATTGTATCAAAGAAGTTTCTACCATGTTTATTTATTTATAGTACAAGTCTATGTGCCCGACGCAAGAGAAGCAAATTTTGATGACACATCGCAACATATTTTGAAACGCCAGTGTCTTTTTTCTTTATTCATTTTTATAATATAACCAATACAAGAGGAATGAATTTGTGACACATTTTTTAGCATGCTTTGTATGGCCATAGTTTTTGCTTAGTTCACTGTCTTCGAAATATTCACAAGGAAAATAATTTTATAACCTTTATTTTTGTATTGTAATAAAATGGCATACAAGTTGGTAATAATTCAGATTCAATAATATACAATAACATAATTGCACTCATAGTGTGTTAGGTTGCAAACAAATAATTTAGATAACAATTATAAGCCTCATAAGCAATTTAGCAATTATCATTCAAGGTTAGCAATGGCAGTTACCATTCAAGGTTAGTAATACATGCAAAAAAAGCATAAAGCAGTTTTTCCATGACCACATAATGGAGAAACCACTTCCACATTTGAATATAAAATGTATATATTCTTAGAGTAAAATAATAATTTTATTCAATAATACTATAAGAAAAAATATATTACATTGAATAGCTAAATGTTCCTCGATTCAATTATGGCACGAGATAAGACAAATCATTAACATGATTGCCCACATTTATATCCAAATGGCATCTTTTGTTGTATGTAACGACCTACCTTTTCGACTCTCAAAACTCGATAATAATACATGAATGATATTCAGGTGTCGAGCATACAAATGCCAAAAAGGCCTATGGCGAAAGAAAGAAAGACAGAACATAATCACATATTGTAACAAGTAATATATAATATAAAACAGATCTTTACAGAAGAAAACTGTAACATACATACTCAATCAGAGTAATGTAACAGTTCATCTACATGGACAATTATAACGAACTGTCCTCACAACTGCTGATAAATATAAAACAACAAATGCAGCGAAAAGTCGAATACACGTGAATCATTGTGGAGGCATCCAACTCGTCTCCTGAAGCTCCAAAGCATCCATAACTAAAAAGGGAAATATGCTCGGGCTAACCTGAGTATTATAAGAAAATAAAGCCTAGATTAGTTTGGTATACCAATTTTAGAAACACATATCATATGGATTTTTATTGTTACAAAACCTTCCCAAAAATAAAGGTATCTCGTAAGACCAAGTACACATAAACACGGATGGGTTTTACCTTATGATAACCAAACATTTTGTATAGAACATCCAGTGATATTGTAAATCTATAATGTGATATTATAAATTTATAATAATGTAAGGGTTTAAAATAAATATATAACATAGATCAAATGTCTGCATCTCACGTTCTACTATAGTTGGGTATAACTAAATCCATAAGACACTTATTGGAGAACGGACTCCATACAATGAAAAGGCACCAGGGTACCACCTGTCACAGTACACCTCTAGAAAATGTACTGAGGGCCTCATTTAGTGGGACAACCCACATTTAGAAAGGTTTAAATCGACAATAACCCAAACATGTCCAACTTAAACAATCCGGAACATAGATAATCAATGGGGTTAAATAAGAAAAATAAGAAAACAAGAAGCAAACAAACGCAAAATCTCATAGCGGAGTGATAAAAATAATAATCAAATAAATAGTTCATGAATCTATTTACTATACATTTGATTATAATCTACACACATTTATTAGAGTTATATATATATATATATATATATATCAGGGAAAAATAATCAATATAGCAGAATAGCATGATCCAAGGGATAATAACAATAGTAATATACCAACTTCTTTCTTCGTCCTCCGGAAACTGATCTTCAATGCACTAGAAAAACTCAAGACTGTTCGAGCGTAATAAAAAGACAAAACACTCGAGTCAAGATTAATGTACTCTTATGTAAGTCAAATCAATATCTTGAAATATGAGTACAATAACTTAAGAGATGTTACGGAATTTTCCATCTTCTAAGTATCCGTCAAACTATCTATATGTAATAGTATATGATATAATAGATAATGTCTATCACTAAAATATATCAAAATAGCGTTAAGGCTTTACATTATCCCCCTTAACACATTTTTATAACATGTAGTCTATGCAGGTCCTGTAACACAACAAGTAACGTCAGTAGCCAGTGAGTCCCCGATAGGTACAATACTAAACCAACGTCGTAATGGGCTGGTACAAGGATAAATATGACAAGGCACGCGAGGCAATGCCTAAGTGAGGATTATACCAGTATACCCTTTCTAACTAATCGTAACCCATTCGTGGCCGACCATGACAATCAATCCAAACGAAAAAGGTGCACCCATCGAGTCAAAATCACAATAGTAATATGAGAGATCAACGTCGCTAGAGGTAGCTAACCTTATTGGCCAGACATAGGCTCCTATTTTAGTCATTTTAATTATGACACAAGTGTCAAAGCTATCCATCGTCGTTCTCTTACTTCATTCTAGTAAACGTTCGACAATTCAACCACCATATTCTGGATATCATCCACTGCGTACACAGTTGTTAAAGTGGTTCCAAATTTATAGAGAGTATGCCAATTAGAGGCCCCGGTCTCTTCAACAACAAACGTCATTTTACATTCCGATTTTTTCTTTTACATTTCGAAAACGATTCGTACTTCATACAAAAATATCATATTCGTTTCAAAATCAAATCCATTTCGAAGACGTCATATTTGCTTCAAAAATATCCATTTTCAAATCATCATATTTAATCAAAAATCACATTTTACTTAAAATGTTAATTCAGTTCAATATCGATTTCACTTCAAAATTTGTTTCAAATTACAATTTAGGTTACAACTTCAGTTTAACCCAATTTGCATTTAAATCCAAGATTTAAATATAAATATTCCATCTTTGCCCAGTTTGAATTTTTGGAAAGTAGTTTTAAAATAGTTAAAATAATTTAATAGAAAATAGTTTAAGTACTAAAAATGGTTCATATAGTAAAATAGTATGGAAAATCAAAATAATTTAAATATTAAAGAATATAGATTTTAAACCATTTATACTAAAATAATCAATTTAAAGTAGTTTCAAAGTCAAACCGATTCACTTTCTAAATTTTCCAATTCAAATCGGTTCCAATTTCAACTTCGATTTAATCGATTCAATTCCGATTTTAAGTCGAATTTTACTTCGATTCCAAATTAATTCAAATCCAATCACAAATTAATTTAAATTCTAATTCCAAATTAAAACTATTACGATTTATGTACCAACCCGCATATTTTACGATTGAGTATTTAAATATTTTATTTAAATATTTTATCATTAGTCGGATTATAGCCCGAAAAGCTACTTTTTGCATACGGTCGAATTAAGACTCGGGACCACTTCCATTGAGTTCAAAATGCCGTTTTCAACCTTTTTGAGTATAAACATTGATATGTTTGAAGCTAGCCAAAAATTTGACCATTTTCACTTTGGGTTTGGGTTTGGGTTCAGCCCAATGTTCTAACTTAATACCCCAAACTGGAACCCCCTCTTCATTCACTCCCTCTTCCTCGACTTTTCAGTTCTAAAGAGATTAATGGTGAGTGGAATGGGAAATTAAAACTTCAAACCTTAGTTTCCATTTACAAATCAAGTTCTAGCTCCAAATCAATTGAAGAAGCTTTGGTAAGCCTCCTCTTCTTCTTCTCCAACTCATTCTCTTATCAATTTCAGAAATTCCTAAACCTAACTTTGGGAATGTTCTTCTTTTAAAGCTTAGAATCAAGCTTCTTGAGTTGGGATTGAAAAGTGGTTGATCCTCCTTTGTTTTCAAGCTTCTCAATCTTGTGCTTTTGGGTTTAAAGATGAGATTTTTATCTCACATCTATGCTTATAATCATCTTTGATTATTGGGTATGAATTCCTAACACTTATTCATGTGCATTTGCTTTTGGTTGGGACTGAATTGGTGAATATCTCAATTTTTAGTGTTTTGGGTTCAAACCGTTAAAAATCCTAACTTTGAAGTTTTGATCATGTTTTTGGTAATGAATCGATGTGCTTAAAGGACCAGGTAGCCGATAAGTGTAAATCCCTAGCGTCCATGCTTGTCCGTTTGCAAATTGAAGAAGTTTGCACCTCATTTGAAATGGGTTTCAAATTGTATAACATCAGGTTCGGCCGACCGGACCCTTGGGCCGGCCGACCGACCTGTAGCTCGAGGCATTTCTGGGCTGTTTTTCGGTCAACCGACTCAGAAAATCCGGTTGACCGACCTGCTCTTATTTGCCGATTATGCCTATATTGTCTATTTGTTTGAATTTCCAACTTTAATCGATTCGTGTTGTTTCCCTTTTGTTGTTATCATTTATTATCGACTTTGAGGACATTTTCTTCGGGAATTTTCGAAAATATCCATTTTGATGGATTTGATATCGATTTCTTTGGATTTTATTCACGTCTTCGAATGTGAATTTTAGTGATTGATTGTTTCTACAATCATTTTTGTGATTTGTCACTTTAAAAATATAAAGGTTTTCTATACTAGTAGCAAATATCAAAACTCTTCCATCAAAACGATTTCAACACTATTTTATTACAAAGCTCGTTTCATAAACCGTTTTTCCAATCTATCAGTATATACAAACCTTTATCTCACTCGCATGAGAAATCTAATTAAATGGCTTAGTAAAACGGGTGGTATGAAACGCTTGCGTTTATGTAACAACCCGCATATTTTTCGATTTTATATTTAAATATTTTATTAAAATATTTTATCGATACCCGGAATTTTGTCCGAAAAGCTACTTTTTGCATACGGACGAATTAGGACTCGGGACCACTCCCATTGATTTTAAAATGCCGTTTGCGACCTTTTTGAGTGTAAGCTTCGATATGTTTGGAGAAGGTTGATTTTTGCTACTTTTTCACTTAGGGTTTTGGTTTGGGCTGAGCCCACTTATGTATTCAGTCCCAACCCCTCTCCTCCTCATTTACTTCATTTCCAATTCCTAATACTCATGCTAAAGCATCAATGGTGGGAGAGATTGGAAATTAAAACTCCAAAACCCTAGTTTTCTCTTGCAAATCAACTCTAGCTCCAAACTAATAGAAGAACCCATTGGTAAGCTTCTCTTCTTCTTCTCCAACTCAATCTCTAATCAAAATTCAGAAATTTCCTAAACCTAACTTAGGGAATGTTCTTCTTTTAAAGCTTAGAATCAAGCTTCTCGAGTTGGATTTGAAGAGTGGTCGATTCTCCATTGATTTCAAGCACCTTCTTCAATCGTTTGGGTTCAAAGGTGAGATTTTTAATCTTACATCTAGGTCTATGATCATCTTTGATTGTTAGGTATGAATTCCTAACACATATTGATGTGCATTTGGTTTTGGTTTGGATTGATTTGGTGTATATTCCAATTTTTTAGTGTTTCGAGTTCAAATCTTCAAAAATCATAGCCTTGTAGTTTGAACTTGTTTTTATTGATGCGTCGAAGAGCTTATAGGACTGGGTAGTCGATTGGCATAAACCCCTAGTGACCGTGCTCGCCCGATTACATTTTGAAGAAGATAGAATCTTCATTTCATAGGCTGGAAAACAGCCTTGGTGCCAGTCAGTCGACTGGACCCTTGAGTCAGTCGACTGGCTGTAGCACATAGGCATTCCGAAGGCAATAACTAGAGGCTCGGGTCCTCTGTTTCCCTACATTCAGTCGACTCAATTTTTAGGTCAGTCGACTGACTGCAGGAAATTATTTCTCCCTGCTTCTGGTTCAGTCGTCTGGACCTTTGAGTCAGTCGACTGACCTGCACCAATTTGCCTAATTATGCCTATTTGTGCATATTTTTGCTTGGTTTCCAAATTCCATCGACTCGTGTTATTTCCCACTTGTTGTTGCTACGACGTTAATGACTTCTATTTTTGGAATTTTTGGGAATATCCATTTTGATGGATTCAGATCGATTTCTTTGGATCTTTATTCGCGTCTTTGAATGTGAATTTTGGTGGTTGATTGTTCTACAATCATTTTTGTGTTTTGTCACTTTAAAAATATAAAGGTCTCAATACTAGTAGTAAATATCAAAACTCTTTCCTCAAAACGATTTGAACTCTATTTTCAATACCAAATTCGTTTATAAAACCGTTTTCCAATCTATTAGTATATACAAACCTTTACCTCACTCGTATGAGAAATCTAATTAAACGGCTTAGTAAAACAGGTGGTATGAAACACTTGCGTTTACTTCGTCGCTTGATTCTTGGACTTGTTCGATTGAATCTCTTTTGACAATTTCCTAGTGGAGATCTACAATTTGTTCGTAAATATTTAAGTTAAGCTAGTGGTTATGGGACATGAAGCTAAGCTCATATATTTACTAGCTTACTGTAATTGACACTTCTTGATGATCATGACAATCATTTTTATGATTTAGACTAGCAATGTGCGATGTCTCTTTCTCTGCGAGGGAGACTAAACCCCGTTTTGTGGAGTTTCGACTCAAATTGGTGGGGTAGCAACCCATGGTCTTCGGGCCGTTTGTGGAGCTTCGGCTCAATTTGTGATGGTTAGCAAACATGGAATTAACATTCCGTTTGTGATACACGTGTTGGTGAGCCTTGTGCTCCCGTTTGTGATAGGCCTCCCCCCCTTTGTGATTTCTGGATTTCTTGAGATGATTTCTAGAATTTGTGCTTCACCAATTTTCGTGATTTCCATTGATAAGCTTTATCGATATTTGTGCATTGGTGAATTTGTGCGTCATTGACTTTTGTGATTTCTGGATTTCGTGTGTTGAATTCTGGAATTTGTGTGTCATTGACTTTTGTGATTGACGTTGATATTATCGTCAATTTTTGTGGTTTGGTGAACGAAATAAGGAGTGTGACATTTCTTTGATTCTTGTGTAGAGTTTGTGACATTGAATAATCGCTTGATGATTTTCAACTACTTATATATATCACAGCTTGGCATTGTGATTATTATGTGTTTAGTCATATCTCTTATTCTATATCGTTTCATCTGATATTTATAGTTAGACTGATCCATTTATTATTTTCTTATTAAATAATACTCGGGTCAGACCGAGATGTCACAGGTGCTTCTGCTTGACTTCTCCCCAGGGATTCATTACTCTGACTTTTGGCAAACTACTTAGATTAGTAGTTTATTTTGTTATATACACTTGAGATATAGACTCATAGTTGTATTCTTTTGTATAGCACGTGTTGCTATTCTTTTGTATTATTGTGGATCTTTTTTTTACCACTACTATGATATACACTTCCATGTGTTAATTATATATTCATATCTTCTTCCGCCTTTGTGATATGAATTATCTGTGACTGATTTATGTTATGTTTATTTCTGTATTTGTTTCCGAAGATATTATAGCCATTGTGTAGTAGCTTTGAGTTTGTGTCGGTATGTCGGATTCTCTTGATAAAGTATTGCATGTTATACTATCTGACATATCAATGCTCGCACAAAGCAATTACACGGATGGTCGCTCCTCAACAGGCTTATTCTCCGTGCTAGTTGACAGCATTCACCGTAATGTTCTTGCCTAGCGTGGGTATAGAGGTGGGGCGTCACAGTTTGGTATCAGAGCCAAACTTCGGAACAATATGGAATATTATAACAAGGATCATCGTCCTCAGTCCATCTTAGGAGTCGTGCTGTAGGATTTAATTCGAGTCTTCGTACCGTTCTATCCTATTTTCTTTTATGATTCCTTGTTTTATTTATAAAGATTTCTTGATAGTTATTTGGTGAATAACCTTTTTCTTCTTCTTCTTTCTTTCTAAAGGAAGAGAAATGTCTAGACCAGGCCGTCCCAGAGCCGTACCGTCTAGTGTTCCACCCCAAGATGGAGTTTTTATGACTGCTCAACAACTTCTTGATTTAGTGACAAATGCTCAAGCAGCTGGAGCTAACCTGGAACCTACTCACCCAAAGTCGGGGTTTGCACGCTTGTGCAGCGATTACACTAATTTGGGTGGGGAGCCATTCAAAGGTTCCGAAACTATTATTGAAGTACAGGCTTGGCTAAGGTCATGTGATCGAATCTTTTCTCGCATGAACCTTATTGACCTTCACCGAGTGCGATCAAATTTTTTCTCACATGAATCTTATTGACCTTCACCGAGTTCAGGTGGCCTCTTGTATGCTCCGAGAAAGAGCATTGGACTGGTATGAGCTTCTTATTTCTGAGATTAATGAAGCGGATCTCACCTGGGAGCAATTTCGGGAACGCTTCGAGTTGAAATTTGTACCAAAAAGAGAGAAAGTGACATTGGCTCGACGATTTATAGACCTTGTTCAAGATGAGTCCTCCGTGACTGATTACGTTGCCTCCTTCTAGTCGCTTTCCAAATATGGGGTTGAATACATCAACACTCCTTTAAAGAAGAACCAGAGGTTCATCTATGGCTTGAACAAAAATCTCAAGAAGCCATTACTTCTAAAGTTAGAAGTTTCTTTCGACCAACTCATTGATATCGCTCTTCGTCTTGAAGAGGCGGATAGGGAGAATGATGTTGAAGTGGTGGGTTCCAAACCGAGCTTCAACAACAACAAGAAAAGGACTAATAAATTCAAAGGTCCTTATCCCAATAAGAAAGGGAAACAAGCAACCTCTGTGGCAAAGACTTCTTCCTTTGTTCATGGGGAATGCTATAATTGTGGTTCGAAGGACCACTACGCGAACAAGTGCCCAAAGTCTCTCTCTTGTCGCTACTGCAAAGGTCCCGGTCATGTTATATCTTCATGTCCTAAGCTTCAGGGCAAGAAGGAGGGAAAGTTGAATGTTTCTCAAGCCCCTGGCAACACATCTCGGAATCAAGGTATTTCTCATTCTATCCTTGATGGAATTATTTTATTTTGTGATCATCCTATTCGAGTTCTTTTCGATACGGGTGCGTCCCATTCTTTTATATCAAAAGAACTTGTTGATACTTTTTCTTTGGATGTTTTGTGTTTAATGACTTTTTTGAGAATTGCGAATCCGGTTGGTGGATCCACAACAATCAGTTTATTATGTAAAGATGTCGAGATTATTTTGTGTGATTTTTCTTTCCGAGCCGATTTGCATGTCATGTGTTATTTAGGCTTTGGAATGATTTTGGGAATGGATTGGCTTAACCGTTATGAAGCTCATATCCTATGTCCTGAGCGGATTATTCATCTTCGACATCCTCAATCTGTTAAGCAGATTTCTATTAATCTTAAAGATTCAGATTCCAGCTTGTTGCATCTTTATATTCTTTAAATCCTCGTGATGACGATGATGATGATGAGGGTCACATTATTTCTCTTATTCACGTCGTTCGTGAATTTTCCGACATCTTCGAGCCCGTTTTAGGATTACCACCTAAGCGAGCAATTGAGTTCAGAATTAATCTTATTCCTGGAGCTCAACCTATCACTCGTCCTCCTTATCGTTTGTCCAATAAAGAAAATGAGGAGATGCGCATACAATTATCCGATTTGGAAATGAAGCAATTTATTCGCTCAAGTTCCTCGCCTTGGGGAGCTTCAGCTATTTTTGTGAAGAAATCCGATGGTACACTTAGGCTTTGCGTTGACTACCGCAAGCTTAATGATCTTACTATCAAAAATAAATATCCTTTACCTCGGATTGATGATCTATTCGATCAACTTAGTGGTGCTAGAGTCTTTTCACAATTAGACTTAGCTACTGGATTTCATCAGCTTCGTATTGCAGAGGATAGCATTCCTTTGACATCGTTCCGAACTCGTTATGGATCTTATGAATGGCTTGTTATG
Organism: Allium cepa; assembly: GCA_030765085.1. Taxonomy (NCBI): domain Eukaryota; kingdom Viridiplantae; phylum Streptophyta; class Magnoliopsida; order Asparagales; family Amaryllidaceae; genus Allium; species Allium cepa. Next base: position 1,015,478,421 of record CM060943.1, on the reverse strand, counting down.
CCATTTGGTTTAACGAATGCTCCGGCTTATTTTGTTGACCTTATGAATAGAGTTTTCAAAGACTTCCTCGATCGATTTGTTCTCATCTTTATTGATGATATTCTTGTGTATTCAAAAACCGAGGAGGAACATGAGAAGCATCTTCGGATTGTGTTGGAAACTCTTAGGAGTAATCAATTGAAAGCAAAATTTTCTAAATGTCATTTTTGGCAATCTCGTGTGAAGTTTCTCGGTCATATTATTTCCGAATCCGGAATTTCCGTGGATCCTTCAAAGATTGAAGCGATTCAAAGTTGGAAGAAACCTAAGAGCGTGACTGAAATCCGCAGCTTTCTCGGATTGGCGGGCTATTACCATCGTTTTATTAAAGACTTTTCTAAGATTGTCGTGCCCCTCACTAGCTTAACGAAGAAAGGTATTAAATACATTTGGTCGGACAAATGTGAAACTTCTTTTTAGAAACTAAAAGAACTCCTTTCAGATGCTCCTATTCTTGTTATTCCCGAGGGGAATCATGATTTCGTTGTTTATACCGATGCTAGTCGTGTTGGTTTGGGTGCCGTTCTTATGCAAAGAGAACGTGTTATTGCTTATGCTTCTAGGCAATTGAAGCCTGCTGAGACTAGATATGCCACTCATGATTTAGAGCTCGCGACTATTGTTTTCGCCCTTCGTATTTGGCGTCATTATCTTTTAGGAGAGAAATTTGTTCTTTATACCGATCATAAGTCCTTGAAGTATTTATTCTCTCAAAAGGAACTTAATTTGCGTCAACAGCGTTGGCTCGAATTTCTTGCACCATATGATCTTGATATTCTTTATACTCCCGGTAAGGGTAATCGTGTCGCTGACGCTCTTAGCCGTAAACAACAAGCTGTTGTTTCTATGATGATATCCGAATGGAACGATCTCGAGATTTTATCCACTTGTGAAATTCGAGACCGTATTTCCAATTTATGCTCATCTCTTGTTTTATGTATCCTTGAGGCTCATCCTTCTCTTCTAGACCGCATTCTTGAAGCTCAAAGGCTAGATCCTGAATTGGCTCTTCTTGGCCAAAATATTAAGGATAAAATTGATATTGAAAGTTTGAAAGACTTTGATATCGATTCTCGTGGCGGCGTTCAAAAATTTGGTAGACTTATCGTACCAAATGTTGGTGATCTTCGTAAAGATATTTTAGAAGATTCCCATCGTTCTAAATTTACCATTCATCCCGGTAGTAGCAAAATGTACGCGGATATGAAGCGACTTTATTATTGGGAGGGAATGAAACTTGACATCGCTAACTTCGTTAAGCGTTGCATGACTTGCCAACTCGTTAAGGCCGAGCATCAAATGCCCGGTGGGTTATTACAACCTTTAAAAATTCCAATTTGGAAGTGGGACCAAATTTCCATGGATTTTATAGATGGCCTTCCCCGTTCTCGTTCGGGTCATGATAGCTTATGGGTGATTGTTGATAGGCTTACTAAATCTGCCCATTTTATTCCCGTTCGTTCTAACCGAACCGTTCCTCTTTTGGCCAAGCTCTTTGTTAAAGAGATTGTTAAATTGCATGGAGTTCCTACTTCTATTGTTAGCGACCGTGATCCATTGTTTACTAGTGGATTTTGGAAGAGTCTTCAAAAAGCTTTGGGAACGAAGCTTAATTTTAGCATCGCTTATCATCCTCAGTCCGATGGACAAACCGAGCGTGTGAATCAAACTCTTGAAGATATTTTTCGTGCATGTGTTCTTGATTTTGGTGGAAGTTGGGAACATCATATTTCTCTTGTTGAATTTTCCTATAATAATAGCTTCCAATATAGTATTGGTATGGCACCTTTCGAGGCACTCTATGGAAGGCCATGCTGATCTCCTTCTTGTTGGCTTGAGGCCGGTGAGAAGATGGTTTTAGGTCCAGATTTTATTCGTGATTCCACAGAAAAGATTGACCTTATTCGTCATAGGATGAAAGAAGCCCAGAGTAGACAAAAATCCTATGCCGATAATCGGAGAAGCAAGTTAGAATTTTCTGTGGGAGATCTTGTGTTCATTCGTGTGTCACCTATGAAGGGTGTGGTACGTTTCAGTCGATCGGGAAAGTTAGCGCCTCGATATATTGGGCCATTTCCTATCACTGAACGTATTGGTTCCATGGCTTATCGCCTTTTATTACCGGCTCAATTTTCAGCTATCCATGACGTGTTTCACGTTTCTCAACTTCGGAAGTGTCTTCGAGATTCCGAATCTATTCTTGAGCCTGATGTTGTGGAAGAGATTGAAGTTTCACCGAATTTAACTTTTGAGCAGCATCCTGTTCGTATCATTGCTTCGGAAGTCAAACGTATTCGAAATAAAGATGTTCGCTTGTTAAAGTTCAATGGTCTTCAAATCCTAAGGATTGTTCTTGGGAATCTAGAGAGTTCATCGAGCGAACACATCCGGACTTACTTTCCCGTGCTCTTTAAGGTGAACTTCTTATTTCAAACCTCTTTTGTGTTGAATGTTCTTTTATGGTTGTTACTATATATCTTCTTCTTAAATATTGCGAGGATGCAATTTCTTTAAGGAGGGGAGTCTGTAACAACCCGCATATTTGTTGATTTTATATTTAAATATTTTATTAAAATATTTTATCGATACTCGGAATTTTGTCCGAAAAGCTACTTTTTGCATACGGACGAATTAGGACTCGGGACCACTCCCATTGAGTTTAAAATGCCATTTGCGACCTTTTTGAGTATAAGCTTCGATATGTTTGGAGAAGGTTGATTTTTGCTACTTTTTCACTTAGGGTTTTGGTTTGGGTTGAGCCCACTTATGTATTCAGTCCCAACCCCTCTCCTACTCATTTACTTCATTTCCAATTCCTAATACTCAAGATAAAGCATCAATGGTGGGAGAGATTGGAAATTAAAACTCCAAAACCCTAGTTTTCTCTTGCAAATCAACTCTAGCTCCAAACTAATAGAAGAACCCATTGGTAAGCTTCTTTTCTTCTTCTCCAACTCAATCTCTAATCAAAATTCAGAAATTTCCTAAACCTAACTTAGGGAATGTTCTTCTTTTAAAGCTTAGAATCAAGCTTCTTGAGTTGGATTTGAAGAGTGGTTGATTCTCCAATGATTTCAAGCATCTTCTTCAATCGTTTGGGTTCAAAGGTGAGATTTTTAATCTCACATCTAGGTCTATGATTATCTTCGATTGTTAAGTATGAATTCCTAACACATATTCATGTGCATTTGGTTTTGGTTTGGATTGATTTGGTGTATATTCCAATTTTTTAGTGTTTCGAGTTCAAATCTTCAAAAATCATAGCCTTGTAGTTTGAACTTGTTTTTGGTGATGCGTCGAAGAGCATATAGGACCGGGTAGTCGATTGGCATAAACCCCTAGTGACCGTGCTCGCCCGATTGCATTTTGAAGAAGATAGCATCTTCATTTCATAGGCTAGAAAACAGCCTTGGTGCCAGTCAGTCGAATGGACCCTTGAGTCAGTCGACTGGCTGTAGCACATAGGCATTCCGAAGGCAATAACTAGAGGCTCGGGTCCTCTGTTTCCCTGCATTCAGTCGACTGAATTTTTAGGTCAGTCGACTGACTGCAGGAAATTATTTTTCCCTGCTTCTGGTTCAGTCGGCTGGACCTTTGAGTCAGTCGACTGACCTGCACCAATTTGCCTAATTATGCCTATTTGTGCATATTTTTGCTTGGTTTCCAAATTCCATCGACTCGTGTTATTTCCCACTTGTTGTTGCTACGACGTTAATGACTTCTATTTTTGGAATTTTTAGGAATATCCATTTTGATGGATTTAGATCGATTTCTTTGGATCTTTATTCGCGTCTTTGAATGTGAATTTTGGTGGTTGATTGTTCTACAATCATTTTTGTGTTTTGTCTCTTTAAAAATATAAAGGTTTCAATACTAGTAGTAAATATCAAAATTCTTTCCTCAAAACGATTTCAACTTTATTTTCAATACCAAATTCGTTTATAAAACCGTTTTCCAATCTATTAGTATATACAAACCTTTACCTCACTCGTATGAGAAATCTAATTAAACCGCTTAGTAAAATAGGTGGTATGAAACGCTTGCGTTTACTTCGTCGGTTGATTCTTGGACTTGTTCGATTGAATCTCTTGTGACAATTTCCTAGTGGAGATCTACAATTTGTTTGTAAATATTTAAGTTAAGCTAGTGGTTATGGGACATGAAGCTAAGCTCATACATTTACTAGCTTACTGTAATTGACACTTCTTGATGATCATGACGATCATTTTTATGATTTAGACTAGCAATGTGCGATGTCTCTTTCTCTGCGAGGGAGACTAAACCCCGTTTTGTGGAGTTTCGACTCAAATTGGTGGGGTAGCAACCCATGGTCTTCGGGCCGTTTGTGGAGCTTCGGCTCAATTTGTGATGGTTAGCAACCATGGAATTAGCATTCCATTTGTGATACACGTGTTGGTGAGCCTTGTGCTCCCGTTTGTGATAGGCCTCCCCCCCTTTGTGATTTCTGGATTTCTTGAGATGATTTCTAGAATTTGTGCTTCACCAATTTTCGTGATTTCCATTGATAAGCTTTATCGATATTTTTGCATTGGTGAATTTGTGCGTCATTGACTTTTGTGATTTCTGGATTTCGTGTGTTGAATTCTGGAATTTGTGTGTCATTGACTTTTGTGATTGACATTGATATTATCGTCAATATTTGTGGTTTGGTGAACGAAATAAGGAGTGTGACATTTCTTTGATTCTTGTGTAGAGTTTGTGACATTGAATAATCCCTTGATGATTTTCAACTACTTATATATATCACAGCTTGGCATTGTGATTATTAGTTGTTTAGTCATATCTCTTATTCTATATCGTTTCATCTGATATTTATAGTTAGACTGATCCGTTTATTATTTTCTTATTAAATAATACTCGGGTCAGACCGAGATGTCACAGGTGCTTCTGCTTGACTTCTCCCCAGGGATTCATTACTCTGACTTTTGGCAAACTACTTAGATTAGTAGTATATTTTGTTATATACACTTGAGATATAGACTCATAGTTGTATTCTTTTGTATAGCACGTGTTGCTATTCTTTTGTATTATTGTGGATCTTTTTTTTACCACTACTATGATATACACTTCCATGTGTTAATTATATATTCATATCTTCTTCCGCCTTTGTGATATGAATTATCTATGACTGATTTATGTTATGTTTATTTCTGTATTTGTTTCCGAAGATATTATAGCCACTGTGTAGTAGCTTTGAGTTTGTGTCGGTATGTCGGATTCTCTTGATAAAGTATTGCATGTTATACTATCTGACATATCAATGCTCGCACAAAGCAATTACACGGATGGTCGCTCCTCAACAGCCTTATTCTCCGTGCTAGTTGACAGCATTCACCGTAATGTTCTTGCCTAGCGTGGGTATAGAGGTGGGGCGTCACAGTTTACTTCGTCGGTTAATTCTTGGACTTGTCCGATTGAACCTCTTGTGACAATTATCTAGTGGAGATCTACAATTTGTTCGTAAATATTTAGGTTAAGCTAGTGGTTATGGAACATGAAGCTAAGCTCATATATTTACTAGCTTAGTGTAATTGACACTTTCTTGATGGTCATTGATGATCATTTTTTGTGATTTAGACTAGTGTCATGCTATGTTTCTTTGTCCACGGAGGAGACGGTACCTCGTTTTATAGAGCTTCGTCTCATTTCTATTATAGGCTAACGACCTAATTATTTTGGAGTTTCGACTCGATTTTTGTGGGCTAGCGACCCATATTCTTTTATGGAGTTCGGTTCATTAGACGTACCGTTGTACTACGTCGATGTTCCGATCTATTCGAGTTTCAGGTTCCTCGGACGTACCGATATTGTACTACGTCGTTGGACCGGCTCTATGGTTAGCGACCATGGGATAGCGTCCCGTTTGTGATACACGTGTTGGTGAGTTTTCATGCTCCCGTTCTATGATAGGCCTCCCCCATTTTTTGATTTATGGATTTCTATTGATGGTTTCTAGAATTTGTGTTTCACTGATTTTATGATTGGCATTTATATGTTGTCAATATTTGTGGCTTAGTGAATGAAATAAGGAGTATGACATTCCTTTTGATCTTTGAGAAGATTCTTGTGATATTGATTAATCTCTTGTTGATTTTCAATTACACATGTATCGCAGTATGGCATTATGGTTGTTATACTTTTTGTCATATCTTCTAATCTATATCATTTCATCTGATATTTATAGCTAGACTGATCCGTTTATTATTTTCTTATTAAATAATACCCGGGTCAGACCGAGATGTTACAGGTGCTTCTGCTTAACTTCTCACCCGGGATTATTGTCCTAACTTTTGGCTAACTACTTAGATTAGTAGTTTTTGGTTGTATGCATTTGAGATATAGACTTATAGTTGTGTACTTATTCTTTTGTGTCGCACTTGTAACTATTCTTTTGTGATATTGTGGATCTTGTTGGACCACTACTCTGGTGAACACTTTTATGTGTTATATATATATTCATATCTATTTCCGCCTTTGTGATATGGATGTCTGTGACTGATTTGTGTTATGTCTATTTCTACATTTGTTTCCGAAGAATATATATAGCCACTGTGTAGTAGCTTTGAGTTTGTATCGGTATGTCAGATTTCCTCTTGAAATAAAATGCATGTTATACTATCTGACATATCGGTGCTCGCACAAAGCAATTACACGGATGGTCGCTCCTCAACAGCCTTATTCTCCACGCTAGTTGACGGCATTACACCGTAGTGATCTTGGCTAGTGTGGGTATAGAGGTGGGGCGTCATAGCTTGGTATCAAAGCCAAACTTCGGAACAATTTAGAATAATTTAACAAGGATCATCGTCCTAAGTCCATCTTAGGAGTCGTGCTTTAGGATTTAATTCGAGTCTTCGTACCAATTCATCATATTTTCTTTATGATTTCTTGTTTACCTATCAAGATTGCTTGATATTCATTTGGTGAATAACCTTTTTCTTCTTCTTTCTTTCTTTCTAAAGAAAGATAAATGGTTAGACCAGGCCGTCCCAGCACTTGTCAATCTAGTGCTACTCCACAAGATGGAGTTTTTTTATGTCTGCCCAGCAGCTTCTTGATCTAGTAAAGAATGCTCAACCAGCCGGTTCTAATCCGGAACCTACTCACCCTAAGTCTGGATTTGCATACTTGTGCAATGATTATACCAACTTGGGTGGGAAGCAATTCAAAGGTTCTGAAACTATTATTGAAGTCCAGGCTTGGCTAAGATCATGCGATCGAATCTTTTCTTGCATGAATCTTATTGATCTTCACCGTGTTTAGGTGGCCTCTAGTATGCTCCAAGAAAGAGAATTAGACTGGTACGAGCTTCTGATTTCTGAAATAAATGAAGCGGATCTCACTTGGGAAAAATACCGGGAACGCTTCAAATTAAAATTTGTGCCAGAAGCAGAGAAGGCGACTTCGGCTCGCCGTTTTATAGACCTTGTTCAAGGTGAATCCTCTGTGGCAGATTATGTCGCATCTTTCGAATATCTTTCCAAGTACGGGGTTGAATACATAAACACCCCAATGAAGAAGAACCAAAGATTTGTCTATGGCTTGAACAAAAATCTCAAGAAGCCATTACTTCTGAAATTGGAAGTTTCTTTTGATCAACTCATTGATATCGCTCTTCGTCTTGAAGAGGCGGATAAGGAGAGTGATGTTGAAGTTGTGGGTGCCAAACCAAACTTCAATAACAACAAGAAAAGGCCTAATAAATTCAAAGGTCCTTATCCCAACAAAAAGGGTAAGCAAGCAACTCCTGTAGCAAAGACTCCCACCCCTAGTAGTGGGCAGTGCTAAAACTGTGGTTCTAAAGACCATTATGCCAATAGATGTCCGAAACCTCTCTTTTGTCGATATTGCAAAAGTTCGGGTCATCTTTTATCTTCATGTCCCAAACTTCAAGGCAAGAAGGAGGAAAAGTTAAATGTTGCTCAAGCCCCTGGCAACACATTTCATGGTCAAGGTATGTCTCATTCTATCCTTGATGGCATCATTATATTTCGTGATCAACCTATTCGAGTTCTTTTTAATATAGGAGCATCCCATTCTTTTATATCAAAAGAGCTTGTTGATACTTTTTCTTTAAGTGTTGTTGCTTTAATGACTTCTTTGAGAATTGCGAATCCGGTTGGTGGTTCCGCAACACTTAGTTTGCTTTGTAAAGATGTGGAGATTATTTTATGTGATTTTTCTTTCCTAACCGATTTTCATGTTATGCGTTACTTAGGTTTTGGAATGATTTTGAGAATGGATTGGCTTAACCGTTATGAAGCTCATATCCTATGTCCTGAGCGGACTATTTATCTTCGACATCCTCTATCTGTTAAGCAGATTTCTATTATTCTTAAAAATTCGGATTCCAACTTGGCAGCATCATTATATTCTTTAAATCCTCATGATGACGATAATGATGATGAGGAAGATGTCATTTCTCTTATTCACGTTGTTCATGAATTTTCAGACATATTCGAGCCCGTTTTAGGACTACCACCTAAGCGAGCAATTGAGTTCAAAATTAATCTCATCCCTGGAGCTCAACCTATCATTCGTCCTCCTTATCGTATGTCTAATAAATAAAATGAGGAGATGAGAAAACAATTATCCAAATTGGAGACGAAGCAATTTATTCGTTCTAGTTCCTCATCTTGGGGAGCTTCGGCTATTTTCGTGAAGAAATCCGATGGTATACTTTGACTTTGCGTTGAATACTGCAAGCTTAAAGATCTTACTATCAAAAACAAATACCCTTTACCGCGGATTGATGATCTATTCGATCAACTTAGTGGTGCTAGAGTCTTTTCACAATTGGACTTAGCTACTGGTTTTCATCAGCTTCGTATTGCAGAGGATAGCATTCCTTTGACATCGTTCCGTACTCGTTATGGATCTTATGAATGGCTTGTTATGCCATTTGGTTTAATGAATGCTCCGGCTTATTTCGTTGACCTTATGAATCAAGTTTTTAAAGATTTTCTCGATCGATTTATTCTCATCTTCATTGATGATATTCTTGGGTATTCAAAAACCGAGGAGGAGCATGAAAAGCTTCTTCGGATTGTGTTGGAAACTCTTAGGAGTAATCAATTAAAAGGAAAATTTTCTAAACGCCACTTTTGGCAATCTCGTGTGAAGTTTCTCGGTCATATTATTTCCGAATCCGAAATTTCCGTGGATCCTTCAAAGATTGAAGCGATTCAAGATTGGAAGAGACGGGAGAGTGTGACGGAGATTCGTAGTTTTCTCGGATTGGCGGCTTATTACCGTCGCTTTATTAAGGACTTTTCTAAGATTGTCATGCCTCTCACTAGCTTAACAAAGAAAGGCGTTAAATACATTTGGTCGGACAAATGTGAAGCTTCTTTTCAGAAATCGTAAGAACTCCTTTCCGATGCTCCTATTCTTGTTATTCCCGAAGGGAATCAAGATTTTATTGTTTATACCGACGCAAGTCGTGTTGGTTTGGGTGCCGTCCTTATGCAAATGGAACGTGTTATTGCTTATGCTTCTAGGCAATTGAAGCCAGCCGAGACTAGATATGCCACTCATGATTTAGAACTCGCGGCTATCATTTTCGCCCTTCGTATTTGGCGTCATTATCTTTTGGGTGAAAAATTTATTCTTTACACTGATCATAAGTCTTTGAAGTATTTATTTTCTCAGAAGGAACTTAATTTGCGTCAACAACGTTGGCTCAAATTTCTTGCATCTTATGATCTTGATATTCTTTATACTCCCGGAAAGGGAAATCGTGTTGCCGACGCTCTTAGTCGTAAGCAACAAGCGGTTGTTTCTATAACGATATCCGAATGGAATGATCTCGAGGTTTTGTCCACTTGTGAGATTCGAGATCGTGAACCCGATTTATGTTCATCTCTTGTTTTGTGTAGCCTTGAGGCTCATCCTTCCCTTTTAGACCGCATTCTTGAAGCTCAAAAGCTAGGTCCCGAATTGGCTCATCTTAGCCAAAATTGTAGGGATAAAATTGATATTGAAAGTTTGAAAGACTTTAATATTGATTTTCGTGGCGGCATTCGAAAATTTGGTAGACTTATCGTGCCAAATATTAGTGATCTTCGAAAAGATATTTTAAAAGATTCCCATCGTTCTAAATTTACCATTCATCCCGGTAGTAGCAAAATGTACACGGATATGAAGCGACTTTATTATTGGGAGGGAATGAAATATGATATTGCTAACTTTGTTAAGTGTTGCATGACTTGCCAACTTGTCAAGGCCGAGCATCAAAGGCCCGGTGGGTTATTGCAACCTCTAGACATTCCAATTTGGAAGTGGGATCAAATTTCCATCGATTTTATTGACGGCCTTCCCCGTTCTCGTTTGGGTCATGATAGCTTATGGGTTATAGTGATAGGCTTACTAAATCTGCCCATTTTATTCCCGTTCGGTCTAGCCGAACCGTTCCTCTTTTGGCCAAACTCTTTGTTAAAGAAATTGTTAAATTGCATGGAATTCCTACTTCTATTGTTTGTGATCGTGATCCATTGTTTACTAGTGGATTTTGGAAGAGTCTTCAAAAAGCTTTGGGAACGAAGCTTAATTTTAGTACCGCTTACCATCCTCAGTCCGATGGACAAACCGAGCGTGTGAATCAAAATCTTGAAGATCTTCTTCGTGCATGTGTTCTTGATTTTGGAGGAAGTTGGGAAGATCATATTCCTCTTGTTGAGTTTTCCTATAATAATAGCTTCCAATCTAGTATTGGTATGGCACCTTTCGAGGCACTCTATGGAAGGCCATGTCTATCTCCTTCTTGTTGGCTTGAGGCCGGTGAGGAGCTAGTTTTAGGTCCAGATTTTATTCGTGATTCCGCAGAAAAGATTGACCTTATTCGTCATAGGATGAAAGAAGCCCAAAGTAGACAAAAATCCTATGCCGATAACCGAAGAAGGAGATTAGAATTTTCTGTGGGAGATTTTGTGTTTATCCGTGTTTCACCTATGAAAGGCGTTGTGCATTTCAGCCGATCAGGAAAGTTAGCACCTCAATATATTGGTCCATTCCCCATCACCGAATGCATTGGTTCCGTGGCTTATCGCCTCTTATTACCGGCACAATTTTCTGCTATTCATGACGTGTTTCACGTTTCTCAATTGCGGAAATGTCTTCGAGATTCCGACTCTATTCTTGAGCCCGGTATTGTGGAAGAAATTGAAGTTTCACCGAATTTAACTTATGAGCAACATCCTATTCGTATTATTGCTTCGGAGGTCAAACGACTTCGCAATAAAGATGTTCCGCTTGTGAAGGTTCAATGGTCCTCAAATCCTATGGATTGCTCTTGGGAATCTAGAGAATTCATCGAGCGAACACATCCGGACTTACTTTCTCATGCTCTTTGAGGTGAACTTTCTTTTTATTTCAAATTTCTTTGGTTTTTAATATGCTTTCATGGTTATTACTATATATTTTCTTCTTAAATATTGCGAGGACGCAATTTCTTTAAGGAGGGGAGTCTGTAACAATCCGTATATTTTACGATTGAGTATTTAAAATTTTTATCGTTAGTCAGATTATAGTACGAAAAGCTACTTTTTGCATACGGTCGAATTAGAACTCGGGACCACTTCCATTGAGTTCAAAACGCCGTTTGCAACCTTTTTGAGTATAAACATTGATATGTTTGGAGCTAGCAAAAAATTTGACCATTTTCACTTTGGGTTTGGGTTTGGGTTTGGGTTCAGCCCAATGTTCTAACTTAATACCCCAAACCGAAACCCCCTCTTCATTCACTCCCTCTTCCTCTACTTTTCAGTTCTAAAGAGATTAATGGTGAGTGGAATGGGAAATTAAACTCCAAACCCTAGTTTCCATTTACAAATCAAGTTCTAGCTCCAAATCAATAGAAGAAGCTTTGGTAAGCCTCCTCTTCTTCTTCTCCAACTCATTCTCTTATCAATTTTAGAAATTCCTAAACCTAACTTTGGAAATGTTCTTCTTTTAAAGCTTAGAAATCAAGCTTCTTGAGTTGGGATTGAAGAGTGGTTGATCCTCCTTTGTTTTCAAGCTTCTCAATCATGTGCTTTTGGGTTTAAAGGTGAGATTTTTATCTCACATCTATGCTTATAATCATCTTTGATTGTTGGGTATGAATTCCTAACACTTATTCATGTGCGTTTGCTTTTGGTTTGGATTGAATTGGTGAATATCTCAAATTTTGTGTTTTGGGTTCAAACCGTTAAAAATCCTAACTTTGATGTTTTGATCATGTTTTTGGTAATGAATCGATGTGCTTAAAAGACCGGGTAGCCGATAAGCGTAAACCCCTAGCGTCCGTGCTTGTCCGTTTGCAAATTGAAGGAGTTTGCACCTCATTTGAAATGGGTTTCAAATTGCAGAACATCAGGTTCAGCCGACCGGACCCCTGGGTCGGCCGACCGACCTGTATCCCGATGCGTTTGTGGGCTGTTTTTCGGTCAACCGACCCAGAAAGTCCGGTTGACCGACCTGCTTCTATTTGCCAATTATGCCTATATTGTCTATTTGTTTGAATTTCCAAATTTAATCGATTCATGTTGTTTCCCTTTTGTTGTTATCATTTACTATCGACTTTGATGACATTTTCTTCGGGAATTGTTGGAAATATCCACTTTGATGGATTTGATATCGATTTCTTTAGATTTCATTCACGTCTTCGAATGTGAATTTTAGTGATTGATTGTTTCTACAATCATTTTTGTGATTTGTCGCTTTAAAAATATAAAGGTTTTCTATACTAGTAGCAAATATCAAAACTCTTCCATCAAAACGATTTCAACACTATTTTATTACAAAGCTCGTTTCATAAACCGTTTTTCCAATCTATCAGTATATACAAACCTTTATCTCACTCGTATGAGAAATCTAATTAAATGGCTTAGTAAAACGAGTGGTTTGAAACGCTACGTTTACTTCTTCGGTTAATTCTTGGACTTGTCCGATTGAACCTCTTGTGACAATTTTCTAGTGGAGATCTACAATTTGTTCGTAAATATTTAGGTTAAGCTAGTGGTTTTGGGACATGAAGCTAAGCTCATATATTTACTAGCTTAGTGTAATTGACACTTTTTGTTGATGGTCATTGATGATCATTTTTTGTGATTTAGACTAGCGTCATGCTATGTTTCTTTGTCCACGAAGGGGACGGTACCTCGTTTTATGGAGCTTCGTCTCATTTCTATTATAGGCTAACGGCCTAATTATTTTGGAGTTTCGACTCAATTCTTGTGGGCCAGCGACCCATATTCTTTTATGGAGTTCGGTTCATTAGATGTACCGTTGTACTACATCGATGTTCCGATCTATTCGAGTTTCAGGTTCCTCGGACGTACCGATATTGTACTACGTCGTTGGACCAGCTCTATGGTTAGCGACCATGGGATAGCGTCCCGTTTGTGATACACATGTTGGTGAGTTTTTATGCTCCCATTCTATGATAGGCCTCCCCCTTTTTGTGATTTCTGGATTTCTGTTGATGGTTTCTAGAATTTTTGTTTCACCGATTTTATGATTGGCATTTATATGTTGTCAATATTTGTGGCTTGGTGAATGAAATAAGGAGTATGACATTCCTTTTGATCTTTGAGAAAATTCTTGTGATATTGATTAATCTCTTGTTGATTTTCAATTACATACTTATCGCAGTATGGCATTATGCTTATTATACTTTTTGTCATATCTCCTATTCTATATCATTTCATCTGATATTTATAGCTAGACTGATCCGTTTATTATTTTCTTATTAAATAATACTCGGGTCAGACCGAGATGTTACAGGTGCTTCTGCTTAACTTCTCACCAGGGATTATTGTCTTAACTTTTGGCTAACTACTTAGATTAGTAGTTTTTGGTTGTATACATTTGAGATATAGACTCATAGTTGTGTACTTATTCTTTTATGTCGCACTTGTAACTATTCTTTTGTGATATTGTGGATCTTGTTAGACCACTACTCGGATGAACACTTTTATGTGTTATATATATATTCATATCTATTTCCTCCTTTGTGATATGGATGTGTGTGACTGATTTGTGTTATGTCTATTTCTATATTTGTTTTCGAAGAATATATATAGCCACTGTGTAGTAGCTTTGAGTTTGTATCGGTATGTCGGATTTCCTCCTGAAATAAAATGCATGTTATACTATCTGACATATCGATGCTCGCACAAAGCAATTACACAGTGGTCGCTCCTCAACAGCCTTATTCTCCATGCTAGTTGATGGCATTACACCGTACTGATCTTGGCTAGTGTGGGTATAGAGGCGGGGCATCACAATTTATCTCAATTTCGGGTTTGATTTTCAAAATATCGATTCAAAACACTTAAAACAATTTAATCTTCAATATCCAATTAAAATTCAAATCTTCAAATATAATTTAATTCTGAGCTCAATTTCAAAATATCGTTTTATATCACTTTTACTTAGCAATATTCAAAGTTCGAATAAAGTTCCTTTCTTTTAAAACAAATTGATTTTTGAAATTCACATCATATTTCCATTATAAAATAAAAAATTTGAACTTCGATTAATTGAAAACTTTCATTAATCTAATTTAAAATTCAACATTTTGAGCTCCAGTTCAAAAGTAATGCATTTCTTAAAATCAAATCATTTAAAAAAATTAAAACAAAATTTAAAATCATTTTATTTAACCAATCCAGTGTCCGTATATAATTCTCTATTCTATGGCTAAGTGAATCAATTATTTCAATTTAATTACAGGGATGGATATATATTATTTCAATCCAAAATAAATGACATAGATATATACTATTTCAACCTTTTTCTTAATTTATTTGAAATAAATCAATTTACAGTTTTATATACTGTAAATAATATACAGGATGATAACATGATATATCACAATAAATAAACATCCAAAATATCAACCAATAGCATCCATCACAACCAATCATCCAAACAGTCAATAAAATTCATAAAAATTTCATAATTATCCATATCGGGTATTTACGGGCGATTAAATTCTATTTCGATTTAACTGTCAATTCTCTATCAATTAATTCAAATGTCAATTTAAATGTGAATTAAAATTTATAAAATAACGATCAACAAATTCAATCAGTTTATGATATAAATTTAACTGAAATAAAAAAATTATTTCGGTACTTATGAGTGCATAAAAACTTACCTTTATTTGAAACTGAAAATAATTTTAGCTTCAAATAAAATTCGGCTCGATCCCAAATCATAGATGTCATCGACATGAATCCTCAACAACTCGTTTCACGTGAAAAGGACCTCATACAACAGAGTTGCGATTTTATTAATATTTATAGTTAAAATTTTATAAATGAATTAAATTAGCAAATTAATTAACCTAAATAATACCTAATCTAGCATTGCACTGTTGATCATCCCTCCCACGCCCACATCATTCTTCCGGCAAGAGGATTTCATTCACCTTTTTTTTCGTTCTCAAGCTCTCCGCCTATGCCGCCGCTCCCTCCATCACGATCACGAGCACATGTCCTCATCTCCAGGCGCTCGTGCCGCCCTCGCCATCGCTCAGTACCCAGGCGCCATTTCTACTGCGTCCTCTAGTCGCCATTGTGCGGCTACGACCCATGCACACACGTTCCTCCATCCCTTGGCCGACGTGATTCACTGTTGCTTGTTTTTTTATATCGATCGATGCTTCTTTTTTTTGTCGATTTTCTCGATTTGAGAATAGGGGAAAAAAGAAGGGTACGATTGACAAAAAAAGGAGTGGACGCTGAGCGTACGTGGAAAATAGAAAATATATTATTATAATAGAAAATATCTAGTTACGACGTTCGAAATTTGTCGAACTCCAAACAAAGCGTGCTGCCGACGTTCCTAATGATTTACCCCCATTTCGAACATAATGGAACTAGTCTCAAGGCCTAATTTGATCGTATGTTAAAGATAGCTTTTCAAAATCAATTTATTTTAATTAAATTTCGAAATTAATTTTCTACATATTTCAAGCTCGCACTGCCAAACGTCAAATCCAATTGCCATGAATCCTGAAATCCTATAATAACTCACTCTTACGGATCCGATAAAACTGATTGCCGTCGAAATCCGAGACACTGGCCAAAATTGCTATTATTCATCCTTAAATTCAATTTTAAATGTCGACAATCTTCATTCATATTTAAATAAAATTCAAATCAATTTCTGATACCATTTTCAATCATATTGAATACAGACTTCAATTATTAATAATTTTCGATATAAATTTAAGCAATTAAATTATTCAACAAATTACTTAAATAATCTTTCGTTTCAATTGAAATTTTCTTTTTATTTATCAACAATATTTCATTTCTATCTAAATAATTCAATATTTAGTATTCAATTCTAACCATGGATTATAAACACGTCCAATATATAGAATTTTCATTTCAATATTTATTATCGCCAAAATCTTCGGAATTGTTTATCTAAATTTTTTATTCAAGTTCACATTCAATAACTACCTAATAATTCATTAAATTTTATTTTTAACCATTTTTATTCAATAATTATATCAAATTCTATAATTTTAAAATAGTTAAAAATACAGATCGTTACATATTCCTTCACTCAAAACTTTTTGTCCTCGAAAAGGCGTTAAGTACAGAATTTAACATGCAATATGTTTTATTCAAAATAATTACTTATAAAACATAAGCATCTTACTTTGAAAAACTATTAATATGCTTCTACTACGCCACTCCGATATCGGTTTTATGAAATATATAACTTATATATAAAAACAAACTATAAAATTTTAAAACTTCAAAATTTTTCTAACTTTTGGATTTATGGAAAATTTCGACAGAGTCTCCTTTGCGTGGCTCGATCGAAATATTTTTACAATATAATGTATAACACCAATATACCCAATATATATATGAAATATACATCCCATGTAAATGATGAGGCATCCCGAGGTGAAAATATATAAAATCGCGGTATGTAATCAAAGATACGTACCTTATTATTATTAATACGAGCGAATACTCCCATATTAAGCAAGCAAAAGCAAAAACATGCAAGCCAGCTCCAAAAGCTAGCATACGCCCTTCCATACCTACCAAACACTCAATAAGATATGAGAATATGTATATTGAAAGAGAAATCAATATATATCATAACTATACAACAACCATATGAGCAAACGTAGCCATGCAATAAAAGAAACATCCAAACAACCATATTGATGCAAGTTTTATACATAACCATACTATTATTCACTATCAACATTTTAATTCATACACTTCCAATCCTCTTAACTTCCATTCTCATTAACATTTTAATTGACTCAGTTTCAATTAATTTACATTCACATCCAATTTATTTGCATTCTCTTTATTTACTTCTTAATTGATTAACATTTACCTATTAATATTCATTTCGTTAATCATAAAATGGATTTATATTCAATTCATTCGCTTTTAGTTGACTTACGTTCAACTAATTTGGTTTAATACCATTTTTATTCTATAAACCAACATTCATTGCATTCACTTTTGATATATTATAATTCAATGTATTTACATTTGTTCGATTTGGTTAAATTTATGAAATTCCAATTGTTTCACTTTTCGTTTAACCAATTTCATATACATTCATTTATGAATATATAAAAAATTATTCCACTTAACCTTGCTTAAGTTAAATTTTGTTTTATTTCCACTTAGTATTTTTTTATACTAACAACGTTTATAAATCATCTAAGATTATTATATATATTTTATACAACATAACTCACGTTTATTATTATTACTTCATATCTTAAGTTATTATTAATTCATCGATTCACTTTATTTATTCAAATTCATATTATTAATTTACTAAAGTAAATTTTGTTATATAACTCAATTCATATTAATAATTTTTTTCCACAATCAATTCATTCAACCTCTCTTAAGTTAACTTTAATTTAATTTTTTTCTGATAACTTATTCCATACTATATTAGTTATAATTCAATTTTTATTTAAACTCGTTCCATTTGCATTTAATTTTTCACATCCAATTTATATTAAATTAAATTCAATTGTTCATATTAAATTTACTTATATGCATTTATTTTATTTAATTTCTTTCATAATTCAAACTACATTTTATTTTAAAATTAATGTTCTTATTAATTTATTAATTCATTTTATAGCTCAAGTGAAACAATTCTCTTTACTAATTCCTCTGGTTCAATATAAATCCCACTCAACTCATTTAATCTTTTATTAAGTGAAATTATATTTCATTTAATCCATTTCTTATTTTATTTCACTCTTTTTTAAATATATATTTTTGTTATCATTCACATTCAACCAAATTCAAAGTTTTTTAGCTTAATATTTCCTAATCTATAAGTTATACAAATTTATTCACTTAAAATTTCATTTTATTATTTTATCTTATTCATTACAATTACATTTTATATTTTATTTAAGCTTTCATGATTTAAACTATATTTTATTTGCTTTATTTTACTAACTCAATTAACTTAACATTTCTTAAGTCAATTATTTCATTTCGTATCTCAAATTCAAAATTTTCTTTTGTTTGCTTAACCAAAAATTTAACCATTTCCAATTTGGCTTATTTCCCTATTCAAATTTATATGTTACGAACTTATTTCTTTTCTATACTATTTTAAATTTATAAACTATAAACTTATTCCTTGCATACTATTTTTAATTTTTATGTCCAAAACAATTTATATAAATATGTCAAATCATAATTTAATATATTTTCACAATCAAAACTTGTTTGAGTCGAAAATAAATTTCATTTAGTAGAAATTATAACTCAGAAACTCGAAAATGAATACTGACGATGCTACAATCATCCCCAGAATCATTTTCCAGAGACCAAAGCGAGTTTAATGCTTTTATTTCCTTCCGAAAATCTTTTCAAAATATATTTCTAGTCAAAACACTTTCAAATAATATTAATATTAATTTAGAAGGCATCGAAAACAATTTATTTTGAGGGCAACGAGTTTTAAATTCAAAAGTTCTCGATTATTAAATCCTTTCCATTTATGAGAAATTTTATAAATATACTTAGACTAGTTTCATTACTTCATTATGATAATATTCGTTAATTTACAAATTTGTTATTTCAAACAATTCTTATTATAACAACCCTACTTTGGAGATTACCTATATATATTAAATTATAACCGAAGTTATAATTTAATATTGTAAATTAAAATATAATTGGAATTTTTAAACTGTTTATTTGGAATAACAATGACTTTTGTAAATAAAATGGAAAAAATAAAGTTTGTAACTTTATTTTGTTTATTTGGGAATAAATATGGGATCAAATATTGATTGGATAAGTATTTGGTTTAAATGAATTAAAATATTGGTATTTATTAATTGGAGCTAATAAATTAATTAACTGACGTATTTCAATGTTAAATTGTTGAAAAAAATCTAGAGTAATGTAAATAAAATTTCAAAAACTTTATTTTGAGAATTTGGATTAAAAATAATCAAGTTGTTATGTTATTGGGTAAACACAACAATAATGGAAAACATTGTCAATATTAATGAGAATATGAAATTAATATGTGTTTTATTAAAGTAAAAGATGAAATACTATTTGGAAATAATATTATGATGATTCATTTAAGTTAAAATGGTTTATTGTAATTTATTTGACAAAGCAAATAATTTTTGAACAAGTTGTGCTTTAAAAACAATGTTTTTACACTAAAACGGTGTAAATTGTAAAATATTTTTAAAAATAAGTATTTATTGTCAAAATATATTTTTATAATTAAAATAAATATTATTTGTTCAAATAACAATTTTATTTGGAAACAAATAGATGTATACATTTTATTTGGCCTCAAAATGAAGAAAAGTGTTTATATGTTGATTATATAGGATAGAATTGTGCACAACTCAATTTTCTCTAAGTATTATAAGGTTTGGGCATTATGGGATTGGTATTTGGATCCATTTAACACTGGAATACTTCTGGTGAGATAGGGAACTAACAATACTTTAGTTTTCTCATCTTCCTTGTCAAATACAATTTACAATAAGTGAAAATAAGGAAAAATAGTGGCTGCCTTCCTCTAAAATCAATTACCATGCCAAATTTGCTGTTAATTCAAGAGGAGAATGCACTAAATAACATAACACAAGGTAATCTCCTCCAATACTAGAGTTATTTCATTAAATTCCTTGAATTGAGGTATGAATTTGTCTGTAATGTTTTTGTTTCCTGTTGCACGCCTTTCTTTCATCTTTTAAAGGTTCTGGAGGCACTTCTTCATCTCTAAAGCTTGTATCTTGACTCCGAAATCATCCAAATCTTTGCCAAATTGCTTAGGTCAGTACAAGCTCACAAATCGCAAGCTAAAAGTTGAAGTTCCTACGAATTTTTTTTGCAAAATCGTTTACCGTAAAAAAATTTATCTCTATTAGTTGCTAATTTGAATTTTTTGTTACTGGTTACCACTTTGAATGGCATAACTTTCTCGTTTCTTAGTCAAATACAATTATTTTGGATGTTATGGAAAGCTTAGACATATTGCTACAATTTTCATGTTTTGAGTTTTTTAAAATTTGACGTTTGCTAGATCAAAATCATACTTGTTTGTTGCTGTCTCGAGAGCAAATGAACAGCAACAACAATCACAGGCCTGTGAATTGTTTTGGCCATAACTTTTTCGTTTTTAATCAAATTTAATAATTTTGGATGTTCTGGAAAGCATAGGCAAAGCGCTACAAGTTTTATGTTTTGAGTTTTCTGAAATATTGATGTTTGCTTGATCAAAATCGTGCTCGTTTGTTGTTATCTCGAGAGCAAATCGACAGCAACAATAATCACATACCTGAGAATTGTTTTGGCCATAAGTTACTCGTTACTTATCCAAATTTAATAAATTTAGATGTTCCAGAAAGCTTGGATCATGTATTACAAGTTTCATGTTTTGGGTTTTCTGAACTTTTGAAATTCGCTTGGTCGAAATTATGTTTGTATGGTGTTGTCCTGAGTGCAAAATGACAGCAATAACAATCATTGACCTTAGAATTGTATTATCTCGTTTTTACTCTTATTCTTATTTGGTTTTGACATTGGTTTTGAGATATTTTGAGTGCTATGATGCCTATTAGTAGGCTAGCTATATTGGAAGAATTTGAAATTCAAATTTAAATGGAATTTGGATTGATTTTGGGATAAATTTGAAAATTTGTACTGAATTCAAATTATCGGTTTTGGGATATCCTTCTTAGTTTTCATTGTTTTTAGAACGATTTTCCCCAAACCATTTTTTGAAATATATGGACATTTGAAATTATTATTATCCAGTATTTTAAAATTATTTTTCTAAGTGAAAATATATTCATTTCCTATAACAAAGAATTTTCAAACATTGGTTTTAATAATCATTTTTGGAAAATCATTTTAAATTCTTGTTTTACTTTGTTAAGATTATTTTTTAAATAAAATTACTTATTTTTATGAATTTTGGATGTATGAGAAAGATAATTAAATGGTAAAGTAAAACATGTGGTATGAGACACATGGATTTGCTTTATCGCTTAATATCGGACTTATATGATCCAAGCCCTTTCGATGAATATTTGAGTTGATTTAAGATGTTATTAAATTTTGGGTAGATTATACTGTCCGAAAACTCCAACTTAGGAGTATATTCAATGAAGGACCATTTTTAGATGTATTTCTTAATCGCCGATGAAATGAGGCGAATTAAGAGCAAGAATCTCCTATTTGGAATTATGGTTATAAATAGCCATCTAGATGTCATTTTTACTGGCCGATGAGATGAGGTAAGCTTCTTTATGATGATTTTATGATGTTGAGATGTATTATGATGGCTTTTACCTGTCGATGAGTTCAGACAAGTCACGATGCCACTAGTACTCGTCATTGAGATGAGATGAGTAGGGTATTGTATTTACTCGACGATGAGATGAGGCAGAGTATATTTTCATTATGTTTATGAAGTTTTACTAGTGTGGTACCAACTAACGGCTAGTAAACCGTTAGGTGCAAACGTATGGTATGTGATGTACATTAACACCTATTGGGTTCCTATCCGAGAAGTTGAGACACATTCACGATGTTTATTAGTACTATATACCACGAGTACTCAATTGGAGTCATCACGATGTTATTAACTCGGTTCTTTGTGACTGGAAGCCATTATAATATTATAGACAATAGTCATCTCAATGTTCATGATGTTACTTGGCTCCAGTCATCACGATGTTTATGGTACCAAATATTAGTACTAGTCACAATGTAAGCACGTGCAGTTTTCCATGAAGTTTTAGATATTTTGATTTCACCTTTTTATGAGGATGTTTATTATAGCCTTGAGTAAGAGGAAGGCTTACATATATTGATGGTTTTATGGTGATTTCTAATATGTATTTTTGAACTCTCATTGAGTTCTATTATAATGGATTTATGAGGTTTTAGACTGTTTTATGATGATTATTTATATGGTTCAAATCCTTGCCTACGTCACTTATATAACTATAGAAGATGAACCATAGTTATATAACCAATTGAATTCCCTTATGAAATCATGATGAACCCATAGATGTCTCACCTTAGGGATAATTTTGATAATACTTATATCGTTCCGTTGGCAACAACGGAATGGTTCTCTTTTTTTTTTCCTATTACTGTTATCTTTACAAATGATAAGTTCTAGCTTGCCCGACCCATGTATTTATTACTCGGGTCAAACCGGGTTGTAGGTTAGGAAGTTGGACTCTTAACTTGCTTACCTTTTGGAATCCATCTTCGGCTTTGGATATAGCACAGTTTTTGTGTAGTTGCCTTTTTGGTTGGGAGCTATATGATGTATATTCTTTTATCGGATGTATGTATGTATATATCATGGTTGAATACCACTTGCTTCATGTATTACATTTGATATATGTATATGTATATTATCTGTGTTGTTGTTCTGTGTCTGTCGATTGTTATAATTTTTTTTTGAATCGATCATGTAGCCAACATAGTAGTGTATTAGATAGGAATTAAGTATGTCGAACTCTTGAGATGAAATGAAAAAAAAGAGTGCAAATACTGACATACTTAGCTCTTATCTAATGCAAGACTATGGTGGTCGCCCTTAACCAGCCCTATTCTCCGCGTTAGTAGACAGAATTACTAAGTAATTCTCTTTGTTAATGTGGGTCTCGGGGTGGGGCGTCACAGCTTGGTATCAGAGCTGGATTCAGAACAAAATGTAATAAACGCAGAACAATATACACAATTACTATACATCAAGTATAATACAAGTGTAAACAGCATCCCCAAATCGTAGTTGAACCCCCAAGTGCCATTATTGCAAGAAGGAAGAACACATAGTTTTAGCATGTCCTAAGAAGGGAAAGAGTTTAGGTTTGGGGAATTTGAATGTGGTTCAGGCTTCTGGTAGTGCATCTCAGTCGTGAGGTATATCTCTTACTATTTTGGAAGGCTCTATTCTTTTTCATGACCAATCTATTCGAATCCTCTTCGATACGAATGCTTGGCATTTGTCCGCACTGGAGAAATTTGTTAATGCTATTAGATGTTATGGTCTTATTGCTTACTTGAGGATTGCGAATTCTTTTGAGGGGATCTGCAATACTTGTGAGAATTTTGGGATTTGTTCCTTGTTGTTTATCTTTGCGTGCGTATTAGCACGCTATTCTCTATCTTGAGTTTGGAGTAATTTAAGATGGAGTGGCTGCATTTTATCAAGCCATATTGTGTTATTTGAAGGGTCCTATAGTTAGGCATCCTAATTCGGTTGGTTAGTTAATTCTTGTCTTTGGAATATTGATTATGACCACGAAATCTCTGTGTTCACTCTTGAGTATCGAGATGTTAATGACATATCTCGAATTCCCGTCATTGTGACTCTGTTGATTTCTGTAAGTCCGTTCGAGTACGTCTCCCAATCGGGCAATCGAACATTGTATTGATCTCATTCCTGGTTTTTGGTCCTTCGGTCATTCTTCCACGAGGATGCCACTAAGGAAATGAGACGATCCTTAAAACTTAATTGATATTTCTATTCTTATCTCTTTTGTGATAACCCTTTTGGATACTCATATATAGGCTTAGTAATATTACCTCACCCAGAGTAATGATCTTTCATTTGTCTTCTTCTTCTCATTCGAGAAGATATTTTATCTTACCTTTATATCTTGATTTCTTATTCGATCTATTAGTGGTGCTAGGGTCTTTCTTCAGCTTGACCTTACACCGATTCTCATTAGCTTCGTGTTGCGGAGGATAGTGTTCTTTTACCACATTCCACACTCGTTATGAGTTTTTGAGTAGTTCGTCATACCATTAGGAATGACGAACACTCCAATCTATTCCTTTAATCTTGTGAATCGAGTATTTTAAAGGAACCTCTCGATGAGTCTCTTTTTGTGTTTTCATTTTGGGTATATGTAATGAATTATGTTTTCAAAAAAAAAATTCTTCAAAAATTGAAGATATATTTCTAAGAGGAATTGGATTTGGTTTTTGGGATAAATAAAGAACGTTTTGAGAACAAAATGTAAGTTACTTATTTGTTGAAGATAATTTTTGTGTTGGGTTGTCCATCATGTGCTTGAGTTGTCCATCATGTGCTTGGGTTGTCCATCATGTGCTTTAAGAATTCTGGTCGATACGCCTGATTAATGTTATCGGTAGGAATTTCCTAAACGCTTTGATGAGACAATCAAACATGATAAATTGAGTCTTAATAAGAGTAAACTTGGAAATAAATTAAAAATATTTGAGAATAAATTTTTATTCTGGATGACCTACGCAGCCATTGAACCATAGTGGGATTGGAGGAGTGGCGAGGTGGTTTTGACCATTTGGTCAAAGCTGCAGCCAATCAATAGGGTTACTTATTATAAATTAATGGCGAGGCAATGCCATTATCATAATTGAAATGTATGATTTTGAAATTATTTGTCATTTTTATAAGAACTATAGGAAGGAGTTTGGAAAATTTCCAAGTGTTGAAAATTGAGATTTTGAATTTAAAGGTAATAAGTTTTGGAACTTTAAGGAGTTTGATTGTAAACAAAAATTTAGATTATGGTTTTGAAGATAATGAATTTCGAACCCTAATAGATTTTGATTGTAAATTAAAATTTTTATCTATTGTGTTCCTTGTGATTGTCTTGACTTAGTGCGTCAGTCTAACGACTAGCATTTTGCGGTCGTTTGAGTAAAGTGATCTTTGAAGTAACCATCTCTCATTGGGTCTTCTTACCTCAACTGTTGTATCAGTATGACTCCTTCCGTAGTGACATACGGAAAATCATCGGTTTGTTGTCGAAGTATGGATAAAGCGATGTTAAATCCCAACTTTATTCGAGAAACTTTTGTGAAATCATTCTCGTTCGATAGATTTTTGAGTGGCACCCCATTGTGGTTTTTTTCGAAAGTGGGATACTTTTGAAATCATGATGCTCTGTCATGAAATTCAATGGTCCGCAAATCCTAGTATTTATACTTAAGAAAATCATTGAATTTACCAAGCAATTTTTTATCTTGGTCTTCTTTCGACTTGAGTAGAGAGTGAGAAATCTTGACCTCGAGCTTGTCTATCCTTCCTTTGAATGATGAAATAGATGTGTTGAATATAAATTCTTTTCTTGACATAGCGAGGACGCAATTTTGTTACGGTGGGAGTCTGTAACAACCCTGGTTTAAAGATTACATGTATATATTAAATAATTACCAAAGTTATAATTTAATATTTTAAATTAAAATATAATTGGAATTTTTAAATTGTTTATTTGGAATAAAAATGAATTTTGTATAAAATGGGGAAAATAAAGTTTGGAACTTTATTTTGTTTATATGGGAATAAATATGGGATCAAATATTGATTGGATAAGTATTTGGTTTAAATAAATTGAAATATTGGGTATTTATTAGTTGGAGTTAATAAATGAATTAACTGATTTATTTCAACGTTAAATTGTTGAAATAAATCTAGAGTAATGGAAATAAAATTTTAAAAACTTTATTTGAGAATTTGGAGTAAAAATAATCAAGTTGTTATGTTATTGGGTAGATACAACAATAATGGAAAACATTGTCAATATTAATGAGAATATGAAATTAATATGTGTTTTATTAAAATAAAAGATGAAATTCTGTTTGGAAATAATATTTTGATGATTCAATTAAGTTAAAATGGTTTATTGTAACTTATTTGACAAAGCAAATAATTTTTGAACAAGTTGTGCTTTAAAAACAATGTTTTTACACTAAAATGGTGTAAATTGTAAAATATTTTTAAAAATAAGTATTTATTGTCAAAATATATTTTTATAATTAAAATAAATATTATTTTGTTCTAATAACAATTTTATTTGGCATTAAAATGAAGAAAAGTGTGTATATGTTGATTATATAGAATAGAATTGTGCACAACTCAATTTTCTCCAAGTATTATAAGGTTTGGGCCTTTTGAGTTTGGTATTTGGATACTTTTGTGAGATAGAAACTAATAGTACATTAGTTTTCTCATCTTCCTTCTCAAATACAATTTACAGTAAGTGAAAATAAAAAAAAACATGGCGGCCTACATCTAAAATCAATTCTCACTCCAAATTTGCTGTTAATTCAAGAAGAGAATCCACTAAATAACATAACACACGGTAATCTCCTCCAATACTAGAGTTATTTCATTGAAATTCTTGAATTGAGGTATGAATTTGTCTGTAATGCTTTTGTTTCCTATTGCATGCCTTTCTTTCAACTTTTACAAGTTCTAGAGGCACTTCTTCATCTCTAAAGCTTGTGCCTTGACTCCGAAATCATCCAAATATTTGCCAAATTACTTAGGTGAGTACAATCTCATGGATTTCTTGCTAAAAGCTGAAGTTCCCATGAAAAAAGTTTGCAAAATTGTTTACTGCAAAAAAATTATCTCTGTTAGTTGCTGATTTGAATTCCTTATTTTTGGTTACCACTTTGAATGGCCATATCTTTCTCGTCTCTTACTCAAATCCAATAATTTTAGATGTTTGGGAAAGCTTAGACATATTGCAAAATTTTTATGTTTTGAGTTTTTTGAAATTTTGATGTTTTCTTGATCAAAATCGTGGTTGATCAAAATCGTGCTTGTTTGTTGCTAATCCGAGAGCAAATGGACAGTAACAATAATCACAGGCCTGAAAATTGTTTTGGCCATAACTCTTTCGTTTCTTAACCAAATTCAATAATTATGGATTTTTTAGAAATCATATACATAGAGATATAATTTTTATGCTTTGAGTTTTCTAAAATTTTGATTTTTGCTTGATTAAAATCGTGCTTGTTTGTTGCTATCCCGAGAGCAAATCGACAACAACAACAATCACAAGCCTGAGAATTTTTTGGCTATAAGTTAGTTTCTTATCCAAATTTAATAAATTTTAATGTTTTGGAAAGCATAGACCTAGAGCTACAAGTTTTATGTTTTGAGTTTTCTAGAATTTTGAAGTTGTCTTGGTTAAAATTGAGTGTTTCTATTGCTATCCCGAGAGCAAAACTAACATTTGCTCTGTGTTTAAATCTAAAACAAAATTTACCATAACTCTTTCGTTTCTTAACCAAATTTAATAATATAGATGTTCTGGAAGCATGGATCATGTTCTATAAGATTCAAGTTTTGAGTTTTCTGAAATTTTGAAGATTGCTTGGTCGAAATTGTGTTTGCATGTTGGTGTCCCAAGTGCAAAATGACAGCAATAACAATCATTGACCTTAGAATTGTATTAGCTCATTTTTGCTCTCATTCTTATTCGGTTTTAATGTTGTTTTTGAGATATTTTGAGTGCTATGATGCCTACCAGTAGGCTAGCTATATTGGGAGAATTTGAAATTCAAATTTAAATGGAGTTTGAATTGATTTTGGGATAAATTTGAATTGAATTCGTATTTGATTCAAGTTATCGGTTTTGGGACATCCTTCTTAGTTTTCATTGTTTTTTAGTACAGTTTTCACTAAAGAATTTTTTGAAATATATGGATATTTCAAATTATTATTATCTAGTATTTTAAAATTATTTTTTGAAATAAAAATATATTCATTTCCCATAATAAAGAATTTTCAAATATTGGTTTTAATAACCGTTTTCGAAAAATCGTTTTAAATTCTTGTTTTTCTCTAATAAAATTATTTTATAAATAAAATTACTTATTTTTATGAATTTTGAATGTAAGAGAAAGACAATTAAACGGTAAAGTAAAACATGTGGTATGGGACACATGGATTTGCTTTACTGCTTAATATCAAACTTATACGATCGAAACCCTTTCGATGAACTGTTTGAGATGATTTATGATGTTGTTAAATTTTGGGTAGATTATATGGTCCAAGAACTCCAATTTAGGAGTATATTCGATGAAGGACCATTTTTAGATGTAGAGGCGAATTAAGAGCTAGAAATTCCTATTTGGAATTATGGTTATAAATAACCATCTATATGTTATTTTTACTTACCAATGAGATGAGGCAAGCTTCTTTACAATGACTTTACGATGTTGAGATGTATTATGATAGCTTTTACTTTTCGATGAGATGAGACAAGACACCATACCACTAGTACTCATCCATGAGATGAGGCAAGTATGGTATTGTATTTACTCGTTGATGTTATGAAGTAGAGTATATTTTCATGATGTTTATGATGTTTTACTAGTGTGGCACCAACTAACGGCTAGTAAACCATTAGGTGCAACCGTATGGAATGGGACGTACGTTAACACCTATTGGGTTCCTATCCAAGAAGTTGAGACACATTCACGATGTTTACTAGTACTATAGATCATGAGTACTCAATTAGAGTCATCACGATGTTATTAACTCAGGTCTTTGTGACCAGGAGTCATTACGATATTATAGACTATAGTCATCACGATGTTCGTGATGTTATGATGTTATTTGACTCCAGTCATTATGATGTTTATGGTACCAAATATTAGTACTAGTCACAATGTAAGCATATGCAGTTTACCATGAAGTTTTAGATGTTTTGATTTCACCTTTTTATGTGGATGTTTATTATAGCCTTGAGTAAGATGAAGGCTTATATATATTGATGGTTTTATGATGATTTCTAATATGGTGTTTTGAACTCTCATTGAGTTCTATTATGATGGATTTACGAGGTTTTAGACTATTTTATGATGATTATTTATATGGTTCAAATCCTTTTCTGTTTCACTTATATAACTATAGTAGATGAACCATGGTTAGATAACCAATTGAATTCCCTTATGAAATCACGATGAATCCGTATATGGCTCACCTTATAGATGATTTTGATGATACTTATATCGTTCCGTTGGCAACAACGGAATGGTTCTCCCTTTCCTCCTATCACCGTTATCTTTACTAATGATAAGTTCTAGCAAGCTTGACCCGTGTATTTATTACTTGGGTCAAACCGAGTTGCAGGTTAGTAAGTTGGACTCTTAGCTTGCTTACCTTTTGGGCTCCATTTCGGCTTTGGATACAGCATATTTTTTGTGTAGTTGTCTTTTTGGTTGGGAGCTATATGATGTATATTCTTTTGTGGGATGTATGTATGTATATATCATGGTTGAATACCACTTACTACATGTTGTATTACATTTGATGTATGTATATGTATATTATCTGTGTTGTTGTTCTATGACCGTCGATTGTTATAATTATTATATTTTGTTCCTGAATCGATCCCATAGCCACCATAATAGTCTATTAGATAGGAATTAAGTATGTCGAACTCTTAAGATGTAATGAAAAAAATGAGTGCAAATACCGACATACTTAGCTCTTATCTAATGCAAGACTATGATGGTCGCCCTTATCCAGCCCTATTCTTCGCATTAGTACACAGAATTACTAAGTAATTCTCTTTGTTAATGTGGGTCTTGTGATGGGTCATCACACTTATTATAATTAGATTTCAGTTCAATATAATTATCAAACACTTCGTAAAATAAAATTCACAAATCTTTCATTTTATTTTAATTCAACCAATATTCTATGATAATTAAAAATTATCATCTCCTAACTACTTCATTAATAATCATTAGGTTTATGAAAGTTATAAATTTATATATAGAACATAATTTAAGTAAAATTATTTCATTTACCCGATTTTAAAAAAAGATTATGTTGATTTGCCTCGTTTAAATGTTTAGAAACCCCTATCGATAACATGACATCCCACGCATCGACTAGAATTCATAAACAACTCAACGGATAAGTAAACACAATATTAAACATTTTATAACACTAACAAGTATGCTTTCTCATATATAAACACTCAGATAGACTCATTTTAGGGTATTACGACCCTATCTCTAATGAGTCAAACACGACAAAGCCAAGGTTATCGCTAAACCTGGCTCTGATACCAACCATGACGATCCACATTTCAGAAGGTTTAAATCAACAATAATCCACACATGTCCAACTTAAAAAATCCAAAACGTAGATTATCAATGGGGTTAAATAAGAAAAATAAGAAAAGAAGAAAAACAAACAAAGAATCTTACAGCGGAACGATTAATTATAATAATCAAATAAACAGTTCATGAAACCGTTTACTATACATTTGATTATAATCCATGCACATTTATTAGAGTTATATATGTATACATCAGGGATAAATAATCAATACCGCAGAATAGAATGATCTAGGGGATAATAATAACAGTAATATACCAACTTCATCTTCCAGAAACGGATCTTCAATGCACTGGAAAAACTCCGGACTGACCCGAGCATAATGAAAAAACAAAACACTTATGTCAGGACTAAAATACTCTTATGTAAGTCAAATCAATATAACAAAATATAAATGCAATAACTTAAAAGATGTTATAAGATTTTACATCTCTTGAGGATCCATCAAACTATATATATGTAATAGTGTACGCTATAATAGATAATGTCTATCAGTAAAATAAATATCAAAATAGCATTAAAGCTTTACATTATCCCCTTTAGCACATTTTTATAGCATGTAGTCTATGCATGTAGTCTAGCATGTCTAAGACGATTTTTACCTAGCCTATAAAGAAACGAGAAGTTCTTCTTCTCATAAAACATACGTTCATTTTTACTGTAAGAACAAAACAGAAAAAAACAAAGAGAAAACCTTCCTCTTTCCAAAACCTAGGCTATATCTCCAATCTCTTCAACAATATTTGCTGTTTTTATCAAATTAAAGCTATATCTCTCAGGTAATCAACACCAAAACTAATTCTATTTCATCGAATTTGGATTTTTGCAAGAATTGATTGTATATAATTAGTTTTTCTTACTTGTATATTGCTCTAATGTTGTTTTTTTTGAAATGGTATTTAGATACAACATGTCACTAGGATAACATATCACAATTCACATGTTAATAAATGTTCGAATCACGCTATGTAAATTTCGAACTTGTGACCTCTCACACAAAAGTTGAATCACTTAACCACTAGGACAATGGTGCTTGTCGCTCTATTTTTTTAAGGCTCTTGAAGCTCTCTCAAGGAAAAAGCTTGTAACTTCCTTCAAGATTTCTCTAGTTCGCTCAATTAATTCTTCAAATTCGCAAAGGTGAGTGCTAAACTCACATCATCTAGTTGAAGCAATGAGATACAGGCTGAATAATACTAAGAAATTGTTTGCTTCTTAGTTTACAGTATAAACAGTTTTGAGTTGCTATTTTGAATGACCATATCTTCTTATTCCTATATCGAAAATCATTGGTTCTTTCTTTATTTGAAAGCTAAAGTTTTCTACTATGTGCATGCTAATTTTTAGTACAATTTGTGGGCTTTTGATCATCTGTTTCATGCTTGTAACTTGAACCTGCGATGGTTTTATGGCCTGTACACATTTCTATTTTGAGCTACTGCAAACATGACCTGAGTCCATTTTTAAGACAACGTATCTCTTTCATTTCCTGTCGGAATTCATCAATTCCTTTTTATTTGAATGTAAAAGTTTTCTTCTATGTGAATACTAGTTTTCAGTTTAGTCTGAGGAAGTTTGGTCATCTATTCCGCCTGTAAATTGAACCCTAGATAGTTTTCAAGCCTGTACACATTTCTGTTTTCTAAGCTGTTGCAAACATGGTCTGAGTCCATGTTTGAGACATCGTATCTCTTTCATTTCCTATCACAATTCGTTGATTCTTTTTTATTTGAAATTTGAAGTTTTCTACTATGTGCATATCAATTTTCAGTTCAATTTGAGGGCGTTTGGTCATCTGTTTCATGCCTATAATTAGAACCTAAGATATTTCTCAAGCCTGTACACATCTCCGTTTTCTGAGTTGCTGCAAACATGGTCCGAGTTCATGTTTGAGACAGCGTATCTCTTTCATTTCTTGTCGAAATTCATTGATTCTTTTTTTATTTGGAAGTTCAAATTTTCTACTATGTGCATACAAGTTTTTAGTTCAATCCGCGGTCGTTTTTTCACCTGTTTCATGCCTGTAAGTTGAATCCGAGAGGGTTTTTAGACTTGGTAGAATTGAACATGGCCTGAGTCCATGTTTGAAATTTCATATCTTTACCGTTTCATTTTAGAATTCGATGAATCTTTTTTCCTATAGATAAATTGTTCTACTTTGTGTGTATCCAACTTTAGACCATTTCTAGGTCATTAAGCCATTCGAATTATGTCTGAAAGTTGAATTCGGAGAAGATCTCAGACCTGAATATTGTTTTTGCCTATGCACTTTTTTGTTCTGCCTTGTTTTCCCCTTTGATTTCCGACTTCTACATCATGTATTTGTGACATTTCTGAACTATTTTGAAGGCCATGAAGCCTATCAATAGGCGAGCCTAAATTTTGGTGAATTGGTCATTCGAAATAGAATCCTCTTTGAATGATGTCGAATGTCGGTTTTAGTGCTTTTTAATGTTTTTACTTGATTTCGAGCACGGATTTTTCTAAACAATTTTGAGATGGTTTTTAAAATAAATTGGCTTTTGAAATAATTATTATATAATATTTATAAATTATTTTCAAGCTATAAAAACTATGTATTCTCCATAATAAAGGAATTTCAAAGATTGTTTTCCAAAAATGATTTCAAAAATTGTTTTAAAAGCTTGTTTTGTCAAACTAATTACTTTCTATATAAAATACATGTTATTGTACTATTCGAGCATATGAGATGGAGAATTAAATGGTTTAATAAAACATGTGGTATGAGATATGTGTGTTAATTTTATCGGTCTATTCCTGACTTGTTCGTTTGAGTGTTTTGACCTTCGGGGCGTATTTGCCGATGAGACGCGACAAATATTTTCACTATTTTTCTGGTGTAGCAATGGCTGCGGTTAGTAAACCGATTAGTGAGAACGTGTTGTATGGGATGCACTGTGAACACTTTTCGGGTTCCTATCTTAGTGTTTATGACACATTCTTGGATTGCTCGTATGGCACCTTTGGGTCATTTGTCCTTCGGGATGTTGTCCTTCAGGATGTTTGTCTAAGAAACGTATTTGTCCTTGGGACGTTTGTCTAAGAGATGTATTTGTCCTTGGGGATGTTTTTCCATTTGAGACGTGGCGCCTCATTTTGAGAGAACCGTACTTGGCGGGATTCGGCCATAAGCACGTGCTGTCTTTGTGATGATTTCATTGATTTCTTTGTGATTTTCCAAGTGTATCGCCATTTTACATTATTGGTGTAACGACCCGGTATTTTCAACCATTCTCATCCGCACCTGTAAGACTTGAATTGTTCAAAATACCGCGTTGTAATTAAAATTTGGAAAATCTCTGAATATACAATAAATAAATAATCACAGGTCACAAACACAAAGTAAGAAATGCAGCGGAAGTAAAGAAATAGTAGCTCATGAAGCTACTATACACGTACATCATAGTTAGACAAGATACAACAAAAATAACAAGATGATAATCCAGTAAAAGCTGAATACATCACTAGAATCAGCTGGATAACTGAGAGTGGAATAGATAGCTGGATCTTCAAGCAAAGCTCCAACTCCGAAGGTGAGTCTCTAGTGTTGTACCACTCAGCCTGACCCGAGCGTAAAATAATACATAAACACTCGAGTTAGGACATGCATACTTATATGGTGTAAGCTAATTCAAGTGAACTGTAATAGAGTGCAATTAACTTAAAGGATGCTTGGGACCGCCCATCCTCTAAGGATCTGTTAAACTATTTACTATGTAGTAATATTTCGTTATTATAATAGTGTCTATTGGTAAAGTAAATTTACTTTTAAACAGCCCAAGGTAGGCAATGCCCAAGGTAGGATAAATATGACAAGGCACATAAGGCAATGCCCAAGGTAGGATTCTACCAGTTTACCCTTTCTAGCTGGTCGCAATCCACTCGTGGCCGACCGCGACAATCAAACCATCCAAAAAAGATGCCCCATCAAGTCAAAAATCACAATAGTAATACGAGGGATAAAAGTCGATAGAGGTAGCTAACCTCATTGCCCAAACATAGGCTCCTATTTTAGTCATTTTAATTATGACACAAGTGTCAAAACTATCTATCATCGTTCTCTTACTTCATTCTTGTAAACGTTCGCCAATTCAACCTCTACATTCTGGATATCATCCATTGCGTACACAGTTGTTAAAGTGGTTCCAATATTGACATAGAATATGCCAATAAGAAGTCCCGGTCTCTATAACAACCAAGCGTCGTTTTACAAACCGGGGTGTTATTTTACATTTCGAAAACAATTCGTACTTCATATCAAAATATCATATTCATTTCAAAATCAAATCCATTTCGAAACCATCATATTCGCTTCCAAAATTATATCCATTTCAAAATCATCATATTTACTCAAAAATCATAATTTACTTCAAATTGTCAATTAAATTTGATATATCGATTTCACTTCAAAATTTGTTTAGAATTACAATATAGGTTATAACTTCACTTTGATCCAATTCGCATTTAAATCCAAAATTTAAATATAAAACATTCCACCCTTTGACCAGTTTGAATTTTTAGAAAATAGATTAAATAGTTTTAAAATAGTTAAAATAATTTAATAGAAAATAGTTTGAGTATTAAAAATGGTTATATAGCAAAATAATTTGGAAAATCAAAATAATTTAAATATTTAAAGAATAAAGATTTTATACTAAAATAATTCATTTAAAATAGTTTCAAAGTCAAACTGCTTCACCTCCTAAATTTTCCAATTCAAATTAGTTCCAATTTTCATTTCGATTTAATCGATTCAATTCCGATTTCAAGTCGAATTTTACTTCGATTCCAAAATAATTTTAGTTTCAATTTCAAATTAATTTCAAATCCAATTCCAAATTAATTTAAATTCCAATTCCAAATAAAAACCATTTCGATTTTTATCAATTTCGAGTTCGATTTTTAAAATATCGATTCAAAATACAAACAATTTAACCTTCCATATCCAATTAAAATCCAAATCTTCAAATATAATTCAATTTCGAGCTCAATTTTGAAATATTGTTTTATATCACTTTTACTTAGCAATATTCAACGTTCGAATAAACGACCAATCTTTAAAACAAATAAATTTTTGAAATTTACATTATATTTCGATTAAAATTTTAAAAAACTCGACTCCGATTAATTAAAAATTTTCATTTACCAAATTTAAATTTCAACGTTTTGAGCTCCAGGTCAAAAATAATTCATTTTCCATAAATTTAATTTTAAATTCTTAAAATCAAATCATTTAAGAAAAATTAAAGCAAAATTTAAAGTCATTTAATTTAACTAATCCGGTGTCCGTATATAATTATCTATC
Organism: Allium cepa; assembly: GCA_030765085.1. Classification (NCBI taxonomy): domain Eukaryota; kingdom Viridiplantae; phylum Streptophyta; class Magnoliopsida; order Asparagales; family Amaryllidaceae; genus Allium; species Allium cepa. Next base: position 1,015,442,609 of record CM060943.1, on the reverse strand, counting down.
CTATGGCCAAATAAATAAATTATTTCAATTTAATTCCAGGGATGGATATATATCATTTCAATCTAAAATAATGCCATAGGAATATATCATTTCAACCAATTTCTTAATTTATTCAAAATAATTAAATTTACAGTTTTATATACTGTAAATAGTATACGTGATGGTAAAAGGATATATCAAAATAAAAATTCATCCAAAATATCAACCAATAGCATTCATCACAACCAATCATCCAAATAGTCAATGAAATTCACAACAATTTCATAATTATCCATATCGGGTATTTTATGGGCAATTGAATTCTAATTCAATTTAACTGTCAATTCAAATTCTATCAATTAATTAAGGTGTCAATTTAAATGTCAATTAAATTTATCAAATAACAATCAATAAATTCAGTTCCCTAACGAGTGCGATGCATAGAACTCTACTGCATCTCACTTGATTTTTGGCATTCCCAGGCGTGAAGCTTAAGGGTACGATTACCTTTTTCTTTAGCAAATCCCACATGAAATGCTACCACTGCCCTCTAGGGAACAATGCAATGCCAGCATTCATCTAAACATTTGTTCAAAATATAAACAAACCGAAGGCACCACTTTTACTACATCCTCAGAATTAGTAGCAACCAGCTCTTGCACTTTAAAGAACTCCATCTTTGGTTCCATTATCTTGAAGATGATTCCAATTAGAATGCTTATGCTGGTTCGATGTGGTTTTCCAATAATATATCTGATCTCGATCACTCCGACAATGTTAGTTTTCAAAACTGACCAACATTTGATAGTCTGTTATTTAACTATCAAATAAACATTCAACCAAAGATTTAACCAAGCATGGTTAAGCACAAAGAAACCATCAAGCCTCTTTAATGAATCCTTTCATTAATTAAAATAACATATAAATTATTCATATAAAATACCTTTTATAAAAGGTATATTCACAAACTATTTTTACTCTTTTCAGTACTAAAAAAATAATGATATACTTATTTCAACTGTATAAGTATACTCACAAAGCAGTTCACTTTCAATACTTTGAAAAGTATTTACGTATTTATCTTATGGGTGTAAGTATATTCTCAAATCTTAAGGAAACCTTCATATTTTCACAAACTATATTAAATTGGGTCAAAAACAACCATCATTTAAAAACATTGTTCACAATAAACCACAAATCACTTTTCTTTTTTGTGTTAGTAAATAGGTCGTATGGAAATCAGACCAAATATACTAACCACCACTTTTTGATTTCAAATAGTACTATACCTCGGTTAACAATATAGTCAGACAAGTTAGCATACTGTCCTTGTGTAATGAGTCGGATTTTTCGCGTTCGAAAATTGACATCTATACTTTACATCGTACTCGAATGCCGTAGATTCGACCGTTCAAATCCGAGTCGCCGGAGCTTATAACACAATTAAGTAAACAACACAGCGGAAGAAATGAATAATACATTGATATACAACATTGATACAATATCTGATACAACAGATGATACAATAGATATCAATATACATCAGAGATATGATGCAGTAAAATAGTAGCGGAAAGAAAATAGATAACACCAGCAGCGGAACAAATAACTCAAGATAGTCTTCAAGGAAGAACTCCAGCTGCAGCTCGAACCAACATTACGATTCACTAAGACAAGAAAGTCTCGTCCATGTCCAAAGATTGAACTAGCTCCAGACAATCTACTGAACCTAACTATTTGAAAAACCCAACTCTAGACTGCTCGTGTGGAAAATAGTGAGCACCCAGAGTTTAGGAAAGGAACAATAAACTCCGGATCAGTCATGGGACTGGTGTGAGCAACAAAAATAGTTTATCTTTTAAAACAAACAGCAAAAGAATTTTAAAGTCAATTCGCAATGCTTTTCGAAAATGAAACTACCATAAGGCCTCCCGCCACACACACAATGCAAACGCAGACTTGGAGGAGATTTCTCCTTATGATAGTCAAATATGCTTGATACGTAGAGAATTTCTTGATATTATTACTATAAGTGCGAAGTGCAAAAAACATTTCGAAAGTATAATATAAATCTTAGCCAACATAAGTACCATTATATTATGCCTGCTATAGCTACCATATTAAATGGCAGGTTCTACAACTAAAACCGTTTATAAGCATTTATAAGTAAGGTCAAGTATTCAATAATCATTTATAAGCAGGATTAATTAATCGTTTAATCCTAATCAATTCAATTTATGTCCAAGTAAATTAATTGCTTATGAATTAATTATCAAATTCTGATTAATTAATTACAAATCATTTGATATAAATTTATTTATCAAACACTTTAATTAATTATTCTTCATCAATTATATTAATTCATTAACCTTTAAACCAATTACAAAATTAATTAATCCCTTAATTTATTATTTTGAGAAATTAAACCTTTAATCACTTTCACTAGTTATTTAACCTTTGACTTAAATTGGTTAATCTCAAATTAATTACTTAATTAATTTATCAAAATTTTTTTGAATTAATTATTGCTTAATCACTTGATTAATCAACTTTAATCATTAATTAATGTTTAACTAAAAATCGTTAGTTACCAATAAATTAATCTTAATCCTTCATATACTACTTTATCCTTTAATTACTTATCTAATTAATCCAAATCATTAATTAATTAAATTAATTAATTATTCATCTTAATTACCTTAATAATTAAATGAATTATAAATCATTAAACCTTAATTATCTTTAAGACAAAACATCTTTTTAGTAATGATTTAATTATCTTACTCAAACACATTTGAAAAAATTTATTTTCAAATTCAAATTCAAATTTCATGTCAAATCAAAGATTTGAAATAATTACAAATTCAACCTTTAACAAATTTAAACCAAGTTAAAATCTTTTAAATCAAATGTTGTAAAACATTTATCTTTATAAAGAAATTATATAAGAGTTTAAACCAAAACTTTTAAAATTCAAATCATTTTTTAAAATATAACTTAACATTTAAAGTTGTTAAACATTTCATTTTTTATTTAGAACCAAGATACCAAATTAAATCTGAAACCAACTTAAAACTTGTATTTAAACTTTATTTAAATTTGGCTTTCAACTTTTAATTTCTGTTTAATTTTTAAAAACACTGCCAGGTTTAAAACTAAAACCTGTAGAAAAACAAAGCAACGCCCACACTACCTTGTGAAAACATTGAACAAACTTCTTTCCTCCTCATCTACTTCTTCTTCCTCAATGACGTTCGGCCGTGCACCATCATGTGCACGTGCACAGATCGTCAACGAGGACACCACTTCCGGCGACACCACGAACACGTCACCGACCGACCCTACGTACCACCCCAACCTTCGAACGAGCATCACGGAGTACCAAGCGAAAACTGGCCTACCATTCGAAAACTAAAACATTTAACCCATCCAACAAATCGCTTCGCCACGGCCATCCCCACCACCGAAACCGCCGCTCCTCCGTCCACACCTTCGTCTACGACCCGAGTACTCCTCCTCCAAGCCAGGCTACACTCGATGCATCAACGAAGGCGAACGAGCCCGAAAACCCAAACGCATATTTTACTGTCCTTAAACCCTACTTTGATCTCACTCACCATCTACAGTAAATTTAAAAATCATTGGGTATTTTTTCGATGATCACTAACATTTAAGTATGCTTTGACTTCGATCTCGAGAATTTACATTCCCCCGATCACCGGGATTTCGCAAAAATGGCCACGCCATTCATCTCCGAGTTTTACCATGAATACACTATTAAAAATTCCGATTTTGCTTTTAAAATCATGGATTTTAGAAACGTTTTCATTCATATAATTGAAAACAAGAATCATAAAAATCAAATTTCAACAAAATTTGGGTTTGCTTGTTGTTTTCAACATTTCAAAAGAAAACTTACTTTAAATTCACTCAAATAAAATTCAAAACTTCAAAATTAAGCTAAACAAACAAAGTTTGTTCAGATTATAGAGCCAGATAAGTTTCCAATGAGAAGGAATTGGAACTTTAACAGGTTTCCTTTTCTTTTTAAGCAACCTGGGACTGAACAGAGGTTATGCCTGTAGATTGAAAATGTACATCTTCTCCAACATATAAACATATACAAATTCGCATATATGTAAATATTTCACAATTAATTTCAAACATCACCTCAAAACAACTCATAGAGCTTCAAGTGTGGTAAGGGATTTACTCACTTGGAAGTATGAAGGCAGAGGAGCAGATTTTTAGATTTGAAACTACAGTTGTTTTTCCCTTCTTCCTTTAATCTCTCTTTTTCTTTCTCTGTTTTGTTGAATTATTGTTTGTTTGTTCAGTTTTGTTTAAGTTTTTAATTTTGTTTACCTCAGACTTTCTTAGTTTTGATGTTTTAATGAATGAACAAGTTTGAAGAGTTGATATATACATGAAGAGAAGGCAGAGGAGAGGTATGTTTTGGTGTAGCTTGTTTATATTTTTTTTTCTTATTTTATTTTATGGTGGTTGATGATATCTTATTTCGGCTGATAATATTGCTTTGGTGTACTAGATATATTGCATTAATTGCTTTGTCTTACATACTACCACACATACATACCTACTTGTTGACTAGCAGATGTTTTGGTGGCTGAAGTGATATTCATTAAATGCCAATGCTTATTTAAACTTGGCTGATAATCTTGCTTGGTAGCTGATGAATATATTATATGTACTAAAGAGGATCTTGCATTAATTACTTTGCCTTACTTAGTTTTATCATTTTGCCTAGACTTACTATATACTCTATGCAGATTTTCATTTCGGTTGATAGTTTATTTTGGTGGCTGATGTAACGACCCAGAATTTTTATTAATTAAAATTTGAATATTTAATTTATTTTAAATATTAATAAGTGAATTTATAAGTCAAATAAATTTTAATTTGAATTATTGGATTTAATTGAATAATTAAATCGATAATTTAATACGTTAAATTATGGAAATAATTGAAAATTGGGTTAAATATGATTGAAAATGATTTGTAAAATTTTATTTTATCATATGGGAGTTAGAACGATATTTTAGAACTTTTAAAATCGAATTAAAAGTTAATTTGTGAAAATTGAATATTTTAATAATTAAATCGACTAGTGAAAATAGTCAATTTTTGAACAGTCTTAGAATTTAACGAAACCAGTTCCATTGGATCCGTAATGGTTAGTTATTACCGGATTTCAATTTTCGTGTCAATCGGAGCTATCGTTTGATCGTGGCAGCTCGAAACGCATCGAATTGTTTTTAATTTAAATTTGGCGAGCTAAAATAGCCATTTTTCAAAAAGTCTCGGATTTCGACGAAACCAGTTTCATCGGATCCGTAATGTGATATTATTGTAAGGTTTCAAATTTCAAGTCAATTGGATTTACCGTTTGTCCGGTACAAATTAAAACGCCCAGAAATCGATTTAAATCGGTTTAATTTAAATTGAGCGTTTACAGCCATAACTTGCACAGATGTCCGAATTAGCTTCCGAAACCTGTTCCATTGTGTCCAGAACGCGGGGTAAACCCTAGAAACGCTGGTTACGGCGCGTAAATCGGAGTTCGGAATTTCCGGATGAATAGTGTTCGATTTTTCCTTATAAATAGACCAACACCTTCATAATTTTAGAAAAAAATAAAATAAAAACCTAAATTATAACCCTAGCCGCCATTCACCCCTTCAATGGCCAGAAACGCTCGACCTTCCTCTCTCAATCACTCACGATCCATCAACAATTAGAAGAAATCATCAACTAAGAAGTTGTAGAGGGGAGTGTGTTCTTCAGATCCAACGGTGGTGATTGGATATCATGGCGTAGATCATCGGCAATTCAAGGGCAAAGTCATCACGTTCGCACGCAAATTGATGGAGCTAGGACGACCGAGCTCGCCGCCGTTCATGCTGGTGGTGGAGTTCGTGGAGGCGCTTCATATGGTGGTGCGTGATCGAGTGCTAGTGGACCGAGGAGGCGTGCGAAATTTCGTGATAGGTGGCGGCCGTGGGTTCGAATACACCTGGGTCTTCACGATGGAGGGGGAGAAGAAGTTAGTGGCCACGATCTTCTGGTTCAAATTTACACGGCTGGGATTTAGGCTAGGTTAAAAAATAAAAGATTTTTGTAAATTAATATATATATTATATCGTACGAACTTTAAAATATTGTATCTTTTTCATACGAGGTCGAAAAAATGCAAACTCAGTTGCGTTGGAATCGTATGGACGAGCACTACGCGATGGAGTTGGATTGGAGTCGTTTGGAGTTAGTGAAAATTTCGTGTAAAATTAAACGTCCGTTTAATTTTATTCGAAATAAATCGCTAAAACGGAAAATAAAATCAAGGTGAGAATTTCTCACTCAATCGAATCAGTTTCGATTTTACTTTAAATAGCTAGATTTAAAATATTTGAATGCATGTTTGAATGTTGATTGATATCTATTGATTGTTAAAATAGACATTATACGCCGTTAGTAAGCGGATGTTATTTATTAAAAACATATACCGCGAATATTTCATAAACAGTGAGATTGGTATTATATATAATAGCAATATATATATATTGGCATATGCATATATTGGAGTTATTGATTTCCCGCATTTTTTGTTTAGCGGATGAGACCCTATTACGCCGTCTATTAAGCGGATAATATTTAAATCCCATATACCGCGATAATTTCGTACTGGAGCGAAATTGGTATTGTGCTAATGTTTGTGGATGCAGGAAAACAGGTTGGAGGGATCCAACTGGATTCCTCAACAGTTTTTATTTGATCTCAGATATTTTTATATTTGATGGATTTTCATATTGATATATGATATCGTTGTAGTCGTGATTGACTATTTGGTGTGTAGCATCATTGGACCCAAATTTTGGGATTTTAAAATGATTTTTAAAGTGATGTTTGAAAATATAAAATATTTTTGGAATTGATCCATTATAAATAAATAAACGTTATAATTTTTAAAGTTATAAAAATTATGATTTTTAAGAAATATAGTTAAAACCTGATTTTTTGAAAATAAGGAATTAATGACTTTATAAAATAGTTAAATTGGGATTTCTGAAATAATTGTGAAAAGTTTAAATATAGGATATATAAAATTTGATTATTTTATAAATCAAAATGATGAAATTATAAAGGAGATTAAAGACGTTTTAAAGAATAATATAAATTTATTTATATTAAGAGATTTATAAATGGATATGTATAAATTGAAATATTGACATTATAAAACGAGTTTTTATAAGTGTTTGAATGAAGTGAAAATAAATTTTGTAAATGAATGGAATTCATAAAATTATAAATGGTGAAGTTATAAATGAAATTTATAAATAGTAAGATTTATAAATTTTGTGAAATTATTAAAGAATATATTTGGATGAATAATTGAATCTTATAAGTTATAAGATTTATAATTATGAAGTTCAAAGGAACGATTTTTGCAAACGAATAAATTATAAGTATTTCACTTATGATATGAACTTTTGTTTATAATTGAGTTATAAACTGGAATAGGTTAATAAAAGAATTTATAAAAAGGAAGTTTTTATAAATAAATAGAAATGGAATTTATAAACGTTGTTTTATAAATTCGCAAATGACTTATTTTGATAAGTAAATTGTTGAAACCTATAAATGGAGTTATATTCACATTTTGAACAGTGAATAATCCTTTGAATTAAAATGAATAAAAGGATGAAATTGTTAATGAAGTATATTCACGTTTTTGAATAGTGAATAACACGTTAAAGAAATTGTTTTGGATTTGGATGTTTTAAATAGAATTAAAACGATCGAACAATGTTTTAAAATGTGTTGAGATTCGAAACCATAGATTTCAACATTTATTGTTGAAATAGACGTTTTCGAGAAATAGAAGGAAATAATGGACTATAACACTGTTGTTATAGTAAATGATTTCCGAAAGGAAATGTTTTGTATAGTATTGGGATTTATATATCTATCTTAAAATTCGAATCCCTATACTAGTGATTTTGGGTTGTCGTAACGATGTTTTACGCAACATTCGTTTTGGCCCAAATAAATATGTTTATGAGAATGATTTCCTTAAAGAATGAAATATATACTTAATCTCGATTTAAGTATATTGAATATTTTTGAAGTGTTGAAAATAAATAAAAATTGTGAATTACTTATGAATAAATAAGTATGGAAATGTTTTTCCAATATAAAGTGAATATTAGAGAATTTATGTTTTTGAAGATAAATTGAAAATGAATATTATAAATCGAATTGAAGTCGTATATTCATTAATACTTTGGAATGTAAATTCACTATTGAATTTATAAAAGAAAGTAGAATTGGTTTAAAAATAAATATTGATGTATTTTTGAAGTGTTGAAAATTATATATCTAGTGAATATATTTTGGAAAATAAATAATTTGGAAAATTATTTGGAAACTGGTGATGTGTGCATATCCAGTGATAGTTCAATAACCGACTATCAATATTTCCCTTTGAATGGGTATTTGATGTGATTTGTTTGAATGTGAATGCCACACTTATTTTTGAATAAGCGCTCACTATTCGGGTTAACCGGGAAAGGACCATGGGGTCGTATAACCCATTCCGAATATGTGATACGTCGTTGTGAATTGCATTGAAGATCGGTGTTGAAGACCCGGTATTTGCGAGAGCGATAGGATGACCTGTCGATTTACTCTGCACCGAGTTGCTCCGGTATAGAGTTCTCCATATGTGATGGTGAATCCGATCAGGATTGTGAATATCCGGATTGCAAGGACTTCTTTGTAAGTGCCTTCGGTTTTGTTCGAGCCCGAAACAGACTTGTATGGATTGTATGTCTGACATTACAAGTTGAGATGTAAAGCCGATTTCTTTCAAATATATTTCTGTTGGTGGCGGAGAATTTATTCTTTTAGCTTAACACCCTTCTCTGAGACGTACGAGCTCAGAGGTTATATAGTTGAAGTTATCAGCGATATATTCCCAATTTGGTAATGTGACATGCTGAGTGTTGCTGTAAATGATCATTGTGTTGATTATTGTGATAGGATCGTTTATTTGATCGTCTATCTTGGTGATCATTGTGTTGATCATTTGTTGACCCAAAGCATGGCTTTTGTATAAAGTATGTTTTTGTGGACGTGAATTCGTCGAACCTCACACGTCGGAAATGGTCAAAACAGGAAAGATGCGGCAAGGTTATGAGGGGTAGCTCCCTTTAGGGTATGTACATTTCCTTCTGGATAGAGGTGGTATCATGGTATGGAGCCCAGATATTTAACCTATGTGGTTACTGCGAATTTATTACTTTATGGTTGTTGGTTATCGAAATCCCGTGAGAAAGGTCGTTTACGATCGGGGAATGGCGTGCTCGTGTCAGTAGTTACCCAGTTAGGGGTAACCCGGCCTTGTGTTGGAAGAGTTCCGGTTTGGTTCTCGGGGATGTCTTTCCAGAGGCATTCTCATGTGGCAATGGGAAGTTCCTTGGCCTGACCATTTGTTGGAAATCCAAAGAAACAATACAAAACTTGTACGGATTTAGTTGTAGAACCTATCATTCACTTATGGTGTTGCAACACTGTTTGGATGGTAGCTATAGTAGGCATAGTTCGAAATGTCTATGTTGGCTAAGATTTATATTCTACTTTGGAAATGAATTTTCCCTACACTATGCACTAGTAATAATATCAAATGCTTCTTTTTAATGCGTATCAAGCATCTTTGACTATCATAAGGAGAAATCTCCTCCGATTCTGCGTTTGCATTGTGTGTGTGTGCGGGAGGCCTTATGGTAGTCTCATTTTTTAAAAGCATTGCGAATTGAAATAAAAATATTCCTCTATTTTGATTTTTTAAAGATAAATAAACTGTTTTGAGTTCTCACACCAGTCACATGACTGACTCGGAGTTTATTGTTTTCCTTCCTAAACTCTGGGTGCCCACCAATTTCTACACGGGCAGTCAAAAGTTAGGTTTATCAGGATATTCTGGATATTCAGGAATTGCTGGAGGCAAGCTGGATGGCATGGCGTATTACTAGTATATAGTATTTCTTTTCCGCTGTTTGTTGTATATTGTTGTACACTCTGATGATGATATGATGTAATGAAATGAAATGTAATGTAATGTAATAACTGATATAGTTCTTTGTTTAAAGATTATTCATTTATTATTATATGTTGTTCCGCTGCGAATTGTGAGATTCTGATGGTGTTCTGTTGTTGTTTTCTGTTCCGTTCTATGTTCTATTTTTCTTTCCCCTCCATTTTCTATTCTCTCTAATTTCTATTTTAAAATTTTCTATTTTCTTTTCCCTCTATCTTCTACCTTTTTCTCTCTTTCTCTTTCCTTAAATTCTTTTTAAAAACCCTCAGTGTTCGGTTTTCCGTCGTTCGATTCCTCGGCAGTCGATAAAGTGAGTGTCGATGTCGAATTTTCGGAAGACGAAGAATCGTGTCCTGACAGCTGATATGGTGTGCTAAAGATACTCATATTAATTACCTTTGTATTGTTTTATATTTCATGTTTTATGTATTTTATTTCTTTATTTCTTTTGCTAATGTCATACTTCAATTGTATAACTTCTTTTGCAAGCTTCATGGATATTTTTGTTTCACTTTGCAAGTTAATTCATACTTAATTATACATTTTTGTTCTATTGCTTTGTAATTTAAATAATTTTCTATTTAAACTATGCTGTTAAATTTTAGTTAATGTACTTACTCACTATTTTATAGTCTATCTCATTTGTTTACTTACTTTTTTCAAAACTATATGTTTATTTGTTTGAATACTTTAGTCTATTGTATTGGTTATATCACTTAAATACTTGAGTATATTTTTATTTGTTTGAATCTTAACTAAGTGTATTTATTTTTATTATTTTGTAGTACATTTTGTTCTTCACATTACTTATAAATCCCAATTACATTTAATTCAAATACATTCTTCTAGTAATCCAAAATTTAACTAACATCTTATATTAATTACCAATTATTTTTACAGTTTTTATCCAAAAAATTAATTAAAATATCAATTTAAACTTAACAAATTCGAGATCGTTACACCTTGCATCGACACACGGTCTTACTTATCAAGATAGAGACGAGTTCTCATACCTCGGAATTTTGTGTTAAATATGAAAAGAATACTTTCCATACCACCATAATTTAAAACGGTCGTTGATGGAAACCAACTATCTTTCCTTTTATAATATTCCTTTCTATAAATCTCTTTTATATTTACAGACTCCTTTTATAAATCCCAAAATCATTTATAAAATTTCTTCTAGACATCTCCCTTTATAAAACTCCAAATTATAAATCCCATATAGTTATTACAGATCTTCGGTTTCAAGATACGACTAAATACTTTCCATAAAACGGTCATTCCATATATTACTATAAATCTACAAATGTGATTTATTATTTCAACGTATAAAAGTGATATAACTTTCCCTTTTTTATAAAATATTATTTATAAAACTGTATTTTATTATAGAAACACCATTTATAAATCTCCTTTTTATTTACAAAATACCATTTATAAGTCTATTCTTTTATTTATTAAATTCATTTATTAACTAATTCTATTATTTATAAAATGTTGTTTAGAAATCTATCCTTTTAATACAACATTTTATTAAAAGGTTTCATAAATATTTATTTCAAAATATTTATGTCTTCTTTTTTTAAAAAAATTACTTTATTACAAAAGATAAATTTACCCTTTAATTTTCCTTTAAAATAAAGACTCATTATTATGTTAACTTTTTAGTAAAATAATTACTCCCCAAAATACATTTAAAACATTTCCAAAAAGGTTGCAGAAAATAGAAAAGTACAAATACTTTTTTTAAATAAAATAGTCGTAGAAAATTCCAAAAATAACCTTTACGACCCTTCTCCAAATCAAAGTCATTTTCAAATCCAAACGGCAAATAATGGTATTTCCAAAATATTATAATGATGCCAATAACTGCCATATCACTTAACCAATGCTGCTACTACTACCTTTATCACTAAAAAATTCAACTTTTAACATATATCAACGTCATAGCCAATATAGCCAGCTACCAAACTTTGAGCATTCAATAATTTATAGCATAAATATATAAATGAAATTAAAATTAACAGTGGTGTGGAATCCAGATTCCTCTATTAAATTCTCTGATTTTCATTTTAAATGCCATTTTCTTTTCAAAGTGGAAATTTAACCAAACCAAACCAATAAATCATTCAAACATGAAAACAATAATTTATATCTATCATATATCATATAGTATTTATCTAAAGGTGAGTAAACTCACCAAAATTCCAGTTGACGCTTAAGCGTTCAGGTTTTGATCTAAAATTGTATGACATTCCATTTTAGCTCGAAATTCCACCTGCTCCAAACTTGACAAAACCAATTCCAATGCATAGATATTGCTCCTACGAGCACAATGAAAAAAACCATGTCTTGATTGGACCTCGTATGAAGAAGTTATTCATTTTATAAGAATTAAGTTGATTATATTAATTAGTTTACAAAATTTATCCACTAATTACTCATCATTAACACTAAATAATTCTTCACCAATATAAAACATGCATGGATGGTGCATCTGTATCAAAACCCACTCACTGATCATCCTCTCTCCTCATCTCTTCCTCTTTCCTCCATGAAATCATAATCCGACTTTGCTAACGTTTATTTCTTCACGAGCTCCACCTCCCCGACCTAAAAACATGATGCTCAACCCCCACCATCAATTATCGACCTGAAGCCGTGATTCCCCAAATCCAAAATGTGGTGACTTTCCATAAGGTACTGCACCACCTAAAATTTCCACCACACCTTCGTCTTGCCATAAGAAACACGAATCCACACTCCACCTAGCCTATCTCCTCCCTAATTGGCCCAAATTCAAAACCTTAAATTCCACTGTAAATATTTGACCACTCCAAAACACAACCTCACACCCCCCATCTCACATAGATTTGAAGCACACACTCACACGAGTTCAATGAATCTTATTTCGTAATTTCTCATTGAGTGTAGTATTTGATTTATTTTTTAAAGGAAAGGGTTTGGTTTTCTTGTAGGGAAGGAAAAATGGAAAGATGAGAGGGAAAATAAAAGCAAGAATGGGAGAGTGAAAAGCAGGGAGGTAGGTAGAGGAATTTCATTATTGAGGTGCATAATAAAATTAGAAGCATTTTAAATTGAAAATATTATATGTATTTTTTTGTGAAAGGTTTATATTAGCGCTGTTTTTTTTTTGTTTTAGCTTATCTTATTTTTGTATTTCATGATCTCAATTGTTTGAAAAGCAGCAAGCAAGGAAGTAGGTAGAGGAATTTGATTATTGTGGTGCACTATAAAATTAGAAGTCAATACCAACACATGAACATCCAAAATATATTCCATTAATTCTCTGTTCACAAGTACGTGCTCTTTTTGTTCATGGGTATATGTGTATGTGTAAATATTTTTTTTGCTTAAATGTATTCCCTACATATCAAACTATTTTGTAATTTTATGCACCTTCATTATTGATTTGATTACAAATCTTTATTTTAATTCTCTTATTCACACCATTAATTTTCATACCTAAACATGCATATGTAATAGTTGATATAATCAATTGAACTGTCTGCATTGTAACATAAAATATGAACCACTATTTGACTTTCTAAATTAAATCATCATTTTCACTACTTCATTTTTATCTACAAGAAAATGCTCAATGAAAGGTTACCATAAATGCGCACAAATGGTTATTAGGAAATAATTATGCAAGCTTTTACTCTCATTTTATTACCTTCACAATGTACACAATGATTCATTCTTCGTAAGCACAATGATCATTTTTTCCTATCTATTTTGGTTGTTTTAAGTTTTTTCCTATCTATACTCTGACATATAGTTTAATAACAATGTAAAAGGAACTCAAGTAACTATTACATTCATAATATATTATTATTATTTTGTTGAAAGAGTGGTCCTCTTAAGAGGAGAGCACTATTATTTTATTACCTAAAAATAGAATCAATACAACAGTTTGTTGGCTATAATCAATTACAAGAGCGGTATATCATCACTATGATGATCGAATAAAAGTTTCAATGAAGCAGAGAAGAAATATTACAATAACAAAACTTTCCAAAAAACCGAGAACAAATTAAAAACTACAGGGTGCTAAGACAGAGAAGCACATGGGGAATCACCATCCGGGACATTGCAGTAGAGTTATCACGATCTGGGCGGAAGGGAAAGCCGTTGGAGGGTGAAACAATGAAACACTGTTTCCTTAGTGTGTAGCTGATCGGAGGGCAATGAAAAGCACGTTGCATTTGAAATTGCAGTAAGATAATTAGAGCCAAGCAAATTGAATATGTCTATGTATTAAGCCATATGTTAAGATGCATTATTCAGGGCAACAGATGTGCATTGAGAAGAACTGATGGTCCAAGCGGGCATGTGCTTAGTTAGAGTATTGGAAGTGCATGCGCCATGCAGTGCGCAATTACTATGCTGTGGCCTAAATCCGGAAGCCTGCAGAGGCAAGATGCTTCTGCTAAGACAAGTCCGCGTAGACAAGGTGACCGGGTAAATAATCGGGCCAGGTGTTGAAACTAAGCTAAGTGCTGGTGCAAGAGTTGAGAGGTGATAAGGTATTCCTTAATTACATGCACATGCACAGAGAGAAGAACCTGTATGGCCTGATAATGCAACAGCTCAATACAAAACCTGCAGGGGCAGTCGGACAAGGCAGTGAAAGAACCTAGCAGGTGCATTGGATGTGCCTGGAGTTGAGAGGGAGACGATGGCGAATGACAACCTGCGGTGAGTAAAAAATCTATTATATATATTTATATGCATAACATATTATTATATGAGATTTTTTGCTTTTTTTTTGGAGAAAAACTTATTCTGTAAGAATTTTATATGTTGGTATAATTTCAGTGATAAATGCTAATAGTTGAGCATTTTGTATGTTTTGGTGTGCAATTGTTTCCATGACACCAAATGTACACATTAGCATGCGCTGCTAATTTTCTCCAAGAAATGTGTACATAATCTTTAATATGTGCAATTCTAAACTTTTTTGGAGATAAGTACATGATTCATATCAATTTTCAAGCAAATGTACCCAAACTTGTTAAAATTGCATGTGCGTCACATTTTAGAAGTTTGATTAACATTTTAACTAGCTGCTAACATCATAATGAAATCAATGATTATGGTTTGACTAAATAGGGTACATTTACACATTTCATGTTTTACGAATTTTTTGATGATTTACAATTTACAAATGGACATTTACAGCTTATTATTCTCTACCGTAGGTATAGTCAGTGTTATGTTTTTATACTTTTTAATATGTTAATATGTGATCTGCAAGGCTGTAACTTAACTAATGCCAGTGTGTACTAATTGTAACACAAGATGCATTTTGGTTGTATTTTGTAGGTTCATGTTATGATTTAAACCATGTACTATTGGAGATGTTTTGCTTTAAGAAGTTTGCTTTGATATAATTTGGTTTGTATGACCTGAAGTATGCATGAAAGTGAAATCTTAGGATTTATAAATGGAATCCAGATGTTTGAATTTAATATTAACTATGAGTTATACTTTTCCTTTTTCTATTTATTTTTTGGGCTTTTATTTGTCGTTGTAGCGCACAAGTACTATGTCCAATTTATTGAAATTTGGATGAGGAATTAATGATGGTTTAAATGGATTATTGATGCAACAATTGCTGTCGTTTATCATGAATTGAAAAAATATTACTTGTACCAAACTTTTTTCATATAAAACTCATGTAATTCATATAAAGTATTTCCTATCACGTGGTTTTAACTTCCCCTTCCACTTGTGAGCCACACATCATATTTAGAGATTATTTTCTTTCCACACGCATTGGTATGTTATGGATATTCCTAATCATGGAACATGATATAAATAAAAAATGATAAAATTTACTGGAATCCATTTTCTAAATTTTAACTATAAAATTTATTATCAAATATTACACAATGTCACATCTAGGTAGTTTCTAATAAAACGAGTTAGTAACATATTTGAAAGCATATCAAGTTTTATGTTTTATCACTTCAAACACGTTATTTAACTGATTTCATATTAAACATGCTAGTAAGAATATTAAATTAAAGGAAAAATCAAAATATATACACCAGCATCAAATAGTTTTATACTTCAGAAATTCTTGAGGGTTCGTAAGGAAGGGAGTATCAAGGGAAGTGCAATCTATATAGTGGGAAAAAATTCTTTATATGTTAATATGGTGATTTATTGCTTTTTAAAAGAGATATAATGCAAGTTTTCTAAGTTCCAAATTATAGGAAACTCTAATATTAATATTCGTTACATTTCTCTGGATATCGATATAATAGTTGATTACCTTTTTTTTACCCATTTAATTATTTCCTAAAATAACTTATTCCCATTCACATTTCGATAAACAGTTGATTTTAGCCTATACACACATAAAAAATGCAACATTACGATTCAAAAAATCTTGCAAACGATGTTTTTTAATACCAATTCGTCATGCATATGTGCATCACACATACCAAAATACTTGTGTGTGTGTTTCTGTGTGTGTATATACAAAATACATATACATACACACACATAATACGCACGTACATATATATATATATATAAATGTATATGTATATATCCCAATATCTACATAGTAGATATATCCTATTATCCACGCATGTATGCAGTTACCATGTTATTGTTTGTTGTTTTTGTCACTTTAAACATATTGTTATAACATATCGGTTCTTGTATATTGATTAGGTGTAAATTATAGCGCTAATTAAATTTTTTGCAAAAGAGGAAAGGTGGAATTAATCAATGATCCATCTTCTCTCTTTCCTTTTAGATTTTGATGCGATTATATCTAAACCTTATTGCATATTTGTTTCCTATTTTTAGACGCCAAACAGCTTCGCTCATTATATGTTTCCCCTATTTGTCATGCTATTTAGAAATATGAGTATATTTGATGTAATCATACCATTCCAAATATCATATCTAATTAACATAAATTTAATAAATTAAGAATTAGACAATATTAATAAAACATGATTTTATCAAAAAAAACTAGATTGGATATGGTATTATATATTAGATTTCATCACCACAACAAATTGATCATATTACAACTTTTTGTTTGCAATGTTCGCACAGTGAAAGTTGTAATTAATATTTGTAACAATTGTTTTTTATAGAAAGTTATAATAATTTTTTTTACAACATTTTGTATTTTGCAGTTGTAATAAAATTATTTAACAACTTTCTATTCTTAACCGTTGTATATTAATTAATAACAGCCTTACTTATAGGTTGTAAGTTATCACGCGCAAATACTTTCAATGAAGCATTGTTAACTCCAAATAGAAATTATTAGCAAACACAAATACTCCCTTTCGGAGATCATAATGTTAAATTTAAGAACATATGTTAAATTGACACAAAATCACATATAGAAGGAAAAAAAACATGCTTAAGAAAGAAAGAGAAATTTTTGTTTCCCCTAATTAATAGACATATTTGGTTATGTTTATTTCTCTCTCTAATTGGCTAATCAATTTATCTTTTTCTATATAATATTAATTTGGAAATTAAGTAGTCGACATTATAAATAGGGCCTAAAAGTGATAGTGGAAAAGTGTGGAAAAATATTTGGTATTCCTCTCTTCTTTCATGTTTATTCTTCTTCTTCAAACACCAAGAGCCATTGTTATATAGATCAAGATTCATTCTCAATAAGGTAACTAATCTTACTTTTGTTTTTATTCACTTTTATTTGGTGGTTCAATTGTAAACAATTATTTTTTGAGAATCATTATAAATGATTGTTAGGTGGAACCTTGTGCGTTGCTCTCTTGATTTCATTGTGTTTTAGATCTATTTTCACTATTTTTTATTTTCAAATATTATTATTTTCATCCAATTTATCTGTTTGTACTTAGGTGACATAAGATTCTACGATAGGCTTCCGAACCAATTTTTTACTTTATTAGGTTTTGCGCAACAAAAATCCTAATAGCACAACAAGGTGCAAAAATAGAACTTGGTAAATTTAGAAAATGTTTGAAAATTTGGAAATTTTCTAAAATTTCATTTTTAAAGTTTTTTAAACAATAGAGGAAATAAATAGTTCATATAATTTCAAGAAATAGATAAACAAACTTTAACATATGGATGACCATTTAACCAATTTAACCCATGTAAACGATGTAAATAACATTCATCGAGTTGACTTAACGAACGCAAAGAACGATTACCAATATTAACACCTAGTTTGATGATCAATCTTAACTGATTTGACAGCTAGCCATGAACGCTACTCATACTTTCACAGTTCTTTGTCATGTTTTCGATATCACGTTACTTCATGCTTTCGGCAGCTTATTATCAAGTTTCTAATAACACTTTACTTAGTACTTCGATGGTTCATGGTCATTTACTTCAAAGTTTTGATAGCTCTTTATCAAAATTTATATTACAACAATGGTTTTATTTCATAGGTAGCTCGTGATGAATATGTATTTGAAATAAATTTATATCTTATAATGTATTTTATCCATTATTTAAACCCCTATATTTAACTCAAACAAAATTACCAATTTGTTATGTGGATAAATAATAACCTTGAAGTATCTTATGAACTAAAAATAAAGAATGAATTATTATATGTATGTATAATATTTACTAAAATAAAATTATTTCATATATTGTTCGTCTCGTTATTTTTTATACTACTAAAATATTCGGTGTCACTTATTTATGTATGTTTGTTGTAGCTTGACATAGTTTTATGCTTCCCACTGCCAGATGTATAACCCTAGCTCTGTTTCTTACCTCAATCGTTCCTCTTTTATTTAGGTCGAAAAAACCCCAAGTCAAAAAAAGATTTAATCGACCCTTATCATCTATCATCGCTCTAGTCACCTCACCTATTGCCGCATCTTTTCTTCTATCTGAACTGCTACAACCACCCACCTTGTAATCTCTATTGATTCCCATGCTCTAGTGTGTGATATCTGCCCACAAGCTTCTTCGAACTTATAGGTGATTTAGCATGTTTTTTTACAGAAATTTTCGTTGGCATGGTATAATAGTTATTCTTTAGTTTGCTTAGATGCTAATAATTATTACTGATTTTTGGAGGTAAGTAAACAAGAATTGTTTTCACCTTCCAATAGATTACGTGTATTAGTAGGTACAAGTTTGTTTCTAATTGATATTTTTTTTAGTCAAAATTTAAATTGATTTTAGGTTTATTAAGAGTCTTCTTAACTATAACTTGAATACATGTACATGAGCCAATTTAAGATGTTTTATTTTTATTTTTATTAATCAATAAATAAGACATGATAATATATGAAAAACGTCTGATAGATCCATATTCGGTATTTTCTGATGAACCCTGGTTGAAAAAAGTATTCGTGGAACATCTGAAAGGTACAGTTATTTTTTCAAAAATTTAATAGACCTATTCGAACCTACAAGTATTAGAGAAATTAAATACCTACTCAGTAATGATAAGTATGTTGATTTAAAATTTGCGATAAACATGGTGGTGAAATTAATAGTAAGGATTGAATATAAAGCTCTACACTTAATTGGGTTCAAAAAGAAGTTCTCAGGTCAAGATGCAGTACTAGCTTGATACAAGCTAAGGATCCGTGGACAAGGCAAAATGCTAGATGATTTTTTGGCTACTGATACACAGACAACTACGGTGATATCAACTGTGAAAACGCCAGATATGTAAATCGCTATACTTATATAAAAGTAGTAAAACTAATTGCTTTTGAAGATAAAAGTGGAGAATGAAAAACAAGTGTCTCGGTTATGATGGAGTTAATATGCGAGTCATTACACTTTTGTAGCATTCATAACAATTTCATTGGAAGAACTAAAGATTGAAACTGGAATATTTTGGTTACCAATGAAATTTCTGCGAACGCTACAGAAGCGTAATGACACACATGTACTTTATAAGTGCGACACTTATTTACCACCCTCTAGGTTCATCCTTAGAAGCATTAAGTTTTACTGCTTTTGTTAACGTATAGTGAGCTACTTATCTGAAATTTCAACGATGATATCGCTATAGTTGCCTGTATATCTAATAGTAAAAGAACCATCTATCCTTTTCTCTTATCTAGGATTTTTAGCTCGTATCAAGCAAGTTCTCTATCCTAATCTGAGCGCTTCTTTTTAAATCCAATTTAGTACAGGTCTTTATATTCAATCATTAGTATTAATTCCACCTACATGTTTACAACAATTTTCAAATCAAGACACTTGTCATTATTGTGTATGAATGTTTAATTTCTCTATTGCTTATAGTTTCAAACATGTTTGTTAAATTCTTGAAAAAATGACTGTCTTTTCGATATTTCATGAAAGACATTTTGAACCAAGACTTATTCATCATATAATGCTGAATATGGATCTGTTACATGTGTTTCATATAACATGATGAATGTCTTGCATGTACCAAGAGCATCCTAAATGATAAGTAACTTTATATTAGAAACATTAATTAGAAATACGTTAGAAATCCATTTAGGATTTGAGCCTATATAATTAGAAAATCATCCTAAGTTCCTTATCACTTTCATGTACATACTTGAAGAGGCAATTATTTGTATTTAGATATGGAAAAAAAGTAGTAAATATGTAGATAGTTATATATTTTTAATGTAAAAAGAGGCAATTATTTGTATTTAGACATGGAAAAAAGTAGTAAATATGTAAAATAGTTATATATTTTTAATGTTAAAAGTATTGTGGTCTAATGCAAGATCATAATGATGTTATTATATTAAAATTCACCTAAGTATTAAATGGATACTTTTAAATGGTAAGAATAATGAATCACATGAACATTCTGTTTTCTTTTCACCTTTATATATCTCTCCGTGTGTGTCTGTATGTATGTATGATCCAACTTTGTTCATCTTCTTAAATCGGGAACTTTGGTCAAATCTCTCTTGAAAAATTCTTGTAAGCCTGTTATATATCTAGCTTCTAAAATATTTGTCCAAAGTAATGATTACAAAAGGTTTGTAACAGTAAAAAATAGCCATTTGCGAGAATGAAACCTGATTGATTTGCGGATATTTTCTATTTTTTGTGAATGATATCATACCATTTGCTTATGATTTCTAATACCACGTCAAATTATCCATTGTACAACACTTGATTTTTTACAATTTGTAACGGTTATTATCATTACAATTTACCAACATTTGTTTCCATTGGAAAAGTTTTGGAATGCTTAAAATCGTTATGATGGTTGTGTGTTGAGCTACTTATCTGAAATTTCAACGATGATATCGCTATAGTTGCCTGTATATCTAATAGTAAAAGAACCATCTATCCTTTTCTCTTATCCAGGATTCTTAGCTCGTATCAAGCTAGTTCTCTATCCTAATCTGAGCGCTTCTTTTTAAATCCAATTTAGTACAGGTCTTTATATTCAATCATTAGTATTAATTCCACCTACATGTTTACAACAATTTTCAAATCAAGACACTTGTCATTATTGTGTATAAATGTTTAATTTCTCTAATGCCTGTAGGTTCAAACATGTTTGTTAAATTCTTGAAAAAATGACCGTCCTTTCGATATTTCATGAAAGACATTTTGAACCAAGAGTTATTCATCATATAGTGTTGAATATGGATCTATTACATGCGTCTCATATAACATGATGAATGTCTTGCATATACCAAGAGCATCCTAAATGATAAGTAACTTTATATTAGAAACATTGATTAGAAATACGTTAGAAATCCATTTAGGATTTGAGCCTATATAATTAGAAAATCATCCTAAGTTCCTTATTACTTTCATGTACAAACATTAAGAGGCAATTATTTGTATTTAGATATGGAAAAAAAGTAGTAAATATGTAAATAGTTATATATTTTTAATGTAAAAAGAGGCAATCATTTGTATTTAAACATGGAAAAAATATAGTAAATATGTAAAATTGTTATATATTTTTAATATTAAAAGAATTATGGTCTAATGCAAGATCATAATGATGTTATTATATTAAAATTCACCTAAGTATTAAATTGATACTTTTAAATGGTAAGGATAATGAATCACATGAACATTCTGTTTTCTTTTCACCTTTATATATCTCTGTGTGTGTCTGTATGTATGTATGATCCCACTTTGTTCATCTTCTTAAATCGGGAACTTTGGTCAAATCTCTCTTGAAAAATTCTTGTAAGCCTTTTATATATCTAGCTTCTAAAAGATTTGTCTAAAGTAATGATTACAAAAGGTTTGTAGCAATAATAAATAGCCATTTGTGAGAATGAAACCTGTTTGATTTGCGGATATTTTCTATTTTTTGTGAATGACATCATACCATTTGCTTATGATTTCTAACACCACATCAAATTATCCATTTTACAACACTTAATTTTTTACAATTTGTAACGGTTATTATCATTACAATTTACCAACAGTTGTTTCCATTGGAAAAGTTTTGGAATGCTTAAAATTGTTATGATAGTTGTGTATTGTGTAAATAAACCAAAGTACGAAGGACAGATTTGTATTTCTCTCTTTTATTTGTACTCGTACCACTTCTCATGCTTCTAACACACATTATTTACTCTTTTCTCCAAAGCTAGCGTTGTGATCTTCCGCCTACATCAACTTAGCTATACATATTTCTTATAGATCTAAATCTACTTATGGCATAATTTGAATTTTAGCTTAGAAATATATTTATGATATTAAGATGTAAGTTGATTGTAGTTAGCATGAATTAAATGTTTGTTTTAAATTCTGACGCGATTCGATTTTTATTCATCTTTCTTATGGCGAAACTGTAGATCAGAGAAGCTAGTGCTTATGATTTATGTAACAACCCTGGTTTTGATGCCTACATGTAAATATTAAATTATAGCAGTGGTTATAATTTAATATTGAGAAATAAATATAAATTGGAGATTTAAAATTATTTATTTTAAATAAATAATGGATTTAAATGTAAAATGTGAAAATAAAGTTTTTAAAACTTTATTTTGGTTCTTTGTGTTAAAAATGAGTGAAATGATTTTTATTTGAGATAATCTAATAATTCCAGCAATTATTGCCAAATGCTTATTTTATTGATTTTTAAAAGGTAGAATTTGATTTAATATGTGTATATTATAATATAAATAAAAAGGTGAAATTTGATTTAATAATAAGATCTTGTTGTAAAATTGGTGTTAAAATGGTTTGTTGTATTTTATTACAGAAGAAAATAATTTTTGTATAATTTTTGGTGTTGAAAATAACATTTTATGTACATATTTGTGTAAAATGGTTATTTATTTCAAAATAAGAGTTTTTGATAGTAGAATTAATTTTTATAACAAAATTATCTATTAATTAGCTGTAAAATGTATTATTAAACATGAGAATGTGTTTGTATAAATTTTATTATGTTGAAACTTTGAGAAAATATGTTTTTTGTTTGATAACATATGTGTATATGTGTTTTAGAGCTAATATAATTCACTTAGCCTAATTACTTTTCAAGTGAGTCTAAGACCATTTTCACCTAGCCTATAAAGAAATGAGAAGTTCTTCTCATAAAACATACGTTCATTTTTACTGTAAGAACAAAACAGAAAAAACAAAGAGAAAACCTTCCTCTTTCCAAAACCTAGGCTATATCTCCAATCTCTTCAACAATATTTGCTGTTTTTATCAAATTAAAGCTAAATCTCTTAGGTAATCAACACCAAAACTAATTCTATTTCATCGAATTTGGATTTTTGCAAGAATTGATTGTCTATAATTAGTTTTTCTTGCTTGTATATTGCTCTAATGTTGCTTTTTTTTGAAATGGTATTTAGATACAACATGCTAGGATAACATATCACAACTCACATGTTAATAAATGTTCGAATCACGCTATGCAAATTTCGAACTTGTGACCTCTCACACAAAAGTTGAATCACTTAACCACTAGGATAATGGTGCTTGTCGCTCTAATTTTTTTATTTCTCTAGTAAGCTCTCTCAAGGAAAAAGCTTGCAACTTCCTTCAAGATTTCTCTAGTTTGCTCAACTAATTCTTTAAATTCGCAAAGGTGAGTGCTAAACTCACATCATCTAGCTGAAGCAATGAGATACAGGCTGAAAAATACTAAGAAATTGTTTGCTTTTTAGTTTATAGTAAAAACAGTTTTGAGTTGCTATTTTGAATGACCAAATCTTCTTATTCCTATATCGAAAATCGTTGGCTCTTTCTTTATTTGAAAGCTAAAGTTTTCTACTATGTGCATACTAAATTTTAGTTCAATTTGTGGGCTTTTGATCATCTGTTTCATGCTTGTAACTTGAACCCGCGATGGTTTTCTGGCCTGTACACATTTCTATTTTGAGCTGCTGCAAACATGACCTGAGTCCATGTTTAAGACAGCGTATCACTTTCATTTCCTGTCGGAATTCATCAATTCTTTTTTTATTTGAATGTAAAAGTTTTCTTCTATGTGCATACCAATTTTCAATCCAGTCTGAGGAAGTTTGGTCATCTGTTCCACGCCTGTAAATTGAACCCTAGATGGTTTTCAAGCCTGTACACATTTCTGTTTTCTAAGCTGTTGCAAACATGGTCCGAGTCCATGTTTGAGACAACGTATCTCTTTCATTTCCTATCAGAATTCGTTGAATCTTTTTTATTTGAAAGTTGAAGTTTTCTACTATGTGCATATCAATTTTCAGTTCAATTTGAGGGTGTTTGGTCATCTGTTTCATGCCTATAATTAGAACCTGAGATATTTTTCAAGCCTGTACACATCTCCGTTTTCTGAGCTGCTGCAAACATGGTCCGAGTTCATGTTTGAGACAGCGTATTTCTCTCATTTCTTGTCGGAATTCATTGATTCGTTTTTTATTTGGAAGTTCAAATGTTCTAATATGTGTATACAAATTTTAGTTCAATCGGAGGTCGTTTGTTCACCTGTTTCATGCCTCTAAGTTGAATCTGAGAGGGTTTTTAGACTCAGTAGAATTGAACATGGCCTGAGTCCATGTTTGAAATTTCATATCTTTACCGTTTCATTTTGGAATTCGACGAATCTTTTTCCAGTATATAAATTGTTCTACTTTGTATGTATCCAATTTTAGACCATTTCTAGGTCATTAAGCCATTCGAATTATGTCTGAAAGTTGGATCCGGAGAAGATTTCAGACATGGGTAATGTTTTTGCCTATGCACTTATTTTGTTCTGCCTTATTTTCCCCTTTGATTTCCGACTTCTACATCATGTATATTTGACATTTCTGAACTGTTTTGAAGGCCATGAAGCCTATCAATAGGCGAGCCTAAATTTTGGTGAATTGGTCATTCGAAATAAAATCCTCTTTGAATGATTTTGAATGTCGGTTTTAATGCTTTTTAATGTTTTTACTTGATTTCGAGCATGGATTTTTCTAAATAATTTCGAGATGGGTTTTAAAATAAATTGGCTTTTGAAATATTTATTATATAATATTTATAAATTATTTTCAAGCTATAAAAACTATATATTCTCCATAATAAGGGAATTTCAAAGATTGTTTTCCAAAAATGATTTAAAATTATTTTTAAAGCTTGTTTTGTCAAACAAATTATTTTCTATATAAAATACATGTTATTGTACTATTCGAGCATATGAGATGGAGAATTAAATGGTTTAATAAAAAATTTGGTGTGAGATATGTGTGTTAATTTTATCGGTCAATTCCTGACTTGTCCATTTGAGTGTTTTGACCTTCGCGTCGTATTTGCCGATGAGACGCGACAAATATTTTTACTATTTTTCTGGTGTAGTAATGGCTAGTGTTTAGTAAACCGATTAGTGAGAACGTGTTGTATGGGATGCACTGTGAACACTTTTCGGGTTCCTATCTTAGTGTTTGTGACACATTCTTGAGTTGCTCGTACGGGACCTTCGGGTCATTTGTCCTTGGGGATGTTGTCCTTCAGGATGTTTGTCTAATAACGTATTTGTCCTTGGGACGTTTGTCTAAGAGATGTATTTGTCCTTCGGGACGTTTTTCCATTTGAGGCGTGGCGCCTCATTTTAAGAGAACCGTACTTGGCGGGCTTCGGCCATAAGCACGTGATGTCTTTGTGATGATTTCATTGATTTCTATGTGATTTTCCAGGTGTATCGCCGTTTTACATTATTGGTGTAACGACTTGGTATTTTCAACCATCCGCACCTGTCGGACTTGAATTGTTCAAAATACCGCGTTGTAAGTAAAAGTTGGCAAATCTCAGAATATATAAATAAATAATCACAGGTCACAAACACAGAGTAAGAAATGCAGCGGAAGTAAAGAAATAGTAGTTAATGAAGCTACTATACATGTACATCACAGTTAGACAAGATACAACAAAAATAACAAGATGATAATCCAGTAAAAGCTTAATACATCACTAGAATCAACTGGATAACTGAGAGTGGAATAGATGGCTGGATCTTCAAGCAAAGCTCCAACTCCGAAGGTGAGTCTCTAATGTTGTATCACTAGTCTGACGCGAGCGTAAAATAATACATAAACACTCGAGTCAGGACATACATACTTATATGGTGTAAGCTAATTCAAGTGAACTGTAATAGAGTGCAATTAACTTAAAGGATGCTTGGGACCGCCCATCCTCTAAGGATCCGTTAAACTATTTACTATGCAGTAATATTTCGCTATTATAATAGTGTCTATTGGTAAGGTAAATTTACTTTTAAATAGCGTTAACGAGTGACCCAATATTCCCCTTAACACGTAATAGTCCCAGTAGTCCATCCAATATCATAGTCCCTCTTGATCGGGAAGCCACCAGAGGATACCACACGGGCTACGGGAGAAAACCAAACTCGTACAATGCTCGCTATGGTAGGTGACACGACAAAACTATGCAATGCCAAGGTAGATATACCAATTACGCATCCGGACTGGTGGTAACGCGTAGCTGCTACTACCGTCCACCTCGAACAACACTCCCAAATCAAAGGTGCGCACCAAAAAATCACAAAGTAATAGAATGATATACGAAGAAGTGCTTCCGATCAAAGATGCTACCTCATTAGTTCGTCAATCGCTCCTGTTTTGGCCACCTTATGCCAACTCATGGGAGTCGGGTCCATGTATTTACCTCAAAGTAAACGTCACTACCATCCTACTTCATTCTGGAATCTCCACCGCATACACGGTTGTCAAAGTGGTTTTTGGTATCGACAGAGAGTATGCCCATATCCGACCCCCGGTCTCTTTAACAACCAACGCTATTATTACCCGTGGTTATAAAGAATCTAAAATAGTTTATATTTAAATCAAAATTCTACTTTCGAAACTATTTAAAAGTGAAGTTATTATTCTTACAAAATCAAATATAAAATCCCGAATGTTTAGCCTTAGTCCAATTGTATCAACTACAGCACTTGCAAAGTGCGGTAATATCCTTTGCAATAAATTTGAGTAAATTAAAATTTAGATTTCAATATAATTTCAGCAAAATTAAACCTTTTATTTAAACAAATCAAAATTTTCACTTTTAAATAGTCATTTAAATTTCTCAATAATTTATGATTTTTATAAAGAAAATTCTTCAAGTATATATCTATCTTTTATACTTTATATAAAATCAAGTACACAATTTCTATGAATTTTACTTAACAATTAAGTTAAATAACCGTTTCCAAAATAACTAAATTTCCAATTAATTTCTTATCTTACCTTTATTTCAAAACCAGCCTCCCATTTCTAAATCAAGTTATATTTCGACTTCCATATTTTCACTAATTTAACTATTTAATTCATAGAAAATTTATCCTTGCTTTGTATTCAAGTTATAACAAATTTCATACTTTATTTCTTAGCTAAAATTTCATTTATTTTACAAATCAAAATTTACAAGAGAAATTTATACTTTAAAATTTTAACTTTTATTTATTTACATCTTTAACTTGTAAAATATAACTATGCTTAAGAATCATTTTACATCAAATTTTATACAAAATATTATACATTCTAATTTTACAAATATTTAATAATTCCTGAAAATTTATACATATACATACATGCATATATATAACCACGTGTATAATTTTTTCTAACCTAGGTCAAGTGCTACGGATAATATATCATTTCAATATGTAATTTATAAAGAAAATCCAGGTTTTATCATTTCAAACCCGCAATCCCAAATTAAATAAATAACAAAATAAATAAATGAATAAATAAATATCATTCAGGCCTATCGTTTCAGCCTGTAATGATTTCTATTCTACAAGGAACTAGCAGTGGGATTAAGCAGTAAATTAATAAATAGTATAACAGCATAAATAAAACAGTATCTAATATAATTGATGATGTGTAGGTTTAATAACAGAAATTTTAACATCATCAATTTATATAACCGTAAAATAAAATGAAATAAAATTTTATTCTACAATTACACTTGTTATTCATTCACAGATATATAAGTACGTTTGTCAGGTGAGAATACTCACCTTTTCGCTACCGAAGATTAGACTCAAAACTAAGATAACCACACCAAAACAGCGTAGAAAGAACGATCAAATATTGGAAGATGAGACAAACTGATTTCGATCTTGAAACAAGATAAATAAATAAAACTGAGTACGCGAATTCCAATTACGGACAAAACAAAATTTTAAATAAAACAAAATTGGAACGAGCTAAAATAAAATGAAAATTGACTCAAATTGCTCAACCACTCGACCACACGACTTGACCCATTAAAACAAAAGCTCAGCCTGCCTATTTATTTTTTCCAATTCAAAATTTACAAAATAAATTTATACTCTATTTATTTTTACCCTTTTTACAAAATATTATGACGTGTTAATAAAAAGGTGGCAAATCTTATGTGGGCAACATGCAATTCACGGCAGTGATACATAAAGGTGGCGCATGCAATATTTATTTATTATTTTTTTTCTTTTTTTTTCTTTTTTTTTCTCTATTAGGAAACAAGTAAAATATAAAAATCTCCAAATCAAAACAACTTTATACTGTTCTTACATATATCATATATCCTCATACGTAATGTTTCTAAATTTTAAAACACATGTGACCAACAAAAAAAACGCGTACGGTCTGGAAATACTTCTTCCCTGACACTAGGGTAAACAAAGTAGTGGAATTATCTGAAAATTTTTAGGCTGGGCTAACCTTAGGTGGCATATGCCTTTTATATTATATTTTTTTTCTTCAAATTGAAGTGCGCCTATACTCAAACAAGTATGCAGTTAATCCTTAATTACATGATTAATTAACCTTGATTATAACTTATTGCTTAATTAATACATCTTCAATCATTAATTAATAATCTTTAATTATCTAATTAATGATCTTTAATTTCAAATTGATTAACCCTTAATCAATTATTTATTAATCCCTAATCATTAATTAATTAAATTAACTAATTAATTACCTCATTAATTTAATTAATTTCAAATCATTAAATCTTAATTTAACTTTAAGATAAAAACATTTCTTAATTATGACTAAATTGTTATTAACAAAAACATTTGAAAACAATTTACTTTTGAATTTACTTTAAAAATTTCATTTCAAAAAATGAGATGTAAAATGAATACAATTTAACTTAAACAAAGTTTTAAACAATTTAAAAACCCTTTTACATTACATGGTAAAGAAATGTTTGTCTTATAAAAGGATAACAATATACAGGTGGCGATAAAATAAATATTCAAGTGCTAGGCTAAAACTGCATCGGAGATGCTCGGCAATGCACGACCAGATCGGAGAGGAGGGGAAGGAAGCTAGGCGTTTGTCATGCGGTGGAGCAATTTGAATAGAACAAAAGAAAAAAAAACAAAAGAAGGAAATAAAGTTGTAGCCAATTACCTGATGCTACTGATTCTCACGCACGTAAGGAAGAAAAGGAGAAACCAAATGCACTGAATGATGGAATTTTTCATGCACTCGATTTATATATATAACATAGGGTGCGCAAATCAAGGGAGGAAATTTTTTTTATTGGTAAACATTCGTACGTTTTAAATTAAGGAAGAAAATGCATTGATTTGATTGGAGCAATATCTGCAGTGGACATTAATTTTAATCAGTGGACATTGCGTGAATTGAGGGGAAAGAAACGACAAGCACAAATATGTTTAAATGGTAAGAATTTATTTGGCAAGCATTTGTACTCGTTTGAAATTATTAAGAAGAGAATGCGTTGATTAATAAAAAGAAACGGCAAGAATTTATTGGAGCAAATAATTGCAGTGGGTATGAATTAATCAGTGAAAGAATACGGTAAGCAATTATATTTTCTTTGAAACGGATAAGGAAATTTGGAAAAATTTTGTACGTTTAATAATTTAGCAGAAAATTATGCGTTTGATATCGGTGGGAGAGGGAAAATGGCAAGTAATTTTTTTTATTTCGGTAGGCTTTGCAATTCAAATATTTTATATGTGAACTTTAGGTTTCCAAAGCGGGAAAGCACAAATTATTGCGTGCGTAATTTAGGGCAAACACAGATTTAAAATTTTTGAACGCTAAAGGAAAAATGATTTCTTTCATTATCAAAAGGGTGTGCAGGTTAATATTTAAATAGGGAAGGTGGTCAGGTAGGCAGTCTCACTAATTGGAAAGCTTGTTTGCTTCGATGAGAACACTGAAAGGATGAAAAGTAAAAGCTGGTCAGGTAGGCAGTCTCACTAATGTGAATCAATTAAAGATCACTAAGGGTTAAAGATCAATTGGAAAGCTTTTAATCAATTAAGGATAAAAGTAGCAATAATGATATGGAAGGTGGTCAGGTAGGCAGTCTCACTAATGTGAATCAATTAAGCAAAAGGAATGATGAAGATGCAGTAGAACAAGTGCTGGAACAAAATGAATCAATAAATGTTACTACCTTGGAAACTAACAGTAGTGCAATCAAAGACTCTGAAATGAATCAGCAACTTATTTCCACTGAGGATGTCATGAAGCAAACATTGAATATCTTGGAGTATGATAAATGCAGTACTATTCAGAAAGTTGGTGGAATACACAATATAACAA
Organism: Allium cepa; assembly: GCA_030765085.1. Taxonomy (NCBI): domain Eukaryota; kingdom Viridiplantae; phylum Streptophyta; class Magnoliopsida; order Asparagales; family Amaryllidaceae; genus Allium; species Allium cepa. Next base: position 1,015,411,511 of record CM060943.1, on the reverse strand, counting down.
TAGATCCTGATAAGAATAAAGCAATACATGATAATACAACTCATGATGACTGTGAAGTGTCTACACACAATGCATTCTCTGTGCTACAGGAAATTAGTGAAAATGAAGAGGATATTCAACAACACTTTTCTCAAATTTCAGAGTTGCACAACAATTCTTTGTGCACTGACATGCACAATGTATCTCCACAAACAATATCCCCCTTTGTAATCTCAACTCCCAACATACAAATCAATCCAGCTTCTCCTTATTCTTCCCTTTCACTCCCAAATCATATCTTCAATGACATCATCAATCCTTCAGCCTCATCAAATATTCCCATCCCCATTCAACCTAACTTTCCTGATTCCTCAACCAAAAAGAAGAAAGGTCGTCCAAAGAAATCGAATAAAATACCCACAATTGACTTGGACAATGGTATCAACTTCTCCATTGAACAAATTGGGCTTGAAGTTTTGTCTCAAAATAATAAGGTTAACTCTTCCTCTGGGGTCCAAACCAGAGCTTCAACTTTATCATTATTTTAATGACTGAAAACATAGGCTTTTGGAATGTTAGGGGTGCTAACTCCATTGACAAGCAACTTGAAATTTCCAACCTTATTTCTTCTCACAGCATTCAACTAATGGCCATTTCTGAAACTAAACTCAATCATGAAACCACTGTTAAAGCTATCTCCAACATTAGACATGACTGGAGCAGTATTCACAATTTATCACAAGCTCCTTTTGGTAGATTGCTAATCCTATGGAATCCTATGATCTTTTCCATAACCCCCATCACTGTCCACAGGCAGTTCATACATTCTGAAATATTACACATCCCCTCTTCATCTACTTTTCTCCTTACCTCTGATTATGCTGACAATAATGCTACTCAGAGGCAAATCTTTCTTGACATTTTACCTTCTCTTCAGCAGTCCAATCTGCCTTGGATCTGTCTTGGTGATTGGAACTGCATGCAACTTTCTTCTGATAAATGTGGGGGAACTCCGTTATCCTACTGCCAGACATGACCTCCTAACAAAGCCATATATGATGCCAACCTCATTCCCACTTCCAACTCTGGTGCTTTCTTTACTTGGAATAACTCTAGTAAACATGGGAAGAGAACGTACTGTAAACTTGATAGAGTTTATACTAACTACTCCACTATCCTCAAATGGCCTAATCTATCTACCTTTATCCCTCCCCCATCTTTTTCAAACCATTCCCCTCTCATCATTTCCTGGGATAAGGACACTGTGAGAAGACGATCCTCCTTTTCATTTTTTAATAGCTGGTCTAAACACCCAGATTTCACAACAATTGTAAAATATGGATGGAACTATCATACTTTTGGCAACCCCATGTTTGTTTTGCAGGCTAAACTCAAGAATTTGAAGATTCAACTAAAGGAATGGGCTCAACAAACATATGGTAATGGGAATAGCTTGTCTTCTTCTATACGTGAAAAATTATTTCAGGTACAACTGGAAATACGAAGAAGCCCTGACCAACCTCAGCTGATTATTAATGAAAGCTCTATGCTTAAGGACCTCTCCAAAGCTCTCATTGAAGAAAATAAGATGGCTAAGCAAAAGGAAAAACAGGACTGGCACTTGAATGGTGATAAAAATTCATCCACCTTCCACAAAAGACTAAAAATTCAACAGGCATCCGCAAATATTTTCTCTATTCTTGATATGCATGGTCAACCATGTGATACTCAAGATTCAATTCAAGAAGCCTTTATGGAGTATTTTCAGCATTACCTTGGGAGGTCTCAAGTCCCTTCAATCTCTAACCATCAATTTACTCAGTATCAACTCCCTCAAATACCTGATGTCATGATTACTGATTTAATTAAGGAAATTTCAGATTCTGAAATCAAACAAGCTATCTTTGGATTAAACTCTCAAAGTTCTTTTGGTCCTGATGGATTTAATGCCCATTTCTTCAAAGTCACTTGGGATATTACTGGAGGGGACTTGATCAAGGCTGTTAAGAATTTTTTCACACACAGTAAACTTATCTCGGGTATTAATGCTACTAAACTTGCACTGATCCCTAAAACTAACCATCCTACATCAGTTGATCAGTTCAGACCCATTGCTTGTTGCAATGTTATATATAAGTGCATTGCTAGGATATTGGCAGCTAGAATGAAAACTCCTTTGGATAGTTTGATCTCTGTTAATCAGAGTGCATTTCTTCCAGGTAGGGACATAACTGATAATATACTCCTTGCTTCTGAACTGATGAAGGGGTATAATAGGAAACTCATCTCTCCTAGATGTGTCCTTAAGCTTGATATTCAGAGAGCCTATGACTCATTACAGTGGAAATCTATCATTTACATTTTGCATAAGATGAATTTTCCCATCCCTTTCTTATGTTGGCTGTATACATGTATTTCTACTGTCAATTACTCCCTTAGTATCAATGGTAATATATTTGGATACTTTAGTGCAACCCAGGGAATTAGACAAGGTGACCCGGTGTCCCCTTACCTATTCATCTGTGTTATGGAGCTGCTCACTGCTCTTCTTTCTGATGCTATGTGCAATAAGCTTATTGATTATCATCCACTGTGCAGGAAGAATAGTATTTCCTCTCTCCTTTTTGCAGACGACTTACTTTTATTCACTGAGCCCAATCTGAAATCCATTACTGGGGTCATAAAAGTTCTTGATACCTTTGGTACCTTATCTGGTCTTAACATCAACAGAAGTAAATCTAGATTATTAATTGCTGGTCTCCCTGATGATGGTAAGGAGATAATGTACTCTATGTCTGGCCTCTCTCCATTTTCTGATAATGAATATTATCTTGGGGTGCCTCTTTGTGATTCTAGAATCAGGACTTTCCAATTCTTACAACTATTTGAAAATATTACTGCCAAACTTGCTAGTTGGAAAGTATCTAGATTTTCGATGGCTGGTAGACTTGTAATTGTTAAATCCATTGCCTTCTCCATGTGTGTTTATTATGCCAGAATTTTCATTCTCCCAGCCAAACTCATTAGCATGGTTAACTTAGCTTTGAATCATTTTTTATGGCACTGTAATCCCTTCTCTAAGAAAATGATTCCAATTTCCTTTAGCAAACTATGTTGTCCACATGAAAAAGGTGGACTTGGAATCATAAACATTAGGAACTGGAACCTTGCTACATTATCTGCAAGAATTGACAAGCTATTAAGGAATGACAAAAATCTATGGGCTTCTTGGTGTAGGCAATACCTCATTCGTCAAAGCAACTTCTGGTTTATTTCTTCTCCAACTGACTGTAGCTGGACTTGGAGAAATATATTGAGAGGGAGACAATTATTTCTACCTCTGGTGCAACAGAGAATGAAAGAAATCAACATGATATCTTTTTGGTTTGATCCATGGCCTTCAAAAGGAATCATTTTAGCAAATATAATTGATTATGAGATGAGAAGATCCACTGGGATTGGTAATACTGCTACTATCTAGGTTTTGGGCTGATGATAGTGTCTCTCTTCCTCATTGTAGCTCTGCAGTGGTAAGAACTGAATGGACTGCTATACATAATAGGAAATACAAAATCAGTGATGCTCATATGGCTTGGAATGACAGAGTGCATTCAATTAAAAATGTTTATATGGCACTTGATCCATCCATGCAACTGCCTACTTTTATTTGGCATTCTTGTATTTGGGATCATGGTTCTGTTCCAAAGGAGAACCTGTACATGTGGAAGGTAATGATGAATGGTACCCTGACTCTAAGCAAACTCAAAGGCTATGGGGTTGTTCAATGTGACAAATGTCTATTCTGTGGAGTAGGGGTGGAAACGGCTGCGCACTTATACTTTGAATGTGATTTCACTTTCCACTTATGGAGTTCCATATTGCAATGTAATGGTTATCACAGGCCAATGAGAAGCTCATGCATGGAATGGTACAACATCTTCAAGGCAACTAGATGGAAGAATGAGAGAAGTAGAAAGTTGTTAGGAATTTTGAAGAAGGTAATGTACTTTGTTTGGTTGGAGAGGAACAATAGGGTGTTTAAAGGGAAAGCTTCCTCTAAACATGTATTGGTCCTTTCTATTACTAGTAACATATAATACTTATGTGTGCCTTCGTCACTCATGTGGTGGTCAGATTGTTGTAATCCGTTGTTCTGATATTTTTGGTTGTTAATAAAAATGGTAGGGGACGATTCCACCCCGCTTGCTTTGCAAAAAAATAGCAAAGAATAATTTATAAATCGTCAGAGAAAATTTCGAAGATTTTGTTCCATAGTTACTTGCGAATCAAAGGAAATACATAGTTTTTTTGAACGCGTTTTATAAATAAAAACTTCCATTGATTTGGGAACAATGGAAAGGAAAATAAGTTGATTTTCAGAATGTTAAAGTAAGTAAATGATCTCTTTATTATCAAAGGGTGTGTGGTTTTATTCAAAGAAGAAATTTTGCATTGCAAGAAATATTTGATAAAGTGAAATGCGAAAATAAAGGAGGAAGTAAATTTTTGTTTACACGAAAATTTGCCTTGATTGAATGAGGCACGACCAGCAGTAATTAATTTTGAATGATTGAACTTGGAAGGCTATTGCTAAAATAAAGATTCCATACCACATTTAAATGATTTATGAAAAAGAAACGTGTTATATAAAAAAAATTCTTATTAAAGAAACTTGCGTTGATTTATACAAAGAAATGGTTAGGACTACTTGGCAAACATTTGTACTTGTTTAAAATTTGGAAGTAAATGCGATGATAAACTTTTGTTTCCTTTTATAAAACGCAAAAATAAGATAAAGAGGGAAGGCGTTCATAAAGGAGGCAAGAATTTGATTGAAACAAAATGGAATGCAATATAATTTTGAACGTGAGTTTTGAATTCTAGAGAAGTTGCGTGATTTAAGCCAAAGAAAATATGGCTAGAAATAATATTCATTTAACACATAGAATTTTACGTCTACTGTTTAATTTATCCATTTATAGCTAAGGTAAAAATTAAGAATGCGTACTAAAGAAGCAACATTTTATGCCCAAATTTAAAATGAAAATAACGTTTTTTACATTTATACGTTTAAAGAGTATCCATTAAATACATACTATTTATACCACCAAATTAATCAAAATGGGTATAAATGTGCAAATTAAAACGCGCCTTTTTATAAAGCTTATTTATACACTATATTTTTTTTCCAAATTTTATTGCTTAAATAAAACATGATTTTGCTTAAAATTTAGTTATTTACCATTTCAACAAAATAAACCAAATTTCCAACTAAAGTAAATCCTTAACCAAAGTTAAAATTTCAGAAATCTTATCCTTTAATTAAAAATTTGGGTTATGTTTTAATCAATTTTAAAAATTTAGATTTTTATATAATAAACCCCAAAGTTTTATAATTAAAAGAATGAAATATCTGTTAAAATTTTGGGCTGTTACACTCTCCCCTACTCGGAACTTTTCGTCCTCAAAAAGGCAGAAGGTAGGGGAATAGAAACAACCTGAAAGAAAACTAAATTGGAACTTAAAATAGAATCATTAATCTAAACCATGCAAATTAAATTTTAAATTAATAATTGATTTCATCTATTTAATTTCACTTCAGTTAAATTTTTCTATTTCAATTTCATTACTTCATCTTCCAATTATCTTAAAATAAAAATTTCTAAAATTTTTAAGTTTGAAAATCATTTGTTATACCCAAAAAGGTGCTCAATAAATTAATATCTTTTTTTTATAACTAAATTTACTTCTCTCAATATATTTTTATCATCTATGTTAAATATGTTTACACTTATTAAAACTTCTTAAATTTATTCTTAGTTCCTTTAACATCATTTTATATTGTAAATTATTCCATTACCTTTGTTAATCTTTTTATAAATAGAATTTAAGTGTATAACATATATTATAACCACTTAAATTTTATTTATAAAACCTTTTTATATTTTATATTATCCAATTACATTGTTACTAAAAATCAAGGTAAGTTATATTGAAATGAAATTGAGTGTTATACAAATAAAACTTTCAAATTCAATTATCTCAAGTCGGAATCATTTATTCAAAAATTTGATTTTCTTTTTTTTTACAATTGAAATTATTCCTCAAGATAAAATTTAAGAATTAAATTTCTGATTCCCTTCTAACCATTTTGAGATAAATAAATATATGTACATAATATGTCAAATCAAATTTAAATCATATATCTATATATTATAAATCAAGTCATTTTTTAGAGATTCAAATCAATTAAATTCTCAAGGTAACACTGTAGCCAGACTACAGAATGGTCTCTTCACTTCGAAACTCGAAAATGAATGTCGATGATGTTGCAGTCATCACCGAAATTATTTCCCACTGGGTTTTTCTTACTAAGTATCAACTCCCCAGTAACATTTGAAATTAAGTTACAATGTACTCTTTTACCTTATTTAAGATTTTTCCCACTGGGTTTTTCTTACTAAGGTTTTAACGAGGCATTGTCTTGATCTAAAAGAATCAAACGTCTTTTCAAGAAATAACATCTCAAATATGTTATTAAGTTAAATTATATTTTTATCCTTGACTAAGGTTTTTCCCATCGGGTATTCCTTTGTAAGGTTTTTAATGAAGTATTATATTAATACAGAAGTATCAAACTTTATTTAATTCTGTAAATTATTGAAATATCTCATACTATATTGTACTCTTTTTCCTTCACTAAGATTTTTCCCATTGGGTTTTTCTTAGTAAGGTTTTAATGAGGCATTAATTTGATCCAGAAGTATCAAACTTCGTTTGAAGAAATGAGAAAATAAAATATGTCATTGTACTCTTTTTCCTTCACTAAGATTTTTCCCATTGGGTTTGTCTTAGTAAGAGTTTAATGAGGCATTATATTGATGTCGAAGTATCAGACTCTTAGAAGGAATTACATTTTTAGTATGATATTTATGATTTCACAGGTTGCACTTTTTTCCTCTTTCAAGGTTTTTCCCATTGGGTTTTCCTTATAGAGGCTTTTAATGAGGCAACACACAATATTTATAACGACTGAATGGATGTATGAAAGCAAGATAATAATGATGGGGAGCAATTGTCATGGACGTTTTAAAAGAAACAATTTCTAGTAACCATATGAGCAACCAAGATTTCGAAGACGCATATTTAAGGGGGAGTGTTATAATATATGTAAATATATAAGTGAATATGCTTTTGTGTTTTTCTATTAGTCCCACATCATGGGATATGTTCCATCTCATGCTCCAATGCCTATATATAAAGGAGCATGTGTAATGTAATTATATGAATCAATTTGATATAACCAATCTCTAGAATGAATAAAATCTCTCCACTCTTTTCCTCTAATGGCTTCTTATCTTATTTATTTATAACATATTCTTATTTGTTTATAACAAATACAAAAATATTGGAATACATTGCATATAAACAAGAAAGAAAAACATATTTGGTAGCGTCAACCTACTTTCCTTGATGAACCAAGTTTTGTATATAAAGAAATAAGGTATCTTAGTTTATTATACAAAGTGAATACTTCAACATTAATTTGTCACACTTTGAAAAAACGTCAAATTTTAATAAATTATCTTAGAGGAAAATCACTTCATTCCTTAGTAATATTTATAATAGACACCACAAAATATGCAATTTTTTTATTTTTGAGAATGAAATGAATGTATAATAATTCAACTATAGTATACCATGAAGTGTATAATTAGTTGTTGCGAAGCTATATTTTATATTATAAATCATATTATGATTTTTCTTTTAGCGGTTAAATTTAGGATATGAGTCTATTTATAATTTTCTGTATCTTATAGGTATAATAGGCATAATCGTGGCATTGTTCCAAGGGTCATGATGCACTTTTTATAACATGTTTTATATTTCATAATAGGACTGAAGATAGTATAAGCCATTTTCAATATTATACAACAAGAAAAGTGGTTTATTCATCTATTTGAACGTTTTTACAATTTTTTTTGTAAATATATTAATTATTTAGATTTTTTTCTAAACATTCAAAAAGGACATTTGGCCAAGTGGTTAAGGCGTATTCCTGTTAAGTACATGGAGTTTCCTCGTGAGTGTTCTAATCTTGCAGGCGTTCTTTTCTGATCCTTTCTAATTTATAAGAATCGTTTGTTGTACTTATTTAATAAGTTGGTATGTTTATTTTGTATGTGGTTAATAAGTTAAACAAATATTGTTGATATATTTTATGCTTCTTCAACATGTACAACTAAGATGCTTCTTATAGAAATATATCATTACATGTTCCACAAGATTAGAAATTGGATCAAAGAAGTTTCTACCATGTTTATTTCTTTATAGTACAAGTCTATGTGCTCGACGTAAGAGGAGCGAATTTTGATGACACATCGCAACATATTTTGAAACGCCAGTGTCTTTTTTCTTTGTTTATTTTTATAATATAACCAATACAAGAGGAATGAATTTGTGACACATTTTTAAGCATGCTTTGTATGGCCATAGTTTTTACTTAGTTCATTGTCTTCGAAATATTCACAAGGAAAATAATTTTACAACCTTTATTTTTGTGTTATAATCAAATGGCATACAAGTTGGTAATAATTCAGATTCAATAATATACAATAACATAATTACACTCATAGTGTGTTAGGTTGTGAACAAATAATTTAGATAACAATTATAAGCCTCATAAGCAATTTAGCAATTATCATTCAAGGTCAGCAATGGCATTTACCATTCAAGGTTAGTAATACATGCACAAAAAGCATGGAACGGTTTTTTCATGACCACATAATGGAGAAACCACTTCCACATTTAAATATAAAATGTATATATTCTTAGAAGTAAAATAATAATTTTATTCAATAATACTATAAGAAAAAATATATTACATTGAATAGCTAAATGTTCCTCGACTCAGTTATGGCACTGGATAAGACAAATCATTAACATGATTGCCCACATTTATATCCAAATGGCGTCTTATGTTGTATGTAATGACCTACCTTTTCGACTCTCAAAACTCGACAATAATACATCAATGATATTCAGGTGTCGAGCATCCAAATGCCAGAAAGGCCTATGGCGAAAGAAATAAAGACAGAACATAATCACATATCGTAACAAGTAATATATAATATAAAACAGATCTTTACAGAAGAAAACTGTAACATACATACTCAATCAGAGTAATGTAACAGTCCATCTACATGGACAATTATAACAAACTGTCCTCATAACTGCTGATAAATATAAAACAACAAATGCAGTGAAAAATCGAATACACGTGAATCGTCGTGGAGGCATCCAACCCGTCTCCTGAAGCTCCAAAGCATCCATAACTAAAAAGGGAAATATGCTCGGGCTAACCTGAGTATTATAAGAGAATAAAGCCCAGATCAGTTTGGTATACCAATTTTAGAAACACATATCATATGGATTTTTATTGTTATAAAACCTTCCCAAAAATAAAGGTATCTCGTAAGACCAAGCACACATAAACACGGATGGGTTTTACCTTACGATAACCAAACATTTTGTATTAGAACATCCAGTGATATTATAAATTTATAATGTGATATTATAAATTTATAATAATGTAAGGGTTTAAAATAAATATATAACATAGATGAAATGTCTACATCTCACGTTCTACTATAGTTGGGTACAACTAAGTCCGTAAGACACTAACTTTAGAACGAACTCCATACAATGAAAAGGCACCACGGTACCACCTATCACAGTACATCTCTAGAAAATGTACCGAGGGCCTCGCTTAGTGGGACAACCTACATTTAGAAAGGTTTAAATCGACAATAATCCAAACATGTCCAACTTAAACAATCCAGAACATAAATAATCAATGGGGTTAAACAAGAAAAATAAGAAAAGAAGAAGAAAACAAACGCAAAATCTCATAGCGGAGTGATAAAAATAATAATCAAATAAATAGTTCATGAAGCTATTTACTATACATTTGATTATAATCTACACATTTATTAGAGTTATATATATACATTAGGGAAAAATAATCAATATAGCAGAATAGCATGATCCAGGGGATAATAATAATAGTAATATACCAACTTCTTTCTTCGTCCTCCAGAAACTGATCTTCAATGCACTAGAAAAACTCAAGACTGGTCCGAGCGTAATAAAAAGACAAAACACTTGAGTCAAGACTAATGTACTCTTATGTAAGTCAAATCAATATCATGAAATATGAGTACCATAACTTAAGAGATGTTACGGGATTTTCCATGCTCTAAGGATCCGTCAAACTATCTATATGTAATAGTGTATGATATAATAGATAACGTCTATCACTAAAATATATCAAAATAGCATTAAGGCTTTACATTATCCCCCTTAACACATTTTTATAACATGTAGTCTATGCAGGTCCTGTAACACAACAAGTAACGTCAGTAGCCAATGAGTCCCCGATAGGTATAGTACTAAACCAACGTCATAATGGGCTCGTACAAGGATAAATATGACAAGGCACGCGAGGCAATGCCCAAGTGAGGATTCTACCAGTATACCCTTTCTGGCTGATCGTAACCCATTCGTGGCCGACCATGACAACCAATCCAAACGAAAAAGGTGCACCCATCGAGTCAAATTCACAATAGTAATACGAGGGATCAACGTCGCTAGAGGTTGCTAACCTCATTGGCCAGGCATAGGCTCCTGTTTTAGTCATTTTAATTATGACACAAGTGTCAAAGCTATCCATCGTCGTTCTCTTACTTCATTCTAGTAAAAGTTCGACAATTCAAAACCATATTCTGGATATCATCCACTACGTACACAGTTGTTAAAGTGGTTCCAAATTTACAGAGAGTGTGCCAATTAGAGGCCCCGGTCTCTTCAACAACAAACGTCATTTTACATACCGGTTGGTTCTTTTACATTTCGAAAACGATACATACTTCAAACAAAAATATCATATTAGTTTCAAAATCAAATCCATTTCGAAATCGTCATATTCGCTTCAAAAATATCCATTTTCAAATCATCATATTTACTCAAAAATCATATTTTACTTAAAATGTCAATTCAGTTCAATATCGATTTCACTTCAAAATTTGTTTCAAATTACAATTTAGGTTACAACTTCAGTCTAACCCAATTTTCATTTAAATCCAAGATTTAAATATAAACATTCCACCTTTTCCCGATTCGAATTTTTAGAAAATAGTTTTAAAATAGTTAAATAGTTTAATAGAAAATAGTTTAAGTACTAAAAATGGTTCATTTAGTAAAATAGTATGGAAAAACAAGATATTTTAAATATTAAAAGAATATAGATTTTAAACCATTTTATACTAAAATAATTCATTTAAAATAGTTTCAAAGTCAAACCGATTCACTTTCTAAATTTTCCAATTCAAATCGGTTCCAATTTCCATTTCGATTTAATCGATTCAATTCCGATTTTAAGTCGAATTTTACTTCGATTCCAAATTAATTTCAAATCCAATTCCAAATTAATTTAAATTCTAATTCCAAATTAAAACCATTACGATTTATCTCAGTTTCGTTTTGTATCACTTTTACTTAGCAATATTCAAAGTTTGAATAAAGGTCCTTTCTTTTAAAACAAATCGATTTTTGAAATTCACATCATATTTCCATTATAACATAAAAAATTTCAACTTCGATTAATTGAAAACTTTCACTAATCAAATTTAAAATTCAACATTTTGAGCTCCAGTTCAAAAGTAATTCGATTTCTATAAATTCGATTTTCATTTCTTAAAATCAAATCATTTAAAAAAATTAAAACAAAATTTAAAATCATTTAATTTAACCAATTCAGTGTCCGTATATAATTCTCTATTCTATGGCCTAGTGAATCAATTATTTCAATTTAACCAGGGATGGATATATATTATTTCAATCCAAAATAAATGACACAGGTATATATTATTTCAACCTATTTCTTAATTTATTTGAAATAAATCAATTTATAGTTTTATATACTGTAAATAATATAAAGGATGATAACATGATATATCAAAATAAATAAACATCCAAAATATCAACCAATAACATCCATCGCAACCAATCATCCAAACAGTCAATAAAATTCATAAAAATTTCATAATTATCCATATCGAGTATTTACGGGCGATTAAATTCTATTTCAATTTAACTGTCAATTCTCTATCAATTAATTCAAATGTCAATTTAAATGTAAATTAAAATTTATCAAATAACAATCAATAAATTCAATCAGTTTACGATATAAATTTAACTGACATAAAAAAATTATTTCAATACTTATGAGCGCATAAACACTTACCTTTATTTGAAACTGAAAATAATTTCAGTTTCAAATAAAATCCGGCTCGATCCCAAATCGTAGATGTCATCGACATGAATCCTCAACAACTCGTTTCACGTGAAATGGACCTCATACAACAGAGTTACGATTTTATTAATATTTATAATTAAAATTTTATAAATGAATTAAATTAGCAAATTAATTAACCTAAATAATACCTAATCTAGCATTGCACTGTTGATCATCCCTCTCACGCCCACATCATTCTTCCGCCAAGAGGATTTCATTCATCTTTTTTTTCGTTCGCAAGCTCTCTGCCTATGCTACCGCTCCCTCCATCACGATCACGAGCACACGCACATGTCTTCATCTCCAGGCGCTCGTGCCGCCCTCGCCATTGCTCACGTACCCAGGCGCCGTTTCTACTTCGTCCTCTATTCGCCATTGTGCGGCTACAACCCACGCACACACGCGCGTCCATCCCCTAGTCGATGTGATTCACCGTTGCTTGTTTTTTTTATATCGATCGATGCTTTTTTTTGATCTTCTCGATTTGAGAATAGGGGGAAAAAGAAGGGTACGATTGACAAAAAAAGGAGTAGAGGCTGAGCGTACGTGGAAAATAGAAAATATATTATTATAATAGAAAATATCTAGTTACGACGTTCGAAATTTGTCGAACTCCAAATAAAGCGTGCTGCCTGACGTACCTAATAATTTCCCCCATTTGAACATAATGGAACTAGTTTCAAGGCCTAATTTGATCGTATGTAGAAGATAGCTTTTCAAAATCAATTTATTTTAATTAAATTTCGAAATTAAATTTCTACATGTTTCAAGCTCGCACGGCCAAACGTCAAATCCAATTGCCACGAATCTTGAAATCCTATAATAACTCACTCTTACGGATTCGATAAAACTGATTGCCGTCGAAATACGAGACACTAGCCAAAATGGCTATTATTCACCTTTAAATACAATTTTAAATGTGGAAAATCTTCATTCATATTTAAATAAAATTCAAATCAATTTCTGATACCATTTTCAATCATATTGAATACAGACTTCAATTATTTAAATAATTTCCGATAATAAATTTAAACAATTAAATTATTCAACAAATTACTTAAATAATCATTCGTTTCAATTTAATTTTTCTTTTTATTTATCAACAATATTTCATTTCTATCTAAGTAATTCAATATTTACTATTCAATTCTAACCATGAATTATAAACATGTTCAATATATAGAATTTTCATTTCAATATTTATTATCGCCAAAATCTTCAGAATTGTTTATCTCAAAATTTTATTCAAGTTCATATTCAATAACTACACTAATAATTCATTAAATTTTATTTTTAGCCATTTTTATTCAATAATTATATCAAATTCTATAATTTTAAAATGGTTAAAAATTACAGATCGTTACATATTCCTTCACTCAAAACTTTTTGTCCTAGTAAAGGCGTTAAGTACATAATTTAACATACAATATGTTTTATTTAAAATAATTACTTGTAAAATATAAACATCTTACTTTGCAAAACTATTAATATGCTTCTACTACGCCACTCCGATATCGGTTTTATGAAATATATAACTTACGTATAAAAACAAACTATAAAATTTTAAAACATCAAAATTTTTCTAACTTTTGGATTTATGGAAAATTTCGACAGAGTCTCCTTTGTGTGGCTCGATCGGAATTTTTTTACTATATAATGTATAACACCAACATACCCAATATATATATGAAATATGCATCCCATGTAAACGATGAGGCATCCCGAGGGAAAAAAATATAAAATCGCGGTATGTAATCTAAGATACTACCTTATTATTATTAATACGAGCGAATACTCTCATATTACGCAAGCAAAAGCAAAAACGTGTAAGCCAGCTCCAAAAGCTAGCATACGCCCTTTCGTACCTACCCAACACTCAATAAGATATGAGAATATGTATATTGAAAGAGAAATCAACATATATCATAACTATACAACAACCATATGAGCAAACGTAGCCATGCAATAAAAGAAACATCCAAACAACCATATTGATGCAAGTTCTATAGATAACCATACAATTATTCACTATCAACATTTTAATTCATACACTTCCAATCCTGTTAACTTCCATTCTCATTAACATTTTAATTGACTCAGTTTCAATTAATTTACATTCACATCCAATTTATTTGCATTCTCTTTATTTACTTCTTAATTTATTAACATTCACATATTAATATTCATTTCGTTAATCGTAAAATGGATTTATATTCAATTCATTCGATTTTAGTTGACTCACATTCAACTAATTTGGTTTAATCTCATTTTTATTCTATAAACCAACATTCATTGCATTCACTTTGATATATTATAATTCAATGTATTTACATTTGTTCGATTTGGTTAAATTTGTGAAATTCCAATTGTTTAACTTTTTGTTTAACCAATTTCATATACATTCGTTTATGAAATATAAAAAAAATTATTCCACTTAACCTTGCTTAAGTTAAATTTTGTTTTATTTCCACTTAGTATTTTTTTATACTAACATCGTTTATATATGATCTAAGATTATTATAAATATTTTATACAACATAACTCACGTTTATTATTATTACATCGTATCTTAAGTTAATATTAATTCATCGATTCACTTTATTTATTCAAATTCATATTATTAATTTACTAAAGTAAATTTTGTTATATAACTCAATTCATATTAATAATTTTTTTCCATAATCAATTCGTTCAACCTCTCTTAAGTTAACTTTAATTTAATTTTTTTCTGATAACTTATTCCATACTATATTAGTTATAATTCATTTTTTATTTAAACTCGTTCCATTTGCATTTATTTTTTCACATCCAATTTAAAATAAATTCAATTCAATTGTTCATATTAACTTTACTTATATGCGTTTATTTTATTCAATTTCTTTCATAATTCAAACTACATTTTATTTTAAAATTAAAGTTTTTATTAATTTATTAATTTATTTTATAGCTCAAGTGAAATAATTCTCTTTACTGATTTCTCTGGTTCAATATAAATCCCACCCCACTTAACTCATTTAATCTTTTATTAAGTGAAATTCTATTTCATTTAATCCATTTCTTATTTTATTTCACTCTATTTTAAATATATATTTTTGTTACCATTCACATTCAACCAAATTCAAAGTTTTTTTAGCTTAATATTTCCCAGTCTATAAGTTATACAAATTTATTCACTTAAAATTTCATTTTATTATTTTATTTAAGCTTTCATGAGTTAAACTATATTTTAATTACTTTATTTTACTAACTCAATTAACTTAACATTTCTTAAGTCAATTATTTCATTTCCTATATAAAATTCAAAATTTTCTTTTGTTTGCTTAACCAAAAATTTAACCATTTTAAATTTGACTTATTTCCCTGTTCAAATTTATAAGTTACGAACTTATTTCTTTTCTTTACTATTTTAAATTTATAAGCTATAAACTTATTCCTTGCATATAATTTTTAATTTTTATGTCCAAAACAATATATATATATATGTCAAATCATAATTTAATATATTTTTCACAACCAAAACTTGTTTGAGTCGAAAATAAATTCCATTTAGTAGAAATTATAACTCATAAACTCGAAAATGAATACCGACGATGCTACAATCATCCCTAGAATCATTTTCCAGAGACCAAAGCGAGTTTAATGCTTTTATTTCCTTCCGAAAATCTTTTCAAAATATATTTCTAGTCAAAACACTTTCAAATAATATTAATATTAATTTAGAAGGCTTCGAAAACAATTTATTTTGAAGGCAACGAGTTTTAAATTCAAAAGTTCTCGATTATTAAATCCTTTCCATTTATAAGAAACTTTATAAATATATTTATACTAGTTTCATTACTTCATTATGATAATATTCGTTAATTTACAAATTTGTTATTTCAGACAATTCTTATTATAACAACCCTGCTTTGGAGATTACCTATATATTTTAAATTATAACCGAAGTTATAATTTAGTATTGTAAATTAAAATATATTTGGAATTTTTAAATTGTTTATTTGGAATAACAATGAATTTTGTAAATAAAATGGAAAAAATAAAGTTTGCAACTTTATTTTGTTTATTTAGGAATAAATATAGGATCAAATATTGATTGGATAAGTATTTGGTTTAAATAAATTAAAATATTGGGTATTTATTAGTTGGAGCTAATAAATTAATTAACAGATGTATTTCAATGTTAAATTGTTGAAACAAGTCTAGAGTAATGGAAATAAAATTTCAAAATCTTTATTTTGAGAATTTGGATTAAAAATAATTAACTTGTTATGTTTTGGGTAAATACAACAATAATGGAAAACAATGTCAATATTAATGAGAATATGAAATTAATATGTTTTTTTATTAAAATAAAAGATGAAATACTGTTTGGAAATAATATTTTTATGATTCAATTAAGTCAAAATGGTTTATTGTAATTTATTTGCAAAGCAAATAATTTTTGAACAAGTTGTGTTTTAAAAACAACGTTTTTACACTAAAACGGCGTAAATTGTAAAATAATTTTAAAAATAAGTATTTATTGTCAAAATATCTTTTTGTAATTATAATAAATATTATTTTGTTCTAATAACAATTTTATTTGGAAACAAATAGATGTATACATTTTATTTGGCCTCAAAATGAAGAAAAGTGTTTATATGTTGATTATATAGGATAGAATTGTGCACAACTCAATTTTCTCTAAGTATTATAAGGTTTGGGCTTTATGGGATTGGTATTCGGATCAATTTAGTACTTTGAATACTTCTGGTGAGATAGGAACTAACAGTACTTTAGTTTTCTCATCTTCCTTCTCAAATACAATTTACAATAAGTGAAAATAAGGAAAAACAATGGCTGCCTTCCTCTAAAATCAATTACCACTCCAAATTTGCTGTTAATTCAAGAGGAGAATCGGTAATCTCCTCAATACTAGAGTTATTTCATTAAAATCCTTGAATTTAGGTATGAATTTGTCTGTAATGTTTTTGTTTCCTGTTGCATGCCTTTCTTTCAGCTTTTACAGGTTCTGGAGGCACTTCTTCATGTCTAAAGCTTGTATCTTGACTCCGAAATCATCCAAATCTTTGCCAAATTGCATAGGTGAGTAAAGCTCACGAACCGCAAGCTAAAAGTTGAAGTTCCTACGAAATTTTTTTGCAAAATCGTTTACTGTAAAAAAAATTATCTCTATTAGTTGCTACTTTGAATTTTTTGTTTCTGGTTACCACTTTGAATGGCATATCTTTCTCGTTTGTTACTCAAATTCGATTATTTTGAATGTTATGGAAAGCTTAGACATATTGCTACAATTTTCATGTTTTGAGTTTTTTAATATTTGACGTTTGCTTGATCAAAATCGTACTTGTTTGTTGATGTCTCGAGAGCAAATGAACAGCAACAGCAATCACAGGCCTGTGAATTGTTTTGGCTATAACTTTTTCGTTTTTAATCAAATTTAATAATTTTGAATGTTCTGGAAAGCATAGGAAAAGCACTACAAGTTTTATGTTTTGGGTTTTATGAAATATTGATGTTTGCTTGATCAAAATCGTGCTCGTTTGTTGTTATCTCGAGAGCAAATCGACAGCAACAATAATCACAGGCCTGAGAATTGTTTTGGCCATAAATTACTCGTTACTTATCCAAAATTTAATAAATTTAGATGTTCCAGAAAGCTTGGATCATGTACTACAAGTTTCATGTTTTCTGAACTTTTGAAATTCGCTTGGTCGAAATTATGTTTGTATGGTGTTGTCCTGAGTGCAAAATGACAGCAATAACAATCATTGACCTTAGAATTGTATTATCTCGTTTTTACTCTAATTCTTATTTGGTTTTGACATTGGTTTTGAGATATTTTGAGTGCTATGATGCCTATCAGTAGGCTCGCTATATTGGAAGAATTTGAAATTCAAATTTAAATGGAATTTGAATTGATTTTGGGATAAATTTGAATTGAATTCGTACTGAATTCAAGTTATCGGTTTTGGGATATCCTTCTTAGTTTTCATTGTTTTTATAGAACGGTTTTCACCAAACCATTTTCTGAAATATATGGACATTTGAAATTATTATTATCTAGTATTTTAAAATTAGTTTTCTAAGTAAAAATATATTCATTTCCTATAACAAAGAATTTTCAAATATTGGTTTTAATAATCGTTTTCGGAAAATCATTTTAAATTCTTGTTTTACTCTGATAAAATTATTTTATAAATAAAATTACTTATTTTTATGAATTTTGGACGTATGAGAAAGATAATTAAATGGTAAAGTAAAACATGTGGTATGAGACACATGGATTTGCTTTATCGCTTAATATCGGACTTATATGATCCAAACCCTTTCGATGAATATTTGAGTTGATTTAAGATGTTATTAAATTTTGGGTAGATTATACTATCCGAGAACTCCAATTTAGGAGTATATTCAATGAAGGACCATTTTTAGATGTATTTCTTAATCGCCGATGAAATGAGGCGAATCAAGAGCTAGAATCTCCTATTTGGAATTATGGTTATAAATACCCCTCTAGAAGTCATTTTTACTGGCCGATGAGATGAGGTAAGCTTCTTTATGATGATTTATGATGTTGAGATGTATTATGATGGCTTTTACTTGTCGATGAGTTAAGACAAGTCACGATGCCACTAGTACTCATCATTGAGATGAGACGAGTAGGGTATTGTATTTACTCGCTGATGAGATGAGGCAGAGTATATTTTCATTATGTTTATGATGTTTTACTAGTGTGGCACCAACTAACGACTAGTAAACCGTTAGGTGCAAATGTATGGTATGTGATGTACATTAACACCTATTGGGTTACTATCCGAGAAGTTGAGACACATTCACGATGTTTATTAGTACTATATACCACGAGTACTCAATTGGAGTCATCACGATGTTATTAACTCGGGTCTTTGTGACTGGAAGCCATTATAATATTATAGACTATAGTCATCACAATGTTCATGATGTTACTTGGCTCCAGTCATCACGATGTTTATGGTACCAAATATTAGTACTAGTCACAATGTAAGCACGTGCAGTTTTCCATGAAGTTTTAGATGTTTTGATACCTTTTTATGAGAATGTTTATTATAGCCTTAAGTAAGAGGAAGGCTTACGTATATTGATGGTTTTATGGTGATTTCTAATCTGTATTTTGAACTCTCATTGAGTTCTATTATGATGGATTTATGAGGTTTTAGACTGTTTTATGATGATTATTTATATGGTTCAAATCCTTGCCTACTTCACTTATATAACTATAGAAGATGAACCATAGTTATATAACCAATTGAATTCCCTTATAAAATCATAATGAACCCATAGATGTCTCACCTTAGAGATAATTTTGATGATACTTATATCGTTCCGTTGGCAACAACGGAATGGTTCTCCCTTTTTTCCTATTATTGTTATCTTTACTAATGATAAGTCCTATCTATCTTGACCCATGTATTTATTACTCGGGTCAGACTGGGTTGCAGGTTAGGAAGTTGGACTCTTAGCTTGCTTACCTTTTGGAATCCATCTTCGGCTTTGGATGTAGCATAGTTTTTGTGTAGTTGCCTTTATGGTTGGGAGCTATATGATCTATATTCTTTTATGGGATGTATGTATATATCATGGTTGAATACCACTTGCTACATGTTGTATTACATTTGATGTATGTATATGTATATTATCTGTGTTGTTGTTCTGTATCTGTCGACTGTTATAATTTTTTTTTGAATCGATCATGTAGCCAACATAGTAGTGTATTAGACAGGAATTAAGTATGTTGAACTCTTGAGATGAAATGAAAAAAAAGAGTGCAAATACTGACATACTTAGCTCTTATCTAATGCAAGACTATGGTGGTCGCCCTTAGCCAGCCCTATTCTCCGCATTAGTAGACAGAATTACTAGGTAATTCTCTTTGTTAATGTGGGTCTCGGGGTGGGGCATCATAGCTTGGTATCAGAACTGGATTCAGAACAAAATGTAATAAACGCAGAACAATATACACAATTACTATACATAAAGTATAATACACGTGTAAACATCATCCCCAAATCGTAGTTGAACCCCCAAGTGCCATTATTGCAAGAAGGAAGAACACATAGTTTTAGCATGTCTTAAGAAGGGAAAGAGTTTAGGTTTGGGGAATTTAAATGTGGCTCAGGCTTCTGGTAGTGCATCTCAGTCGTGAGGTATATCTCTTACTATTTTGGAAGGCCCTATTCTTTTTCATGACCAATCTATTCGAATCCTCTTCGATACCAATGCTTGGCATTTATCCGCACTGGAGAAATTTGTTAATGCTATTAGATGTTCTGGTCTTATTGCTTACTTGAGGATTGCGAATTCTTTTGAGGGGATCTGCAATACTTGACGTGAGAATTTTGGGATTTGTTTCTTGTTGTTTATCTTTGCGTGCATATTAGCACGCTATTCTTTATCTTGAGTTTGGAGTAATTTAAGATGGAGTCGCTGCATTTTATCAAGCCATATTGTGTTATTTGAAGGGTCCTATAGTTAGGCATCCTAATTCGGTTGGTTAGTTAATTCTTGTCTTTGGAATATTGATTATGATCACGAAATCTCTGTGTTCACTCTTGAGTATCGAGATGTTAATGACATATCTCGAATTCCCATCATTGTGACTCTGTTGATTTATGTAAGTCCGTTTGAGTACGACTCCCAATCGGGAAATCGAACATTGTATTGATCTCATTCCTGGTTTTTAGCCTTTCGGTCATTCTTCCACGAGGATGCCCACTAAGGAAATGAGATGATCCTTAAAATATATTGATATTTCTATTCTTATCTCTTTTGTGATAACCCTTTTGGATACTCATTTATAGGCTTAGTAATATTACCTCACCCGGAGTAATGATCTTTCGTTTGTGTTCTTCTTCTCATTCGAGAAGATATTTTACTCTTACCTTTATATTTTGATTTCTTATTCGATCTATTAGTGGTGCTAGGGTCTTTCTTCAGCTTGACCCTACACCAATTCTCATTAGCTTCAAGTTGCAGAGGATGGTGTTCTTTTATCGCATTCCACTTTCGTTATGAGTTTTTTAGTAGTTCGTCATACCGTTAGGAATGACGAACACTCCAATCTATTCCTTCAATCTTGTGAATTGAGTATTTTAAAGGAACCTCTTGATGAGTCTCTTTTTGTGTTTTCATTTTGGGTATATGTAATGAATTATGTTTTCAAAAAAAAATTTCCTCAAAAATTGAAGATATATTTCTAAGAGGAATTGGATTTGGTTTTTGGGATAAATAACGAACATTTTGAGAACTAAATGTAAGATACTTCTTTATTGAAGATGATTTTTGTGTTGGGTTGTCCATCATGTGCTTGGGTTGTCCATCATGTGCTTGGGTTGTCCATCATGTGCTTGGGTTGTCCATCATGTGCTTTAAGAATTCTGGTCGATATGCTTGATTAATGTTATCGATAGAAATTTCCTAAACGCTGTGATGAGACAATCAAACATGATAAATTGAGTCATAATAAGAGTAAACTTGGAAATAAATTAAAAAGATTCGAGAATAATTTTTTATTCTGGATGACCTACGCAGCCATTGAAACATAGTGGGATTGGAGGAGTGGCGAGGTGGTTTTGACCATTTGGTCAAAGCTGCAGCCAATCAATAGGGTTATTTATTATAAATCAATGGCGAGGCAATGCCATTATCATAATTGAAATGTATGATTTTGAAATTATTTGTCATTTTTATAAGAACTGTAGGAAGGAGTTTGGAAAATTTCCAAGTGTTGAAAATTGAGATTTTGAATTTAAAGACAATGAGTTTTGGAACTTTAAGGAGTTTGATTGTAAACAAAAATTTAGATTATGGTTTTGAAGAAAATGAATATCAAACCCTAACAAATTTTGATTGTAAATTAAAATTTGTATCTGTTGTGTTCCTTGTGATTGTCTTGACATAGTGCATCAGTCTAACGACTAGCATTTTGCGGTCGTTTGAGTAAAGTGATCTTCGAAGTAACCATCTCTCATCGGGTCTTCTTACCACAACTGTTGTATCAGTATGATTCCTTCCTTAGTGACATATGAAAAACCATTGGTTTGTTGTCGAAGTATGGATAAAGCGATGTTAAATCCCAACTTTATTCGAGAAACTTTTGTGAAATCATTCTCGTTCGATAGATTTTTGGGTGGCACCCCATTGTGATTTTGTTTCGAAAGTGGGATACTTTTGAAATCATGATGCACTGCTCAAGAAATTCAATGGTCCGCAAATCCTAGTATTTATACTTAAGAAAACCATTGAATTTACCAAGCAATTTTTTACCTTGGTCTTCTTTCGACTTGAGTAGAGAGTGGGAAATCTTGACCTTGAGCTTGTCTATCCTTCCTTTGAATGATGAAATAAATGTGTTGAATATAAATTCTTTTCTTGAAATAGCGAGGACGTAATTTTGTTACGGAGGGAGTCTGTAACAACCCTGGTTTGGAGATTACATGTATATATTGATTGGATAAGTATTTGGTTTAAATAAATTAAAATATAGGGTATTTATTAGTTGGAGTTAATAAATTAATTAACTAATGTATTTCAACGTTTAATTGTTGAAATAAATCTAGAGTAACGGAAATAAATTTTTAAAAACTTTATTTTGAGAATTTGGAGTAAAAATAATCAAGTTGTTATGTTATTGGGTAAATACAACAATAATGGAAAACATTGTCAATATTAATGGGAATATGAAATTAATATGTGTTTTTTAAAATAAAAGATGAAATACTTTTTGGAAATAATATTTTGATGATTCAATTAAGTTAAAATGGTTTATTGTAATGTATTTGACAAAGCAAATAATTTTTGAACAAGTTGTGCTTTAAAAACAATGTTTTTACACTAAAACGGTGTAAATTGTAAAATATTTTTAAAAATAAGTATTTATTGTGAAAATATCTTTTTATAGTTAAAATAAATATTATTTTGTTCTAATAAAAATTTTGTTTGGCATTAAAATGAAGAAAAGTGTGTATATGTTGATTATATAGAATAGAATTGTGCACAACTCAATTTTCTCCAAGTAATGTAAGGTTTGGGCCTTTTGAGTTTGGTATTTGGATACTTTTGTTAGATAGGAAACTAATAGTACATTAGTTTTCTCATCTTCCTTCTCAAATACAATTTATAGTAAGTGAAAATAAGGAAAAACATGGCGGCCTACCTCTAAAATCAATTCCCACTCCAAATTTGCTGTTAATTCAAGAAGAGAATCCACTAAATAACATAACACAAGGTAATCTCCTCCAATACTAGAGTTATTTCATTAAAATTCTTGAATTGAGGTTTGAATTTATCTGTAATATTTTTGTTTCCTATTGCATGCCTTTCTTTCAACTTTTACAAGTTCTAGAGGCACTTCTTCATCTCTAAAGCTTGTGTCTTGACTCCGAAATCATCCAAATCTTTGCCAAATAACTTAGGTGAGTACAATCTCATGAATTTCTTGCTAAAAGCTGAAGTTCCCATGAAATTTTTTTGCAAAATTGTTTACTGCAAAAAAATATCTCTGTTAGTTGCTGATTTGAATTCCTTATTTCTCGTTACCACTTTGAATGGCCATATCTTTCTCGTCTCTTACTCAAATCCAATAATTTTAGATGTTTGGGAAAGCTTAGACATACTGCAAATTTTTTATGTTTTGAGATTTTTGAAATTTTGATGTTTTGTTGATCAAAATCGTGGTTGATCAAAATCTTGCTTGTTTGTTGCTAATCCGAGAGCAAATGGACAGTAACAATAATCACAGGCCTGAGAATTGTTTTGGCCATAACCCTTTCGTTTCTTAACCAAATTCAATAATTATGGATTTTTGGAAATCATAGACATAGAGATATAATTTTCATGTTTTGAGTTTTCTAAAATTTTGATGTTTGCTTGATTAAAATCGTGCTTGATTGTTGCTATCCCGAGAGCAAATCGACAGCAAGAATAATCACAAGCCTGAGAATTTTTTGGCCATAAGTTAGTTTCTTATCCAAATTTAATAATTTTTGATGTTCTGGAAAGCAAAGACCTAGAGCTACAAGTTTTATGTTTTGATTTTTCTAGAATCTTGAAGTTGTCTTGGTTAAAATTGAGTGTTTCTATTGCTATCCCGAGAGCAAAACTAACATTTGCTCTGTTTGAATCTAAAACAAAATTTACCATAACTCTTTTGTTTCTTAACCAAATTTAATAATTTTAGATGTTCTAGAAAGCATGGATCATGTTCTATAAGATTCATGTTTTGAGTTCTCTGAAATTTTGAAGTTTGCTTGGTTGAAATTGTGTTTGTATGTTGCTGTCCTGAGTGCAAAATGACAGCAATAACAATCATTGACCTTAGAATTGTATTAGCTCGTTTTTTCTCTCATTCTTATTCGGTTTTAATGTTGTTTTTGAGATATTTTGAGTGCTATGATGCCTATCAGTAGGCTAGCTATATTGGGAGAATTTGAAATTCAATTTTAGATGGAGTTTGAATTGATTTTGGGATAAATTTGAATTGAATTCGTATTGGATTCAAGTTATCGGTTTTGGGATATCCTTCTTAGTTTTCATTGTTTTTTAGAACAGTTTCACTAAAGCATTTTTTGAAATATATGGAGATTTCAAATTATTATTATCTAGTATTTTAAAATTATTTTCGAAGTAAAAATATATTCATTTCCTATAATAAATTTTTTTCAAATACTGGTTTTAATAATCGTTTTCGGAAAATCATTTTAAATTATTGTTTTTCTCTAATAAAATTATTTTACAAATAAAATTACTTATTTTTATGAATTTCGAATGTATGAGAAAGGCAATTAAACGGTAAAGTAAAACGTGTGGTATAGGACACATGGATTTGCTTTACTACTTAATATCAAACTTATACGATCAAAACCCTTTCAATGAACTATTTGAGATGATTTAAGATGTTGTTAAATTTTGGGTAGATTATATGGTCCAAGAACTCCAATTTAGGAGTATATTCGATGAAGGACCATTTTTAGATGTATTTCTTAATTGTCGATGAAATGAGGCGAATTAAGAGATAGAAATTCCTATTTGGAATTATGGTTATAAATAACCATCTAGATGTTATTTTTACTTACCAATGAGACGAGGTAAGCTTCTTTATGATGACTTTAAGATGTTGAGATGTATTATGATAGCTTTTACTTTCCGATGAGATGAGACAAGTCACCATGCCACTAGTACTCATCCATGAGATGAGGCAAGTATGGTATTGTATTTACTCGCTGATGTTATGAGGTAGAGTATATTTTCACGATATTTATGATGTTTTACTAGTGTGGCACCAACTAACGGCTAGTAAACCATTAGGTGCAATCGTATGGAATGGGACGTACGTTAACACCTATTGGGTTCCTATCCAAGAAGTTGAGACACATTCACAATGTTTACTAGTACTGTAGACCATGAGTACTCAATTGGAGTCATCACGATATTATTAACTCGGGTCTTTGTGACCGGGAGTCATTATGATATTATAGACTATAGTCATCACGATGTTCATGATGTTATTTGACTCCAGTCATCATGATGTTTATGGTACCAAATATTAGTACTAGTCACAGTGTAAGCATATGCAGTTTTCCATGAAGTTTTAGATGTTTCGATTTCACCTTTTTATGAGGATGTTTATTATAGCCTTGAGTAAGATGAAGGCTTACATATATTGATGGTTTTATGATGATTTCTAATATGGTGTTTTGAACTCTCATTGATTTCTATTATGATGGATTTACGAGGTTTTAGACTGTTTTATGATGATTATTTATATGGTTCAAATCCTTTTGTATTCACTAATATAACTATAGTAGATGAACCATGGTTAGATAACCAATTGAATTCCCATATGAAATCACGATGAATCCGTAGACGACTCACCTTATAGATGATTTTGATGATACTTATATCGTTCTGTTGGCAACAACGGAATGGTTCTCCTTTTCCTCCTATCGCCGTTATCTTTACTAATGATAAGTTCTAGCTAGCTTGACCCGTGTATTTATTACTTGGGTCAAACCGAGTTGCAGGTTAGTAAGTTGGACTCTTAGCTTGCTTACCTTTTGGACTCCATTTCGGCTTTGGATACAGCATATTTTTTGTGTAGTTGTCTTTTTGGTTGGGAGCTATATGATGTAATTCTTTTGTGGGATGTATATATGTAACGACCCAGAATTTTTAACAATTTAATTTGAGAATATTTAATTAATTTTAAATATTTTAATGATGGGTTGAATTGAATTTCAAATTATCAGAATGAATTTGGCGATTAAATTATAGAATTTAATCTATTTGAAAGTTGAATAAAATTTTGAATCTTCAATTTTAAGCCGATTAAAAATATTTCAAAGGCTTGTAAAATTTATATTGATAATATTGAAGATTATAGGAGCTTCAGAATTTAATTTGGAAGTGAATTGTTCAGTTTTGAAATTAAATCGTTTGAATCGATATTTAAAAATAGCCGTCCGAGGCACAATCTCGGAATTCAACGAAACCAGTTCCATTGGGTCCGTAATATTGAATTATTACCGGATTTCAAATTTCGTATTTTTCGGAGTTGTTATGTGAGCGTACGAGAGATAAACGCGTCGAAATCAAATTGGTTTCAATTTAAATTTAAATTTAAATTTAGTCAATGCACACACGTTCTCCCTTTTCTCACGTAGAGTATCACGCCTAAAATCATGGCTAAAATCGTGCAAAGCATACCCCTTCATCTCCAAGCATACTTCTTCCCTTTTTAAATAACCGTTCCCCCTCTTCAAAATCGAATCACGCAGAAGAAAGAAAATATGGCCGAGCTTCATTCCCCTTCCTCTCAAAATTCACGGCCGAAGAAAAAAAAAAGAAGAAGAGGGAGCTCGTTCAATAATGGCGCGCTCGAATTCGTGAAGAGATGGGGAGACGCGACAAGTGGCGGCGCGTTTGAAATTGGAGCTCACGTGGGGAAGCGCACGCGCAGTGGAGGCTGGTAGAGTCGGCGCGCGTTGATGGTCGCGATTGGCAGTGATGGTGAGGAACTCAAGCTTGAGGCTGTGGCGTGCGTACGAGATTGGGCGACAGCGAGGTGGTGCTCGCGCGTGAAGAAGCAGTGGCACGCGATTCAGAGGCGTTGGCGTTCACGATTTGGGGGAATGGGCGCGCGGAGTATGGAGGCGATGTAGACCTCGTTCTCGAGGCAGTGGCGACGTTTGGTGCTGGGTTCATCAAATTAACAGTAAGGTAATTACTGTTTGCAGATATTTGATTTGTTTGGATTTGTATAAATTCGTAAATGAATGAAAATTTAAAACAGTAAGGTAAAAATTAATTTAAGTTTAAAATCTGTTTTAATTAAGATAATAACTATATATATATATGCAGATTTTTTTATTTATATATATACAGAAAACAAAATAGTTATGGTAAAGAACTGTTCAACCGGTAAATCAATTATTTTGGTAAGATAATTTATTAAAGAAAATGTTAACGGTAAAGAAAAAAATATTAGTTCAAATTATTATATTAAGAATAAAATTGTTAGTTTAAAATATAATTTTTAGTTAATCAAATTTATAAAAAAAAATAGAAGGAAAATTTTGGTTTATAATTAAATTAAGAAAATCATTAGTTAGATAAATTTAATTATTTAAAAGAAATTGTTTTAAGAATAAAAGGAATTTGTTAGTTAAAATAAAATCTTGGTTAAATAAATTTAAAATAAAAGGGAATTTAAATTTTAGTTAAATAAATTTATTTAAAGAAGAAACTGGTTCAAATAGAACTATTAGTTAAATTTAACTATTAAAATGAAATCACCGATGAATCGAAATTATCAAATGAAAATTTATTATTCGATCTGTTCGAATATTAATGAATGTGTATAGTATTTATACAAGGTATAAATCAAGAAAATCGAGTCGAAAATGGAAATGGACTGCAAAATAAAGGGCAAAGGTGAGAACTTCTCACTCTAAAGGATTTATTTATATTTTAAATGGTTAGATTTAAAATTGTTTAGTTGTGTTGATTGAATGCTTGAATGATGATTGTTATATATATATATATATATATATATATATATATATATATATATATATTGGATGTGAATAGACCCTATACGCCGTTAGTAAGCGGAGGTTATTTATCACACACATATACCGCGATATTCCACCTTGAAGTGGAATTGGTATTATATTATATATATAGCAATATATATATATATATATATATATATATATATTGGCATATGTATATATTGCAGTTGATTGATTTCCCGCCTTGTATAGCGGATGAGACCCTATTGCGCCGTTAGTAAGCGGATAATATTTTTATAAAATCCCATATACCGCGATATTCCACCTCGAAGTGGAATGGGTATTGTGCTAATGTCTGTGGATGCAGGGAAACAGGTTGGAGGGATCCAACTGGATTCCTCACAAATATTTATTTGATTTAGATATTGTGATATTTGATTGTTTATCATATCGATATATGATGTTTGAAAGTCGTGATTGACTATTAGATGTGTTGCATCATCGAATCCAATTTTTTTTTAAGTTAAAAATAACGATTTTGATTTTTAAGGGATTTCTATAGTGATTTTTGGAAATATACGTTTATAAAATATTTTTGAAATTGATTCATCTTAAATAAATAAACGCTATAATTTTAATGTTATAAAAATTATGATTTTTGAGAAATACAGTTAAAATTTGATTTTTGAAATATGAGATTAATGATTTTATAAAATAGTTTAAACTGGGATTTCTGAATTTATTATAAAAGTTTAAAAATAGGATTTATGGAATTTGATTATTTTATAAATCAAAATGATGAATTATAAAGGAGTTCAAAAACGTTTTAAAAGAATAATATAAAATGATTTATATTAAAAGATTTATGAATTGATATTTATAAATTAAAAATATTGGAATTGTAAAACGAGCTTTTATAAGTGTTAGAATGAATTGTGAATGAATTTCATAAGTGAATGAAATCTATAGGATTATAACGGTGAAGTTATAAATGGAATTTTATAAATAAAATTTGTAAAGTTATTTAGGGAATAGATTTGGATAAATAATTGAATCTTATAAGTTATAAGATTTATAATTATGAAGTTTAAAGGAACGATTTTTGCAAACAAATAAATTCTAAGTATTTAACTTATAACATGAACTTTTGGTTTATAATCGAGTTATAAATCGAATAGGTTAATAAAGGAGATTTATAAAGGAAGTAGTTATAAAATAAATAGAAATAGAATTTATAAACGTTGTTTTATAAATTCGCAACGACTTATTTTGATAAGTAAAATTGTTGTAATTTATTAATGGAGTTATATTCATGTTTAGACAGTGAATAATCCTTTAAAATAAAATGAATAGAAGTGATGAAATTTATTAACAAGGTATATTCACGTTTTTGAATAGTGAATATTATGTTAAAGAAATTATTATGGATGTGATGTTTGAAATAGAATTAAAACGATCTAAAGATGTTTTAAAAGGTGTTGAGATTCGAAACCATAGATTTCAACATTTATTGTTGAAATAGATGTTTTCGAGAAATAAAAGGAAATGGTGGACTATAACACTGTTGTTATAGTAAATGATTTCGAAAGGAAATGTTTTGTATAGTATTGGGATTTATATATCTATTTTAATTTCGAATCCCTATACTAGTGATTTTGGGTTGTCGTAACGATGTTTTATGCAATATTCGTTTTGGCCCAAATAAATATGGTTAAGTGAATGATTTCCTTAAAGAATGAAATATATACTTAATTTCGATTAAAGTATATAGAATATTTTCTAAGCGTAGAAAATAAAAAGGCTTGTGAATTACTTATAAATAAATAAGCATGGGAATGTTTTTCCAATATTAAGTGAATATTTTGAATTTATCTTTTTGAAGATAAATTGAAAATGAATATTTGAAATCGAATGGAAATCGTAAATTCATAAATATTTTGGAATGTAAGTTCAATATAGAATTTATAAATGAAATTGGAAAATGGGTTTAAAAATAAATATTGATTTATTTTTGAAGTATTAAAAATATATATCTTGTAAAGATATTTTTGGAAAATAAATGATTTGGAAAATTATTTGGAATCTGGTGATGTTGGCATATCTATTGATAGTTCAATAACCGACTATCAATATTTACCTTTAAATAGGTATTTGTTGTGATTTGCTTGAATTTGAATGCCACACTTATTTTTTTAAAAATAAGCGCTCACTATTCGGGTTAACCGGGAAAGGACCTTGGGGTCGTATAACCCATTCCGAATATGTGATACGTCGTTATGAATTGCATTTGAAGATCGGTGTTGAAGACCGGATATTTTCAAAAGCGAAAGGGTTTCTTGTTGATTGTCTCTGCACTGGCTGATCCCTGGTATAGAGATCTCCATATGTGATGGGAAATTCGGACGTGATTAGAGATTATCCGGATTGCAAGGACTTCTTTGTAAGTGCCTTTGGTTCTGTTCGAGCCCGGAACAGACTTGTATGGATTGTATGTCTGACATTACAAATTGAGATATAAAGCCGATTTCTTTCAAATATATTTCTGTTGGTGGCGGAGAATTTATTCTCTTAGCTTAACACCCTTCTCTGAGACGTACGAGCTCAGAGGTTATATAGTTGAAGGTTATTAGCAATATATTCCCAATTTGGTAATGTGACATACTGAGTGTTGCTGTTAAATGATCATTGTGTTGATTATTTGTGATAGATCATTTATTTGATCGTCTATTCTGGTGATCATTTCTATGATCATTTGTTGACCCAAAGCATGGCTTTTGTATAAAGTATGTTTTTGTGGACGTGACTTCGTCGAGCCTCACACCTCGGAATGGTCAAAACAGGAAAGATGCGGCAAGGTTATGAGGAGTAGCGCCCTTTAGGATATGTGCATTTCCTTCTGGAAAATGGTGGTATCATGGTATGGAGCCCAGATACTTACTCATGTTGAAAACACTTTATGATTGTGTGAATTGATTACGAGCGCTCGGTGAAAGGTCCCAAAGGACCGGGGGATGGCATATTCGGTCAGTTGTTACTCAGTTAGGGGTAACCCGGCCTTGTGTTGGTAGAGATCCAGTTTGGTTCTCGGGGATGTCCATCCAGAGGCATTCTCATGTGGCAATGGGAAGTTCCTTGGCCTGATCATTCGTTGGAAATCCAAAGAAACAATACGATCTTGTACGGTTTTAGTTGTAGAACCTGCTTCCTCAGGAAGTAGCTATAGTAGGCATAATATAATGGTACCTATGCTGGCTAAGATTTATATTCTACTTTCGAAATATCTTCTACACTATGCACTAATAATAATATCAAATGTTTCTTTTTAATACGTATCAAGCATCTTTGACTAACATAAGAAGAAATCTTCTCCAAGTCTGCGTTTGCATTGTGTGTGTGGCGGGAGGTCTTATGGTAGTCTCATTTTTAAAAGCATTGCGAATTGACTTTAAAAATATCCCTCTATTTTTGATTTTAAAGAAAAATAATCTGTTTGAGTTCTCACACCAGTCTTGCTTATGCTAGGTGATATGTGATGAGGGGTTCTCGCTTCGCGGTTTGCTGGCGAACGGGAGACTCTTACCCCCACACGTCCTCTTTACGGGGTTGGTTAGGCGAAGCCGTGACATTCAAAAGGGTGGCCGTAAAAGCAAGTTTGGGATATCAGTGTAAGCCACGGTGGGGCTGGGATGGTTGAAAAGCCTACCGGTTGTGACCACTACTATCGTTACATTTGGTATCAGAGCATATGGTTAAGCGACAACCATGGTTCTATTGGGTGTTACTCATTAGAGATAGAGTCAGCAGTACTCTAGAATGAGTTTGAGTGTAATAATAGATATGAGCGCGTATTTGTTAGTGAATATAAAATTGTTTTTAAATCCGGTGAATAAGATAATTTTGCCCAAAACTATTTTGATAGAGAAGAAATGATTTTCTATGAATTATTATAATATATGGTTGCATGGTTGTTAATATCATTAGTATATGGAATTAAATAAGAAATAAAATGGATTGAATTCAAGTAAACTAACTTGATAAATTCTTGGACTAATGAATTGGAATTTGAATTGGTTAAAATTAAAGTTTAGTCGTGAGCTAAATTTGAAGATAAATTTGAATTTGTATATAAATTCAAGTAAGTAAAAGAAATAAATTGAAATTCTCTTTGTTAGTAATTAAGTAAATTCGAGATGAATTGAATATGGAAATTGAAATTTAAAATGAATAAGTAAATGTACTAAATGAAAAGAATTAGTAAATGAAAGTTAATCGTTAGAACTCAATGTTTGGAATTGAGAATTGAATTCGAATGAAATTTAAATTGTGAATTGAATTCAAATAGAATTGGAATTGTGAATTGAATTGAAATGTAAAATTTAATGAAAATGAATTTGTAATTCAATAGTGAAGTAAAAATGTATAAAAGCATATATGGAAAATTTTGTAATGGAATTGGCAAAATGGTTTGAATGTTGGAATTGGATATTATGAATAGCAGGATATACAAGTGTATAAAGGAATTTGGATTTTGATTTTGAAGATAATTTAAATGGCTCGACAAAAAGGTACGTATTTCAATTTCAGTATGAAATTTGATGATTTTCTTCTCTAGCCACTTGGCTTTCTCTTTTCTTTTTGATTCTGAGGGGCCGTGGTGCCATTTTGTAGTCGTACCGAGCTAGCCGCGCAAAGGAGACGCTGGCGAAATTTTTCGAAAATTTGGGTGTTAGAAAAATTTTGAGAAATTTTGAAAGTTTGAAATTTGAATTGGAAGTGAACACTGTTGTTTGGAACTTATAATTAAAGTTGGAAAGCTAGTTAAAATGATAATGAATCTTTAGTAAAAAGATTTGTTTTAGAAAGTTGATAAAACTATTTGGATAGTGAAAAATAATAATCGGGATAAGGACATTCTTCTTAACTTGTAATTTCGGGACGAAATTCTTTTAAGGGGGGAAGATTGTAACGACCCAGAATTTTTAACAATTTAATTTGAGAATATTTAATTAATTTTAAATATTTTAATGATGGGTTGAATTGAATTTCAAATTATCAGAATGAATTTGGCGATTAAATTATAGAATTTAATCTATTTGAAAGTTGAATAAAATTTTGAATCTTCAATTTTAAGCCGATTAAAAATATTTCAAAGGCTTGTAAAATTTATATTGATAATATTGAAGATTATAGGAGCTTCAGAATTTAATTTGGAAGTGAATTGTTCAGTTTTGAAATTAAATCGTTTGAATCGATATGTAAAAATAGCCGTCCGAGGCACAGTCTCGGAATTCAACGAAACCAGTTCCATTAGGTCCGTAATATTGAATTATTACCGGATTTCAAATTTCGTATTTTTCGGAGTTGTTATGTGAGCGTACGAGAGATAAACACGTCAAAATCAAATTGGATTCAATTTAAATTTAAATTTAAATTTAGTCAATGCACACACGTTCTCCCTTTTCTCACGTAGAGTATCACGCCTAAAATCATGGCTAAAATCGTGCAAAGCATACCCCTTCATCTCCAAGCATACTTCTTCCCTTTTTAAATAACCGTTCCCCCTCTTCAAAATCGAATCACGCAGAAGAAAGAAAATATGGCCGAGCTTCATTCCCCTTCCTCTCAAAATTCACGGCCGAAGAAAAAAAAAAGAAGAAGAGGGAGCTCGTTCAATAATGGCGCGCTCGAATTCGTGAAGAGATGGGGAGACGCGACAAGTGGCGGCGCGTTTGAAATTGGGGCTCACGTGGGGAAGCGCACGCGCAGTGGAGGCTGGTAGAGGAGGCGCGCGTTGATGGTCGCGATTGGCAGTGATGGTGAGGAACTCAAGCTTGAGGCTGTGGCGTGCGTACGAGATTGGGCGACAGCGAGGTGGTGCTCGCGCGTGAAGAAGCAGTGGCGCGCGATTCAGAGGCGTTGGCATTCACGATTTGGGGGAATGGGCGCACGGAGTATGGAGGCGATGTAGACCTCGTTCTCGAGGCAGTGGCGACGTTTGGTGCTGGGTTCATCAAATTAACAGTAAGGTAATTACTGTTTGCAGATATTTGATTTGTTTGGATTTGTATAAATTCGTAAATGAATGAAAATTTAAAACAGTAAGGTAAAAATTAATTTAAGTTTAAAATCTGTTTTAATTAAGATAATAACTATATATATATATATGCAGATTTTTTTATTTATATATATACAGAAAAAAAAATAGTTATGGTAAAGAACTGTTCAACCGGTAAATCAATTATTTTGGTAAGATAATTTATTAAAGAAAATGTTAACGGTAAAGAAAAAAATATTAGTTCAAATTATTATATTAAGAATAAAATTGTTAGTTTAAAATATAATTTTTAGTTAATCAAATTTATAAAAAAAAAATAGAAGGAAAATTTTGGTTTATAATTAAATTAAGAAAATCATTAGTTAGATAAATTTAATTATTTAAAAGAAATTGTTTTAAGAATAAAAGGAATTTGTTAGTTAAAATAAAATCTTGGTTAAATAAATTTAAAATAAAAGGGAATTTAAATTTTAGTTAAATAAATTTATTTAAAGAAGAAACTGGTTCAAATAGAACTATTAGTTAAATTTAACTATTAAAATGAAATCACCGATGAATCGAAATTATCAAATGAAAATTTATTATTCGATCTGTTCGAATATTAATGAATGTGTATAGTATTTATACAAGGTATAAATCAAGAAAATCGAGTCGAAAATGGAAATGGACTGCAAAATAAAGGGCAAAGGTGAGAACTTCTCACTCTAAAGGATTTATTTATATTTTAAATGGTTAGATTTAAAATTGTTTAGTTGTGTTGATTGAATGCTTGAATGATGATTGTTATATATATATATATATATATATATATATATATATATATATATATATATATATATATTGGATGTGAATAGACCCTATACGCCGTTAGTAAGCGGATGTTATTTATTACACACATATACCGCGATATTCCACCTTGAAGTGGAATTGGTATAAAGCCGATTTCTTTCAAATATATTTCTGTTGGTGGCGGAGAATTTATTCTCTTAGCTTAACACCCTTCTCTGAGACGTACGAGCTCAGAGGTTATATAGTTGAAGGTTATTAGCAATATATTCCCAATTTGGTAATGTGACATACTAAGTGTTGCTGTGAAATGATCATTGTGTTGATTATTTGTGATAGGATCATTTATTTGATCGTCTATCCTGGTGATCATTTCTATGATCATTTGTTGACCCAAAGCATGGCTTTTGTATAAAGTATGTTTTTGTGGACGTGACTTCGTCGAGCCTCACACCCCGGAATGGTCAAAACAGGAAAGATGCGGCAAGGTTATGAGGGGTAGCGCCCTTTAGGATATGTGCATTTTCTTCTGGAAAAGGGTGGTATCATGGTATGGAGCCCAGATACTTACTCATGTTGAAAACACTTTATGATTGTGTGAATTGATTACGAGCGCTCGGTGAAAGGTCCCAAAGGACCGGGGGATGGCATATTCCGTCAGTTGTTACTCAGTTAGGGGTAACCCGACCTTGTGTTGGTAGAGATCCGGTTTGGTTCTCGGGGATGTCCATCCAGAGGCATTCTCATGTGGCAATGGGAAGTTCCTTGGCCTGATCATTCGTTGGAAATCCAAAGAAACAATACGATCTTGTACGGTTTTAGTTGTAGAACCTGCTTCCTCAGGAAGTAGCTATAGTAGGCATAATATAATGGTACCTATGCTGGCTAAGATTTATATTCTACTTTCGAAATATCTTCTACACTATGCACTAATAATAATATCAAATGTTTCTTTTTAATACGTATCAAGCATCTTTGACTAACATAAGAAGAAATCTCCTCCAAGTCTGCGTTTGCATTGTGTGTGTGGCGGGAGGTCTTATGGTAGTCTCATTTTTAAAAGCATTGCGAATTGACTTTAAAAATATCCCTCTATTTTTTATTTTAAAGAAAAATAAACTGTTTGAGTTCCCACACCAGTCACATGACTGACTCGGAGTTTATTGTTTTTCCTTCCTAAACTCTGGGTGCCCACCAATTTCCACACGGGCAGTCAAGAGTTAGATTTATCAGGATATTCTGGAATTCAGGAGTTGCAGGAGGCAAGATGGATGGCATAGCGTATTACTAGTATATAGTATTCTTTTTCCGCTGTTTGGTTGATGTTGTACACTCTGATGATATGATGTATTGAAATGTAATGTAAAAAAAAATGTAATAACTGATATAGTTCTTTGTTTAAAGATTATTCATTTATTATTATATGTTGTTCCGCTGCGAATTGTGAGATTCTGATATTGTTCTATTTTCTGTTTTCTGTTCCGTTCTGTTTTCTTTTCTCTCTATTTTCTCTCTTCTACCTCTTTCTTTTTCTTTTCTTCTTTCTTAAACCCATAACATTTCGGTTTTTCGGCAACGAAAAATTCCTATCGTTACAATATATGTATATATCATGGTTGAATACCACTTACTACATGTTGTATTACATTTGATGTATGTATATGTATATTATCTGTGTTTTTGTTCTATGACTGTCGATTGTTATAATTATTATATTTTGTTTCTGAATCGAACCCGTAGCCACTATAGTAGTCTATTAGATAGGAATTAAGTATGTCGAGCTCTTAAGATGTAATGAAAAAAATGAGTGCAAATACCAACATATTAGCTCTTATCTAATGCAAGACTATGATGGTCACCCTTAACCAGCCCTATTCTCCGCATTAGTACACAGAATTACTAAGTAATTCTCTTTGTTAATGTAGGTCTCGTCATGGGGCATCACACTTATTATAATTAGATTTCAGTTCAATATAGTTATCAAACACTGCGTAAAATAAAATTCACAAATATTTCATTTTATTTTAATTCAACCAATATTCTATGATAATTAAAAATTATCATCTCCTAACGACTTCATTAATAATCATTAGGTTTATGAAAGTTATAAATTTATATATAGAACATAATTTAAGTAAAATTATTTCATTTACCCGATTTTAAAAAAAGATTATGTTGATTTGCCTCGTTTAAATATTTAGAAACCCCTATCGATAACATGACATTCCGCGCGTCGACCAGAATTCATAAACAACTCAACGGATAAGTAAACACAATATAAAACATTTTATAACAGTAACAAGTATGCTTTCTCATATATAAACACTCAGACAGACTCATTTTAGGGTATTACTACCCTATCTCTAATGAGTCAAACACGACAAAGCCAAGGCTATCGCTAAACCTGGCTCTGATACCAACCATGACGATCCACATTTCAGAAGGTTCAAATCAGCAATAATCCACACATGTCCAACTTAAAAAATCCAAAACGTAGATTTCAATGGGGTTAAATAAGAAAAATAAGAAAAGAAGAAAATGATCAAAGAATCTTACAGCGGAACGATTAATTATAATAATCAAATAAACGGTTCATGAAACTGTTTACTATACATTTGATTATAATCCATGCACATTTATTAGAGTTACATATGTATACATCAGGGATAAATAACCAATACCGCAGAATAGAATGATCTAGGGGATAACAATAACAGTAATATACCAACTTCATCTTCCAGAAACCAATCTTCAATGCACTGGAAAAACTCCGGACTGACCCGAGCGTAATGAAAAAACAAAACACTCATGTCAGGACTAAAATACTCTTATGTAAGTCAAATCAATATAACAAAATATAAATGCAATAACTTAAAAGATGTTATAAGATTTTACATCTCCTGAGGATCCGTCAAACAATCTATATGTAATAGTGTACGCTATAATAGATAATGTCTATCAGTAAAATAAATATCAAAATAGCATTAAAGCTTTACATTATACCCTTTAACACATTTTTATAGCATGTAGTCTATGCATGCTATCTAGCATGTCTAAGACCAGTTTCACCTAGCCTATAAAGAAACAAGAAGTTCTTCTTCTCATAAAACATACGTTCGTTTTTACTATTGGAACAAAACAAAAAAAACAAAGAGAAAACCTTCCTCTTTCCAAAACCTAGGCTATATCTCCAATCTCTTCAACAATATTTGCTGTTTTATCAAATTAAAGCTATATCTCTCAGGTAATCAACACCAAAACTAATTCTATTTCATCGAATTTGGATTTTTGCAAGAATTGATTGTCTATAATTAGTTTTTCTTGCTTGTATATTGCTCTAATGTTGTTTTTTTGAAATGGTATTTAGATACAACATGTCACTAGGATAACATATCACAACTCACATGTTAATAAATGTTTGAATCACGCTATGCAAATTTCGAACTTGTGACCTCTCACACAAAAGTTGAATCACTTAACCACTAGGACAATGGTGCTTGTCGCTCTAATTTTTTTAAGGCTCTTGAAGCTCTCTCAAGGAAAAAGCTTGTAACTTCCTTCAAGATTTCTCTAGTTCGCTCAATTAATTCTTCAAATTTGCAAAGGTGAGTGCTAAACTCACATCATCTAGCTGAAGCAATGAGATACAGGCTGAAAAATACTAAGAAATTGTTTGCTTTTTAGTTTACAGTAAAAACAGTTTTGAGTTGCTATTTTGAATGACCATATCTTCTTATTCCTGTATCGAAAATCGTTGGTTCTTTCTTTATTTGAAAGCTAAAGTTTTCTACTATGTGCATACTAATTTTTAGTAAAATTGTGGGCTTTTGATCATCTATTTCATGCTTGTAAGTTGAACCCGCGATGGTTTTCTGGCCTGTACACATTTCTATTTTGAGCTGCTGCAAACATGACCTGAGTCCATGTTTAAGACAGCGTATCTCTTTCATTTCCTATCGGAATTCATCAATTCTTTTTTTATTTGAATGTAAAAGTTTTCTTCTATGTGAATACCAGTTTTCAGTTCAGTCTGAGGAAGTTTGGTCATCTGTTGCACGCCTGTAAATTGAACCCTAGATGGTTTTCAAGCCTGTACACATTTCTGTTTTCTAAGCTGTTGCAAACATGGTCTGCGTCCATGTTTGAGACATCGTATCTCTTTTATTTCCTATCAGAATTCGTTGATTCTTTTCTATTTGAAATTTGAAGTTTTCTACTATGTGCATATCAATTTTCAGTTCAATTTGAGGGCGTTTGGTCATCTGTTTCATGCCTATAATTAGAACCAAAGATATTTTTCAAGCCTGTACACATCTCCGTATTCTGAGCTGCTGCAAACATGGTCCGAGTTCATGTTTGAGACAACGTATCTCTTTCATTTCTTGTCGGAATTCATTGATTCTTTTTTTTTTTGGAAGTTCAAATTTTCTACTATGTGCATACAATTTTTTAGTTCAATCTGAGGTCGTTTGTTCACCTGTTTCATGCCTGTAAGTTGAATCCGAGAGGGTTTTTAGACTTGGTAGAATTGAACATGGCCTGAGTCCATGTTTGAAATTGAATATCTTTACCGTTTCATTTTAGAATTCGACAAATCTTTTTTCCAGTAGATAAATTGTTCTACTTTGTGTGTATCCAATTTTATACCATTTCTAGGTCATTAAGCCATTCGAATTATGTCTGAGAGTTGAATCCGGAGAAGATTCAGAGCTGGGTATTGTTTTTGCCTATGCACTTTTTTGTTCTGCCTTGTTTTCCCCTTTGATTTCCGAGTTCTACATCATGTATTTATGACATTTCTGAACTATTTTGAAGGCCATGAAGCCTATCAATAGGCGAGCCTAAATTTTGGTGAATTGGTCATTCGAAATAGAATCCTCTTTGAATGATTTCGAATGTCGGTTTTAGTGCTTTTTAATGTTTTTACTTGATTTCGAGCACAGATTTTTCTAAATAATTTTGAGATGGTTTTTAAAATAAATTGGCTTTTGAAATAATTATTATATAATATTTATAAATTATTTTCAAGCTATAAACACTATGTATTCTCCATAATAAGGGAATTTCAAAGATTTTTTTTCAAAAATGATTTCAAAAATTGTTTTAAAAGCTTGTTTTGTCAAACTAATTATTTTCTATATAAAATACATGTTATTGTACTATTCGAGCATATGAGATGGAGAATTAAATGGTTTAATAAAACATGTGGTATGAGATACGTGTGTTAATTTAATCGTTCAATTCCTGACTTGTTCGTTTGAGTGTTTTGATCTTCGGGTCGTATTTGCCGATGAGATGCGGAAAATATTTTCACTATTTTTCTGGTGTAGCAATGGCTGCGGTTAGTAAACCGATTAGTGAGAACGTGTTGTATGGGATGCACTGTGAACACTTTTCGGGTTCCTATCTTGGTGTTTGTGACACATTCTTGGGTTGCTAGTATGGGACCTTCGGGTCATTTGTCCTTTGGGATGTTGTCCTTCAGGATGTTTGTCTAAGAAACGTATTTGTCCTTGGGACGTTTGTCTAAGAGATGTATTTGTCTTTCGGGATGTTTTTCCATTTAAGACGTGGCGCCTCGTTTTGAGAGAACCGTACTTGGCGGGATTCGGCCATAAGCACGTGCTGTCTTTGTGATGATTTCATTGATTTCTTTGTGATTTTCCAAGTGTATCGCCGTTTTACATTATTGATGTAACGACCCGGTATTTTCAACCTTTCTCATCCGCACCTGTCGGACTTGAATTGTTCAAAATACCGCGTTTTAAGTAAAACTTGGCAAATCTCTGAATATACAGTAAATAAATAATCACAGGTCACAAACACAGAGTTAGAAATGCAGCGGAAGTAAAGAAATAGTAGTTCATGAAGCTAATATACATGTACATCATAGTTAGACAAGATACAACAAAAATAACAAGATGATAATCTAGTAAAAGCTGAATACATCACTAGAATCAACTGGATAACTGAGAGTGGAATAGATGGATGGATCTTCAAGCAAAGCTCCAACTCCGAAGGTGAGTCTCTAATGTTGTACCACTCAGTCTGACCCGAGCGTAAAATAATACATAAACACTCGAGTCAGGACATGCATACTTATACGGTGTAAGCTAATTCAAGTGAACTGTAATAGAGTGCAATTAACTTAAAGGATGCTTGGGTCCGCCCATCCTCTAAGGATCTGTTAAACTATTTACTATGTAGTAATATTTCGTTATTATAATAGTGTCTATTGGTAAAGTAAATTTACTTTTAAATAGCCCAAGATAGGCAATGCCCAAGGTAGGATAAATATGACAAGGCACATAAGGCAATGCCCAAGGTAGGATTCTACCAGTTTACCCTTTCTAGCTGGTCGCAACCCATCCGTGGCCAATCGCGACAATCAAACCATCCAAAAAAGATGCCCCATCAAGCCAAAAATCACAATAGTAATACGAGGGATAAAAGTCGATAGAGGTAGCTAACCTCATTGCCCAGACATAGGCTCCTATTTTAGTCATTTTAATTATGAGACAAGTGTCAAAGCTTTCTATCATCGTTCTCTTACTTCATTCTTGTAAACGTTCGCCAATTCAACCTCTACATTCTGGATATCATCCATTGCGTACACAGTTGCTAAAGTGGTTCCAATATTGACATAGAATATGCCAATAAGAAGCCCCGGTCTCTATAACAACCAAACGTCGTTTTACACACCGGGGTGTTATTTTACATTTCGAAAACAATTCGTACTTCATATCAAAATATCATATTCGTTTCAAAATCAAATCCATTTCGAAACCATCATATTCGCTTCCAAAATCATATCCATTTCAACATCATCATATTTACTCAAAAATCATAATTTACTTCAAATTGTCAATTCAATTTGATATATCGATTTCACTTCAAAATTTGTTTAGAATTACAATTTAGGTTATAACTTCACTTTGACCCAATTCGCGTTTAAATCCAAAATTTAAATATAAACATTCCACCCTTTGACCAGTTTGAATTTTTAGAAAATAGATTAAATAGTATTAAAATAGTTAAAATAATTTAATAGAAAATAGTTTGAGTATTAAAAATGGTTTATATAGTAAAATAGTTTGGAAAATCACAATAATTTAAATATTTAAAGAATAAAGATTTTAAACCATTTATACTAAAATAATTCATTAAAATAGTTTCAAAGTCAACTGCTTCACTTCCTAAATTTTCCAATTCAAATTAGTTCCAATTTTCATTTCGATTTAATCGATTCAATTCCGATTTCAAGTCGAATTTTACTTTGATTCCAAAATAAATTTAGTATCAATTTCAAATTAATTTCAAATCCAATTCCAAATTAATTTAAATTCCAATTCCAAATAAAAACCATTTCGATTTTTATCAATTTCGAGTTCGATTTTTAAAATATCGATTCAAAATACTTAAAACAATTTAACCTTCAATATCCAATTAAAATCCAAATCTTCAAATATAATTCAATTTCGAGCTCAATTTTGAAATATTG
Source organism: Allium cepa (assembly GCA_030765085.1). Classification (NCBI taxonomy): domain Eukaryota; kingdom Viridiplantae; phylum Streptophyta; class Magnoliopsida; order Asparagales; family Amaryllidaceae; genus Allium; species Allium cepa. Next base: position 1,015,368,786 of record CM060943.1, on the reverse strand, counting down.
TTTTATATCACTTTTACTTAGCAATATTCAACGTTCGAATAAACGACCAATCTTTAAAACAAATAAAATTTTGAAATTTACATTATATTTCGATTAAAACTTTAAAAAAAACTCGACTTCGATTAATTAAATATTTTCGTTTACCAAATTTAAATTTCAACGTTTTGAGCTCTAGGTCAAAAATAATTCGTTTTCCATAAATTTAATTTTAAATTCTTAAAATCAAATCATTTAAGAAAAAATAAAGCAAAATTTAAAGTCATTTAATTTAACTAATCCGGTGTCCGTATAAAATTATCTATCCTATGGCCAAATAAATAAATAATTTCAATTTAATTCCAGGGATGGATATATATCATTTCAATCTAAAATAAAGCCATAGGAATATATCATTTCAACCAATTTCTTAATTTATTCAAAATAATTAAATTTACAGTTTTATATATTGTAAATAATATACGGGATGGTAACAGGATATATCAAAATAAAAATTCATCCAAAATATCAACCAATAGCATTCATCACAACCAATCATCCAAACAGTCAATAAAATTCACAACAATTTCATAATTATCCATATCGGGTATTTTATGGGCAATTGAATTCTAATTCAATTTAACTGTCAATTCAAATTCTGTCAATTAATTAAGGTGTCAATTTAAATGTCAATTAAATTTATCAAATAACAATCAATAAATTCAGTTCCCTAATGAATGCGATGCATAGAACTCTGCTGCATCTCACTTGATTTTTGGCATTCCCAGGTGTGAAGCTTAAGGGTACGATTACCTTTTTCTTTAGCAAATCCCACTTGAAATGCTACCACTGCCCTCCAGGGAACAATGCAATGCCAGCATTCATCTAAACATTTGTTCAAAATATAAACAAACTGAAGGCACCATTTTTACTATATCCTCAGAATTAGTAGCAACCAGCTCTTGCACTTTAAAGAACTCCATCTTTGGTTCCATTATCTTCAAGATGATTCCAATTAGAATGCTTATGCTGGTTCGATGTGGTTTTCCAATAATATATCTGATCTCGATCACTCCGACAATGATAGTTTTCAAAACTGACCAACATTTGATAGTCGGTTATTTAACTATCAAATAAACATTCAACCAAAGATTTTACCAAGCATGGTTAAGCACAAAGCAACCATCAAGTCTCTTTAATGAATCCTTTCATTAATTAAAATAACATATAAACTATCCATATAAAATACCTTTTATAAAAGGTATATTCACAAACTACTTTTACTCTTTTCAGTACTAAAAAAATAATGATATACTTATTTCAACTGTATAATTATACTCACAAAGCAGTTCACTTTCAATACTTTGAAAAGTATTTACGTATTTATCTTATGGTTGTAAGTATATTCTCAAATCTTAAGAAAACCTTCATATTTTTCCAAACTATATTAAATTGGGTCAAAAACAACCATCATTTAAAAACATTGTTCACAATAAACCACAAATCACTTTTCTTTTTTGTGTTAGTAAATAGATCATATGGAAATCAGACCAAATATACTAACCACCACTTTTTGATTTCAAATAGTACTATACCTCGGTTAACAATATAGTCAAACAAGTTAGCATACTGTCCTTGTGTAATGAGTCGGATTTTTTGCGTTCGAAAATCGACATCTATACTTTACATCGTACTCGAATGCCGTAGATTCGACCGTTCAAATCCGAGTCGCCGGAGCTTATAACACAATTAAGTAAACAACACATCAGAAGAAATGAATAATACATTATACACAACATTGATACAATATCTGATACAACAGATGATACAATAGATATCAATATACATCAGAGATATGATACAATAAAATAGCAGCGGAAAGAAAATAGATAACACCAACAGCGGACAAATAACTCAAGATAGTCTTCAAGGAAGGACTCCAGCTGCAGCTCGAACCAACATCACGATTCCCTAAGACAAGCAAGCCTCGTCCATGTCCAAAGATTGAACTAGCTCCAGACAATCTACTGAACCTAACTATCTGAAAAACCCAACTCTAGACTGCTCGTGTGGAAAATAGTGAGCACCCAGAGTTTAGGAAAGGAACAATAAACTCCGGATCAGCCATGGGACTGGTGTGAGCAACAAAAATAGTTTATCTTTTAAAACAAACAGCAAACGAATTTTAAAGTCAATTCGCAATGCTTTTCGAAAATCAAACTACCATAAGGCCTCCCGCCACACACACAATGCAAACGCAGACTTGGAGAAGATTTCTCCTTATGATAGTCAAACATGCTTGATACGTAGAGAATTTCTTGATATTATTACTATAAGTGCGAAGTGCAGAAAACATTTCGAAAGTATAATATAAATCTTAGCCAGCATAGGTACCATTATATTATGCCTGCTATAGCTACCATATTAAATGGCAGGTTCTACAACTAAAACCGTACAAGACTCGTATTGTTTTGTTTGGATTTCCAACAAATGGTTGGGCAAAGGAACTTCCCAAGTAAAATAGAACGCCTCTAGAGTGACGTTCCCGGATCCTAACCGGATCTCTGCTACACAAGGTCAGGTTACCTCTGTGACTAGGTAACTACTGACACGAGTATGCCACCCCCCGGTCGTTTGCGACCTTTATCCGCGGTACCTCTAATCCAACAACCACAAAGCAATCACAAAGTAATAGATTTGCAGTAACCACAAAGTAAGTATCTGGGCTCCATACCATGATACCACTCATAATCCAGAAGGAAATGACATACCCTCAGAGGGTGCTACCCTCAAATAACCTTGCTGCCACGATTCCTGTTTCGACCATAACCGGGTTGTGAGGTTTGACGAGCTTTATAAAAAAGCCATGCTCTGATCACAAATGATCATCAACACACAACAACACTCAGCATGCCACACTACCAAATTGGGAGTATATCGCTGATAACCTTCAACTACATAACCTCTGAGCTCGTACGTCTCAGAGAAGGGTATTTGTAACGACCCGTAAAATTAAAATAGCTAATTTAATAAGATTTCGTGATTTAGTGTTAGAAAAAAGTTTGTAAGTCGTTTGGAGTAATAATAACTAGAATGAAATGCAACAAATTTTATCTAAGTTAATTATTTATGAATTGAATGAAATCCCAAATCAATTGAAATAATATGTAGTCAAAGGTAATTGAATGAATTTGTATTGAATAGGTAATTGTGACACTTGTTTATAAATAATAAACTTATAAGTAATTAAAAGTTAACGGTGATAATTATTTAAGTTACCTATTCATTTAGTTAGTCGAATTGAATTTGCGAACCAATTGCAATTGAAATGAAAGTTTATATATTAGTTGAGTGCATTATCTCTAACTATAGTTAAATAATAATGTGGAATTCATTTGATGTAATATAGTAAATCGACTGATAATGAAAATTTTATTTAAAATCCAATATTGAAATCCGTCAAATATTGAACAATTAAATTGTTTAAATTTAATATTTGGAATTTATTGTAATTGAATAACGGGTTTAATATGATTAAGAAATGATTTGTAAAATTTTATTTTGTCATATTAAAGTTAGAATGATGTTGTAGAACTTTTAAAATCGAATTAAAAGTAAATTTGTGAAAATTGAATATTTTAATATTTAATTATCGACTGGAAAATAGCCAAATTTTGAACAGTCTCAGAATTGGACGAAACTATTTCCATTGGATCCGTAATAGTTAGTTATTATCGGATTTCAATTTTCATAGCAATCGGAGTCGTCGTTTGACCGTGGCAGCTCGAAACGCATTTAAATTGTTTTGATATTAATTTAACGAGTTAAAATAGTCATTTTTCAAACGGTCTCGGATTCTGACGAAACAAGTTTCATCGGATCCGTAACATGATATTATTGTAAGGTTTCAAATTTCGTGTCAATCGGATTACCGTTTGTCCGGAGCAAGCCAAAACGCATAGAAATTCGTTTAATCGGTTTAATTTAAATTTGATCGTTTATTTCTGTAACTCGCACATGCGATCGAATTAGCCTCCGAAACATGTTCCGTTGTGTTCGAAACATGGGGTAAACCTTAGAAACGCCTGCCGGAACGCTTCGTTTGGAGTTTGGAAAATTTTCGGTGAATAGTGTTTTTGCAATTTTCTATAGAAGGCCCTCCATTTCACAATTTGCAAACAAAGGCTAGGGTTTCAGCCCTTAGCCGCCACTATAGAGATGAATGGCCAGAAATTTCGAAACTTCTTCCTCATTTTCCTCTCAATCCATCAACAATTAGCAAAAACTCTCAACTACAAAGTTGTAGAGGGCATCAAGATCTAGCTATCCAACGGTGGAGATCGGAAAGGAGCCACGGATTGACGGCAAAACGCGATGGAAGAAGCTGCGTTTTTCACGCAAATCGAGGCAAGGGGGGAAGCCGAGCTGGGCCGCACTCTGGCCTATGGTGGAGCTCGTGGTGGCGAACAACGTGGCACTCCCCGATCGTCTTCAAGTTCTTCGGTTTGGTCCTGAAAATTGCGGGAAGAACGGCGGCTGATGGGTTTGTTTCTTGCGTTCAAACCTAGGTATTCTACGTGAAGAGGAAGAAGATGCAGCAATGGCTCAGATCTGAAGATGCAGAAATCGATGGCCAGGATGCATTTGAGGGTTTGATATTTAAAATAAAAGCTGAAATTGTATATTTAAATTCGTATAAACTTTAAAATAGCATAACTTTTTCATACGAGGTCGAAAATGCACGAAACTTTTTGCGTTGGAATCGTGTTGACGACCACAACGCAATGGAGCTGGTTTGGAATCATTTGGAGATAGTGAACATTTCGGGTAAAATTAAACGCTCGTTTAATTTTATTCGAAATAAAACGCTGGAACTACATTGAAATCAAGGTGAGTGTTTTATAACGCTCACAACGTACTGAATATCTTTATGCTAGTTAAATTTGACATTATGAAGTGTTATGAATTTTATTTGTCGTTGTTTGATAAATTTAATTGTCATATAGATTGTCATTTGAATTAACCGTTGAAAATTAAATTGACCGTTAAAATTGAAATTGAAATTGAATTGCGATAAAATTACCTGACATTGATAACTATGAAATTGCTATGAATTGTATTGTCTATTGGATGTTTTATTTCGATGGATGCTATTGGTTGATATTTAAATGTTTGGATGTTTATTGCTTATATATAACCTGTTATGCATACATATGGCACCATGATTGATTTAAGTGATATATATTCATCCCTGATATTTAATTTAAATAAATAATTACTTAGCCATAGGATAGAAAATTATATACGGACACCGGATTGGCTAAATTAATAAAAAAATTTAAAATCGTCGATTTGGAATTTATTTAAATGTTTTAATTTAAAAGTAACAAGTAAAATCATTTTATAGAAATCGAATTTATCGAAAATTTGAGTTTGGAATGTTGAAATAAATTTTGGTTAAAGGAAATTATTAAATAATTTAAGTTGAGACTTTGAGATAAAAAAATTTGGGATATGATTGTATTTCGAAATTTATTTGTTTAAAGATTGAACATTATTTCGAGCTTTGAATATTACTAAGTAAAAGTGATATAAAAATGATATTTTGAAATCGAGCTTGGAATTGAACCATATTTGAAATTTGGATTTAAACTTGAATATTGATGGAAAATTTGTTAAGTGTTATAAATGGATATTTTGAAATCAAGCTCCAAATCGATAAAAATTGAAATTGAATAAATTGAAGGTGAATGTAAAATTAAATTGATTTGAAGTTAAAGTTGACGTTGTTTTGAATTGAAATCGAAATTGAATCGGTAGAATGGAAATTAAAATTGATTTGAATTGGGAAGTTATAAATTGAAATGGATTGGTTTTGAAGCTCTTTTATTTTGTTTTCCAAATTACTCGGTTATATAAACCATTTTGGATACTTAACTGTTTTAATCTATTTTAAATCTACTTAACCCGATTTAAATTATTTAAACTAATTTATCTATTTCACATCCATTTTAAGAGTTTAAGTATTTTAAGTATTTTAATTATTTAAACTACTTTTAAACTACTTAAAACTATTTTTCTAAAATTCCAAACTGGTTAATAAGGTGAAATGTTTATGTTTAAATCTTGAATTTAAATACGAATTGAGTTAAATGAAGTTGCAACCTAAATTGAAATTCGAAATGATTTTGAAATCGAAATGAGATACTGATGCGAAGAATGATTTTTGAAACGGAATCTTACATTTGAATAGATACGATAATATTTGAAATGGACTTGATTTTTGAAGCGAATATGATATTTTGATATCAACTATGAATCGATTTGAAATATAAAAGAGCCAACGGTGTAATAATACGTAGTTATTAAAGAGACCGGGATCGGATATGGACATACTCTCTGTCGATAGCGAACACCACTTTAATAACTATTATATGCGGAGTGTTGATCCAGAATGAAGTGGATGGTTTGGTGAACGCGTTGACTGAAGAAAGAGAACGATATTGGATGACCCCTGACATGACTAAAACAGGAGCCGCGTCGAGCCATTGAGGTTCGCCACCTCTAGCGGACACGCTTCTTCGATACCAATTCTATTACATTTGTATTTCGATTTGGGTGCACCCCTTGATTTGGGAGTGGTGTTTCGCGGTGTTGGGGTAGCTGCTGGCTATGCTCAACATCAGTCCGGATCACGCAACTACTAGTATCGTAGTTGGTATCGCCTCATGTACCTTGTCATACTGATTATCCTATTCGCGACCACTACGTTTGGTTTTGTGTTATACCTATGGGGTACCCTCTGATAACCACCAGTTTACGGTGGGGCTTACGGTGCTGTATAGACTATGGCATTATAAAAATGTGTTAAGGGGGATTATGGTAACGCCTTAACGCTATTTTGATACTTTATATTACTGATAGGCATTATCTACTTAGCGTACATTACTACATAGTAGATAGTTTAACGGATCCTTGAGAGGTGGAAAATCCCGTAACATCTCTTAAGTTATTGCACGCACGTTGACACTGGATATGCGATGTAAAACACCGTAAACATCTCTGACGCCGTTACACTCATATTTATTTACGATTGATTTAACTTACATGAGAATATTTTAGTCCTGACTCGAGTGTTTTGTCTTTTCATTACGCTCGGGTCAGACCTGAGTTTTTCGGCTTATTGAAGATCTATTCTGGAGGATGAAGACGAAGATTTGGTATACTATTATTATTATTATCTTTGCATCATGTTGTCTACTGCATTATTTTATTTGTTCTGTTGTATATGTATAACTCTGATAAATGTTGTATAAATAATTGTCAAAGTATAGCAAACAGCTTCATGAACTGTTTATTTGACTATTATATTTTATCGTTCCGCTGCGAAATTCTGTGTTGTTTCGTTTCCTTTATTTCTCTTTCTTTACTTTTCTTAATTACCCCAATAACCATCTACCCTTTTGAATGGTTTGGAACCAGCATATGTATTTGGTCGCCGGTTTAAACGGTCCAAAAAGGTGGGTCGTTACAGTTGGTATCAGAGCTTTGGTTTAGCGATAAACCTTGGCTCTAGTGGGGAATAACTCATTGAAATAGAGGTAAACTATATGAATGAGTTGAGTGTATATGAGAGAGCGTACTTGTTATTTGATGTAAAATGGTTTTATATTGTGTTAACTTTGTTCCGTTGAGTATTTATGAATTCTGGTCGATACTTGGGACGCCAAGGCGTCGATAGGAATTTCTAAACACTCGAATAGGACAAACCAACACAATATCGTTTTGGAATATATATTTTATATAAAAGAATTATTTGAATATTTATTCATTTTGATTGAATTGATTGTTAGGAGATGATAATATTAGATTATTATCGTTATTGTTTGATCAGTCAATATTTACAAAAAAATTGATTAAATAATAATGGATTTAGGAAAATGAAATCAATTGATAATGAATATAAATAAATTTTAACTTGGATTTGGGAATTTAAATTCCGGTGTTTGAAATTGACTTACAAGAATTTGAAAAATATAATATGAGTATTATACGATAGTACAATTGAGTTGAAATTGTTTTCGAAGGATTTTTTTTATGATAAGTGTTATATTCCCTTCTCTTGACGCTAGAAAATGATTTCGGTGATGAGTGCACGCATCATCGGCGTTTATTTTCGAGAGTCCGAGTGGGGGAGACCACTTAATAGCTTGTCTAAACCTTGTTTTGATTCAACTTTTATTTTATTTTGTATTCTCTATAGTATGATTTGATATATAAATTATATAAGTATATATTATTTCAAAACTTGATTTGAAATGAAACCGGGATTGGAATTCTTAAGTCCTTTAATAATTAATGATTTTTTTTATGATTGAAATGAATTTAGACTTTAATCATTAAGGAACTTCTGAATTGTGAAATGAGAAATGAACCTAAGAGCTAAGTGAAAATATCAATTGAAGTAGAAATCCTTAGAATTAGGAAATTATGAACTTAAAATAAAATTGAAACTGTAAAACTCGCATAGTATTAAATTTCATTCTATAGCATAGATATAACTTACCAAAATATTTAAGAAGTTCAAAAATGTTATATGAATTGTTAATTGGATAATATACAAGTATAGGTTTGAATAATGAAATATGCATTTAGTTAATGGTTTGCAAATATAAATAAAATTGTTAGTAAACAATTGGAATTTAAATTAACATTTAAAGGTGATTCACAATTATGTTAATATAAAATGGAAATACTATATGTGAATGTAAATGTGAAATTAAATTATAGTGAAATTTAAGTAATGACTTAAGAATATATTAATTGAAAATTCAACTTTAAATGAAAAGAAGTTGTATGTTGTTTAGCTACATTCTATTTGCATAACTATAACTTACCAAATACTTAAAAGGTTTAAAATGCTAATAAGGATAAGTAGAGAAAAAATATACCAGTGTGAGAGTGAATAATAAAATGTGAAGATCTATTGATAGTTGTAAATATAGAAGAAATTTAAGCTGTAAAATGAATGATATATCTAAGTGAATAAATAAAATTTAAAATTAATGAAATAAAATTGGTAAATGGAAACTAATTAAATTTGAATATAACTAAATGTCAATAAACTTGGAAGTGTATGAAATTAAAGTTGACTTGGAAATGTATAATTGATCTAGTGTAGATTTTGGATGGATGTTAATGTTTGATATGCATTGGTTGTTAGATGGATGATAATTGATTAAGTAGAACTCATTAGTGTTAATGGAATTGAATAAACGGAATAAAATTTTAAAATAATTAAATTCAAATTTGAAGCAAAGTGAAATTAAATATAATTGAATTCAATTTAAATTGAAGCAAATTGACTTGAATTTAAAATGTGAATGAAACATACTTGAACAAATCGGACACAAATTGAATGTAAACGTATTGCATGGATGAATAAGAAAATAAATGACTTTGTGTTTATGATTGTTCTTTAGAAAATTTTAAGTTTTGATGGTTTGTACTTTGAAATAATAAAAGCAAAATTTTGGAAAAAAAAATCCAAAATTGTCCAATATATGCTGAAATGAAAACAACCATAACTTTTTATGGCTGAACGGAATTCGACGATCTTGGACTTTTAGGAAAGCTTAGAAAATATAGCACAACTTTTTTTTAGATAACTTAGAGAAAATTCCTTCGTCTACTAGGTTAAAAACTTGAATGTACTCGCTGTCCTGCGTAAAAATAAGTAAAATCAGTAGTATACACCCTTAGTATTTTCGCCATACCTTTTGACTGGTTTATCGGATTTTGATGATCTTGCACTTTCTGGAAAGCTAAGAACTTAAGCTAAAACTTTCATTCTAAGTGTTTTGTGTTTTGAGGTCGTTTAGAAGGTCAAAAACGTGGGTGAACGTCGCCGACCTGCGTAATTCATTGCCCAGGCTGAGGCGTATACTCTAAGTAAAACGACCATAATTTTTGAACGTATTGTCCGAATTCGATGATTTTGGACATTCCGGAAAGCCTGAAATGCATGCAACAACTTTTGTTTAGATTCTGTTGTCAAATTTTATCGTTTAGGTGACCTAAAACTAAGATTTGTTTGCTGTCCTGAAATTGGAATCTCAGTTTTGAAGCTAAATATGTTATATATATGTTGTGTAGGCTAAGTATATCGATCTATCTTTATATGCATGGTTCTAACTTAGTTATTGAGTGTTTAGTAGGTGCGGATTTCGCTTGCTTCGCATTTGGAGCTCGCTTTCACTCTATATTAGCCGTATATGCTCGCTAACAATATATAAGATACATATCTCGGATTACATATCGTATTTTTACACTTTTTCCCTGCGGGATGCCTCATCACTTGATGAGATGTATATTTGTGATATATATACTGTTATATTTTTTTTCCGATCGAGTCGCACAAAGGAGACTCTGCCGAAAATTTCCGTAAAATCATGGTGTTAGAAAATTTTTCAAGTTTTAAAAATTTTTATAACTTGTTTTGATTACTAACTTTTAAGTTAGGAAGCCGTTTGGAGTAACTTAGCGGAAGCGTAGTTATGACTTTATAAATGGAATTTCATTGTTTTATAAGTGGATAATTTTGAATAAAATATATCAAAAGTTGAATTCTTTACTTAGTTCCTTTTCTCTTCTTTTTCCTTTTCGGGGACGAAAAGTTTTGAGTGGGGGAGAGTGTAACGACCCGTAAATTTTAGATAATTAAAATAGCTAATTTAATAAGATTTCGTGATTTAGTGTTAGAAAAAAATTTGTAAGTCGTTTGGAATAATAATAACTAGAATGAAATGCAACAAATTTTATCTAAGTTAATTATTTATGAATTGAATGAAATCCCAAATCAATTGAAATAATATGTAGTCAAAGGTAATTGAATGAATTTGTATTGAATAGGTAATTATGACACTTGTTTATAAATAATAAACTTATAAGTAATTAAAAGTTAACGGTGATAATTATTTAAGTTACCTATTCATTTAGTTAGTCGAATTGAATTCGCGAACCAATTGCAATTGAAATGAAAGTTTATATATTAGTTGAGTGCTTATCTCTGACTATAGTTAAATAATAATGTGGAATTAATTTGATGTAATATAGTAAATCGACTGATAATGAAATTTTTATTTAAAAATCCAATATTGAAATCCGTCAAATATTGAACAATTAAATTGTTTAAATTTAATATTTGGAATTTATTGAATAATTGAATAACGGGTTTAATACGATTAAGAAATGATTTGTAAAATTTTATTTTGTCATATTAAAGTTAGAATGATGTTGTAGAACTTTTAAAATCGAATTAAAGTAAATTTGTGAAAATTGAATATTTTAATATTTAATTATCGACTGGAAAATAGCCAAATTTGAACAGTCTCAGAATTGGACGAAACTAGTTCTATTGGATCCGTAATAGTTAGTTATTATCAGATTTCAATTTTCATAGCAATCAGAGTCGTCGTTTGACCGTGGCAGCTCGAAACGCATCGAAATTGTTTTAATATTAATTTAACGAGTTAAAATAGTCATTTTTCAAACGGTCTCGGATTCCGACGAAACCAGTTTCATTGGATCCGTAATGTGATATTATTATAAGGTTTCAAATTTCGTGTCAATCGGATTTACCGTTTGTCCGGGGCAAGCCAAAACGCATAGAAATTCGTTTAATCGGTTTAATTTAAATTTGATCGTTTATTTTCGTAACTCGCACATACGATCGAATTAGCCTCCGAAACATGTTTCATTGTGTTGGGAACATGGGGTAAACCTTAAACGCCTACCGGCACGCTTCGTTTGGAGTTCGGAAATTTTTCGGTGAATAGTGTTTTTGCAATTTTCTGTAAAAGGCCCTCCATTTCACAATTTGCAAACAAAGGCTAGGGTTTCAGCCCTTAGCCTCCACTATAGAGATGAATGGCCAGAAATTTCGAAACTTCTTCCTCATTTTCCTCTTAATCCATCAACAATTAGCAAAAACTCTCGACTACAAAGTTGTAGAGGGCATCAAGATCTAGTTATCCAACTATGGAGAGCGGAAACGGAGCCACGGATTGACGGCAAAACGCGATGGAAACAGATGTGTTTTTCACACAAATCGAGGCAAGGGGGGAAGCCGAGCTGGGCCGCACTCTGGCCGATGGTGGAGCTCGTGGTGGCGAACAACGTGGCACTCTCCGATCGTCTTCAAGTTGTTCGGTTTGGTCGTGAAAATTGCAGGAAGAACGGCGGCTGATGGGTTTGTTTCTTGCGTTCAAACCTGGGTATTCAACGTGAAGAGGAAGAAGATGCAGCAACAGCTTAGATCTGAAGATGCAGAAATCGATGGCTAGGATGCAGTTGAGGGTTTGATATTTAAAATAAAAGCTGAAATTGTATATTTAAATTCGTATAAACTTTAAAATAGCATAACTTTTTCATACAAGGTCGAAAATGCACGAAACTTTTTGCGTTGGAATCGTATCGACGAGCACTACGCAATGGAGCTGGTTTGGAATCATTTGGAGATAGTGAGAATTTCAGGTAAAATTAAACGCTCGTTTAATTTTCTTCGAAATAAAACGCTGGAACTACATTGAAATCAAGGTGAGTGTTTTATAACGCTCACAACGTACTGAATATCTTTATGCTAGTTAAATTTGACATTATGAAGTGTTATGAATTTTATTTGTCGTTGTTTGATAAATTTAATTGTCATATAGATTGTCATTTGAATTAACCGTTGAAAATTAAATTGACCGTTAAAATTGAAATTGAAATTGAATTGCGATAAAATTACCTGACATTGATAACTATGAAATTGCTATGAATTGTATTGTCTATTGGATGTTTTATTTCGATGGATGCTTTTGGTTGATATTTAAATGTTTGTATGTTTATTGCTTATATATAGCCTGTTATGCATACATATGCCACCATGATTGATTTAAGTGATATATATTCATCCCTGACATTTAATTTAAATAAATAATTACTTGGCCATAGGATAGAAAATAATATACCGACACCGGATTGGCTAAATTAATAATTTTTTTAAAAATCGTCGATTTGGAATTTATTTAAATGTTTTGATTTAAAAGTTACAAGTAAAATCAATTTATAGAAATCGAATTTATCGAAAATTTGAGTTTGGAATGTTGAAATAAATTTTGGTTAAAGGAAATTATTAAATAATTTAAGTTGAGACTTTGAGACAAAAAAATTTGGGATATGATTGTATTTCGAAATTTATTTGTTTAAAGATTGAACATTATTTCGAGTTTTGAATATTGCTAAGTAAAAGTGATATAAAAATGATATTTTGAAATCGAGCTTGGAATTGAACCATATTTGAAATTTGGATTTAAACTTGAATATTGATGGAAAATTTGTTAAGTGTTATAAATGGATATTTTGAAATCAAGCTCCAAATCGATAAAAATTGAAATTGAATAAATTTAAGGTGAATGTAGAATTGAATTGATTTGAAGTTAAAGTTGACGTTGTTTTGAATTGAAATCGAAATCGAATCGGTAGAATGGAAATTGAAATTGATTTGAATTGGGAAGTTATAAATTGAAATGGATTGGTTTTGAAGCTGTTTTATTTTGTTTTCCAAATTACTCGGTTATATAAACCATTTTGGATACTTAACTGTTTTAATCTATTTTAAATCTACTTAACCCGATTTAAATTATTTAAACTAATTTATCTATTTCACATCCATTTTAAGAGTTTAAGTATTTTAAGTATTTTAATTATTTAAACTACTTTTAAACTACTTAAAACTATTTTTCTAAAATTCCAAACTGGTTAATAAGGTTAAATGTTTATGTTTAAATCTTGAATTTAAATACGAATTGAGTTAAATGAAGTTGCGACCTAAATTGAAATTCGAAATGATTTTGAAATCGAAATGAGATATTGATGCGAAAAATGATTTTTGAAACGGAATCTTACATTTGAATAGATACGATGATATTTGAAATGGACTTGATTTTTGAAGCGAATATGATATTTTGATATCAACTATGAATCGATTTGAAATATAAAAGAGCCAACAGTGTAATAATACGTAGTTATTAAAGAGACCGGGATCGGATATGGACATACTCTCTGTCGATACCGAACACCACTTTAATAACTATTATACGCGGAGTGTTGATCCAGAATGAAGTGGATGGTTTGGTGAACGCGTTGACTGAAGAAAGAGAACGATATTGGATGACCCCTGACATGACTAAAATAGGAGCCACGCCGGGCCATTGAGGTTCGCCACCTCTAGCGGACACGCTTCTTCGATACCATTTCTATTACATTTGTGATTCGATTTGGGTGCACCCCTTGATTTGGGAGTGGTGTTTCGCGGTGTTGGGGTAGCTGCTGGCTATGCTCAACATCAGTCCGGATCACGCAACTACTAGTATCCTAGTTGGTATCGCCTCATGTACCTTGTCATACTGATTATCCTATTCGCGACCACTACGTTTGGTTTTGTGTTGTACCTATGGGGTACCCTCTGATAAACACCAGTTTACGGTGGGGCTTACGGTGCTGTATAGACTATGGCATTATAAAATTGTGTTAAGGGGGATTATGGTAACGCCTTAATGCTATTTTGATACTTTATATTACTGATAGGCATTATCTACTTAGCGTACATTACTACATAGTAGATAGTTTAACGGATCCTTGAGAGATGGAAAATCCCGTAACATCTCTTAAGTTATTGCATGCACGTTGACACTGGATATGAGATGTAAAACCCCGTAAACATCTCTGACGCCGTTACACTCATATTTATTTACGATTGATTTAGCTTACATGAGGATATTTTAGTCCTGACTCGAGTGTTTTGTCTTTTCATTACGCTCGGGTCAGACCTGAAATTTTCGGCTTATTGAAGATCTATTCTGGAGGATGAAGACGAAGATTTGGTATACTATTATTATTATTATCTTTGCATCATGCTGTCTGCTGCATTATTTTATTTGTTCTGTTGTATATGTATAACTCTGATAAATGCTGTATAAATAATTGTCAAAGTATAGTAAACAGCTTCATGAACTGTTTATTTGACCATTATATTTTATCGTTCCGATGCGAGATTCTGTGTTGTTTCGTTTCCTTTATTTCTCTTTCTTTTCTTTTATTAATTACCCTAATAACCATCTACCCTTTTGAATGGTTTGGAACCGGCATATGTATTTGGTCGCCGGTTTAAACGGTCCAAAAAGGCGGGTCGTTACAGTATTAAGCTAAGAGAATAAATTCTCCGCTACCAATAGAAATGTATTTGAAAGAAATCTGCTTTATATCTCAAAGTGTAGTGTCTGACATACGACCATACAAGTCTGTTCTGGGTTCGAACAGAACCGAAGGCACTTCTGAAGAAGTCCTTGCAAATCCGGGTATTCACAATCCCGATCGGACTTTCCATCACTTAGGGAATCTCTATACCGGAGCAACTCAGTGCAGAGACAATCGATAGGTCATCCTATCGTTCTCGCAAATACCCGGTCTTCACCACCGGTCTTCAAATGCTATCCATAACGTTGAATCACATATTCAGAATGGGTTATATGACACAAAGGTCCTCTCCCCGCTAAACCGAATAGTGAGCGCAACATTTAAAACATATGGATATGGGATTTCAATTAAGTCACAACTTAATAATTCAAAACTTTCTTTCAAATGGTTTAAACCAATTACCATTTTCAAATCTTTAAACAAAAGATTTATTTCATTAAGTTCACCCATTTTCACAAAGATCCATTTACGGATTTCAAATCAATTTCCATTTCAAATGGATTAACTCCTTTAAAATCTTTAAATTAAAGATTTAACTTATATCTTTCAAACCGTTCAACTCGGAAAATCATTTTCATTTAAACTTGAAATCCCTTTAATACAAATAAGAAGTTCATTACTTATGTGAAAGCATTTATTATTTGAAAACAAATAGTTTCCATGTCAGAAAGATCCAATTATATTTACACGAGTTAAAGCCGTTGAATTTAAATTCAAATTTCCAAATCAATACCTTTAAAATAGTTTAACCCATATAAACTCATTTATAAGTTGAATAGCCTTTTTAAATGCTAGTTTTCAAATCATAGAATTCAATCTCAAATATTGAATTCAAATTTAAATCAAAATATTTAAACTCGAAACTCAATCAAGTTATAAATTTCATCTTTAAAATTCCATTTCAAAAGCTTTTCACTTTAATCCCAAAACATTTCCAAAACATTTGAATTTATATATTCAACTTTGAAAATCATTTCAAAATCTGTGACTTAATCGATTTCCCCGTGAAATCCATATTTGTGTGTGTATAAGTGTGGTCTAGGGGTTTAACAATAGTGCAACATCATTCAATCATCGCAAATCAAACACAGAAATATAGTTGATAAGCGATATAAACTATAACGCTTATCGTCCATTCACAGATTCACAGATAATATACAAATGTAAATAAATGAATAAATCATACACGGCACAAACCACAGAATAAAATATCACAGATCAGACAGGACAATAAATTCAAGGTATCTCATATAATACAATCATTCATAAGTAATGTCAAGTATTCAATAATCATTTATAAGTAGGATTAATTAATCGTTTAATCCTAATCAATTCAATTTATGTCCTAGTAAATTAATTACTTATGAATTTATTATCAAATTCTGATTAATTAATTACAAATCATTTGATATAAATTTATTTATCAAACACTTTAATTAATTATTCTTAATCAATTATATTAATTCATTAACCTTTAAACCAATTACAAAATTAATTAATCCCTTAATTAATTATTTTGAGGAATTAAACCTTTAATCACTTTCACTAGTTAATTAACCTTTGACTTAAATTGGTTAATCTCAAATTAATTACTTAATTAATTTATCACATTTTTCTTGAATTAATTATTGCTTAATCACTTGATTAATCAACTTTAATCATTAATTAATGTTTAATTAAAAATCCTTAGTTACCAATAAATTAATCTTAATCCTTCATATACTACTTTATTCTTTAATTACTTATCTAATTAATCCAAATCATTAATTAATTAAATTAATTAATTATCCATCTTAATTACCTTAATAATTAAATGAATTATAAATCATTAAACCTTAATTATCTTTAAGATAAAACATCATTTTAGTAATGATTTAATTATCATACTCAAACACATTTGAAAACATTTATTTTCAAATTCAAATTTAAATTTCATTTCAAATCAAAGATTTGAAATAATTAGAAATTCAACCTTTAACAAATTTAAACCAAGTTAAACTCTTTTAAATCGAATGCTGTAAAACATTTATCTTGATAAAGAAATTATATAAGAGTTTAAACCAAAACTTTTAAAATTCAAATCATTTTTTAAAATATAACTTAACATTTAAAGTTGTTAAACATTTCATTTTTTTATTTTAGAACCAAGATACCAAATTAAATCTGAAACCAACTTAAAAACTTGTATTTAAACTTTATTTAAATTTGGCTTTCAACTTTTAATTTCTGTTTAAATTTTAAAAACACTGCCAAGTTTAATACTAAAACCTGTAAAAAAACAAAGCAACGCCCACACTACCCTGTGAAAACATTGAACAAACTTCTTTCCTCCTCATCTACTACTTCTTCCTCAAAGACGTTCGGCCGTGCACGTTCATGTGCACGTGCACAGATCGTCAACGACGACACCACCTTCGGCGACACCACGAACACGTCACCGACCGACCCTACGTACCACCCCAACCTTCGAACGAGCATCACGGAGTACCAAGCGAAAACTGGCCTACCATTCGGAAACTAAAACATTTAACCCATCCAACAAATCGCTTCGCCACGGCCATCCCCACCACCGGAACCGCCGCTCCTCCGCCGCCGCTCCTCCACTTTGATATAATTTGGTTTGCTTTAAGAAGTTTCTAATAAAACGAGTTAGTAACATATTTGAAAGCATATCAAGTTTTATGTTTTATCACTTCAAACACGTTATTTAACTGATTTCATACTAAACATGCTCATAAGAATATTAATGTAAAGGAAAAATCAAAATATATACACCAGCATCAAATAGTTTTATACTTCAGAAATTCTTGAGGGTTCGCAAGGAAGGGAGTATCAAGGGAAGTGCAATCTATATGGTGGGAAAAAATTCTTTATATGTTAATATGGTGATTTATTACTTTTTAAAATAGATATAATGCAAGTTTTCTAAGTTCCAAATTATAGGAAACTCACCCGAAGTATGTGTTTGGCAGGTACATACTTCCCTAGAGTTTACAAGCGAAGATTGGTTCTCTAGGTAATTCAAAAATTATAGGAAACTCTAATATTAATATTTGTTACATTTCTCTGGATATCGATATAATAGTTGATTACCTTTTTTTACCCATTTAATTATTTCCTAAAATAACTTATTCTCATTCACATTTCGATAAACAGTTGATTTTAGCCTATACACACATAAAAAATGCAACATTACGATTCAAAAAATCTTGCAAACGATGTTTTTTAATACCAATTCGTCATGCATACATGCAGCACACATGCCAAAATACTTGTGTGTATGTGTGTGTTTTCTGTGTGTGTATATAAAAAATACATATACATACACACACATAATACGCACGTATAGATATATATATAAATGTATAAGTATATATCCCAATATCTACATAGCAGATATATCCTGTTATCTACGCATGTATACAATTACCATGTTATTGTTTGTTGTTTTTGTCACTTTAAACATATTGTTGTAACATATCGGTTCTTGTATATTGATTAGGTGTAAATTATAGCGCTAATTAAATTTTTTGCAAAAGAGGAAAGGTGGAATTAATCAATGAGCCATCTTCTCTCTTTCCTTTTAGATTTTGATGCGATTATATCTAAACCTTATTGCATATTTGTTTCCTATTATTAAACGCCAAACAACTTCGCTCATTATATGTTTCCCCCATTTGTCATGCTATTTAGAAATATGAGTATATTTGATGTAATCATACCATTCCAAATATCATATCTAATTAACATAAATTTAATAAACTAAGAACTAGACAATATTAATAAAACATGATTTTATCGAAAAAATAGATTGGATATGGTATTATATATTAGATTTCATCACCACAACAAATTGATCATATTACAACTTTTTGTTTGCAATGTTCGCACAGTGAAAGTTGTAATTAATATTTGTAACAATTGTTTTTTACAGAAAGTTATAATAATTTTTTTTACAACATTTTGTATTTTGCAGTTGTAATAAAATTTTTTAACAACTTTCTATTCTTAACTGTTGTATATTAATTAATAACGGCCTTATTTATAGGTTGTAAGTTATCACGCGCAAATACTTTCAATGAAACATTGTTAACTCCAAATAGAAATTTTTAGCAAACACAAATACTCCCTTTCGGAGATCATAATGTTAAATTTAAGAACATATGTTAAATTGACACAAAATCACATATAGAAGGAAAAAATATGCTTAAGAAAGAAAGAGAAATTTTTGTTTCCCCTAATTAATAGACATATTTGGTTATGTTTATTTCTCTCTCTAATTGGCTAATCAATTTAACTTTTTCTATATAATATTAATTTGGAAATTAAGTAGTCGACATTATAAATAGGGCCTAAAAGTGATAGTGGAAAAGCGTGGAAAAATATTTGGTATTCTTCTCTTCTTTCATCTTTATTCTTCTTCTTCAAACACCAAGAAGTCATTGTTATATAGATCAAGATTCATTCTCAATTAGGTAACTAATCCTACTTTTGTTTTATTCACTTTTATTTGGTGGTTCAGTTGTAAACAATTATTTTTTGAGAATCATTATAAATGATTGTTGGGTGGAACCTTGTGCGTTGCTCTCTTGATTTCATTGTGTTTTAGATCTATTTTCACTATTTTTTATTTTCAAATACTATTATTTTCATCCAATTTTATCTGTTTGTACTTAGGTGATATAAGATTCTACGATAGGCTTCCGAACCAATTTTTTACTTTATTAGGTTTTGCGCATAAAAAAATCCTAATAGCACAACAAGGTGCAAAAATTAAACTAGGTAAATTTAGAAAATATTTGAAAATTTGAAAATTTTCTAAAATTTCATTTTTTAAGTTTTTTAAACAATAGAGGAAATAAATAGTTCATATAGTTTCAAGAAATCAATAAACAAACTTTAACATATGGATGGCCATTTAACTAATTTAACCCATGTAAACGATGTAAATAACATTCATTGAGTCGACTTAACGAACGCAAAGAACGATTACCGATATTAACAGCTAGTTTGATGATTAATCTTAACCGATTTGACAGCTAGCCATGAACGCTACTCATACTTTCACAGTTCTTTGTCATGTTTTCGATATCAAGTTACTTCATGCTTTCGGCAGCTTATTATCAAGTTTCCCATAACACTTTACTTAGTACTTCGATGGTTCATGGTCATTTACTTTAAAGTTTTGATAGCTCTTTATCAAAATTTATATTACAACAATGGTTTTATTTCATAGGTAGCTCGTGATGAATATGTATTTGAAATAAATTTATATTTTATAATGTATTTTATCCATTATTTAAACCCCTATACTAACTCAAACAAAATTACCAATTTGTTATGTGGATAAATAATAACCTTGAAGTATCTTATGAACTAAAAATAAAGAATGAATTATTATATGTATGTATAATATTTACTAAAATAAAATTATTTCATATATTGTTCGTCTCGTTATTTTTTATACTACTAAAATCTTCGGTGTCACTTATTTATGTATGTTTGTTGTAGCTTGACATAGTTTTATGCTTCCCACTGCCAGATGTATAACCCTAGCTTTATTTCTTACCTCAATCGTTCCTCTTTAATTTAGGTCGGAATAGACCCCAAGTCAAAAAAAGATTTAATCGACCCTTATCATCTGTCATCGCTCTAGTCACCTCACCTATTGCCGCATCTTTTCTTCTATCTGAACTGCTACAACCACCCACCTTGTAATCTCTATTGATTCCCATGCTCTAGTGTGTGATATCTGCCCACAAGCTTCTTCGAACTTATAGGTGATTTAGCATGTTTTTTTACAGAAATTTTCGATGGCATGGTATAATAGTTATTCTTTAGTTTGCTTAGATGCTAATCATTATTACTGATTTTTGGAGGTAACTAAACAAGAATTGTTTTCACCTTTCAATAGATAACGTATATTAGTAGGTACAAGTTAGTTTCTAATTGATATTTTTTTTAGTCAAAATTTAAATTGATTTTAGGTTTATTAAGAGTCTTCTTAACTATAACTTGAATACGTGTACATGAGCCAATTTAAGATTTTTTATTTTTATTTTTATTAATCAATAAATAAGACATGAAAATATATGAAAAAAGTCTGATAGATCCATATTCGGTATTTTCTGATGAACCCTGGCTGAAAAAAGTATTCATGGAACATCTGAAAGGTACAGTTATTTTTTTAAAAATTTAACAAACTTATTCGAAGCTACAAGTATTAGAGAAATTAAATACCTACTCAGTAATGATAAGTATGTTGATTTAAAAATTGCGATAAACATGGTGGTGAAATTAATAGTAAGGATTGAATATAAAGATCCACACTTAATTGGGTTCAAAAAGAAGTTCTCAGGTCAAGATGCAGTACTAGCTTGATACGAGCTAAGGATCCGTGGACAAGGCAAAATGCTAGATGATTTTTTGGCTACTGATACACAGACAACAACGGTGATATCAACTGTGAAAACGCCAGATATGAAAATCGCTATACTTATATAAAAGTAGTAAAACTAATTGCTTTTGAAGATGAAAGTGGAGAATGAAAAAAAAGTGTCGCGGTTATGATGGAGTTAATATGCGAGTCATTACGCTTTCGTGGCATTCATAACAATTTCATTGGAAGAACTAAAGATAGAAACTAAATTATTTTGGTTACCAATGAAATTTCCGCGAACGCTACGGAAGCGTAATAACACACTTATACTTTATAAGTGCGACACCTATTTACCATCCTCTAGGTTCATCCTTAGAAGCATTAAGTTTTACTACTTTTGTTAATGTATAGTGAGCTACTTATCTGAAATTTCAACGATGATATCGCTATAGTTGCCTGTATATCTAATAGTAAAAGAACCATCTACCCTTTTCCCTTATCTAGGATTCTTAGCTCGTATCAAGCAAGTTCTCTATCCTAATCCGAGCGCTTCTTTTTAAATCCAATTTAGTACAGGTCTTTATATTCAATCATTAGTATTAATTCCACCTACATGTTTACAATAATTTTCAAATCAAGACACTTGTTGTAACGACCCCAATGTCTGTAACGACCCCAATTTTGAATTCATATTAAATTGATAGTTAATGTAAATTTTGAGCAAATATTGATTGCTCGGGTTAGTACCTTGTTACAGGCTTAAGCCTGCAAGTTTAAGAAATTTTTAAAAACTGGAATTTAAAATAAAAAGTAAAGATTCAAACGAGTTTGAAAATCTGATTCAAGTTTAGTTTGAATCTCAGTTTTAAAATAAAATAAGGTTTTAAAAAGTTTAAAATTATTTGAACAACTATAAAAATGTTAAATAGTTAAATATAAAAAAAAAACGAAGCTTTATATCGTAAAAGCAAAGGTTTAAACTAAATTTCAAATCTAAGTTAAATCTGGGCTCAAAACCCAAATCTGAATCTTAGTCCTGTCATAGAAAAAGTTTTAAAAAAAAAATTGAATACAATTTTTGTTGAGGATGGAGTGAAATTTTAAATTGATTTGAATTTAAAATAAAATTGGAAACTTCTATTATAAAATAAATAATTCTTTAACTAGTGAGAAAAAAGGGATTTCAAAATTGTTTAAACTTTGTTAAAGATAAAATGGATTTTTATTTTAAATCTTGGATTTAAAATGAAATCCAAAGGTAAAATTTAAATGAGTATTTTCAAATGTATAGATAAGAAAAGTTTATCTTAAATTTGAATTTATGATATGTAATTCATTTAATTATTAAGATATTTAAAATGGATTAATTGATTTGTAATTAATAAAGGAAATGAAAAAAATTATCAAAATAATTAAAGGTTGATTACTACTAATTAATGTGGTTAACTAATTAAGGTAATTACTTTAAGAATAATTTATTAAAGATCAATTAATTAAAGTAATTAAAATATAATTATTAATTGGGGAGTAATTAATTTATTTATTATTGTAATTAATTAAGAATAATTAATTAATAATTTATTATTAATTTAAGGGTAATTAATGATGAATTAAAGAATAATTAATTAAATGTTGTAATTAATAATTTAAGTGTCTAATTTATTTGTAATTAAGAATTGTTAATTACAAAGATGGTTAATTTAAAGATGTTTAATAAGTTAAGTGAATTAATTAAAGGATAATTGAATGATTTAAAGATTAATTATTTAATAAATTAAAAGTTGATGGATTAATTTAATAAATGATTAAAGAACAACCAATCAAATGAGTTGAAACCAAGTACTGTTAATTAACCATGCTTGATGACCCACCTGATTTAAATTAATCAGATAATTAAATTGACCCTATTTATGGATGTTTGGATATATTGGATGTTGAATTGTTTGATACCCCTGATATGTGATGCTTTGTTTTGATTTGAGCTGTGTGACTTATTTATCTGTATGTCTGTGATCTGTGAATAAAAGATAAGTGTTATGGTATATACCGCTTATCAACTGTATTTCTGTTTTTTGATCTGTGATGATTGAAATGATGTTGCACTATTGTGTAAAACCCCTGGACTACAATTGTACACACACAATTATGGATTTCACGAGGACATCAGTTAAGTCGCAGATTTTCGAAATAGTTTTGAATTTGACCTTTTAAATTCAAATGTTTTGGAAATGGAATCGGAATAAAATGTGAAAAGCTTTTGGAATGGAATTTCAAAGATAAAATTTATTTTGAATAACTTGATTAAGTTTTGAAATTTAAATAATTTGATTTAAATTAGAATTCAAAACTTGGATTTGAATTCTATGATTGAAACTAGGGATTAAAAATGTCATGCCAATTTTATATGGGTTAAGCTATTTTAAAAGTATCAATTTTGGAATGTGAATATAATTTAAGGGTTTTTACTCGTATAAATATAATTGGATTTTTCTAAAACAAAAACCATTTGTTTTCATATAGTAAAATCTTTCACATAAGAAATGAATTTCCAATTTGTGTTAAAAGGATTTCTAATTTGAAATGAAAATGATGATTTTTTCCAAGTTATAAATAAATCTTTGGAAATGGGTTGAAAGCTATAAGTTAAATCTGGATTTTAAGATTTAAATGAGATAATCTAATTGAATGGAAAGTGTTTTGAAATTCGTGAATGGATCTTTGTGAAATGGGGTGGACTTTGTGAAAATAAATCTTTTTAATTAAAGATTTAAAATGGTAATTTGTTTAAACATTTAAAAGGAAAAGTTTTGGATAATAAGTTGTGACTTAATGGGAATCCCATATCCATATATTTTTAAATATTGTGCTCATTATTCGGTTTAGCGGGAGAGGACCTTGTGTCATATATCCCATTCCGAATAATGATACGTCGTTATGGATAGCATTTGAAGACCGGTGGTGAAGACCGGATATTTTTGAAAACGAAAGGACAACTCGTCGAATGTCTTTTCATCGAATGGCCCCGGTATAGAGACTCCATATATGATGGGAAGTCCGGACGAGATTAGGGATTATCCGTATTTGCAAGGACTTCTTTGGAAGTGCCTTCGGTTCTGTTCGAACCCGGAATAGACTTGTATGGTTGTATGTCTGACACTACACTTTGAGATATAAAGCAGATTTCTTTCAAATACATTTTTGTTGGTGGCGGAGAATTTATTCTCTTAGCATTAACATCCTTCTCTGAGATGTACGAGCTCAGAGGTTATGTAGTTGAAGGTTATCAGCGATATACTCCCAATTTGGTAGTGTGGCATGCTGAGTACTGCTGTGTGTTGATAATCATTTGTTGATCATTTGTGATCAGAGCATGGCTTTTGTATAAAGCGTAGCTTTGTGGACGAGACTACATCAGGACCTCACACCCCGGAAATGGTCGAAACAGGAAAGATGCGGCAAGGTCATGAGGGTCGCGCCCTTTAGGGTGTGCCATTCCCTTCTGGTAAAGGGTGGTATCATGGTATGGAGCCCAGATATTTACCTATTTGGTGGCTCCAATCTCATTTACTGTGTGGTTGTTGCTTAGAGGCGCCTCGGATAAAGGTCCCAAAGGACCGAGGAGTGGCATGCTCGAGTAGTAGTTACCTAGTTACAGAGGTAACCCGGCCTTGTGTTGGCAGAGATCCGGATAGGTTCTCGGAACGTCCCGCCAGAGGCGATCCCATGTGGCAGTAGGAAGTTCCTTAGCCTAACCATTTGTTGGAAAATCCAATCAAAACAATACGCGCCTTGTACTGTTTTAGTTGTATTACCTGCCATTCACTTATGGTGGCGCCCCACTGTTTGGATGGTAGCTATAGTAGGCATAGTTCGGAATGTCTATGCTGGCTAAGATTAATATTCTACTTTCGAAATGTTTTCTGCATTTTGCACTTATAATAATAATATGAAAGAAATTTTCTGCGTATTAAGCATGTTTGACTATCATAAGAAGAAATCTCCTCCAATTCTGCGTTTGCATTGTGTGTGTGGCGGGAGGTCTTATGGTAGTTTCATTTTCTAAAAAGCATATCGGATTTTCTTTTATAAATCTTGTTTTATTTAAAAGATAAACTGTTTTTGTTACTCACACCAGTCCCATGACTGACTCGGAGTTTATTGTTCCTTTCCTAAACTCTGGGTGCTCACTATTTTCCACATGAGCAGTCTAGAGTCGGGTTTTTCAGATAGTTAGGTTCAGTGGATTATATGGAGCTAGTTCAATCTTAGGACATGACTGACCTCGCTTGTCTTGGTGCATCGTTATTTGGAGTTCGAGCTATTTTTGGATTGGTTCTGGGAGATGGAGTTGCAGTTTTGGAGTTCTCTCTTGAAGATTATATTGGAGTTATTTGTTCCGCTGCTGGTGTTAGTTATTTTCTTTTCCGCTGCTATTTTATTGTATCATATCTCTGATGTATATCGATATCTTTTGTATCATCTGTTGTATCAGGATGTCGTATCAGATGTTGTATATTGGTATTCATTATTTCTTCCGCTGTGTTGTTTACTTAATTGTGTTATAAGCTCCGGCGAACCAGATTCGACGTTTGGATCTGCGGCATTTGAATATAGTTGACATATTCGGTGCCGATTTTCGAAGGTCAAGTCAGGTTCATTACATTTTGGCATCAGAGCTGAGGGTTAAACTTTAGCTCAGGAGTATAACACATTAAGTAGCTCATTAGAGATAGGGTGAAGTAAACCCTAGATAGGGTGAAGTAAACCCTAGAATGTGTATCTCCCTAAGATATACGTTCAAATGTCTCAGTAAATTCTCTTACTATCCACTGATAGTGAGTATGAGGGCAAGAAGAGAACGAGATATTGGACAGGGAAATACGACTATAAATAGTCAATACCCTGCAACACTGGAAATAATCTTTCTCTATCAATCTCCTTTGATTCGATTCCGAATTCTTTTGATTGCTTCGTAACAGCTCCAGAAAGAAGTGTCGGTGTGATGATGGCCCTACGAATCATTGTAGTAAAATTCTTACTTCGTATTTTCATCGGTTTCTTATCAGTTTCGATTTAAACTTTAATGAATATGAATTTGAAATTTGGAATTGAAAATTTTAAGTAAATTGGAAGTTTTAAATTAATTTAAATTGGCTAATAGAATATGAAGCTAAATTTGAATTGTGTTAATACAATGATTTTATTTAAAAACCAAATTTGAAATTCAATTATAATTTCTAGTGTATATCGAAGTCCGAAGAGGGACAGGTTGGTATATATTTTGAGCATTCTGACTTGAGTTTGGAATCCATTTCTAGTATTTGGAAGTTGTGGAAAATCAAATCCATTTATCTATCATTTGGGTCTCGATATAATTTACGAATGGTTAGTTATCCCTTCGAACTAACCATTGCCTTGCATATTTCGTAGAATTTATGACCCGAGTATCCTGTGTAGTATTGTATGAGTTTGTTCTCATATTGTCGATATTCTGATTTGGTAAGCCAAATGCAGAATAAATATTCAGTTTGATCTGAAAAGATGTTTCATCTATCATTCATCTATCTCTGTGTTGTTTTCGTGCCTGTAAATTTCGGGGACGAAATTTCTTTAAAGGGGGAAGTCTGTAACGACCCCAATTTTGAATTAATATTAAATTGATAGTTAATGTAAATTTTGAGCAAATATTGATTGCTCGGGTTAGTACCTTGTTACAGGCTTAAGCCTGCAAGTTTAAGAAATTTTTAAAAACTGGAATTTAAAATAAAAAGTAAAGATTCAAACGAGTTTTAAAATCCGATTCAAGTTTAGTTTGAATCTCAGTTTTAAAATAAAATAAGGTTTTAAAAAGTTTAAAATTATTTGAACAACTATAAAAATGTTAAATAGTTAAATATAAAAAAAACGAAGCTTTATATCGTAAAAGCAAAGGTTTAAACTAAATTTCAAATCTAAGTTAAATCTGGGCTCAAAACCCAAATCTGAATCTTAGTCCTGTCATAGAAAAAGTTTAAAAAAAAAATTTAAATACAATTTTTGTTGAGGATGGAGTGAAATTTTAAATTGATTTGAATTTAAAATAAAATTGGAAACTTCTATTATAAAATAAATAATTCTTTAACTAGTGAGAAAAAAGGGATTTCAAAATTGTTTAAACTTTGCTAAAGATAAAATGGATTTTTATTTTAAATCTTGGATTTAAAATGAAATCCAAAGGTAAAATTTAAATGAGTATTTTCAAATGTATAGATAAGAAAAGTTTATCTTAAATTTGAATTTATGATATGTAATTCATTTAATTATTAAGATAATTAAAATGGATTAATTGATTTGTAATTAATAAAGGAAATGAAAAAAATTATCAAAATAATTAAAGGTTGATTACTACTAATTAATGTGGTTAACTAATTAAGGTAATTACTTTAAGAATAATTTATTAAAGATCAATTAATTAAAGTGATTAAAATATAATTATTAATTGGGGAGTAATTAATTTATTTATTATTGTAATTAATTAAGAATAATTAATTAATAATTAATTATTAATTTAAGGGTAATTAATGATGAATTAAAGAATAATTAATTAAATGTTGTAATTAATAATTTAATTGTCTAATTTATTTGTAATTAAGAATTGTTAATTACAAAGATGGTTAATTTAAAGATGTTTAATAAGTTAAGTGAATTAATTAAAGGATAATTGAATAATTTAAAGATTAATTATTTAATAAATTAAAAGTTGATGGATTAATTTAATAAATGATTAAAGAACAACCAATCAAATGAGTTGAAACCAAGTACTGTTAATTAACCATGCTTGATGACCCACCTGATTTAAATTAATCAGATAATTAAATTGACCCTATTTATGGATGTTTGGATATATTGGATGTTGAATTGTTTGATACCCCTGATATGTGATGCTTTGTTTTGATTTGAGCTGTGTGACTTATTTATCTGTATGTCTGTGATCTGTGAATAAAAGATAAGCGTTATGGTTTATACCGCTTATCAACTATATTTCTGTGTTTTGATCTGTGGTGATTGAAATGATGTTGCACTATTGTGTAAAACCCCTGGACTACACTTATACACACACACTTATGGATTTCACGAGGACATCAGTTAAGTCGCAGATTTTCGAAATAGTTTTGAATTTGACCTTTTAAATTCAAATGTTTTGGAAATGGAATCGGAATAAAATGTGAAAAGCTTTTGGAATGGAATTTCAAAGATAAAATTTATTTTGAATAACTTGATTAAGTTTTGAAATTTAACTAATTTGATTTAAATTAGAATTCAAAACTTGGATTTGAATTCTATGATTGAAACTAGGGATTAAAAATGTCATACCAATTTTATATGGGTTAAGCTATTTTAAAAGTATCAATTTTGGAATGTGAATATAATTTAAGGGTTTTTACCCGTATAAATATAATTGGATTTTTCTAAAACAAAAACCATTTGTTTTCATATAGTAAAAGCTTTCACATAAGAAATGAATTTCCAATTTGTGTTAAAAGGATTTCTAATTTGAAATGAAAATGATGATTTTTTCCAAGTTATAAATAAATCTTTGGAAATGGGTTGAAAGCTATAAGTTAAATCTGGATTTTAAGATTTAAATGAGATAATCTAATTGAATGGAAAGTGTTTTGAAATTCGTGAATGGATCTTTGTGAAATGGGGTGGACTTTGTGAAAATATATCTTTTTAATTAAAGATTTAAAATGGTAATTTGTTTAAACATTTAAAAGGAAAAGTTTTGGATAATAAGTTGTGACTTAATGGGAATCCCATATCCATATATTTTTAAATATTGCGCTCATTATTCGGTTTAGCGGGAGAGGACCTTGTGTCATATATCCCATTCCGAATAATGATACGTCGTTATGGATAGCATTTGAAGACCGGTGGTGAAGACCGGATATTTTTGAAAACGAAAGGACAACTCGTCGAATGTCTTTGCATCGAATGGCCCCGGTATAGAGACTCCATATATGATGGGAAGTCCGGACGAGATTAGGGATTATCCGGATTTGCAAGGACTTCTTTGGAAGTGCCTTCGGTTCTGTTCGAACCCGGAACAGACTTGTATGGTTGTATGTCTGACACTACACTTTGAGATATAAAGCAGATTTCTTTCAAATACATTTCTGTTGGTGGCGGAGAATTTATTCTCTTAGCATTAACACCCTTCTCTGAGACGTACGAGCTCAGAGGTTATGTAGTTGAAGGTTATCAGCGATATACTCCCAATTTGGTAGTGTGGCATGCTGAGTGCTGTTGTGTGTTGATAATCATTTGTTGATCATTTGTGATCAGAGCATGGCTTTTGTATAAAGCGTAGCTTTATGGACGAGACTACGTCAAGACCTCACACCCCGGAAATGGTCGAAACTGGAAAGATGCGGCAAGGTCATGAGGGTCGCGCCCTTTAGGGCGTGTCATTCCCTTCTGGTAAAGGGTGGTATCATGGTATGGAGCCCAGATATTTACCTATGTGGTGGCTCCAATCTCATTTACTGTGTGGTTGTTGCTTAGAGGCGCCTCGGATAAAGGTCCCAAAGGACCGGGGAGTGGCATGCTCGAGTAGTAGTTACCTAGTTACAGAGGTAACCCGGCCTTGTGTTGGCAGAGATCCGGATAGGTTCTCGGGACGTCCCGCCAGAGGCGATCCCATGTGGCAGTAGGAAGTTCCTTAGCCTGACCATTTGTTGGAAAATCCAATCAAAACAATACGCGTCTTGTACGGTTTTAGTTGTATTACCTGCCATTCACTTATGGTGGCGCCCCACTGTTTGGATGGTAGCTATAGTAGGCATAGTTCGGAATGTCTATGCTGGCTAAGATTAATATTCTACTTTCGAAATGTTTTCTGCACTTTGCACTTATAATAATAATATCAAAGAAATTTTCTGCGTATTAAGCATGTTTGACTATCATAAGAAGAAATCTCCTTCAATTCTGCGTTTGCATTGTGTGTGTGGCGGGAGGTCTTAGGGTAGTTTCATTTTCTAAAAAGCATATCGGATTTTCTTTTATAAATCTTGTTTTATTTAAAAGATAAACTGTTTTTGTTACTCACACCGGTCCCATGACTGACTCGGAGTTTATTGTTCCTTTCCTAAACTCTGGGTGCTCACTATTTTCCACACGAGCAGTCTAGAGTCGGGTTTTTCAGATAGTTAGGTTCAGTGGATTATATGGAGCTAGTTCAATCTTAGGACATGACTTACCTCGCTTGTCTTGGTGCATCGTTATTTGGAGTTCGAGCTATTTCTGGATTGGTTCTGGGGATGGAGTTGCAGTTTTGGAGTTCTCTCTTGAAGATTATATTGGAGTTATTTGTTCCGCTGCTGGTGTTAGTTATTTTCTTTTCCGCTGCTATTTTATTGTATCATATCTCTGATGTATATCGATATCTTTTGTATCATCTGTTGTATCAGGATGTTGTATCAGATGTTGTATATTGGTATTCATTATTTCTTCCGCTGTGTTGTTTACTTAATTGTGTTATAAGCTCCGGCGAACCAGATTCGACGTTTGGATCTGCGGCATTTGAATATAGTTGACATATTCGGTGCCGATTTTCGAAGGTCAAGTCAGGATCGTTTCACTTGTCATTATTGTGTACAAATGTTTAATTTCTCTAATGCTTGTAGGTTCAAACATGTTTGTTAAATTCTTGAAAAAATGACTGTCTTTTCGATATTTCATGATAGACATTTTGAACCAAGAGTTATTCATCATATAGTGCTGAATATGGATCTGTTACATGTGTTTCATATAACATGATGAATGTCTTGCATGTACCATGAGCATCCTAAATGATAAGTAACTTTATATTAGAAACATTAATTAGAAATATGTTAGAAATCCATTTAGGATTTGAGCCTATATAATTAGAAAATCATACTAAGTTCCTTATCACTTTCATGTACAAACTTGAAGAGGCAATTATTTGTATTTAGATATGGAAAAAAAAGTAGTAAATATGTAAATAGTTATATATTTTTAATGTAAAAAGAGGCAATTATTTGTATTTAGACATGGAAAAAAGTAGTAAATATGTAAAATAGTTATATATTTTTAATATTAAAAGTATTGTGGTCTAATGCAAGATCATAATGATGTTATTATATTAAAATTCACCTAAGTATTAAATGGGTACTTTTAAATGGTTCCCATAACTCGGAAAATCATTTCCGTTTAAACTTGAAATCACTTTAACACAAATCAGAAGTTCATTACTTATGTGAAAGCATTTATTATTTTAAAACAAATAGTTTCCATGTCAGAAAGATCCAATTATATTTACACGAGTTAAAGCGTTTGAATTTAAATTCAAATTTCCAAATCAATAGCTTTAAAATAGTTTAACCCATATAAACTCATTTATAAGTTGAATAGCCTTTTTAAATGCTAGTTTCCAAATCATAGAACTCAATCTCAAATATTGAATTCAAATTTAAATCAAAATATTTAAACTCGAAACTCAATCAAGTTATAAATTTCATCTTTGAAATTCCATTTCAAAAGCTTTTCATTTTAATCCCAAAACATTTCCAAAACATTTGAATTTAAATATTCAACTTTGAAAATCATTTCAAAATCTGTGACTTAATCGATTTCCTCGTGAAATCCATATTTGTGTGTGTATAAGTGTGGTCTAGGGGTTTAACACAATAGTGCAACATCATTCAATCATCGCAAATCAAACACAGAAATATAGTTGATAAGCGATATAAACTATAACGCTCATCGTCCATTCACAGATTCACAGATAATATACAAATGTAAATAAATGAATAAATCACACACGGAACAAACCACAGAATAAAATATCACAGATCAGACAGGACAATCAATTCAAGGTATCTCATACAATACAATCATTCATAAGTAAGGTCAAGTATTCAATAATCATTTATAAGTAGGATTAATTAATCATTTAATCCTAATCAATTCAATTTATGTCCTAGTAAATTAATTGCTTATGAATTAATTATCAAATTCTGATTAATTAATTACAAATCATTTGATATAAATTTATTTATCAAACATTTTAATTAATTATTCTTAATTAATTATATTAATTCATTAACCTTTAAACCAATTACAAAAGTAATTAATCCCTTAATTAATTATTTTGAGAAATTAAACCTTTAATCACTTTCACTAGTTAATTAACCTTTGACTTAAATTGATTAATCTCAAATTAATTACTTAATTAATTTATCACATTTTTCTTTAATTAATTATTGCTTAATCACTTGATTAATCAACTTTAATCATTAATCAATGTTTAATTAAAAATCCTTAGTTACCAATAAATTAATCTTAATCCTTCATATACTACTTTATCCTTTAATTACTTATCTAATTAATCCAAATCATTAATTAATTAAATTAATTAATTATCCATCTTAATTACCTTAATAATTAAATGAATTATAAATCATTAAACCTTAATTATCTTTAGGATAAAACATCATTTTAGTAATGATTTAATTATCATACTCAAACACATTTGAAAACATTTATTTTCAAATTCAAATTTAAATTTCATTTCAATCAAAGATTTGAAATAATTACAAATTCAACCTTTAACAAATTTAAACCAAGTTAAACTCTTTTAAATCGAATGTTGTAAAACATTTATCTTCCTAAAGAAATTATATAAGAGTTTAAACCAAAACTTTTAAAATTCAAATCATTTTTAAAATATAACTTAACATTTAAAGTTGTTAAACATTTCAATTTTTATTTAGAACCAAGATACCAAATTAAATCTGAAACCAACTTAAAAACCTGTATTTAGACTTTATTTAAATTTGGCTTTCAACTTTTAATTTCTGTTTAAATTTTAAAAACACTGCCAGGTTAAAAACGAAAACCTGTAGAAAAACAAAGCAATACCCACACTATCTTGTGAAAACATTGAACAAACTTCTTTCCTCCTCATCTACTTCTTCTTCCTCAATGACGTTCGGCCGTGCACCATCATGTGCACGTGCGACACCACCTCCGTCGACACCACGAGCACGTCACCGACCGACCCTACGTACTACCCCAACCTTCGAACGAGCATCACGGAGTACCAAGCGTAAACATTCTTCTAAATTTAAATAATAGTTTTATGTTGCATAATTTTTGAGATGATGTTTATGTTATATACATATAAGTTGTTTCTGTGTTGAGATTGATATGCAGTGGAGTTTTATGTTGAATCTGTGCATGTTGATTTTCTTTTCATTTTTCTTTCTTCTTTGTATTTATCTTTAGAACCTGAGACAAAGACTAAATGTTCAAACAATCCATTCAAAAATTGTTAAATCACAGTTTCAAACTAAAACAGGTTAGTTGAAGTATAAACTGTAAAAAAAAAATAGAATAAAATTAAGTCTCTGTTTTGAGAGGTACCTGGAAATGAAAAATGCTGTAAACAATTTATTAACAAATGTTAAAACCAAATATCATTATTTGATGAAATAACTATATAATCTAGATTGGCATTTGAAAATATGAATTTTGGAAAGAAGTTTATAATTTTTAAATTTGTAGTGAGGGAGTATTTGGGGTTTTCCTGCGAATTGAGTTTTGGCCTTTAACTAATGATCCTTGCATTTGAATTGCTTGTAATCCTTCATGAAGTTAGGTGATGCATCAGAGAGTATAGGAAAAATCATTGAAGAAATTATAAATCATTGTGGGTTTTGATTTTTGCCTTAGATTGATTTAAACCTAGTTTCAATGCTGTCTGTAAATTTGATCACTGCACCTTCAAATCTGCATCGAGTGGTAGGATTTTTGGGGAGGAGAATGCATGGTGGGTCAGTGATCTAGGGCCGGAGATGTGGTGCCTAATGATGATCGGCGGCGATGATTTTTGGGTTTTCTGGTGATGGGTTTTTGAGTTCAGTCACCTGATGAACTCGATTTTGATTCAAAGCAAAGGGTGTCGATCTGTGTGTCGTAGGTGGATGTAGGGGGCTTGGATGACTTGGCGGTGGGTTCGCCGTTGGCCAGAGGGAAGCCAGCAATGGTGCAGGTTGCACGGGGAGGTGGATGATGTCAGTTGTTTGGGTTTTGTCTTGGGTTTGGGAATTGGTTTTAGCCTGGGGTAATGCTTGAGTAAATCTGATTTTGGCTCGGGTTGTGGCTCGTGTATTTTGTTTGTGTCTCGTGATTATTCTGGGCTTTGTTGTTGGGTGTAAACTGTTATGTGTTAACAGCTTTTAGTTTAAAATTTAAACAGTTTTAAAGATTATAAAAAAAATCAAATTTGTCTTTGCATTTGAATTCTAGTATTCATGGATTGAACCCAAGCTAAAATGTTCAATCAACTTTTCAAATTTAAAATAAATAAAGTTTAACTTTAATAGTTTAAGTTAAACTAAAATTCTTGTTTTTTTTTAAAATTGATTGAAGTGTTTGTATAAATGGATTGGTATGATTTGTTTAAATGTTTTAAGTTATTATTTTCAAATCTTATTTTGAAATATAAAAGTGAAATTAAGTAAATGTTTATTTAAATTGATTAGTGGAAATAATTTTTAAGTTTACAATTGAAGTTTAAGATAATTTATAAACCTGGAATTAATTTGTTAATTAATTTAGGGAAAATTAATTAATGATTTCTTTATAATTTAATTTAATTAATGAATTAAGCTAAATAAAGATTTCAAGATTTATTTAAGATAATGTTGTATCTTAAAATAATTAATTAAGTATTAATAATTTGTATTTAGTTGATTAATTAAAGAATTTAAAGTTAATTCATTTATTTAATTATTATTTTAAAAAGGGGTTAATTAAGTGATTAATTAAGTATAATTAATTATTTAATTAACTATTAATTAAAATGATGATTTATTAATGAATAATTAAGATGTAATTACGTAGTTATTTAAGTAATTAAGAGTTAATTAAAATAGTAATTAATTAATGAAGGTTTTATTAAGGTTTTATTGGTTTTTCTTAATTAATAATTAAAGGATTATTAATTTATAATGCTTGTTAATTAGGAATTAATTAACTATTTTTATTTAAGGTTAATTAATTTTAATTAAGGATTAATTAATTTGTAATTAAGATTTGTTAATTAATAATTAAGTTTATTAATTAATGATTAAGAGTTGATTAAGTAGTTAATTACGTTTAATTAATTAATCAATAAAAGTAATTAGTGATTAATTACTTTGTATTAAAGGATTGATTAATAATTAAGGTTTATTAATTAATAGTTGGAGATAATTAATCTGATAATTGAAGATTAATTTGAGTTAATGAGTAATTAGGGATGAATTACTCTATTTTGTTTTATGAGATGAGTGAAATCAAGTAAGTTAATTAATTTGTTAATTGATTAAATATAGACACTTGATTAAGGATTAAGTATGTTTACTTAATAAGTTTTGGTAAGGCTAATTACTTAAGGTAAGTAACTGATTAATTACAGAGGTAAATTGTGTTAGGTGAATTACTGATTTGGAAAGTAATTTTTAATGGGTAAATTACTTGTTAAAATTATTAAAGGTTTATTACTTGGGTAATAAATCAAAGGATTTATAAAGTAATTAAGAAGTAATTTAGAATAGTTAATTATTGTATTTAAGTTGATTAACTAAAAGCAATTAATTTAAGCCTGATTAATTAATTAAGGTTCATTAATTGAATTGATTTATGAAAATAATTAACGATTAATTACATTATTAAGAGTTAATTAATCAAGGTTGATTATGATTAATTAGTTGATTTAACTAATGTTTATTTAAGCAAGATATTGGATGAAGGTAATTAATTTAATTAATTTTAAATTAATTAAGTGATTAGGTAGTTAATTTAATTCACTTTAAATTAATTAGAGATAATTAATTTAATTCATTTTAAATTAATTATGTTATGGTTTGAGTTAATCATTGCTTATGAATGATTGGATGACATTGATTGTCTTGAATGCTGTGTGATCACAGTAATGAGATAAGTATGGTTGTGTGATATGAATGCTTGGTTGAATTGTAATTATCAAGTGGAATGTTGATATATGGATTATCTATTATGATATGAATTATATGAATTACCTGTTATTTGTTAATGTTGATTATTAATTGTGGCCTGTGAATTATCTATTCTGTGTATATATAGATAGTTGAATTTAATTGTTTTAAAACCTTTAAAACAACTTGGACCTAAAAGACACGCTTTGGATTTTGTAACGACCCGTTAAATTTATGATATTTAATAAAATGAATTAATATAATTTCTAATTTGGTTAAAAATAAATGTAGAAATTTGGTATAGTGGTTGCAATTTAGTGTAACTATAAAATTTTATGATAATAGATGTGGATAATGTAAATTTTCACAACTTGATTTAAAGTAATTTTGAAGAAACAAATAAATGTTGAATTTGTGAATGTTAGTATAAATATTAACTTAAATGGTGTTCATTAATACAAAGATGTAATTAGTGTAGATAGTAATAATTTATGCCTGTAGTGAAAGGAAACGAAAACTAATAGAAACATAAAATTTATTTTATGTAAACAAAAGTATAGTTTTGAACAAACTTATGAAAATTGATAGAAACAGTATTTGTAATCAGTTTGGTTATTTTATATTTGAAAGATAGAGATGTGTAAATACGTTAATGAATTTATAATGGGAAGGAATGGTAGAATGAAAAGAATATATATAATAATAAGCATTTGATTCAATTAAGGGAATTAAATTATAATAAATGGTCATTTAATAAATTCAACGTTTGTGAGAAATCATAATAGTTGTGTAAAATGTGTACAAACTTGGATTTGGAAGTTTATTGGATTTATAACGGTTTTGTTATTAAGTGTATGAGTTTAAAAGTTATTCCCTTTTGTAAAGCAATAGAAGAATGCATAAGATATAAACAGGGCTTAATAGAATTGACACTTAATGAATTGAATAAATTACCCATTTATGTAGATATGTATAGTGGACTATAAATGGCCTAAGCAAATATAAAATGGGATAATCATTGAGATTTGTACTATGAAAATAAATAGTAACATTTATTTGCAAGGAATAAAAGACTATTTAGGTGACTAGAATTTGGAGTAATGACTATTGTATGTTACCTACCCTTGTTT
Source organism: Allium cepa (assembly GCA_030765085.1). Taxonomy (NCBI): domain Eukaryota; kingdom Viridiplantae; phylum Streptophyta; class Magnoliopsida; order Asparagales; family Amaryllidaceae; genus Allium; species Allium cepa. The sequence goes on along the minus strand of CM060943.1, from coordinate 1,015,330,999 downwards.
CTTGTTAATTTAGATTTTGGGAATCAAATTCAATTTATCCGCCAATTTACCGCAGTTAAAGTGAAATGAATTGGTGATTGAGAAATGTTAAATACAAATAAGATGTAAACCAAAGAAAATCCCATTTGTAATAAATTATGTAGAATAAAGTAAAGAAACTAGGAAATGAAAATGTGAAAATGTGGATGCAGTGAGATCTTAAGTGATAATAACCTTGTTAGGCAAGTGATAACGGAATTTTGTATATATGTAATATTTACTGGTGTGTCAAGTAATAAACACATAGATGCAAGAAAAGGGAAGTTGGTAGCAATCTATATATGTTATTTATCTTACTTAGTATATTAAATAAGGTTTGGAATTCAAATTTTAATTAAAGGAGTTGGTAGCACGTTAGTAGGAAATAATTGTAAGGGTGGGATAACAACTACTATAAACTACCTAATTTAAATGAGTCAATGAACTTATTTGAAATAACGTTCATCTAAATATGAGTAATTAAAATGGCGGGGTCAACAATAAACGTTACTTTAGAATTAATTTATATTTTAACGGAAGTGTGAAAGTAAAGCAATAGAAGCGTAAACTTATCAAGGTAGAATTTAGTAGTGTAATGAAAAAATGTTAAGAATGTTATAGTATAATGATTGATTGGAAATCAAAATTTACTTGTTTGAATGTAATTTAGGGAAATTGGATTTAATTAAAATAAAAAGGAAGAAAAAAAAATTTGGATGAAATTTAATGTTGGAATATTATGTAAATATAAACTTAGATAAAATTTAAGGATATCTACGTAATAGAGTGTAAAACCAATGTTAATTTCATCTATTTAATACTAATAGGTTAATAATAGAATGAAGAGTAAATTTAATGTTAAGTTAATATGAATTAAGGTAATATTGGGGAATAATGTGAATTTTCTTCATAATTTGATAAGTTGTAGAATACAACGTAAACTTAAGTATAACCTTTGGATTGAAAACATTGTTAAGGGTTACCTGTTAAATTTGGATGGAATTGGCAATAAATGTTACACTTATGGGTAAGGAAATAAAAATGTCCAGAATTTGAGTATATTAAGAAATGGGGATTGAAATTGAAATCTTGCAACGAATCTAATAATACGTTACATAAGTGTTAAATTAAGGTAACATTTGGAAAATATGATAATGATTTTCAAATTGAACAAGTTGTGGAATTAATAAGGATGGAAGAAAAAAAAATCAAGATTTATTTTATTTATTGGAATGAAAAATTTATAATTTGATTTATTGCGAATAATTGAAATTTAATTTGGTAATTGGCGAAATGATTAATGATTGAATTAACATAGAACTTGTTGTTAGTTATTAAAATTGTTTAAGAAATCAAAGGAGAGAAATTTTATAAAATTTTAAATTTTGTAATTGGATTGGCTAAAGTGGGAAAGTGGAATTAATCAACGTTGTTACTTTTATCTCCTTCCCTATTAGATCCTTATGTGATTGCATCCACATTTATTGTTGATTATTCCTATATATTGTCACCAATTAATCGTACTTGATGTATGTTTAGCAATTTTGTCACACAGTTAAAGTATGAATATATATATATGATGTATTCAAATTTTTCTGTATCTAGCACTTAATTAATTTAGAATCAAACTAACGAAACGTGTCATTTATTTTTGTCCCTCCATATTCATTTTCTTTCTAATTAATAAATACCTCTTTTTAATACCTGCTACTTTTAAAAAAAAAAAGGACTGTTCATATTTGCTATATTTCAATACCAAGTGTTCATATTCACTTTATTTCTAATTAATAGCAGCCTCTCCTTTCAAATCTATTTGTCCCTAAACCTAACTCTAACCTTATAAATAACCTACTTCTTATTTTTCTATTACATTTTGTTTCTCCTAACTCTAACCCTAGCCTCCATGCTATTCTTCTTCTTCTTCTTCTTCTTTTTTCTTGTTTTTCTCAAAGCTCCTTATTATCTCTCATTTTAATTTTTTTTTCTCTTTCTCTTCAAATATTCTTCTTCTTCTTCTTCTTCAAATTTACTTCTATTTCAAACTTTCTTCTTTTCAAATCTAGATCTTCTCTTCCGTTTTCAGTTCTTATTTTAATCATTTTTTTTCAATTCTTCTTTTTCAAATCTTCTTTTTCTTTCAAACCTTTTAAAATACATACATTCATATAATAAGGAGAAAAATTAAAGTAAATCGAAATAAAAGAAAAATTACGGAACAAAGTTAGCAATCAAGAAGAAGCATATGCGTTTTTCACGAGGGAAGGTGGATGTGGCACGGTATTTTATTTTTGTTTTGTTTATTTTTAATTTTTTTTTTATTTCAATTGCAAATCGTTTAATTGTGATAACTTTCACATACGAACTCCGTTTCACACGAAATTTCTTTTGTTAGGATCGTAATTAAATTCCGGATCTGATGACGCTGGTTTGGATAAATTTAGAGACCGTCAAATTTTGGGATTAAATCGGATTTACATTCGATTTAAATTCAAAAGGTGAGTGTTTTAACTCACTCACAATTACTAGAAGCTTTTATGTTTGTTAAATAAAATTTAGAAATGAATAGAAATTTATTTATGAGCTTTTGGCATGTTATTTCACCCATATCTGTTGAATTGCATTTTTTGAATTTAGCTGTTAATTAAATTGATTGATTGTGTATTAATTGGCTGTTAGAAATTATTGTTTGCATAAGAACTGCTAGTTAACAGTTATGTCAATTATCACTGAAAATAAACTGTTAGATTTATAGTTGATAAATATAATTTGAATTAAACTGCCAATTATTACCTGTTGTATATTCCCAAACATATTTTGTTATTGGTTGATATTGCTTGATGTTTGTGACTGGATGATGGATGTGTTGTTGAATGGATGTTTTATTTGATATCATTAAACTGCAAGTTAGCATACATTTTACATTTCATTCGGGATTGTGGTTTGAAATGATAAAACCGCAAAGTTTTATTTTTTAAATTGCGGATTGAAATGATAAATATCCGTATCACTTGACCATAGGATAGAAAATTATATACAGGCACCGCGGTCTATATATAACTATTTTAATGTGATTTCTATGGTTTGGATTGAATACGGTCTATAAATCTTAAATTTATATTGTATAAATATTTTATTCCATATTTATATACCTATGAAGTTGAAATTTTGAAATTAAAAGGAATATAAATTTCTTTATTGAAAATGGAAGAAATTTAGAAAATGGAGTTTGGTAAATTTATATCCTATGTTTAAATGTAAAGTTAGAAATTTTAAGATATGATATTTGTAATTGGATTTTCCCAAAATAAATAGAAATGGATATTCTAGTATAATTTGAAGTGGAAAAATTATATATATATATATATATATATATTACTAGAAATTGAAGTCTTATTAATTATGGATTTTATGTGAATGGTCAAGATTAATTAATAGAATATTGATTTTGAAAGGATAAAAATCCAACTTTAGTTGAAATATTAATGCTCAAAAATGGATATAAATATATATAAAATTGAAATGGTTTTGGGACTTGAAGTAATATTTTGGATTTTGGTTTAACTTTAAAACAAGAAATATTTGGAAAGCCATGTAATTTATTCTTTATAAAGCAACAGTAAAGTTAAACCTTTTTAATTCGCATACCGTTGAATATCCAAACCATTTAGTTTTGAAAATAATGGTTTTAAAATACTATGGATTTTCGAAGAATTATGTTGAAAGTTACAAACAAAATATTGGTTACATGGGATATTAAATAATAAAAAGTGACATAATTTTTGGAAAGGAAAATTTTATTTGGGAAACGATATCATTGATTTGGGCTTTTATAAAATAATATGAAAATAAATTGTTTGTGTTTTTAAAGAAGAAATGATATCGTAATATTATGGTTTTGAAAGGGATTATATTCTGGTTTTAAAGTATAAACTGTTTTTAAATAACCGCGGTGTTATAATAACGATTGGTTGGCAAAGAGACCGGGATCGGATATGGACATACTCTCTGTCGATACCGAAAACCACTTTGACTAACCGTGTACGCGGTGGAGATTCCAGAATGAAGTAGGTGGTGGCGACGTTTCCTGTAAGGTAAATACGTGGACCCAACTCCCGTGAGTTGGCATAAGGTGGCTAAAACAGGAGCGATTCTCAGGCCAATGAGGTCATTCCTCTGATCGGACGCTCCTCTTCGATATTATACTTTGACTTGGATTTGATTCAGTGGCCACTTCTATATTTTGATTTTGGGGAGTTAGTCCGAGGTGGGCGGTAACTGCGGCTACGCGTTTCCACCAGCCTGGATAGCAATTGGTATATCTACCCTGGCATTGCCTAGTTGTGCCGTGTCACCTACCATACCGAGCCTTTACTACGAGTTTCTATTTGTGTCGTACCTATGGAGTATCCTCTGGTAGCCTCCCGATCAGGAGGTATTACGGTACTGTATAGACTATTGGCATTTTACGTGTTAAGGTGGAAAATGTAAAGCCTTAACGCTATTTAAAAGTAAGTTTATTTTATAAATAGACACTATTATAATAGCGCAATATACTACATAGTAAATAGTTTAACGGATCCTTAGGAGATGTAAATCCCGAGCATCTCTTGAGTTACTGTACTCATATTTATTTCTGTTTATTTAACTCACATAAGATTTTCTAGTCTGACTCGAGTGTTTTTGTCTTTTCAAATTCGCTTGGGTCAGTCCGAGCATTTCAGGATAGCAGATTTACCTTGGAGGACGAAGACGAAGATTCAGCATTATTTTATATATAGTATTGCACCACACACTCTTAATATTCCGCTGCATTGTTGTATTGGTATGTGTAACTCTGATATTTATTGTAAAAGAAGAATCAAGCTTTTGTAAACTGTTTATGAAACTGTATATTTGTTATTATATTTTATCCTTCCGCTGTGAGATTCTGTTTTGTTTTATTTCTTCTCTATCTTTCTCATTTACCCCATAACAATCCGACCTTCCATATGGTTTGAATTGGCACGTGTGTCAGTTTATAGTGTGCGAAAAGAGTGGACGTTACAGTTGGTATCAGAGCTTAGGTTTAGCGATAAACCTTGGCTTTGTGGGGTTTGACTCTTTGTTAATAGGGTAGAAATATCCTATGGGAGTCGCTGAGTGTATATATATGAGAGAGCGTATTTGTTAGTATTAATAAAAAGATTTTTATATTGTGTTAATCTGTTCCGCTTTGTATTTATAAATTCTGGTTGATGCATGGGACGCTATGTCATCAATAGGGATTTCTAAACACTTAATAGGACAGACCGACATAATATTTGTTTTAATATAGGTGAATGAAAGAATTTTGCCTATTATATTTTCTATATATAAAAATATTTTTATAAAGATATATATATATATATATATATATATATATATATATATATTTGGTTGCTATAGATTGGGTGTTAGGAAAAAAAAATATATATATTTTATAATAAATTGAAGCTAAGTTGAAATTATAATAAATCAAATGGGAGATTTTAGAACTTAAGTCCGAGATTTTGAAAATCTGCTTTCAAAGGATTTATGAAATATAATGATTTGGTTTATAAGTATTTTCTTATATAAATATTTAGTATAATTTGGAAGAATTGTTTTAAAGAAGATTTTGGAGAGAATAAATTTTGTACTTCCCTCTCTGTCGCTGGAAAATAATTTCGGTGATGGCGGCCGCATCATCGACTTTCATTTTCGGGTTTCGAAGGGGAAAGGCTACTGTAGTGAATTCTACTACAGATTTATTTGAAATTTTCTAAAAAAAATTTCTTTTATTGTTCTAACTATAATTAGAGATTTTGAGTTGTAAGAACTTATTTATCTATTATTTTGAAATAAATTGAAATCTGACCCGGAATCCAATTCTAAAATTCTCCATTAATTAATCAATTGTTAAATTGTAGTGAAATAAAAGTTAAGTAATAAATGAATTGAAACCTCTAATTGAAATAAGAGAATAATTGCAAAGCTATAAAGAGGAATTTGCATACATATGAGACAAAGAGTAATATGGATAAACATTAAATTTAATTAAAAGAATGGAGATTAAACTTGTATAAGTTCAATTGCAATTTCCTTAACATAAATAACTTACCCAAATATAAAAGTTGAAGTGTTAAATGAGAAACTGGAATTGAATATTTTACAAGTAGGAATTTAGGAAAAATGAAGTATTCAATAAATTACTGTTATAATAAGAATTTAATGGTATAAACTTAGGTTATAATTGAAATTTTACTGAAAAAGGGTTAAGAATTATTAATAGATGATATGAACCTAAGTATATAAAATGAAATTCAAAATAAGAATTGATTGTATGATTATTGACTTAAGTATGTTTTAATCTTCCCTATTCTAATATAATGGAAAGTAGGAAAAATTAAATGACTGCAATTCATAGTTAATGGTTAAATAAAAAACTTCCACTTATAAGAATGAATGTTAGCAGATTAAGAATTTAAGGGAAACCTTACAAGTAAAGAGTAAAGAAAGGAAGATATTCAAAATATTTGTTGTTATTAATGAGAATTATTTTATAAACTTAGGTAATAAAAAGGAAATACAAATATAATAAATTTGGTGATAATTGGAAAATAAAACTTGTAAGAACAAAGAAATCCCTCATAAATGAAGGGAAGAAAATCAAACCACTGAAGTATGAAATAAATGTAAATAAACTATTTTGGTGTTGGTTTGGATTGTTTGGTTGATGTATGTTGGTTGGGTAAGAAATTTTGGAGTTATGGGATGAACAAATAATCTATCTTTGTTCCATCTAAGACTGTTGAGTAACGGATGCAATTGATAGTTATTCTTCATTCCGTACAATTTCAGAATTTGAACCCGAACAACAAATTGATTGTTTGATTGAATGGTTGTCTGTTGGTGGCATGTGCTGTTTGTTAAAATTTATGGTTGTTGCATTTGATTGGATATGAATGATTGAATCTATCCAAACATTTCACTGTAATATAAATATTTAACTTTTAGACTATATAAGTGAATACAGGTGATGGAAGCAACTGCTACTGCTTTTGGTTCCAAAATAAAAAACGTATAGTGTCCGACAAATAGGTACGTTTTCGGATTTCGAATAAAGCACTATTTTATATATTTTCCCGTGTTGGGATATTTTATTTGGATAATATGTGTAATATATTTGTATATTTGGATATTATATTTTCTCCAGAGTCCCTCCGTACAAAGGAGACTCTGCCAAAATTTTCAGAAAATTTTGGACTTAGAATTTTGTGAAAGTATTTTTCCAACTTTAATAATTCAAGTATTAAAGGATATAATGATTATAAAACAAGTATATTTCATTAAAGGAAATTAATCCAGTAAAATATTGTTTATAAGTTAGTATTTGAAATAAGATGCACTGTAAATCTTCCTCCTCCCTTCTTTTTCCTTTTCGGGGACGAAAAGTTTTGAGTGGGGGAGATTGTAACGACCCGTTAAATTTATGATATTTAATAAAATGAATTAATATAATTTCTAATTTGGTTAAAAATAAATGTAGAAATTTGGTATAGTGGTTGCAATTTAGTGTAACTATAAAATTTTATGATAATAGATGTGGATAATGTAAATTTTCACAACTTGATTTAAAGTAATTTTGAAGAAACAAATAAATGTTGAATTTGTGAATGTTAGTATAAATATTAACTTAAATGGTGTTCATTAATACAAAGATGTAATTAGTGTAGATAGTAATAATTTATGCCTGTAGTGAAAGGAAAAGAAAACTAATAGAAACATAAAATTTATTTTATGTAAACAAAAGTATAGTTTTGAACAAACTTATGAAAATTGATAGAAACAGTGTTTGTAATCAGTTTGGTTATTTTATATTTGAAAGATAGAGATGTGTAAATACGTTAATGAATTTATAATGGGAAGGAATGGTAGAATGAAAAGAATATATATAATAATAAGCATTTGATTCAATTAAGGGAATTAAATTATAATAAATGGTCATTTAATAAATTCAACGTTTGTGAGAAATCATAATAGTTATGTAAAATGTGTACAAACTTGGATTTGGAAGTTTATTGGATTTATAACGGTTTTGTTATTAAGTGTATGAGTTTAAAAGTTATTCCCTTTTATAAAGCAATAGAAGGATGCATAAGATATAAACAGGGCTTAATAGAATTGACACTTAATGAATTGAATAAATTACCCATTTATGTAGATATGTATAGTGGACTATAAATGGCCTAAGCAAATATAAAATGGGATAATCATTGAGATTTGTACTATGAAAATAAATAGTAACATTTATTTGCAAGGAATAAAAGACTATTTAGGTGACTAGAATTTAGAGTAATGACTATTGTATGTTACCTACCCTTGTTTCTTGTTAATTTAGATTTTGGGAATCAAATTCAATTTATCCACCAATTTACCGCAGTTAAAGTGAAATGAATTGGTGATTGAGAAATGTTAAATACAAATAAGATGTAAACCAAAGAAAATCCCATGTGTAATAAATTATGTAGAATAAAGTAAAGAAACTAGGAAATGAAAATGTGAAAATGTGGATGCAGTGAGATCTTAAGTGATAATAACCTTGTTAGGCAAGTGATAACGGAATTTTGTGTATATGTAATATTTACTGGTGTGTCAAGTAATAAACACATAGATGCAAGAAAAGGGAAGTTGGTAGCAATCTATATATGTTATTTATCTTACTTAGTATATTAAATAAGGTTTGGAATTCAAATTTTAATTAAAGGAGTTGGTAGCACGTTAGTAGGAAATAATTGTAAGGGTGGGATAACAACTACTATAAACTACATAATTTAAATGAGTCAATGAACTAATTTGAAATAACGTTCATCTAAATATGAGTAATTAAAATGGCGGGGTCAACAATAAACGTTACTTTAGAATTAATTTATATTTTAACGGAAGTGTGAAAGTAAAGCAATAGAAGCGTAAACTTATCAAGGTAGAATTTAGTAGTGTAATGAAAAAATGTTAAGAATGTTATAGTATAATGATTGATTGGAAATCAAAATTTACTTGTTTGAATGTAATTTAGGGAAATTGGATTTAATTAAAATAAAAAGGAAGAAAAAAAAATTTGGATGAAATTTAATGTTGGAATATTATGTAAATATAAACTTAGATAAAATTTAAGGATATCTACGTAATAGAGTGTAAAACCAATGTTAATTTCATCTATTTAATACTAATAGGTTAATAATAGAATGAAGAGTAAATTTAATGTTAAGTTAATATGAATTAAGGTAATATTGGGGAATAATGTGAATTTTCTTCATAATATGATAAGTTGTAGAATACAACGTAAACTTAAGTATAACCTTTGGATTGAAAACATTGTTAAGGGTTACCTGTTAAATTTGGATGGAATTGGCAATAAATGTTACACTTATGGGTAAGGAAATAAAAATGTCCAGAATTTGAGTATATTAAGAAATGGGGATTGAAATTGAAATCTTGCAACGAATCTGATAATACGTTACATAAGTGTTAAATTAAGGTAACATTTGGAAAATATGATAATGATTTTCAAATTGAACAAGTTGTGGAATTAATAAGGATGGAAGAAAAAAAAAATCAAGATTTATTTTATTTATTGGAATGAAAAATTTATAATTTGATTTATTGCGAATAATTGAAATTTAATTTGGTAATTGGCGAAATGATTAATGATTGAATTAACATAGAACTTGTTGTTAGTTATTAAAATTGTTTAAGAAATCAAAGGAGAGAAATTTTATAAAATTTTAAATTTTGTAATTGGATTGGCTAAAGTGGGAAAGTGGAATTAATCAACGTTGTTACTTTTATCTCCTTCCCTATTAGATCCTTATGTGATTGCATCCACATTTATTGTTGATTATTCCTATATATTGTCACCAATTAATCGTACTTGATGTATGTTTAGCAATTTTGTCACACAGTTAAAGTATGAATATATATATATATATATATATGATGTATTCAAATTTTTCTGTATCTAGCACTTAATTAATTTAGAATCAAACTAACGAAACGTGTCATTTATTTTTGTCCCTCCATATTCATTTTCTTTCTAATTAATAAATACCTCTTTTTAATACCTGCTACTTTAAAAAAAAAGGACTGTTCATATTTGCTATATTTCAATACCAAGTGTTCATATTCACTTTATTTCTAATTAATAGCAGCCTCTCCTTTCAAATCTATTTGTCCCTAAACCTAACTCTAACCTTATAAATAACCTACTTCTTATTCTTCTATTACATTTTGTTTCTCCTAACTCTAACCCTAGCCTCCATGCTATTCTTCTTCTTCTTCTTCTTCTTCTTCTTTTTTCTTGTTTTTCTCAAAGCTCCTTATTATCTCTCATTTTAATTTTTTTTTTCCCTTTCTCTTCAAATATTCTTCTTCTTCTTCTTCAAATTTACTTCTATTTCAAACTTTCTTCTTTTCAAATCTAGATCTTCTCTTCCGTTTTCAGTTCTTATTTTAATCATTTTTTTTCAATTCTTCTTTTTCAAATCTTCTTTTTCTTTCAAACCTTTTAAAATACATACATTCATATAATAAGGAGGAAAATTAAAGTAAATCGAAATAAAAGAAAAATTACGGAACAAAGTTAGCAATCAAGAAGAAGCATATGCGTTTTTCACGAGGGAAGGTGGATGTGGCACGGTATTTTATTTTTGTTTTGTTTATTTTTAATTTTTTTTTATTTCAATTGCAAATCGTTTAATTGTGATAACTTTCACATACGAACTCCGTTTCACACGAAATTTCTTTTGTTAGGATCGTAATTAAATTCCGGATCTGATGATGCTGGTTTGGATAAATTTAGAGACGTCAAATTTTGGGTTTAAATCGGATTTACATTCGATTTAAATTCAAAAGGTGAGTGTTTTAACTCACTCACAATTACTAGAAGCTTTTATGTTTATTAAATAAAATTTAGAAATGAATAGAAATTTATTTATGAGCTTTTGGCATGTTATTTCACCCATATCTGTTGAATTGCATTTTTTGAATTTAGCTGTTAATTAAATTGATTGATTGCGTATTAATTGGTTGTTAGAAATTATTGTTTGCATAAGAACTGCTAGTTAACAGTTATGTCAATTATCACTGAAAATAAACTGTTAGATTTATAGTTGATAAATATAATTTGAATTAAACTGCCAATTATTACCTGTTGTATATTCCCAAACATATTTTGTTATTGGTTGATATTGCTTGATGTTTGTGACTGGATGATGGATGTGTTGTTGAATGGATGTTTTATTTGATATCATTAAACTACAAGTTAGCATACATTTTACATTTCATTCGGGATTGTGGTTTGAAATGATAAAACCGCAAAGTTTTATTTTTTAAATTGCGGATTGAAATGATAAATATCCGTATCACTTGACCATAGGATAGAAAATTATATACAGGCACCGCGGTCTATATATAACTATTTTAATGTGATTTCTATGGTTTGGATTGAATACGGTCTATAAATCTTAAATTTATATTGTATAAATATTTTATTCCATATTTATATACCTATGAAGTTGAAATTTTGAAATTAAAAGGAATATAAATTTCTTTATTGAAAATGGAAGAAATTTAGAAAATGGAGTTTGGTAAATTTATATCCTATGTTTAAATGTAAAGTTGGAAATTTTAAGATATGATATTTGTAATTGGATTTTCCCAAAATAAATAGAAATGGATATTCTAGTATAATTTGAAGTGGAAAAATTCTATATATATATATATATATATTACTAGAAATTGAAGTCTTATTAATTATGGATTTTATGTGAATGGTCAAGATTAATTAATAGAATATTGATTTTGAAAGGATAAAAATCCAACTTTAGTTGAAATATTAATGCTCAAAAATGGATATAAATATATATAAAATTGAAATGGTTTTGGGACTTGAAGTAATATTTTGGATTTTGGTTTAACTTTAAAACAAGAAATATTTGGAAAGCCATGTAATTTATTCTTTATAAAGCAACAGTAAAGTTAAACCTTTTTAATTCGCATACCGTTGAATATCCAAACCATTTAGTTTTGAAAATAATGGTTTTAAAATACTATGGATTTTCGAAGAATTATGTTGAAAGTTACAAACAAAATATTGGTTACATGGGATATTAAATAATAAAAAGTGACATAATTTTTGGAAAGGAAAATTTTATTTGGGAAACGATATCATTGATTTGGGCTTTTATAAAATAATATGAAAATAAATTGTTTGTGTTTTTAAAGAAGAAATGATATCGTAATATTATGGTTTGAAAGGGATTATATTCTGGTTTTAAAGTATAAACTGTTTTTAAATAACCGCGGTGTTATAATAACGATTGGTTGGCAAAGAGACCGGGATCGGATATGGACATACTCTCTGTCGATACCGAAAACCACTTTGACTAACCGTGTACGCGGTGGAGATTCCAGAATGAAGTAGGTGGTGGCGACGTTTCCTGTAAGGTAAATACGTGGACCCAACTCCCGTGAGTTGGCATAAGGTGGCTAAAACAGGAGCGATTCTCAGGCCAATGAGGTCATTCCTCTGATCGGACGCTCCTCTTCGATATTATACGTTGACTTGGATTTGATTCAGTGGCCACTTCTATATTTTGATTTTGGGGAGTTAGTCCGAGGTGGGCGGTAACTGCGGCTACGCGTTTCCACCAGCCTGGATAGCAATTGGTATATCTACCCTGGCATTGCCTAGTTGTGCCGTGTCACCTACCATACCGAGCCTTTACTACGAGTTTCTATTTGTGTCGTACCTATGGAGTATCCTCTGGTAGCCTCCCGATCAGGAGGTATTACGGTACTGTATAGACTATTGGCATTTTACGTGTTAAGGTGGAAAATGTAAAGCCTTAACGCTATTTAAAAGTAAGTTTATTTTATAAATAGACACTATTATAATAGCGCAATATACTACATAGTAAATAGTTTAACGGATCCTTAGGAGATGTAAATCCCGAGCATCTCTTGAGTTACTGTACTCATATTTATTTCTGTTTATTTAACTCACATAAGATTTTCTAGTCTGACTCAAGTGTTTTTGTCTTTTCAAATTCGCTTGGGTCAGTCCGAGCATTTCAGGATAGCAGATTTACCTTGGAGGACGAAGACGAAGATTCAGCATTATTTTATATATAGTATTGCACCACACACTCTTAATATTCCGCTGCATTGTTGTATTGGTATGTGTAACTCTGATATTTATTGTAAAAGAAGAATCAAGCTTTTGTAAACTGTTTATGAAACTGTATATTTGTTATTATATTTTATCCTTCCGCTGTGAGATTCTGTTTTGTTTTATTTCTTCTCTATCTTTCTCATTTACCCCATAACAATCCGACCTTCCGTATGGTTTGAATTGGCACGTGTGTCGGTTTAAAGTGTGCGAAAAGAGTGGACGTTACAGATTTCGATGAGACCGGGATCGGGTTTCCATATTTGGATATCCTAAAACCACATCGATTCCAAATAACGTTAGGTCGTGAGTCAAATTGGAGCTTGTGAAGACTCGAGGTGTAAGGGCTATACGTCAGTATAACTCTGTGGGTGATTCCGTAATGAGTTGACGGAATAGACCTTATAGATTCGAGATGGTGATTTAGAGTGCAAGGGTTATCGTTGTTAACTCTGAGGGTGATTCCAAAATGAGTGTAACGAGATAATGCCTTCCGTTTCGTTCGAACCCGGAACGAACTTGTATGGATTGAATGCTTTCAGAACATCGTCAGGTGGACGATGAGCATTCTAAGTGATATGTCCTATAAAGGTAATCGTAACCTCAAGCCTTATCAACCGGGAATGGCTAAAACAGGGGAGGTGCAGCAAAGCTTCGTGGGTCGCACCCACTGGAGAGTAAGATTTACCCCTGTCTAGAGGTCCCTTTTATATTCGGTTGTGTGGGCGATTGATAGCTAGAATCGCCGGGGTTGTCTTATTTGGAACTGTTTAGTAAGGAACGGGTCCGGCTTTGTGTTGCAGGGGATTGGGAGTAATCCTCGGTGTGGTGATCTAGGCCACGTACTGTGACGGGCGGTACCCCAGTAGCCCTGCTATTGTATGGAATCCAAAATCCAATAAGTGCCAACGGTTTTGATTGTATTACCCACTTTTGTGGCTAGTAGCTGGAATTTAATCATGTAACAATTTCGGCTATTTCATATTTACTTGAAAACCTTAGACCCTATTATAATATCACTGGATTTCCTATCAAATGATTTGGTTAGCGTAAGGTAAAAACTTTTCCATGTTTATGTGTGGGAAGTCTTACGTGATACCTTTTCTTTCAAAAGGTTTTTAAAATTAAGCAGCTTTAACCCGTTTACTCACACCAGACCCATGTCTGACCCGAAGTTTATTTTTGTTTTCATAAACTCTTGGGTACTCAAATTTTTACGAGTAGCCAGGGGATTCAGGTTAGGTTTGACGAATTCAGGAGGAGAAATGGAGAAGGAGGCTTCCGCGTGTAGATATAGTATTTCCGCTGTGTGTGTTCTCTGAGCTGTTGTCTTTGAGTTGTATTGAGCTGTATAACTAGACAGGTGTTTATAACTGTCTAGTATGTGTTGATTATGCTATGTAACTCTGATGTCTATGATACTATGTAAAGTATTATGTGATTAATTTAATTTATTCGTTCCGCTGTTTAGATTCTGATGTTGTTTCTTCTTCTTCTCTGTCTTTTCTCTTTTCTATCCCTTTCTTTCTTAAAGATGATGCGTCTTTCCGTGGAAAGATAGGCGGGTCGTCACAAACTATCTTTCCTTTTATAATATTCCTTTCTATAAATCTCTTTTATATTTACAGACTCCTTTTATAAATTCCAAATTCATTTATAAAATTTCTTCTAGACATCTCCCTTTATAAAACTCCAAATTATAAATCCCATATAGTTATTACAGATCTTCGGTTTCAAGATATGACTAAATACTTTCCATAAAACGGTCATTCCATATATTACTATAAATCTACAAACATGATTTATTATTTCAATGTATAAAAGAGATATAACTTTCCCTTTTTTATAAAATATTATTTATAAAACTGTATTTTATTATAGAAACACCAATTATAAATCTCCTTTTTATTTACAAAATACCATTTATAAATCTATTCTTTTATTTATTAAATTCGTTTATTAACTAATTCTATTATTTATAAAATGTTGTTTAGAAATCTATCCTTTTAATACAACATTTTATTTAAAAGGTTTCATAAATACTTATTTCAAAAAAATTATGTCTTCTTTTTAAAAAAAATACTTTATTACAAAAGATAAATTTCCTCTTTTATTTTCCTTTAAAATAAAGACTCATCATTATGTTAACTTTTTAGTAAAATAATTACTCCCCAAAATACATTTAAAACATTTCCAAAAAGGTTGCAGAAAATAGAAAAGTACAAATACTTTTTTTAAATAAAATAGTCGTAGAAAATTCCAAAAATCACCTTTACGACCCTTGTCCAAATCAAAGCCATTTTCAAATCCAAACGGCAAATAATGGTATTTCCAAAATATTATAATGATGCCAATAACTGCCATAGCACTTAACCAATGCTGCTACTACTACCTTTATCACTAAAAAGTTCAACTTTTAACATATATCAACGTCATAGCCAATATAGCCAGCTACCAAACTTTGAGCATTCAATAATTTATAGCATAAATATATAAATGAAATTAAAATTAACAGTGGTGAGGAATCCAGATTCCTCTATAAAATTCTCTAATTTTCGTTTTAAATGCCATTTTCTTTTCAAAGTGGAAATTTAACCAAACCAAACCAATAAATCATTCAAACATGAAAACAATAATTTATATCTATCATATATCATATAGTATTTATCTAAAGGTGAGTAAACTCACCAAAATTCCAGTTGACGCTTAAGCGTTCTGGTTTTGATCTAAAATTGTATGACATTCCATTTTAGCTCGAAATTCCACCTGCTCCAAACTTGACGAAACCAATTCCAATGCATAGATATTGCTCCTACGAGCACAATGAAAAAAACCATGTCTTGATTGGACCTCGTATGAAGAAGTTATTCATTTTATAAGAATTAAGTTGATTCTATTAATTAGTTTACAAAATTTATCCACTAATTACCCATCATCAACACTGATCATCCTCTCTCCTCATCTCTTCCTCTTTCCTCCATGAAATCACAATCCGACTTTGCTAACATTTATTTCTTCACGGGCTCCACCTCCCCGACCTAAAAACATGATGCTCAACCCCCTCCATCAATTATCAACCTGAAGCCATGCTTCCCCAAATCCTAAATGTGGTGACTTTCCACAAGGTACTGCACCACCTAAAATTTCCACCACACCTTCGTCTTTCCATAAGAAACACGAATCCTCACTCCACCTAGCCTATCTCCTCTTTAATTGGCCCAAATTCAAAACCTTAAATTCCACTGTAAATATTTGACCACTCCAAAACACAACCTCACACCCCCCATCTCACATAAATTTGAAGCACACACTCACACGAATTCAATGAATCTTATTTCGTAATTTCTCATTGAGTGTAGTATTTGATTTATTTTTTAAAGGAAAGGGTTTGGTTTTCTTCGTTTATAGGGAAGGAAAAATGGAAAGATGAGAGGGAAAATAAAAGAAAGAATGGGAGAGTGAAAAGCAGGGAGGTAGGTAGAGGAATTTCATTATTGAGGTGCATAATAAAATTAGAAGCATTTTAAATTGAAAATATTATATGTATTTTTTGTGAAAGGTTTATATTAGCGCTGTATTTTTTGTTTTAGCTTATCTTATTTTTGTATTTCATGATCTCAATTGTTTGAAAAGCAGCAAGCAAGGAAGTAGGTAGAGGAATTTGATTATTATGGTGCACTATAAAATTAGAAGTCAATACCAACACATGAACATCCAAAATATATTCCCATTAATTCTCTATTCACAAGTACGTGCTTTCTTTGTTCATAGGTATATGTGTAAATATTTTTTTTGCTTAAATGTATTCCCTACATATCAAACTATTTTGTAATTTTATGCACCTTCATTATTGATTTGATTACAAATCTTTATTTTAATTCTATTATTCACACTATTAATTTTCATACCTAAACATGCATATGTAATAGTTGATATAATCAATTGAATTGTCTGCATTGTAACATAAAATATGAACCACCATTTGACTTTCTAAATTAAATCAGCATTTTCACTACTCCATTTTTATCTACAAGAAAATGCTCAATGAAAGGTTACCATAAATGCGCACAAATGGTTATTAGGAAATAATTATGCAAGCTTTTACTCTCATTTTATTACCTTCACAATGTACACATGATTCATTCTTCGTAAGCACAATTATCATTTTTTCCTACCTATTTTGGTTGTTTTAAGTTTTTTCCTATCTATACTCTAACATATAGTTTAATAACAATGTAAAAGGAACTCAAGTAACTATTACATTCATAATATATTATTATTATTTTGATGAAAGAGTGGTCCTCTTACCTAAAAATAGAATCAATACAACAGTTTGTTGGCAATAATCAATTACAAGAGCGGTATATCATCACTATGATGATCCAATAAAAGTTTCAATGAAGCAGAGAACAAATATTACAATAACAAAGCTTTCTAAAAAACCGAGAACAAATTAAAAACTACAGGGTGCTAAGACAGAAAAGCACATGGGGAATCACGACCCGGGACATTGCAGTAGAGTTATCACGATCTGGGCGGAAGGGAAAGCCGCTGGAGGGTGAAACAATGAATCGCTGTTTCCTTAGTGTGTAGCTGATCGGAGGGCAATGAAAAGCACGTTGCATTTGAAATTGCAGTAAGATAATTAGAGCCAAGCAAATTGAATATGTCTATGTATTAAGCCATATGCTAAGATGCATTATTCAGGGCAATAGATGTGCATTGAGAAGAACTGATGATCCAAGCGGGCATGTGCTTAGTTAGAGTATTGGAAGTGCATGCGCCATGCAGTGCACAATTACTATGCTGTGGCCTAAATCCGGAAGCCTGCAGAGGCAAGATGCTTCTGCTAAGACAAGTCTGCAGAGACAAGGTGACCGGGTAAATAATCGGGCCAGGTGTTGAAACTAAGCTAAGTGCTGGTGCAAGAGTTGAGAGGTGATCAGGTATTCCTTAATTGCATGCACATGCACAGAGAGAAGAACCTGTATGGCCTGATAATGCATTGGATGTGCATGGAGTTGAGAGGGAGACGATGGCGAATGACAACCTGCGGTGAGTAAAAAATCTATTATATATATTTATATGCATAATATATTATTATATGAGAATTTTTGCATTTTTTTAGAGAAAAGCTTATTCTGTAAGAATTTTATATGTTGGTATAATTTCAGTGATAAATGCTAATAGTTGAGCATTTTGTATGTTTTGGCGTGCAATTGTTTCCATGACACCAAATGTACACATTAGCATGTGCTGCTAATTTTCTCCAAGAAATGTGTGCATAATCTTTAATATGTGCAATTCTAAACTTTTTTGTAGATAAGTACATGATTCATATCAATTTTCAAACAAATGTATCCAAACTCGTTAAAATTGCATATGCGCCACATTTTAGAAGTTTGATTAACCTTTTAACTAGCTGCTAACATCATAATGAAATCAATGATTATGGTTTGACTAAATAGGGTACATTTACACATTTCATGTTTTACGAATTTTTTGATGATTTACAATTTACAAATGGACATTTACAGCTTATTATTCTCTTCCGCAGGTATAGTCAGTGTTATGTTTATATACTTTTTAATATGTTAATATGTGATCTACAAGGCTGTAACTTAACTAATGCCAGTGTGTACTAATTGTAACACAAGATGCATTTTCGTTGTATTTTGTAGGTTCATGTTATGATTTAAACCATGTACTATTGGAGATGTTTTGCTTTAAGAAGTTTGCTTTGATATAATTTGGTTTGTATGACCTGAAGTATGCATGAAAGTGAAATCTTAGGATTTGTAAATGGAATCCAGATGTTTGTATTTAATATTAACATGAGCTATACTTTTCTTTTTCTATTTATTTTTTGGGCTTTTATTTGTCGTTGTAGCACACAAGTACTATGTCCAATTTATTGAAATTTGGATGAGGAATTAATGATGGTTTAAATGGACTATTGATGCAACAATTGCTGTCGTTTATCACGAATTGAAAAAATATTACTTGTACCAAATTTTTTTCATATAAAACTAATGTAATTCATATAAAATATTTCCTATCACGTGGTTTTAACTTCCCCTTCCACATGTGAGCTACACATCATGTTTAGAGATTATTTTCTTTCCACACGCATTGGTATGTTATGGATATTCCTAACCATGGAACAGGATATAAATAAAAAATGATAAAATTTACTGGAATCCATTTTCTAAATTTTAACTATAAAATTTATTATCAAATATTACACAACGTCACATCTAGGTAGTTTCTAATAAAACGAGTTAGTAACATATTTGAAAGCATATCAAGTTTTATGTTTTATCACTTCAAACACGTTATTTAACTAATTTCATATTAAACATGCTAGTAAGAATATTAATGTAAAGGAAAAATCAAAATATATACACCAGCATCAAATAGTTTTATACTTCAGAAATTCTTGAGGGTTCGCAAGGAAGGGAGTATCAAGGGAAGTGCAATCTATATGGTGGGAAAAAATTCTTTATATGTTAATATGGTGATTTATTGCTTTTTAAAAGAGATATAATGCAAGTTTTCTAAGTTCCAAATTATAGGAAACTCTAATATTAATATTTGTTACATTTCTCTGGATATCGATATAATAGTTGATTACCTTTTTTTTACCCATTTAATTATTTCCTAAAATAACTTATTCCCATTCACATTTCGATAAACAGTTGATTTTAGCCTATACACACATAAAAAATGCAACATTACGATTCAAAAAATCTTGCAAACGATGTTTTTTAATACCAATTCGTCATGCATATGTGCATCACACATGCCAAAATACTTGTGTGTGTGTGTTTCTGTGTGTGTATATACAAAATACATTTACATACACACACATAATACGCACGTACATATATATATATATATAAATGTATATGTATATATCCCAATATCTACATAGTAGATATATCCTATTATCTACGCATGTATGCAATTACCATGTTATTGTTTGTTGTTTTTGTCACTTTAAACATATTGTTATAACATATAGGTTCTTGTATATTGATTAGGTGTAAATTATAGCGCTAATTAAATTTTTTTCAAAAGAGGAAAGGTGGAATTAATCAATGAGCCATCTTCTCTCTTTCCTTTTAGATTTTGATGCGATTATATCTAAACCTTATTGTTTGCGTAAAAAATGGTCACAAACACCCAATACCGTGAAAGCACCAGTGTATGAATATAAATCAGCGATATTCAAAAACAAATCACAGATCTCATCAAATAACCCAAATACGTTTGCACAAAAGATGGGCAAACAACTCCAAGTTGTATGATTTAGTTGATTTTATGTTGTTTGTAATGATTTAGGTGGTTTATGCAAATACGTAAAAAGCAGGGACTGAACTGTAAAAGACACACAGATTTATAGTGGTTCGGCCAAAATGTGCCTACGTCCACTTTATATGTTATTCTCCTTTTCCAATCCGATTACGAGTACAAAGCTTGTAGTACAAGTGTATGAAAGTTGTTTGAAAGTTCCTTCCAGGTTTGAGCTCTCAAACTTCTCTCCCATTGTTGTACCCCTGCCCCTCTATTTATAGAGTGAGGCAGGGGGCAGAGGTCCTTGGAGTATATAGCTGCTGGTGGGCCTGGGCTGAAGCAATCTGGCCTGGCAGCTTTCTGGTTCGACGGCGTCTTGGTTCGGCGGTGAGTGGTAACATGGGTGATTCGGCAGGTAGTGGAGATAGGGGCTCGGTGGTAGGTTGGATCGGTGGTAGCATGGTTCGGTGGTAGCATGGTTTGGCTATGCTTGGTCCGGTAGTTGTAGGCTAGGAGTTCCATTCGGCAGTGGGTTTAGAGGTGTTGGTTCGGTAGGAACAGGGAGAAGGTTGGTTCGGCTAGGAGTTGCTTTGGGTTTGGTTCGGTAGGAAGGGGGGCAGGAAATGCCGAATGAGACTTCGTGTTGGGAATGCCGAATGAGACTCCACTTATGAGAATGCCGAATGAGACTTCATTTATGAGAATGCCGAATGAACCATGTGGAGTTCGAATACCGGACGAACTCAAACACTTGAACTTCCGGATGAAACCGAGGGGTTTTAAGTACCGGATGACACTTGAACTCGGGGAGTGTAGTGTCGAACGAACTCTTGCCTTGCTTCCAATCGATTTTCAATCCGGACCTCCATCATTCCTTGCCAATTTGTCGATATTCCAGTTTTGACCAAAAAATGGGATAACACTTTGCCCCCCAAAACATGCCTTGTGATAACAAGGCGTGTTTTGAATAGTTCCGAATCCAATATCCAAAGTTCATAGCCATATTGCCAGAGTAGATCATCCTTGACTGCTCCGAGTCGATATCCAATTCCAAATCCAATGACCAAAGCTTGAGCCAATTCCATGTCCATCCGAACTCGACAACCGATCCCCAAACCATCCTTATCCAATAGCCAATATTCGAATCCAGGACCTCTCTGGGTTGATATCCAAATCCATAACTTCTCCGGGCTCTTGCCAAGCGCAATCCACACCTGACGGATGTGATCCAGTGTCCCTGGACGTTGAGCTAACCTCTCCGGGTTCTTGCCAATTGTAATTCACAGTTGACGACCTTCTTTCCGGGTTCTTGCCAAGCGTAATCCACACATGACGACCTTGGTCCAGTGTCCCTGGACGTTGAGCTAACCTCTCCGGGTTCTTGCCATTTGTAATTCACAGTTGACGACCTTCTTTCCGGGTTCTTGCCAAGCGTAATCCACACATGACGACCTTGGTCCAGTGTCCCTGGACGTTGAGCTAACCTCTCCGGGTTCTTGCCAATTGTAATCCACAGTTGACGACCTTGGCCCAGTGTCCCTGGGCGCTGTAAAATGTCATGGCTTAAGTCCTAAGCCGAATCCTGGTCCCTTCGGACCCTTGCCGAGCATAGTCCATACTCGACGACCTGAAAGTAACAATTGATAATATAGGGCCTAAGTCCTAGGCCGAATCCTGGTCACTCCGGACCCTTGCCGAGCATAGTCCATACTCGACGACCTGAATGAGTCAATTTACCACGTTCGGGCAAAGCAACTCACCCCTTGCCAGGTATAATCCATACCCGACGACCGTTTATCAAAAATCAGATAAAAATCCAGTCAAAATCCTATCCAAAATCCAAATCCAAATCCAAAATCCAAATCCAGAATCCAAATCCGAAAATCCAAATCCAGAATCCAAATTCAAAATCCAAATCCAAAACCAGAAAACTAGAAATCCAAATCAACATCCAAAGTTGAAAATAATCGTCCAGAGGAAAATCCAAATCAAAAGGCGAGAAAAACCAGGAGCTCAATCCAAGCTCCAAAACCGAAAACCAAAAAGAAAAGCAGTGTCCAATCCAAAAGCAAAAGATAAATTTCACAAACCATAGCATCGCAGCTTATCATCATTCAGAGCATGCCTAGGGGCCATCTCCGTCCCCGTACATGTGTAAATGACTTGGTTGCTTGCCAATAGTTTGCTACTTATTTCATATTAACCTGGTCAAGGGACGATCAACCGACCATCATTCATGGGCCTCCCACCATCGTAGCTTGAGGCAGGAGGCGGTTGCTCCTGCCTCGCTGTTGCATTCCGAGGTCCAACATATTGTGGCAGCTGTCCATTCCTCACATGCTCCTCAATTATGTCCTTTAAGTGCCTGCAGCTGTTGGTGTCGTGTCCATCCAAATCATGGAAGATACAGTGCCTTCCCGATGTCCTTTCCCGTTCTGTTGGTTCTCTCCTAGCCGGCCTCCGGTAGTGAAGGCGATTTCGAGTATTCAGGTATATCCGCTCCAGTGTTTCATTCAATCCTGTGTATGTGGAAAACTTTGGATCCTTCCATTGCTTCCTAGCATTTCCAGAATCACCGTCCAACTTCCTTTTTCCTTTGTCTTTATCCGAACCATTGCTGGATGGTCCTCCCACCTCAACTGCATTAACCTTTTTCAATTTTAAATCCGTACTCGCATCTTCTTGTCGAAGGAACCTTTCTGCCTCGTGAAAGAATTCGTCGAGATTCTGTGGGGGATCTCGTATCAGAGATACCTTGAAATCCGAGTTCTCCCTGACTCCTGATACTGCTGCCATTAAAACCATCGATGGATCGGGCCGATCCACCGAAGCAACTGCGGCACTGAATCGAGTTAGAAAAGCTCTAAGCGATTCATCCATCCTTTGCCTTACCGATGTCAATGTCATCACGTTCTTCGGTCTCTTGACATGAACCCGAAACTGTCCCAAAAACCTTTCCACCAATTCCCTCCAAGTCCTGATAGATCCTTCTTCCAGCTGCCTGAACCACATCGCAGCTAAGTCCGTCAAGAACAAAGGGAAGCATCGGGCCATCACCTCCTCTGATGCCCCCAGCACCTCCATGTGTCTGGTGTATCTCATCAAGTGATCCGTAGGGTCTTCCTTGCCATTGTATACCTCCACGCTAGGTAGCTTGAACTTAGGTGGATTCTGAGCCATCCTTATTTCCCGAGTGAACGGACTCCTGTTTACTCCTTCCAAGTCTCCGTTGGTCAAACCACCTCGCACAGTCTTCCTGATTATATCTACCAATCCACCATTGTCTGTCGGAGGTTGCCCCCGAGGGAACTCCGGTACATACTCTTCGTGTAGCTCGTTAGTAGCAACGTTGGTTCTAGCCTGTTGAACTCCTTCCAAAGGTTCTCCTGTGTTGAATCTTGTGGGCCTGCCCCCAAGCCCTTGTTGATTGCCACCTGGCTCCGTATCCTGCCCTTCATTGGGTTCCGTAACCCTAGCTTCTTGTCCTGCATCCACAGCCGTTGTAGCTGTTCCTAAGTTCTGCATCCCTGCAGCTCTCATTTGCTCCAAGAAAGTTTGCATCATTTCCTGTTGACTTTTCAACAACCTCTCTTGCAGTGAATTTGTTATGGCTTCCATTTCATCCCGGGTTATGTAGATCGAAGCCGGTCCTTCCTCACCTCCGGAGGATGCTTGTTGACTTCCTCCTTGTTGGCTTCTCTCAGCCCTTAGCCTTCTACTGTTTTGCCTAGTCATTGTCTTCCAAATCCAAACTTCTATCCGATGTAGCGGGTGCTGGTCCTTCTCAGTGAAAGCACCAAAATGTTTGCGTAAAAAATGGTCACAAACACCCAATACCGTGAAAGCACCAGTGTATGAATATAAATCAGCGATATTCAAACACAAATCACAGATCTCAGCAAATAACCCAAATACGTTTGCACAAAAGATGGGCAAACAACTCCAAGTTGTATGATTTAGTTGATTTTATGTTGTTTGTAATGATTTAGGTGGTTTATGCAAATACGTAAAAAGCAGGGACTGAACTGTAAAAGACACACAGATTTATAGTGGTTCGGCCAAAATGTGCCTACGTCCACTTTATATGTTATTCTCCTTTTCCAATCCGATTACGAGTACAAAGCTTGTAGTACAAGTGTATGAAAGTTGTTTGAAAGTTCCTTCCAGGTTTGAGCTCTCAAACTTCTCTCCCATTGTTGTACCCCTGCCCCTCTATTTATAGAGTGAGGCAGGGGGCAGAGGTCCTGGGAGTATATAGCTGCTGGTGGGCCTGGGCTGAAGCAATCTGGCCTGGCAGCTTTCTGGTACGGCGGCGTCTTGGTTCGGCGGTGAGTGGTAACATGGGTGATTCGGCAGGTAGTGGAGATAGGGGTTCGGTGGTAGGTTGGATCGGTGGTAGCATGGTTCGGTGGTAGCATGGTTTGGCTATGCTTGGTCCGGTAGTTGTAGGCTAGGAGTTCCATTCGGCAGTGGGTTTAGAGGTGTTGGTTCGGTAGGAACAGGGAGAAGGTTGGTTCGGCTAAGAGTTGCTTTGGGTTTGGTTCGGTAGGAAGGGGGGCAGGAAATGCCGAATGAGACTTCGTGTTGGGAATGCCGAATGAGACTCCACTTATGAGAATGCCGAACGAGACTTCATTTATGAGAATGCCGAATGAACCATGTGGAGTTCGAATACCGGACGAACTCAAACACTTGAACTTCCGGATGAAACCGAGGGGTTTTAAGTACCGGATGACACTTGAACTCGGGGAGTGTAGTGTCGAACGAACTCTTGCCTTGCTTCCAATCGATTTTCAATCCGGACCTCCATCATTCCTTGCCAATTTGTCGATATTCCAGTTTTGACCAAAAAATGGGATAACACTTATTGCATATTTATTTCCTATTTTTAAACGCCAAACAACTTCGCTCATTATATGTTTCCCCTATTTGTCATGCTATTTAGAAATATGAGTATATTTGATGTAATCATACCATTCCAAATATCATATCTAATTAACATAAATTTAATAAATTAAGAATTAGACAATATTAATAAAACATGATTTTATCGAAAAAAACTAGATTGGATATGGTATTATATATTAGATTTCATCACCACAACAAATTGATCATATTACAACTTTTTGTTTGCAATGTTCGCACAGTGAAAGTTGTAATTAATATTTGTAATAATTGTTTTTTATAGAAAGTTATAATAATTTTTTTTACAACATTTTGTATTTTGCAGTTGTAATAAAATTATTTAACAACTTTCTATTCTTAACCGTTGTATATTAATTAATAACAGCCTTACTTATAGGTTGTAAGTTATCACGCGCAAATACTTTCAATGAAACATTGTTAACTCCAAATAGAAATTATTAGCAAACACAAATACTCCCTTTCGGAGATCATAATGTTAAATTTAAGAACATATGTTAAATTGACACAAAATCACATATAGAAGGAAAAAAAACATGCTTAAGAAAGAAAGAAAATTTTTTGTTTCCCCTAATTAATAGACATATTTGGTTATGTTTATTTCTCTCTCTAATTGGCTAATCAATTTATCTTTTTCTATATAATATTAATTTGGAAATTAAGTAGTCGACATTATAAATAGGGCCCAAAAGTGATAGTGGAAAAGTGTGGAAAAATATTTGGTATTCCTCTCTTCTTTCATCTTTATTCTTCTTCTTCAAACACCAAGAAGCCATTGTTATATACGATTCATTCTCAATTAGGTAACTAATCTTACTTTTTTTTTATTCACTTTTATTTGGGGGTTCGATTGTAAACAATTATTTTTTGAGAATCATTATAAATGATTGTTGGGTGGAACCTTGTGCGTTGCTCTCTTGATTTCATTGCGTTTTAGATCTATTTTCACTATTTTTTATTTTCAAATATTATTATTTTCATCCAATTTTATCTGTTTGTACTTAGGTGATATAAGATTCTACGATAGGCTTCCGAACCAATTTTTTACTTTATTAGGTTTTGCGCAACAAAAATCCTAATAGCACAACAAGGTGCAAAAATAGAACTTGGTAAATTTAGAAAATGTTTGAAAATTTGGAAATTTTCTAAAATTTCATTTTTTAAGTTTTTTAAACAATAGAGGAAATAAATAGTTCATATAATTTCAAGAAATAGATCAACAAACTTTAACATATGGATGACCATTTAACCAATTTAACCCATGTAAACGATGTAAATAACATTCATCGAGTCGACTTAACGAACACAAAGAAAGATTACCGATATTAACACCTAGTTTGATGATCAATCTTAACTGATTTGACAGCTAGCCATGAAAGCTACTCATACTTTCACAGTTCTTTGTCATGTTACTTCATGCTTTCGGCAGCTTATTATCAAGTTTCCAATAACACTTTACTTAGTACTTCGATGGTTCATGGTCATTTACTTCAAAGTTTTGATAGCTCTTTATCAAAATTTATATTACAACAATGGTTTTATTTCATAGGTAGCTCGTGATGAATATGTATTTGAAATAAATTTATATTTTATAATGTATTTTATCCATTATTTAAACCCCTATACTAACTCAAACAAAATTACCAATTTGTTATGTGGATAAATAATAACCTTGAAGTATCTTATGAACTAAAAATAAAGAATGAATTATTATATGTATGTATAATATTTACTAAAATAAAATTATTTCATATATTGTTCGTCTCGTTAGTTTTTATACTACTAAAATATTCGGTGTCACTTATTTATGTATGTTTGTTGTAGCTTGACATAGTTTTATGCTTCCCATTGCCAGATGTATAACCCTAGCTCTGTTTCTTACCTCAGTCGTTCCTCTTTTATTTAGGTCGAAAAAACCCCAAGTCAAAAAAAGATTTAATCGACACTTATCATCTGTCATCACTCTAGTCACCTCACCTATTGCCGCATCTTTTCTTCTATCTGAACTGCTACAACCACCCACCTTGTAATCTCTATTGATTCCCATGCTCTAGTGTGTGATATCTGCCCACAAGCTTCTTCGAACTTATAGGTGATTTAGCATGTTTTTTTACAGAAATTTTCGATGGCATGGTATAATAGTTATTCTTTAGTTTGCTTAGATGCTAATCATTATTACTGATTTTTGGAGGTAACTAAACAAGAATTGTTTTCACCTTCCAATAGATTGCGTATATTAGTAGGTACAAGTTTGTTTCTAATTGATATACTTTTTTAGTCAAAATTTAAATTGATTTTAGGTTTATTAAGAGTCTTCTTAACTATAACTTGAATACATGTACATGAGCCAATTTAAGATTTTTTATTTTTATTTTTATTAATCAATAAATAAGACATGATAATATATGAAAAACGTCTGATAGATCCATATTCAGTATTTTCTGATGAACCCTGGTTGAAAAAAGTATTCGTGGAACATCTGAAAGGTACAGTTATTTTTTCAAAAATTTAATAGACCTATTCGAACCTACAAGTATTAGAGAAATTAAATACCTACTCAGTAATGATAAGTATGTTGATTTAAAAATTGCGATAAACATGGTGGTGAAATTAATAGTAAGGATTGAATATAAAGCTCTACACTTAATTGGGTTCAAAAAGAAGTTCTCAGGTCAAGATGCAGTACTAGCTTGATACGAGCTAAGGATCCGTGGACAAGGCAAAATGCTAGATGATTTTTTGGCTACTGATACATAGACAACTACGGTGATATCAACTGTGAAAACGCCAGATATGTAAATCGCTATACTTATATAAAAGTAGTAAAACTAATTGCTTTTGAAGATGAAAGTGGAGAATGAAAAACAAGTGTCTTGGTTATGATGGAGTTAATATGTGAGTCATTACGCTTTTGTGGCATTCATAACAATTTCATTGGAAGAACTAAAGATAGAAACTGGAATATTTTGGTTACCAATGAAATTTCCACGAACGCTACAGAAGCGTAATGACACACATGTACTTTATAAGTGCGACACTTATTTACCACCCTCTAGGTTCATCCTTAGAAGCATTAAGTTTTACTGCTTTTGTTAACGTATAGTGAGCTACTTATCTGAAATTTCAACGATGATATCGCTATAGTTGCCTGTATATCTAATAGTAAAAGAACCATCTATCCTTTTCTCTTATCTAGGATTCTTAGCTCGTATCAAGCAAGTTCTCTATCCTAATCTGAGCGCTTCTTTTTAAATCCAATTTAGTACAGGTCTTTATATTCAATCATTAGTATTAATTCCACCTACATGTTTACAACAATTTTCAAATCAAGACACTTGTCATTATTGTGTATAAATGTTTAATTTCTCTAATGCCTGTAGGTTCAAACATGTTTGTCAAATTCTTGAAAAAATGATCGTCTTTTCGATATTTCATGAAAGACATTTTGAACCAAGAGTTATTCATCATATAGTGTTGAATATGGATCTGTTACATGCGTTTCATATAACATGATGAATGTCTTGCATGTACCAAGAGCATCCTAAATGATAAGTAACTTTATATTAGAAACATTAATTAGAAATACGTTAGAAATCCATTTAGGATTTGAGCCTATATAATTAGAAAATCATCCTAAGTTCCTTATCACTTTCATGTACAAACTTGAAGAGGCAATTATTTGTATTTAAATATGGAAAAAAAGTATTAAATATGTAGATAGTTATATATTTTTAATGTAAAAAGAGGCAATTATTTGTATTTAGACATGGAAAAAAGTAGTAAATATGTAAAATAGTTATATATTTTTAATGTTAAAAGTATTATGGTCTAATGCAAGATCATAATGATGTTATTATATTAAAATTCACCTAAGTATTAAATGGATACTTTTAAATGGTAAGGATAATGAATCACATGAACATTCTGTTTTCTTTTCACCTTTATATATCTCTCCGTGTGTGTCTGTATGTATGTATGATCCAACTTTGTTCATCTTCTTAAATCGGGAACTTTGGTCAAATCTCTCTTGAAAAATTCTTGTAAGCCTGTTATATATCTAGCTTCTAAAATATTTGTCCAAAGTAATGATTACAAAAGGTTTGTAACAGTAAAAAATAGCCATTTGCGAGAATGAAACCTGATTGATTTGCGGATATTTTCTATTTTTGTGAATTATATCATACCATTTGCTTATGATTTCTAACACCACGTCAAATTATCCATTGTACAACACTTGATTTTTTACAATTTGTAACGGTTATTATCATTACAATTTACCAACATTTGTTTCCATTGGAAAAGTTTTGGAATGCTTAAAATCGTTATGATAGTTGTGTGTTGAGCTACTTATCTGAAATTTCAACGATGATATCGCTATAGTTGCCTGTATATCTAATAGTAAAAGAACCATCTATCCTTTTCTCTTATCCAGGATTCTTAGCTCGTATCAAGCTAGTTCTCTATCCTAATCTGAGCGCTTCTTTTTAAATCCAATTTAGTACAGGTCTTTATATTCAATCATTAGTATTAATTCCACCTACATGTTTACAACAATTTTCAAATCAAGACACTTGTCATTATTGTGTATAAATGTTTAATTTCTCTAATGCCTGTAGGTTCAAACATGTTTGTCAAATTCTTGAAAAAATGATCGTCTTTTCGATATTTCATGAAAGACATTTTGAACCAAGAGTTATTCATCATATAGTGTTGAATATGGATCTATTACATGCGTTTCATATAACATGATGAATGTCTTGCATGTACCAAGAGCATCCTAAATGATAAGTAACTTTATATTAGAAACATTGATTAGAAATACGTTAGAAATCCATTTAGGATTTGAGCCTATATAATTAGAAAATCATCCCAAGTTCCTTATTACTTTCATGTACAAACATTAAGAGGCAATTATTTGTATTTAGATATGGAAAAAAAGTAGTAAATATGTAAATAGTTATATATTTTTAATGTAAAAAGAGGCAATCATTTGTATTTAAACATGGAAAAATATAGTAAATATGTAAAATAGTTATATATTTTTAATATTAAAAGAATTATGGTCTAATGCAAGATCATAGTGATGTTATTATATTAAAATTCACCTAAGTATTAAATGGATACTTTTAAATGGTAAGGATAATGAATCACATGAACATTCTGTTTTCTTTTCACCTTTATATATCTCTATGTGTGTCTGTATGTATGATCCCACTTTGTTCATCTTCTTAAATCGGGAACTTTGGTCAAATCTCTCTTGAAAAATTCTTGTAAGCCTTTTATATATCTAGCTTCTAAAAGATTTGTCCAAAGTAATGATTACAAAAGGTTTGTAACAATAATAAATAGCCATTTGTGAGAATGAAACCTGTTTGATTTGCGGATATTTTCTATTTTTTGTGAATGACATCATACCATTTGCTTATGATTTCTAACACCACATCAAATTATCCATTTTACAACACTTAATTTTTTACAATTTGTAACGGTTATTATCATTACAATTTACCAACAGTTGTTTCCATTGCAAAAGTTTTGGAATGCTTAAAATTGTTATGATAGTTGTGTATTGTGTAAATAAACCAAAGTACGAAGGACAGATTTGTATTTCTCTCTTTTATTTGTACTCGTACCACTTCTCATGCTTCTAACACACATTATTTACTCTTTTCTCCAAAGCTAGCGTTGTGATCTTCCGCCTACATCAACTTAGCTATACATATTTCTTGTAGATCTAAATCTACTTATGGCATAATTTGAATTTTAGCTTAGAAATATATTTATGATATTAAGATTTAAGTTGATTGTAGTTAGCATGAATTAAATGTTTGTTTTAAATTCTGACGCGATTCGATTTTTATTCATCTTTATTATGGCGAAACTGTAGATCAGAGAAGCTAGTGCTTATGATTTATGTAACAACCCTGGTTTTGATGCCTACATGTAAATATTAAATTATAGCAGTGGTTATAATTTAATATTGAGAAATAAATATAAATTGGAGATTTAAAATTGTTTATTTTAAATAAATAATGGATTTAAATTTAAAATGTGAAAACAAAGTTTTTAAAACTTTATTTTGGTTCTTTGTGTTAAAAATGAGTGAAATGATTTTTATTTGAGATAATCTAATAATTCCAGTAATTATTGCCAAATGCTTCTTTTATTGATTTTTAAAAGGTAGAATTTGATTTAATATGTGTATATTATAATATAAATATAAAAAGGTGAAATTTGATTTAAAAATAAGTTCTTGTTGTAAAATTGGTGTTAAAATGGTTTGTTGTATTTTATTACAGAAGAAAATAATTTTTGTATAATTTTTGGTGATGAAAATAACATTTTATGTACATATTTGTGTAAAATTGTTATTTATTTCAAAATAAGAGTTTTTGATAATAGAATTAATTTTTATAACAAAATTATCTATTAATTAGCTGTAAAATGTTTTATTAAACATGAGAATGTGTTTGTATAAATTTTATTATGTTGAAACTTTGAGAAAATATGGTTTTCGTTTGATAACATATGTGTATATATGTGTTTTAGAGCTAATATAATTCACTTAGCCTAATTACTTTTCAAGTGAGTCTAAGACCATTTTCACCTAGCCTATAAAGAAATGAGAAGTTCTTCTTCTCATAAAACATATGTTCATTTTTACTGTAAGAACAAAACAGAAAAAAACAAAGAGAAAACCTTCCTCTTTCCAAAACCTAGGCTATATCTCCAATCTCTTCAATAATATTTGATTTTTTTATCAAATTAAAGCTATATCTCTTAGG
Organism: Allium cepa; assembly: GCA_030765085.1. Taxonomy (NCBI): domain Eukaryota; kingdom Viridiplantae; phylum Streptophyta; class Magnoliopsida; order Asparagales; family Amaryllidaceae; genus Allium; species Allium cepa. The sequence goes on along the minus strand of CM060943.1, from coordinate 1,015,298,752 downwards.
TAATCAACACCAAAACTAATTCTATTTCATCGAATTTGGATTTTTGCAAGAATTGATTGTCAATAATTAGTTTTTCTTGCTTGTATATTGCTCTAATATTGTTTTTTTTTTTGAAATGGTATTTAGATACAACATGCTAGGATAACATATCACAACTCACATGTTAATAAATGTTCGAATCACGCTATGCAAATTTCGAACTTGTGACCTCTCACACAAAAGTTGAATCACTTAACCACTAGGATAATGGTGCTTGTCGCTCTAATTTTTTTATTTCTCTAGTAAGCTCTCTCAAGGAAAAAGCTTGCAACTTCCTTCAAGATTTCTCTAGTTTGCTCAACTAATTCTTTAAATTCGCAAAGGTGAGTGCTAAACTCACATCATCTAGCTGAAGCAATGAGATACAGGCTGAAAAATACTAAGAAATTGTTTGCTTTTTAGTTTACAGTAAAAACAGTTTTGAGTTGCTATTTTGAATGACCATATCTTCTTATTCCTATATCGAAAATCGTTAGTTCTTTCTTTATTTGAAATCTAAAGTTTTCTACTATGTGCATACTAAATTTTAGTTCAATTTGTGGGCTTTTGATCATCTGTTTCATGCTTGTAACTTGAACCCGCGATGGTTTTCTGGCCTGTACACATTTCTATTTTGAGCTACTGCAAACATGACCTAAGTCCATGTTTAAGACAGCGTATCACTTTCATTTCCTGTCGGAATTGATCAATTCTTTTTTTATTTGAATGTAAAAGTTTTCTTCTATGTGCATACCAATTTTCAATCCAGTCTGAGGAAGTTTGGTCATCTGTTCCACGCCTGTAAATTGAACCCTAAATGGTTTTCAAGCCTGTACACATTTCTGTTTTCTAAGCTGTTGCAAACATGGTCTGAGTCCATGTTTGAGACAACATATCTCTTTCATTTCCTATCAGAATTCGTTGATTCTTTTTTATTTGAAAGTTGAAGTTTTCTACTATGTGCATATCAATTTTCAGTTCAATTTGAGGGCGTTGGGTCATCTGTTTCATGCCTATAATTAGAACCTGAGATATTTTTCAAGCCTGTACACATCTCCGTTTTCTAAGCTGCTGCAAACATGGTCCGAGTTCATGTTTGAGACAGCGTATTTCTTTCATTTCTTGTCGGAATTCATTGATTCTTTTTTATTTGGAAGTTCAAATGTTCTAATATGTGCATACAAATTTTTAGTTCAATCGGAGGTCGTTTGTTCACCTGTTTCATGCCTCTAAGTTGAATCCGAGAGGGTTTTTAGACTCAGTAGAATTGAACATGGCCTGAGTCCATGTTTGAAATTTCATATCTTTACCGTTTCATTTTGGAATTCGACGAATCTTTTTTCCAGTATATAAATTGTTCTACTTTGTATGTATCCAATTTTAGACCATTTCTAGGTCATTAAGCCATTCGAATTATGTCTGAAATTTGGATCCGGAGAAGATTTCAGACATGGGTAATGTTTTTGCCTATGCACTTCTGGTTTATTTCTTCTCCAACTGACTGTAGCTGGACTTGGAGAAATATGTTGAGAGGTAGACAATTATTTCTACCTCTGGTGCAACAGAGAATGAAAGAAATCAACATGATATCTTTTTGGTCTGATCCATGGCCTTCAAAAGGAATCATTTTAGCAAATATAATTGATTATGAGATGAGAAGATCCACTGGGATTGGTAATACTGCTACTCTATCTAGGTTTTGGGCTGATGATAGTGTCTCCCTTCCTCATTGTAGCTCTGCAGTGGTAAGAACTGAATGGACCGCTATACATAATAGGAAATACAAAATCAGTGATGCTCATATGACTTGGAATGACAGAGTGCATTCAATTAAAAATGTTTATATGGCACTTGATCCATCCATGCAACAGCCTACTTTTATTTGGCATTCTCGTATTTGGGATCATGGTTTTGTTCCAAAGGAGAACCTGTACATGTGGAAGGTAATAATGAACGGTACCCTGACTCTAAGCAAACTCAAAGGCTATGGGGTTGTTCAATGTGACAAATGTCTATTCTGTGGAGTAGGGGTGGAAACGGCTGCGCACTTATACTTTGAATGTGATTTCACTTTCCACTTATGGAGTTCCATATTGCAATGTAATGGTTATCACAGGCCAATGAGAAGCTCATGCATGGAATGGTACAACATCTTCAAGGCAACTAGATGGAAGAATGAGAGAAGTAGAAAGTTGTTAAGAATTTTGAAGAAGGTAATGTACTTTGTTTGGTTGGAGAGGAACAATAGGGTGTTCAAAGGGAAAGCTTCCTCTAAACATGTATTGGTCCTTTCTATTACTAGTAACATATAATACTTATGTGTGCCTTCGTCACTCATGTGGTGGTCGATTGTTGTAAACTGTTGTTCTGATATTTTTGGTTGTTAATAAAAATGGTAGGGGACCGTTCCACCCCGCTTGCTTTGCAAAAAAATAGCAAAGAATAATATATAAATCGTCAGAGAAAATTTCGAAGATTTTGTTCCATAGTTACTTGTGAATCAAAGGAAATACATAGTTTTTTTGAACGTGTTTTATAAATAAAAACTTCCATTGATTTGGGAACAATGGAAAGGAAAATAAGTTGATTTTCAGAATGTTAAAGTAAGTAACTGATCTCTTTATTATCAACGGGTGTGTGGTTTTATTCAAAGAAGAAATTTTGCATTGCAAGAAATATTTGATAAAGTGAAATGCGAAAATAAAGGAGGAAGTAAATTTTTGTTTACACGAAAATTTGCCTTGATTGAATGAGGCACGACCAGCAGTAATTAATTTTGAATGATTGAACTTGGAAGGCTATTGCTAAAATAAAGATTCCATACCACATTTAAACGATTTATGAAAAAGAAACGTGTTATATAAAAAAATTCTTATTAAAGAAACTTGCGTTAATTTATACAAAGAAATGGTTAGGACTACTTGGCAAACATTTGTACTTGTTTAAAATTTGGAAGTAAATGCGATGATAAACTTTTGTTTCTTTTTTTAAAACGCAAAAACAAGATAAAGAGGGAAGGCGTTCATAAAGGAGGCAAGAATTTGATTGAAACAAAATGGAATGCAATATAATTTTGAACGTGAGTTTTGAATTCTAGAGAAGTTGCGTGATTTAAGCCAAAGAAAATATGGCTAGAAATAATATTCATTTAACACTTAGAATTTTATGTCTACTGTTTAATTTATCCATTTATAGCTAAGGTAAAAATTAAGAATGCGTACTAAAGAAGCAACATTTTATGCCCAAATTTAAAACGAAAATAACGTTTTTTACATTTATACGTTTAAAGAGTATCCATTAAATACATACTATTTATACCACCAAATTAATCAAAATGGCTATAAATGTGCAAATTAAAACGCGCCTTTTTATAAAGCTTATTTATACACTATATTTTTTTTTCCAAATTTTATTGCTTAAATAAAACATGATTTTGCTTAAAATTTAGTTATTTACCATTTCAACAAAATAAACCAAATTTCCAACTAAAGTAAATCCTTAACCAAAGTTAAAATTTAAGAAATCTTATCCTTTAATTAAAAATTTGGGTAATGTTTTAATCAATTTTAAAATTTTAGATTTTTATATAATAAACTCCAAAGTTTTATAATTAAAAGAATGAAATATTTGTTAAAATTTTGGGCTGTTACACTCTCCCCTACTCGGAACTTTTCGTCCTCAAAAAGGCAGAAGGTAGGGGAATAGAAACAACCTGAAAGAAAACTAAATTGGAACTTAAAATAGAATCATTAATCTAAAACATACAAATTAAATTTTAAATTAATAATTGATTTCATCTATTTAATTTCACTTCAGTTAAATTTTTCTATTTCAAATTTCATTACTTCATCTTCCAATTATCTTAAAGTCAAAATTTCTAAAATTTTTAAGTTTGAAAATCATTTGTTATACCCAAAAATGTGCTCAATAAATTAATATCTTTTTTTATAACTAAATTTACTTCTCTCAATATATTTTTATCATCTATGTTAAATATGTTTACACTTATTACAACTTCTTAAATTTATTCTTAGTTCCTTTAACATCATTTTATATTGTAAATTATTCCATTACCTTTGTTAATCTTTTTATAAATAGAATTTAAGTGTATAACATTTATTATAACCGCTTAAATTTTATTTATAAAACCTTTTTATATTGTATATTATCCAATTACATTGTTAACTTCTAAAAATCAAGGTAAGTTATATTGAAATGAAATTGAGTATTATACAAATAAAACTTTCAAATTCAATTATCTCAAGTTGGAATCATTTATTCAAAAATTTGATTTTCTTTTTTTTTACAATTGAAATTATTCCTCAAGATAAAATTTAAGAATTAAATTTCTGATTCCCTTCAAACCATTTTGAGATAAATAAATATATGTACTTAATATGTCAAATCAAATTTAAATCATATATCTATATATTATAAATCAAGTCATTTTTTAGAGATTCAAATCAATTAAATTCTCAAGGTAACACTGTAGCCAGACTACAGAATGGTCTCTTCACTTCGAAACTCGAAAATGAATGTCGATGATGTTGCAGTCATCACCGAAATTATTTCCCACTGGGTTTTTGTTACTAAGTATCAACTCCCCAGTAACATTTGAAATTAAGTTACAATGTACTCTTTTCCCTTATTTAATATTATTCCCACTGGGTTTTTCTTACTAAGGTTTTAACGAGGCATTGTCTTGATCTAGAAGAATCAAACGTCTTTTCAAGAAATAACATCTCAAATATGTTGTTAAGTTAAATTATATTTTTATCCTTGACTAAGGTTTTTCCCATCGGGTTTTCCTTTGTAAGGTTTTTAATGAAGTATTGTATTAATACAGAAGTATCAAACTTTACTTGATTCTGTAAATTATTGAAATATCTCATACTATATTGTACTCTTTTTCCTTCACTAAGATTTTTCCCATTGGGTTTTTCTTAGTAAGGTTTTAATTTGGCATTAATTTGATCCAGAAGTATCAAACTTCGTTTGAAGAAATGAGAAAATAAAATATGTCATTGTACTCTTTTTCCTTCACTAAGATTTTTCCCATTGGGTTTGTCTTAGTAAGAGTTTAATGAGGCATTATATTGATGTCGAAGTATCAAACTCTTAGAAGGAATTACATTTTTAATATGATATTTATGATTTCACAGGTTGCACTTTTTTCCTCTTTCAAGGTTTTTCCCATTGGGTTTTCCTTATAGAGGTTTTTAATGAGGCAACACACAATATTTATAACGACTGAATGGATGTATGAAAGAAAGATAATAATGATGGGGAGCAATTGTCATGGACGTTTTAAAAGAAACAATTTCTAGCAACCATATGAGCATCCAAGTTTTCGAAGACGCATATTTAAGGGGGAGTGTTATAATATATGTAAATATATAAGTGAATATGCTTTTGTGTTTTTCTATTAGTCCCACATCATGGGATATGTTCCATCTCATGCTCCAATGCCTATATATAAAGGAGCATGTGTAATGTAATTATATGAATCAATTTGATATAACCAATCTCTAGAATGAATAAAATGTCTCCACTCTTTTCCTTTAATGGCTTCTGCTCTTATTTATTTATAACATATTCTTATTTGTTTATAACAAATACAAAAATATTGGAATACATTGCATATAAACAAGAAAGAAAAACATATTTGGTAGCGTCAACCTACTTTCCTTGATGAACCAAGTTTTGTATATAAAGAAATAAGGTATCTTAGTTTATTATACAAAATGAATACTTCAACATTAATTTGTCACACTTTGAAAAAACGTCAAATTTTAATAAATTATCTTAGAGGAAAATCACTTCATTCCTTAGTAATATTTATAATAGACACCACAAAATATGAATTTTTTTTATTTTTGAGAATGAAATGCGTGTATAATAATTCAACTATAGTATACCATGAAGTGTATAATTAGTTGTTGCGAAGCTATATTTCATATTATAAATCATATTATGATTTTTCTTTTAGCGGTTAAATTTAGGATATGAGTCTATTTATAATTTTCTGTATCTTATAGGTATAATAGGCATAATCGTGGCATTGTTCCAAGGGTCATGATGCACTTTTTATAACATGTTTTATATTTCATAATAGGACTGAAGATAGTATAAGCCATTTTCAATATTATACAACAAGAAAAGTGGTTTATTCATCTATTTGAACGTTTTTACAATTTTTTTTGTAAATATATTAATTATTTAGATTTTTTTCTAAACATTCAAAAAGGACATTTGGCCAAGTGGTTAAGGCGTATGCCTGTTAAGTACATGGAGTTTCCTCGTGAGAGTTCTAATCTTGCAGGCGTTGTTTTCTGATCCCTTTCTAATTTACAAGAATCGTTTGTTGTACTTATTTAATAAGTTGGCATGTTTATTTTGTATGTGGTTAATAAGTTAAACAAATATTGTTGATATATTTTATGCTTCTTCAACATGTACAACTAAGATGCTTCTTAGAGAAATATATCATTACATGTTCCACAAGATTAGAAATTGTATCAAAGAAGTTTCTACCATGTTTATTTCTTTATAGTACAAGTCTATGTGCTCGACGTAAGAGGAGCGAATTTTGATGACACATCGCAACATATTTTGAAACGCCAGTGTCTTTTTTCTTTGTTTATTTTTATAATATAACCAATACAAGAGGAATGAATTTGTGACACATTTTTAAGCATGCTTTGTATGGCCATAGTTTTTACTTAGTTCATTGTCTTCGAAATATTGACAAGGAAAATAATTTTACAACCTTTATTTTTGTGTTATAATCAAATGGCATACAAGTTGGTAATAATTCAGATTCAATAATATACAATAACATAATTACACTCATAGTGTGTTAGGTTGTGAACAAATAATTTAGATAACAATTATAAGCCTCATAAGCAATTTAGCAATTATCATTCAAGGTTAGCAATGGCAGTTACCATTCAAGGTTAGTAATACATGCACAAAAAGCATAGAGCGGTTTTTTCATGACCACGTAATGGAGAAACCACTTCCACATTTAAATAAAAAATGTATATATGCTTAGAAGTAAAATAATAATTTTATTCAATAATACTATAAGAAAAAATATATTACATTGAATAGCTAAATGTTCCTCGATTCAGTTATGGCACTGGATAAGACAAATCATTAACATGATTGCCCACATTTATATCCAAATGGCGTCTTATGTTGTATGTAATGACCTACCTTTTCGACTCTCAAAACTCGACAATAATACATCAATGATATTCAGGTATCGAGCATCCAAATGCCAGAAAGGCCTATGGCGAAAGAAATAAAGACAGAACATAATCACATATCGTAACAAGTAATATATAATATAAAACAGATCTTTACAGAAGAAAACTGTAACATACATACTCAATCAGAGTAATGTAACAGTTCATCTACATGGACAATTATAACAAACTGTCCTCATAACTGCTGATAAATATAAAACAACAAATGCAGTGAAAAATCGAATACACGTGAATCGTCATGGAGGCATCCAACCCGTCTCCTGAAGCTCCAAAGCATCCATAACTAAAAAGGGAAATATGCTCGGGCTAACCTGAGTATTATAAGGGAATAAAGCCCAGATCAGTTTGGTATACCAATTTTAGAAACACATATCATATGGATTTTTATTGTTATAAAACCTTCCCAAAAATAAAGGTATCTCATAAGACCAAGCACACATAAACACGCATGGGTTTTACCTTACGATAACCAAACATTTTGTATTAGAACATCCAGTGATATTATAAATTTATAATGTGATATTATAAATTTGTAATAATGTAAGGGTTTAAAATAAATATATAACATAGATGAAATGTCTACATCTCACGTTCTACTATAGTTGGGTACAACTAAGTCCGTAAGGCACTAACTTGAGAACGGACTCCATACAATGAAAAGGCACCACGGTACCACCTATCACAGTACACCTCTAGAAAATGTACCGAGGGCCTCGCTTAGTGGGACAACCTACATTTAGAAAGGTTTAAATCGACAATAATCCAAACATGTCCAACTTAAACAATCCGGAACATAAATAATCAATGGGGTTAAACAAGAAAAATAAGAAAAGAAGAAGAAAACAAACACAAAATCTCATAGCGGAGTGATAAAAATAATAATCAAATAAATAGTTCATGAAGCTATTTACTATACATTTGATTATAATCTACACATTTATTAGAGTTATATATATACATTAGGGAAAAATAATCAGTAAAGCAGAATAGCATGATCCAGGGGATAATAATAATAGTAATATACCAACTTCTTTCTTCGTCCTCCAGAAACTGATCTTCAATGCACTAGAAAAACTCAAGACTGGTCCGAGCGTAATAAAAAGACAAAACACTTGAGTCAAGACTAATGTACTCTTATGTAAGTCAAATCAATATCATGAAATATGAGTACAATAACTTAAGAGATGTTACGGGATTTTCCATGCTCTAAGGATCCGTCAAACTATCTATATGTAATAGTGTATGATATAATAGATAACGTCTATCACTAAAATATATCAAAATAGTGTTAAGGCTTTACATTATCCCCCTTAACACATTTTTATAACATGTAGTCTATGCAGGTCCTGTAACACAACAAGTAACGTCAGTAGCCAGTGAGTCCCCGATAGGTATAGTACTAAACCAACGTCGTAATGGGCTCGTACAAGGATAAATATGACAAGGCACGCGAGGCAATGCCCAAGTGAGGATTCTACCAGTATACCCTTTCTGGCTGATCGTAACCCATTCGTGGCCGACCATGACAACCAATCCAAACGAAAAAGGTACACCCATCGAGTCAAATTCACAATAGTAATACGAGGGATCAACGTCGCTAGAGGTTGCTAACCTCATTGGCCAGACATAGGCCCCTGTTTTAGTCATTTTAATTATGACACAAGTGTCAAAGCTATCCATCGTCGTTCTCTTACTTCATTCTAGTAAAAGTTCGACAATTCAAAACCATATTCTGGATATCATCCACTACGTACACAGTTGTTAAAGTGGTTCCAAATTTACAGAGAGTATGCCAATTAGAGGCCCCGGTCTCTTCAACAACAAACGTCATTTTACATACCGGTTGGTTCTTTTACATTTCAAAAACGATTCATACTTCAAACAAAAATATCATATTCGTTTCAAAATCAAATCCATTTCGAAATCGTCATATTCGCTTCAAAAATATCCATTTTCAAATCATCATATTTACTCAAAAATCATATTTTACTTAAAATGTCAATTCAGCTCAATATCGATTTCACTTCAAAATTTGTTTCAAATTACAATTTAGGTTACAACTTCAGTCTAACCCAATTTTCATTTAAATCCAAGATTTAAATATAAACATCCCACCTTTGCCCAGTTTGAATTTTTAGAAAATAGTTTTAAAATAGTTAAATAGTTAAAATAATTTAATAGAAAATAGTTTAAGTACTAAAAATGGTTCATTTAGTAAAATAGTATGGAAAATCAAGATATTTTAAATATTAAAAGAATATAGATTTTAAACCATTTTATACTAAAATAATTCATTTAAAATAGTTTCAAAGTCAAACCGATTCACTTTCTAAATTTTCCAATTCAAATGGTTCCAATTTCCATTTCGATTTAATCGATTCAATTCCGATTTTAAGTCGAATTTTACTTCGATTCCAAATTAATTTCAAATCCAATTCCAAATTAATTTAAATTCTAATTCCAAATTAAAACCATTACGATTTATCTCAGTTTCGTTTTATATAACTTTTACTTAGCAATATTCAAAGTTCGAATAAAGGTCCTTTCTTTTAAAACAAATCGATTTTTGAAATTCACATCATATTTCCATTATAACATAAAAAATTTCAACTTCGATTAATTGAAAACTTTCACTAATCAAATTGAAAATTCAACATTTTGAGCTCCAGTTCAAAAGTAATTCGATTTCTATAAATTCGATTTTCATTTCTTAAAATCAAATCATTTAAAAAAAATTAAAACAAAATATAAAATCATCTAATTTAACCAATTCAGTGTCCGTATATAATTCTCTATTCTATGGCGTAGTGAATCAATTATTTCAATTTAACCAGGGATGGATATATATTATTTCAATCCAAAATAAATGACACAGGTATATATTATTTCAACCTATTTCTTAATTTATTTGAAATAAATCAATTTACAGTTTTATATACTGTAAATAATATAAAGGATGATAACATGATATATCAAAATAAATAAACATCCAAAATATCAACCAATAGCATCCATCGCAACCAATCATCCAAACAGTCAATAAAATTCATAAAAATTTCATAATTATCCATATCGGGTATTTACGGGCGATTAAATTCTATTTCAATTTAACTGTCAATTCTCTATCAATTAATTCAAATGTCAATTTAAATGTAAATTAAAATTTATCAAATAACAATCAATAAATTCAATCAGTTTACGATATAAATTTAACTGACATAAAAAAATTATTTCAGTACTTATGAGCGTATAAACACTTACCTTTATTTGAAACTGAAAATAATTTCAGTTTCAAATAAAATCCAACTCGATCCCAAATCGTAGATGTCATCGACATGAATCCTCAGCAACTCGTTTCACGTGAAATGGACCTCATACAATAGAGTTATGATTTTATTAATATTTATAATTAAAATTTTATAAATGAATTAAATTAGCAAATTAATTAACCTAAATAATACCTAATCTAGCATTGCACTGTTGATCATCCCTCTCATGCCCACATCATTCTTCCGCCAAGAGGATTTCATTCATCTTTTTTTTCGTTCGCAAGCTCTCTGCCTATGCCGCCGCTCCCTCCATCACGATCACGAGCACACGCACGTGTCTTCATCTCCAGGTGCTCGTGCCGCCTTCGCCATCGCTCACGTACCCAGGCGCCGTTTCTACTTCGTCCTTTATTCGCCATTGTGCGGCTACAACCCACGCACACACGCGCGTCCATCCCCTGGTCGACGTGATTCACCGTTGCTTGTTTTTTTTATATCGATCGATGCTTCTTTTTTTTGATCTTCTCGGTTTGAGAATAGGGGGAAAAAGAAGGGTACGATTGACAAAAAAAGGAGTGGAGGCTGAGCATACGTGGAAAATAGAAAATATATTATTATAATAGAAAATATCTAGTTACGACGTTCGAAATTTGTCGAACTCCAAATAAAGCGTGCTGCCTGACGTACCTAATGATTTCCCCCATTTCGAACATAATCGAACTAGTCTCAAGGCCTAATTTGATCGTATGTAGAAGATAGCTTTTCAAAATCAATTTATTTTAATTAAATTTCGAAATTAAATTTCAACATGTTTCAAGCTCGCACGGCCAAACGTCAAATCCAATTGCCACGAATCTTGAAATCCTATAATAACTCACTCTTACGGATTCGATAAAACTGATTGCTGTCGAAATCCGAGACACTAGCCAAAATGGCTATTATTCACCTTTAAATACAATTTTAAATGTGGAAAATCTTCATTCATATTTATATAAAATTCAAATCAATTTCTGATACCATTTTCAATCATATTGAATACAGACTTCAATTATTTAAATAATTTCTGATAATAAATTTAAAGAATTAAATTATTCAACAAATTACTTAAATAATCATTCGTTTCAATTTAATTTTTCTTTTTATTTATCAACAATATTTCATTTCTATCTAAGTAATTCAATATTTACTATTCAATTCTAACCATGAATTATAAACATGTTCAATATATAGAATTTTCATTTCAATATTTATTATCGCCAAAATCTTCAGAATTGTTTATCTCAAAATTTTATTCAAGTTCATATTCAATAACTACACTAATAATTCATTAAATTTTATTTTTAGCCATTTTTATTCAATAATTATATCAAATTCTATAATTTTAAAATGGTTAAAAATTACAGATCGTTACATATTCCTTCACTCAAAACTTTTTGTCCTAGTAAACGCGTTAAGTACAGAATTTAACATACAATATGTTTTATTTAAAATAATTACTTATAAAATATAAACATCTTACTTTGCAAAACTATTAATATGCTTCTACTACGCCACTCCGATATCGGTTTTATGAAATATATAACTTACGTATAAAAACAAACTATAAAATTTTAAAACTTCAAAAATTTTCTAACTTTTGGATTTATGGAAAATTTCGACAGAGTCTCCTTTGCGTGGCTCGATCAGATTTTTTTTACTATATAATGTATAACACCAACATACCCAATATATATATGAAATATGCATCCCATGTAAACGATGAGGCATCCCGAGGGAAAAAAATATAAAATCGCGGTATGTAATCTAAGAAACGTACCTTATTATTATTAATACGAGCGAATACTCTCATATTACGCAAGCAAAAGCAAAAACGTGCAAGCCAGCTCCAAAAGCTAGCATACGCCCTTCCGTACCTACCCAACACTCAATAAGATATGAGAATATGTATATTGAAAGAGAAATCAACATATATCGTAACTATACAACAACCATATGAGCAAACGTAGCCATGCAATAAAAGAAACATCCAAACAACCATATTGATGCAAGTTCTATAGATAACCATACAATTATTCACTATCAACATTTTAATTCATACACTTCCAATCATGTTAACTTCCATTCTCATTAACATTTTAATTGACTCAGTTTCAATTAATTTACATTCACATCCAATTTATTTGCATTCTCTTTATTTACTTCTTAATTTATTAACATTCACCTATTAATATTCATTTCGTTAATCATAAAATGGATTTATATTCAATTCATTCGATTTTAGTTGACTCACATTCAACTAATTTGGTTTAATCTCATTTTTATTCTATAAACCAACATTCATTGCATTCACTTTGATATATTATAATTCAATGTATTTACATTTGTTCGATTTGGTTAAATTTGTGAAATTCCAATTGTTTCACTTTTTGTTTAACCAATTTCATATACATTCGTTTATGAAATATAAAAAAAATTATTCCACTTAACCTTGCTTAAGTTAAATTTTGTTTTATTTCCACTTAGTATTTTTTTATACAAACATCGTTTATAAATGATCTAAGATTATTATAAATATTTTATACAACATAACTCACGTTTATTATTATTACGTCGTATCTTAAGTTAATATTAATTCATCGATTCACTTTATTTATTCAAATTCATATTATTAATTTACTAAAGTAAATTTTGTTATATAACTCAATTCATATTAATAATTTTTTTCCACAATCAATTCATTCAACCTCTCTTAAGTTAACTTTAATTTAATTTTTTTCTGATAACTTATTCCATACTATATTAGTTATAATTCAATTTTTATTTAAACTCGTTCCATTTGCATTTAATTTTTCACATCCAATTTAAAATAAATTCAATTCAATTGTTCATATTAACTTTACTTATATGCGTTTATTTTATTTAATTTCTTTCATAATTCAAACTACATTTTATTTTAAAAATAAAGTTCTTATTAATTTATTAATTTATTTTATAGCTCAAGTGAAATAATTCTCTTTACTAATTCTCTGGTTCAATATAAATCCCACTCAACTCATTTAATCTTTTATTAAGTGAAATTCTATTTCATTTAATCCATTTTTTATTTTATTTCACTCTATTTTAAATATATTTTTTTGTTACCATTCACATTCAACCAAATTCAAAGTTTTTTTTAGCTTAATATTTCCCAACCTATAAGTTATACAAATTTATTCACTTAAAATTTCATTTTATTATTTTATTTAAGCTTTCATGAGTTAAACTATATTTTATTTACTTTATTTTGCTAACTCAATTAACTTAACATTTCTTAAGTCAATTATTTCATTTCCTATCTAAAATTCAAAATTTTCTTTCGTTTGCTTAACCAAAAATTTAACCATTTTAAATTTGACTTATTTCCCTATTCAAATTTATAAGTTACGAACTTATTTCTTTTCTTTACTATTTTAAATTTATAAGCTATAAACTTATTCCTTGCATATAATTTTTAATTTTTATGTCCAAAACAATATATATATATGTCAAATCATAATTTAATATATTTTTCACAACCAAAACTTGTTTGAATCGAAAATAAATTCCATTTAGTAGAAATTATAACTCAGAAACTCGAAAATGAATACCGACGATGCTACAATCATCCCTAGAATCATTTTCCAGAGACCAAAGCGAGTTTAATGCTTTTATTTCCTTCTGAAAATCTTTTCAAAATATATTTCTAGTCAAAACACTTTCAAATAATATTAATATTAATTTAGAAGGCTTCGAAAACAATTTATTTTGAAGGCAGCGAGTTTTAAATTCAAAAGTTCTCGATTATTAAATCCTTTCCATTTATAAGAAACTTTATAAATATATTTATATTAGTTTCATTACTTCATTATGATAATATTCGTTAATTTACAAATTTGTTATTTCAGACAATACTTATTATAATAACCATGCTTTGGAGATTACCTATATATTTTAAATTATAACCGAAGTTATAATTTAATATTGTAAATTAAAATATATTTGGAATTTTTAAATTGTTTATTTGGAATAACAATGAATTTTGTAAATAAAATGGGAAAAATAAAGTTTCTAACTTTATTTTGTTTATTTAGGAATAAATATAGGATCAAATATTGATTGGATAAGTATTTGGTTTAAATAAATTAAAATATTGGGTATTTATTAGTTGGAGCTAATAAATTAATTAACAGATGCATTTCAATGTTAAATTGTTGAAACAAATCTAGAGTAATGGAAATAAAATTTCAAAAACTTTATTTTGAGAATTTGGATTAAAAATAATTAACTTGTTATGTTTTGGGTAAATACAACAATAATGGAGAACATTGTCAATATTAATGAGAATATGAAATTAATATGTTTTTTTATTAAAATAAAAGATGAAATACTGTTTGGAAATAATATTTTTATGATTCAATTAAGTCAAAATGGTTTATTGTAATTTATTTGACAAAGCAAATAATTTTGAACAAGTTGTGTTTTAAAAACAACGTTTTTACACTAAAACGGCGTAAATTGTAAAATAATTTTAAAAATAAGTATTTATTGTCAAAATATCTTTTTGTAATTAAAATAAATATTATTTTGTTCTAATAACAATTTTATTTGGAAACAAATAGATGTATACATTTTATTTGGCCTCAAAATGAAGAAAAGTGTTTATATGTTGTTATATAGGATAGAATTGTGCACAACTCAATTTTCTCTAAGTATTATAAGGTTTGGGCTTTATGGGATTGGTATTCGGATCCATTTAATACTTTGAATACTTTTGGTGAGATAGGAACTAACAGTACTTTAGTTTTCTCATCTTCCTTCTCAAATACAATTTACAATAAGTGAAAATAAGGAAAAACAGTGGTTGCCTTCCTCTAAAATCAATTACCACTCCAAATTTGCTGTTAATTCAAGAGGAGAATCGGTAATCTCCTCAATACTAGAGTTATTTCATTAAAATCCTTGAATTTAGGTATGAATTTGTCTGTAATGTTTTTGTTTCCTGTTGCATGCCTTTCTTTCAGCTTTTACAGGTTCTGGAGGCACTTCTTCATGTCTAAAGCTTGTATCTTGACTCCGAAATCATCCAAATCTTTGCCAAATTGCATAGGTGAGTACAAGCTCACGAACCGCAAGCTAAAAGTTGAAGTTCCTACGAAATTTTTTTGCAAAATCGTTTACTGTAAAAAAAATTATCTCTATTAGTTGCTAATTTGAATTTTTTGTTTCTGGTTACCACTTTGAATGGCATATCTTTCTCGTTTCTTGCTCAAATTCGATTATTTTGAATGTTATGGAAAGCTTAGACATATTGCTACAATTTTCATGTTTTGAGTTTTTTAAAATTTGACGTTTGCTTGATCAAAATCGTACTTGTTTGTTGATGTCTCGAGAGCAAATGAACAGCAACAGCAATCACAGGCCTGTGAATTGTTTTGGCCATAACTTTTTCGTTTTTAATCAAATTTAATAATTTTGGATGTTCTGGAAAGCATAGGCAAAGCGCTACAAGTTTTATGTTTTGGGTATTCTGAAATATTGATGTTTGCTTGATCAAAATCGTGCTCGTTTGTTGTTATCTCGAGAGCAAATCGACAACAACAATAATCACAGGCCTAAGAATTGTTTTGGCCATAAATTACTCGTTACTTATCCAAATTTAATAAATTTAGATGTTCCAGAAAGCTTGGATCATGTACTACAAGTTTCATGTTTTGGGTTTTCTGAACTTTTGAAATTCGCTTGGTCGAAATTATGTTTGTATGGTGTTGTCCTGAGTGCAAAAGGACAGCAATAACAATCATTGACCTTAAAATTGTATTATCTCGTTTTTACTCTAATTCTTATTTGGTTTTGACATTGGTTTTGAGATATTTTGAGTGCTATGATGCCTATCAGTAGGCTAGCTATATTGGAAGAATTTGAAATTCAAATTTAAATGGAATTCGAATTGATTTTGGGATAAATTTGAATTGAATTCGTACTGAATTCAAGTTATCAGTTTTGGGATATCCTTCTTAGTTTTCATTGTTTTTATAGAACGGTTTTCACCAAACCATTTTTTGAAATATATGGACATTTGAAATTATTATTATCTAGTATTTTAAAATTAGTTTTCTAAGTAAAAATATATTCATTTCCTATAACAAAAATTTTTCAAATATTGGTTTTAATAATCGTTTTCGGAAAATCATTTTAAATTCTTGTTTTACTCTGATAAAATTATTTTATAAATAAAATTACTTATTTTTATGAATTTTGGACGTATGAGAAAGATAATTAAATGGTAAAGTAAAACATGTGGTATGAGACACATGGATATGCTTTATCGCTTAATATCGGACTTATATGATCCAAACCCTTTCGATGAATATTTGAGTTGATTTAAGATGTTATTAAATTTTGGGTAGATTATACTGTCCGAGAACTCCAATTTAGGAGTATATTCAATGAAGGACCATTTTTAGATGTATTTCTTAATCGCCGATGAAATGAGGCGAATCAAGAGCTAGAATCTCCTATTTGGAATTATGGTTATAAATACCCATCTAGATGTCATTTTTACTGGCCGATGAGATGAGGTAAGCTTCTTTATGATGATTTATGATGTTGAGATGTATTATGATGGCTTTTACTTGTCGATGAGTTAAGACAAGTCACGATGCCACTAGTACTCATCATTGAGATGAGACGAGTAGGGTATTGTATTTACTCGCTGATGAGATGAGGCAGAGTATATTTTCATTATGTTTATGATGTTTTACTAGTGTGGCACCAACTAACGACTAGTAAACCGTTAGGTGCAAATGTATGGTATGTGATGTACATTAACACCTATTGGGTTACTATCCGAGAAGTTGAGACACATTCACGATGTTTATTAGTACTATATACCACGAGTACTCAATTGGAGTCATCACGATGTTATTAACTCGGGTCCTTGTGACTGGAAGCCATTATAATATTATAGACTATAGTCATCACAATGTTCATGATGTTACTTGGCTCCAGTCATCACGATGTTTATGGTACCAAATATTAGTACTAGTCACAATGTAAGCACGTGCAGTTTCCATGAAGTTTTAGATGTTTTGATTTCACCTTTTTATGAGGATGTTTATTATAGCCTTAAGTAAGAGGAAGGCTTACATATATTGATGGTTTTATGGTGATTTCTAATCTGTATTTTGAACTCTCATTGAGTTCTATTATGATGGATTTATGAGGTTTTAGACTGTTTTATGATGATTATTTATATGGTTCAAATCCTTGCCTACTTCACTTATATAACTATAGAAGATGAACCATAGTTATATAACCAATTAAATTCCCTTATAAAATCATGATGAACCCATAGATGTCTTACCTTAGAGATAATTTTGATGATACTTATATCGTTCCGTTGGCAACAACGGAATGGTTCTCCCTTTTTTCCTATTATTGTTATCTTTACTAATGATAAGTCCTATCTATCCTGACCCATGTATTTATTACTCGGGTCAGACCGGGTTGCAGGTTAGGAAGTTGGACTCTTAGCTTGCTTACCTTTTGGAATCCATCTTCGGCTTTGGATATAGCATAGTTTTTGTGTAGTTTCCTTTTTGGTTGGGAGCTATATGATCTATATTCTTTTATGGGATGTATGTATGTATATATCATGGTTGAATACCACTTGCTACATGTTGTATTACATTTGATGTATGTATATGTATATTATCTGTGTTGTTGTTCTGTGTCTGTCGACTGTTATAATTTTTTTTTAAATCGATCATGTAGCCAACATAGTAGTGTATTAGAAAGGAATTAAGTATGTTGAACTCTTGAGATGAAATGAAAAAAAAGAGTGCAAATACTGACATACTTATCTCTTATCTAATGCAAGACTATGGTGGTCGCCCTTAGCCAGCCCTATTCTCCGCATTAGTAGACAGAATTACTAAGTAATTCTCTTTGTTAATGTGGGTCTCGGGGTGGGGCATCACAGCTTGGTATCAGAGCTGGATTCAGAACAAAATGTAATAAACACAAAACAATATACACAATTACTATACATCAAGTATAATACACGTGTAAACATCATCCCCAAATTGTAGTTGAACCCCCAAGTGCCATTATTGCAAGAAGGAAGAACACATAGTTTTAGCATGTCTTAAGAAGGGAAAGAGTTTAGGTTTGGGGAATTTAAATGTGGCTCAGGCTTCTGGTAGTGCATCTCAGTCGTGAGGTATATCTCTTACTATTTTGGAAGGCTCTATTCTTTTTCATGACCAATCTATTCGAATCCTCTTCGATACCAATGCTTGACATTTATCCGCACTGGAGAAATTTGTTAATGCTATTAGATGTTCTGGTCTTATTGCTTACTTGAGGATTGCGAATTCTTTTGAGGGGATCTGCAATACTTGACGTGAGAATTTTGGGATTTGTTTCTTGTTGTTTATCTTTGCGTGCATATTAGCACGCTATTCTTTATCTTGAGTTTGGAGTAATTTAAGATGGAGTGGCTGCATTTTATCAAGCCATATTGTGTTATTTGAAGGGTCCTATAGTTAGGCATCCTAATTCGGTTGGTTAGTTAATTCTTGTATTTGGAATATTGATTATGATCACGAAATCTCTTTGTTCACTCTTGAGTATCGAGATGTTAATGACATATCTCGAATTCCCATCATTGTGACTCTGTTGATTTATGTAAGTCCGTTCGAGTACGACTCCCAATCGGGAAATCGAACATTGTATTGATCTCATTCCTGGTTTTTAGCCTTTCGGTCATTCTTCCACGAGGATGCCCACTAAGGAAATGAGATGATCCTTAAAATATAATTGATATTTCTATTCTTATCTCTTTTGTGATAACCCTTTTGGATACTCATTTATAGGCTTAGTAATATTACCTCACCCGGAGTAACGATCTTTCGTTTGTGTTCTTCTTCTCATTCGAGAAGATATTTTACTCTTACCTTTATATCTTGATTTCTTATTCGATCTATTAGTGGTGCTAGGGTCTTTCTTCAGCTTGACCCTACACCAATTCTCATTAGCTTCGAGTTGCGGAGGATAGTGTTCTTTTATCGCATTCCACAATCGTTATGAGTTTTTTAGTAGTTCGTCAACACTCCCATCTATTCCTTCAATCTTGTGAATCGAGTATTTTAAAGGAACCTCTTGATGAGTCTCTTTTTGTGTTTTCATTTTGGGTATATGTAATGAATTATGTTTTCAAAAAAAAAATTCCTCAAAAATTGAAGATATATTTCTAAGAGGAATTGGATTTGGTTTTTGGGATAAATAACGAACATTTTGAGAACTAAATGTAAGATACTTCTTTATTGAAGATGATTTTTGTGTTGGGTTGTCCATCATGTGCTTGGGTTGTCCATCATGTGCTTTAAGAATTCTGGTCGATATGCTTGATTAATGTTATCAATAGGAATTTCCTAAACGCTGTGATGAGACAATCAAACATGATAAATTGAGTCATAATAAGAGTAAACTTGGAAATAAATTAAAAATATTCGAGAATAATTTTTTATTCTGGATGACCTACGCAGCCATTGAACCATAGTGGGATTGGAGGAGTGGCGAGGTGGTTTTGACCATTTGGTCAAAGCTGCAGCCAATCAATAGGGTTATTTATTATAAATCAATGGCGAGGCAATGCCATTATCATAATTGAAATGTATGATTTTGAAATTATTTGTCATTTTTATAAGAACTGTAGGAAGGAGTTTGGAAAATTTCCAAGTGTTGAAAATTGAGATTTTGAATTTAAAGGCAATGAGTTTTGGAACTTTAAGGAGTTTGATTGTTAAAAAAAATTTAGATTATGGTTTTGAAGATAATGAATTTCAAACCCTAATGAATTTAGATTGTAAATTAAAATTTGTATCTGTTGTGTTCCTTGTGATTGTCTTGACTTAGTGCGTCAGTCTAACGACTAGCATTTTGCGGTCGTTTGAGTAAAGTGATCTTCGAAGTAACCATCTCTCATCGGGTCTTCTTACCACAACTGTTGTATCAGTATGACTCCTTCCGTAATGACATATGAAAAATCATCGGTTTGTTGTCGAAGTATGGATAAAGCGATGTTAAATCCCAACTTTATTCGAGAAACTTTTGTGAAATCATTCTCATTCGATAGATTTTTGGGTGGCACCTCATTGTGGTTTTGTTTCGAAAGTGGGATACTTTTGAAATCATGATGCACTGCTCAAGAAATTCAATGGTCCGCAAATCCTAGTATTTATACTTAAGAAAATCATTGAATTTACCAAGCAATTTTTTACCTTGGTCTTCTTTCGACTTGAGTAGAGAGTGGGAAATCTTGACCTCGAGCTTGTCTATCCTTCCTTTGAATGATGAAATAAATGTGTTGAATATAAATTCTTTTCTTGAAATAGCGAGGATGCAATTTTGTTACGGAGGGAGTCTGTAGCAACCCTGGTTTGGAGATTACATGTATATATTGATTGGATAAGTATTTGGTTTAAATAAATTGAAATATTGGGTATTTATTAGTTGGAGTTAATAAATTAATTAACTAATGTATTTCAACCTTTAATTGTTGAAATAAATCTAGAGTAACAGAAATAAAATTTTAAAAACTTTATTTTGAGAATTTGGAGTAAAAATAATCAAGTTGTTATGTTATTGGGTAAATACAACAATAATGGAAAACATTGTCAATATTAATGAGAATATGAAATTAATATGTGTTTTATTAAAATAAAAGATGAAATACTTTTTGGAAATAATATTTTGATGATTCAATTAAGTTAAAATGGTTTATTGTAATGTATTTGACAAAGCAAATAATTTTTGAACAAGTTGTGCTTTAACAACAATGTTTTTACACTAAAACGGTGTAAATTGTAAAATATTTTTAAAAATAAGTATTTATTGTCAAAATATCTTTTTATAGTTAAAATAAATATTATTTTGTTCTAATAACAATTTTGTTTGGCATTAAAATGAAGAAAAGTGTGTATATGTTGATTATATAGAATAGAATTGTGCACAACTCAATTTTCTCCAAGTATTGTAAGGTTTGGGCCTTTTGAGTTTGGTATTTGGATACTTTTGTTAGATAGGAAACTAATATGAAACGACCCGACTTCCTACCTCCAGGAAATCGCATCATTTAGAAGAAAGAAAGGGATAGAAGAAGAAAAGAAAGAGAAAGAAGAACACAACAACATCAGAGAACTCACAGCGGAACGAATAGAATATAATATATCAAATAAAATATTACATAGTATCAGATTACATCAGAGTTACACAACTATACAACACATATTAGACAGTTATAAACATCTGTCTAATTCATACAACTCAAGTACAACAGAAGAAACAGATACCAAACACAGCGGAACCAAAATATATCTACACGTCGAAGCCTCCTGCTCCATTACTCCTCCAGAATTCGTCAAGCTAACCTGAATCACTTGACTACTCATACATAATATGAGTACCCAAGAGTTTAATAAAACAGAAAATAAACACTCGGGTCAGACAGGGGTCTGGTGTGAGTAAACGGTTTAAAATTGCTTAACTTTAGAAAAACCTTTAGAAAGAAAAGGTATCACGTAAGACTTCCCACACATAAACATGGAAAAGTTTTTACCTTACGCTAACCAAAACATTTGATAGGAAATCCAGTGATATTATAATAGTGTCTAGGGTTTTCAAATAAATATGAAATAGCCGAAATTGTTACATGATTAAATTCCAGCTACTAGCCACAAAAGTGGGTAATACAAACAAAACCGTAGGGTCTCGTAGGGAAAATGGGTTTCCATCAATGGCAGGGCTACTGGGGTACCGCCCGTCACAGTACGTGGCCTAGATCACCGTACCGAGGATTACTCCCTTCATCCCCTGCAACACAAGACCGGACCCATCCCTTACTGGATAGTTCCGAACAAGACAACCCCGGCGGTTGTCCGGATCAACCGCCCCACACAGCCGAATATAAAGGGACCTCTAGACAGGGGTAAATCTTGCTCTCCAGTGGGAGCTACCCACGAAGCCTTGCTGCACCTCCCCTGTTTTAGCCATTCCCGGTTGATGAGGCTTGAGGCTGCGATTACCTTTATAGAACACATCTCTTAGAATGCTCATCGTCCGCCTGACGATGTGCTGAAAGCATTCAATCCATACAAGTTCGTTCCGGGTTCGAACGAAACCGAAGGCACTATCTCGTTGCACTCATTATTGGAATCACCCTCAGAGTCAACGACCATAGCCCTTGCACTCTGATTCGTCATCTCGAATCTATAAGTACTATTCCGTCAAACTCATTACGGAATCACCCACAGAGTTATACTGACGTATAGCCCTTATACCTCGAGCCTTCACTTGCTCCTCTTGGATTAACGACCTAACGTTTAATTGGAATCGATGTGGTTTTCGGATTCCAAATATGGAAACCCGATCCCGGTCTCATCGAAACCAAACGCCATTTTAATGTCCAAGTTGTACTTAAGGGATTTAAACAGTTTAACTTATTCAGGATGATATAAACAGATAGATGAATAACATTATCACAACAGATAAGTCATATAAACCATTCATCTTACAAGCAGCATATCACATATCTCATACACATCCATATCATCCAATATCAACAAAACACCCAATATCAATCATCCATTATCATCCAACATCCAATATCAATCATTCAATATCAACCAATCATCCAAAGCAGAATTGATTAACTCTTAATCGATTTAATTAACCTTTAATTAAATTAATTACTATCCTTTAACCACTTGGATTATCTTAATCCTACTTCATTGATTTATCACAAATCAAATTCATTTATCATTCCTTAATGATCTTCTTTAATTAATCTTCCTTGATTAATTATCTCTTAATTACCTTCAAGTAATTATCCTTAACCATATTCAGTAATTATCCTTTAATTACTATCATTAATTACAATAATTAATGATCCTTCATTAATTAATTAACTATAATTAATTACATTAATCCTTAATTAATTACAATTAATTAATCACACTTAAATTAATTACTTAAATTAATTACTTCATTAATTATATTAATTAATACTCTTTATTAATTTATAATCCTTAATTAATTAAATAATTAACTTGTAATTAATCTTCTTATTAAATATAAACAGTAATTAACAATTTGTAATTACTTATCTTAATTAATTAACTTCTTAATTAATTATCTACAAATTAATTATATTAATCCTTGATTAATAAATCAAATTAATTAATCTTTAATTACTTCATTAAGTAATTATTAATCACATTAATTAATTAACTTAAATAAAGTAAGTAATTAACTCTCAATTACTTACATAAGTAATTATCTCTAATTACTACTATTAATAAAACTTACTTAACAAATAATTAATTACATCATTGAATAATTCTTAATTCATTAATTAACTAATTACTTCATAATTAATTAACTTTAAAAACAATTATATTAATTAATACCTTAATTAATAATATCAAGTGATTATCCATTTATCACTTCTACTTTAATTACTTCCATAAATAATTTCCTTCTTAATTACCTTCCATAATTAACCATTAATTACTTCATTAAGTAATTACACTTAATTAAACCATAATTAAGAGATTATTTAAAATTAATTAAACAATTAACTAATTATTTAAAATTAATTAAACAATTAATTAACAACTTATATTTAAAATCCTTGATTAATTTAGAAAATATTTATCTTAATAAATTCTTTACTTAATTACAAATCTTTTTAAATCAAGTATTTTAAAGTTAATAACAAAGATAAATTGACCCTATTTGTCTTTATAATTTATTATTTGAATTAATCAAGATTTTAATAACTTAAATAAATTATTCAATTTGGTTTATAAAATTATAACTTAAGTTTTACTTGAAATAAAGTATTTAGAAATCCAAATTTAAAGTTTTAAAAATACTTGAATCATTAAACTTATTCATTTATAATATAATTTGAAACTTAAGTTATTAAATCATTACTTAAACTTTTAACTTAAAACTTTGATTTATTACCTTGATTCAAGACACTTCTTCTTCTTCTTCTTTTTTTAATTGAATTTCATTATTTAATTAAACTAACTACTTTCAAAATCCATCATCTAAAACATTTTAAATTTGAAAATAGAGTCAATTATCAGTTTAAAGGTTTGTTTTATACTATTTTAAATTAACAAGTTTTTAACTTTGTACTTTGTTTCTTTATAAACCTGTTTATAGCTAAATGCTTGATTCATTTGTTCAACTCAAGTTCATTATCAACTTAACCTAACTTTATTGCAAACAGACAATAACTGCATTAAAAAAAAAACAGAACCGATCAACCCAACTCGAGTCAAACACAGCTACACACGAGCCTAACCACGAAGCAAATCCCAGCTTCACCCTCTTCGAGTCTTCCCTGTGAAATTCGCGAGAGCTCCTTCGGGTTTCCTTCATCTTCCCAAACACGCAACTCTCCAGAGCACCCAAACGTGCATGTGCACGTGCCCACCTGCCGCCGACCACCTACGATCACCGCGACTATCGAAAACGATCACATAACCCACCACGATCACATATGAAAACCCAGAAACCACGATTGCCCCTCGAATCGAAATTCGAGCTTTCGAACCAAAAAGTTCGAAACACGGCAGCTGCTACCATCCAAGAATTCACCCACGGCCGATCATCACCTCGCCATTACACCCTGCCCTTTACACCATCGAACGCCACACCCAAGAACATCGTCCACCCCCAAAATGAGCAAACTCGGTGCGACATGCCCACGGCAATGTCTCGTTGAACATGCCGAAAACAAGCTTCAGTCATAACCCTAAAATGACCAAATTCGAACTAATCGAACACTGGAAAAATTCAATAGGATTTTTCCCAGAATCTACACTTCAAATACCACCTTCAATCCAAATTTCAATTCAAACCATCAAGTAATTCAACGGCAATCACTAAAAGACTCAAAAAGGGTCAAACCCAAATTTCCCAATAAATACCCAATTAAAATTCTTGAAATGCAAGCCTAAATTCATGATTTCTCATCACGATTACATATATATAATTCAAATTTGAAATTAAGATAATTTATTTTTGACAGAGATCAAGATTTCACTGTAAATTCAAATTTAAAAATTGATTTTTGAATTTAAAATTTCAGAAACTATTTTTAATATTACCAACAAACATAAATCTACAACTTTCATTCACATCTCAAGTTAATATGGATTTAATCTATAGATTTTTTTTGAAATTTTGTAGCCACTACCAAAACTGTTACTAACAGAGAACAGAAATTCAATGTATATACATGCATACTCAACCTGTTCAACAGCATATATGTTCATTCAGATAAATTCCAAACAGAAGAACTTTAATTCAACCAATAATATCAAATGCATTGTATTCAAAACAAGATTCAAACTGTTTTTAAGATAGTTTACTCACCTTATTTACTTGCAGAGCATAGCACAGAGCATACTTTAACTTCCAGGCTTGCTGTTGAAATTAATTCCCTTGCATGCTTTTAGTTTTGAAAAAAATGTTGAACAGATCTGTAATTTGCTGTTGAAAACCCATGCATGCTTTTAAATTTGCAGATTTTAGATTCTTATTTTCCAGGCTTGCTGAAATTGTTGTTGCAGATTTGAAGAACCTCACTTAGTTGCAGTTAGATTGAAGTTGCATTAGCTGTTATCCAGGTTTTACATTTTCTTCAGATTTAGTTGCAGATCTGAAGAGCAGATGTGATTTTGCAGTTCCAGGTTTTTGGAAAGATTTATGTTTTGTATTTTGATTTAATTTTGCTTTTGATTCCAGTTTTCAGATTTTTGGAAGTTGTTTCTACTTTTCCATAAACATTTGAAAGAAAATAAACAAAATCAAAAAGGTTATGTTTTTATTAAAATAAAATGAAGACACTTGTCTCATAGGTATTTAATGATCTTACACTTGTTTATTAAAGAGATTTACATAATTACACATGTCTCTAAGTATTTAAAATAAACTTTTATTTGATTTTAAATATAAATATAAATTTACATATTTACTTTCTTAATTGATAAATACTTATATGTATATAAATAAGTTTACTTTTAAAAGAAAATATACTAAACTAATTAAAATATAATTAAAATCTTAAACATTCATTTTTATATGTAAACATTTTAAAAGAAAACAAACAAAACTTGTTTAAAGTCCTTTAAAACTATTCTATTTAAAAATAAATAACAATCTTACATTTGAAGCAATTAAATCAAACTAAATTATCCTTTGAAAATCTTATTGAATTTAAAACAAAACTTTTAAAATTGCAATATTCATTCTTACCTACATTATTGATAGATTAAATTAAATTTCAAAACAAATACCAAATTACAACATATGCTTACATATATTACAAATTGAAAATTCAACTTTTAATTTAAAACAAAAGATTTCCTATTCACAATATATATCAATTATATATATATTATAAACAGAATAATATTTAATTAGCTTTGGAAAACAAATCTTATCAATTTATTGCCAGATTAAAATTTATTAACCTTTTAAAAGATTAAATTAACCAATTTTAAATTAAAGTTACAAAGAAAATCATTAAACCAATTAAATTATTTACACAGATTATTAAATTCTTATTGCCCAAAATTCCGGGTCGTTACAATCCTTCCCCCTTAAAAGAATTTCGTCCCCGAAATTTAAAAGCAAAGTTAATTTAATAACCCAGCAAAGATTTTAATTTCAATTAACAAAGCATTCCTAACAACCAATTACTAACAACCAAAACAATCAATCACACAAACAAACTTAACTAATTATCCTGACATACGTCAGAATAAAACTCTAATACTATCTCGAGTTTCCCCAAGTAAAAAAAATTTACCGGGAGACTCGCTCCACCAAAGCTAAACTAACAAGCTACACCATCTAAATCCAGAGCTCCACTCTTCTCTAGATCCATCAATCTGAACAGAATATCAGATTACACTCAACTCCAGCTCAACATCCAATTCCAACTGAATTGCAGATTCAACAACCCATCGATGAATCATACACGTACTCCCTCAGAGATACGTGAAATTCAATGAATTCCAGCTATCCAAACTGGCAATTCAATCTCATAGATAACAAATCTTATCTTATCAGAGCTCAGACAAGAAATCTCAAATGCCAAAGCACTACCCAACCAATCTTACTCAATGTCTGCTCTCTTAACCAGAGAAATCTAACAGCACTGAAGTCTCCAACTTCGAATACCAAACTCCTTATCTCATATCTGTATAACTCAACAGACAATTCTGGACTGCCAATCTCTTCCTGATCAGCTCAACCTATGCTGATACTTTCAGAAACAACTAGACCAAACCAAACTAGCTTCAGGATCCTATCCAACGGAAAATTCTTCCAAAATCCGTCGAAATCCAGTACACAATTTCTACTATTCAAGCAATAGCAACATAACTTATTCCTTCATTGCACAGCTGCTACCTCGCTTCCGCTGCACAACTCTGATTCTGAAATAGAGGAGAATACTGTTGATGAACACAAGTATAACTTATCCAATATACCGGAAACTTTGTTCATCAAATCCATATAATCTTGGTGACACATCCTACTCGGTCACACAACTTACTACAGAATCCAATTCAAAACAAGATCCAACCAAATCCAAATTCCAAGAATAAATTCTTGAGCTGCTTCACAAACTCTTCTACTAGGCTAACCACCAAATCACTTCTGGAACCAAACAATACGGAACTCAACTCCAGATGCAGTCAAACTACTGATTACTCTAGCAGCTCCTACTTTCATCATGAGAATCCTCAGTCTCAAACAAAAGAATGCTCAAGAACATTCCAAACCAATCGCAAGTTACTTTTTGCGATCCAATCTAATCCGAGTTCCAAAGAAACTGTCCTCTCTTTACCAATTAGAATAGCTCTAAGCTTTTCCAAACAAGGTTAATTCTTCAAGAAAACTTCCACCAACTGCTCGGACTGCTACAAGAAGAACCACAAAGATTCCTGAACCATCCGAGAAACAATCAACACTGCTGCTTCCAAACTCAACTTCGATGATACTGCAAAGCTAAAAGATCCACTCGTCAGCACACCGAACACTTCGAGTTGCACTGCTACCACAGCTATCCACAAACTTCTAAATCCAAATGCTTCTCAAAGACCAAATCCATCTACAAACCCCACAATGGACCTCCGAGTTGGTAGACAACCCAAAAGAAACTCAGCCTACAAACCAAGCATCAACATCTCGCTCTTCTTAAAGAATAACAAATGAGACTATGTCGAAGCAAAACAGCTCATAGACCTTAGTCTCATATTCCATAACAGCCAACTTCCATACTGAAGATCCAGATAACTACTACACAGACGAGCCTTCCCTGAGGCAGGTAAAGACTGCTCCTCAACCACCTTTAAAACTACTTCAAGAGAAAACACCTTCTGAAAATATCCAAGGAGACTGCATCTCATCACGCAGTTATCAAGATATTATCACTTACTCTGCACTTCCATCAAATCCAAACTCAAGAATAATTCGCTCGCCCGAGCGAAATCCAAACTTACATATCAAAGATACATTCCGAATCTTCAAAAGATTCCCTTCGGATATCAGAGAAACTCTCTCACTCCAAACAACAAATCTCACTCGAGACGGTATTAGATTTACAGTCTCGTCAAAACTTCCAACCTCAACATAAGGAACTCATCCTTGAGTGGTAGTCGTGTTACACACAAACACCACTACTCCACTATCTACCTCTATAACTTATGTTGGAAAATCCGAACAGATAACCCAACCGATCAGGTAGATATAAATATATATATAGTTATATATAAAAATTACAAATACGCTCTCTCAAGAAAGACACCACTACAGAGCCTAGGTATTCACTCAACCTAACGCTCCCTAAAGAAAAACACACTTCAGAGCCTAGGTATTCACTCAACCTACAGCTCTGATACCAACTGAAACGACCCGACTTCCTACCTCCAGGAAATCGCATCATTTAGAAGAAAGAAAGGGATAGAAGAAGAAAAGAAAGAGAAAGAAGAACACAACAACATCAGAGAACTCACAGCGGAACGAATAGAATATAATATATCAAATAAAATATTACATAGTATCAGATTACATCAGAGTTACACAACTATACAACACATATTAGACAGTTATAAACATCTGTCTAATTCATACAACTCAAGTACAACAGAAGAAACAGATACCAAACACAGCGGAACCAAAATATATCTACACGTCGAAGCCTCCTGCTCCATTACTCCTCCAGAATTCGTCAAGCTAACCTGAATCACTTGACTACTCATACATAATATGAGTACCCAAGAGTTTAATAAAACAGAAAATAAACACTCGGGTCAGACAGGGGTCTGGTGTGAGTAAACGGTTTAAAATTGCTTAACTTTAGAAAAACCTTTAGAAAGAAAAGGTATCACGTAAGACTTCCCACACATAAACATGGAAAAGTTTTTACCTTACGCTAACCAAAACATTTGATAGGAAATCCAGTGATATTATAATAGTGTCTAGGGTTTTCAAATAAATATGAAATAGCCGAAATTGTTACATGATTAAATTCCAGCTACTAGCCACAAAAGTGGGTAATACAAACAAAACCGTAGGGTCTCGTAGGGAAAATGGGTTTCCATCAATGGCAGGGCTACTGGGGTACCGCCCGTCACAGTACGTGGCCTAGATCACCGTACCGAGGATTACTCCCTTCATCCCCTGCAACACAAGACCGGACCCATCCCTTACTGGATAGTTCCGAACAAGACAACCCCGGCGGTTGTCCGGATCAACCGCCCCACACAGCCGAATATAAAGGGACCTCTAGACAGGGGTAAATCTTGCTCTCCAGTGGGAGCTACCCACGAAGCCTTGCTGCACCTCCCCTGTTTTAGCCATTCCCGGTTGATGAGGCTTGAGGCTGCGATTACCTTTATAGAACACATCTCTTAGAATGCTCATCGTCCGCCTGACGATGTGCTGAAAGCATTCAATCCATACAAGTTCGTTCCGGGTTCGAACGAAACCGAAGGCACTATCTCGTTGCACTCATTATTGGAATCACCCTCAGAGTCAACGACCATAGCCCTTGCACTCTGATTCGTCATCTCGAATCTATAAGTACTATTCCGTCAAACTCATTACGGAATCACCCACAGAGTTATACTGACGTATAGCCCTTATACCTCGAGCCTTCACTTGCTCCTCTTGGATTAACGACCTAACGTTTAATTGGAATCGATGTGGTTTTCGGATTCCAAATATGGAAACCCGATCCCGGTCTCATCGAAACCAAACGCCATTTTAATGTCCAAGTTGTACTTAAGGGATTTAAACAGTTTAACTTATTCAGGATGATATAAACAGATAGATGAATAACATTATCACAACAGATAAGTCATATAAACCATTCATCTTACAAGCAGCATATCACATATCTCATACACATCCATATCATCCAATATCAACAAAACACCCAATATCAATCATCCATTATCATCCAACATCCAATATCAATCATTCAATATCAACCAATCATCCAAAGCAGAATTGATTAACTCTTAATCGATTTAATTAACCTTTAATTAAATTAATTACTATCCTTTAACCACTTGGATTATCTTAATCCTACTTCATTGATTTATCACAAATCAAATTCATTTATCATTCCTTAATGATCTTCTTTAATTAATCTTCCTTGATTAATTATCTCTTAATTACCTTCAAGTAATTATCCTTAACCATATTCAGTAATTATCCTTTAATTACTATCATTAATTACAATAATTAATGATCCTTCATTAATTAATTAACTATAATTAATTACATTAATCCTTAATTAATTACAATTAATTAATCACACTTAAATTAATTACTTAAATTAATTACTTCATTAATTATATTAATTAATACTCTTTATTAATTTATAATCCTTAATTAATTAAATAATTAACTTGTAATTAATCTTCTTATTAAATATAAACAGTAATTAACAATTTGTAATTACTTATCTTAATTAATTAACTTCTTAATTAATTATCTACAAATTAATTATATTAATCCTTGATTAATAAATCAAATTAATTAATCTTTAATTACTTCATTAAGTAATTATTAATCACATTAATTAATTAACTTAAATAAAGTAAGTAATTAACTCTCAATTACTTACATAAGTAATTATCTCTAATTACTACTATTAATAAAACTTACTTAACAAATAATTAATTACATCATTGAATAATTCTTAATTCATTAATTAACTAATTACTTCATAATTAATTAACTTTAAAAACAATTATATTAATTAATACCTTAATTAATAATATCAAGTGATTATCCATTTATCACTTCTACTTTAATTACTTCCATAAATAATTTCCTTCTTAATTACCTTCCATAATTAACCATTAATTACTTCATTAAGTAATTACACTTAATTAAACCATAATTAAGAGATTATTTAAAATTAATTAAACAATTAACTAATTATTTAAAATTAATTAAACAATTAATTAACAACTTATATTTAAAATCCTTGATTAATTTAGAAAATATTTATCTTAATAAATTCTTTACTTAATTACAAATCTTTTTAAATCAAGTATTTTAAAGTTAATAACAAAGATAAATTGACCCTATTTGTCTTTATAATTTATTATTTGAATTAATCAAGATTTTAATAACTTAAACAAATTATTCAATTTGGTTTATAAAATTATAACTTAAGTTTTACTTGAAATAAAGTATTTAGAAATCCAAATTTAAAGTTTTAAAAATACTTGAATCATTAAACTTATTCATTTATAATATAATTTGAAACTTAAGTTATTAAATCATTACTTAAACTTTTAACTTAAAACTTTGATTTATTACCTTGATTCAAGACACTTCTTCTTCTTCTTTTTTTTTTAATTGAATTTCATTATTTAATTAAACTAACTACTTTCAAAATCCATCATCTAAAACATTTTAAATTTGAAAATAGAGTCAATTATCAGTTTAAAGGTTTGTTTTATACTATTTTAAATTAACAAGTTTTTAACTTTGTACTTTGTTTCTTTATAAACCTGTTTATAGCTAAATGCTTGATTCATTTGTTCAACTCAAGTTCATTATCAACTTAACCTAACTTTATTGCAAACAGACAATAACTGCATTAAAAAAAAAACAGAACCGATCAACCCAACTCGAGTCAAACACAGCTACACACGAGCCTAACCACGAAGCAAATCCCAGCTTCACCCTCTTCGAGTCTTCCCTGTGAAATTCGCGAGAGCTCCTTCGGGTTTCCTTCATCTTCCCAAACACGCAACTCTCCAGAGCACCCAAACGTGCATGTGCACGTGCCCACCTGCCGCCGACCACCTACGATCACCGCGACTATCGAAAACGATCACATAACCCACCACGATCACATATGAAAACCCAGAAACCACGATTGCCCCTCGAATCGAAATTCGAGCTTTCGAACCAAAAAGTTCGAAACACGGCAGCTGCTACCATCCAAGAATTCACCCACGGCCGATCATCACCTCGCCATTACACCCTGCCCTTTACACCATCGAACGCCACACCCAAGAACATCGTCCACCCCCAAAATGAGCAAACTCGGTGCGACATGCCCACGGCAATGTCTCGTTGAACATGCCGAAAACAAGCTTCAGTCATAACCCTAAAATGACCAAATTCGAACTAATCGAACACTGGAAAAATTCAATAGGATTTTTCCCAGAATCTACACTTCAAATACCACCTTCAATCCAAATTTCAATTCAAACCATCAAGTAATTCAACGGCAATCACTAAAAGACTCAAAAAGGGTCAAACCCAAATTTCCCAATAAATACCCAATTAAAATTCTTGAAATGCAAGCCTAAATTCATGATTTCTCATCACGATTACATATATATAATTCAAATTTGAAATTAAGATAATTTATTTTTGACAGAGATCAAGATTTCACTGTAAATTCAAATTTAAAAATTGATTTTTGAATTTAAAATTTCAGAAACTATTTTTAATATTACCAACAAACATAAATCTACAACTTTCATTCACATCTCAAGTTAATATGGATTTAATCTATAGATTTTTTTTGAAATTTTGTAGCCACTACCAAAACTGTTACTAACAGAGAACAGAAATTCAATGTATATACATGCATACTCAACCTGTTCAACAGCATATATGTTCATTCAGATAAATTCCAAACAGAAGAACTTTAATTCAACCAATAATATCAAATGCATTGTATTCAAAACAAGATTCAAACTGTTTTTAAGATAGTTTACTCACCTTATTTACTTGCAGAGCATAGCACAGAGCATACTTTAACTTCCAGGCTTGCTGTTGAAATTAATTCCCTTGCATGCTTTTAGTTTTGAAAAAAATGTTGAACAGATCTGTAATTTGCTGTTGAAAACCCATGCATGCTTTTAAATTTGCAGATTTTAGATTCTTATTTTCCAGGCTTGCTGAAATTGTTGTTGCAGATTTGAAGAACCTCACTTAGTTGCAGTTAGATTGAAGTTGCATTAGCTGTTATCCAGGTTTTACATTTTCTTCAGATTTAGTTGCAGATCTGAAGAGCAGATGTGATTTTGCAGTTCCAGGTTTTTGGAAAGATTTATGTTTTGTATTTTGATTTAATTTTGCTTTTGATTCCAGTTTTCAGATTTTTGGAAGTTGTTTCTACTTTTCCATAAACATTTGAAAGAAAATAAACAAAATCAAAAAGGTTATGTTTTTATTAAAATAAAATGAAGACACTTGTCTCATAGGTATTTAATGATCTTACACTTGTTTATTAAAGAGATTTACATAATTACACATGTCTCTAAGTATTTAAAATAAACTTTTATTTGATTTTAAATATAAATATAAATTTACATATTTACTTTCTTAATTGATAAATACTTATATGTATATAAATAAGTTTACTTTTAAAAGAAAATATACTAAACTAATTAAAATATAATTAAAATCTTAAACATTCATTTTTATATGTAAACATTTTAAAAGAAAACAAACAAAACTTGTTTAAAGTCCTTTAAAACTATTCTATTTAAAAATAAATAACAATCTTACATTTGAAGCAATTAAATCAAACTAAATTATCCTTTGAAAATCTTATTGAATTTAAAACAAAACTTTTAAAATTGCAATATTCATTCTTACCTACATTATTGATAGATTAAATTAAATTTCAAAACAAATACCAAATTACAACATATGCTTACATATATTACAAATTGAAAATTCAACTTTTAATTTAAAACAAAAGATTTCCTATTCACAATATATATCAATTATATATATATTATAAACAGAATAATATTTAATTAGCTTTGGAAAACAAATCTTATCAATTTATTGCCAGATTAAAATTTATTAACCTTTTAAAAGATTAAATTAACCAATTTTAAATTAAAGTTACAAAGAAAATCATTAAACCAATTAAATTATTTACACAGATTATTAAATTCTTATTGCCCAAAATTCCGGGTCGTTACAAATAGTACATTAGTTTTCTCATCTTCCTTCTCAAATACAATTTACAGTAAGTGAAAATAAGGAAAAACATGGCGGCCTACCTCTAAAATCAATTCCCACTCCAAATTTGCTGTTAATTCAAGAAGAGAATCCACTAAATAACATAACACACGGTAATCTCCTCCAATACTAGAGTTATTTCATTAAAATTCTTGAATTAAGGTTTGAATTTATCTGTAATATTTTTGTTTCCTATTGCATGCCTTTCTTTCAACTTTTACAAGTTCTAGAGGCACTTCTTCATCTCTAAAGCTTGTGTCTTGACTCCGAAATCATCCAAATCTTTGCCAAATAACTTAGGTGAGTACAATCTCATGAATTTCTTGCTGAAAGCTGAAGTTCCCATGAAATTTTTTTGCAAAATTGTTTACTGCAAAAAAATATCTCTATTAGTTGCTGATTTGAATTCCTTATTTCTGGTTACCACTTTGAATGGCCATATCTTTCTTGTCTCTTACTCAAATCCAATAATTTTAGATGTTTGGGAAAGCTTAGACATACTGCAAATTTTTTATGTTTTGAGATTTTTGAAATTTTGATGTTTTGTTGATCAAAATCGTGGTTGATCAAAATCTTGCTTGTTTGTTGCTAATCCGAGAGCAAATGGACAGTAACAATAATCACAGGCCTGAGAATTGTTTTGGCCATAACTCTTTCGTTTCTTAACCAAATTCAATAATTATGGATTTTTGGAAATCATAGACATAGAGATATATGTTTGCGCCAAAATTGGTCACAAACACCCAATACCGTGAAAGCACCAGTGTATGAATATAAATTAGTGATATTCAAACACAAACAACAAATCTCAACAAATAATAGACAGCAGTCCAAAAGTAAAGAACAGAGACACAAGTTTTATAGTGGTTCGGCTATCTCCGGCCTACGTCCACTCCAATTTTTTTTTTTTATTGATTATCCTTGAAGATTACAAGTGATTACCACAGTTGTGGTGACCAAATCTAAAGAAAATTGCAGTAATGATGCTATGGTATAATTTTAGCAGCGTCTGGGCTTGCCTTTCCTCTCCAAATTTTCCGACCTCTTTTCTGAATGACCAGGGGCTCTATTTATAGGTGTGGAAGGCCGAAATCCCGCCTAAAACCTGGGGAGACTGCTTGGCACGTGAGGGGGGCCCACAGGTCCGTGTTCTCGGAATCCGTGCCCAGTTTGGTATCGACTCGAAGTGACGTTCGAATCGATCAAGAATCCATCCAATTGAGCTGAAATTTGGTGTGAACATTCTTCAACATGTATGTAAGCTCCTGTAAAAATTTCATTGCATTTGGATCAACGGTTTGGAAGATATGATCGATCCAAGTTCAAGAATCCGTGCGTCCTGAATGGTTCGAACCCATGCTTCGAAACCATCTACTTCGAAACCATCCTCTTCGAATCCATAGGGCCGACTCCTTCGAATCCATACCCTTCGAACCCATGCTGTTCGAATCCATGCTTTCTGAAGCCGCCTCCTTCGAGTCCATATCCTACGAGTCCATCCTCTTCGAATCCATCCCTTTCGAATCCTCGTCCTTCGAATCCATGTCCCTTGCTTCGTATCCATCATCTTCGAATCCATGTCCTCTTCGAATCCATCCCCTTCTTCGAATCCATGTCCACTTCGAATCCATCTCCTTCTTCGAATCCATGTCTACTTCGACTCCATCTCCTTCTTCGAATCCATGTCTACTTCGACTCCATCTCCTTCTTCGAATCCATGCCCACTTCGAATCCATCTCCATTGCATTGAAGCTACTCCTTTCGAACCCATCATGTTCCCATCGATTCGAAGCGTCATCGATGCGAACCTCCTGGGTTCGAACCTGATGGGTTCGAACCTGATGGGTTCGAACTACGCACTATTCCTACTTTGATTCCGTCATATTTCCTTCATACGAACTCCGATTAACCTGAAATTCGAAACATAGCCTTTCATAGTCTTTATCATCATTTCCAATCAATTTCGTCCCGATCGGAGTTCAACAAAATTTTGACGATATCCATTGTAGCCTTATCTCCAGTCCTGATATCCATAATTCCTTGCCAATTTGTTGATATTCCAGTTTTGACCAAAAAATGGGATAACAATATAATTTTCATGTTTTGAGTTTTCTAAAATTTTGATGTTTGCTTGATCAAAATCGTGCTTGATTGTTGCTATCCCGAGAGCAAATCGACAGCAACAACAATCACAAGCCTGAGAATTTTTTGGCCATAAGTTAGTTTCTTATCCAAATTTAACAATTTTTGATGTTCTGGAAAGCATAGACCTAGAGCTACAAGTTTTATGTTTTGATTTTTCTAGAATTTTGAAGTTGTCTTGGTTAAAATTGAGTGTTTCTATTGCTATCCCGAGAGCAAAACTAACATTTGCTCTATTTGAATCTAAAACAAAATTTACCATAACTCTTTTGTTTCTTAACCAAATTTAATAATTTTAGATGTTCTAGGAAGCATGGATCATGTTCTATAAGATTCATGTTTTGAGTTCTCTGAAATTTTGAAGTTTGCTTGGTCGAAATTGTGTTTGCATGTTGCTGTCCCAAGTGCAAAATGACAGCAATAACAATCATTGACCTTAGAATTGTATTAGCTCGTTTTTGCTCTCATTCTTATTCGGTTTTAATGTTGTTTTTGAGATATTTTGAGTGCTATGATGCCTACCAGTAGGCTAGCTATATTGGGAGAATTTGAAATTCAAATTTAAATGGAGTTTGAATTGATTTTGGGATAAATTTGAATTGAATTCGTAATTGATTCAAGTTATTGGTTTTGGGACATCCTTCTTAGTTTTCATTGTTTTTTAGTACAGTTTTCACTAAAGAATTTTTTGAAATATATGGAGATTTCAAATTATTATTATCTAGTATTTTAAAATTATTTTTCGCAATAAAAATATATTCATTTCCCATAATAAAGAATTTTCAAATATTGGTTTTAATAACCGTTTTCGAAAAATCGTTTTAAATTCTTGTTTTTCTCTAATAAAATTATTTTATAAATAAAATTACTTATTTTATGAATTTCGAATGTATGAGAAAGACAATTAAACGGTAAAGTAAAACATGTGGTATGGGACACATGGATTTGCTTTACTGCTTAATATCAAACTTATACGATCGAAACCCTTTCGATGAACTGTTTGAGATGATTTATGATGTTGTTAAATTTTGGGTAGATTATATGGTCCAAGAAATCCAATTTAGGAGTATATTCGATGAAGGACCATTTTTAGATGTATTTCTTAATTGTCGATGAAATGAGGCGAATTAAGAGCTAGAAATTCCTATTTGGAATTATGGTTATAAATAACCATCTAGATGTTATTTTTACTTACCAATGAGATGAGGTAAGCTTCTTTATGATGACTTTAAGATGTTGAGATGTATTATGATAGCTTTTACTTTCCGATGAGATGAGACAAGTCACCATGCCACTAGTACTCATCCATGAGATGAGGCA
Source organism: Allium cepa (assembly GCA_030765085.1). NCBI lineage: Eukaryota > Viridiplantae > Streptophyta > Magnoliopsida > Asparagales > Amaryllidaceae > Allium > Allium cepa. Next base: position 1,015,260,108 of record CM060943.1, on the reverse strand, counting down.
AGTATGGTATTGTATTTACTCGCTGATGTTATGAGGTAGAGTATATTTTCACGATATTTATGATGTTTTACTAGTGTGGCACCAACTAAGGGCTAGTAAACCATTAGGTGCAATCGTATGGAATGGGACGTACGTTAACACCTATTGGGTTCCTATCCAAGAAGTTGAGACACATTCACATTGTTTACTAGTACTGTAGACCATGAGTGCTCAATTGGAGTCATCACGATGTTATTAACTCGGGTCTTTGTGACTGGGAGTCATTATGATATTATAGACTATAGTCATCACGATGTTCATGATGTTATGATGTTATTTGACTCCAGTCATCATGATGTTTATGGTACCAAATATTAGTACTAGTCACAGTGTAAGCATATGCAGTTTTCCATGAAGTTTTAGATGTTTCGATTTCACCTTTTTATGAGGATGTTTATTATAGCCTTGAGTAAGATGAAGGCTTACATATATTGATGGTTTTATGATTATTTCTAATATGGTGTTTTGAACTCTCATTGAGTTTTATTATGATGGATTTACGAGGTTTTAGACTGTTTTATGATGATTATTTATATGGTTCAAATCCTTTTGTATTCACTTATATAACTATAGTAGATGAACCATGGTTAGATAACCAATTGAATTCCCATATGAAATCACGATAAATCCGTAGATGGCTCACCTTATAGATGATTTTGATGATACTTATATCGTTCCGTTGGCAACAACGGAATGGTTCTCCTTTTCCTCCTATCGCCGTTATCTTTACTAATGATAGGTTCTAGCTAGCTTGACCCGTGTATTTATTACTTGGGTCAAACCGAGTTGCAGGTTAGTAAGTTGGACTCTTAGCTTGCTTACCTTTTGGACTCCATTTCGGCTTTGGATACAGCATATTTTTTGTGTAGTTGTCTTTTTGGTTGGGAGCTATATGATGTAATTCTTTTGTGGGATGTATATATGTATATATCATGGTTGAATACCACTTACTACATGTTGTATTACATTTGATGTATGTATATGTATATTATCTGTGTTTTTGTTCTATGACTGTCGATTGTTATAATTATTATATTTTGTTTCTGAATCGAACCTGTAGCCACTATAGTAGTCTATTAGATAGGAATTAAGTATGTCGAGCTCTTAAGATGTAATGAAAAAAATGAGTGCAAATACCGACATATTAGCTCTTATCTAATGCAAGACTATGATGGTCACCCTTAACCAGCCCTATTCTCCGCATTAGTACACAGAATTACTAAGTAATTCTCTTTGTTAATGTAGGTCTCGTCATGGGGCATCACACTTATTATAATTAGATTTCAGTTCAATATAGTTATCAAACACTTCGTAAAATAAAATTCTCAAATATTTCATTTTATTTTAATTCAACCAATATTCTATGATAATTAAAAATCATCATCTCCTAACGACTTCATTAATAACCATTAGGTTTATGAAAGTTATAAATTTATATATAGAACATAATTTAAGTAAAATTATTTCATTTATCCGATTTTAAAAAAAGATTATGTTGATTTGCCTCGTTTAAATATTTAGAAACCCCTATCGATAACATGACATCCCGCACGTCGACCAGAATTCATAAACAACTCAACGGATAAGTAAACACAATATAAAACATTTTATAACAGTAACAAGTATGCTTTCTCATATATAAGCACTCAGAAAGACTCATTTTAGGGTATTGCTACCCTATCTCTAATGAGTCAAACACGACAAAGCCAAGGTTATCGCTAAACCTGGCTCTGATACCAACCATGACGATCCACATTTCAGAAGGTTTAAATCAACAATAATCCACACATGTCCAACTTAAAAAATCCAAAATGTAGATTATCAATGGGGTTAAATAAGAAAAATAAGAAAAGAAGAAAATAATCAAAGAATCTTACAGCGGAACGATTAATTATAATAATCAAATAAACGGTTCATGAAACTGTTTACTATACATTTGATTATAATCCATGCACATTTATTAGAGTTATATATGTATACATCAGGGATAAATAACCAATACCGCAGAATAGAATGATCTAGGGGATAATAATAACAGTAATATACCAACTTCATCTTCCAGAAACCGATCTTCAATGCACTGGAAAAACTCCGGACTGACCCGAGCGTAATGAAAAAACAAAACACTCATGTCAGGACTAAAATACTCTTATGTAAGTCAAATCAATATAACAAAATATAAATGCAATAACTTAAAATATGTTATAAGATTTTACATCTCCTGAGGATCCGTCAAACAATCTATATGTAATAGTGTACGCTATAATAGATTATGTCTATCAGTAAAATAAATATCAAAATAGCATTAAAGCTTTACATTATTCCCTTTAACACATTTTTATAGCATGTAGTCTATGCATGCTATCTAGCATGTCTAAGACCAGTTTCACCTAGCCTATAAAGAAACAAGAGGTTCTTCTTCTCATAAAACATACGTTCATTTTTACTGTAAGAACAAAACATAAAAAAACAAAGAGAAAACCTTCCTCTTTCCAAAACCTAGGCTATATCTCCAATCTCTTCAACAATATTTGCTGTTTTATCAAATTAAAGCTATATCTCTCAGGTAATCAACACCAAAACTAATTCTATTTCATCGAATTTGGATTTTTGCAAGAATTGATTGTCTATAATTAGTTTTTCTTGCTTGTATATTGCTCTAATGTTTTTTTTTGAAATGGTATTTAGAAACAACATGTCACTAGAATAACATATCACAACTCACATGTTAATAAATGTTCGAATCACGCTATGCAAATTTCGAACTTGTGACCTCTCACACAAAAGTTGAATCACTTAACCACTAGGACAATGGTGCTTGTCGCTCTAATTTTTTTAAGGCTCTTGAAGCTCTCTCAAGGAAAAAGCTTGTAACTTCCTTCAAGATTTCTCTAGTTTGCTCAATTAATTCTTCAAATTCGCAAAGGTGAGTGCTAAACTCACATCATCTAGCTGAAGCAATGAGATACAGGCTGAAAAATACTAAGAAATTGTTTGCTTTTTAGTTTACAGTAAAAACAGTTTTGAGTTGCTATTTTGAATGACCATATCTTCTTATTCCTATATCGAAAATCGTTGGTTCTTTCTTTATTTGAAAACTAAAGTTTTCTACTATGTGCATACTAATTTTTAGTACAATTTGTGGGCTTTTGATCATCTGTTTCATGCTTGTAAGTTGAACCCGCGATGGTTTTCTGGCCTGCACACATTTCTATTTTGAGCTGCTGCAAACATGACCCGAGTCCATGTTTAAGACAGCGTATCTCTTTCATTTCCTCTCGAAATTCATCAATTCTTTTTTTATTTGAATGTAAAAGTTTTCTTCTATGTGAATACCAGTTTTCAGTTCAGTCTGAGGAAGTTTGGTCATCTGTTCCACGCCTGTAAATTGAACCCTAGATGGTTTTCAAGCCTGTACACATTTCTGTTTTCTAAGCTGTTGCAAACATGGTCTGCGTCCATGTTTGAGGCATCGTATCTCTTTCATTTCCTATCAGAATTCGTTGATTCTTTTCTATTTGAAATTTGAAGTTTTCTACTATGTGCATATCAATTTTCAGTTCAATTTGAGGGCGTTTGGTCATCTGTTTCATGCATATAATTAGAACCTAAGATATTTTTCAAGCCGGTACACATCTCCGTTTTCTGAGCTGCTGCAAACATGGTCCGAGTTCATGTTTGAGACAGCGTATCTCTTTCATTTCTTATCGGAATTCATTGATTCTTTTTTTATTTGGAAGTTAAAATTTTCTACTATGTGCATACAATTTTTTAGTTCAATCTGAGGTCGTTTGTTCACTTGTTTCATGCCTGTAAGTTGAATCCGAGAGGGTTTTTAGACTTGGTAGAATTGAACATGGCCTGAGTCCATGTTTGAAATTTCATATCTTTACCGTTTCATTTTAGAATTCGACGAATCTTTTTTCCAGTAGATAAATTGTTCTACTTTGTGTGTATCCAATTTTAGACCATTTCTAGGTCATTAAGCCATTCGAATTATGTCTGAGAGTTGAATCCGGAGAAGATTTCAAAGCTGGGTATTGTTTTTGCCTATGCACTTTTTTGTTCTGCCTTGTTTTCCCCTTTGATTTTCGACTTCTACATCATGTATTTCTGACATTTCTGAACTATTTTGAAGGCCATGAAGCCTATCAATAGGCGAGCCTAAATTTTGGTGAATTGGTCATTCGAAATAGAATCCTCTTTGAATGATTTCGAATGTCGGTTTTAGTGCTTTTTAATGTTTTTACTTGATTTCGAGCACAGATTTTTCTAAATAATTTTGAGATGGTTTTTAAAATAAATTGGCTTTTGAAATAATTATTATATAATATTTATAAATTATTTTCAAGCTATAAAAACTATGTATTCTCCATAATAAGGGAATTTCAAAGATTGTTTTCCAAAAATGATTTCAAAAATTGTTTTAAAAGCTTGTTTTGTCAAACTAATTATTTTCTATATAAAATACATGTTATTGTACTATTCGAGCATATGAGATGGAGAATTAAATGGTTTAATAAAACATGTGGTATGAGATACGTGTGTTAATTTAATCGGTCAACTCCTGACTTGTTCGTTTGAGTGTTTTGATCTTCGGGTCGTATTTGCCGATGAGACGCGGAAAATATTTTCACTATTTTTCTGGTGTAGCAATGGCTGCGGTTAGTAAACCGATTAGTGAGAACGTGTTGTATGGGATGCACTGTGAACACTTTTCGGGTTCCTATCTTGGTGTTTGTGACACATTCTTGGGTTGCTCGTATGGGACCTTCGGTTCATTTGTCCTTCGGGATGTTGTCCTTCGGGATGTTTGTCTAAGAAACGTATTTGTCCTTGGGACGTTTGTCTAAGAGATGTATTTGTCCTTTGGGATGTTTTTCCATTTGAGACGTGGCGCCTCATTTTGAGAGAACCGTACTTGGCGGGATTCGGCCATAAGCACGTGCTGTCTTTGTGATGATTTCATTGATTTTTTTGTGATTTTCCAAGTGTATCGCCGTTTTACATTATTGGTGTAACGACCCGGTATTTTCAACCATTCTCATCCGCACCTGTCGGACTTGAATTGTTCAAAATACCGCGTTGTAAGTAAAACTTGGTAAATCTCTGAATATACAGTAAATAAATAATCACAGGTCACAAACACAGAGTAAGAAATGCAACGGAAGTAAAGAAATAGTAGTTCATGAAGCTACTATACATGTACATCATAGTTAGACAAGATACAACAAAAATAACAAGATGATAATCTAGTAAAAGCTGAATACATCACTAGAATCAACTGGATAACTGAGAGTGGAATAGATGGCTGGATCTTCAAGCAAAGCTCCAACTCCGAAGGTGAGTCTCTAATGTTGTACCACTCAGTCTGACCCGAGCGTAAAATAATACATAAACACTCGAGTCAGGACATGCATACTTATACGGTGTAAGCTAATTCAAGTGAACTGTAATAGAGTGCAATTAACTTAAAGGATGCTTGGGTCCGCCCATCCTCTAAGGATCTGTTAAACTATTTACTATGTAGTAATATTTCGTTATTATAATATTGTCTATTGGTAAAGTAAATTTACTTTTAAATAGCCCAAGGTATGCAATGCCCAAGGTAGGATCAATATGACAAGGCACATAAGGCAATGCCCAAGGTAGGATTCTACCAGTTTACCCTTTCTAGCTGGTCGCAACCCATCCGTGGCCGACCGCGACAATCAAACCATCCAAAAAAGATGCCCCATCAAGTCAAAAATAACAATAGTAATACGAGGGATAAAAGTCGATAGAGGTAGCTAACCTCATTGCCCAGACATAGGCTCCTATTTTAGTCATTTTAATTATGAGACAAGTGTCAAAGCTATCTATCATCGTTCTCTTACTTCATTCTTGTAAACGTTCGTCAATTCAACCTCTACATTGTGGATATCATCCATTGCGTACACAGTTGTTAAAGTGGTTCCAATATTGACATAGAATATGCCAATAAGAAGCCCCGGTCTCTATAACAACCAAACGTCGTTTTACACACCGGGGTGTTATTTTACATTTCGAAAACAATTCGTACTTCATATCAAAATATCATATTCGTTTCAAAATCAAATCCATTTCGAAACCATCATATTCGCTTCCAAAATCATATCCATTTCAAAATCATCATATTTACTCAAAAATCATAATTTACTTCAAATTGTCAATTCAATTTGATATATCGATATCACTTCAAAATTTGTTTAGAATTACAATTTAGGTTATAACTTCACTTTGACCCAATTCGCATTTAAATCCAAAATTTAAATATAAACATTCCACCCTTTGACCAGTTTGAATTTTTAGAAAATAGATTAAATAGTTTTAAAATAGTTAAAATAATTTAATAGAAAATAGTTTGAGTATTAAAAATGATTTATATAGTAAAATAGTTTGGAAAATCAGAATAATTTAAATATTTAAAGAATAAAGATTTTAAACCATTTATACTAAAATAATTCATTTAAAATAGTTTCAAAGTCAAACTGCTTCACTTCCTAAATTTTCCAATTCAAATTAGTTCCAATTTTCATTTCGATTTAATCGATTCAATTCTGATTTCAAGTCGAATTTTACTTTGATTCCAAAATAATTTTAGTTTCAATTTCAAATTAATTTCAAATCCAATTCCAAATTAATTTAAATTCCAATTCCATATAAAAACCATTTCGATTTTTATCAATTTCGAGTTCGATTTTAAAATATCGATTCAAAATACTTAAAACAATTTAACCTTCAATATCCAATTAAAATCCAAATCTTCAATTCAATTCCAAGCTCAATTTTGAAATATTGTTTTATATCACTTTTACTTAGCAATATTCAACGTTCGAATAAACGACCAATCTTTAAAACAAATAAAATTTTGAAATTTACATTATATTTCGATTAAAACTTTAAAAAAAACTCGACTTCGATTAATTAAATATTTTCGTTTACCAAATTTAAATTTCAACGTTTTGAGCTCCAGGTCAAAAATAATTCGTTTTCCATAAATTTAATTTTAAATTCTTAAAATCAAATCATTTAAGAAAAAATAAAGCAAAATTTAAAGTCATTTAATTTAACTAATCCGGTGTCCGTATATAATTATCTATCCTATGGCCAAATAAATAAATTATTTCAATTTAATTCCAGGGATGGATATATATCATTTCAATCTAAAATAATGCCATAGGAATATATCATTTCAACCAATTTCTTAATTTATTCAAAATAATTAAATTTACAGTTTTATATATTGTAAATAATATACGGGATGGTAACAGGATATATCAAAATAAAAATTCATCCAAAATATCAACCAATAGCATTCATCACAACCAATCATCCAAACAGTCAATAAAATTCACAACAATTTCATAATTATCCATATCGGGTATTTTATGGGCAATTGAATTCTAATTCAATTTAACTGTCAATTCAAATTCTGTGTCAATTTAAATGTCAATTAAATTTATCAAATAACAATCAATAAATTCAGTTCCCTAATGAGTGCGATGCATAGAACTCTGCTGCATCTCACTTGATTTTTGGCATTCCCAGGTGTGAAGCTTAAGGGTACGATTACCTTTTTCTTTAGCAAATCCCACTTGAAATGCTACCACTGCCCTCCAGGGAACAATGCAATGCCAGCATTCATCTAAACATTTGTTCAAAATATAAACAAACTGAAGGCACCACTTTTACTACATCCTCAGAATTAGTAGCAACCAGCTCTTGCACTTTAAAGAACTCCATCTTTGGTTCCATTATCCTCAAGATGATTCCAATTAGATGCTTATGCTGGTTCGATGTGGTTTTCCAATAATATGTCTGATCTCGATCACTCCGACAATGATAGTTTTCAAAACTGACCAACATTTGATAGTCGGTTATTTAACTATCAAATAAACATTCAACCAAAGATTTAACCAAGCATGGTTAAGCACAAAGCAACCATCAAGTCTCTTTAATGAATCCTTTCATTAATTAAAATAACATATATACTATTCATATAAAATACCTTTTATACAAGGTATATTCACAAACTATTTTTACTCTTTTCAGTACTAAAAAAATAATGATATACTTATTTCAACTGTATAAGTATACTCACAAAGCAGTTCACTTTCAATACTTTGAAAAGTATTTACGTATTTATCTTATGGCTGTAAGTATATTCTCAAATCTTAAGAAAACCTTCATATTTTTCCAAACTATATTAAATTGGGTCAAAAACAACCATCATTTAAAAACATTGTTCACAATAAACCACAAATCACTTTTCTTTTTTGTGTTAGTAAATAGATCGTATGGAAATCAGACCAAATATACTAACCACCACTTTTTGATTTCAAATAGTACTATACCTCGGTTAACAATATAGTCAGACAAGTTAGCATACTGTCCTTGTGTAATGAGTCGGATTTTTCGCGTTCGAAAATCGACATCTATACTTTACATCGTACTCGAATGTCGTAGATTCGACCATTCAAATCCGAGTCGCCGGAGCTTATAACACAATTAAGTAAACAACATAGCGGAAGAAATGAATAATACATTATACACAACATTGATACAATATCTGATACAACAGATGATACAATAGATATCAATATACATCAGAGATATGATACAATAAAATAGCAGCGGAAAGAAAATAGATAACACCAGCAGCGGAACAAATAACTCAAGATAGTCTTCAAGGAAGGACTCCAGCTGCAGCTCGAACCAACATCACGATTCACTAAGACAAGCAAGCCTCGTCCATGTCCAAAGATTGAACTAGCTCCAGACAATCTACTGAACCTAACTATCTGAGAAACCCAACTCTAGACTGCTCGTGTGGAAAATAGTGAGCACCCAGAGTTTAGGAAAGGAACAATAAACTCAGGATCAGTCATGGGACTGGTGTGAGCAACAAAAATAGTTTATCTTTTAAAACAAACAGCAAACGAATTTTAAAGTCAATTCACAATGCTTTTCGAAAATGAAACTACCATAAGGCCTCCCGCCACACACACAATGCAAACGCAGACTTGGAGAAGATTTCTCCTTATGATAGTCAAACATGCTTGATACGTAGAGAATTTCTTAATATTATTACTATAAGTGCGAAGTGCAGAAAACATTTCGAAAGTATAATATAAATCTTAGCCAGCATAGGTACCATTATATTATGCCTGCTATAGCTACCATATTAAATGGCTGGTTCTACAACTAAAACCGTACAAGGCTCGTATTGTTTTGTTTGGATTTCCAACAAATGGTTGGGCAAAGGAACTTCCCAAGTAAAATAGAACGCCTCTAGAGTGACGTTCCCGGATCCTAACCGGATCTCTGCTACACAAGGCCGGGTTACCTCTGTGACTAGGTAACTACTGACACGAGTATGCCACCCCTCGGCCGTTTGCGACCTTTATCCGAGGTACCTCTAATCCAACAACCACAAAGCAATCACAAAGTAATAGATTTGCAGCAACCACAAAGTAAGTATCTGGGCTCCATACCATGATACCACTCATAATCCAAAAGGAAATGACATACCCTCAGAGGGTGCTACCCTCAAATAACCTTGCTGCCACGATTCCTGTTTCGACCATAACCGGGTTGTGAGGTTTGACGAGCTTTATAAAAAAGCCATGCTCTGATCACAAATGATCATCAACACACAACAACACTCAGCATGCCACACTACCAAATTGGAAGTATATCGCTGATAACCTTCAACTACATAACCTCTGAGCTCGTACGTCTCAGAGAAGGGTATTTGTAACGACCCGTAAATTTTCAATAATTAAAATAGCTAATTTAATAAGATTTTGTGATTTAGTGTTAGAAAAAAGTTTGTAAGTCGTTTGGAATAATAATAACTAGAATGAAATGCAACAAATTTTATCTAAGTTAATTATTTATGAATTGAATGAAATCCCAAATCAATTGAAATAATATGTAGTCAAAGGTAATTGAATGAATTTGTATTGAATAGGTAATTGTGACACTTGTTCATAAATAATAAACTTATAAGTAATTAAAAGTTAACGGTGATAATTATTTAAGTTACCTATTCATTTAGTTAGTCGAATTGAATTTGCGAACCAATTGCAATTGAAATGAAAGTTTATATATTAGTCGAGTGCATTATCTCTAACTATAGTTAAATAATAATGTGGAATTTATTTGATGTAATATAGTAAATCTACTGATAATGAAAATTTTATTTAAAAATCCAATATTGAAATCCGTCAAATATTGAATAATTAAATTGTTTAAATTTAATATTTGGAATTTATTGAATAATTGAATAACGGGTTTAATATGATTAAGAAATGATTTGTAAAATTTTATTTTGTCATATTAAAGTTAGAATGATGTTGTAGAACTTTTAAAATCGAATTAAAAGTAAATTTGTGAAAATTGAATATTTTAATATTTAATTATCGAGTGGAAAATAGCCAAATTTTGAACATTCTCAGAATTGGACGAAACTAGTTCCATTGGATCCGTAATAGTTAGTTATTATCGGATTTCAATTTTCATAGCAATCGGAGTCGTCGTTTGACCGTGGCAGCTCGAAACGCATCGAAATTGTTTTAATATTAATTTAACGAGTTAAAATAGTCATTTTTCAAACGGTCTCGGATTCCGACGAAACTAGTTTCATCGGATCCGTAACGTGATATTATTGTAAGGTTTCAAATTTCGTGTCAATCGGATTACCGTTTGTCCGGGGCAAGCCAAAACGCATAGAAATTCATTTAATCGGTTTAATTTAAATTTGATCGTTTATTTCCGTAACTCGCACATGCGATCGAATTAGCCTCCGAAATATGTTCCATTGTGTTCGGAACATGGGGTAAACCTTAGAAACGCCTGCCGGCACGCTTCGTTTGGAGTTCGGAAAATTTTCGATGAATAGTGTTTTTGTAATTTTCTATAAAAGGCCCTCCATTTCACAATTTGCAAACAAAAGCTAGGGTTTCAGCCCTTAGCCGCCACTATAGAGATGAATGGCCAGAAATTTCGAAACTTCTTCCTTATTTTCCTCTCAATCCATCAACAATTAGCAAAAACTCTCAACTACAAAGTTGTAGAGGGCATCAAGATCTAGCTATCCAACGGTGGAGATCGGAAACGAAGCCACGGATTGACGCAAAACGCGATGGAAGCAGCTACGTTTTTCACGCAAATCGAGGCAAGGGGGAAGCCGAGCTGGGCCGCACTCTGGCCGATGGTGGAGCTCGTGGTGGCGAACAACGTGGCACTCTCCGATCGTCTTCAAGTTGTTCGATTTGGTCGTGAAAATTGCGGGAAGAACGGCGGCTGATGGGTTTGTTTCTTGCGTTCAAACCTGGGTATTCTACGTGAAAAGGAAGAAGATGCAGCAACGGCTCAGATCTGCAGATGCAGAAATCGATGGCCAGGATGCATTTGAGGGTTTGATATTTAAAATAAAAGCTGAAATTGTATATTTAAATTCGTATAAACTTTAAAATAGCATAACTTTTTCATACGAGGTCGAAAATGCACGAAACTTTTTGCGTTGGAATCGTGTCGACGAGCACTACGCAATGGAGCTGGTTTGGAATCATTTGGAGATAGTGAACATTTCGGGTAAAATTAAACGCTCGTTTAATTTTATTCGAAATAAAACGCTGGAACTACATTGAAATCAAGGTGAGTGTTTTATAATGCTCACAACGAACTGAATATCTTTATGCTAGTTAAATTTGACATTATGAAGTGTTATGAATTTTATTTGTCGTTGTTTGATAAATTTAATTGTCATATAGATTGTCATTTGAATTAACCGTTGAAAATTAAATTGACCGTTAAAATTGAAATTGAAATTGAATTGCGATAAAATTACCTGACATTGATAACTATGAAATTGCTATGAATTGTATTGTCTATTGGATGTTTTATTTCGATGGATGCTATTGGTTGATATTTAAATGTTTGGATGTTTATTGCTTATATATAACCTGTTATGCATACATATGACACCATGATTGATTTAAGTGACATATATTCATCCCTGACATTTAATTTAAATAAATAATTACTTGGCCATAGGATAGAAAATTATATACGGACACCGGATTGGCTAAATTAATAATTTTTTTTAAAATCGACGATTTGGAATTTATTTAAATGTTTTGATTTAAAAGTTACAAGTAAAATCAATTTATAAAAATCGAATTAATCGAAAATTTGAGTTTGGAATGTTGAAATAAATTTTGGTTAAAGGAAATTATTAAATAATTTAAGTTGGGACTTTGAGATAAAAAAATTTGGGATATGATTGTATTTCGAAATTTATTTGTTTAAAGATTGAACATTATTTCGAGCTTTGAATATTACTAAGTAAAAGTGATATAAAAATGATATTTTGAAATCGAGCTTGGAATTGAACCATATTTGAAATTTGGATTTAAACTTGAATATTGATGGAAAATTTGTTAAGTGTTATAAATGGATATTTTGAAATCAAGCTCCAAATCGATAAAAATTGAAATTGAATAAATTGAAGGTGAATGTAGAATTGAATTGATTTGAAGTTAAAGTTGACGTTGTTTTGAATTGAAATCGAAATTGAATCGGTAGAATGGAAATTGAAATTGATTTGAATTGGGAAGTTATAAATTGAAATGGATTGGTTTTGAAGCTGTTTTATTTTGTTTTCCAAATTACTCGGTTATATAAACCATTTTGGATACTTAACTGTTTTAATCCATTTTAAATCTACTTAACCCGATTTAAATTATTTAAACTAATTTATCTATTTCACATCCATTTTAAGAGTTTAAGTATTTTAATTATTTAAACTACTTTTAAACTACTTAAAACTATTTTTCTAAAATTCCAAACTGGTTAATAAGGTGAAATGTTTATGTTTAAATCTTGAATTTAAATACGAATTGAGTTAAATGAAGTTGCAACCTAAATTGAAATTCGAAATGATTTTGAAATCGAAATGAGATATTGATGCGAAAAATGATTTTTGAAACGGAATCTTACATTTGAATAGATACGATGATATTTGAAATGGACTTGATTTTTGAAGCGAATATGATATTTTGATATCAACTATGAATCGATTTGAAATATAAAAGAGCCAACGGTGTAATAATACGTAGTTATTAAAGAGACCAGGATCGGATATGGACATACTCTCTGTCGATACCGAACACCACTTTAATAACTATTATACGCGGAGTGTTGATCCAGAATGAAGTGGATGGTTTGGTGAACGCGTTGACTGAAGAAAGAGAACGATATTGGATGACCCGTGACATAACTAAAACAGGAGCCGCGCCGGGCCATTGAGGTTCGCCACCTCTAGCGGACACGCTTCTTCGATACCATTTCTATTACATTTGTGATTCGATTTGGGTGCACCCCTTGATTTGGGAGTGGTGTTTCGCGGTGTTGGGGTAGCTGCTGGCTATGCTCAACATCAGTCCGGATCACGCAACTACTAGTATCCTAGTTGGTATCGCCTCATGTACCTTGTCATACTGATTATCCTATTCGCGACCACTACGTTTGGTTTTGTGTTATACCTATGGGGTACCCTCTGATAACCACCAGTTTACGGTGGGGCTTACGGTGCTGTATAGACTATGGCATTATAAAAATGTGTTAAGGGGGATTATGGTAACGCCTTAACGCTATTTTAATACTTTATATTACTGATAGGAATTATCTACTTAGCGTACATTACTACATAGTAGATAGTTTAACGGATCCTTGAGAGGTGGAAAATCCCGTAACATCTCTTAAGTTATTGCACGCACGTTGACACTGGATATGAGATGTAAAACCCCGTAAACATCTCTGACGCCGTTACACTCATATTTATTTACGATTGATTTAACTTACATGAGGATATTTTAGTCCTGACTCGAGTGTTTTGTCTTTTCATTACGCTCGGGTCAGACCTGAGTTTTTCGGCTTATTGAAGATCTATTCTGGAGGATGAAGACGAAGATTTGGTATACTATTATTATTATTATCTTTGCATCATGCTGTCTGCTGCATTATTTTATTTGTTCTGTTGTATATGTATAATTCTGATAAATGTTGTATAAATAATTGTCAAAGTATAGTAAACAGCTTCATGAACTGTTTATTTGACTATTATATTTTATCGTTCCACTGCTAGATTCTGTGTTGTTTCGTTTCCTTTATTTCTCTTTCTTTTCTTTTCTTAATTACCCCAATAACCATCTACCCTTTTGAATGGTTTGGAACCGGCATATGTATTTGGTCGCCGGTTTAAACGGTCCAAAAAGGCGGGTCGTTACAGTTGGTATCAGAGCTTTGGTTTAGCGATAAACCTTGGCTCTAGTGGGGAATAACTCATTGAAATAGAGGTAAACTATATGAATGAGTTGAGTGTATATGAGAGAGCGTACTTGTTATTTGATATAAAATGGTTTTATATTGTGTTAACTTTGTTCCGTTGAGTATTTATGAATTCTGGTCGATACTTGGGACGCCAAGGCGTCGATAGGAATTTCTAAACACTCGAATAGGACAAACCAACACAATATCGTTTTGGAATATATATTTTATATAAAAGAATTATTTGAATATTTATTCATTTTGATTGAATTGATTGTTAGGAGATGATAATATTATATTATTATCGTTATTGTTTGATGAGTCAATATTTACAAAAAAATTGATTAAATAATAATGGATTTAGGAAAATGAAATCAATTGATAATGAATATAAATAAATTTTAACTTGGATTTGGGAATTTAAATTCCGGTGTTTGAAATTGACTTACAAGAATTTGAAAAATATAATATGAGTATTATATGATAGTACAATTGAGTTGAAATTGTTTTCGAAGGATTTTTTTTATGATAAGTGTTATATTCCCTTCTCTTGACGCTAGAAAATGATTTCGGTGATGAGTGCACGCATCATCGGCGTTTATTTTCGAGAGTCCGAGTGGGGGAGACCACTTAATAGCTTGTCTAAACCTTGTTTTGATTCAACTTTTATTTTATTTTGTATTCTCTATAGTATGATTTGATATATAAATTATATAAGTATATATTATTTCAAAACTTGATTTGAAATGAAACCGGGATTGGAATTCTTAAGTCCTTTAATAATAATGATTTTTTTTATGATTGAAATGAATTTAGACTTGAATCATTAAGGAACTTATGAATTGTGAAATGAGAAATGAACCTAAGAGCTAAGTGAAAATATCAATTGAAGTAGAAATCCTTAGAATTAGGAAATTATGAACTTAAAATAAAATTGAAACTGTAAAACTCGCATAGTATTAAATTTCATTCTATAGCATAGATATAACTTACCAAAATATTTAAGAAGTTCAAAAATGTTATATGAATTGTTAATTGGATAATATACAAGTATAGGTTTGAATAATGAAATATGCATTTAGTTAATGGTTTGCAAATATAAATAAAATTATTAGTAAACAATTGGAATTTAAATTAACATTTAAAGGTGATTCACAATTATGTTAATATAAAATGGAAATACTATATGTGAATGTAAATGTGAAATTAAATTATAGTGAAATTTAAGTAATGACTTAAGAATAAATTAATTGAAAATTCAACTTTAAATGAAAAGAAGTTGTATGTTGTTTAACTACATTCTATTTGCATAACTATAACTTACTAAATACTTAAAAGGTTTAAAATGCTAATAAGGATAAGTAGAGAAAAAATATACCAGTGTGAGAGTGAATAATAAAATGTGAAGATCTATTGATAGTTGTAAATATAGAAGAAATTTAAGCTATAAAATGAATGATATATCTAAGTGAATAAATAAAATTTAAAATTAATGAAATAAAATTGGTAAATGGAAACTAATTAAATTTGAATATAACTAAATGTCAATAAACTTGGAAGTGTATGAAATTAAAGTTGACTTGGAAATGTATAATTGATTTAGTGTAGATTTTGGATGGATGTTAATGTTTGATATGCATTGGTTGTTAGATGGATGATAATTGATTAAGTAGAACTCATTAGTGTTAATGGAATTGAATAAACGGAATAAAATTTTAAAATAATTAAATTCAAATTTGAAGCAAAGTGAAATTAAATATAATTGAATTCAATTTAAATTGAAGCAAATTGACTTGAATTTAAAATGTGAATGAAACAAACTTGAACAAATCGGACACAAATTGAATGTAAACCTATTGCATGGATGAATAAGAAAATAAATGACTTTGTGTTTATGATTGTTCTTTAGAAAATTTGAAGTTTTGATGGTTTGTACTTTGAAATAATAAAAACAAAATTTTGGAAAAAAAATCCAAAATTGTCCAATATATGCTGAAACGAAAACAACCATAACCTTTTATGGCTGAACGGAATTCGACGATCTTGGACTTTTAGGAAAGCTTAGAAACTATAGCACAACTTTTGTTTAGATAACTTAGAGAAAATTCCTTCGTCTACTAGGTTAAAAACTTGAATGTACTCGATGTCCTGCGTAAAAATAAGTAAAATCAGTAGTATACACCCTAGTATTTTCGCCATACCTTTTGACTGGTTTATCGGATTTTGATGATCTTGCACTTTATGGAAAGATAAGAACTTAAGCTAAAACTTTTGTTTTAAGTGTTTTGTGTTTTGATGTCGTTTAGAAGGTCGAAAATGTGGGTGAACTTCGTCGACCTGCGTAATTCATTGCCCAGGCTGAGGCGTATACTCTAAGTAAAACGGCCATAATTTTTGAACGTACTGTCCGAATTCGATGATTTTGGACATTCCGAAAAGCCTGAAATGAATGAAACAACTTTTTTTTAGATTCTGTTGCCGAATTTTACCGTTTAGGTGACCTAAAACTAAGATTTGTTTGCTGTCCTGAAATTGGAATCTCAGTTTTGAAGCTAAATATGTTATATATATGTTGTGTAGGCTAAGTATATCGATCTATCTTTATATGCATGGTTCTAACTTAGTTATTGAGTGTTTAGTAGGTGCGGATTTCGCTTGCTTCGCATTTGGAGCTCGCTTTCGCGCTATATTAGCCATATATGCTCGCTAACAATATATAAGGTACATATCTCGGATTACATATCGTATTTTTACACATTTTCCCTGCGGGATGCCTCATCACTTGATGAGATGTATATTTGTGATATATATACTGTTATATTTTTTTTCCGATCGAGCCGCACAAAGGAGACTCTGCCGAAATTTTCCGTAAAATCCGGGTGCTAGAAAATTTTTCAAGTTTTAAAAATTTTTATAACTTGTTTTTTTGATTACTAACTTTTAAAGTTAGGAAGCCATTTGGAGTAACTTAGTGGAAGCGTAGTTATGACTTTATAAATGAAATTTCATTGTTTTATAAGTGGATAATTTTGAATAAAATATATCAAAAGTTGAATTCTTTACTTAGTTCCTTTTCTCTTCTCTTTCCTTTTCGGGGACGAAAAGTTTTGAGTGGGGGAGAGTGTAACGACCCGTAAATTTTAGATAATTAAAATAGCTAATTTAATAAGATTTCGTGATTTAGTGTTAGAAAAAAAATTGTAAGTCGTTTGGAATAATAATAACTAGAATGAAATGCAACAAATTTTATCTAAGTTAATTATTTATGAATTGAATGAAATCCCAAATCAATTGAAATAATATGTAGTCAAAGGTAATTGAATGAATTTGTATTGAATAGGTAATTGTGACACTTGTTTATAAATAATAAACTTATAAGTAACTAAAAGTTAACGGCGATAATTATTTAAGTTACCTATTCATTTAGTTAGTCGAATTGAATTCGCGAACCAATTGCAATTGAAATGAAAGTTTATATATAAGTTGAGTGCTTATCTCTGACTATAGTTAAATAATAATGTGGAATTAATTTGATGTAATATAGTAAATCGACTGATAATGAAATTTTTATTTAAAAATCCAATATTGAAATCCGTCAAATATTGAACAATTAAATTGTTTAAATTTAATATTTGGAATTTATTGAATAATTGAATAACGGGTTTAATACGATTAAGAAATGATTTGTAAAATTTTATTTTGTCATATTAAAGTTAGAATGATGTTGTAGAACTTTTAAAATCGAATTAAAAGTAAATTTGTGAAAATTGAATATTTTAATATTTAATTATCAACTGGAAAATAGCCAAATTTTGAACAGTCTCAGAATTGGACGAAACTAGTTCCATTGGATCCGTAATAGTTAGTTATTATTGGATTTCAATTTTCATAGCAATCGGAGTCGTCGTTTGACCGTGGCATCTCGAAACACATCGAAATTATTTTAATATTAATTTAACGAGTTAAAATAGTCATTTTTCAAACGGTCTCGGATTCCGACGAAACCAGTTTCATTGGATCCGTAACGTGATATTATTTTAAGGTTTCAAATTTCGTGTCAATCGGATTTACCGTTTGTCCGGGGCAAGCCAAAACGCATAGAAATTCGTTTAATCGGTTTAATTTAAATTTGATCCTTTATTTTCGTAACTCGCACATACGATCGAATTAGCCTCCGAAACATGTTTCATTGTGTTCGGAACATGGGGTAAACCTTAGAAACGCCTACCGGCACGCTTCGTTTGGAGTTCGGAAAATTTTCGGTGAATAGTGTTTTTGCAATTTTCTGTAAAAGGCCCTCCATTTCACAATTTGCAAACAAAGGCTAGGGTTTCAGCCCTTAGCCTCCACTATAGAGATGAATGGCCAGAAATTTCGAAACTTCTTCCTCATTTTCCTCTCAATCCATCAACAATTAGCAAAAACTCTCAACTACAAAGTTGTAGAGGGCATCAAGATCTAGCTATCCAACTGTGGAGATCGGAAACGGAGCCACGGATTGACGGCAAAACGCGATGGAAGCAGCTGCGTTTTTCACGCAAATCGAGGCAAGGGGGGAAGCCGAGCTGGGCCGCACTCTGGCCGATGGTGGAGCTCGTGGTGGCGAACAACGTGGCACTCTCCGATCGTCTTCAAGTTGTTCGGTTTGATCGTGAAAATTGCGGGAAGAACGGCGGCTGATGGGTTTGTTTCTTGCGTTCAAACCTAGGTATTCAACGTGAAGAGTAAGAAGATGCAGCAACGGCTTAGATCTGAAGATGCAGAAATCGATGGCCAGGATGCAGTTGAGGGCTTGATATTTAAAATAAAAGCTGAAATTGTATATTTAAATTCGTATAAACTTTAAAATAGCATAACTTTTTCATACGAGGTCGAAAATGCACGAAACTTTTTGCGTTGGAATCGTATCGACGAGCACTACGCAATGGAGCTGGTTTGGAATCATTTGGAGATAGTGAGAATTTCGGGTAAAATTAAACGCTCGTTTAATTTTATTCGAAATAAAACGCTGGAACTACATTGAAATCAAGGTGAGTGTTTTATAACACTCACAACGTACTGAATATCTTTATGCTAGTTAAATTTGACATTATTAAGTGTTATGAATTTTATTTTTCGTTTTGATAAATTTAATTGTCATATAGATTGTCATTTGAATTAACCGTTGAAAATTAAATTGACCGTAAAATTGAAATTGAAATTGAATTGCGATAAAATTACCTGACATTGATAACTATGAAATTGCTATGAATTGTATTGTCTATTGGATGTTTTATTTCGATGGATGCTATTGGTTGATATTTAAATGTTTGGATGTTTATTGCTTATATATAACCTGTTATGCATACATATGACACCATGATTGATTTAAGTGATATATATTCATCCCTGACATTTAATTTAAATAAATAATTACTTGGCCATAGGATAGAAAATTATATACGGACACCGGATTGGCTTAATTAATAATTTTTTTAAAATCGTCAATTTGGAATTTATTTAAATGTTTTGATTTAAAAGTTACAAGTAAAATCAATTTATAGAAATCGAATTTATCGAAAATTTGAGTTTGGAATGTTGAAATAAATTTTGGTTAAAGGAAATTATTAAATAATTTAAGTTGAGACTTTGAGACAAAAAAATTTGGGATATGGTTGTATTTCGAAATTTATTTGTTTAAAGATTGAACATTATTTCGAGCTTTGAATATTGCTAAGTAAAAGTGACATAAAAATGATATTTTGAAATCGAGCTTGGAATTGAACCATATTTGAAATTTGGATTTAAACTTGAATATTGATGGAAAATTTGTTAAGTGTTATAAATGGATATTTTGAAATCAAGCTCCAAATCGATAAAAATTGAAATTGAATAAATTTAAGGTGAATGTAGAATTGAATTGATTTGAAGTTAAAGTTGACGTTGTTTTGAATTGAAATCGAAATTGAATCGGTAGAATGGAAATTGAAATTGATTTGAATTGGGAAGTTATAAATTGAAATGGATTGGTTTTGAAGCTGTTTTATTTTGTTTTCCAAATTACTCGGTTATATAAACCATTTTGGATACTTAACTGTTTTAATCTACTTTAAATCTACTTAACCCGATTTAAATTATTTAAACTAATTTATCTATTTCACATCCATTTTATGAGTTTAAGTATTTTAAGTATTTTAATTATTTAAACTACTTTTAAACTACTTAAAACTATTTTTCTAAAATTCCAAACTGGTTAATAAGGTGAAATGTTTATGTTTAAATCTTGAATTTAAATACGAACTGAGTTAAATGAAGTTGCAACCTAAATTGAAATTCGAAATGATTTTGAAATCGAAATGAGATATTGATGCGAAAAATGATTTTTGAAACGGAATCGTACATTTGAATAGATACAATGATATTTGAAATGGACTTGATTTTTGAAGCGAATATGATATTTTGATATCAACTATGAATCGATTTGAAACATAAAAGAGCCAACGGTGTAATAATACGTAGTTATTAAAGAGCCCGGGATCGGATATGGACATACTCTCTGTCGATACCGAACACCACTTTAATAACTATTATACGCGGAGTGTTGATCCAGAATGAAGTGGATGGTTTGGTGAACGCGTTGACTGAAGAAAGAGAACGATATTGGATGACCCCTGACATGACTAAAACAGGAGCCGCGCCGGGCCATTGAGGTTCGCCACCTCTAGCGGACACGCTTCTTCGATACCATTTCTATTACATTTGTGATTCGATTTGGGTGCACCACTTGATTTGGGAGTGGTGTTTCGCGGTGTTGGGGTAGCTGCTGGCTATGCTCAACATCAGTCCGGATCACGCAACTACTAGTATCCTAGTTGGTATCTCCTCATGTACCTTGTCATACTGATTAATCTATTCGCGACCACTACGTTTGGTTTTGTGTTATACCTATGGGGTACCCTCTGATAACCACCAGTTTACGGTGGGGCTTATGGTGCTGTATAGACTATGGCATTATAAAAATGTGTTAAGGGGGATTATGGTAACGCCTTAACGCTATTTTGATACTTTATATTACTGATAGGCATTATCTACTTAGCGTACATTACTACATAGTAGATAGTTTAACGGATCCTTGAGAGATGGAAAATCCCGTAACATCTCTTAAGTTATTGCACGCACGTTGACACTGGATATGAGATGTAAAACCCCGTAAACATCTCTGGCGCCGTTACACTCATATTTATTTACGATTGATTTAACTTACATGAGGATATTTTAGTCCTGACTCGAGTGTTTTGTCTTTTCATTACGCTCGGGTCAGACCTAAATTTTTCAGCTTATTGAAGATCTATTCTGGAGGATGAAGACGAAGATTTGGTATACTATTATTATTATTATCTTTGCATCATGCTGTCTGCTGCATTATTTTATTTGTTCTGTTGTATATGTATAACTCTGATAAATGTTGTATAAATAGTTGTCAAAGTATAGTAAACAGCTTCATGAACTGTTTATTTGACCATTATATTTTATCGTTCCGTTACGATATTCTGTGTTGTTTCGTTTTCTTTATTTCTCTTTCTTTTCTTTTCTTAATTACCCCAATAACCATCTACCCTTTTGAATGGTTTGGAACCGGCATATGTATTTGGTCGCCGGTTTAAACGGTCCAAAAAGGCGGGTCGTTACAGTATTAAGCTAAGAGAATAAATTCTCCGCTACCAATAGAAATGTATTTGAAAGAAATCTGCTTTATATCTCAAAGTGTAGTGTCAGACATACAACCATACAAGTCTGTTCTGGGTTCGAACAGAACCGAAGGCACTTCTGAAGAAGTCCTTGCAAATCCGGGTATTCACAATCCCGATCGGACTTCCCATCACTTAGGGAATCTCTATACCGGAGCAACTCAGTGCAGTGACAATCGATAGGTCATCCTATCGTTCTCGCAAATATCCGGTCTTCACCACCGGTCTTCAAATGCTATCCATAACGTCGAATCACATATTCAGAATGGGTTATATGACACAAAGGTCCTCTCCCCGCTAAACCAAATAGTGAGCGCAACATTTAAAACATATGGATATGGGATTTCAATTAAGTCACAACTTAATAATTCAAAACTTTCTTTCAAATGGTTTAAACCAATTACCATTTTCAAATCTTTAAACAAAAGATTTATTTCATTAAGTTCACCCATTTTCACAAAGATCCATTTACGGATTTCAAACTAATTTCCATTTCAAATGGATTAACTCGTTTAAAATCTTTAAATTAAAGATTTAACTTATAGCTTTCAAACCGTTCAACTCGGAAAATCATTTCCGTTTAAACTAGAAATCCCTTTAACACAAATAAGAAGTTTGTAATGACCCTGGTTTGGAGATTACCATAATTATTAAATTATAACGAGAATTATAATTTAATAATGGAGAAAATAATTTGATAAGGATAAAATGATGTGAAATATTGTTTAATTGAAATAAACAATATTATATGAATAAATCTTGGGTGAATGTAATAAAATGAGGCTTATTTCATTTTTGATGATTGAAAAAAAATTTAAGATAGGGGAAAATGAAGTTAACAACCTTATTTGTGAATTTGGGTGGATAAATATTAATTGTTGGTAATTATTGTGGTTAATAAAAGAATATTGGTGATGTATATCAATAATTTCCTTTTATTGTGTAAATAATAAAAATAAAAGAGGAAATGTGAGAGAGGTGAACAAATATGATGAACATGTATGGAAATAAAGTAATTACTTTATTTCATGAATTTTAAATGTAGTTGTGCCAACTATATTCAATAAACATGTCAAATTTGGCGATATTGCAATTTATTGCCAAATTGCCTTCTTCCTTGTTAAAATACATAAGGAATGGTAATCTTAATCAACTAAAAACAATAAATATTTTTAGTGTGAGTGCTTAATTGTTTTGGAAATGCTAAAAAACAATTATATACACTTTATTGATTGAGAAATATATTTTATTTGGCTAAAACATGTTAAATTTGCATTATGTAATTGAATAGTGTAAATTTATTTTAAATGGGGTTTTATTGCTAAAATAAAATTTAAGATGGTAAAATAAAACGTTTAATATTTTGTTGGGTTCTAGATGTTAAAACAATCACCACGCAATTCGTTTCATGTAAAACGGATAAGAATTGCAAAAGTTATGAACTAAATTATCTTGTAATTATATATAAACAAGAGAGAAAATTTACTAAGTATAATTTAATTAAATTGAAGGGTTATTGGGCTTGGTCCAACCCATACCCAATTAACCAAAAGAAGTTTCTGAAAGAAGAGGCATTTGTACGTACTTTCTTTCTCCTTCTCAAAGAAAAGATCAGAAACTCAAAAAGAAGAGATAATGGCCTCCTTATTCAACTTTTATTAAAACCCAAGCAATCCACACCAACTTAAATTATTTTCGTGCTAAAACCAAATTCAGGTAATCTCCTAACCCATTTGTCTCTCAATCCATGGAATTTGCCAATTTCCTTTACTGTTATTTTTGGTTTTAGTGAAATCTTCTCTTGCATGCCTATTTTCAGCAATCACAGGTCCGGCAAAGGCGAATTCGAGTTGAAAGCTTCCAAGCCAAAATCATCATCTTTTGCCGCTAAAGGTAAGTGAAAACTTGCAGCAAACTGTAAGTAAATGAATATTCTTCGCTATGTAAAAGTTTGGTATTGTGATGTTTTGTTTTTGATCTTTTTGATATGTTTATCCGGCTGAAATAGTGCCAATTTCATTTGCCCATATCTTGTTCATCCGGCATCGGATTGCTGCCAAACTTGTTCAGTTTGGAGTATATTTGTTATAGTTCATTCCTGTATAATTTTATCAAGTTTCGAGTCCGTTTGTACCTCCTTATTTGCTGTCAAAGTTGCAAAACCGAAAGCGTTTTTGCACAGGAAATATATTTGGCTGAATAGTATTTTCGCCATAACTTTTGCGTTTCAAATCGGAATTTCAAAATCTTGGATGTTCTGAAATCCTTGTAAAATATGCCACAACTGTCATTTGTTGAGTTTTCAGTAATTTTGATGTCTGCTATGCAAAAATTGACAATGTTTGTCACTGTCCCGAAAATGTATCAGTCCAGGCTTAACTTTTAACTTTTAGTAATTTTGGCATAGCTTTTGTATTTCAAATCGGAATTTCAAAATCTTAGATGTTCTGGAATCCGTTTAAAATATTCCATAACTTGCTTTTGTTGAGTTTTCAGTATTTTTGATGTTTGCTATGCAAAAATTGACAATGTTTGTCACTGTCCCGAAAATGTATCAGTTCAGGCTTAACTTTTAACTTTTAGTAATTTTGGCATAACGTTTGTATTTCAAATCAGAATTTCAAAATCTTGGTTGTTCTGGAATCCTTGTGAAATATTCCACAACTTTCTTTTGTTGAGTTTTCAGTAATTTTGATGTTTACTATGCAAAAATTGACAATGTTTGTCACTGTCCCGAAAATGTATCAGTCCAGGCTTAACTTTTAACTTTTAGTAATTTTGGCATAACTTTTGTGTTTCAAATCGGAATTTCAAAATCTTGAATGTTCTGCAATCCTTGTGAAATATGCCACAACTTTCATGTTTTTTGTTTTGAATAATTTTGAAGTCTACATAGACAAAAATTGATTTTTTCGCTGCTGGTCCGTGTTAATAACCAGTGCACAATTTTTTTTCTATGTAGTATTTCGATCATAAATTTCACGTTACTGATCGGAATCTTGAAATTCAAGATGTTCTGGAATCCTCAGGAAATATGCTACAACTTTTGGAAATTGTTTGATTTCTTTCTTGATGTTAACCACATTGTGGTATGAGTTTGATATTATATATTAGTCCTTTGGGCTAATACGTATAGTCCGAGATCTCCTATTCGGGAGTATATACGAGATTAGGACTATATTGATGGAGATATACTTGCCAATGATATGAGGCAAGATTTTGATGGAATTTGACGAGTTTGATGTTTTTATGGAGTTTCTACTCGTCGATGACATAAGACGAGTTTAGCATCTTATACCATATGCCGATGACATGAGGCGATTCTTTTGATGATGTTGATGATTTCTTAGTGTGGCACGAACTAGCGGCTAGAAAACCGCTAAGTGAGAGCGTATGGTATGGGACATACGTTACCACTTTCCGGGTTACTATCTGAGAGTTATTGACACATTCTGGGAGAACTACCAGTACTTAGAGTCCCGATCGGGTTAAGTAATACTTTACTCGATCACTTTTGATGGCGGGGACTCAGCGGACACCGATTGGAGTGAGGTGCTCCAATCACTTTTGATGGCGGGTGTTCGTGGGGAATATAGATGACGTCATAGACCGGATTAATTCGAGATGATGATTCCGGTCGAGAGATGGATATGGTACCATGATGGTGAACAGTACTGGTAAATAGCACGTGCAACATGCTTTTGCATGTAATAATTGGCCAATATGAGGTTTCTTTTACGAGTTATGATGATTTCATTTTCACCGTTTTTTTTATGTATTTACATAGCCTTATAGATGTAAATAAGGCAGATATGATTTCTTTGAGGATTTTGGTGATTTCAAATCTTATGGATTTATACTTGGGAATTATATACGACTTGAGAGATTTATTTATTCATGGACAACGTTTGAATGTTTTCCCCTATATCATATACATGAATTCCCTTAGATTAACCCAAGTATATGTATATGCAAACCACCATAAAGACATAGTGATGTTACTTGATATCAACCCTAGATGTTCATACCAACTTATGTTATCCCGTGCGAAGCTCTTCTCTTTACCTTATCGTATTTCCTTTCTAACGATAAGATTCAGTTGCCTGACCCGTGTGTTTATCACTCGGGTCAGACCGAGTTGCAGGTTAGGTCGGATATCTATCCTTTGTGTTGGGACCCATTTTGCTTTTTGAGGGGCTCGTGACTATGGACTTGGCTACATCTTTCATGTGTGTCTTTGTGTCAGCTTATTGTACATATTCTTTTATGGGGATGGAGATGTATGTATATTGTGTGGTTACACGCCACTATGATGTGGAGTATTACATTTGATGTTTGGCTTGTATTAGTATACATATCTGTGGATGCTGTTCTGTGATGTGATTGTTATATTTATTGCATTTTGTTTCTGAATAGATCCTATAGCCGTGTAGTATCGTATTAGTTAAACATTGAGTATGTCGATCACTTGAGATACACAGAAAAAAAAATATAGTAAAAATCGACGTACTTAGTCTTTAGCTAATGCATTACTATTCGTTCGCCCTTAACTAGCCCTATTCTCTGCACTAGTAGACGGAATTACCCGTTAATTCTCTTTACTAATGTGGGTCTCGGGGTGGGGCATCACAGCTTGGTATCAGAGCTTGGATTCAGAACAAAATGAAATAAACGCAGAACAGTGAACACGATGAACCGTACATCAAGTGTAATACCCTTGTACTTCTTATCCCTTGATCATGGCCAGCCTAGTCATATCCCTATCCTTTTCAATTCCTTTGGGGTAGATAGAAAGGAATACGTCTAGGAATGTTAAATGTTATTCCGTAGTATTCCTTAATTATTTCATTTCAATTGCTTTATATATAAATCTACCCTGTGAATGATCTTCTCTCATTTTTATCTTTCAGCTATGTTTGGAAGAGGTAGAGCTCGCCCTTCGACATCGGGACCGTCCAGTGGTTCACGACCCGAAGGTGTTTATATGACTACTGATCAGATTCGAGAGCTTCTTGGGAGCACCCAACCTCCCGCTCCTATTCCATCTTCATCTCCTCGCAAGTCTGTATTTGCAAGACTATGCAGTGACTTTACTAATCTTGGAGGCAAGCCATTCAAAGGCTCCGAGTCGATTCTTGAGGTGCAAGCCTGGCTTCGCACTTGTGAGCGTGTATTCTTACGTATGGAGCTTTCAGATCATCATCGAGTTCTTGTGGCATCCAGTATGCTACAAGAGCGTGCTTTAGATTGGTACGAGCTTCTTATCGCTGAGGTGGATGAGACTAACCTCACATGGAAGCAATTCCGAGATAGATTTGAGCTTAAGTTCGTACCCGAGTCAGAAAAGGCTCTTCTTACTCGCCGCTTCATCGAGTTGAAGCAGGGCAACTCTTCAGTTTCAGATTATGTTTCTTCCTTTGAGTCCCTCTCTAAGTATGGGTTGGAGTTCATTAGTACCCCATACAAGAAAAATCTTAAGTTCGTATCCGGACTTAAGAAATATTTGAAGAAGTCTTTAATGCTCCAACTCAAGCTTTCTTTTGAAGAGTTAGTTGATGCCGCTCTCCATCTCGAGACAGTTGAGAATGAGAAAGACAGTGATGGCGAGGGTGGTGTTCAGTCTAATCCAAAGAAGAAGAGGTTTCCTTTCCGTAAGCCTAAGTTCTTTCCTTCCAAGAAGAAGAAGCAAGTCGGATCTTCTACTCAATCTCAAGCCCCTCCTCAAGCTAAGCCTTTTGCTTGCTACAATTATGGATCTCCTAACCATCCAGTCCGAGAATGTCCTAAGCCCAAGAGATGTAACCACTACGAAGCTGAAGGACATTTGGTTTCTGCTTGTCCTAAGAAGAATAAAGGTTCTCGTCCGGGGAATCTCAATGTAGCAACTTCTAGTGATGCGACTAAGTCGAAAGGTACATTTTCTCCCATCTTAGAGGGTTCCATTGTTTTCCATGATCGATCGATTAGAGTGCTCTTCGATACGGGTGCGTCACACTCATTCGTATCGAAGGAACTCGTGGATGCTTGTTCTTTGGATGTTTCTTGCTTACTTACTTCTTTGAGGATTGCGAATCCCATCGGGGGGTCCGCAACCCTTAGCTTATATTGTGATAATGTTGAGGTTCTTCTTTGTGGATTCTCTTTCCGTGCGAATCTGCACGTGATTCCCTCGCTTGGTTTTGACATGATATTTGGTATGGATTGGCTAGTTCGATACGATGCCAGGATTCTTTGTTCCGATAGAGTCATTTATCTCCGCCATCCAGACTCTCCTTCGCAGTTATCTCTTATGCTTCGGGATACCGATTGTGATTCCGTAGCATCCTTATATGCTCTTGATTCTCGAGACGATGAGGATGATGTGTCTCGAATTTCGATCGTTTGTGACTTCGCTGATATTTTTGAGCCTGTTTCGGGATTGCCACCCAAGCGGGCCATAGAGTTTCGTATTGACCTCATCCCTGGTGCGCAACCATTTAGTCGTCCTCCCACGAGGATGTCTACTAAGGAGAACGAGGAACTTAAGAAGCAACTCCTCGAGCTCGAAGCTAAGCACTTCATTCGATCTAGCTCTTCACCGTGGGGTGCCACGGTAGTATTCGTGAAGAAGTCCGATGGGACTCTTAGGCTTTGCGTCGACTATCGCAAGCTTAATGAGTTAACCATCAAGAATCGTTACCCTTTACCAAGGATCGACGGCATGTTCGATCAGTTAAGTGGTGCTAAGGTCTTTTCACAGTTAGACCTTGCCACTGGTTTTCATCAGCTCCGAGTTGCGGAGGATAGTATCCCTCTCACCGCATTCCGCACTCGCTATGGTTCTTATGAGTGGCTTGTCATGCCGTTCGGATTGACGAATGCACCTGCCTACTTTGTCGATCTTATGAATCGGGTATTCCGGGAATATCTCGATAAATTATTTCTTGTATTCATAGATGATATCTTAGTATATTCCAAGTCCGAAGAGGACCATGCTCGACATCTTAGAATTGTTTTGAGTACTCTCCGAAAGCATCAAATCAAAGCAAAACTTTCTAAGTGTCACTTTTGGGAAAAGCAAGTGAAGTTCTTAGGCCATGTTGTATCTTCAGAAGGTATTTCCGTTGATCCTTCTAAGATCGAAGCTATTCAGAATTGGAAGAGGCCTGAGAATGTTCATGAGATTTGTAGCTTTCTGGGTTTAGCGGGTTATTATCGCCGTTTCATTAAGGATTTCTCTCGCATCGTGCTTCCTCTTACAAACCTCACTAGGAAGGGTGTTCGTTTTATCTGGTCTGACAAGTGTGAGGCTGCCTTCCAGCGATTGAAGGAGCTTCTCACACATGCTCCTGTACTTGTGGTTCCTGAAGGGAACCAAGATCTCATTGTTTATACTGATGCAAGCCACAGTGGGCTTGGTGCGGTTCTTATGCAGAAGGATCGGGTTGTTGCCTATGCTTCAAGGCAATTACGTCCGAACGAGGTTCGGTACGCGACCCATGATTTAGAGCTTGCAGCCATCGTCTTCGCCTTGAAGATATGGCGTCATTATCTCCTTGGTGAGCATTTCGTCCTTTATACCGATCATAAGTCTCTCAAGTACCTCTTTTCGTAGAAGGAATTGAATATGAGGCAACAACGATGGTTAGAGTTCCTCGCCTCATATGATTTCGATATCGAGTATACCCCAGGGAAGGGTAATCGTGTAGCTGATGCGCTTAGCCGCAAGCATTCGGCAGTTGTCTCCATGATGTTAGCCGAATGGTATGTTCTTGAGACCTTTTCTAGCTTCGACATTCGTGACCGAGCACCGTCATCTGATTCACCGGTCTTATTATTCAGTATGGTGGCTCGACCTTCTCTTCTTGATCGTATCTCTGAGGCCCAGAGACGTGATGCTTATATTATGCGCCTCATTCAGTCTTGCTCATCTGAGTCCCGTGATGAGGAGTTGCTGGATTATTCGATTGATTCTCATGGTTGCCTTCGTCTGAGGAACCGTATATTTGTTCCATCTGATTCAGCACTTAGGCGTGACATACTTGATGATTGTCATCGCTCTAAGTATACCATCCATCCGGGTAGCAGTAAGTTGTACGCGGATATGCATCGCCTTTACTATTGGGAAGGCATGAAGCATGATATTGCAAGTTATGTAAGCAATTGCATGACCTGTCAGCTTGTCAAGGCCGAGCATCAACGGCCATCTGGACTTCTTCAGCCTTTAGAGGTCCCACAGTGGAAGTGGGATCAGGTATCGATGGACTTCGTTGACGGCCTACCTCGTTCGAGGTCGGGTCATTCTAGCATTTGGGTTATTGTGGATCGTCTTACTAAATCCTCCCATTTCATCCCTATTAAATCTAATAGGAATGCTCCTCTCTTGGCTAAGCTCTACATTAAAGAAGTCGTGCGATTACATGGTGTTCCTTCTTCAATCGTATGTGATCGTGATCCTTTGTTTACCAGCCATTTCTGGACCAGTTTTCAGCAAGCTTTGGGAACAAAGCTAAATCTTTCTACAGCTTATCATCCCTAGTCTGATGGACAGACTGAGAGGGTGAATCGTATTCTTGAAGACCTTCTCCGTGCATGCATTCTTGATTTCAGTGGTTCTTGGGAGGATCATCTACCATTGGTAGAGTTCTCCTACAATAATAGCTTCCAATCCAGTATCGGTATGGCTCCATTCGAGGCACTATACGGAAGACCATGCCGTTTTCCTTCTTGTTGGTTAGAATCTGGAGAGAGGCTTATACTCGGCCCCGATTCGATTCGTGATTCTTCGGAAAAGATATCTCTTATTAGACAGAGAATGAAAGAGGCACAGAGTCGTCAGAAATCCTACGCGGACATACGTAGGAAGCCTCTTGAATTCTCCATGGGTGATCTTGTTTATATCCGTGTATCTCCAATGAAGGGAGTAATGCACTTTAGCTCCACTGGGAAGTTGGCTCCTCGCTTTATAGGGCCATTTTCGATTACCGAGCGCATTGGTCCGGTTGCTTATAGATTGTCACTTCCATCTCATTTATCTGGTATTCACAACGTCTTCCACGTCTCTCAGCTTCGGAAGTGCATTCGAGACTCTGATTCTGTTATTGATCCATCCGAACAGCTTAAGCTTGAGATCTCACCGAGTCTATCTACTGTTCAGCAGCCTATTCGCGTGCTTGATTCGGAGGTGAGACGCCTTCGAAGCAAGAACGTGCCTCTTGTAAAGATTCAATGGACAGAAAATCCCAATGATTGTACTTGGGAAACCAGAGAATCTATCGAACGATCTTTTCCTGGCTTTCTTTCTTCTTCCAGTGACGGTGAGAATTTATTATCTCAAGCTATTTCTTATTTCTTTTAGTTGAATCGCCATAAGTGTTACAGATTTTCCTTAAGAATTGCGTGGACGCAATTTATTTAAGCGGGGAAGTCTGTAATGACCCTGGTTTGGAGATTACCATAATTATTAAATTATAACGAGAATTATAATTTAATAATGGAGAAAATAATTTGATAAGGATAAAATGATGTGAAATATTGTTTAATTGAAATAAACAATATTATATGAATAAATCTTGGGTGAATGTAATAAAATGAGGCTTATTTCATTTTTGATGATTGAAAAAAAATTTAAGATAGGGGAAAATGAAGTTAACAACCTTATTTGTGAATTTGGGTGGATAAATATTAATTGTTGGTAATTATTGTGGTTAATAAAAGAATATTGGTGATGTATATCAATAATTTCCTTTTATTGTGTAAATAATAAAAATAAAAGAGGAAATGTGAGAGAGGTGAACAAATATGATGAACATGTATGGAAATAAAGTAATTACTTTATTTCATGAATTTTAAATGTAGTTGTGCCAACTATATTCAATAAACATGTCAAATTTGGCGATATTGCAATTTATTGCCAAATTGCCTTCTTCCTTGTTAAAATACATAAGGAATGGTAATCTTAATCAACTAAAAACAATAAATATTTTTAGTGTGAGTGCTTAATTGTTTTGGAAATGCTAAAAAACAATTATATACACTTTATTGATTGAGAAATATATTTTATTTGGCTAAAACATGTTAAATTTGCATTATGTAATTGAATAGTGTAAATTTATTTTAAATGGGGTTTTATTGCTAAAATAAAATTTAAGATGGTAAAATAAAACGTTTAATATTTTGTTGGGTTCTAGATGTTAAAACAATCACCACGCAATTCGTTTCATGTAAAACGGATAAGAATTGCAAAAGTTATGAACTAAATTATCTTGTAATTATATATAAACAAGAGAGAAAATTTACTAAGTATAATTTAATTAAATTGAAGGGTTATTGGGCTTGGTCCAACCCATACCCAATTAACCAAAAGAAGTTTCTGAAAGAAGAGGCATTTGTACGTACTTTCTTTCTCCTTCTCAAAGAAAAGATCAGAAACTCAAAAAGAAGAGATAATGGCCTCCTTATTCAACTTTTATTAAAACCCAAGCAATCCACACCAACTTAAATTATTTTCGTGCTAAAACCAAATTCAGGTAATCTCCTAACCCATTTGTCTCTCAATCCATGGAATTTGCCAATTTCCTTTACTGTTATTTTTGGTTTTAGTGAAATCTTCTCTTGCATGCCTATTTTCAGCAATCACAGGTCCGGCAAAGGCGAATTCGAGTTGAAAGCTTCCATCTTCAAGCCAAAATCATCATCTTT
Organism: Allium cepa; assembly: GCA_030765085.1. Lineage (NCBI taxonomy): Eukaryota > Viridiplantae > Streptophyta > Magnoliopsida > Asparagales > Amaryllidaceae > Allium > Allium cepa. Next base: position 1,015,227,307 of record CM060943.1, on the reverse strand, counting down.
TGCCGCTAAAGTTAAGTGAAAACTTGCAGCAAACTGTAAGTAAATGAAAATTCTTCGCTATGTAAAAGTTTGGTATTGTGATGTTTTGTTTTTGATCTTTTTGATATGTTTATCCGGCTGAAATAGTGCCAATTTCATTTGCCCATATCTTGTTCATCCGGCATCGGATTGCTGCCAAACTTGTTTAGTTTGGAGTATATTTGTTATAGTTCATTCCTGTATAATTTTATCAAGTTTCGAGTCCGTTTGTACCTCCTTATTTGCTGTCAAAGTTGCAAAACCAAAAGCGTTTTTGCACAGGAAATATATTTGGCTGAATAGTATTTTCACCATAACTTTTGCGTTTCAAATCGGAATTTCAAAATCTTGGATGTTCTGAAATCCTTGTAAAATATTCCACAACTTTCATTTGTTGAGTTTTTAGTAATTTTGATGTCTGCTATGCAAAAATTGACAATGTTTGTCACTGTCCCGAAAATGTATCAGTCCAGGCTTAACTTTTAACTTTTAGTAATTTTGGCATAACTTTTGTATTTCAAATCGGAATTTCAAAATCTTAGATGTTCTGGAATCCGTTTAAAATATTCCATAACTTTCTTTTGTTGAGTTTTCAGTAATTTTGATGTTTGCTATGCAAAAATTGACAATGTTTGTCACTGTCCCGAAAATGTATCAGTTCAGGCTTAACTTTTAACTTTTAGTAATTTTGGCATAACTTTTGTATTTCAAATCAGAATTTCAAAATCTTGGATGTTCTGGAATCCTTGTGAAATATTCCACAACTTTCTTTTGTTGAGTTTTTAGTAATTTTGATGTTTACTATGCAAAAATTGACAATGTTTGTCACTGTCCCGAAAATGTATCAGTCCAGGCTTAACTTTTAACTTTTAGTAATTTTGGCATAACTTTTGTGTTTCAAATCGGAATTTCAAAATCTTGAATGTTCTGCAATCCCTGTGAAATATGCCACAACTTTCATGTTTTTTGTTTTGAATAATTTTGAAGTCTACATAGACAAAAACTGATTTTTTCGCTGCTGGTCCGTGTTAATAACCAGTGCACAATTTTTTTTCTATGTAGTATTTCGATCATAACTTTCACGTTACTGATCGGAATCTTGAAATTCAAGATGTTCTGGAATCCTCAGGAAATATGCTACAACTTTTGGAAATTGTTTGATTTCTTTCTTGATGTTAACCACATTGTGGTATGAGTTTGATATTATATATTAGTCTTTTGGGCTAATACGTATAGTCCGAGATCTCCTATTCGGGAGTATATACGAGATTAGGACTATATTGATGGAGATATACTTGCCAATGATATGAGGCAAGATTTTGATGGAATTTGACGAGTTTGATGTTTTTATGGAGTTTCTACTCGTCGATGACATAAGACGAGTTTAGCATCTTATACCATATGTCGATGACATGAGGCGATTCTTTTGATGATGTTGATGATTTCTTAGTGTGGCACGAACTAGCGGCTAGAAAACCGCTAAGTGAGAGCGTATGGTATGGGACATACGTTACCACTTTCCGGGTTACTATCTGAGAGTTATTGACACATTCTGGGAGAACTACCAGTACTTAGAGTCACGATCGGGTTAAGTAATACTTTACTCGATCACTTTTGATGGCGGGGACTCAGCGGACACCGATTGGAGTGAGGTGCTCCAATCACTTTTGATGGCGGGTGTTCGTGGGGAATATAGATGACGTCATAGACCGGATTAATTCGAGATGATGATTCCGGTCGAGAGATGGATATGGTACCATGATGGTGAACAGTACTGGTAAATAGCACGTGCAACATGCTTTTGCATGTAATAATTGGCCAATATGAGGTTTCTTTTACGAGTTATGATGATTTCATTTTCACCGTTTTTTATGTATTTACATAGCCTTATAGATGTAAATAAGGCAGATATGATTTCTTTGAGGATTTTGGTGATTTCGAATTTTATGGATTTATACTTGGGAATTATATACGACTTGAGAGATTTATTTATTCATGGACAACGTTTGAATGTTTTCCCCTATATCATATACATGAATTCCCTTAGATTAACCCAAGTATATGTATATGAAAACCACCATAAAGACATAGTGATGTTACTTGATATCAACCCTAGATGTTCATACCAACTTATGTTATCCCGTGCGAAGCTCTTCTCTTTACCTTATCGTATTTCCTTTCTAACGATAAGATTCAGTTGCCTGACCCGTGTGTTTATCACTCGGGTCAGACCGAGTTGCAGGTTAGGTCGGATATCTATCCTTTGTGCTGGGACCCATTTTGCTTTTTGAGGGGCTCGTGACTATGGACTTGGCTACATCTTTCATGTGTGTCTTTGTGTCAGCTTATTGTACATATTCTTTTATGGGGACGGAGATGTATGTATATTGTGTGGTTACACGCCACTATGATGTGGAGTATTACATTTGATGTTTGGCTTGTATTAGTATACATATCTGTGGATGCTGTTCTGTGATGTGATTGTTATATTTATTGCATTTTGTTTCTGAATAGATCCTATAGCCGTGTAGTATCGTATTAGTTAAACATTGAGTATGTCGATCACTTGAGATACACAGAAAAAAAATATATAGTAAAAATCGACGTACTTAGTCTTTAGCTAATGCATTACTATTCGGTCGCCCTTAACTAGCCCTATTCTCTGCATTAGTAGACGGAATTACCCGTTAATTCTCTTTACTAATGTGGGTCTCGGGGTGGGGCGTCACAAAGTTCATTACTTATGTGAAAGCATTTATGTAACAACCCGCATATTAGTCGATTTTAATATTTAAATATTTTATTTAAATATTTTATCGGCACTCGAAATTTAGTCCGAAAAGCTACTTTTTGCATACGGTCGAATTAGGACTCGGGACCACTCCATTGAGTTTAAAATGCCGTTTGCGACCTTTTTGAGTATAAGCTTCGATATGTTTGGAGAAAGTTGATTTTTGCTACTTTTCACTTTGGGTTTGAGTTTGGGTTTAGCCATTAGCCAACTTATACTTAAAAACTGAACCCCTCCTCCCCATTCTCCCTCACTTCTTTCTCTTTTCAGTTTTTATAGCATTAATGGTGGGAGAGATTGAAAATTAAAACTCCAAAACCCTAGTTCCTTTTTGCAACTTCAAATTCCTAGCTCCAAACTCAAGAAGAACCCATTGGTAAGCTTCTCTCCTTCTTCTCCAACTTATTCTCTTACCAATTTCAGAAATTCCTAAACCTAATTTTGGGAATGTTCTTGTTTTGAGCTTAGATTCAAGCTCATTTGGGTTGTGTTGAAGAGAGGTTGATTCTCCATTTGCTTTCAAGCTTCTTCTTGTTCGATTTTGTAAAAAGGTGAGATTTTTATCTCACATCTTTGTCTATAATTATCTTCGATTGTTAGGTATGAATTCCTAACGTTTATTCGTGTGCAATTGATTTTGGTTTGGATCGATTTCGTGTATATTCCAATTTTTGGTGTTTTGGTCTAATTTACGAAAATCCTATTATGGATATTTGGACATTGATATTTGAGGCATATCGAAGAGCTGTTTAGGCTGGGTTGTCGTTCGACGTAATTCCTTAGTCATCGCCATTTGCTCGTTCGATCGTTTCCGATATTCGTTTGGCCATTTTTGGCCTAGGTTCAGGGAATGCCCTGAACCCCAGATTCAGACGTCTGAAACGGGATATTCAGACGTCTGAATATTGTCTGGGAGATTTCTATTCCCAGATTCAGACGTCTGAATATAGGGTTTCGGACGTCTGAATTGGTTCTATTTCAACCAGAAAGGAAATAGGCTAAAATATGCCTATTTCAGACGTCTGAAACACTTGGTTCAGACGTCTGAATTGTGTTCTGGAAATCTTTATATTTCCAGATTCAGACGTCTGGACCACTTGTTTCAGACGTCTGAACCTGCTGAGTTTTGCCTATTTGCCTATTCGCTTGATAATTCCAATTTAAATCGATTCGTGATGATCCTATTTGTTGTTATCATTTATTATGCCTTTGATGACTCCTATTTAGGGATTTTTGAATATCCATTTCGATGGATTCTTTATCGGTTTATTTGGATTTTATTCACGTCTTCGAATGTGAATTTTAGTGATTGATTGTTCTTACAACCTTCTTTGTGGTTTGTCACTTTAAAAATATAAAGGTTTTCTATACTAGTAGTAAATATCAAAACTCTTTCCTCAAACGATTTCAATACTATTTTAATACCAAATTCGTTTATAAAACCGTTTTCCAATCTATTAGTATATACAAACCTTTACCTCACTCGTATGAGAAATCTAATTAAACGACTTAGTAAAACAAGTGGTATGAAACGCTTGCGTTCACTATGTTGGTTAATTCTTGGACTTGTTCGATTGAAACTCTTGTGACAATTTTCTAGTGGAGATCTACAATTTGTTCGTAAATATTTAAGTTAAGCTAGTGGTTATGGGACATGAAGTTAAGCTCATATATTTACTAGCTTACTGTAATTGACACTTCTTGATGATCATGACGATCATTTTTGTGATTTAGACTAGCAATGTGCGATGTCTCTTTGTCTACGAGGGAGACTAAACCCCGTTTGTGTGAGTTTCAACTCACATATGTGGGGTAGCGCCCCATGGTCTTTGGGCCGTTCGTGTGTCAAAAATTAATGGCTAGCTACCATGAGATAGCGTCTCGTTCGTGTGATACATATGTTGGTGAGTTTTCATGCTCCCGTTCTTGTGATAGGCCTCCCCCCTATTTTGTGTGATTTCTGGATTTCGTGTGTCGAATTCTGGAATTTTCTTCTTCACCTATTTTTGTGATTTCTATTGATATGATTTATCAATTTTTGTGCATAGTTGAATTCATGTGTCATTAACTGGATTTCTTGAGATGATTTCTAGGATTTATGCTTCACTAATTTTCGTGATTTCCATTGATAAGTTTTATCAATATTTGTGTATTGGTGAATTTGTGTGTCATGGACTTTTGAGATTGACATTGATATAATTGTCAATATTTGTGGTTTGGTGAGCGAAATAAGGAGTATGACATTTCCTTTGATTCTTGTGTAGATTTGGTAATATTGATTAATTCCTTGTTGATTCTCAATTACTTATATATATATCACAGCTTGGCATTGTGATTATTATGTGTTTAGTCATATCTCTTATTCTATATCGTTTCATCTTATATTTATAGTTAGACTGATCCGTTTATTATTTTCTTATTAAATAATACTCGGGTCAGACCGAGATGTTACAGGTGCTTCTGCTTGACTTCTCTCTTGGGATTGATTTCTCTGACTTTTGGTTAACTACTTAGATTAGTAGTTTTTGTTGTATACATTTGAGATATAGACTCCATAATGTATACTTATTCTTTTGTGTAGTTCATGTAACTATTCTTTTGTGATATTGTGGATCTTTTTAGACCATTACTCTGATGTACACTTCCTAGTGTAATATTCATATCTATTTCCGCCTTTGTGATATGAATTGTCTGTGACTGATTTGTGTTATGTTTATTTCTATATTTGTTTCTGAAGATATTATAGCCACTGTGTAGTAGCTTTGAGTTTGTGTCGGTATGTCGGATTTCCTCTTGATAAAGTAGCATGTTATACTATCTGACATATCGATGCTCGCACAAAGCAATTACACGGATGGTCGCTCCTCAACGGCCTTATTCTCCATGCTAGTTGACAGCATTCACCGTAATGTTCTTGGCTAGCGTGGGTATAGAGGTGGTGCGTCACAGCTTGGTATCAGAGCCAAACTTCGGAACAATATGGAATAATATAACAAGGATCATCGTCATAAGTCCATCTTAGGAGTCGTACTTTAGGATTTAATTCGAGTCTTCGTACCAATTCATCCTATTTTCCTTATGATTCCTTGTTTATCTATCAAGATTGCTTGATATTCAATTTGGTGAATAACCTTTTTCTTCTTCTTCTTTCTTTCTAAAGGGAGAAAAATGTCTAGACCAGGCCGTCCTAGAGCCGTACCGTCTAGCACTCCACCCCAGGATGGAGTTTTTATGACTGCTCAATAGCTTCTTGATTTAGTGACAAATGCTCAAGCAGTTGGAGCTAACCCGGAACCTACTCACCCAAAATCGGGATTTGCATGCTTGTGCAGCGATTACACTAATTTGGGTGGGGAGCCATTCAAAGGTTCCGAAACTGTTATTGAAGTACAGGCTTGGCTAAGGTCATGCGATCGAATCTTTTCTCGCATGAATCTTATTGACCTTCACCGAGTTCAGGTGGCCTCTAGTATGCTCCGAGAAAGAGCATTGGACTGGTACGAACTTCTTATTTCTGATATTAATGAAGCGGATCTCACCTGGGAGCAATTCCGAGGACGCTTCGAATTAAAATTCGTTCCAGAAGCTGAGAAAGTGACATTGGCTCAACGATTTATAGACCTTGTTCAAGGTGAGTCCTCCGTGACTGATTACGTCGCCTCCTTCGAGTCGCTTTCCAAATATGGGGTAGAATACATCAACACCCCTTTAAAGAAGAACCAGAGGTTCGTCTATGGCTTAAACAAAGATCTCAAGAAGCCATTACTTCTAAAATTAGAAGTTTCTTTCGACCAACTCGTAGATATCGCTCTTCGTCTTGAAGAGGCGGATAGGGAGAATGATGTTGAAGTGGTGGGTTCCAAACCAAGCTTCAACAACAACAAGAAGAGGCCCAGCAAATTCAAAGGTCCTTATCCCAATAAGAAAGGGAGGCAAGCAACTCCTGTTGAAAAGACCTTTTCCTCTACCCAAGGGAAATGCTATAATTGTGGTTCGAAAGACCATTTTGCGAACAAGTGTTCAAAGCCTCGTACTTGTCGCTATTGCAAAAGCCCGGACCATTTTATGCATGTGTGTCCCAAACTTCAAAATAGGAAGGAGGGAAAGTTGAATGTTGCTCAAGCCCCTGGCAACACATCTCGTGGCCAAGGTATTTCTCATTCTATTCTGGATGGAATTATGTTATTTCGTGATCATCCTATTCGAGTCCTTTTTGATACGGGTGCGTCCCATTCTTTTATATCAAAAGAACTTGTTGATACTTTTTCTTTGGATGTTTTGTGTTTAATGACTTCTTTGAGAATTGCGAATCCGGTTGGTGGATCCGCAACAATCAGTTTATTGTGTAAAGATGTCGAGATTATTTTGTGTGATTTTCCTTTCCTAGCCGATTTGCATGTCATGCGCTACTTAGGCTTTGGAATGATTTTGGGAATGGATTGGCTTAACTGTTATGAAGCTCATATCCTATGTCCGGAGCAGACTATTCATCTTCGACATCCTCAATCTGTCAAGCAGATTTCTATTAATCTTCAAGATTCAGTTTCCAGCTTGGTCGCATCTTTATATTCTTTAAATCCTCGTGATGACGATGATGATGATGAGGGTGATATTATTTCTCTTATTCACGTCGTTCGTGAATTTTCCGACATATTTGAGCCCGTTTTAGGATTACCACCTAAGCGAGCAATTGAGTTCAGAATTAATCTTATTCCTAGAGCTCAACCTATCACTCGTCCTCCGTATCGTATGTCCAATAAAGAAAACGAGGAGATGCGTAAACAATTATCCGAATTGGAGACGAAGCAATTTATTCGCTCTAGTTCTTCGCCTTGGGGAGCTTCAGCTATTTTTGTGAAGAAATCCGATGGTACACTTAGGCTTTGCGTTGACTACCGCAAGCTTAATGATCTTACTATCAAAAATAAATATCCTTTACCTCGGATTGATGATTTATTTGACCAACTTAGTGGTGCTAGAGTCTTTTCACAATTGGACTTGGCTACCGGTTTTCATCAGCTTCGTATTGCAGAGGATAGCATTCCTTTGACATCGTTCCGTACTCGGTGTGGATCTTATGAGTGGCTTGTTATGCCATTTGGGTTAACGAATGCCCCGGCTTATTTCGTTGACTTAATGAATCGAGTTTTTAAAGACTTCCTCGATCGATTTGTTCTCATCCTTATTGATGATATTCTTGTGTATTCTAAAACCGAGGAGGAGCATGAAAAACATCTTCGAATTGTATTGGAAACTCTTAGGAGTAATCAATTAAAAGCAAAATATTCTAAATGCCATTTTTGGCAATCTCGTGTGAAGTTTCTCGGTCATATTATTTTCGAATCCGGAATTTTCGTGGATCCTTCAAAGATTGAAGCGATTCAAGATTGGAAGAGACCTGAGAGTGTGACAGAGATTCGTAGTTTCCTTGGATTGGCAGGTTATTACCGTCGTTTTATCAAAGACTTTTCTAAGATTGCCGTGCCTCTCACTAGCTTGACTAAGAAAGGTGTTAAATACAATTGGTCAGACAAATGTGAAGCTTCTTTTCAGAAATTAAAAGAACTCCTTTCTGATGCTCCTATTCTTGTTATTCCCGAGGGGAATCAAGATTTCGTTGTTTATACCGATGCTAGTCGCGTTGGTTTGGGTGCCGTTCTTATGCAAAGAGAACGTGTTATTGCTTATGCTTCTAGGCAATTGAAGCCTGCTGAGACTAGATATGCCACTCATGATTTAGAGCTCGCGGCTATTGTTTTCGCCCTTCGTATTTGGCGTCATTATCTATTAGGAGAGAAATTTGTTCTTTATACCGATCATAAGTCTTTGAAATATTTATTTTCTCAAAAGGAACTTAATTTGCGTCAACAACGTTGGCTCGAGTTCCTTGCTCCTTATGATCTTGATATTCTTTATACTCCCGGTAAGGGTAATCGTGTCGCCGATGCTCTTAGCCGCAAACAACAAGCTGTTGTTTCTATGATGATATCCGAATGGAACGATCTTGAGATCTTATCCACTTGTGAGATTCGAGACCGCGTATCCGATTTATGTTCATCACTTGTTTTATGTAGCCTTGAGGCTCATCCTTTTCTTCTAGACCGCATTCTTGAAACTCAAAGGCTAGATCCCGAATTGGCACTTCTTGGCCAAAATTTTAAGGATAAAATTGATATTGAAGGTTTGAAAGACTTTGATATCGATTCTCGTGGCGGAATTCGTAGATTTGGTAGACTTGTCGTGCCAAATATTAGTGATCTTCATAAAGGTATTTTAGAAGATTCTCATCGTTCTAAATTTACCATTCATCCCGGTAGTAGTAAAATGTACGCAGATTTGAAGCGACTTTATTATTGGGAGGGAATGAAACTTGACATCGCTAACTTCGTTAAGCGTTGCATGACTTGCCAAGTCGTTAAGGCCGAACATCAAAGGCCCGGTGGGTTATTACAACCTTTAGAAATTCCAATTTGGAAGTGGGACCAGATTTCCATGGACTTTATAGATGGCCCTCCCCGTTCTCGTTCGGGTCATGATAGCTTATGGGTGATTGTTGATAGACTTACTAAATCTGCCCATTTTATTCCCGTTCGGTCTAACCGAACCGTTCCTCTTTTGGCCAAACTCTTTATCAAAGAGATTGTCAAATTACATGGAGTTCCTACTTCTATAGTTAGTGATCGTGATCCATTGTTTACTAGTGGATTTTGGAAGAGTCATCAAAAAGCTTTGGGAATGAAGCTCAATTTTAGCACCGCTTATCATCCTCAGTCTGATGGACAAACCGAGCGTGTGAATCAAACTCTTGAAGATCTTCTTCGTGCTTGTGTTCTGGATTTTTGTGGAAGTTGGGAAGATCATATTTCACTTGTTGAATTTTCCTATAATAATAGCTTCCAATCTAGTATTGGTATGGCACCTTTCGAGGCACTCTATGGAAGGCCATGCCGATCTCCTTCTTGTTGGATTGAGGCCGGTGAGAAGCTGGTTTTAGGTCCAGATTTTATTCGCGATTCCACAGAAAAGATTGTTCTTATTCGTCATAGGATGAAGGAAGCCCAGAGTAGACAAAAATCCTATGCCGATAACCGGAGAAGGAAGTTAGAATTTTCTGTGGGAGATATTGTGTTCATTCGTGTATCACCTATGAAAGGTGTTGTACGTTTCAGTCGATTGGAAAAATTGGCGCCTCGATATATTGGGCCATTTCCTATCACTGAACGTATTGGTTCCATGGCTTATCGCCTTTTATTACCGGCTCAATTTTCTGTTGTTCATGACGTGTTTCACGTTTCTCAATTACTGAAGTGCCTTCGAGATTCTGATTCTGTTCTTGAGCCCGGTGTTGTGGAAGAGATTGAAGTTTCGCCTAATTTAACTTATGAGCAACATCCTATTCGTATCATTGCTTCGGAGGTCAAACGACTTCTTCTCCAACTTATTCTTCTTACCAATTTCAGAAATTCCTAAACCTAATTTTGGGAATGCTCTTGTTTTGAGCTTAGATTCAAGCTCATTTGGGTTGTGTTGAAGAGAGGTTGATTCTCCATTTGCTTTCAAGCTTCTTCTTGTTCGATTTTGTAAAAAGGTGAGATTTTTATCTCACATCTTTGTCTATAATTATCTTCGATTGTTAGGTATGAATTCCTAACGTTTATTCGTGTGCAATTGATTTTGGTTTGGATTGATTTCGTGTATATTCCAATTTTTGGTGTTTTGGTCTAATTTACGAAAATCCTATTATGGATATTTGGACATTGATATTTGAGGCGTATCGAAGAGCCGTTTAGGCTGGGTTGTCGTTCGACGTAATTCCTTAGTCATCGCCATTTGCTCGTTCGATCGTTTCCGATATTCGTTTGGCCATTTTTGGCCTAGTTTCAGGGAATGCCCTGAACCCCAGATTCAGACGTCTGAAACGGGATATTCAGACGTCTGAATATTGTCTGGGAAGATTTCTATTCCCAGATTCAGACGTCTGAATATAGGGTTTCAGACGTCTGAATTGGTTCTATTTCAACCAGAAAGGAAATAGGCTAAAATATGCCTATTTCAAACGTCTGAAACACTTGGTTCAGACGTCTGAATTGTGTTCTGGAAATCTTTATATTTCCAGATTCAGACGTCTGGACCACTTGTTTCAGACGTCTGAAACTGCTGAGTTTTGCCTATTTGCCTATTCGCTTGAGAATTCCAATTTAAATCGATTCGTGATGATCCTATTTGTTGTTGTCATTTATTATGCCTTTGATGACTCCTATTTAGGGATTTTTGAATATCCATTTTGATGGATTCTTTATCGGTTTCTTTGGATTTTATTCACGTCTTCGAATGTGAATTTTAGTGATTGATTGTTCTTACAATCTTCTTTGTGGTTTGTCACTTTAAAAATATAAAGGTTTTCTATACTAGTAGTAAATATCAAAACTCTTTTCTCAAACGATTTCAATACTATTTTAATACCAAATTCGTTTATAAAACCGTTTTCCAATCTATTAGTATATACAAACCTTTACCTCACTCGTATGAGAAATCTAATTAAACGACTTAGTAAAACAAGTGGTATGAAACGCTTGCGTTCACTTTGTTGGTTAATTCTTGGACTTGTTCGATTGGATCTTTTGTGACAATTTTCTAGTGGAGATCTACAATTTGTTCGTAAATATTTAAGTTAAGCTAGTGGTTATGGGACATGAAGCTAAGCTCATATATTTACTATCTTACTGTAATTGACACTTCTTGATGATCATGACGATCATTTTTGTGATTTAGACTAGCAATGTGCGATGTCTCTTTGTCTACGAGGGAGACTAAACCCTGTTTGTGTGAGTTTCAACTCACATATGTGGGGTAGCGCCCCATGGTCTTCGGGCATTCGTGTGTCAAAAATTAATGGCTAGCTACCATGAGATAGCGTCTCGTTCGTGTGATACATATGTTGGTGAGTTTTCATGCTCCCGTTCTTGTGATAGGCCACCCCCCTATTTTGTGTGATTTTTGGATTTTGTGTGTCGAATTCTGGAATTTTCTTCTTCACCTATTTTTGTGATTTCTATTGATGTGATTTATCAATTTTTGTGCATAGGTGAATTCGTGTGTCATTAACTGGATTTCTTGAGATGATTTCTAGAATTTACGCTTCACCAATTTTCGTGATTTCCATTGATAAGTTTTATCAATATTTGTGTATTGGTGAATTTGTGTGTCATGGACTTTTGAGATTGACATTGATATAATCGTCAATATTTATGGTTTGGTGAGCTAAATAAGGAGTATGACATTTCCTTTGATTCTTGTGTAGATTTGGTAATATTGATTAATCCCTTGTTGATTCTCAATTACTTATATATATATATATATATATATATATCACAGCTTGGCATTGTGATTATTATGTGTTTAGTCATATCTCTTATTCTATATCGTTTCATTTGATATTTATAGTTAGATTGATCCGTTTATTATTTTCTTATTAAATAATACTCGGGTCAGACCGAGATGTTACAGGTGCTTCTGCTTGACTTCTCTCTTGGGATTGATTTCTCTGACTTTTGGTTAACTACTTAGATTAGTAGTTTTTGTTGTATACATTTGAGATATAGACTCCATAATGTATACTTATTCTTTTGTGTAGTTCATGTAACTATTCTTTTGTGATATTGTGAATCTTTTTAGACCATTACTCTGATGTACACTTCCTAGTGTAATATTCATATCTATTTCCGCCTTTGTGACATGAATTGTCTGTGACTGATTTATGTTATGTTTATTTCTATATTTGTTTCTGAAGATATTATAGCCACTGTGTAGTAGCTTTGAGTTTGTGTCGGTATGTCGGATTTCCTCGTGATAAAGTAGCATGTTATACTATCTGACATATCGATGCTCGCACAAAGCAATTACACGGATGGTCGCTCCTCAACAGCCTTATTCTCCGTGCTAGTTGACAGCATTCACCGTAATGTTCTTGGCTAGCGTGGGTATAGAGGTGGGGCGTCACAATTTATTATTTGAAAACAAATAGTTTCCATGTCAGAAAGATCCAATTATATTTACACGAGTTAAAGCCTTTGAATTTAAATTCAAATTTCCAAATCAATACCTTTAAAATAGTTTAACCCATATAAACTCATTTATAAGTTGAATATCCTTTTTAAATGCTAGTTTCCAAATCATAGAATTCAATCTCAAATATTGAATTCAAATTTAAATCAAATATTTAAACTCGAAACTCAATCAATTTATAAATTTCATCTTTGAAATTCCATTTCAAAAGCTTTTCACTTTAATCCCAAAACATTTCCAAAACATTTGAATTTAAATATTCAACTTTGAAAATCATTTCAAAATCTGTGACTTAATCGATTTCCCCGTGAAATCCATATTTGTGTGTGTATAAGTGTGGTCTAGGGGTTTAACACAATAGTGCAACATCATTCAATCATCGCAAATCAAACACAGAAATATAGTTGATAAGCGATATAAACTATAACGCTTATCGTCCATTCATAGATTCACAGCTAATATACAAATGTAAATAAATGAATAAATCATACACGGCACGAACCACAGAATAAAATATCACAGATCAGACGGGACAATCAATTCAAAGTATCTCATATAATACAATCATTCATAAGTAAGGTCATGTATTCAATAATCATTTATAAGTAGGATTAATTAATCGTTTAATCCTAATCAATTCAATTTATGTCCTAGTAAATTAATTACTTATGAATTAATTATCAAATTCTGATTAATTAATTACAAATCATTTGATATAAATTTATTTATCAAACACTTTAATTAATTATTCTTAATCAATTATATTAATTCATTAACCTTTAAACCAATTACAAAATTAATTAATCCCTTAATTAATTATTTTGAGGAATTAAACCTTTAATCACTTTCACTGGTTAATTAACCTTTGGCTTAAATTAGTTAATCTCAAATTAATTACTTAATTAATTTATCACATTTTTCTTGAATTAATTATTGCTTAATCACTTGATTAATCAACTTTAATCATTAATTAATGTTTAATTAAAAATCCTTAGTTACCAATAAATTAATCTTAATCCTTCATATACTACTTTATCCTTTAATTACTTATCTAATTAATCCAAATCATTAATTAATTAAATTAATTAATTATCCATCTTAATTACCTTAATAATTAAATGAATTATAAATCATTAAACCTTAATTATCTTTAAGATAAAACATCATTTTAGTAATGATTTAATTATCATACTCAAACACATTTGAAAACATTTATTTTCAAATTCAGATTTAAATTTCATTTCAAATCAAAGATTTGAAATAATTACAAATTCAACCTTTAACAAATTTAAACCAAGTTAAACTCTTTTAAATCGAATGTTGTAAAACATTTATCTTGATAAAGAAATTATATAAGAGTTTGAGCCAAAACTTTTAAAATTCAAATCGTTTTTTAAAATATAACTTAACATTTAAAGTTGTTAAACATTTCATTTTTTTATTTAGAACCAAGATACCAAATTAAATCTGAAACCAACTTAAAAACTTGTATTTAAACTTTATTTAAATTTGGCTTTCAACTTTTAATTTCTGTTTAAATTTTAAAAACACTGCCAGGTTGAAAACTAAAACCTGTAAAAAAACAAAGCAACGCCCACACTACCCTGTGAAAACATTGAACAAACTTCTTTCCTCCTCATCTACTACTTCTTCCTCAATGATGTTCGGCCGTGCACCATCATATGCACGTGCACAGATCGTCAACGATGACACCACCTCCGGCGACACCACAAACACGTCACCGACCGACCCTACATACCACCCCAACCTTCGAACGAGCATCACGGAGTACCAAGCGAAAACTGGCCTACCATTCGAAAACTAAAACATTTAACCCATCCAACAAATCGCTTCGCCACGGCCATCCCCACCACCGGAACCGCCGCTCCTCCGCCGCCGCTCCTCCGCTTTGATATAATTTGGTTTGCATTAAGAAGTTTCTAATAAAACGAGTTAGTAACATATTTGAAAGCATACCAAGTTTTATGTTTTATCACTTCAAACACGTTATTTAACTGATTTCATACTAAACATGCTCGTAAGAATATTAATGTAAAGGAAAAATAAAAATATATACACCAGCATCAAATAGTTTTATACTTCAGAAATGCTTGAGGGTTCACAAGGAAGGGAGTATCAAGGGAAGTGCAATCTATATGGTGGGAAAAAATTCTTTATATGTTAATATGGTGATTTATTACTTTTTAAAAGAGAAATAATGCAAGTTTTCTAAGTTCCAAATTATAGGAAACTCTAATATTAATATTTGTTACATTTCTCTGGATATCGATATAATAGTTGATTACCTTTTTTTACCCATTTAATTATTTCCTAAAATAACTTATTCTCATTCACATTTCGATAAACAGTTGATTTTAGCCTATACACACATAAAAAATGCAACATTACGATTCAAAAAATCTTGCAAAAGATGTTTTTTAATACCAATTCGTCATGCATATGTGCAGCACACATGCCAAAATACTTGTGTGTGTGTGTGTGTGTTTCTGTGTGTGTATATACAAAATACATATACATACACACACATAATACGCACGTACAGATATATATATATATAAATGTATAAGTATATATCCCAATATCTACATAGTAGATATATCCTGTTATCTACGCATGCGTGCAATTACCATGTTATTGTTTGTTGTTTTTGTCACTTTAAACATATTGTTGTAACATATCGGTTCTTGTATATTGATTAGGTGTAAATTATAGCGCTAATTAAATTTTTTGCAAACGAGGAAAGGTGGAATTAATCAATGAGCCATCTTCTCTCTTTCCTTTTAGATTTTGATGCGATTATATCTAAACCTTATTGCATATTTGTTTCCTATTTTTAAACGCCAAACAACTTCGCTCATTATATGTTTCCCCCATTTGTCATGCTTTTTAGAAATATGAGTATATTTGATGTAATCATACCATTCCAAATATAATATCTAATTAACATAAATTTAATAAACTAAGAATTAGACAATATTAATAAAATATGATTTTATCGAAAAAAATAGATTGGATATGGTATTATATATTAGATTTCATCACCACAACAAATTGATCATATTACAAATTTTTGTTTGCAATGTTCGCACAGTGAAAGTTGTAATTAATATTTGTAACAATTGTTTTTTACAGAAAGTTATAATAAATTTTTTTACAACATTTTGTATTTTGCAGTTGTAATAAAATTATTTAACAACTTTCTATTCTTAACCGTTGTATATTAATTAATAACAGCCTTATTTATAGGTTGTAAGTTATCACGCGCAAATACTTTCAATGAAACATTGTTAACTCCAAATAGAAATTTTTAGCAAACACAAATACTCCCTTTCGGAGATCATAATGTTAAATTTAAGAACATATGTTATATTGACACAAAATCACATATAGAAGGAAAAAATATGCTTAAGAAAGAAAGAGAAATTTTTGTTTCCCCTAATTAATAGACATATTTGGTTATGTTTATTTCTCTCTCTAATTTGCTAATCAATTTAACTTTTTCTATATAATATTAATTTGGAAATTAAGTAGTCGACATTATAAATAGGGCCCAAATGTGATAGTGGAAAAGTGTGGAAATATATTTGGTATTCCTCTCTTCTTTCATCTTTATTCTTCTTCTTCAAACACCAAGAAGCCATTGTTATATAGATCAAGTTCATTCTCAATTAGGTAACTAATCCTACTTTTGTTTTATTCACTTTTATTTGGTGGTTCAATTGTAAACAATTATTTTTTGAGAATCATTATAAATGATTGTTGGGTGGAACCTTGTGCGTTGCTCTCTTGATTTCATTGTGTTTTAGATCTATTTTCTCTATTTTTTATTTTCAAATACTATTATTTTCATCCAATTTTATCTGCTTGTACTTAGGTGATATAAGATTCTACGATAGGCTCCCGAACCAATTTTTTACTTTATTAGGTTTTGCGCATAAAAAATCCTAATAGCACAACTAGGTGCAAAAATTAAACTTGGTAAATTTAGAAAATATTTGAAAATTTGAAAATTTTCTAAAATTTCATTTTTTAAGTTTTTTAAACAATAGAGGAAATAAATAGTTCATATAATTTCAAGAAATCGACAAACAAACTTTAACATATGGATGGCCATTTAACCAATTTAACCCATGTAAACGATCTAAATAACATTCATCGAGTCGACTTAACGAACGCAAAGAACGATTACCGATATTAACAGCTAGTTTGATGATCAATCTTAACCGATTTGACAGCTAGCCATGAACGCTACTCATACTTTCACAGTTCTTTGTCATGTTTTCGATATCAAGTTACTTCATGCTTTCGGCAGCTTATTATCAAGTTTCCAATAACACTTTACTTAGTACTTCGATGGTTCATGGTCATTTACTTTAAAGTTTTGATAGCTCTTTATCAAAATTTATATTACAACAATGGTTTTATTTCATAGGTAGCTCGTGATGAATATGTATTTGAAATAAATTTATATTTTATAATGTATTTTATCCATTATTTAAACCCCTATACTAACTCAAACAAAATTACCAATTTGTTATGTGGATAAATAATAACCTTGAAGTATCTTATGAACTAAAAATAAAGAATGAATTATTATATGGATGTATAATATTTACTAAAATAAAATTATTTCATATATTGTTCGTCTCGTTATTTTTTATACTACTAAAATCTTCGGTGTCACTTATTTATGTATGTTTGTTGTAGCTTGACATAGTTTTATGCTTCCCACTGCCAGATGTATAACCCTAGCTTTATTTCTTACCTCAATTGTTCCTCTTTTATTTAGGTCGGAAAAGACCCCAAGTCAAAAAAAGATTTAATCGACCCTTATCATCTATCATCGCTCTAGTCACCTCACCTATTGCCGCATCTTTTCTTCTATCTGAACTGCTACAACCACCCACCTTGTAATCTCTATTGATTCCCATGCTCTAGTGTGTGATATCTGCCCACAAGCTTCTTCGAACTTATAGGTGATTTAGCATGTTTTTTTACAGAAATTTTCGATGGCATGGTATAATAGTTATTCTTTAGTTTGCTTAGATGCTAATCATTATTACTGATTTTTGGAGGTAACTAAACAAGAATTGTTTTCACCTTTCAGTAGATTACGTATATTAGTAGGCACAAGTTTGTTTCTAATTGATATTTTTTTTAGTCAAAATTTAAATTGGTTTTAGGTTTATTAAGAGTCTTCTTAACTATAACTTGAATACGTGTACATGAGCCAATTTAAGATTTTTTATTTTTGTTAATCAATAAATAAGACATGATAATATATGAAAAAAGTCTGATAGATCCATATTCGGTATTTTCTGATGAACCCTGGTTGAAAAAAGTATTCGTGGAACATCTGAAAGGTACAGTTATTTTTTCAAAAATTTAACAGACCTATTCGAACCTACAAGTATTAGAGAAATTAAATACCTACTCAGTAATGATAAGTATGTTGATTTAAAAATTGCGATAAACATGGTGGTGAAATTAATAGTAAGGATTGAATATAAAGATCCACACTTAATTGGGTTCAAAAAGAAGTTCTCAGGTCAAGATGCAGTACTAGCTTGATACGAGCTAAGGATCCGTGGACAAGGCAAAATGCTAGATGATTTTTTGGCTACTGATACACAGACAACTATGGTGATATCAACTGTGAAAACACCAGAGATGTAAATCGCTATACTTATATAAAAGTAGTAAAACTAATTGCTTTTGAAGATGAAAGTGGAGAATGAAAATCAAGTGTCGCGGTTATGATGGAGTTAATATGCGAGTCATTACGCTTTCGTGGCATTCATAACAATTTCATTGGAAGAACTAAAGATAGAAACTAAAATATTTTGGTTACCAATGAAATTTCCGCGAACGCTACGGAAGCGTAATAACACACATGTACTTTATAAGTGCGACACCTATTTACCATCCTCTAGGTTCATCCTTAGAAGCATTAAGTTTTACTGCTTTTGTTAATGTATAGTGAGCTACTTATCTGAAATTTCAACGATGATATCGCTATAATTGCCTGTATATCTAATAGTAAAAGAACCATCTATCCTTTTCCCTTATCTAGGATTCTTAGCTCGTATCAAGCAAGTTCTCTATCCTAATCTGAGCGCTTCTTTTTAAATCCAATTAATTACAGGTCTTTATATTCAATCATTAGTATTAATTCCACCTACATGTTTACAACAATTTTCAAATCAAGACACTTGTCATTATTGTGTACAAATGTTTAATTTCTCTAATGCTTGTAGGTTCAAACATGTTTGTTAAATTCTTGAAAAAATGACTATCTTTTCGATATTTCATGATAGACATTTTGAACCAAGAGTTATTCATCATATAGTGCTGAATATGGATCTGTTACATGTGTTTCATATAACATGATGAATGTCTTGCATGTACCAAGAGCATCCTAAATGATAAGTAACTTTATATTAGAAACATTAATTAGAAATATGTTAGAAATCCATTTAGGATTTGAGCCTATATAATTAGAAAATCATCCTAAGTTCCTTATCGCTTTCATGTACAAACTTGAAGAGGCAATTATTTGTATTTAGATTTGGAAAAAAAGTAGTAAATATGTAAATAGTTATATATTTTTAATGTAAAAAGAGTCAATTATTTGTATTTAGACATGGAAAAAAGTAGTAAATATGTAAAATAGTTATATATTTTTAATATTAAAAGTATTGTGGTCTAATGCAAGATCATAATGATGTTATTATATTAAAATTCACCTAAGTATTAAATGGATACTTTTAAATGGTTCCCATAACTCGGAAAATCATTTCCGTTTAAACTTGAAATCCCTTTAACACAAATCAGAAGTTCATTACTTATGTGAAAGCATTTATTATTTTAAAACAAATAGTTTCCATGTCAGAAAGATCCAATTATATTTACACGAGTTAAAGCGTTTGAATTTAAATTCAAATTTCCAAATCAATACCTTTAAAATAGTTTAACCCATATAAACTCATTTATAAGTTGAATAGCCTTTTTAAATGCTAGTTTCCAAATCGTAGAACTCAATCTCAAATATTGAATTCAAATTTAAATCAAAATATTTAAACTCGAAACTCAATCAAGTTATAAATTTCATCTTTGAAATTCCATTTCAAAAGCTTTTCACTTTAATCCCAAAACATTTCCAAAACTTTTGAATTTAAATATTCAACTTTGAAAATCATTTCAAAATCTGTGACGATTTCCTCGTGAAATCCATATTTGTGTGTGTATAAGTGTGGTCTAGGGGTTTAACACAATAGTGCAACATCATTCAATCATCGCAAATCAAACATAGAAATATAGTTGATAAGCGATATAAACTATAACGCTTATCGTCCATTCACAGATTCACAGATAATATACAAATGTAAATAAATGAATAAATCATACACGGCATGTAACGACCCGCCGCCCTGACCGCCTCTAGTCGGTAATTAAACCAACTCGAAACGTTCAAAATGACGGATTGTTAGTCAGTTTATAGAGTTTAAACAGAATCAGCCACAGAATCACAGAATAATCATAATATTATTCATAAATGAATTTTTCTACATATATCAGAGTTTGTACAATGCATTATATTTATACAGCGGAATATTTCTTTTAAGTACAAAAATTCTTCGAAAAGCTTAAAGTGAAGCAATTTCCCCAACTCTCTCTAACTTCGCGGCCTGAAAATCTTCAAGCTGTAAAATTACTCGGTCTGACCCGAGTATTACATTCAAAAGAAAATAATACACAGGTCAGTCTAATTCAAACTCAGTTATTAGTGCATAAAGGCAGTAATAATCAATTGACAATTAGACGACAATCAATATAAATTTACCTATCCGATCCTTTAACAAGAAATCGGATAACGGTAAATACAACACTTATCAGTGTTAAACAATAACTCAGTAGATTCAAATTATCAATGAGGATAGATGAAGGGATTATTGATGAAGATAATTTGGAAAACAATCAAAATCTGCCTAAACGGCAATTAACAACAAAATCATCAAAATCAGTTCAAAATATATTGAATTGTCAACATAAAACAATTTTTATCAAAATGGAAACATCAATTTAAAACATTAGATTTGGTAGGGCTGCAGTACACACACTCGCGTACGGCCTCGCCACATTTAAAATGTCAACTCCGTGGCTGCAGTTCACGCTTGCGTGCACTGCCTCGCCACTACCGTAATGAAATATGCAAAAGATCATAAATCAAAACAAAATAGGATATCAATAAAACTCAATGCCGTGTGGCTGCAGTTCACGCTTGCATGCACTGCCTTGCCACTATCGTGATGACGTACTCAAAAAGTCAACGAACCAAAATCAATGAAGGTTCAAATATCGATTCAAAATGTCGATACTACGTGGCTGCAGTGCACGCACGCGTGCGGTGCCTCGCCACAACAACTTGTGAAATAAAACAAGTTTCCAAACAACTTATTACTGCACATTTCAACAAGTGCAAAATTTCCATAAAAATGAAACTGCAGTCACTAATGAATACAAGGGCGAACTGCATCAATAACGCAGCCACCACAAGATCACGATGCAACAAACACTGTAAATACAAGGTAGGACTGCACATAGAACTCAAAACAACATAAAAGTTCCCAAATTAAATAGGGCAGTCAATATTAGTGCACAAGGGCAAACTGCAACCAAGATCTGCAGCCGCCACGAGTACACGAAGCGCGAAGGCTCGAATGACCCAATGCGCAAAGGCAGGGGTACAGATTACAGAAAACAGCAGAATGAGGTGAGGGCACCAAAATGTAGCACCACAACACACAATATTTAGGCCACAAAACATCAGTACCAATCAAAGGCAACTGGCAACATGTATGCATATACATGTTATCATTAATCACAAAACGCAAAGGTCAAGTCACAACTATCATGACTCAACGCAAATGCAGCGATCAGGGGCAAACTGCAACAAGAATGCAGCCACCACAAGATCACGAGACTGCATCAAAAGAAAACTCAGATGCAAAACTTCAACAAATCAAAAATAGCATCAAAACACATAAGAATTTGACTCTGTGCAATACAAATAAAATTTCAGTCACCACAAGTATGCAAGGGCAACTGTAAAGCAAACAATGCTATCAAGACTTCAAGTCCAGACCAACACAAACATTTCAAGGGGAAAACTGCAACAAGAATGCAGCCTCCTCTTGGATACAAGGGCACAGCAAATATTCGAGCCCAAGTCAATAAATCCAAAAAATGCAACCAAAAAGGAGCTGCCATAAAACTGATCATAAGTATGGGACAGTAAGCACATAAATGCCAAGTGTAACTTCCAAACTAGGTCAAGCAAGTGCAACACAGTGACAAGCTCAACCAAGTCAAAAATACAGTGATGTACTTATTCACACGTGTAGTTATAGTGCAACAGGTCAAAGCAGCATGAGGTCAAGACATCTAAATAGTGCAACATGTCAGTTATAGTACTTATTTCAAAATCAATGACTCAAAATCATAAATACAGTGATGTACAACATCAAGACTAAATGCCACTTGATAACCGAAAATGCTACATGAAGTCAAAAGGGCAAAAATGATGACTACATGAAGTCATGCAACAGCAATACAAATGCAAGTATAAACATACAAACCACAAAACTGCACATGGTTATAGATTGGAGCTCAAGACCAGGCTATACAAGAATATAAGTGAAATGCAGACAAGCCAGAATGACAGTGTAACAGTGCTCAACATGAACCAGAATGGAACTGGACTCCAAAAGAATCCAGACTAAATACGGATGCCAGACCAAAACAATACAAACTTGGAGTGGATGCAAGACAATGGTCGAAGCAATACCAAATGCAACAGTATCAAACTCCAAAGATACAACAGTGAAGGAAACTGCATCACAACGGTATGAAAAAGATGCAGACAAATCATACAAACACACAAATGCAATGCTCAAGTGAAGGATGAAATGCAACTAAAGATTACAGAGTGCAGTCAATGGTCATACAACTATATACATACATGAATGTATGTATACAGATGATTAGCCCTGAAAGTACAGAGCAAACAGGGGATGAATACAACATGAAGCAGTGCAGACTACCATGATCAAAGTGCAACAGAGAAACATAAGATATATGTATACAAATGGTCAAGTGAAGCATTTGTGTCAAAGCAAACAAAATGCAAACTTTCAGTGCAACGGCAATGTACCATATAATGCAGCTACAAGTACAACAGAGAAGATGGCCAGAGACGAAGCTCACAAGAGACAGAAGATCAAGGCAATAAATCATCGAAGAAATGCTCCAGAAAGTGGATGGAGTAAATAACATAACAGTAAAAGCATTTACTAGTTGAACAAGTCATAAGTCGACATTGTGGTGGTCAGCAAAACACAAATCGAAGCAATGTTAAATTAAAACGAAATCAAATGGCAGTGGTATGTTCATCTACGAAGGCCACAGTCAACAGAGACGAGCCGTGGCGGCCAGTTTATCAAGACCGAAGTCAAAGCAAGGACAAAATCACAAAGTTTAAATTTCCAGAAATTCGAACTATGAACCCAGAAAAATTCATCACAGCAACTAATTTTAACAAATCAAAGGACCGAAGTCAACAAGCTTTCAAAATTGTGAGGTTCAATAAATCGAGCAATCCAAAGTCGCGAAATTTAACAAGCAAGCAATCATTAAAACGTTGAATTAGATGTGAGTACCAAAGTACTCACCTTAGCTTTGTAGAGGCCGCGAGCGAGTTGAAGATGAACGAAGATTCGATCGAGCAAATTGAAGCCGCAAGAAGCCCTAATTGTTGAACGACGAAGAGGAGGACGAGCGAAGATTCGTGGCCGCCATTATTTTCTGTTTCTTTTTTTTTCTATTTATATTCAATTTGTTTTGCAAAAATTTTCTTTAGTAAATATAGAAACGTTTTGAAGTTCAAATATCAAACTCAAATTTATAAATTTACATAAAAATAATTCGTAAATCCAAACTATTTTTTCTAAGTCATTAGTTCGAATTTAAAATACAATTTCAATATTCAATTTCAAACTCCAAATTCAAATTCTATTCAACTTTTCACTAGATTAAATTCTAAAATTTAATCGCCAATTTGTACTGATAATTTGAAATTCAAGTCAATCATCATTCGAATATTTAAAATTAATTAAATATTTTCATTTTTAAATTGTTCAAAATTCAGGATCGTTACACGGCACAAATCACAGAATAAAATATCACAGATCAGACAGGACAATCAATTCAAGGTATCTCATACAATACAATCATTCATAAGTAAGGTCAAGTATTCAATAATCATTTATAAGTAGGATTATTAATCGTTTAATCCTAATCAATTCAATTTATATCCTAGTAAATTAATTGCTTATGAATTAATTATCAAATTCTGATTAATTAATTACAAATCATTTGATATAAATTTATTTATCAAACACTTTAATTAATTATTCTTAATTAATTATATTAATTCATTAACCTTTAAACCAATTACAAAAATAATTAATCCCTTAATTAATTATTTTGAGAAATTAAACCTTTAATCACTTTCACTAGTTAATTAACCTTTGACTTAAATTGGTTAATCTCAAATTAATTACTTAATTAATTTATCACATTTTTCTTGAATTAATTATTGCTTAATCACTTGATTAATCAACTTTAATCATTAATTAATGTTTAATTAAAAATCCTTAGTTACCAATAAATTAATCTTAATCCTTCATATACTACTTTATCCTTTAATTACTTATCTAATTAATCCAAATCATTAATTAATTAAATTAATTAATTATCCATCTTAATTACCATAATAATTAAATGAATTATAAATCATTAAACCTTAATTATCTTTAGGATAAAACATCATTTTAGTAATGATTTAATTATCATATTCAAACACATTTGAAAACATTTATTTTCAAATTCAAATTTAAATTTCATTTCAATCAAAGATTTGAAATAATTACAAATTCAACCTTTAACAAATTTAAACCAAGTTAAACTCTTTTAAATCGAATGTTGTAAAACATTTATCTTCCTAAAGAAATTATATAAGAGTTTAAACCAAAACTTTTAAAATTCAAATCATTTTTAAAATATAACTTAACATTTAAAGTTGTTAAACATTTCAATTTTTATTTAGAACCAAGATACCAAATTAAATCTCAAACTAACTTAAAAACTTGTATTTAAACTTTATTTAAATTTGGCTTTCAACTTTTAATTTCTGTTTAAATTTTAAAAACACTGCCAGGTTAAAAACTAAAACCTCTAGAAAAACAAAGCAACGCCCACACTATCCTGTGAAAACATTGAACAAACTTCTTTCCTCCTCATCTACTTCTTCTTCCTCAATGACGTTCGGCCGTGCACCATCATGTGCACGTGCGACACCACCTCCGGCGACAACACGAGCACGTCACCGACCGACCCTACGTACCACCCCAACCTTCGAACGAGCATCACGGAGTACCAAGGCAAAACTGGCCTACCATTCGAAAACTAAAACATTTAACCCATCCAATAAAACGCTTCGCCACGGCCATCCCCACCACCGGAACCGCCGCTCCTCCATCCACACCTTCGTCTACGACCCGAGTACTCCTCCTCCATGCATCAACGAAGGCGAACGAGCCCGAAAACCCAAACGCATATTTTATTGTCCTTAAACCCTACTTTGATCTCATTCACCATCTACAGTAAATTTAAAAATCATTGGGCATTTTTTCGATGATCACTAACATTTAAGTAAGCTTTGACTTCAATCTCGAGAATTTACATTCCCCCGATCATCGGATTTCGCAAAAATGGCCACGCCATTCATCTTCGAGTTTTACCAAGAATACATTATTAAAAATTCCGATTTTGCTTTTAAAAATCATGGATTTTAGAAAAGTTTTCATTCATATAATTGAAAACAAGAATCATAAAAATCAAATTTCAACAAAATTTGGGTTTGCCTGTTGTTTTCAACATTTCAAAAGAAAACTTACTTTAAATTCACTCAAATAAAATTCAAAACTTCAAAAATAAGCTAAACAAACAAAGTTTGTTCAGATTATAGAGCCAGATAAGTTTTCAATGAAAAGGAATTGGAACTTTAACAGGTTTCTTTTTCTTTTTAAGCAACCTGGGACTGAACAGAGGTTATGCCTGTAGACCGAACATGTACATCTTCTCCAACATATAAACATATACAAATTCGCATGTATGTAAATATTTCACAATTAATTTCAAACATTACCTCAAAAAAACACATAGAGCTTCAAGTTTGGTAAGGGCTTTACTCACCTGGAAGTATGAAGGCAGAGGAGCATATTCTTTGATTTGAAACTGCAGTTGTTTTTCCCTTCTTCCTTTAATCTCTCTTTTTCTTTCTCTGTTTTGTTGAATTATTGTTTGTTTGTTCAGTTTTGTTTAAGTTTTTAATTTTGTTTACCTCATACTTTCTTAGTTTTGATGTTTTAATGAATGAACAAGTTTGAAGAGTTGATATATACATGAAGAGAAGGCAGAGGAGAGTTATGTTCTGGTGTAGCTTGTTTATATATTTTTTTCTTATTTTATTTTATGGTGGCTGATGATATCTTATTTCGGCTGATAGTATTGCTTTGGTGTACTAGATATCTTGCATTAATTGCTTTGTCTTGCATACTACTACACATACATACCTACTTGTTGACTAGCAGATGTTTTTTGGTGGTTGAAGTGATATCCATTAAATGCCTATGCTTATTTAAACTTGGCTGATAATCTTGCTTGGTAGCCGATGAATATATTATACGTACTAAAGAGGATCTTGCATTAATTAATTTGCCTTACTTTGTTTTATCATTTTGCCTAGACTTACTTTATACTCTATGCAGATTTTCATTTCGGTTGATAGTTTATTTTGGTGGCTGATATGGTGTGCTAAAGATACTCATATAATTACCTTTGTCTTGTTTTATATTTCATGTTTTATGTATTTTATTTCTTTATTTCTTTTGCTAATGTCATACTTCATTTGTATAACTTCTTTTGCAAGCTTCATGGATATTTTTGTTTTACTTTGCAAGTTAATTCATACTTAACTATACATTTTTGTTCTATTGCTTTGTAATTTAAATAATTTTCTATTTAAATTATGCTGTTAAATTTTAGTTAATGTACTTACTCACTATTTTATAGTCTATCTCATTTGTTTACTTACTTTTTTACAAAACTATATGTTTATTTGTTTGAATACTTTAGTCTATTGTATTTGTTATATCACTTAAATATTTGAGTATATTTTTATTTGTTTGAATCTTAACTAAGTGTATTTATTTTTATTATTTTTGTAGTACATTTTGTTCTTTATATTACTTATAAATCCCAATTCAATTTAATTCAAATACATTCTTCCAGTAATCCAAAATTTAACTAACATCTTATATTAATTACCAATTATTTTTATAGTTTTTATCCAAAAAAATAAATTAAAATATCAATTTAAACTTAACAAATTCGAGACCGTTACACCTTGCATCGAAACACAGTCTTACATATCAAGATAGAGACGAGTTCTCATACCTCGGAATTTTGTGTTAAATATGAAAAGAATACTTTCCATACCACCATAATTTAAAACGGTCATTGATGGAAACCAACTATGTGATATCCCGGAATTTCCAGGAGTTTAAAATGCTGGTAATCTCTTTAGTTAAAATTATTTGAATTGATAAATTGTTATTTTCAAAGATAATTAATCAAGTAATATTTTAATTATTGTTATATTAAGATTAATTATTTTATTTGTATAAATAAATTCTAAATTAATATATTGTTTTCAAAATTTATAAGTGTGTTTAAAGTGTATTTAGATTTGTGTAATTTAAATTGATTTTAAAATAGGATATATTATTTGAAATAATAATAAGCTTATTCTAAAATAGTTGTTTGTTTAAATTTATTTTAGATTTGGTTTTTAAATTTGACTTTGAAATGAATATAAATTTGAATTCAAAGATATACATGCATCTTAAAATATAAATGATAATATGGTTTGGTTTTAAATTACATAGGTAATGTTTTTTTTTAATTAAGATAAGATTTGTTGTATTTCTTTTATAGAAATTTGATTTATATTTATTTAGTAAAATGAAAACATGGCTTTTGAAATAAGCATTTTTTTTTAAAAATTAGTTTGAAATGTTGTATATAACTTTATTTAAATTTTATTTAGTTTCATTTCTTTTTAAAAATTGTATTTATATAAACTAGCATACATTTATAAATTTATAAGTGTGTTTGTGTAGAAAATTATTTTTAAAATTTAGAAACATATTTGTTTATTAGGAAATTTATTTAAAAGACCTTGAAAATCAATTATAAATAATATAAAAATAAACAAGGACAAGTGTTAAAATTTTAATCTCTTAATAACATGTGTTACCATATTAATGAAAGTTGAAGACAAGTGTCCTTTGTTTTTTCTAATTTCTTTTTAATTTATTAAATCTGAAATTTATCCTATAAAAACCCTCTTTATCATTTTCTTAAACCTTTGTTCACTTCTAAAAGAAAACCTAAAATCTTCATGCAATCTTCATTCATTACCCAAAACCAGAAAACAAAAAATCAATCCTCAAAACAAATCTAATATCTGAAATCCTTCAAACTCAAACACATTCAGTAAAACAAAAGCCTGCAGTTTTTCTTAAATCAAAATCTGCATTTAATTTCCTCAAACCAATATCTATAATCTCAACAAGCCCGCAACATTCTGTTTGTAAAAGTTCAAACAAATTCCTCAAAACTCAAGTGCGGATGCTTGCAATATTTGTTCCAAATCAAAAACTGCACATTTACAGTTTATTCTCAAAACAAAAACAAGTGCAAGCCTCCAATTCATGTCTGCATCAAGCTTCTAATGCATGCAAGTCTCAAGACTTCAGTTTCAATAAAGCTTCAAGTCCAAAATGCTTTGCAAATTTCATGTCACCTTCAAAATTCTGCACTGTCATCTTTTTAATGAGGTGAGTAAACATTCTTCTAAATTTAAATAATAGTTTTATGTTGCATAATTTTTGAGATGATGTTTATGTTATATACATATAAGTTGTTTCTGTGTTGAGATTGATATGCAGTGGAGTTTTTATGTTGAATCTATGCATGTTGATTTTCTTTTCATTTTTCTTTCTTCTATGTATTTATCTTTAGAACCTGAGACAAAGACTAAATGTTCAAACAATCCATTCAAAAATTGTTAAATCACAGTTTCAAACTAAAACAGGTTAGTTCAAGTATAAACTGTAAAAAAAAATAGAATAAAATTAAGTCTCTGTTTTGAGAGGTACCTGGAAATGAAAAATGCTGCTAACAATTTATTAACAAATGTTGAAACCAAATATCATTATTTGATGAAATAACTATATAATCTAGATTGGCATTTGAAAATATGAATTTTGGAAAGAATTTTATAATTTTTAAATTTGTAGTGAGGGAGTATTTGGGGTTTTCCTGCGAATTGAGTTTTGGCCTTTAACTAATGATCCTTGCATTTGAATTGCTTATAATCCTTCATGAAGTTAGGTGATGCATCAGAGAGTATAGGAAAAATCATTGAAGAATTTATAAATCATTGTGGGTTTTGATTTTTGCCTTAGATTGATTTAAACCTAGTTTCAATGCTGTCTGTAAATTTGATCACTGCACCTTCAAATCTGCATCGAGTGGTAGGATTTTTGGGGAGGAGAATGCATGGTGGGTCAGTGATCTAGGGCCGGAGATGTGGTGCCTAATGATGATCGGCGGCGACGATTTTTGGGTTTTCTGGTGATGGGTTTTTGAGTTCAGTCACCTGATGAACTCGATTTTGATTCAAAGCAAAGGGTGTCGATCTGTGTGTCGTAGGTGGATGTAGGGGGCTTGGATGACTTGGCGGTGGGTTCGCCGTTGGCCAGAGGGAAGCCAGCAACGGTGCAGGTTGCACGGGGAGGTGGATGATGTCAGTTGTTTGGGTTTTGTCTTGGGTTTGGGAACTGGGTTTAGCCTGGGGTAATGCTCGAGTAAATCTGATTTTGGCTCGGGTTGTAGCTCGTGTATTTTGTTTATGTCTCGTGATTATTCTGGGCTTTGTTGTTGGGTGTAAACTGTTATGTGTTAACAGCTTTTAGTTTAAAATTTAAACAGTTTTAAAGATTTAAAAAAAAATCAAATTTGTCTTTGCATTTGAATTCCAGTATTCATGGATTGAACCCAAGCTAAAATGTTCAATCAACTTTTCAAATTTAAAATAAATAAAGTTTAACTTTAATAGTTTAAGTTAAACTAAAATTCTTGTTTTTTTTTTAAAAATTGATTGAAGTGTTTGTATAAATGGATTGGTATGATTTGTTTAAATGTTTTAAGTTATTATTTTCAAATCTTATTTTGAAATATAAAAGAGAAATTAAGTAAATATTTATTTAAATTGATTAGTGGAAATAATTTTTAAGTTTACAATTGAAGTTTAAGATAATTTATAAACCTTGAATTAATTTGTTAATTAATTTAGGGAAAAGTAATTAATGATTTCTTTATAATTTAATTTAATTAATGAATTAAGTTAAATAAAGATTTCAAGATTTATTTAAGATAATGCTGTATCTTAAAATAATTAATTAAGTATTAATAATTTGTATTTAGTTGATTAATTAAAGAATTTAAAGTTAATTCATTTATTTAATTATTATTTTGAAAAGGGGTTAATTAAGTGATTAATTAAGTATAATTAATTATTTAATTTACTATTAATTAAAATGATGATTTATTAATGATTAATTAAGATGTAATTACTTAGTTATTTAAGTAATTAAGAGTTAATTAAAATAGTAATTAATTAATAAAGGTTTTATTAAGGTTTAATTGGTTTTTCTTAATTAATAATTAAAGGATTATTAATTAATAATGCTTGTTAATTAGGAATTAATTAACTATTTTTATTTAAGGTTAATTAAATTTAATTAAGGATTAATTAATTTGTAATTAAGATTTGTTAATTAATAATTAAGTTTATTAATTAATGATTAAGAGTTGATTAAGTAGTTAATTAAGTTTAATTAATCAATAAAAGTAATTAGTGATTAATTACTTTGTATCAAAGGATTGATTAATAATTAAGGTTTATTAATTAATAGTTGGAGATAATTAATCTGATAATTGAAGATTAATTTGAGTTAATGAGTAATTAGGGATGAATT
The DNA here is from genome assembly GCA_030765085.1 of Allium cepa. NCBI lineage: Eukaryota > Viridiplantae > Streptophyta > Magnoliopsida > Asparagales > Amaryllidaceae > Allium > Allium cepa. Next base: position 1,015,196,185 of record CM060943.1, on the reverse strand, counting down.
ACTCTATTTTGTTTTATGAGATGAGTGAAATCAAGTAAGTTAATTAATTTGTTAATTGATTAAATATAGACACTTGATTAAGGATTAAGTATGTTTACTTAATAAGTTTTGGTAAGGCTAATTACTTAAGGTAAGTAACTGATTAATTACAGAGGTAAATTGTGTTAGGTAAATTACTGATTTGGAAAGTAATTTTTAATGGGTAAATTACTTGTTAAAATAATTAAAGGTTTATTACTTGGGTAATAAATCAAAGGATTTATAAAGTAATTAAGAAGTAATTAAGAATAGTTAATTATTGTATTTAAGTTGATTAATTAAAAGCAATTAATTTAAGCCTAATTAATTAATTAAGGTTCATTAATTGAATTGATTTATGAAAATAATTAAGGATTAATTACTTTATTAAGAGTTAATTAATCAAGGTTGATTATGATTAATTAATTGATTTAACTAATGTTTATTTAAGCAAGATATTGGATGAAGGTAATTAATTTAACTAATTTTAAATTAATTAAGTGATTATGTAGTTAATTTAATTCACTTTAAATTAATTAGAGATAATTAATTTAATTCATTTTAAATTAATTATGTTATGGTTTGAGTTAATCATTGCTTATGAATGATTGGATGACATTGATTGTCTTGAATGCTGTGTGATCATAGCAATGAGATAAGTATGGTTGTGTGATATGAATGCTTGGTTGAATTGTGATTATCAAGTGGAATGTTGATATATGGATTATCTATTATGATATGGATTATATGAATTACCTGTTATTTGTTAATGTTGATTATTAATTGTGGCCTGTGAATTATCTATTCTGTGTATATATAGATAGTTGAATTTAATTGTTTTAAAACCTCTAAAACAACTTGGACCTAAAAAACACGCTTTGGATTTCGATGAGACCGGGATCGGGTTTCCATATTTGGATATCCTAAAACCACATCGATTCCAAATAACGTTAGGTCGTGAGTCAAATTGGAGCTTGTGAAGACTCGAGGTGTAAGGGCTATACGTCAGTATAACTCTGTGGGTGATTCCGTAATGAGTTGACGGAATAGACCTTATAGATTCGAGATGGTGATTTAGAGTGCAAGGGTTATCATTGTTAACTCTGAGGGTGATTCCAAAATGAGTGTAACGAGATAATGCCTTCGGTTTCGTTCGAACCCGGAACGAACTTGTATGGATTGAATGCTTTCAGAACATCGTCAGGTGGACGATGAGCATTCTAAGTGATATGTCCTATAAAGGTAATCGTAACCTCAAGCCTTATCAACCGGGAATGGCTAAAACAGGGGAGGTGCAGCAAAGCTTCGTGGGTCGCACCCACTGGAGAGTAAGATTTACCCCTGTCTAGAGGTCCCTTTTATATTCGGTTGTGTGGGCGATTGATAGCTAGAATCGCCGGGGTTGTCTTATTTGGAACTGTTCAGTAAGGAACGGGTCCGGCTTTGTGTTGCAGGGGATTGGGAGTAATCGTCGGTACGGTGATCTAGGCCACGTACTGTGACGGGCGGTACCCCAGTAGCCCTGCCATTGTATGGAATCCAAAATCCAATAAGTGCCAACGGTTTTGATTGTATTACCCACTTTTGTGGCTAGTAGCTGGAATTTAATCATGTAACAATTTCGGCTATTTCATATTTACTTGAAAACCTTAGACCCTATTATAATATCACTTGATTTCCTATCAAACGTTTTGGTTAGCGTAAGGTAAAAACTTTTCCATGTTTATGTGTGGAAAGTCTTACGTGATACCTTTTCTTTCAAAAGGTTTTTAAAATTAAGCAGCTTTAACCCGTTTACTCACACCAGACCCATGTCTGACCCGGAGTTTATTTTTGTTTTCATAAACTCTTGGGTACTCAAATTTTTACGAGTAGCCAGGGGATTCAGGTTAGGTTTGACGAATTCAGGAGGAGAAATGGAGAAGGAGGCTTCCGCGTGTAGATATAGTATTTCCGCTGTGTGTGTTCTCTGAGCTGTTGTCTTTGAGTTGTATTGAGCTGTATAACTAGACAGGTGTTTATAACTGTCTAGTATGTGTTGATTATGCTATGTAACTCTGATGTCTATGATACTATGTAAAGTATTATGTGATTAATTTAATTTATTCGTTCCGCTGTTTAGATTCTGATGTTGTTTCTTCTTCTTCTCTGTCTTTTCTCTTTTCTATCCCTTTCTTTCTTAAAGATGATGCATCTTTCTGTGGAAAGATAGGCGGGTCGTCACAAACTATCTTTCCTTTTATAATATTCCTTTCTATAAATCTCTTTTATATTTACAGACTCCTTTTATAAATCGCAAAATCATTTATAAAATTTCTTCTAGACATCTCCCTTTATAAAACTCCAAATTATAAATCCCATATAGTTATTACAGATCTTCGGTTTCAAGATATGACTAAATACTTTCCATAAAACGGTCATTCCATATATTACTATAAATCTACAAATGTGATTTATTATTTCAATGTATAAAAGAGATATAACTTTCCCTTTTTTATAAAATATTATTTATAAAACTGTATTTTATTATAGAAACACCATTTATAAATCTCCTTTTTATTTACAAAATACCATTTATAGATTTATTCTTTTATTTATTAAATTCGTTTATTAACTAATTCTATTATTTATAAAATGTTGTTTAGAAATCTATCCTTTTAATACAACATTTTATTCAAAAGGTTTCATAAATATTTATTTCAAAATATTTATGTCTTCTTTTTAAAAAAAATACTTTATTACAAAAGATAAATTTCCTCTTTTATTTTTCTTTAAAATAAAGACTCATCATTATGTTAACTTTTTAGTAAAATAATTACTCCCCAATATACATTTAAAACATTTCCAAAAAGGTTGCAGAAAATAGAAAAGTACAAATACTTTTTTTTTTAAATAAAATAGTCGTAGAAAATTCCAAAAATCACCTTTACGACCCTTCTCCAAATCAAAGCCATTTTCAAATCCAAACGGCAAATAATGGTATTTCCAAAATATTATAATGATGCCAATAACTGCCATAGCACTTAACCAATGCTGCTACTACTACCTTTATCACTAAAAAGTTCAACTTTTAACATATATCGTCATAGCCAATATAGCCAGCTACCAAACGTTGAGCATTCAATAATTTATAGCATAAATATATAAATGAAATTAAAATTAACAGTGGTGAGGAATCCAGATTCCTCTATAAAATTCTCTAATTTTCGTTTTAAATGCCATTTTCTTTTCAAAGTGGAAATTTAACCAAACCAAACCAATAAATCATTCAAACATGAAAACAATAATTTATATCTATCATATATCATATAGTATTTATCTAAAGGTGAAACTCACCAAAATTCCAGTTGACGCTTAAGCGTTCAGGTTTTGATCTAAAATTGTATGACATTCCATTTTAGCTCGAAATTCCACCTGCTCCAAACTTGACGAAACCAATTCCAATGCATAGATATTGCTCCTACGAGCACAATGAAAAAAACCATGTCTTGATTGGACCTCGTATGAAGAAGTTATTCATTTTATAAGAATTAAGTTGAATCTATTAATTAGTTTACAAAATTTATCCACTAATTACCCATCATTAACACTAAATAATTCTTCACCAATATAAAACATGCATGGATGGGTGCATCTGTATCAAAACCCACTCACTGATCATCCTCTCTCCTCACCTCTTCCTCTTTCCTCCATGAAATCACAATCCGAGTTTGCTAACGTTTATTTCTTCACGAGCTCCACCTCCCCGACCTAAAAACAGGATGCTCAACCCCCTCCATCAATTATCGACCTGAAGCCGTGCTTCCCCAAATCCTAAATGTGGTGACTTTCCACATGGTACAGCACCACCTAAAATTTCCACCACACCTCCGTCTTGCCATAAGAAACACGAATCCACACTCCACCTAGCCTATCTCCTCCCTAATTGGCCCAAATTCAAAACCTTAAATTCCACTATAAATATTTGACCACTCCAAGGCACAACCTCACATCCCCCATCTCACATAGATTTGAAGCACACACTCACACGAATTCAATGAATCTTATTTCGTAATTTCTCATTGAGTGTAGTATTTGATTTATTTTTTAAAGGAAAGGGTTTGGTTTTCTTTGTTTATAGGGAAGGAAAAATGGAAAGATGAGAGGGAAAATAAAAGCAAGAATGGGAGAGTGAAAAGCAGGGAGGTAGGTAGAGGAATTTCATTATTGAGGTGCATAATAAAATTAGAAGCATTTTAAATTGAAAATATTATATGTATTTTTTGTGAAAGGTTTATATTAGCGCTGTATTTTTTGTTTTAGCTTATCTTATTTTTGTATTTCATGATCTCAATTGTTTGAAAAGCAGCAAGCAAGGAAGTAGGTAGAGGAATTTGATTATTGTGGTGCACCATAAAATTATAAGTCAATGCCAACCATGAACATCCAAAATATATTCCCATTAATTCTCTATTCAAAAGTACATGCTCTCTTTGTTCATGGGTATATGTGTATGTGTAAATATTTTTTTTTGCTTAAATGTATTCCCTACATATCAAACTATTTTGTAATTTTATGCACCTTCATTATTGATTTGATTACAAATCTTTATTTTAATTCTCTTATTCACAATATTAATTTTCATACCTAAACATGCATATGTAATAGTTGATATAATCAATTGAACTGTCTGCATTGTAACATAAAATATGAAACTTTCTAAATTAAATCATCATTTTCACTACTCCATTTTTATCTACAAGAAAATGCTCAATGAAAGGTTACCATAAATGCGCAAAAATGGTTATTAGGAAATAATTATGCAAGCTTTTACTCTCATTTCATTACCTTCACAATATACACATGATTCATTCTTCGTAAACACAATGATCATTTTTTCCTACCTATTTTGGTTGTTTTAAGTTTTTTCCTATCTAAACTCTAACATATAGTTTAATAACAATGTAAAAGGAACTCAAGTAACTATTACATTCATAATATATTATTATTATTTAGATGAAAGAGTGGTCCTCTTAAGAGGAGAGCACTATTATTTTATTACCTAAAAATGGAATCAATACAACAGTTTGTTGTCTATAATCAATTACAAGAGCGGTATATCATCACTATGATGATCCAATAAAAGTTTCAAAGAAGCAGAGAACAAATATTACAATAACAAAACTTTCCAAAAAACCGAGAACAAATTAAAAACTACAGGGTGCTAAGACAGAGAAGCACATGGGGAATCACGACCCGGGACATTGCAGTAGAGTTATCACGATCTGGGCGGAAGGGAAAGCCGCTGGAGGGTGAAACAATGAATCACTGTTTCCTTAGTGTGTAGCATATCAGAGGGCAATGAAAAGCACGTTGCATTTGAAATTGCAGTAAGATAATTAGAGCCAAGCAAATTGAATATGTCTATGTATTAAGCCATATGTTAAGATGCATTACTCAGGGCAACAGATGTGCATTGAGAAGAACTGATGGTCCAAGCGGGCATGTGCTTAGTTAGAGTATTGGAAGTGCATGCACCATGCAGTGCACAATTACTGTGTTGTGGCCTAAATCCGAAAGCCTGTAGAGGCAAGATGCTTCTGCTAAGACAAGTCCGCAGAGACAAGGTGACCGGGTAAATAATCGGGCCAGGTGTTGAAACTAAGCTAAGTGCTGGTGCAAGAGTTGAGAGGTGATCAGGTATTCCTTAATTGCATGCACATGCACAGAGAGAAGAACCTGTATGGCTTGATAATGCAACAGCTCAATACAAAACCGGCAGGGGCAGTCGGACAAGGCAGGGAAAGAACCTAGCAGGTGCATTGGATGTGCATGGAGTTGAGAGGGAGACGATGGCAAATGACAACCTGCGGTGAGTAAAAAATCTATTATATATATTTATATGCATAACATATTATTATATGAGATTTTTTTCTTTTTTTTGGAGACAAACTTATTCTGTAAGAATTTTATATGTTGGTATAATTTCAGTGATAAATGCTAATAGTTGAGCTTTTGTATGTTTTGGTGTGCAATTGTTTCCATGACACCAAATGTACACATTAGCATGTGCTGCTAATTTTCTCCAAGAAATGTGTACATAATCTTTAATATGTGCAATTCTAAACTTTTTTGCAGATAAGTACATGATTCATATCAATTTTCAAGCAAATGTACCCAAACTTGTTAAAATTGCATGTGCGTGACATTTTAGAAGTTTGATTAACATTTTAACTAGCTGCTAACATCATAATGAAATCAATGATTATGGTTTGACTAAATAGGGTACATTTACACATTTCATGTTTTACGAATTTTTTGATGATTTACAATTTACAAATAGACATTTACAGCTTATTATTCTCTACCGTAGGTATAGTCGGTGTTATGTTTTTATACTTTTTAATATGTTAATATGTGATCTGCAAGGCTGTAACTTAACTAATGCCAGTGTGTACTAATTGTAACACAAGATGCATTTTGGTTGTATTTTGTAGGTTCATGTTATGATTTAAACCATGTACTATTGGAGATGTTTTGCTTTAAGAAGTTTGCTTTGATATAATTTGGTTTGTATGACCTGAAGTATGCATGAAAGTGAAATCTTAGGATTTATAAATGGAATCCAGATGTTTGAATTTAATATCAACTATGAGTTATACTTTTCCTTTCTCTATTTATTTTTTGGGCTTTTATTTTTCGTTGTAGCGCACAAGTACTATGTCCAATTTATTGAAATTTGGATGAGGAATTAATGATGGTTTAAATGGACTATTGATGCAACAATTGCTGTCGTTTATCATGAATTGAAAAAATATTACCTGTACCAAATTTTTTTCATATAAAACTCATGCAATTCATATAAAGTATTTCCTATCACGTGGTTTTAATTTCCCCTTCCACATGTGAGCCACACATCATATTTAGAGATTATTTTCTTTCCACACGCATTGGTATGTTATGGATATTCCTAATCATGGAACATGATATAAATAAAAAATGATAAAATTTACTGGAAACCACTTTCTAAATTTTAACTATAAAATTTATTATCAAATATTACACAACGTCACATCTAGGTAGTTTCTAATAAAACGAGTTAGTAACATATTTGAAAGCATATCAAGTTTTATGTTTTATCACTTCAAACACGTTATTTAACCGATTTCATATTAAACATGCTAGTAAGAATATTAATGTAAAGGAAAAATCAAAATATATACACCAGCATCAAATAGTTTTATACTTCAGAAATTCTTGAGGGTTCGCAAGGAAGGGAGTATCAAGGGAAGTGCAATCTATATGGTGGGAAAAAATTCTTTATATGTTAATATGGTGATTTATTGCTTTTTAAAAGAGATATAATGCAAGTTTTCTAAGTTCCAAATTATAAGAAACTCTAATATTAATATTTGTTACATTTCTCTGGATATCGATATAATAGTTGATTACCTTTTTTTTACCCATTTAATTATTTCCTAAAATAACTTATTCCCATTCACATTTCGATAAACAGTTGATTTTAGCCTATACACACATAAAAAATGCAACATTACGATTCAAAAAATCTTGCAAACGATGTTTTTTAATACCAATTCGTCATGCATATGTGCATCACACATGCCAAAATACTTGTGTGTGTGTGTTTCTGTGTGTGTATATAAAAAATACATTTACATACACACACATAATACGCACGTACATACATATATACATATATATATAAATGTATATGTATATATCCCAATATCTACATAGTAGATATATCCTATTATCTACGCATGTATGCAATTACCATGTTATTGTTTGTTGTTTTTGTCACTTTTAACATATTATTATAACATATCGGTTCTTGTATATTGATTAGGTGTAAATTATAGCGCTAATTAAATTTTTTGCAAAAGAGGAAAGGTGGAATTAATCAATGAGCCATCTTCTCTCTTCCCTTTTAGATTTTGATGCGATTATATCTAAACCTTATTGCATATTTGTTTCCTATTTTTAAACGCCAAACAACTTCGCTCATTATATGTTTCCCCTATTTGTCATGCTATTTAGAAATATGAGTATATTTGATGTAATCATACCATTCCAAATATCATATCTAATTAACATAAATTTAATAAATTAAGAATTAGACAATATTAATAAAACATGATTTTATCGAAAAAAACTAGATTGGATATGGTATTATATATTAGATTTCATCACCACAACAAATTGATCATATTACAACTTTTTGTTTGCAATGTTCTCACAGTGAAAGTTGTAATTAATATTTGTAATAATTGTTTTTTATAGAAAGTTATAATAATTTTTTTTACAACATTTTGTATTTTGCAGTTGTAATAAAATTATTTAACAACTTTCTATTCTTAACCGTTGTATATTAATTAATAACAGCCTTACTTATAGGTTGTAAGTTATCACGCGCAAATACTTTCAATGAAACATTGTTAACTCCAAATAGAAATTATTAGCAAACACAAATACTCCCTTTCGGAGATCATAATGTTAAATTTAAGAACATATGTTAAATTGACACAAAATCACATATAGAAGGAAAAAAAACATGCTTAAGAAAGAAAGAGAAATTTTTGTTTCCCCTAATTAATAGACATATTTGGTTATGTTTATTTCTCTCTCTAGTTGGCTAATCAATTTATCTTTTTCTATATAATATTAATTTGGAAATTAAGTAGTCGACATTATAAATAGGGCCTAAAAGTGATAGTGGAAAAGTGCGGAAAAATATTTGGTATTCCTCTCTTCTTTCATCTTTATTCTTCTTCTTCAAACACTAAGAAGCCATCGTTATATACGATTCATTCTCAATTAGGTAACTAATCTTACTTTTGTTTTATTCACTTTTATTTGGTGGTTCGATTGTAAACAATTATTTTTTGAGAATCATTATAAATGATTGTTGGGTGGAACTTTGTGCGTTGCTCTCTTGATTTCATTGTGTTTTAGATCTATTTCAGTATTTTTTATTTTCAAATATTATTATTTTCATCCAATTTTATCTGTTTGTACTTACGTGATATAAGATTCTACGATAGGCTTCCGAACCAATTTTTTACTTTATTAGGTTTTGCGCAACAAAAATCCTAATAGCACAACAAGGTGCAAAAATAGAACTTGGTAAATTTAGAAAATGTTTGAAAATTTGGAAATTTTCTAAAATTTCATTTTTTAAGTTTTTTAAACAATAGAGGAAATAAATAGTTCATATAATTTCAAGAAATATATAAACAAACTTTAACATATGGATGACCATTTAACCAATTTAACCCATGTAAACGATGTAAATAACATTCATCGAGTCGACTTAACGAACGCAAAGAACGATTTCCGATATTAACACCTAGTTTGATGATCAATCTTAACTGATTTGACAGCTAGCCATGAAAGCTACTCATACTTTCACAGTTCTTTGTCATGTTTTCGATATCACGTTACTTCATGCTTTCGGCAGCTTATTATCAAGTTTTCAATAACACTTTACTTAGTACTTCGATGGTTCATGGTCATTTACTTCAAAGTTTTGATAGCTCTTTATCAAAATTTATATTACAACAATGGTTTTATTTCATAGGTAGCTCGTGATGAATATGTATTTGAAATAAATTTATATTTTATAATGTATTTTATCCATTATTTAAACCCCTATACTAACTCAAACAAAATTACCAATTTGTTATGTGGATAAATAATAACCTTGAAGTATCTTATGAACTAAAAATAAATAATGAATTATTATATGTATGTATAATATTTACTAAAATAAAATTATTTCATATATTGTTCGTCTCGTTATTTTTTATACTACTAAAATATTCGGTGTCACTTATTTATGTATGTTTGTTGTAGCTTGACATAGTTTTATGCTTCCACTGCCAGATGTATAACCCTAGCTCTGTGTCTTACCTCAATCGTTCCTCTTTTATTTAGGTCGAAAAAACCCCAAGTCAAAAAAAGATTTAATCGACCCTAATCATCTGTCATCGCTCTAGTCACCTCACCTATTGCCGCATCTTTTCTTCTATCTGAACTGCTACAACCACCCACCTTGTAATCTCTGTTGATTCCCATGCTCTAGTGTGTGATATCTGCCCACATGCTTCTTCGAACTTATAGGTGATTTAGCATGTTTTTTTACAGAAATTTTCGATGGCATGGTATAATAGTTATTCTTTAGTTTTCTTAGATGCTAATCGTTATTACTGATTTTTGGAGGTAACTAAACAAGAATTGTTTTCACCTTCCAATAGATTACGTATATTAGTAGGTACAAGTTTGTTTCTAATTGATATTTTTTTTAGTCAAAATTTAAATTGATTTTAGGTTTATTAAGAGTCTTCTTAACTATAACTTGAATACATGTACATGAGCCAATTTAAGATTTTTTATTTTTATTTTTATTTTTATTAATCAATAAATAAGACATGATAATATATGAAAAACGTCTGATAGATCCATATTCGGTATTTTCTGATGAAACCTGGTTGAAAAAAGTATTCGTGGAACATCTGAAAGGTACAGTTATTTTTTCAAAAATTTAATAGACCTATTCGAACCTACAAGTATTAGAGAAATTAAATACCTACTCAGTAATGATAAGTATGTTGATTTAAAAATTGCGATAAACATGGTGGTGAAATTAATAGTAAGGATTGAATATAAAGCTCTACACTTAATTGGGTTCAAAAAGAAGTTCTCAGGTCAAGATGCAGTACTAGCTTGATACGAGCTAAGGATCCGTGGACAAGGCAAAATGCTAGATGATTTTTTGGCTACTGATACACAGACAACTACGGTGATATCAACTGTGAAAACGCCAGATATGTAAATCGCTATACTTATATAAAAGTAGTAAATCTAATTGCTTTTGAAGATGAAAGTGGAGAATGAAAAACAAGTGTCTTGGTTATGATGGAGTTAATATGTGAGTCATTACGCTTTTGTGGCATTCATAACAATTTCATTGGAAGAACTAAAGATAGAAACTGGAATATTTTGGTTACCAATTAAATTTCCGCGAACGCTACAGAAACGTAATGACACACATGTACTTTATAAGTGCGACACTTATTTACCACCCTCTAGGTTCATCCTTAGAAGCATTAAGTTTTACTGCTTTTGTTAACGTATAGTGAGCTACTTATCTGAAATTTCAACGATGATATCGCTACAGCTGCCTTTATATCTAATAGTAAAAGAACCATCTATCCTTTTCTCTTATCTAGGATTCTTAGCTCGTATCAAGCAAGTTCTCTATCCTAATCTGAGCGCTTCTTTTTAAATCCAGTTTAGTACAGGTCTTTATATTCAATCATTAGATTAATTCCACCTACATGTTTACAACAATTTTCAAATCAAGACACTTGTCATTATTGTGTATAAATGTTTAATTTCTCTAATGCTTGTAGTTTCAAACATGTTTGTTAAATTCTTGAAAAAATGACTGTCTTTTCGATATTTCATGAAAGACATTTTGAACCAAGAGTTATTCATCATATAGTGCTGAATATGGATCTGTTACATGTGTTTCATATAACATGATGAATGTCTTGCATGTACCAAGAGCATCCTAAATGATAAGTAACTTTATATTAGAAACATTAATTAGAAATACGTTAGAAATTCTTTTAGGATTTGAGCCTATATAATTAGAAAATCATCCTAAGTTCCTTATCACTTTCATGTACAAACTTGAAGAGGCAATTATTTGTATTTAGATATGGAAAAAAAGTAGTAAATATGTAGATAGTTATATATTTTTAATGTAAAAAGAGGCAATTATTTGTATTTAGACATGGAAAAAAGTAGTAAATATGTAAAATAGTTATATATTTTTAATGTTAAAAGTATTATGGTCTAATGCAAGATCATAATGATGTTATTATATTAAAATTCACCTAAGTATTAAATGGATACTTTTAAATGGTAAGGATAATGAATCACATGAACATTCTGTTTTCTTTTCACCTTTATATATCTCTCCGTGTGTGTCTGTATGTATGTATGATCCAACTTTGTTCATCTTCTTAAATCGGGAACTTTGGTCAAATCTCTCTTGAAAAATTCTTGTAAGCCTGTTATATATCTAGCTTCTAAAATATTTGTCCAAAGTAATGATTACAAAAGGTTTGTAACAGTAAAAAATAGCCATTTGTGAGAATGAAACCTGATTAATTTGCGGATATTTTCTATTTTTTGTGAATTATATCATACCATTTGCTTATGATTTCTAACACCACGTCAAATTATCCATTGTACAACACTTGATTTTTTACAATTTGTAACGGTTATTATCATTACAATTTACCAACATTTGTTTCCATTGGAAAAGTTTTGGAATGCTTAAAATCGTTATGATAGTTGTGTGTTGAGCTACTTGCCTGAAATTTCAACGATGGTATCGCTATAGTTGCCTGTATATCTTATAGTAAAAGAACCATCTATCCTTTTCTCTTATCCAGGATTCTTAGCTCGTATCAAGCTAGTTCTCTATCCTAATCTGAGCGCTTCTTTTTTAAATCCAATTTAGTACAGGTCTTTATATTCAATCATTAGTATTAATTCCACCTACATGTTTACAACAATTTTCAAATCAAGACACTTGTCATTATTGTGTATAAATGTTTAATTTCTCTAATGCCTGTAGGTTCAAACATGTTTGTTAAATTCTTGAAAAAATGACCGTCTTTTCGATATTTCATGAAAGACATTTTGAACCAAGAGTTATTCATCATATAGTGTTGAATATGGATCTATTACATGCGTTTCATATAACATGATGAATGTCTTGCATGTACCAAGAGCATCCTAAATGATAAGTAACTTTATATTAGAAACATTGATTAGAAATACGTTAGAAATTCATTTAGGATTTGAGCCTATATGATTAGAAAATCATCCCAAGTTCCTTATTACTTTCATGTACAAACATTAAGAGGCAATATTTGTATTTAGATATGGAAAAAAAGTAGTAAATATGTAAATAGTTATATATTTTTAATGTAAAAAGAGGCAATCATTTGTATTTAAACATGGAAAAATATAGTAAATATGTAAAATAGTTATATATTTTTAATATTAAAAGATTTATGGTCTAATGCAAGATCATAATGATGTTATTATATTAAAATTCACCTAAGTATTAAATGGATACTTTTAAATCGTAAGGATAATGAATCACATGAACTTTCTGTTTTCTTTTCACCTTTATATATCTCTGTGTGTGTCTGTATGTATGTATGATCCCACTTTGTTCATCTTCTTAAATCGGGAACTTTGGTCAAATCTCTCTTGAAAAATTCTTGTAAGCCTTTTATATATCTAGCTTCTAAAAGATTTGTCCAAAGTAATGATTACAAAAGGTTTGTAACAATAATAAATAGCCATTTGTGAGAATGAAACCTGTTTGATTTGCGGATATTTTCTATTTTTTGTGAATGACATCATACCATTTGCTTATGATTTCTAACACCACATCAAATTATCCATTTTACAACACTTAATTTTTTACAATTTGTAACGGTTATTATCATTACAATTTACCAAGAGTTGTTTCCATTGGAAAAGTTTTGGAATGCTTAAAATTGTTATGATAATTGTGTATTGTGTAAATAAACCAAAGTACGAAGGACAGATTTGTATTTCTCTCTTTTATTTGTACTCGTACCACTTCTCATGCTTCTAACACACATTATTTACTCTTTTCTCCAAAGCTAGCGTTGTGATCTTCCGCCTACATCAACTTAGCTATACATATTTCTTATAGATCTAAATCTACTTATGGCATAATTTGAATTTTAGCTTAGAAATATATTTATGATATTAAGATTTAAGTTGATTGTAGTTAGCATGAATTAAATGTTTGTTTTAAATTCTGACGTGATTCAATTTTTATTCATCTTTCTTATGGCGAAACTGTAGATCAGAGAAGCTAGTGCTTATGATTTATGTAACAACCCTGGTTTTGATGCCTACATGTAAATATTAAATTATAGCAGTGGTTATAATTTAATATTGAGAAATAAATATAAATTGGAGATTTAAAATTTTTTATTTTAAATAAATAATGGATTTAAATGTAAAATGTGAAAATAAAGTTTTTAAAACTTTATTTTGGTTCTTTGTGTTAAAAATGAGTGAAATGATTTTTATTTGAGATAATCTAATAATTCCAGCAATTATTGCCAAATGCTTCTTTTATTGATTTTTAAAAGGTAGAATTTGATTTAATATGTGTATATTATAATATAAATAAAAAAGGTGAAATTTGATTTAATAATAAGTTCTTGTTGTAAAATTGGTGTTAAAACGGTTTGTTGTATTTTATTTACAGAAGAAAATAATTTTTGTATAATTTTTGGTGTTGAAAATAACATTTTATGTACATATTTGTGTAAAATTGTTATTTATTTCAAAATAAGAGTTTTTGATAATAGAATTAATTTTTATAACAAAATTATCTATTAATTAGCTGTAAAATGTTTTATTAAACATGAGAATGTGTTTGTATAAATTTTATTATGTTGAAACTTTGAGAAAATATGTTTTTTGTTTGATAACATATGTGTATATATGTGTTTTAGAGCTAATATAATTCACTTAGCCTAATTACTTTTCAAGTGAGTCTAAGACCATTTTCACCTAGCCTATAAAGAAAGAGAAGTTCTTCTTCTCATAAAACATATGTTCATTTTTACTGTAAGAACAAAACAGAAAAAAACAAAGAGAAAACCTTCCTCTTTCCAAAACCTAGGCTATATCTCCAATCTCTTCAACAATATTTGCTGTTTTTATCAAATTAAAGCTATATCTCTTAGGTAATCAACACCAAAACTAATTCTATTTCATCGATTTTGGATTTTTGCAAGAATTGATTGTCTATAATTAGTTTTTCTTGCTTGTATATTGCTCTAATGTTGTTTTTTTTAAATGGTATTTAGATACAACATGCTAGGATAACATATCACAACTCACATGTTAATAAATGTTCGAATGACGCTATGCAAATTTCGAACTTGTGACATCTCACGCAAAAGTTGAATCACTTAACCACTAGGATAATGGTGCTTGTCGCTCTAATTTTTTTATTTCTCTAGTAAGCTCTCTCAAGGAAAAAGCTTGCAACTTCCTTCAAGATTTCTCTAGTTTGCTCAACTAATTCTTTAAATTCGCAAAGGTGAGTGCTAAACTCACATCATCTAGCTGAAGCAATGAGATACAGGCTGAAAAATACTAAGAAATTGTTTGCTTTTTAGTTTACAGTAAAAACAGTTTTGAGTTGCTATTTTGAATGACCATATCTTCTTATTCCTATATCGAAAATCGTTGGTTCTTTCTTTATTTGAAAGCTAAAGTTTTCTACTATGTGCATACTAAATTTTAGTTCAATTTGTGGGCTTTTGATCATCTGTTTCATGCTTGTAACTTGAACCCGCGATGGTTTTCTGGCCTGTACACATTTCTATTTTGAGCTGCTGCAAACATGACCTGAGTCCATGTTTAAGACAGCGTATCACTTTCATTTCCTGGCGGAATTCATCAATTCTTTGTTTATTTGAATGTAAAAGTTTTCTTCTATGTACATACCAATTTTCAATCCAGTCTGAGGAAGTTTGGTCATCTGTTCCACGCCTGTAAATTGAACCCTAGATGATTTTCAAGCCTGTACACATTTCTGTTTTCTAAGCTGTTGCAAACATGGTCTGAGTCCATGTTTGAGACAACGTATCTCTTTCATTTCCTATCAGAATTCGTTGATTCTTTTTTATTTGAAAGTTGAAGTTTTCTACTATGTGCATATCAATTTTCAGTTCAATTTGAGGGCGTTGGGTCATCTGTTTCATGCCTATAATTAGAACCTGAGATATTTTTCAAGCCTGTACACATCTCCGTTTTCTGAGCTGCTGCAAACATGGTCCGAGTTCATGTTTGAGACAGCGTATTTCTTTCATTTCTTGTCGGAATTCATTGATTCTTTTTTTATTTGGAAGTTCAAATGTTCTAATATGTGCATACAAATTTTTAGTTCAATCGGAGGTCGTTTGTTCACCTGTTTCATGCCTCTAAGTTGAATCCGAGAGGGTTTTTAGACTCAGTAGAATTGAACATGGCCTGAGTCCATGTTTGAAATTTCATATCTTTACCGTTTCATTTTGGAATTCGATGAATCTTTTTTCCAGTATATAAATTGTTCTACTTTGTATGTATCCAATTTTAGACCATTTCTAGGTCATTAAGCCATTCGAATTATGTCTGAAATTTGGATCCGGAGAAGATTTCAGACATGGGTAATGTTTTTGCCTATGCACTTTTTTTGTTCTGCCTTATTTTCCCCTTTGATTTCCGACTTATACATCATGTATTTGTGACATTTCTGAACTATTTTGAAGGCCATGAAGCCTATCAATAGGCGAGCCTAAATTTTGGTGAATTGGTCATTCGAAATAGAATCCTCTTTGAATGATTTCGAATGTCGGTTTTAGTGCTTTTTAATGTTTTTACTTGATTTCGAGCATGGATTTTTCTAAATAATTTCGAGATGGGTTTTAAAATAAATTGGCTTTTGAAATAATTATTATATAATATTTATAAATTATTTTTAAGCTATAAAAACTATATATTCTCCATAATAAGGGAATTTCAAAGATTGTTTCCAAAAATGATTTAAAAATTGTTTTTAAAGCTTGTTTTGTCAAACTAATTATTTTCTATATAAAATACATGTTATTGTACTATTCGAGCATATGAGATGGAGAATTAAATGGTTTAATAAAACATGTGGTGTGAGATACGTGTGTTAATTTTATCGGTCAATTCCTGACTTGTTCGTTTGAGTGTTTTGACCTTCGGGTCGTATTTGCCGATGAGACGCGACAGATATTTTTACTATTTTTCTGGTGTAGTAATGGCTAGCGTTTAGTAAACCGATTAGTGAGAACGTGTTGTATGGGATGCACTGTGAACACTTTTCGGGTTCCTATCTTAGTGTTTGTGACACATTCTTGAGTTGCTCGTACGGGACCTTCGGGTCATTTGTCCTTCGGGATGTTGTCCTTCAGGATGTTTGTCTAATAACGTATTTGTCCTTGGGACGTTTGTCTAAGAGATGTATTTGTCCTTGGGGACGTTTTTCCATTTGAGGCGTGGCGCCTCATTTTGAGAGAACCGTACTTGGCGGGCTTCGGCCATAAGCACGTGCTGTCTTTGTGATGATTTCATTGATTTCTATGTGATTTTCCAGGTGTATCGCCGTTTTACATTATTGGTGTAACGACTTGGTATTTTCAACCATTCACATCCGCACCTGTCGGACTTGAATTGTTCAAAATACCGCGTTGTAAGTAAAAGTTGGCAAATCTCAGAATATATAAATAAATAATCACAGGTCACAAACACAGAGTAAGAAATGCAGCGGAAGTAAAGAAATAGTAGTTAATGAAGCTACTATACATGTACATCACAGTTAGACAAGATACAACAAAAATAACAAGATGATAATCTAGTAAAAGCTTAATACATCACTAGAATCAACTGGATAACTGAGAGTGGAATAGATGGTTGGATCTTCAAGCAAAACTCCAACTCCGAAGGTGAGTCTCTAATGTTGTATCACTAGTCTGACCCGAGCGTAAAATAATACATAAACACTCGAGTCAGGACATACATACTTATATGGTGTAAGCTAATTCAAGTGAACTGTAATAGAGTGCAATTAACTTAAAGGATGCTTGGGACCGCCCATCCTCTAAGGATCCGTTAAACTATTTACTATGTAGTAATATTTCGCTATTATAATAGTGTCTATTGGTAAGGTAAATTTACTTTTAAATAGCGTTAACGAGTGACCCAATATTCCCCTTAACACGTAATAGTCCCTGTAGTCCATCCAATATCATAGTCCCTCTTGATCGGGAAGCCACCAGAGGATACCACACGGGCTACGGGAGAAAACCAAACTCGTACAATGCTCGCTATGGTAGGTGACACGACAAAATTATGCAATGCCAGGGTAGATATACCAATTACGCATCCGGACCGGTGGTAACGCGTAGCTTCTACTACCATCCACCTCGAACAACACTCCCAAATCAAAGGTGCGCACCAAAAAATCACAAAGTAATAGAATGGTATACGAAGAAGTGCTTCCGATCAAAGATGCTACCTCATTAGTCCGTCAATCGCTCCTGTTTTGGCCACCTTATGCCAACTCATGGGAGTCGGGTCCATGTATTTACCTCAAAGTAAACGTCACTACCATCCTACTTCATTCTGGAATCTCCACCGCATACACGGTTGTCAAAGTGGTTTTTGGTATCGACGGAGAGTATGCCCATATCCGACCCCCGGTCTCTTTAACAACCAACGTTATTATTACCCGTGGTTATAAAGAATCTAAAATAGTTTATATTTAAATCAAAATGCTACTTTCGAAATTATTTAAAAGTGAAGTTATTATTCTTACAAAATCAAATATAAAATCCCGAATGTTTAGCCTTAGTCCAATTGTATCAACTACAGCACTTGCAAAGTGCGGTAATATCCCTTGCGATAAATTTGAGTAAATTAAAATTTAGATTTCAATATAATTTCAGCAAAATTAAACCTTTTATTTAAACAAATCAAAATTTTCACTTTTAAATAGTCATTTAAATTTCTCAATAATTTATGATTTTTATAAAGAAAATTCTTCAAGTATATATCTATCTTTTATACTTTATATAAAATCAAGTACACAATTTCTATGAATTTTACTTAACAATTAAGTTAAATAACCGTTTCCAAAATAACTAAATTTCCAATTAATTTCTTATCTTACCTTTATTTCAAAACCAGCCTCCCATTTCTAAATCAAGTTATATTTCGACTTCCATATTTTCACTAATTTAACTATTTAATTCATAGAAAATTTATCCTTGCTTTGTATTCAAGTTATAACAAATTTCATACTTTATTTCTTAGCTAAAATTTCATTTATTTTACAAATCCAAATTTACAAGAGAAATTTATACTTTAAAATTTTAACTTTTATTTATTTACATCTTTAACTTGTAAAATATAACTATGCTTAAGAATCATTTTACATCAAATTTTATACAAAATATTATACATTCTAATTTTACAAATATTTAATAATTCTAGAAAATTTATACATATACATACATGCATATATTCTACAGGGAACTAGCAGTGGGATTAAGCAGTAAATTAATAAATAGTATAACAGCATAAATAAAACAGTATCTAATATAATTGATGATGTGTAGGTTTAATAACAGGAATTTTAACATCATCAATTTATATAACCGTAAAATAAAATGAAATAAAATTTTATTCTACAATTACACTTGTTATTCATTCACAGATATATAAGTAAGTTTGTCAGGTGAGAATACTCACCTTTTCGCTACCGAAGATTAGACTCAAAACTAAGATAACCACACCAAAACAACGTAGAAAGAACGATCAAATATTGGAAGATGAGACAAACTGATTTCGATCTTGAAACAAGATAAATAAATAAAACTGAGTACGCGAATTCCAATTACGGATAAAGCAAAATTTTAAATAAAACAAAATTGGAACGAGCTAAAATAAAATGAAAATTGACTCAAATTGCTCGACCACTCCACCGCACGACTTGACCCATTAAAACAAAAGCTCAGCCTGCCCATTTATTTTTTCCAAATCAAAATTTACAAAATAAATTTATACTCTATTTATTTTTACCCTTTTTACAAAATATTATGACGTGTTAATAAAAAGGTGGCAAATCTTATGTGGGCAACATGCAATTCACGGCAGTGATACATAAAGGTGGCGCATGCAATATTTATTTATTATTTTTTTTCTTTTTTTTCTTTTTTTTTCTCTATTAGGAAACAAGTAAAATATCAAAATCTCCAAATCAAAACAACTTTATACTGTTCTTACATATATCATATATCCTCATACATAATGTGTCTAAATTTTAAAACACATGTGACCAACAAAAAAACGCGTACGGTCTGGAAATACTTCTTCCCTGACACTAGGGTAAACAAAGCAGTGGAATTATCTGAAAAATTTTAGGCTGGGCTAACCTTAGGTGGCATATGCCTTTTATATTATATTTTTTTCTTCAAATTGAAGTGCGCCTATACTCAAACAAGTATGCAGTTAATCCTTAATTACATGATTAATTAACCTTGATTATAACTTATTGCTTAATTAATACATCTTTAATCATTAATTAATAATCTTTAATTATCTAATTAATGATCTTTAATTTCAAATTGATTAACCCTTAATCAATTATTTATTAATCCCTAATCATTAATTAATTAATTTAACTAATTAATTACCTTATTAATTTAATTAATTTCAAATCATTAAATCTTAATTTAACTTTAAGATAAAAACATTTCTTAATTATGACTAAATTGTTATTAACAAAAACATTTGAAAACAATTTACTTTTGAATTTACTTTAAAAATTTCATTTCAAAACATGAGATGTAAAATGAATACAATTTAACTTAAACAAAGTTTTAAACAATTTAAAAACCCTTTTACATTACATGGTAAAGAAATGTTTGTCTTATAAAAGGATAACAATATACAGGTGGCGATAAAATAAATATTCAAGTGCTAGGCTAAAACTGCATCGGAGATGCTCGGCAATGCACGACCAGATCGGAGAGGAGGGGAAGGAAGCTAGGCGTTTGTCATGCGATGGAGCAGTTTGAAAAGAACAAAAGAAAAAAAACAAAAGAAGGAAATAAAGTTGTAGCCAATTACCTGATGCTACTGATTCTCACGCACGTAAGGAAGAAGAGGAAACCAAATGCACTGAATGATGGAATTTTTCATGCACTCGATTTATATATATAACATAGGGTGCGCAAATCAAGGGAGGAAATTTTTTTATTGGTAAACATTCATACGTTTTAAATTAAGGAAGAAAATGCATTGATTTGATTGGAGCAATATCTGCAGTGGACATTAATTTTAATCAGTGGAGATTGCATGAATTGAGGGGAAAGAAACGGCAAGCACAAATATGTTTAAATGGTAAGAATTTATTTGGCAAGCATTTGTACTCGTTTAAAATTATTAAGAAGAGAATGCGTTGATTAATAGAAAGAAACGGCAAGAATTTATTGGAGCAAATAATTGCAGTGGGTATGAATTAATCAGTGAAAGAATACGATAAGCAATTATATTTTCTTTGAAACGGATAAGGAAATTTGGAAAAAATTTGTACGTTTAATAATTTAGCAGAAAATTATGCGTTTGATATCGGTGGGAGAGGGAAAATGGCAAGTAAATTTTTTTATTTCGGTAGGCTTTGCAATTCAAATATTTTATATATGAACTTTAGGTTTCCAAAGTGGGAAAGCACAAATTAATGCGTGCGTAATTTAGGGCAAACACACATTTAAAATTTTTGAACGCTAAAGGAAAAATGATTTCTTTCATTATCAAAAGGGTGCGCAGGTTAATATTTAAATAGGGAAGGTGGTCAGGTAGGCAGTCTCACTAATTGGAAAGCTTGTTTGCTTCGATGAGAACACTGAAAGGATGAAAAGTAAAAGCTGGTCAGGTAGGCAGTCTCACTAATGTGAATCAATTAAAGATCACTAAGGGTTAAAGATCAATTGGAAAGCTTTTAATCAATTAAGGATAAAAGTAGCAATAATGATATGGAAGGTGGTCAGGTAGGCAGTCTCACTAATGTGAATCAATTAAGCAAAAGGAATGATGAAGATGCAGTAGAACAAGTGCTGGAACAAAATGAATCAATAAATGTTACTACCTTGGAAACTTACAGTAGTGCAATCAAAGACTCTGAAATGAATCAGAAACATATTTCCACTGAGGATGTCATGAAGCAAACATTGAATATTTTGGAGTATGATAAATGCAGTACTATTCAGAAAGTTGGTGGAATACACAATATAACAATAGATCCTGATAAGAATAAAGCAATACATGATAATACAACTCATGATGACTGTGAAGTGTCTACACACAATGCATTCTCTGTGCTACAAGAAATTAGTGCAAATGAAGAGGATATTCAACAACACTTTTCTCAAATTTCAGAGTTGCACAACAATTCTTTGTGCACTGACATGCACAATGTATCTCCACAAACAATATCCCCCTCTGTAATCTCAACTCCCAACATACAAATCAATCCAGCTTCTCCTTATTCTTCCCTTTCACTCCCAAATCATATCTTTAATGACATCATCAATCCTTCAGCCTCATCAAATATTCCCATCCCTATTCAACCTAACTTTCTTGATTCCTCAGCCAAAAAGAAGAAAGGTCGTCCAAAGAAATCGAATAAAATACCCACAATTGACTTGGACAATGGTATCAACTTCTCCATTGAACAAATTGGGCTAGAAGTTTTGTCTCAAAATAATAAGGTTAACTCTTCCTCTGGGGTCCAAACCAGAGCTTCAACTTCATCATTATTTTAATGATTGAAAACATAGGCTTTTGGAATGTTAGGGGTGCTAACTCCATTGACAAGAAACTTGAAATTTCCAACCTTATTTCTTCTCACAGCATTCAACTAATGACCATTTCTGAAACTAAACTCAATCATGAAACCACTGTTAAAGCTATCTCCAACATTAAACATGACTGGAGCAGTATTCACAATTTATCACAAGCTCCTTTTGGTAGATTGCTAATCCTATGGAATCCTATGATCTTTTCCATAACCCCCATCACTGTCCACAGGCAGTTCATACATTCTGAAATATTACACATCCCCTCTTCATCTACTTTTCTCCTTACCTCTGTTTATGCTGACAATAATGCTACTCAGAGGCAAATCTTTCTTGACATTTTACCTTCTCTTCAGCAGTCCAATCCGCCTTGGATCTGTCTTGGTGATTGGAACTGCATGCAACTTTCTTCTGATAAATGTGGGGGAACTCCGTTATCCTACTGCCAGACAAGACCTCTTAACAAAGCCATATATGATGCCAACCTCATTCCCACTTCCAACTCTGGTGCTTTCTTTACTTGGAATAACTCCAGTAAACATGGGAAGAGAACGTACTGTAAACTTGATAGAGTTTATACTAACTACTCCACTATCCTCAAATGGCCTAATCTATCTACCTTTATCCCTCCCCCATCTTTTTCAGACCATTCCCCTCTCATCATTTCCTGGGATAAGGACACTGTGAGAAGACGATCCTCCTTTTCTTTTTTTAATAACTGGTCTAAACACCCAGATTTCACAACAATTGTAAAATATGGATGGAACTATCATACTTTTGGCAACCCCATGTTTGTTTTGCAGGCTAAACTCAAGAATTTGAAGATTCAACTGAAGGAATAGGCTCAGCAAACATATGGTAATGGGAATAGCTTGTCTTCTTCTATACGTGAAAAATTATTTCAGGTACAACTGGAAATACAAAGAAGCCCTGACCAACCTCAGCTGATTATTAATGAAAGCTCTATGCT
This sequence comes from Allium cepa, assembly GCA_030765085.1. Lineage (NCBI taxonomy): Eukaryota > Viridiplantae > Streptophyta > Magnoliopsida > Asparagales > Amaryllidaceae > Allium > Allium cepa. The sequence goes on along the minus strand of CM060943.1, from coordinate 1,015,172,692 downwards.
TAAGGACCTCTCCAAAGCTCTCATTGAAGAAAATAAGATGGCTAAGCAAAAGGAAAAACAGGACTGGCACTTGAATGGTGATAAAAATTCATCCACCTTCCACAAAAGACTAAAAATTCAACAGGCATCCGCAAATATTTTCTCTATTCTTGATATGCATGGTCAACCATGTGATACTCAAGATTCAATTCAAGAAGCCTTTATGGAGTATTTTCAGCATAACCTTGGGAGCTCAAGTCCCTTCAGTCTCTAACCATCAATTTACTCAGTATCAACTCCTTCAAATACCTGATGTCATGATTACTGATTTAATTAAGGAAATTTCAGATTCTGAAATCAAATAAGCTATCTTTGGGTTAAACTCTCAAAGTTCTCTTGGTCCTGATGGATTTAATGCCCATTTCTTCAAAGTCCCTTGGGATATTACTGGATGGGACTTGATCAAGGCTGTTAAGAATTTTTTCACACACAGTAAACTTATCTCGGGTATTAATGCTACTAAACTTGCACTGATCCCTAAAACTAACCATCCTATATCAGTTGATCAGTTCAGACCCATTGCTTGTTGCAATGTTATATATAAGTGCATTGCTAGGATATTGGCAGCTAGAATGAAAACTCCTTTGGATAGTTTGATCTCTGTTAATCAGAGTGCATTTCTTCCAGGTAGGGACATAACTGATAATATACTCCTTGCTTCTGAACTGATGAAGGGGTATAACAGGAAACTCATCTCTCCTAGATGTGTCCTTAAGCTTGATATTCAGAAAGCCTATGACTCATTACAGTGGAAATCTATCATTTACATTTTGCATAAGATGAATTTTCCCATCCCTTTCTTATGTTGGCTGTATACATGTATTTCTACTGTCAATTACTCCCTTAGTATCAATGGTAATATATTTGGATACTTTATTGCAACCCAGGGAATTAGACAAGGTGACCCGGTGTCCCCTTACCTATTCATCTGTGTTATGGAGCTGCTCACTGCTCTTCTTTCTGATGCTATGTGCAATAAGCTTATTGATTATCATCCACTGTGCAAGAAGAATAGTATTTCCACTCTCCTTTTTGCAGACGACTTACTTTTATTCACTAAGCCCAATCTGAAATCCATTACTGGGGTCATAAAAGTTCTTGATACCTTTGGTACCTTGTCTGGTCTGAACATCAACAGAAGTAAATCTAGATTATTAATTGCTGGTCTCCCTGATGATGGTAAAGAGATAATGTACTCTATGTCTGGCCTCTCTCCATTTTATGATAATGAATATTATCTTGGGGTGCCTCTTTGTGATTCTAGAATGAGGACTTTCCAATGCTTACAACTATTTGAAAATATTACTGCCAAACTTGCTAGTTGGAAAGTATCTAGATTTTTGATGGCTGGTAGACTTGTAATTGTTAAATCCATTGCCTTCTCCATGTGTGTTTATTATGCCAGAATTTTCATTCTCCCAGCCAAACTCATTAGCATGGTTAACTCAGCTTTGAATCATTTTTTATGGCACGGTAATCCCTTCTCTAAGAAAATGATTCCAAATTCCTTTAGCAAACTATGTTGTCCACAAGAAAAAGGTGGACTTGGAATCATAAACATTAGGAATTGGAACCTTGCTACATTATCTGCAAGAATTGACAAGCTATTAAGGAATGACAAAAATCTATGGGCTTCTTGGTGTAGGCAATACCTCATTCGTCAAAGCAACTTCTGGTTTATTTCTTCTCCAACTGACTGTAGCTGGACTTGGAGAAATATATTGAGAGGTAGACAATTATTTCTACCTCTGGTGCAACAGAGAATGAAAGAAATCAACATGATATCTTTTTGGTTTGATCCATGGCCTTCAAAAGGAATCATTTTAGCAAATATAATTGATTATGAGATGAGAAGATCCACTGGGATTGGTAATACTGCTACTCTATCTAGGTTTTGGGCTGATGATAGTGTCTCCCTTCCTCATTGTAGCTCTGCAGTGGTAAGAACTGAATGGACTGCTATACATAATAGGAAATACAAAATCAATGATGCTCATATGACTTGGAATGACAGAGTGCATTCAATTAAAAATGTTTATATGGCACTTGATCCATCCATGCAACTGCCTACTTTTATTTGGCATTCTCGTATTTGGGATCATGGTTCTGTTCCAAAGGAGAACCTGTACATGTGGAAGGTAATGATGAATGGTACCCTGACTCTAAGCAAACTCAAAGGCTATGGGGTTGTTCAATGTGACAAATGTCTATTCTGTGGAGTAGGGGTGGAAACGGCTGCGCACTTATACTTTGAATGTGATTTCACTTTCCACTTATGGAGTTCCATATTGCAATGTAATGGTTATCATAGGCCAATGAGAAGCTCATGCATGGAATGGTACAACATCTTCAAGGCAACTAGATGGAAGAATGAGAGAAGTAGAAAGTTGTTAAGAATTTTAAAGAAGGTAATGTACTTTGTTTGGTTGGAGAGGAACAATAGGGTGTTTAAAGGGAAAGCTTCCTCTAAACATGCATTGGTCCTTTCTATTACTAGTAACATATAATACTTATGTGTGCCTTCGTCACTCATGTGGTGGTCAGATTGTTGTAATCCGTTGTTTTGATATTTTTGGTTGTTAATAAAAATGGTAGGGGACCGTTCCACCCCGCTTGCTTTGCAAAAAAATAGCAAAGAATAATTTATAAATCGTCAGAGAAAATTTCGAAGATTTTGTTCCATAGTTACTTGCGAATCAAAGGAAATACATAGTTTTTTTGAACGCGTTTTATAAATAAAAACTTCCATTGATTTGGGAACAATGGCAAGGAAAATAAGTTGATTTTCAGAATGTTAAAGTAAGTAAATGATCTCTTTATTATCAACGGGTGTGTGGTTTTATTCAAAGAAGAAATTTTGCATTGCAAGAAATATTTGATAAAGTGAAATGCGAAAATAAAGGAGGAAGTAAATTTTTGTTTACACGAAAATTTGCCTTGATTGAATGAGGCACGACCAGTAGTAATTAATTTTGAATGATTGAACTTGGAAGGCTATTGCTAAAATAAAGATTCCATACCACATTTAAATGATTTATGAAAAAGAAACGTGTTATATAAAAAAAATTCTTATTAAAGAAACTTGCGTTAGTTTATACAAAGAAATGGTTAGGACTACTTGGCAAACATTTGTACTTGTTTAAAATTTGGAAGTAAATGCGATGATAAACTTTTGTTTCTTTTTTTAAAACGCAAAAACAAGATAAAGAGGGAAGGCGTTCATAAAGGAGGCAAGAATTTGATTGAAACAAAATGGAATGCAATATAATTTTGAACGTGAGTTTTGAATTCTAGAGAAGTTGCGTGATTTAAGCCAAAGAAAATATGGCTAGAAATAATATTCATTTAACACTTAGAATTTTATGTCTACTGTTTAATTTATCCATTTATAGCTAAGGTAAAAATTAAGAATGCGTACTAAAGAAGCAACATTTTATGCCCAAATTTAAAACGAAAATAATGTTTTTTACATTTATACGTTTAAAGAGTATCCATTAAATACATACTATTTATACCACCAAATTAATCAAAATGGGTATAAATGTGCAAATTAAAACGCGCTTTTTTATAAAGCTTATTTATACACTATATTTTTTTTCCAAATTTTATTGCTTAAATAAAACATGATTTTGCTTAAAATTTAGTTATTTACCATTTCAACAAAATAAACCAAATTTCCAACTAAAGTAAATCCTTAACCGAAGTTAAAATTTCAGAAATCTTATCCTTTAATTAAAAATTTGGGTAATGTTTTAATCAATTTTAAAATTTTAGATTTTTATATAATAAACCCCAAAGTTTTATAATTAAAAGAATGAAATATTTGTTAAAATTTTGGGCTGTTACACTCTCCACTACTCGGAACTTTTCGTCCTCAAAAAGGCAGAAGGTAGGGGAATAGAAACAACCTGAAAGAAAACTAAATTGGAACTTAAAATAGAATCATTAATCTAAACCATACAAATTAAATTTTAAATTAATAATTGATTTCATCTATTTAATTTCACTTCAGTTAAATTTTTCTATTTCAAATTTCATTACTCCATCTTCCAATTATCTTAAAATAAAAATTTCTAAAATTTTTAAGTTTGAAAATCATTTGTTATACCCAAAAATGTGCTCAATAAATTAATATCTTTTTTTATAACTAAATTTACTTCTCTTAATATATTTTTATCATCTATGTTAAATATGTTTACACTTATTACAACTTCTTAAATTTATTCTTAGTTCCTTTAACATCATTTTATATTGTAAATTATTCCATTACCTTTGTTAATCTTTTTATAAATAGAATTTAAGTGTATAACATTTATTATAACCACTTAAATTTTATTTATAAAACCTTTTTATATTGTATATTATCCAATTACATTGTTAACTTCTAAAAATCAAGGTAAGTTATATTGAAATGAAATTGAGTATTATACAAATAAAACTTTCAAATTCAATTATCTCAAGTTGGAATCATTTATTCAAAAATTTGATTTTCTTTTTTTTTACAATTGAAATTATTCCTCAAGATAAAATTTAAGAATTAAATTTCTGATTCCCTTCAAACCATTTTGAGATAAATAAATATATGTACATAATATGTCAAATCAAATTTAAATCATATATCTATATATTATAAATCAAGTCATGTTTTAGAGATTCAAATCAATTAAATTCTCAAGGTAACACTGTAGCCAGATTACAGAATGGTCTCTTCACTTCGAAACTCGAAAATGAATGTCGATGATGTTGAAGTCATCACCGAAATTATTTCCCACTGGGTTTTTCTTACTAAGTATCAACTCCCCAGTAACATTTGAAATTAAGTTACAATGTACTTTTTCCCCTTATTTAATATTTTTCCCACTGGGTTTTTCTTACTAAGGTTTTAACGAGGCATTGTTTTGATCTAGAAGAATCAAACGTCTTTTCAAGAAATAACATCTCAAATATGTTATTAAGTTAAATTATATTTTTATCCTTGACTAAGGTTTTTCCCATCGGGTTTTCCTTTGTAAGGTTTTTAATGAAATATTATATTAATACAGAAGCATCAAACTTTATTTGATTCTGTAAACTATTGAAATATCTCATACTATATTGTACTCTTTTCCTTCACTAAGATTTTTCCCATTGGGTTTTTCTTAGTAAGGTTTTAATGAGGCATTAATTTGATCCAGAAGTATCAAACTTCGTTTGAAGAAATGAGAAAATAAAATATGTCATTGTACTCTTTTTCCTTCACTAAGATTTTTCCCATTGGGTTTGTCTTAGTAAGAGTTTAATGAGGCATTATATTGATGTCGAAGTATCAAACTCTTAGAAGGAATTACATTTTTATTATGATATTTATGATTTCACAGGTTGCACTTTTTTCCTCTTTCAAGGTTTTTCCCATTGGTTTTCCTTATAGAGGTTTTTAATGAGGCAACACACAATATTTATAACGACTGAATGGATGTATGAAAGCAAGATAATAATGATGGGGAGCAATTGTCATGGACGTTTTAAAAGAAACAATTTCTAGCAACCATATGAGCATCCAAGATTTCGAAGACGCATATTTAAGTGGGAGTGTTATAATATATGTAAATATATAAGTGAATATGCTTTTGTGTTTTTCTATTAGTCCCACATCATGGGATATGTTCCATCTCATGCTCCAATGCCTATATATAAAGGAGCATGTGTAATGTAATTATATGAATCAATTTGATATAACCAATCTCTAGAATGAATAAAATGTCTCCACTCTTTTTCTCTAATGGCTTCTGCTCTTATTTATTTATAACATATTCTTATTTGTTTATAACAAATACAAAAATATTGGAATACATTGCATATAAACAAGAAAGAAAAACATATTTGGTAGCGTCAACCTACTTTCCTTGATGAACCAAGTTTTGTATATAAAGAAATAAGGTATCTTAGTTTATTATACAAAGTGAATACTTCAACATTAGTTTGTCACACTTTGAAAAAACGTCAAATTTTAATAAATTATCTTAGAGGAAAATCACTTCATTCCTTAGTAATATTTATAATTATACAAAGGGTCATGATGCACTTTTTATAACATGTTTTATATTTCATAATAGGACTGAAGATAGTATAAGCCATTTTCAATATTATACAACAAGAAAAGTGGTCTATTCATCTATTTGAACGTTTTTACAATTTTTTTTGTAAATATATTAATTATTTAGATTTTTTCTAAACATTCAAAAAGGACATTTGGCCAAGTGGTTAAGGCGTATGCCTGTTAAGTACATGGAGTTTCCTCGTGAGAGTTCTAATCTTGCAGGCGTTGTTTTCTGATCCCTTTCTAATTTATAAGAATCATTTGTTGTACTTATTTAATAAGTTGGCACGTTTATTTTGTATGTGGTTAATAAGTTAAACAAATATTGTTGATATATTTTATGCTTATTCAACATGTACAACTAAGATGCTTCTTAGAGAAATATATCATTACATGTTCCACAAGATTAGAAATTGTATCAAAGAAGTTTCTACCATGTTTATTTCTTTATAGTACAAGTCTATGTGCTCGACGTAAGAGGAGCGAATTTTGATGACATATCGCAACATATTTTGAAACGCCAGTGTCTTTTTTATTTGTTTATTTTTATAATATAACCAATACAAGAGGAATGAATTTGTGACACATTTTAAGCATGCTTTGTATGGCCATAGTTTTTACTTAGTTCATTGTCTTCGAAATATTCACAAGGAAAATAATTTTACAACCTTTATTTTTATGTTATAATCAAATGGCATACAAGTTGGTAATAATTCAGATTCAATAATATACAATAACATAATTACACTCATAGTGTGTTAGGTTGTGAACAAATAATTTAGATAACAATTATAAGCCTCATAAGCAATTTAGCAATTATCATTCAAGGTTAGCAATGGCAGTTGCCATTCAAGGTTAGTAATACATGCACAAAAAGCATAGAGCGGTTTTTTCATGACCACATAATGGAGAAACCACTTCCACATTTAAATATAAGATGTATATATTCTTAGAAGTAAAATAATAATTTTATTCAATAATACTATAAGAAAAAAATATATTACATTGAATAGCTAAATGTTCCTCGATTCAGTTATGGCACTGGATAAGACAAATCATTAACATGATTGCCCACATTTATATCCAAATGGCGTCTTATGTTGTATGTAATGACCTACCTTTTCGACTCTCAAAACTCGACAATAATACATCAATGATATTCAGGTGTCGAGCATCCAAATGCCAGAAAGGCCTATGGCGAAAGAAATAAAGACAGAACATAATCACATATCGTAACAAGTAATATATAATATAAAACAGATCTTTACAGAAGAAAACTGTAACATACATACTCAATCAGAGTAATGTAACAGTTCATCTACATGGACAATTATAACAAACTGTCCTCATAACTGCTGATAAATATAAAACAACAAATGCAGTGAAAAATCGAATACACGTGAATCGTCGTGGAGGCATCCAACCCGTCTCCTGAAGCTCCAAAGCATCCATAACTAAAAAGGAAAATATGCTCGGGCTAACCTGAGTATTATAAGAGAATAAAGCCCAGATCAGTTTGGTATACCAATTTTAGAAACACATATCATATGGATTTTTATTGTTATAAAACCTTCCCAAAAATAAAGGTATCTCGTAAGACCAAGCACACATAAACACGGATGGGTTTTACCTTACGATAACCAAACATTTTGTATTAGAACATCCAGTGATATTATAAATTTATAATGTGATATTATAAATTTGTAATAATGTAAGAGTTTAAAATAAATATATAACATAGATGAAATGTCTACATCTCACGTTCTACTATAGTTGGGTACAACTAAGTCCGTAAGACACTAACTTGAGAACAGACTCCATACAATGAAAAGGCACCACGGTACCACCTATCACAGTACACCTCTAGAAAATGTACCGAGGGCCTCGCTTAGTAGGACAACCTACATTTAGAAAGGTTTAAATCGACAATAATCCAAACATGTCCAACTTAAACAATCCGGAACATAAATAATCAATGGGGTTAAACAAGAAAAATAAGAAAAGAAGAAGAAAACAAACGCAAAATCTCATAGCGGAGTGATAAAAATAATAATCAAATAAATAGTTCATGAAGCTATTTACTATACATTTGATTATAATCTACACATTTATTAGAGTTATATATATACATTAGGGAAAAATAATCAGTATAGCAGAATAGCATGATCCAGGGGATAATAATAATAGTAATATACCAACTTCTTTCTTCGTCCTCCAGAAACTGATCTTTAATGCACTAGAAAAACTCAAGACTGGTCCGAGCGTAATAAAAAGACAAAACATTTGAGTTAAGACTAATGTACTCTTATGTAAATCAAATCAATATCATGAAATATGAGTACAATAACTTAAGAGATGTTACAGGATTTTCCATGCTCTAAGGATCCGTCAAACTATCTATATGTAATAGTGTATGATATAATAGATAACGTCTATCACTAAAATATGTCAAAATAGCGTTAAGGCTTTACATTATCCCCCTTAACACATATTTATAACATGTAGTCTATGCAGGTCCTGTAACACAACAAGTAACGTCAGTAGCCAGTGAGTCCCCGATAGGTATAGTACTAAACCAACGTCGTAATGGGCTCGTACAAGGATAAATATGACAAGGCACGCGAGGCAATGCCCAAGTGAGGATTCTACCAGTATACCCTTTCTGGCTGATCGTAACCCATTCGTGGCCGACCATGACAACCAATCCAAACGAAAAAGGTGCACCCATCGAGTCAAATTCACAATAGTAATATGAGGGATCAACGTCGCTAGAGGTTGCTAACCTCATTGGCCAGACATAGGCCCCTGTTTTAGTCATTTTAATTATGACACAAGTGTCAAAGCTATCCATCGTCGTTCTCTTACTTCATTCTAGTAAAAGTTCGACAATTCAAAACCATATTCTGGATATCATCCACTACGTACACAGTTGTTAAAGTGGTTCCAAATTTACAGAGAGTATGCCAATTAGAGGCCCCGGTCTCTTCAACAACAAACGTCATTTTACATACCGGTTGGTTCTTTTACATTTCGATAACGATTCATACTTCAAACAAAAATATCATATTCGTTTCAAAATCAAATCCATTTCGAAATCGTCATATTCGCTTCAAAAATATCCATTTTCAAATCATCATATTTACTCAAAAATCATATTTTACTTAAAATGTCAATTCAGTTCAATATCGATTTCACTTCAAAATTTGTTTCAAATTACAATTTAGGTTACAACTTCAGTCTAACCCAATTTTCATTTAAATCCAAGATTTCAATATAAACATTCCACCTTTGCCCAGTTTGAATTTTTAGAAAATAGTTAAATAGTTAAAATAATTTAATAGAAAATAGTTTAAGTACTAAAAATGGTTCATTTAGTAAAATAGTATGGAAAATCAAGATATTTTAAATATTAAAAGAATATAGATTTTAAACCATTTTATACTAAAATAATTCATTTAAAATAGTTTCAAAGTCAAACCGATTCACTTTCTAAATTTTCCAATTCAAATCGGTTCCAATTTCCATTTCGATTTAATCGATTCAATTCCGATTTTAAGTCGAATTTTACTTCGATTCCAAATTAATTTCAAATCCAATTCCAAATTAATTTAAATTCTTATTCCAAATTAAAACCATTACGATTTATCTTAGTTTCGTTTTATATCACTTTTACTTAGCAATATTCAAAGTTCGAATAAAGGTCCTTTCTTTTAAAACAAATCGATTTTTGAAATTCACATCATATTTCCATTATAACATAAAAAAATTCAACTTCGATTAATTGAAAACTTTCACTAATCAAATTTAAAATTCAACATTTTGAGCTCCAGTTCAAAAGTAATTCGATTTCTATAAATTCGATTTTCATTTCTTAAAATCAAATCATTTAAAAAAAATTAAAACAAAATTTAAAATCATTTAATTTAACCAATTCAGTGTCCGTATATAATTCTCTATTCTATGGCGTAGTGAATCAATTATTTCAATTTAACCAGGGATGGATATATATTATTTCAATCCAAAATAAATGACACAGGTATATATTATTTCAACCTATTTCTTAATTTATTTGAAATAAATCAATTTACAGTTTTATATACTGTAAATAATATAAAGGATGATAACATGATATATCAAAATAAATAAACATCCAAAATATCAACCAATAGCATCCATCGCAACCAATCATCCAAACAGTCAATAAAATTCATAAAAATTTCATAATTATCCATATCGGGTATTTACGGGCGATTAAATTCTATTTCAATTTAACTGTCAATTCTCTATCAATTAATTCAAATGTCAATTTAAATGTAAATTAAAATTTATCAAATAACAATCAATAAATTCAATCAGTTTACGATATAAATTTAACTGACATAAAAAAATTATTTCAGTACTTATGAGCGTATAAACACTTACCTTTATTTGAAACTGAAAATAATTTCAATTTCAAATAAAATCCAGCTCGATCCCAAATCGTAGATGTCATCGACATGAATCCTCAACAACTCGTTTCACGTGAAATGGACCTCATACAACAGAGTTACGATTTTATTAATATTTATAATTAAAATTTTATAAATGAATTAAATTAGCAAATTAATTAACCTAAATAATACCAAATCTAGCATTGCACTGTTGATCATCCCTCTCACGCCCACATCATTCTTCCGCCAAGAGGATTTCATTCATCTTTTTTTTCGTTCGCAAGCTCTCTGCCTATGCCGCCGCTCCCTCCATCACGATCACGAGCACACGCACATGTCTTCATCTCCAGGCGCTCGTGCCGCCCTCGCCATCGCTCACGTACCCAGGCGCCGTTTCTACTTCATCCTCTATTCGCCATTGTGTGGCTACAACCCACGCACACACGCGCGTCCATCCCCTGGTCGACGTGATTCACCGTTGCTTGTTTTTTTTATATCGATCGATGCTTCTTTTTTTTGATCTTCTCGATTTGAGAATAGGGGGAAAAAGAAGGGTACGATTGACAAAAAAAGGAGTGGAGGCTGAGCATACGTGGAAAATAGAAAATATATTATTATAATAGAAAATATCTAGTTACGACGTTCGAAATTTGTCGAACTCCAAATAAAGCGTGCTGCCTGACATACCTAATGATTTCCCCCATTTCGAACATAATGGAACTAGTCTCAAGGCCAAATTTGATCGTATGTAGAAGATAGCTTTTCAAAATCAATTTATTTTAATTAAATTTCGAAATTAAATTTCTACATGTGTGACGACGCGGATTTTGCCCGCTCGAAAATCGACGTCCATACTTCATATCGTATTCGAATGTCATAGATTCGACCGTTCAAATCCGATTCGTCGGAGCTTATAGCAATCATTAAGTAAACAACACAGCGAAATAAAAGAATAATACATTGATATACAGCTTTGATACAATATCTGATACAACAGATGATCCAATAGATATCAATATACATCAGAGATATGATACAATAAAATAGCAGCGGAAAATGAAAAAAACAGATAACATCTAGTAGCGGAACAATATAACTCTAAGATAGTCTTCAAAAGAGAACTCCGAGAACTGCAACTCCATCTCCAAGAATCAATCCAGTAATAGCTCGAACCCCCAATAACGATGCACCAAGCTAAGCAAGAATGGTGTGATCCAAAGACTGAACTAACTCCAGATAATCCACTATATCTAACTATCTGAAAAACCCAACTCTAGACTGCTCGTGTAGAAAATAATGAGCACCCAGAGTTTAGGAAAGAAACGATAAACTCCGGATCAGTCGTGGGACTGGTGTGAGCAACAAAAAGAAAACAATTGTCTTTTAAAACATTCAACAAAAGATTTTCAAAGTCAATTCACAATGCTTTTTAAAAAATGAGACTACCATAAGGCCTCCCGCACACACACACAATGCAAACGTAGAATCGGAGGAGATTTCTCCTTATGATAGTCAAAGATGCTTGACACGCATTAAAAGAAACATTTGATATTATTACTAGTGCATAGTGTAGGAAAAATTCATTTCGAAAGTAGAATATAAATCTTAGCCAACATAGGCATTCCGCACTTATGCCTACTATAGCTACCATGTTCAATAGCAGGTTACCGCCACATTCCATGGCAGGTTCTACAACTAAAACCGTACAAGTCTCATATTGTTTCTTTAGATTTCCAACGAATGATCAGGCCAAGGAACTTCCCATTTCCACATGGAAACGCCTCTGGATGGACGTCCCCGAGAACCAAACCGGATCTCTGCCAACACAAGGCCGGGTTACCCCTAACTGAGTAACAACTGACCGAGTATGCCATCCCCCGGTCCTTTGGGACCTTTATCCGAGCGCTCGTAATCAATTCACACAATCATAAAGTGTTTTCAACATGAGTAAGTATCTGGGCTCCATACCATGATACCACCCTTTTCCAGAAGGAAATGCACATATCCTAAAGGGCGCTACCCCTCATAACCTTGCCGCATCTTTCCTGTTTTGACCATTTCCGGGGTGTGAGGCTCGACGAAGTCTCGTCCACAAAAACACACTTTATACAAAAGCCATGCTTTGGGTCAACAAATGATCATAGAAATAATCACAAAGATAGACGATCAAACAAATGATCCTATCACAAATAATCAACACAATGATCATTTCACAGCAACACTTAGTATGTCACATTACCAAATTGGGAATATATTGCTGATAACCTTCAACTACATAACCTCTGAGCTCGTACGTCTCAGAGAAGGGTGTTAAGCTAAAAGAATAAATTCTCCGCCACCAACAGAAATATATTTGAAAGAAATCGGCTTTATATCTCAATTTGTAATGTCAGACATACAATCCATACAAGTCTGTTCTGGGTTCGAACAGTACCGAAGGCACTTACAAAGAAGTCCTTGCAATCCAGATATTTACTAATCACGTTCGGACTTCCCATCACATATGGAGTTTCTATACCGACGCGACTCGGTGCAGAAACAATCGATAGGTCATCCTATCGCTTTCGCAAATACCCGGTCTTTATCACCGGTCTTCAAATGCTATCCATAACGACGTATCACATATTCGGAATGGGTTATACGACACAAAGGTCCTTTCCCGGCTAAACCGAATAGTGAGCACGATATTTCAAAAACAAATGGATAATGGGATTTCAATTAAGTCACAACTTATTACCCAAAACCTTTCTTCAAATGGCTTAACAAATTACCATTTTCAATCTTTAAACAAAAAGATTCATTTTCACAACCTTTAACGGTTTAAACAATTTTCACATTTTAATCTTTTAACCAAAAGGTTCATTCACAGATTCTCTAAATCAATTTTCATTTCAATTTGATTAACTCGTTAAATCTTTAAATCAAAGATTTAACTTATAGTCTTCAAAACAATTTCATTTCAATTTGATTTAAACAAATCATCAATTTAAATCTGTTAAAAATAAACAGATTTAATTCATAGCTTTCAAAAAGAATTCATTCATAACTTAGGAAAATCATTTCTCTATTCAATCTTGAAATTCCCCTAATTAACTGGAATCTCAGTTCTTATCTAAAAGTGTTTATCATTTGAAAACAACAGTTTTCATTTTGGAAATCTGATTCATTTATACGAGTTGAAATCCTTGGGTTAAATTCAAACTCCTAAAACCATACCTTTAAAATGGTTTAAATTCATACAACATGTTTATAATATCTTTAACCAAAATTTCCAATCATCAAATTCAATTCCAAATATCAAATTCAAATTGAATTATTTAAATTGGAGATTTTACCGAGTTATTCAAAATAGCTTTTATCTGTGAAAACCTTTTCCAAAAGCTTTACCGTTTAACCCAAATCCATTTCCAAAACATTTGAATTCAAAAATTCAAATTTTATAAATCATTTCAAAATCTGTGACTTAATCGATTTCCTCGTGAAATCCATATTGGTGTGTGTATAAGTGTGGTCAAGGGGTTTAACACAATAGTGCAACATCATTCAATCATTACAGATCAAACACAGAAATATAGTTGATAAGTGATATAAACTATAACGCTCATCGTCCATTCACAAATAATATACAAATGTAAATAAATGAATAAATTATACACAGTCACAGAACAAAATATCACAGATCAGATAGGACAACTAATTCAAGGCATTTCATACAATACAACCATTCATAAGCAAGGTAAATACTCAATAATCATTTATAAGTAGGATTTATAAATCTTTTAATCCTATTTATTTCCAGGTAAATTAATTGCTTACGAATTAATTACCCAATCTTGATTTATTAATTACAAATCATTTGATATAATTAATTAATCATACTCTTAAATTAATTAAATTATTCTTAATTAATAAATTAATTAAATTAACCTTAAGTTAATTACAAAATCATTCAACCTTAATTAATTTCATTAAATAATTATCTTTAAGTAATTAATTGTCTTTCTAAATAAATCAACATTCTAATTACATTAAATGTAATTTTACCTTAATCACTTGATTAATTAATTTTAATAATTAACTACTTGCAATAACTAATTAATCTTCAATTAATTATAACTCATTAATTAATTAATCTTTAATTAACTATCATTCAATTTATTATCCTTAACTGGCTACAATAAGTGCTTATCCCAAATCACTCGTTTTAATAAATCACAATTTTAATTACTTCGAGTAATTATACTTAAATCCCTTGATTAATTATCTTTAATTGATTAGTCGTTCATTAATCAATACTTTTCATTTTAAAACTTATTTCCACATTTATATTTAAAACTTAATTTTATTTCAAAATCTAGATTTCCGGTTTAGATTTAAGCCCAGGTTTCAAAATTTGATTCAACTTTGTTTAAATCTTTCCTTTACAATTTAAATTTCATTTTAAATTCAAATATACTTAAACACCTTAAATTTATCAAATAATTTTGAATTTAAAACTTAATTATTTCCAAACTAAGATTCAACCTAAACTTGAATTTATATTTAAACTTTTGTTTTGAAACTTAATTTAAACTTTGTTTTAAACTTAAATTTTAGTTCCCGAATCAGTGCTATCTTGGCTTTGAGCCAACACTGGGAAACCCGAGTAAAATACTGAGTTACGCGAGTTCCCCTTCGAGCTCTTCACCATGTTTTCCCAGGCACTTTTCTGGTACGCATCTTCTTCTCCTCTATTTTTTTTTTTAAAAATTTTAAGCTACGGCCAAATCATTGTTAATAAGCAATCCACTCTCCCACTCGAGTAAACACCCGAAGTAACCTATGAAATTTCTCGAGCTCCTGTACTTCTTCCTCTTCGACCCTTCAATCTGATACACGCAAAAGCACGTGCACGTGCACGAACATCGCGTCCAACTCCGGTCAACGCCGCAGCCCCACCCAAATCATCAACGACCATCCAAAACGTTCCGAGCCATCCACGATGCAAAATCCCTACCGAGTCAAAATCGAGCGAGTACAGGGCCAATTTTTCGTCCCTGTAGCCTAACTCGAACCAACAACTTCACCTCGCGTCTCCAACTCACTTCGCCAGAATTCACGCGACCTCGCACGGAGCTCCACCGCAGCCCCACGCACGCAGCCCCCCATGGCCGATCGCCTGAAACGCTTCGACGACGACGCGACAGTACGATTTCTCAGTTCGACTCAAACCAGCAGTGAAAACCCTAAATTTGATTCATTCACCCAATTCATTCATTAGAAAAATTATTCACCATTTTTTATGAAATCCATGATGTTCAAACTTACTTCACCTAAAATTTTAACACCCAAATATTATCCAGGTAACAGAAATCGATCAAAATATGATTTGAGTTCAACTGCGAGTTGCACTCTACATTCTTGACTAAAAATCACTGTTTTTGTTTTAAAAATCATGTTAAGGTATAAGGATTTATATTATATACCTAAATTCGCAAATAAAAATATTTGTATTTTAACAAATGAGGAGATTAGCTCAGATTTCTTGCTTCCCAGAGATATTTACAAATTGTTTTGATTTAAATTGATTTTTAAATTTTAGTTTATGGTAAAACAAACAGTAGTTGTTTTGATCTTAAATCCAAACAATAGGTGGATTGTGCAGAAAATATTTTTGAATTAAAATCTTTGTTTATAAGCTGAGACAGGGAACACATGAAAACAACAGCCTGCTACCAATACTTCAATCATGTAGATATTCACAAAGCATTCAGATATAAATATATACGTGTAAATATCTTCATTCACAGATATATGCAACCGATCTTACTTTTGAGTTATATAAACAAAAGTTACTCACTTGGCATTTAGAAGGACCGAGGACAAGAACTTGTTGCAGTGATGATTTCATTTTAGGATTTTGCTTGATAGTAAAATGAAAACAGAGCTTGGAAGAAAGAATTCTGGAAAACATCTCAATCTAATTTCTTTGATTTTTTTCCCTTTCTTTAGTTTAATTGCTTTGAAGTCCCAGGTTGATTGTTGTTGATCAAGTGCTGAGTTTATATTGTCTTCATATTTGCTTAGCTTTTGATTTCCAGTTTGAAGAAAATATGCACAGGCTTTTATGCTCAGATTTTTTTTCTTTTAGCATATGGGGCTGATGCATACTATATATTGTACTAGAGGTATGGCATTAATTTATTGCTAGAGGTGTAATGTATTAATTGCTTTAGTACATATTACTTTGTTCATCCCTTTATCTCGGCTGAAATGATGTTGTTATGTATAAGAGAAGTATGCAGGTGATGTTATTATTTTGTACAATATGATAAAATATTATTTGTACAATATTGTAGAGATTTCCTTTCTTACTTTATGGTGGCTGAGAGATACAATTTTGACTTGCATTGATTACTTGAACAAATGAATAATTTTTTTCCATGTCTTATTTCATTAGCTTACACTGTCATCAGCTTATACTTTGTTTTGTTTTATATTTGTTTTAAACACTTTCATTTGCCTTTGTTTATGTTTCTTGTCTTTGTCTTGCATACTTACTTTTCATGTTTGTTTTATTTACTTTGTTTTGTTTTATATTTGTTTTAAACACTTTCATTTGCCTTTGTTTATGTTTATATGTGAATGTATTTCTTACTTTTAAAATATAATTGAAATTCTATAACTTTGTTTTGTACATAGATGTTTTATATATTTATTTGGTTCCATACTTAACTTTTATATATCTCTATTTATAACTCAAATATTTATTTTACTTCTATTTTTAGTTTAAATATTTATCATGAATTTTACTTTAATAATTATTGTTTTATATTTCTCTTTGTACATATATATTTTAAATAACTCAAATTATCATCATTTATAAATTTTTAAATCAATTTATTTATTTATTTTTATACTTGTGTCCAAAGTATATTTTTTATTTTTCAAAATCATTTATTTAAGAATTTATTTAAAATCCAATATATACATATATATTCACATATATACAAATTTTCAAATCCATATGACTCTACATATTTTCTATTTGAATCGAGGAAACTCGCTTCCATTTATAATTAATTCTACAAATTTTTATTCAAAAATTCATTTAATTATTAATTTAAATTAAATAAAAATCTAGGGTCGTTACAACATGTTTCAAGCTCGCACGGCCAAACGTCAAATCCAATTGCCACGAATCTTGAAATCCTATAATAACTCACTCTTACGGATTCAATAAAACTGATTGCCATCGAAATCCGAGACACTAGCCAAAATGGCTATTATTCACCTTTAAATACAATTTTAAATGTGGAAAATCTTCATTCATATTTAAATAAAATTCAAATCAATTTCTGATACCATTTTCAATCATATTGAATACAGACTTCAATTATTTAAATAATTTTCGATAATAAATTTAAACAATTAAATTATTCAACAAATTACTTAAATAATCATTCGTTTCAATTTAATTTTTCTTTTTATTTATCAACAATATTTCATTTCTATCTAAGTAATTCAATATTTACTATTCAATTCTAACCATGAATTATAAACATGTTCAATATATAGAATTTTCATTTCAATATTTATTATCGCCAAAATCTTTAGAATTGTTTATCTCAAAATTTTATTCAAGTTCATATTCAATAACTACACTAATAATTCATTAAATTTTATTTTTAGCAATTTTTATTCAATAATTATATCAAATTCTATAATTTTAAAATGGTTAAAAATTACAGATCGTTACATATTCCTTCACTCAAAACTTTTTGTCCTAGTAAAGGCGTTAAGTACAGAATTTAACATACAATATGTTTTATTTAAAATAATTACTTATAAAATATAAACATCTTACTTTGCAAAACTATTAATATGCTTCTACTACGCCACTCCGATATCGGTTTTATGAAATATATAACTTACGTATAAAAACAAACTATAAAATTTTAAAACTTCAAAAAATTTCTAACTTTTGGATTTATGGAAAATTTCGACAGAGTCTCCTTTGCGTGGCTCGATCGGAATTTTTTTACTATATAATGTATAACACCAACATACCCAATATATATATGAAATATGCATCCCATGTAAACGATGAGGCATCCCGAGGGGAAAAAATATAAAATCGCGGTATGTAATCTAAGATACGTACCTTATTATTATTAATACGAGCGAATACTCTCATATTACGCAAGCAAAAGCAAAAACGTGCAAGCCAGCTCCAAAAGCTAGCATACGCCCTTCCGTACCTACCCAACACTCAATAAGATATGAGAATATGTATATTGAAAGAGAAATCAACATATATCATAACTATACAACAACCATATGAGCAAACGTAGCCATGCAATAAAAGAAACATCCAAACAACCATATTGATGCAAGTTCTATAGATAACCATACAATTATTCACTATCAACATTTTAATTCATACACTTCCAATCCTGTTAACTTCCATTCTCATTAACATTTTAATTGACTCAGTTTCAATTAATTTACATTCACATCCAATTTATTTGCATTCTCTTTATTTACTTCTTAATTTATTAACATTCACCTATTAATATTCATTTCGTTAATCGTAAAATGGATTTATATTCAATTCATTCGATTTTAGTTGACTCACATTCAACTAATTTGGTTTAATCTCATTTTTATTCTATAAACCAACATTCATTGCATTCACTTTGATATATTATAATTCAATGTATTTACATTTGTTCGATTTGGTTAAATTTGTGAAATTCCAATTGTTTCACTTTTTGTTTAACCAATTTCATATACATTCGTTTATGAAATATAAAAAAAATTATTCCACTTAACCTTGATTAAGTTAAATTTTGTTTTATTTCCACTTAGTATTTTTTTATACTAACATCGTTTATAAATGATCTAAGATTATTATAAATATTTTATACAACATAACTCACGTTTATTATTATTACATCGTATCTTAAGTTAATATTAATTCATCGATTCACTTTATTTATTCAAATTCATATTATTAATTTACCAAAGTAAATTTTGTTATATAACTCAATTCATATTAATAATTTTTCTCCACAATCAATTCATTCAACCTCTCTTAAGTTAACTTTAATTTAATTTTTTTTGATAACTTATTCCATACTATATTAGTTACAATTCAATTTTTATTTAAACTCGTTCCATTTGCATTTAATTTTTCACATCCAATTTAAAATAAATTCAATTCAATTGTTCATATTAACTTTACTTATATGCGTTTATTTTATTTAATTTCTTTCATAATTCAAACTACATTTTATTTTAAAATTAAAGTTCTTATTAATTTATTAATTTATTTTATAGCTCAAGTGAAATAATTCTCTTTACTAATTTCTCTGGTTCAATATAAATCCCACTCAACTCATTTAATCTTTTATTAAGTGAAATTCTATTTCATTTAATCCATTTCTTATTTTATTTCACTCTATTTTAAATATATATTTTTGTTACCATTCACATTCAACCAAATTCAAAGTTTTTTTAGCTTAATATTTCCCAACCTATAAGTTATACAAATTTATTCACTTAAAATTTCATTTTATTATTTTATTTAAGCTTTCATGAGTTAAACTATATTTTATTTACTTTATTTTACTAACTCAATTAACTTAACATTTATTAAGTCAATTATTTCATTTCCTATCTAAAATTCAAAATTTTCTTTTGTTTGCTTAACCAAAAATTTAACCATTTTAAATTTGACATATTTCCCTATTCAAATTTATAAGTTACGAACTTATTTCTTTTCTTTACTATTTTAAATTTATAAGCTATAAACTTATTCCTTGCATATAATTTTTAATGTTTATGTCCAAAACAATATATATATATATATGTCAAATCATAATTTAATATATTTTTCACAACCAAAACTTGTTCGAGTCGAAAATAAATTCCATTTAGTAGAAATTATAACTCAGAAACTCGAAAATGAATACCGACAATGCTACAATCATCCCTAGAATCATTATCCAGAGACCAAAGCGAGTTTAATGCTTTTATTTCCTTCCGAAAATCTTTTCAAAATATATTTTTAGTCAAAACACTTTCAAATAATATTAATATTAATTTAGAAGGCTTCGAAAATAATTTATTTTGAAGGCAGCGTGTTTTAAATTCAAAAGTTCTCGATTATTAAATCCTTTCCATTTATAAGAAACTTTATAAATATATTTATACTAGTTTCATTACTTCATTATGATAATATTCGTTAATTTACAAACTTGTTATTTCAGACAATTCTTGTTATAACAACCCTGCTTTGGAGATTACCTATATATTTTAAATTATAACCGAAGTTATAATTTAATATTGTAAATTAAAATATATTTGGAACTTTTAAATTGTTTATTTGGAATAACAATGAATTTTGTAAATAAAATGGAAAAAATAAAGTTTGTGACTTTATTTTGTTTATTTAGGAATAAATATAGGATCAAATATTGGTTGGATAAGTATTTGGTTTAAATAAATTAAAATATTGGGTATTTATTAGTTGGAGCTAATAAATTAATTAACAGATGTACTTCAATGTTAAATTGTTGAAACAAATCTAGAGTAATGGAAATAAAATTTCAAAAACTTTATTTTGAGAATTTGGATTAAAAATAATTAACTTGTTATGTTTTGGGTAAATACAACAATAATGGAAAACATTGTCAATATTAATGAGAATATGAAATTAATATGTTTTTTTATTAAAATAAAAGATGAAATACTGTTTGGAAATAATATTTTTATGATTCAATTAAGTCAAAATGGTTTATTGTAATTTATTTGACAAAGCAAATAATTTTTGAATAAGTTGTGTTTTAAAAACAACGTTTTTACACTAAAACGGCATAAATTGTAAAATAATTTTAAAAATAAGTATTTATTGTCAAAATATCTTTTTGTAATTAAAATAAATATTATTTTGTTCTAATAACAATTTTATTTGGAAACAAATAGATGTATACATTTTATTTGGCCTCAAAATGAAGAAAAGTGTTTATATGTTGTTATATAGGATAGAATTGTGCACAACTCAATTTTCTCTAAGTATTATAAGGTTTGGGCTTTATGGGATTGGTATTCGGATCCATTTAATACTTTGAATACTTTTGGTGAGATAGGAACTAACAGTTCTTTAGTTTTCTCATCTTCCTTCTCAAATACAATTTACAATAAGTGAAAATAAGGAAAAACAGTGGCTGCCTTCCTCTAAAATCAATTACCACTCCAAATTTGCTGTTAATTCAAGAGGAGAATCGGTAATCTCCTCAATACTAGAGTTATTTCATTAAAATCCTTGAATTTAGGTATGAATTTGTCTGTAATGTTTTTGTTTCCAGTTGCATGCCTTTCTTTCAGCTTTTACAGGTTCTGGAGGCACTTCTTCATGTCTAAAGCTTGTATCTTGACTCCGAAATCATCCAAATCTTTGCCAAATTGCATAGGTGAGTACAAGCTCACGACCGCAAGCTAAAAGTTGAAGTTCCTACGAAAATTTTTTGCAAAATCGTTTACTGTAAAAAAAATTATCTCTATTAGTTTCTAATTTGAATTTTTTGTTTCTGGTTACCACTTTGAATGGCATATCTTTCTCGTTTCTTACTCAAATTCGATTATTTTGAATGCTATGGAAAGCTTAGACATATTGCTATAATTTTCATGTTTTGAGTTTTTTAAAGTTTGACGTTTGCTTGATCAAAATCGTACTTGTTTGTTGATGTCTCGAGAGAAAATGAACAGCAACAGCAATCACAGGCCTGTGAATTGTTTTGGCCATAAATTTTTCGTTTTTAATCAAATTTAATAATTTTGGATGTTCTGGAAAGCTTAGGCAAAGCGCTACAAGTTTTATGTTTTGGGTTTTCTGAAATATTGATGTTTGCTTGATCAAAATCGTGTTCGTTTGTTGTTATCTCGAGAGCAAATCGACAGCAACAATAATCACAGGCCTGAGAATTGTTTTGGCCATAAATTACTCGTTACTTATCCAAATTTAATAAATTTAGATGTTCCAGAAAGCTTGGATCATGTACTACAAGTTTCATGTTTTGGGTTTTCTGAACTTTTGAAATTCGCTTGGTCGAAATTATGTTTGTATGGTGTTGTCCTGAGTGCAAAATGACAACAATAACAATTATTGACCTTAGAATTGTATTATCTCGTTTTTACTCTAATTCTTATTTGGTTTTGACATTGGTTTTGAGATATTTTGAGTGCTATGATGCCTATCAGTAGGCTAGCTATATAGGAACAATTTGAAATTCAAATTTAAATGGAATCCGAATTGATTTGGGATAAATTTGAATTGAATTCGTACTGAATTCAAGTTATCAGTTTTGGGATATCCTTCTTAGTTTTCATTGTTTTTATAGAACGGTTTTCACCAAACCATTTTCGAAATATATGGACATTTGAAATTATTATTATATAGTATTTTAAAATTAGTTTTCTAATTAAAAATATATTCATTTCCTATAACAAAGAATTTTCAAATATTGGTTTTAATAATCGTTTTCGGAAAATCATTTTAAATTCTTGTTTTACTCTGATAAAATTATTTTATAAATAAAATTACTTATTTTTATGAATTTTGGACGTATGAGAAAGATAATTAAATGGTAAAGTAAAACATGTGGTATGAGACACATGGATTTGCTTTATCGCTTAATATCGGACTTATATGATCCAAACCCTTTCGATGAATATTTGAGTTGATTTAAGATGTTATTAAATTTTGGGTAGATTATACTGTCCGAGAACTCCAATTTAGGAGTATATTCAATGAAGGACCATTTTTAGATGTATTTCTTAATCGCCGATGAAATGAGGCGAATCAAGAGCTAGAATCTCCTATTTGGAATTATGGTTATAAATACCCATCTAGATGTCATTTTTACTGGCCGATGAGATGAGGTAAGCTTCTTTATGATGATTTATGATGTTGAGATGTATTATGATGGCTTTTACTTGTCGATGAGTTAAGACAAGTCATGATGCCACTAGTACTCATCATTGAGATGAGACGAGTAGGGTATTGTATTTACTCGCTGATGAGATGAGGCAGAGTATATTTTCATTATGTTTATGATGTTTTACTAGTATGGCACCAACTAACGACTAGTAAACCGTTAGGTGCAAATGTATGGTATGTGATGTACATTAACACCTATTGGGTTACTATCCGAGAAGTTGAGACACATTCACGATGTTTATTAGTACTATATACCACGAGTACTCAATTGGAGTCATCACGATGTTATTAACTCGGGTCCTTGTGACTAGAAGCCATTATAATATTATAGACTATAGTCATCACAATGTTCATGATGTTACTTGGCTCCAGTCATCACGATGTTTATGGTACCAAATATTAGTACTAGTCACAATGTAAGCACGTGCAATTTTCCATGAAGTTTTAGATGTTTTGATTTCACCTTTTTATGAGGATGTTTATTATAGCCTTAAGTAAGAGGAAGGCTTACATATATTGATGGTTTTATGGTGATTTCTAATCTGTATTTTGAACTCTCATTGAGTTCTATTATGATGGATTTATGAGGTTTTAGACTGTTTTATGATGATTATTTATATGGTTCAAATCCTTGCCTACTTCACTTATATAACTATAGAAGATGAACCATAGTTATATAACCAATTAAATTCCCTTATAAAATCATGATGAACCCATCGATGTCTCACCTTAGAGATAATTTTGATGATACTTATATCGTTCCGTTGGAAACAACGGAATGGTTCTCCCTTTTTTCCTATTATTGTTATCTTTACTAATGATAAGTCCTATCTATCCTGACCCATGTATTTATTACTCGGGTCAGACTGGGTTGCAGGTTAGGAAGTTGGACTCTTAGCTTGCTTACCTTTTGGAATCCATCTTCGGCTTTGGATATAGCATAGTTTTTGTGTAGTTGCCTTTTTGGTTGGGAGCTATATGATCTATATTCTTTTATGGGATGTATGTATGTATATATCATGGTTGAATACCACTTGCTACATGTTGTATTACATTTGATGTATGTATATGTATATTATCTGTGTTGTTGTTCTGTGTCTGTCGACTGTTATAATTTTTTTTTTGAATCGATCATGTAGCCAACATAGTAGTGTATTAGACAGGAATTAAGTATGTTGAACTCTTGAGATGAAATGAAAAAAAAGAGTGCAAATACTGACATACTTAGCTCTTATCTAATGCAAGACTATGGTGGTCGCCCTTAGCCAGTCCTATTCTCCGCATTAGTAGACAGAATTACTAAGTAATTCTCTTTGTTAATGTAGGTCTCGGGGTGGGGCATCACAGCTTGGTATCAGAGCTGGATTCAGAACAAAATGTAATAAACGCAGAACAATATACACAATTACTATACATCAAGTATAATACACGTGTAAACATCATCCCCAAATCGTAGTTGAACCCCCAAGTGCCATTATTGCAAGAAGGAAGAACACATAGTTTTAGCATGTCTTAAGAAGGGAAAGAGTTTAGGTTTGGGGAATTTAAATGTGGCTCAGGCTTCTGGTAGTGCATCTCAGTCGTGAGGTATATCTCTTACTATTTTGGAAGGCTTTATTCTTTTTCATGACCAATCTGTTCGAATCCTCTTCGATACCAATGCTTGGCATTTATCCGCACTGGAGAAATTTGTTAATGCTATTAGATGTTCTGGTCTTATTGCTTACTTGAGGATTGCGAATTCTTTTGAGGGGATCTGCAATACTTGAAGTGAGAATTTTGGGATTTGTTTCTTGTTGTTTATCTTTGCGTTCATATTAGCACGCTATTCTTTATCTTGAGTTTGGAGTAATTTAAGATGGAGTCGCTGCATTTTATCAAGCCATATTGTGTTATTTGAAGGGTCCTATAGTTAGGCATCCTAATTCGGTTGGTTAGTTAATTCTTGTCTTTGAAATATTGATTATGATCACGAAATCTCTGTGTTCACTCTTGAGTATCGAGATGTTAATGACATATCTCGAATTCCCATCATTGTGACTCTGTTGATTTATGTAAGTCCGTTCGAGTACGACTCCCAATCGGGAAATCGAACATTGTATTGATCTCATTCCTGGTTTTTAGCCTTTCGATCATTCTTCCACGAGGATGCCCACTAAGGAAATGAGATGATCCTTAAAATATAATTGATATTTCTATTCTTATCTCTTTTGTGATAACCCTTTTGGATACTCATTTATAGGCTTAGTAATATTACCTCACCCGGAGTAACGATCTTTCGTTTGTGTTCTTCTTCTCATTCGAGAAGATATTTTACTCTTACCTTTATATCTTGATTTCTTATTCGATCTATTAGTGGTGCTAGGGTCTTTCTTCAGCTTGACCCTACACCAATTCTCATTGCTTCGAGTTGCGGAGGATAGTGTTCTTTTATCACATTCCACACTCGTTATGAGTTTTTTAGTAGTTCGTCATACCGGAATGACGAACACTCCCATCTATTCTTTCAATCTTGTGAATCGAGTATTTTAAAGGAACCTCTTGATGAGCCTCTTTTTGTGTTTTCATTTTGGGTATATGTAATGAATTATGTTTTCAAAAAAAAATTTCCTCAAAAATTGAAGATATATTTCTAAGAGGAATTGGATTTGGTTTTTGGGATAAATAACGAACATTTTGAGAACTAAATGTAAGATACTTCTTTATTGAAGATGATTTTTGTGTTGGGTTGTCCATCATGTGCTTGGGTTGTCCATCATGTGCTTTAAGAATTCTGGTCGATATGCTTGATTAATGTTATCGATAGGAATTTCCTAAACGCTGTGATGAGACAATCAAACATGATAAATTGAGTCATAATAAGAGTAAACTTGGAAATAAATTAAAAAGATTCGAGAATAATTTTTTATTCTGGATGACCTACGCAGCCATTGAACCATAGTGGGATTGGAGGAGTGGCGAGGTGGTTTTGACCATTTGGTCAAAGCTGCAGCCAATCAATAGGGTTATTTATTATAAATCAATGGCGAGGCAATGCCATTATCATAATTGAAATGTATGATTTTGAAATTATTTGTCATTTTTATAAGAACTGTAGGAAAGAGTTTGGAAATTTTCCAAGTGTTGAAAATTGAGATTTTGAATTTAAAGGCAATGAGTTTTGGAACTTTAAGGAGTTTGATTGTAAACAAAAATTTAGATTATGGTTTTGAAGATAATGAATTTCAAACCCTAATAAATTTTGATTGTAAATTAAAATTTGTATCTGTTGTGTTCCTTGTGATTGTCTTGACTTAGTGCGTCAGTCTAACGACTAGCATTTTGCGGTCGTTTGAGTAAAGTGATCTTCGAAGTAACCATCTCTCATTGGGTCTTCTTACCACAACTATTGTATCAGTATGACTCCTTTCGTAGTGACATATGAAAAATCATCGGTTTGTTGTCGAAGTATGGATAAAGCGATGTTAAATCCCAACTTTATTCGAGAAACTTTTGTAAAATCATTCTCGTTCGATAGATTTTTGGGTGGCACCCCATTGTGGTTTTGTTTCGAAAGTGGGATACTTTTGAAATCATGATGCACTGCTCAAGAAATTCAATGGTCCGCAAATCCTAGTATTTATACTTAAGAAAATCATTGAATTTACCAAGCAATTTTTTACCTTGGTCTTCTTTCGACTTGAGTAGAGAGTGGGAAATCTTGACCTCGAGCTTGTCTATCCTTCCTTTGAATGATGAAATAAATGTGTTGAATATAAATTCTTTTCTTGAAATAGTGAGGACGCAATTTTATTACGGAGGGAGTCTGTAACAACCCTGGTTTGGAGATTACATGTATATATTGATTGGATAAGTATTTGGTTTAAATAAATTGAAATATTGGTATTTATTAGTTGGAGTTAATAAATTAATTAACTAATGTATTTCAACGTTTAATTGTTGAAATAAATCTAGAGTAACAGAAATAAAATTTTAAAAACTTTATTTTGAGAATTTGGAGTAAAAATAATCAAGTTGTTATGTTATTGGGTAAATACAACAATAATGGAAAACATTGTCAATATTAATGAGAATATGAAATTAATATGTGTTTTATTAAAATAAAAGATGAAATACTTTTTGGAAATAATATTTTGATGATTCAATTAAGTTAAAATGGTTTATTGTAATGTATTTGACAAAGCAAATAATTTTTGAACAAGTTGTGCTTTAAAAACAATGTTTTTACACTAAAATGGTGTAAATTGTAAAATATTTTTAAAAATAAGTATTTATTGTCAAAATATCTTTTTATAGTTAAAATAAATATTATTTTGTTCTAATAACAATTTTTTTTGGCATTAAAATGAAGAAAAGTGTGTATATGTTGATTATATAGAATAGAATTGTGCACAACTCAATTTTCTCCAAGTATTGTAAGGTTTGGGCCTTTTGAGTTTGGTATTTGGATACTTTTGTTAGATAGGAAACTAATAGTACATTATTTTTCTCATCTTCCTTCTCAAATACAATTTACAGTAAGTGAAAATAAGGAAAAACATGGCGGCCTACCTCTAAAATCAATTCCCACTCCAAATTTGCTGTTAATTCAAGAAGAGAATCCACTAAATAACATAACACACGGTAATCTCCTCCAATACTAGAGTTATTTCATTAAAATTCTTGAATTGAGGTTTGAATTTATCTGTAATATTTTTGTTTCCTATTGCATGCCTTTCTTTCAACTTTTACAAGTTCTAGAGGCACTTCTTCATCTCTAAAGCTTGTGTCTTGACTCCGAAATCATCCAAATCTTTGCCAAATAACTTAAGTGAGTACAATCTCATGAATTTCTTGCTAAAAGCTGAAGTTCCCATGAAATTTTTTTGCAAAATTGTTTACTGCAAAAAAAAATATCTCTGTTAGTTGCTGATTTGAATTCCTTATTTCTGGTTACCACTTTGAATGGCCATATCTTTCTCGTCTCTTACTCAAATCCAATAATTTTAGATGTTTGGGAAAGCTTAGACATACTGCAAATTTTTTATGTTTTGAGATTTTTGAAATTTTGATGTTTTGTTGATCAAAATCGTGGTTGATCAAAATCTTGCTTGTTTGTTGCTAATCCGAGAGCAAATGGACAGTAACAATAATCACAGGCCTGAGAATTGTTTTGGCCATAACTCTTTCGTTTCTTAACCAAATTCAATAATTATGGATTTTTGGAAATCATAGACATAGAGATATAATTTTCATGTTTTGAGTTTTCTAAAATTTTGATGTTTGCTTGATCAAAATCGTGCTTGATTGTTGCTATCCTGAGAGCAAATCGACAGCAACAACAATCACAAGCCTGAGAATTTTTTTGCCATAAGTTAGTTTCTTATCCAAATTTAATAATTTTTGATGTTCTGGAAAGCATAGACCTAGAGCTACATGTTTTATGTTTTGATTTTTCTAGAATTTTGAAGTTGTCTTGGTTAAAATTGAGTGTTTCTATTGCTATCCCGAGAGCAAAACTAACATTTGCTCTGTTTGAATCTAAAACAAAATTTACCATAACTCTTTTGTTTCTTAACCAAATTTAATAATTTTAGATGTTCTAGGAAGCATGGATCATGTTCTATAAGATTCATGTTTTGAGTTCTCTGAAATTTTGAAGTTTGCTTGGTTGAAATTGTGTTTGTATGTTGCTGTCCTGAGTGCAAAATGACAGCAATGACAATCATTGACCTTAGAATTGTATTAGCTCGTTTTTTCTCTCATTCTTATTCGGTTTTAATGTTGTTTTTGAGATATTTTGAGTGCTATGATGCCTATCAGTAGGCTAGCTATATTGGGAGAATTTGAAATTCAATTTTAGATGGAGTTTGAATTGATTTTGGGATACATTTGAATTGAATTCGTATTGGATTCAAGTTATCGGTTTTGGAATATCCTTCTTAGTTTTCATTGTTTTTTAGAACAGTTTCACTAAAGCATTTTTTGAAATATATGGATATTTCAAATTATTATTATCTAGTATTTTAAAATTATTTTTCGAAGTAAAAATATATTCATTTCCTATAATAAAAAAAATTCAAATACTGGTTTTAATAATCGTTTTCGGAAAATCGTTTTAAATTCTTGTTTTTCTCTAATAAAATTATTTTACAGATAAAATTACTTATTTTTATGAATTTCGAATGTATGAGAAAGACAATTAAACGGTAAAGTAAAACATGTGGTATAGGACACATGGATTTGCTTTACTGCTTAATATCAAACTTATACGATCAAAACCCTTTCGGTGAACTATTTGAGATGATTTAAGATGTTGTTAAATTTTGGGTAGATTATATGGTCCAAGAACTACAATTTAGGAGTATATTCGATGAAGGACCATTTGTAGATGTATTTCTTAATTGTCGATGAAATGAGGCGAATTAAGAGCTAGAAATTCCTATTTGGAATTATGGTTATAAATAACCATCTAGATGTTATTTTTACTTACCAATGAGATGAGGTAAGCTTCTTTATGATGACTTTAAGATGTTGAGATGTATTATGATAGCTTTTACTTTCCGATGAGATGAGACAAGTCACCTTGCCACTAGTACTCATCCATGAGATGAGGCAAGTATGGTATTGTATTTACTCGCTGATGTTATGAGGTAGAGTATATTTTCACGATATTTATGATGTTTTACTAGTGTGGCACCAACTAAGGGCTAGTAAACCATTAGGTGCAATCGTATGGAATGGGACGTACGTTAACACCTATTGGGTTCCTATCCAAGAAGTTGAGACACATTCACAATGTTTACTAGTACTGTAGACCATGAGTACTCAATTGGAGTCATCACGATGTTATTAACTCGGGTCTTTGTGACTGGGAGTCATTATGATATTATAGACTATAGTCATCACGATGTTCATGATGTTATGATGTTATTTGACTCCAGTCATCATGATGTTTATGGTACCAAATATTAGTACTAGTCACAGTGTAAGCATATGCAGTTTTCCATGAAGTTTTAGATGTTTCGATTTCACCTTTTTATGAGGATGTTTATTATAGCCTTGAGTAAGATGAAGGCTTACATATATTGATGGTTTTATGATTATTTCTAATATGGTGTTTTGAACTCTCATTGAGTTCTATTATGATGGATTTACGAGGTTTTAGACTGTTTTATGATGATTATTTATATGGTTCAAATCCTTTTGTATTCACTTATATAACTATAGTAGATGAACCATGGTTAGATAACCAATTGAATTCCCATATGAAATCACGATAAATCCGTAGATGGCTCACCTTATAGATGATTTTGATGATACTTATATCGTTCCGTTGGCAACAACGGAATGGTTCTCCTTTTCCTCCTATCGCCGTTATCTTTACTAATGATAAGTTCTAGCTAGCTTGACCCGTGTATTTATTACTTGGGTCAAACCGAGTTGCAGGTTAGTAAGTTGGACTCTTAGCTTGCTTACCTTTTGGACTCCATTTAGGCTTTGGATACAACATATTTTTTATGTAGTTGTCTTTTTGGTTGGGAGCTATATGATGTAATTCTTTTGTGGGATGTATATATGTATATATCATGGTTGAATACCACTTACTACATGTTGTATTACATTTGATGTATGTATATGTATATTATCTGTGTTTTTGTTCTATGATTGTCGATTGTTATAATTATTATATTTTGTTTCTGAATCGAACCCGTAGCCACTATAGTAGTCTATTAGATAGGAATTAAGTATGTCGAGCTCTTAAGATGTAATGAAAAAAATGAGTGCAAATACCGACATATTAGCTCTTATCTAATGCAAGACTATGATGGTCACCCTTAACCAGCCCTATTCTCCGCATTAGTACACAGAATTACTAAGTAATTCTCTTCGTTAATGTAGGTCTCGTCATGGGGCATCACACTTATTATAATTAGATTTCAGTTCAATATAGTTATCAAACACTTCGTAAAATAAAATTCACAAATATTTCATTTTATTTTAATTCAACCAATATTCTATGATAATTAAAAATCATCATCTCCTAACGACTTCATTAATAATCATTAGGTTTATGAAAGTTATAAATTTATATATAGAACATAATTTAAGTAAAATTATTTCATTTACCCGATTTAAAAAAAAGATTATGTTGATTTGCCTCATTTAAATATTTAGAAACCCCTATCGATAACTTGACATCCCGCGCGTCGACCAGAATTCATAAACAACTCAACGGATAAGTAAACACAATATAAAACATTTTATAACAGTAACAAGTATGCTTTCTCATATATAAACACTCAGAAAGACTCATTTTAGGGTATTACTACCCTATCTCTAATGAGTCAAACACGACAAAGCCAAGGTTATCGCTAAACCTGGCTCTGATACCAACCATGACGATCCACATTTCAGAAGGTTTAAATCAACAATAATCCACACATGTCCAACTTAAAAAATCCAAAACGTAGATTATCAATGGAGTTAAATAAGAAAAATAAGAAAAGAAGAAAACAATCAAAGAATCTTACAGCGGAACGATTAATTATAATAATCAAATAAACGGTTCATGAAACTATTTACTATACATTTGATTATAATCCATGCACATTTATTAGAGTTATATATGTATACATCAGGGATAAATAACCAATACCGCAGAATAGAATGATCTAGGGGATAATAATAACAGTAATATACCAACTTCATCTTCCAGAAACCGATCTTCAATGCACTGGAAAAACTCCGGACTGACCCGAGCGTAATGAAAAAACAAAACACTCATGTCAGGACTAAAATACTCTTATGTAAGTCAAATCAATATAACAAAATATAAATGCAATAACTTAAAATATGTTATAAGATTTTACATCTCCTGAGGATCCGTCAAACAATCTATATGTAATAGTGTACGCTATAATAGATTATGTCTATCAGTAAAATAAATATCAAAATAGCATTAAAGCTTTACATTATTCCCTTTAGC
Source organism: Allium cepa (assembly GCA_030765085.1). Classification (NCBI taxonomy): domain Eukaryota; kingdom Viridiplantae; phylum Streptophyta; class Magnoliopsida; order Asparagales; family Amaryllidaceae; genus Allium; species Allium cepa. The sequence continues at coordinate 1,015,140,197 of CM060943.1, read as the reverse complement.
ACATTTTTATAGCATGTAGTCTATGCATGCTATCTAGCATGTCTAAGACCAGTTTCACCTAGCCTATAAAGAAACAAGAAGTTCTTCTTCTCATAAAACATACGTTCATTTTTACTGTAAGAACAAAACATAAAAAAACAAAGAGAAAACCTTCCTCTTTCCAAAACCTAGGCTATATCTCCAATCTCTTCAACAATATTTGCTGTTTTATCAAATTAAAGCTATATCTCTCAGGTAATCAACACCAAAACTAATTCTATTTCATCGATTTTGGATTTTTGCAAGAATTGATTGTCTATAATTAGTTTTTCTTGCTTGTATATTGCTCTAATGTTGTTTTTTTGAAATGGTATTTAGATACAACATGTCACTAGGATAACATATCACAACTCACATGTTAATAAATGTTCGAATCACGCTATGCAAATTTCGAACTTGTGACCTCTCACACAAAAGTTGAATCACTTAACCACTAGGACAATGGTGCTTGTCGCTCTAATTTTTTTAAGGCTCTTGAAGCTCTCTCAAGGAAAAAGCTTGTAACTTCCTTCAAGATTTCTCTAGTTTGCTCAATTAATTCTTCAAATTCGCAAAGGTGAGTGCTAAACTCACATCATCTAGCTGAAGCAATGAGATACAGGCTGAAAAATACTAAGAAATTGTTTGCTTTTTAGTTTACAGTAAAAACAGTTTTGAGTTGCTATTTTGAATGACCATATCTTCTTATTCCTATATCGAAAATCGTTGGTTCTTTCTTTAATTGAAAGCTAAAGTTTTCTACTATGTGCATACTAATTTTGGGTACAATTTGTGGGCTTTTGATCATCTGTTTCATGCTTGTAAGTTGAACCCGCGATGGTTTTCTTGCCTGTACACATTTCTATTTTGAGCTGCTGCAAACATGACCTGAGTCCATGTTTAACACAGCGTATCTCTTTCATTTCCTGTCGGAATTCATCTTAGGTTCTAATTATAGGCATGAATGTAAAAGTTTTCTTCTATGTGAATACCAGTTTTCAGTTCAGTCTGAGGAAGTTTGGTCATTTCTTCCACACCTGTAAATTGAACCCTAGATGGTTTTCAAGCCTGTACACATTTCTGTTTTCTAAGCTGTTGCAAACATGGTCTGCGTCCATGTTTGAGACATCGTATCTCTTTCATTTCCTATAAGAATTCGTTGATTCTTTTCTATTTGAAATTTGAAGTTTTCTACTATGTGCATATCAATTTTCAGTTCAATTTGAGGGCGTTTGGTCATCTGTTTCATGCCTATAATTAGAACCTAAGATATTTTTCAAGCCTGTACACATCTCCGTTTTCTGAGCTGCTGCAAACATGGTCCGAGTTCATGTTTGAGACAGCGTATCTCTTTCATTTCTTGTCGGAATTCATTGATTCTTTTTTTTATTTGGAAGTTCAAATTTTCTACTATGTGCATACAATTTTTTAGCTCAATCTGAGGTCGTTTGTTCACTTGTTTCATGCCTGTAAGTTGAATCCGAGAGGGTTTTTAGACTTGTAGAATTGAACATGGCCTGAGTCCATGTTTGAAATTTCATATCTTTACCGTTTCATTTTAGAATTCGACGAATCTTTTTTCCAGTAGATAAATTGTTCTACTTTGTGTGTATCCAATTTTAGACCATTTCTAGGTCATTAAGCCATTCGAATTATGTCTGAGAGTTGAATCCGGAGAAGATTTCAGAGCTGGGTATTGTTTTTGCCTATGCACTTTTTTGTTCTGCCTTGTTTTCCCCTTTGATATCCGACTTCTACATTATGTATTTGTGACATTTCTGAACTATTTTGAAGGCCATGAAGCCTATCAATAGGCGAGCCTAAATTTTGGTGAATTGGTCATTCGAAATAGAATCCTCTTTGAATGATTTCGAATGTCGGTTTTAGTGCTTTTTAATGTTTTTACTTGATTTCTAGCACAGATTTTTCTAAATAATTTGGAGATGGTTTTTAAAATAAATTGGCTTTTGAAATAATTATTATATAATATTTATAAATTATTTTCAAGCTATAAAAACTATGTATTCTCCATAATAAGGGAATTTCAAAGATTGTTTTCCAAAAATGATTTCAAAAATTGTTTTAAAAGCTTGTTTTGTCAAACTAATTATTTTCTATATAAAATACATGTTATTGTACTATTCGAGCATATGAGATGGAGAATTAAATGGTTTAATAAAACATGTGGTTTGAGATACGTGTGTTAATTTAATCGATCAATTCCTGACTTGTTCGTTTGAGTGTTTTGATCTTCGGGTCGTATTTGCCGATGAGATGCGGAAAATATTTTCACTATTTTTCTGGTGTAGCAATGGCTGCGGTTAGTAAACCGATTAGTGAGAACATGTTGTATGGGATGCACTGTGTACACTTTTCGGGTTCCTATCTTGGTGTTTGTGACACATTCTTGGGTTGCTCGTATGGGACCTTCGGTTCATTTGTCCTTCGGGATGTTGTCCTTCAGGATATTTGTCTAAGAAACGTATTTGTCCTTGGGACGTTTGTCTAAGAGATGTATTTGTCCTTGGGATGTTTTTCCATTTGAGACGTGGCGCCTCATTTTGAGAGAACCGTACTTGGCGGGATTCGGCCATAAGCATGTGCTGTCTTTGTGATGATTTCATTGATTTCTTTGTGATTTTCCAAGTGTATCGCCGTTTTACATTATTGGTGTAACGACCCGGTATTTTCAACCATTCTCATCCGCACCTGTCGGACTTGAATTGTTCAAAATTCCGCGTTGTAAGTAAAACTTGGCAAATCTCTGAATATACAGTAAATAAATAATCACAGGTCACAAACACAGAGTAAGAAATGCAGCGGAAGTAAAGAAATAGTAGTTCATGAAGCTACTATACATGTACATCATAGTTAGACAAGATACAACAAAAATAACAAGATGATAATCTAGTAAAAGCTGAATACATCACTAGAATCAACTGGATAACTGAGAGTGGAATAGATGGCTGGATCTTCAAGCAAAGCTCCAACTCCGAAGGTGAGTCTCTAATGTTGTACCACTCAGTCTGACCCGAGCGTAAAATAATACATAAACACTCGAGTCAGGACATGCATACTTATACGGTGTAAGCTAATTCAAGTGAACTGTAATAGAGTGCAATTAACTTAAAGGATGCTTGGGTCCGCCCATCCTCTAAGGATCTGTTAAACTATTTACTATGTAGTAATATTTCGTTATTATAATAGTGTCTATTGGTAAAGTAAATTTACTTTTAAATAGCCCAAGGTAGGCAATGCCCAAGGTAGGATAAATATGACAAGGCACATAAGGCAATGCCCAAGGTAGGATTCTACCAGTTTACCCTTTCTAGCTGGTCGCAACCCATCCGTGGCCGACCGCAACAATCAAACCATCCAAAAAAGATGCCCCATCAAGTCAAAAATCACAATAGTAATATGAGGGATAAAAGTCGATAGAGGTAGCTAACCTCATTGCCCAAACATAGGCTCCTATTTTAGTCATTTTAATTATGAGACAAGTGTCAAAGCTATCTATCATCGTTCTCTTACTTCATTCTTTTAAACGTTCACCAATTCAATCTCTACATTCTGGATATCATCCATTGCGTACATAGTTGTTAAAGTGGTTCCAATATTGACATAGAATATGCCAATAAGAAGCCCCGGTCTCTATAACAACCAAACGTCGTTTTACACACCGGGGTGTTATTTTACATTTCGAAAACAATTCGTACTTCATATCAAAATATCATATTTGTTTCAAAATCAAATCCATTTCGAAACCATCATATTCGCTTCCAAAATCATATCCATTTCAAAATCATCATATTTACTCAAAAATCATAATTTACTTCAAATTGTCAATTCAATTTGATATATCGATTTCACTTCAAAATTTGTTTAGAATTACAATTTAGGTTATAACTTCACTTTGACCCAATTCGCATTTAAATCCAAAATTTAAATATAAACATTCCACCCTTTGACCAGTTTGAATTTTTAGAAAATAGATTAAATAGTTTTAAAATAGTTAAAATAATTTAATAGAAAATAGTTTGAGTATTAAAAATGGTTTATATAGTAAAATAGTTTGGAAAATCAGAATAATTTAAATATTTAAAGAATAAAGATTTTAAACCATTTATACTAAAATAATTCATTTAAAATAGTTTCAAAGTCAAACTGCTTCACTTCCTAAATTTTCCAATTCAAATTAGTTCCAATTTTCATTTCGATTTAATCGATTCAATTCTGATTTCAAGTCGAATTTTACTTTGATTCCAAATTAATTTTAGTTTCAATTTCAAATTAATTTCAAATCCAATTCCAAATTAATTTAAATTCCAATTCCATATAAAAACCATTTCGATTTTTATCAATTTCGAGTTCGATTTTTAAAATATCGATTCAAAATACTTAAAACAATTTAACCTTCAATATCCAATTAAAATCCAAATCTTCAAATATAATTCAATTCCGAGCTCAATTTTGAAATATTGTTTTATATCACTTTTACTTAGCAATATTCAACGTTCGAATAAACGACCAATCTTTAAAACAAATAAAATTTTGAAATTTACATTATATTTCGATTAAAACTTTAAAAAAAACTCGACTTCGATTAATTAAATATTTTCGTTTACCAAATTTAAATTTCAACGTTTTGAGCTCCAGGTCAAAAATAATTCGTTTTCCATAAATTTAATTTTAAATTCTTAAAATCAAATCATTTAAGAAAAAATAAAGCAAAATTTAAAGTCATTTAATTTAACTAATCCGGTGTCCGTATATAATTATCTATCCTATGGCCAAATAAATAAATTATTTCAATTTAATTCCAGGGATGGATATATATCATTTCAATCTAAAATAATGCCATAGGAATATATCATTTCAACCAATTTCTTAATTTATTCAAAATAATTAAATTTACAGTTTTATATATTGTAAATAATATACGGGATGGTAACAGGATATATCAAAATAAAAATTCATCCAAAATATCAACCAATAGCTTTCATCACAACCAATCATCCAAACAGTCAATAAAATTCACAACAATTTCATAATTATCCATATCGGGTATTTTATGGGCAATTGAATTCTAATTTAATTTAACTGTCAATTCAAATTCTGTCAATTAATTAAGGTGTCAATTTAAATGTCAATTAAATTTATCAAATAACAATCAATAAATTCAGTTCCCTAATGAGTGCGATGCATAGAACTCTGCTGCATCTCACTTGATTTTTGGCATTCCCAAGTGTGAAGCTTAAGGGTACGATTACCTTTTTCTTTAGCAAATCCCACTTGAAATGCTACCACTGCCCTCTAGGGAACAATGCAATGCCAGCATTCATCTAAACATTTGTTCAAAATATAAACAAACTGAAGGCACCACTTTTACTACATCCTCAGAATTAGTAGCAACCAGCTCTTGCACTTTAAAGAACTCCATCTTTGGTTCCATTATCTTCAAGATGATTCCAATTAGAATGCTTATGCTGGTTCGATGTGGTTTTCCAATAATATATTTGATCTCGATCACTCCGACAATGATAGTTTTCAAAACTGACCAACATTTGATAGTCGGTTATTTAACTATCAAATAAACATTCAACTAAAGATTTAACCAAGCATGGTTAAGCACAAAGCAACCATCAAGTCTCTTTGATGAATCCTTTCATTAATTAAAATAACATATAAATTATTCATATCAAATACCTTTTATAAAAGGTATATTCACAAACTATTTTTACTCTTTTCAGTACTAAAAAAATAATGATATACTTATTTCAACTTTATAAGTATACTCACAAAGCAGTTCACTTTCAATACTTTGAAAAGTATTTACGTATTTATCTTATGGCTGTAAGTATATTCTCAAATCTTAAGAAAACCTTCATATTTTTCCAAACTATATTAAATTGGGTCAAAAACAACCATCATTTAAAAACATTGTTCACAATAAACCACAAATCACTTTTCTTTTTTGTGTTAGTAAATAGATCGTATGAAAATCAGACCAAATATACTAACCACCACTTTTTGATTTCAAATAGTACTATACCTCGGTTAACAATATAGTCAGACAAGTTAGCATACCGTCCTTGTGTAATGAGTCGGATTTTTCGCGTTCGAAAATCGACATCTATACTTTACATCGTACTCGAATGCCGTAGATTCAACCGTTCAAATCCGAGTCGCCGGAGCTTATAACACAATTAAGTAAACAACACAGTGGAATAAATGAATAATACATTATACACAACATTGATACAATATCTGATACAACAGATGATACAATAGATATCAATATACATCAGAGATATGATACAATAAAATAGCAGCGGAAAGAAAATAGATAACACCAGCAGCGGAACAAATAACTCAAGATAGTCTTCAAGGAAGGACTCCAGCTGCAGCTCGAACCAACATCACGATTCACTAAGACAAGCAAGCCTCGTCCATGTCCAAAGATTGAACTAGCTCCAGACAATCCACTGAACCTAACTATCTAAAAAACCCAACTCTAGACTGCTCGTGTGGAAAATAGTGAGCACCCAGAGTTTAGGAAAGGAACAATAAACTCCGAATCAGTCATGGGACTGGACTGAGCAACAAAAATAGTTTATCTTTTAAAACAAACAGCAAACGAATTTTAAAGTCAATTCGCAATGCTTTTCAAAAATGAAACTACCATAAGGCCTCCCGCCACACACACAATGCAAACGCAGACTTGGAGAAGATTTCTCCTTATGATAGTCAAACATGCTTGATACGTAGAGAATTTCTTGATATTATTACTATAAGTGCGAAGTGCAGAAAACATTTAGAAAGTATAATATAAATCTTAGCCAGCATAGGTACCATTATATTATGCCTGCTATAGCTACCATATTAAATGGCAGGTTCTACAACTAAAACCGTACAGGGCTCGTATTGTTTTGTTTGGATTTCCAACAAATGGTTGGGCAAAGGAACTTCCCAAGTAAAATAGAACGCCTCTAGAGTGACGTTCCCGGATCCTAACCGGATCTCTGCTACACAAGGTCGGGTTACCTCTGTGACTAGGTAACTACTGACACGACTATGCCACCCCCGGTCATTTGCGACCTTTATCCGAGGTACCTCTAATCCAACAACCACAAAGCAATCACAAAGTAATAGATTTGCAGCAACCACAAAGTAAGTATCTGGGCTCCATACCATGATACCACTCATAATCCAGAAGGAAATGACATACCCTCAGAGGGTGCTACCCTCAAATAACCTTGCTGCCACGATTCCTGTTTCGACCATAACCGGGTTGTGAGGTTTGACGAGCTTTATAAAAAAGCCATGCTCTGATCACAAATGATCATCAACACACAACAACACTCAGCATGCCACACTACCAAATTGGGAGTATATCGCTGATAACCTTCAACTACATAACCTCTGAGCTCGTACGTCTCAGAGAAGGGTATTTGTAACGACCCGTAAATTTTCAATAATTAAAATAGCTAATTTAATAAGATTTCGTGATTTAGTGTTAGAAAAAAGTTTGTAAGTTGTTTGGAATAATAATAACTAGAATGAAATGCAACAAATTTTATCTAAGTTAATTATTTATGAAATGAATGAAATCCCAAATCAATTGAAATAATATGAAGTCAAAGGTAATTGAATGAATTTGTATTGAATAGGTAATTGTGACACTTGTTTATAAATAATAAACTTATAAGTAATTAAAAGTTAACGGTGATAATTATTTAAGTTACCTATTCATTTAGTTAGTCGAATTGAATTTGCGAACCAATTGCAATTGAAATGAAAGTTTATATATTAGTTGAGTGCATTATCTCTAACTATAGTTAAATAATAATGTGGAATGTATTTGATGTAATATAGTAAATCGACTGATAATGAAAATTTTATTTAAAAATCCAATATTGAAATCCGTCAAATATTGAACAATTAAATTGTTTAAATTTAATATTTGGAATTTATTGAATAATTGAATAACGGGTTTAATATGATTAAGAAATGATTTGTAAAATTTTATTTTGTCATATTAAAGTTAGAATGATGTTGTAGAACTTTTAAGATAGAATTAAAAGTAAATTTGTGAAAATTGAATATTTTAATATTTAATTATCGACTGGAAAATAGCCAAATTTTGAACAGTCTCAGAATTGGACGAAACTAGTTCCATTGGATCCATAATAGTTAGTTATTATCGGATTTCAATTTTCATAGCAATCAGAGTCGTCGTTTGACCGAGGCAGCTCGAAACGCATCGAAATTGTTTTAATATTAATTTAACGAGTAAAAATAGTCATTTTTCAAACGGTCTTGGATTCCGACGAAACTAGTTTCATCGGATCCGTAACGTGATATTATTGTAAGGTTTCAAATTTCGTGTCAATCGGATTACCGTTTGTCCAGGGCAAGCCAAAACACATAGAAATTCTTTTAATCGGTTTAATTTAAATTTGATCGTTTATTTCCGTAACTCGCATATGCGATCGAATTAGCCTCCAAAATATGTTCCATTATGTTCGGAACATGGGGTAAACCTTAGAAACGTCTGCCGGCACGCTTCGTTTGGAGTTCGGAAAATTTTCGGTGAATAGTGTTTTTGCAATTTTCTATAAAAGGCGCTCCATTTCACAATTTGCAAACAAAAGCTAGGGTTTCAGCCCTTAGCCGCCACTATAGAGATGAATGGCCAAAAATTTCAAAATTTCTCCCTTATTTTCCTCTCAATCCATCAACAATTAGCAAAAACTCTCAACTACAAAGTTGTAGAGGGCATCAAGATCTAGCTATCCAAAGGTGGAGATCGGAAACGGAGCCACGGATTTATGGCAAAACGCGATGGAAGCAGCTGCGTTTTTCACGCAAATCGAGGCAAGGGGGGAAGCCGAGCTAGGCCGCACTCTGGCCGATGGTGGAGCTCGTGGTGGCGAACAACGTGGCACTCTCCGATCGTCTTCAAGTTGTTCGGTTTGGTCGTGAAAATTGCGGGAAGAACGGCGGCTGATGGGTTTGTTTCTTGCGTTCAAACCTGGGTATTCTACATGAAGAGGAAGAAGATGCAGCAACGGCTCAGATCTGAAGATGCAGAAATCGATGGCTAGGATGCATTTGAGGGTTTGATATTTAAAATAAAAGCTGAAATTGTATATTTAAATTCGTATAAATTTTAAAATAGCATAACTTTTTCATACGAGGTCGAAAATGCACGAAACTTTTTGCGTTGGAATCGTGTCGACGGGCACTATGCAATGGAGCTGGTTTGGAATCATTTGGAGATAGTGAACATTTCGGGTAAAATTAAACGCTCGTTTAATTTTATTCGAAATAAAACGCTGGAACTACATTGAAATCAAGGTGAGTGTTTTATAATGCTCACAACGTACTGAATATCTTTATGCTAGTTAAATTTGACATTATGAAGTGTTATGAATTTTATTTGTCGTTGTTTGATAAATTTAATTGTCATATAGATTGCCATTTGAATTAACCGTTGAAAATTAAATTGACCGTTAAAATTGAAATTGAATTGCGATAAAATTACCTGACATTGATAACTATGAAATTGCTATGAATAGTATTGTCTATTGGATGTTTTATTTCGATGGATGCTATTGGTTGATATTTAAATGTTTGGATGTTTATTGCTTATATATAACCTGTTATGCATACATATGACACCATGATTGATTTAAGTGATATATATTCATCCCTGACATTTAATTTAAATAAATAATTACTTGGCCATAGGATAGAAAATTATATACGGACACCGGATTGGCTAAATTAATAATTTTTTTTAAAATCGTCGATTTGGAATTTATGTAAATGTTTTGATTTAAAAGTTACAAGTAAAATCAATTTATAGAAATCGAATTTATCGAAAATTTGAGTTTGGAATGTTGAAATAAATTTTGGTTAAAGGAAATTATTAAATAATTTAAGTTGGGACTTTGAGATAAAAAAATTTGGGATATGATTGTATTTCGAAATTTATTTATTTAAAGATTGAACATTATTTCGAGCTTTGAATATTACTAAGTAAAAGTGATATAAAAATGATATTTTGAAATCGAGCTTGGAATTGAACCATATTTGAAATTTGGATTTAAACTTGAATATTGATGGAAAATTTGTTAAGTGTTACAAATGGATATTTTGAAATCAAGCTCCAAATCGATAAAAATTGAAATTGAATAAATTGAAGGTGAATGTAGAATTGAATTGATTTGAAGTTAAAGTTGACGTTGTTTTGAATTGAATCGAAATTGAATCGGTAGAATGGAAATTGAAATTGATTTAAATTGGGAAGTTATAAATTGAAATGGATTGGTTTTGAAGCTGTTTTATTTTGTTTTCCAAATTACTCGGTTATATAAACCATTTTGGATACTTAACTGTTTTAATCTATTTTAAATCTACTTAACCCGATTTAAATTATTTAAACTAATTTATCTATTTCACATCCATTTTAAGAGTTTAAGTATTTTAAGTATTTTAATTATTTAAACTACTTTTAAACTACTTAAAACTATTTTTCTAAAATTCCAAACTGGTTAATAAGGTGAAATGTTTATGTTTAATCCTGAATTTAAATACGAATTGAGTTAAATGAAGTTGCAACCTAAATTGAAATTCGAAATGATTTTGAAATCGAAATGAGATATTGATGCGAAAAATGATTTTTGAAACGGAATCGTACATTTGAATAGATACGATGATATTTGAAATGGACCTGATTTTTGAAGCGAATATGGTATTTTGATATCAACTATGAATCGTTTTGAAATATAAAAGAGCCAACGGTGTAATAATACGTAGTTATTAAAGAGACCGGGATCGGATATGGACATACTCTCTGTCGATACCGAACACCACTTTAATAACTATTATACGCGGAGTGTTGATCCAGAATGAAGTGGATGGTTTGGTGAACGCGTTGACTGAAGAAAGAGAACGATATTGGATGACCCTTGACATAACTAAAACAGGAGCCGCGCCGAGCCATTGAGGTTCGCCACCTCTAGCGGACACGCTTCTTCGATACCATTTCTATTACATTTGTGATTCGATTTGGATGCACCCCTTGATTTGGGAGTGGTGTTTCGCGGTGTTGGGGTAGCTGCTGGCTATGCTCAACATCAGTCCGGATCACGCAACTACTAGTATCCTAGTTGGTATCGCCTCATGTACCTTGTCATACTGATTATCCTATTCACGACCACTACGTTTGGTTTTGTGTTATACCTATGGGGTACCCTCTGATAACCACCAGTTTACGGTGGGGCTTACGGTGCTGTATAGACTATGGCATTATAAAAATGTGTTAAGGGGGATTATGGTAACGCCTTAACGCTATTTTGATACTTTATATTACTGATAGGCATTATCTACTTAGCGTACATTACTACATAGTAGATAGTTTAACGGATCCTTGAGAGGTGGAAAATCCCGTAACATCTCTTAAGTTATTGCACGCACGTTGACACTGGATATGAGATGTAAAACCCCGTAAACATCTCTGATGCCGTTACACTCATATTTATTTACGATTGATTTAACTTACATGAGGATATTTTAGTCCTGACTCGAGTGTTTTGTCTTTTCATTACGCTCGGGTCAGACCTGAGTTTTTCGGCTTATTGAAGATCTATTCTGGAGGATGAAGACGAAGATTTGGTATACTATTATTATTATTATCTTTGAATCATGCTGTCTGCTGCATTATTTTATTTGTTCTGTTGTATATGTATAACTCTGATAAATGTTGTATAAATAATTGTCAAAGTATAGTAAACAGCTTCATGAACTGTTTATTTGACTATTATATTTTATCGTTCCGCTGCGAGATTCTGTGTTGTTTCGTTTCCTTTATTTCTCTTTCTTTTCTTTTCTTAATTACCCCAATAACCATCTACCCTTTTGAATGGTTTGGAACCGGCATATGTATTTGGTCGTCGGTTTAAACGGTCCAAAAAGGCGGGTCGTTACAGTTGGTATCAGAGCTTTGGTTTAGCGATAAACCTTGGCTCTAGTGGGGAATAACTCATTGAAATAGAGGTAAACTATATGAATGAGTTGAGTGTATATGAGAGAGCGTACTTGTTATTTGATATAAAATGGTTTTATATTGTGTTAACTTTGTTCCGTTGAGTATTTATGAATTCTGGTCGATACTTGGGACGCCAAGGCGTCGATAGGAATTTCTAAACACTCGAATAGGACAAACCAACACAATATCGTTTTGGAATATATATTTTATATAAAAGAATTATTTGAATATTAATTCATTTTGATTGAATTGATTATTTGGAGATGATAATATTAGATTATTATCGTTATTGTTTGATCAGTCAATATTTACAAAAAAATTGATTAAATAATAATGGATTTAGGAAACTGAAATCAATTGATAATGAATATAAATAAATTTTAACTTGGATTTGGGAATTTAAATTCCGGTGTTTGAAATTGACTTACGAGAATTTGAAAAATATAATATGAGTATTATATGATAGTACATTTGAGTTGAAATTGTTTTCGAAGGATTTTTTTTTATGATAAATGTTATATTCCCTTCTCTTGACGCTAGAAAATGATTTCGGTGATGAGTGCATGCATCATCGGCGTTTATTTTCGAGAGTCCGAGTGTAGGAGACCACTTAATAGCTTGTCTAAACCTTGTTTTGATTCAAATTTTATTTTATTTTGTATTCTCTATAGTATGATTTGATATATAAATTATATAGGTATATATTATTTCAAAACTTGATTTGAAATGAAACCGGGATTGGAATTCTTAAGTCCTTTAATAATTAATGATTTTTTTTATGATTGAAATGAATTTAGACTTGAATCATTAAGGAACTTATGAATTGTGAAATGAGAAATGAACCTAAGAGCTAAGTGAAAATATCAATTGAAGTAGAAATCCTTAGAATTAGGAAATTATGAACTTAAAATAAAATTGAAACTGTAAAACTAGCATAGTATTAAATTTCATTCTATAGCATAGATATAACTTACCAAAATATTTAAGAAGTTCAAAAATGTTATATGAATTGTTAATTGGATAATATACAAGTATAGGTTTGAATAATGAAATATGCATTTAGTTAATGGTTTGCAAATATAAATAAAATTGTTAGTAAACAATTGGAATTTAAATTAACATTTAAAGGTGATTCACAATTATGTTAATATAAAATGGAAATACTATATGTGAATGTAAATGTGAAATTAAATTATAGTGAAATTTAAGTAATGACTTAAGAATAAATTAATTGAAAATTCAACTTTAAATGGAAAGAAGTTGTATGTTGTTTAGCTACATTCTATTTGCATAACTATAACTTACCAAATATTTAAAAGGTTTAAAATGCTAATAAGGATAAGTAGAGAAAAAATATACCAGTGTGAGAGTGAATAATAAAATGTGAAGATCTATTGATAGTTGTAAATATAGAAGAAATTTAAGCTGTAAAATGAATGATATATCTAAGTGAATAAATAAAATTTAGAATTAATGAAATAAAATTGGTAAATGGAAACTAATTAAATTTGAATATAACTAAATGTCAATAAACTAGGAAGTGTATGAAATTAAAGTTGAATTGGAAATGTATAATTGATTTAGTGTAGATTTTGGATGGATGTTAATGTTTGATATGCATTGGTTGTTAGATGGATGATAATTGATTAAGTAGAACTCATTAGTGTTAATGGAATTGAATAAACGGAATAAAATTTTAAAATAATTAAATTCAAATTTGAAGCAAAGTGAAATTAAATATAATTGAATTCAATTTAAATTGAAGCAACTTGACTTGAATTTAAAATGTGAATGAAACAAACTTGAACAAATCGGACACAAATTGAATGTAAACCTATTGCATGGATGAATAAGAAAATAAATGACTTTGTGTTTATGATTGTTCTTTAGAAAATTTGAAGTTTTGATGGTTTGTACTTTGAAATAATAAAAACAAAATTTTGGAAAAAAAATCCAAAATTGTCCAATATATGCTGAAGCGAAAACAACCATAACTTTTTATGGCTGAACGGAATTCGACGATCTTGGACTTTTAGGAAAGCTTAGAAACTATAGCACAACTTTTGTTTAGATAACTTCGAGAAAATTCCTTCGTCTACTAGGTTAAAAACTTGAATGTACTCGCTGTCCTGCGTAAAAATAAGTAAAATCAGTAGTATACACCCTTAGTATTTTCGCCATACCTTTTGACTGGTTTATCGGATTTTGATGATCTTGCACTTTCTGGAAAGCTAAGAACTTAAGCTAAAACTTTAGTTTTAAGTGTTTTGTGTTTTGATGTCGTTTAGAAGGTCGAAAACGTGGGTGAAGGTCGCCGACCTGCGTAATTCATTGCCCAGGCTGAGGCGTATACTCTAAGTAAAACGGCCATAATTTTTGAACGTATTGTCCGAATTCGATGATTTTGGACATTCCGAAAAGCCTGAAATGAATGCAACAACTTTTGTTTAGATTCTGTTGCCGAATTTTATCGTTTAGGTGACCTAAAACTAAGATTTGTTTGCTGTCCTGAAATTGGAATCTCAGTTTTGAAGCTAAATATGTTATATATATGTTGTGTAGGCTAAGTATATCGATCTATCTTTATATGCATGGTTCTAACTTAGTTATTGAGTGTTTAGTAGGTGCGGATTTCGCTTGCTTCGCATTTGGAGCTCGCTTTCGCGCTATATTAGCCGTATATGCTCGCTAACAATATATAAGGTACATATCTCAGATTACATATCGTATTTTTACACTTTTTCCCTGTGGGATGCCTCATCACTTGATGAGATGTATATTTGTGATATATATACTGTTATATTTTTTTCCGATCGAGCCACGCAAAGGAGACTCTGCCGAAATTTTCCGTAAAATCCGGGTGTTAGAAAATTTTTCAAGTTTTAAAATTTTTTATAACTTGTTTTGATTACTAACTTTTAAAGTTAGGAAGCCGTTTGGAGTAACTTAGTGGAAGCATAGTTATGACTTTATAAATGGAATTTCATTGTTTTATAAGTGGATAATTTTGAATAAAATATATCAAAAGTTGAATTCTTTACTTAGTTCCTTTTCGGGGACGAAAAGTTTTGAGTGGGGGAGAGTGTAACGACCCGTAAATTTTAGATAATTAAAATAGCTAATTTAATAAGATTTCGTGATTTAGTGTTAGAAAAAAAAATTAAGTCGTTTGGAATAATAATAACTAGAATGAAATGCAACAAATTTTATCTAAGTTAATTATTTATGAATTGAATGAAATCCCAAATCAATTGAAATAATATGTAGTCAAAGGTAATTGAATGAATTTGTATTGAATAGGTAATTGTGACACTTGTTTATAAATAATAAACTTATAAGTAATTAAAAGTTAACGGCGATAATTATTTAAGTTACCTATTCATTTAGTTAGTAGAATTGAATTCGCGAACCAATTGCAATTGAAATGAAAGTTTATATATTAGTTGAGTGCTTATCTCTGACTATAGTTAAATAATAATGTGGAATTAGTTTGATGTAATATAGTAAATCGACTGATAATGAAATTTTTATTTAAAAATCCAATATTGAAATCCGTCAAATATTGAACAATTAAATTGTTTAAATTTAATATTTGGAATTTATTGAATAATTGAATAACGGGTTTAATACGATTAAGAAATGATATGTAAAATTTTATTTTTTCATATTAAAGTTAGAATGTTGTTGTAGAACTTTTAAAATCGAATTAAAAGTAAATTTGTGAAAATTGAATATTTTAATATTTAATTATCGACTGGAAAATAGCCAAATTTTGAACAGTCTCAGAATTGGACGAAACTAGTTCCATTCGATCCGTAATAGTTAGTTATTATTGGATTTCAATTTTCATAGCAATCGGAGTCGTCGTTTGACCGTGGCAGCTCGAAACGCATCGAAATTGTTTTAATATTAATTTAACGAGTTAAAATAGTCATTTTTCAAACGGTCTCGGATTCCGACGAAACAAGTTTCATTGGATCCGTAACGTGATATTATTTTAAGGTTTCAAATTTCGTGTCAATCGGATTTACCGTTTGTCCGGGGCAAGCCAAAACGCATAGAAATTCGTTTAATCGGTTTAATTTAAATTTGATCCTTTATTTTCATAGCTCGCACATACGATCGAATTAGCCTCCAAAACGTGTTCCATTGTGTTCGGAACATGGGGTAAACCTTAGAAACGCCTACCGGCACGCTTCGTTTGGAGTTCGAAAATTTTTCGGTGAATAGTGTTTTTGCAATTTTCTATAAAAGGCCCTCCATTTCACAATTTGCAAACAAAGGCTAGGGTTTCAGCCCTTAGCCTCCACTATAGAGATGAATGGCTAGAAATTTCAAAACTTCTTCCTCATTTTCCTCTCAATCCATCAACAATTAGCAAAAACTCTCAACTACAAAGTTGTAGAGGGCATCAAGATCTAGCTATCCAACTGTGGAGATCGGAAACGGAGCCACGGATTGACGGCAAAACGCGATGGAAGCAGCTGCGTTTTCACGCAAATCGAGGCAAGGGGGGAAGCCGAGCTGGGCCGCACTCTGGCCGATGGTGGAGCTCGTGGTGGAGAACAACGTGGCACTCTCCGATCGTCTTCAAGTTGTTCGGTTTGGTCGTGAAAATTGCGGGAAGAACGGCGGCTGATGGGTTTGTTTCTTACGTTCAAACCTGGGTGTTCAACGTGAAGAGGAAGAAGATGCAGCAACGGCTTAGATCTGAAGATGCAGAAATCGATGGCCAAGATGCAGTTGAGGGTTTGATATTTAAAATAAAAGCTGAAATTGTATATTTAAATTCATATAAACTTTAAAATAGCATAACTTTTTCATACGAGGTCGAAAATGCACGAAACTTTTTGCGTTGGAATCGTATCGACGAGCACTAGGCAATGGATCTGGTTTGGAATCATTTGGAGATAGTGAGAATTTCGGGTAAAATTAAACGCTCGTTTAATTTTATTCGAAACAAAACGCTGGAACTACATTGAAATCAAGGTGAGTGTTTTATAACGCTCACAACGTACTGAATATCTTTATGCTAGTTAAATTTGACATTATGAAGTGTTATGAATTTTATTTGTCGTTGTTTGATAAATTTAATTGTCATATAGATTGTCATTTGAATTAACCGTTGAAAATTAAATTGACCATTAAAATTGAAATTGAAATTGAATTGCGATAAAATTACTTGACATTGATAACTATGAAATTGCTATGAATTGTATTGTCTATTGGATGTTTTATTTCGATGGATGCTATTGATTGATATTTAAATGTTTGGATGTTTATTGCTTATATATAACCTATTATGCATACATATGACACCATGATTGATTTAAGTGATATATATTCATCCCTGACATTTAATTTAAATAAATAATTACTTGGCCATAGGATAGAAAATTATACACGGACACCGGATTGGCTAAATTAATAAAAAAAATTAAAATCGTCGATTTGGAATTTATTTAGATGTTTTGATTTAAAAGTTACAAGTAAAATCAATTTATAAAAATCGAATTTATCGAAAATTTGAGTTTGGAATGTTGAAATAAATCTTGGTTAAAGGAAATTATTAAATAATTTAAGTTGAGACTTTGAGACAAAAAAATTTGGGATATGATTGTATTTCGAAATTTATTTGTTTAAAGATTGAACATTATTTCGAGCTTTGAATATTGCTAAGTAAAAGTGATATAAAAATGATATTTTGAAATCGAGCTTGGAATTGAACCATATTTGATATTTGGATTTAAACTTGAATATTGATGGAAAATTTGTTAAGTGTTATAAATGGATATTTTGAAATCAAGCTCCAAATCGATAAAAATTGAAATTGAATAAATTGAAGGTGAATGTAGAATTGAATTGATTTGAAGTTAAAGTTGACGTTGTTTTGAATTGAAATCGAAATTGAATCGATAGAATGGAAATTGAAATTGATTTTAATTGGGAAGTTATAAATTGAAATGGATTGGTTTTGAAGCTGTTTTATTTTGTTTTCCAAATTACTCGGTTATATAAACCATTTTGGACACTTAACTGTTTTAATCTATTTTAAATCTACTTAACCCGATTTAGATTATTTAAACTAATTTATCTATTTCAAATCCATTTTAAGAGTTTAAGTATTCTAAGTATTTTAATTATTTAAACTACTCTTAAACTACTTAAAACTATTTTTCTAAAATTCCAAACTGGTTAATAAGGTGAAATGTTTATGTTTAAATCTTGAATTTAAATACGAATTGAGTTAAATGAAGTTGCAACCTAAATTGAAATTCGAAATGATTTTGAAATCGAAATGAGATATTGATGCGAAAAATGATTTTTGAAACGGAATCGTACATTTGAATAGATACGATGATATTTGAAATGGACTTGATTTTTGAAGCGAATATGATATTTTGATATCAACTATGAATCGATTTGAAATATAAAAGAGCCAACGGTGTAATAATACGTAGTTATTAAAGAGCCCGGGATCGGATATGGACATACTCTCTGTCGATACCGAACACCAATTTAATAACTATTATACGCGGAGTGTTGATCCAGAATGAAGTGGATGGTTTGGCGAACGCGTTGACTGAAGAAAGAGAACGATATTGGATGACTCCTGACATGACTAAAACAGGAGCCGCGCCGGGCCATTGAGGTTCGCCACCTCTAGCGGACACGCTTCTTCGATACCATTTCTATTACATCTGTGATTCGATTTGGGTGCACCCCTTGATTTGGGAGTGGTGTTTCGCGGTGTTGGGGTAGCTGCTGGCTATGCTCAACATCAGTCCGGATCACGCAACTACTAGTATCCTAGTTGGTATCGCCTCGTGTACCTTGTCATACTGATTATCCTATTCGCGACCACTACGTTTGGTTTTGTGTTATACCTATGGGGTACCCTCTAATAACCACCAGTTTACGGTGGGGCTTGTGGTGCTGTATAGACTATGGCATTATAAAAATGTGTTAAGAGGGATTATGGTAACGCCTTAACGCTATTTTGATACTTTATATTACTGATAGGCATTATCTACTTAGCGTACATTACTACATAGTAGATAGTTTAACGGATCCTTGAGAGGTGGAAAATCCCGTAACATCTCTTAAGTTATTGCACGCACGTTGACACTGGATATGAGATGTAAAACCCCATAAACATCTCTGACGCCGTTACACTCATATTTATTTACGATTGATTTAACTTACATGAGGATATTTTAGTCCTCTCCCCGCTAAACCGAATAGTGAGCGCAACATTTAAAACATATGGATATGGGATTTCAATTAAGTCACAACTTAATAATTCAAAGCTTTCTTTCAAATGGTTTAAACCAATTACCATTTTCAAATCTTTAAACAAAAGATTTATTTCATTAAGTTCACCCATTTTCACAAAGATCCATTTACGGATTTCAAATCAATTTCCATTTCAAATGGATTAACTCGTTTAAAATCTTTAAATTAAAGATTTAACTTATAGCTTTCAAACCGTTCAACTCGGAAAATCATTTCCGTTTAAACTTGAAATCCCTTTAACACAAATAAGAAGTTCATTACTTATGTGAAAGCACTTATTATTTGAAAACAAATAGTTTCCATGTCAGAAAGATCCAATTATATTTACGCGAGTTAAAGCCTTTGAATTTAAATTCAAATTTCCAAATCAATACCTTTCAAATAGTTTAACCCATATAAACTCATTTATAAGTTGAATAGCCTTTTTAAATGCTAGTTTCCAAATCATAGAATTCAATCTCAAATATTGAATTCAAATTTAAATCAAAATATTTAAACTCGAAACTCAATCAATTTATAAATTTCATCTTTGAAATTCCATTTCAAAAGCTTTTCACTTTAATACCAAAACATTTCCAAAACATTTGAATTTAAATATTCAACTTTGAAAATCATTTCAAAATCTGTGACTTAATCGATTTCCCCGTGAAATCTATATTTGTGTGTGTATAAGTGTGGTCTAGGGGTTTAACACAATAGTGCAACATCATTCAATCATCGCAAATCAAACACAGAAATATAGTTGATAAGCGATATAAACTATAACGCTTATCGTCCATTCACAGATTCACAGATAATATACAAATGTAAATAAATGAATAAATCATACACGGCACAAACCACAGAATAAAATATCACAGATCAGACAGGACAATCAATTCAAGGTATCTCATATAATACAATCATTCATAAGTAAGGTCAAGTATTCAATAATCATTTATAAGTAGGATTAATTAATCGTTTAATCCTAATCAATTCAATTTATGTCCTAGTAAATTAATTACTTATGAATTAATTATCAAATTCTGATTAATTAATTACAAATCATTTGATATAAATTTATTTATCAAACACTTTAATTATTATTCTTAATCAATTATATTAATTCATTAACCTTTAAACCAATTACAAAATTAATTAATCCCTTAATTAATTATTTTGAGGAATTAAACCTTTAATCACTTTCACTAGTTAATTAACCTTTGACTTAAATTGGTTAATCTCAAATTAATTACTTAATTAATTTATCACATTTTTCTTGAATTAATTATTGCTTAATCACTTGATTAATCAACTTTAATCATTAATTAATGTTTAATTAAAAATCCTTAGTTACCAATAAATTAATCTTAATCCTTCATATACTGCTTTATTCTTTAATTACTTATCTAATTAATCCAAATCATTAATTAATTAAATTAATTAATTATCCATCTTAATTACCTTAATAATTAAATGAATTATAAATCATTAAACCTTAATTATCTTTAAGATAAAACATCATTTTAGTAATGATTTAATTATCATACTCAAACACATTTGAAAACATTTATTTTCAAATTCAAATTTAAATTTCATTTCAAATCAAAGATTTGAAATAATTACAAATTCAACCTTTAACAAATTTAAACCAAGTTAAACTCTTTTAAATCGAATGTTGTAAAACATTTATCTTGATAAAGAAATTATATAAGAGTTTGAACCAAAACTTTTAAAATTCAAATCATTTTTTAAAATATAACTTAACATTTAAAGTTGTTAAACATTTCATTTTTTATTTAGAACCAAGATACCATATTAAATCTGAAACCAACTAAAAACTTGTATTTAAACTTTATTTAAATTTGGCTTGCAACTTTTAATTTCTGTTTAAATTTTAAAAACACTGCCAGGTTTAAAACTAAAACCTGTAAAAAAACAAAGCAACGCCCACACTACCCTGTGAAAACATTGAACAAACTTCTTTCCTCCTCATCTACTACTTCTTCCTCAATGACGTTCGGCCGTGCACCATCATGTGCACATGCACAGATCGTCAACGACGACACCACCTTCGGCGACACCACGAACACGTCACCGACCGACCCTACGTACCACCCCAACCTTCGAACGAGCATCACGGAGTACCAAGCGAAAACTGGCCTACCATTCGAAAACTAAAACATTTAACTCATCCAACAAATCGCTTCGCCACGGCCATCCCCACCACCGGAACCGCCGCTCCTCCGCTTTGATATAATTTGGTTTGCTTTAAGAAGTTTCTAATAAAACGAGTTAGTAACATATTTGAAAGCATATCATGTTTTATGTTTTATCACTTCAAACAGTTATTTAACTGATTTCATACTAAACATGCTCGTAAGAATATTAATGTAAAGGAAAAATAAAAATATATACACCAGCATCAAATAGTTTTATACTTCAGAAATTCTTGAGGGTTCGCAAGGAAGGGAGTATCAAGGGAAGTGCAATCTATATGGTGGGAAAAAATTCTTTGTATGTTAATATGATGATTTATTACTTTTTAAAAGAGATATAATGCAAGTTTTCTAAGTTCCAAATTATAGGAAACTCTAATATTAATATTTGTTACATTTCTCTGGATATCGATATAATAGTTGATTACCTTTTATTACCCATTTAATTATTTCCTAAAATAACTTATTCTCATTCACATTTCGATAAACAGTTGATTTTAGCCTATACACACATAAAAAATGCAACATTACGATTCAAAAAATCTTGCAAACGATGTTTTTTAATACCAATTCGTCATGCATATGTGCAGCACACATGCCAAAATACTTGTGTGTGTGTGTGTGTGTGTGTGTTTTTGTGTGTGTATATACAAATTACATATACATACACACACATAATACGCACGTACAGATATATATATATATATATAAATGTATAAGTATATATCCCAATATCTACATAGTAGATATATCCTGTTATCTACGCATGTATGCAATTACCATGTTATTGTTTGTTGTTTTTGTCACTTTAAACATATTGTTGTAACATATCGGTTCTTGTATATTGATTAGGTGGAATTAATCAATGAGCCATCTTCTCTCTTTCCTTTTAGATTTTGATGCGATTATATCTAAACCTTATTGCATATTTGTTTCCTATTTTTAAACGCCAAACAACTTCGCTCATTATATGTTTCCCCCATTTGTCATGCTATTTAGAAATATGAGTATATTTGATGTAATCATACCATTCCAAGTATCATATCTAATTAACATAAATTTAATAAACTAAGAATTAGACAATATTAATAAAACATGATTTTATCGAAAAAAATAGATTGGATATGGTATTATATATTAGGTTTCATCACCACAACAAATTGATCATATTACAATTTTTTGTTTGCAATGTTCGCACAGTGAAAGTTGTAATTAATATTTGTAACAATTGTTTTTTACAGAAAGTTATAATAATTTTTTTTACAACATTTTGTATTTTGCAGTTGTAATAAAATTATTTAACAACTTTCTATTCTTAACCGTTGTATATTAATTAATAACAGCCTTATTTATAGGTTGTAAGTTATCACGCGCAAATACTTTCAATGAAACATTGTTAACTCCAAATAGAAATTTTTAGCAAACAAAAATACTCCCTTTCGGAGATCATAATGTTAAATTTAAGAACATATGTTAAATTGACACAAAATCACATATAGAAGGAAAAAATATGCTTCAGAAAGAAAGAGAAATTTTTGTTTCCCCTAATTAATAGACATATTTGGTTATGTTTATTTCTCTCTCTAATTGGCTAATCAATTTAACTTTTTCTATATAATATTAATTTGGAAATTAAGTAGTCGACATTATAAATAGGGCCTAAATGTGATAGTGGAAAAGTGTGGAAAGATATTTGGTATTCCTCTCTTCTTTCATCTTTATTCTTCTTCTTCAAACACCAAGAAGCCATTGTTATATAGATCAAGTTCATTCTCAATTAGGTAACTAATCCTACTTTTGTTTTATTCACTTTTATTTGGTGGTTCAATTGTAAACAATTATTTTTTGAGAATCATTATAAATGATTGTTGGGTGGAACCTTGTGCGTTGCTCTCTTGATTTAATTGTGTTTTAGATCTATTTTCACTATTTTTTATTTTCAAATACTATTATTTTCATCCAATTTGTGATACAAGATTCTACGATAAGCTTCTGAACCAATTTTTTACTTTATTAGGTTTTGCGCATAAAAAAATCCTAATAGCACAACAAGGTGCAAAATTAAACTTGGTAAATTTAGAAAATATTTGAAAATTTGAAAATTTTCTAAAATTTCATTTTTTAAGTTTTTTAAACAATAGAGGAAATAAATAGTTCATATAATTTCAAGAAATCGATGAACAAACTTTAACATATGGATGGCCATTTAACCAATTTAACCCATGTAAACGATCTAAATAACATTCATCGAGTCGACTTAACGAACGCAAAGAACGATTACCGATATTAACAGCTAGTTTGATGATCAATCTTAACCGATTTGACAGCTAGCCATGAATGCTACTCATACTTTCACAGTTCTTTGTCATGTTTTCGATATCATGTTACTTCATGCTTTCGGCAGCTTATTATCAAGTTTCCAATAACACTTTACTTAGTACTTCGATGGTTCATGGTCATTTACTTTAAAGTTTTGATAGCTCTTTACCAAAATTTATATTACAACAATGGTTTTATTTCATAGGTAGCTCGTGATGAATATGTATTTGAAATAAATTTATATTTTATAATATATTTTATCCATTATTTAAACCCCTATACTAACTCAAACAAAATTACCAATTTGTTATGTGGATAAATAATAACCTTGAAGTATCTTATGAACTAAAAATAAAGAATGAATTATTATATGTATGTATAATATTTACTAAAATAAAATTATTTCATATATTGTTCGTCTCGTTATTTTTTATACTACTAAAATCTTCGGTGTCACTTATTTATGTATGTTTGTTGTAGCTTGACATAGTTTTATGCTTCCCACTGCTAGATGTATAACCCTAGCTTTATTTCTTACCTCAATCGTTCCTCTTTTATTTAGGTCGGAAAAGACCCCAAGTCAAAAAAAGATTTAATCGACCCTTATCATCTATCATCGCTCTAGTCACCTCACCTATTGCCGCATCTTTTCTTCTATCTGAACTGCTACAACCACCCACCTTGTAATCTCTATTGATTCCCATGCTCTAGTGTGTGATATCTGCCCACAAGCTTCTTCGAACTTATAGGTGATTTAGCATGTTTTTTTACAGAATTTTTCGATGGCATGGTATAATAGTTATTCTTTAGTTTGCTTAGATGCTAATCATTATTACTGATTTTTGGAGGTAACTAAACAAGAATTGTTTTCACCTTTCAATAGATTACGTATATTAGTAGGTACAAGTTTGTTTCTAATTGATATTTTTTTTAGTCAAAATTTAAATTGATTTTAGGTTTATTAAGAGTCTTCTTAACTATAACTTGAATACATGTACATGAGCCAATTTAAGATTTTTTATTTTTATTTTTATTAATTAATAAATAAGACATGATAAGATATGAAAAAAGTCTGATAGATCCATATTCGGTATTTTCTGATGAACCCTGGTTGAAAAAAGTATTCGTGGAACATCTGAAAGGTACAGTTATTTTTTCAAAAATTTAACAGACCTATTCGAACCTACAAGTATTAGAGAAATTAAATACCTACTCAGTAATGATAAGTATGTTGATTTAAAAATTGCGATAAACATGGTGGTGAAATTAATAGTAAGGATTGAATATAAAGATCCACACTTAATTGGGTTCAAAAAGAAGTTCTCAGGTCAAGATGCAGTACTAGCTTGATACGAGCTAAGGATCCGTGGACAAGGAAAAATGCTAGATGATTTTTTGGCTACTGATACACAGACAACTACGGTGATATCAACTGTGAAAACGCCAGATATGTAAATCGCTATACTTATATAAAAGTAGTAAAACTAATTGCTTTTGAAGATGAAAGTGGAGAATGAAAATCAAGTGTCGCGGTTATGATGGAGTTAATATGCGAGTCATTACGCTTTCGTGGCATTCATAACAATTTCATTGGAAGAACTAAAGATAGAAACTAAAATATTTTGGTTACCAATGAAATTTCCGCGAACACTACGGAAGCGTAATAACACACATGTACTTTATAAGTGCGACACCTATTTACCATCCTCTAGGTTCATCCTTAGAAGCATTAAGTTTTACTACTTTTGTTAATGTATAGTGAGCTACTTATCTGAAATTTCAACGATGATATCGCTATAGTTGCCTGTATATCTAATAGTAAAAGAACCATCTATCCTTTTCCCTTATCTAGGATTCTTAGCTCGTATCAAGCAAGTTCTCTATCCTAATCTGAGCGCTTCTTTTTAAATCCAATTTAGTACAGGTCTTTATATTCAATCATTAGTATTAATTCCACTACATGTTTACAACAATTTTCAAATCAAGACACTTGTCATTAGTGTACAAATGTTTAATTTCTCTAATGCTTGTAGGTTCAAACATGTTTGTTAAATTCTTGAAAAAATGACTGTCTTTTCGATATTTCATGATTGACATTTTGAACCAAGAGTTATTCATCATATAGTGCTGAATATGGATCTGTTACATGTGTTTCATATAACATGATGAATGTCTTGCATGTACCAAGAGCATCCTAAATGATAAGTAACTTTATATTAGAAACATTAATTAGAAATATGTTAGAAATCCATTTAGGATTTGAGCCTATATAATTAGAAAATCATCCTAAGTTCCTTATCGCTTTCATGTACAAACTTGAAGAGGCAATTATTTGTATTTAGATATGGAAAAAAGTAGTAAATATGTAAATAGTTATATATTTTTAATGTAAAAAGAGGCAATTATTTGTATTTAGACATGAAAAAAAGTAGTAAATATGTAAAATAGTTATATATTTTTAATATTAAAAGTATTGTGGTCTAATGCAAGATCATAATGATGTTATTATATTAAAATTCACCTAAGTATTAAATGGATACTTTTAAATGGTTCCCATAACTCGGAAAATCATTTCCGTTTAAACTTGAAATCCCTTTAACACAAATCAGAAGTTCATTACTTATGTGAAAGCATTTATTATTTTAAAACAAATAGTTTCCATGTCAGAAAGATCCAATTATATTTACACGAGTTAAAGCGTTTGAATTTAAATTCAAATTTCCAAATCAATACCTTTAAAATAGTTTAACCCATATAAACTCATTTATAAGTTGAATAGCCTTTTTAAATGCTAGTTTCCAAATCATATAACTCAATCTCAAATATTGAATTCAAATTTAAATCAAAATATTTAAACTCGAAACTCAATCAAGTTATAAATTTCATCTTTGAAATTCCATTTCAAAAGCTTTTCACTTTAATCCCAAAACATTTCCAAAACATTTGAATTTAAATATTCAACTTTGAAAATCATTTCAAAATCTGTGACGATTTCCTCGTGAAATCCATATTTGTGTGTGTATAAGTGTGGTCTAGGGGTTTAACACAATAGTGCAACATCATTCAATCATCGCAAATCAAACACATAAATATAGTTGATAAGCGATATAAACTATAACGCTTATCGTCCATTCACAGATTCACAGATAATATACAAATGTAAATAAATGAATAAATCATATACGGCACAAACCACAGAATAAAATATCACAGATCAGACAGGACAATCAATTCAAGGTATCTCATACAATACAATCATTCATAAGTAAGGTCAAGTATTCAATAATCATTTACAAGTAGGGTTAATTAATCGTTTAATCCTAATCAATTCAATTTATGTCCTAGTAAATTAATTGCTTATGAATTAATTATCAAATTCTGATTAATTAATTACAAATCATTTGATATAAATTTATTTATCAAACACTTTAATTAATTATTCTTAATTAATTATATTAATTCATTAACCTTTAAACCAATTACAAAATTAATTAATCCCTTAATTAATTATTTTGAGAAATTAAACCTTTAATCACTTTCACTAGTTAATTAACCTTTGACTTAAATTGGTTAATCTCAAATTAATTACTTAATTAATTTATCACATTTTTCTTGATTTGATTATTGCTTAATCACTTGATTAATCAACTTTAATCATTAATTAATGTTTAATTAAAAATCCTTAGTTACCAATAAATTAATCTTAATCCTTCATATACTCCTTTATCCTTTAATTACTTATCTAATTAATCCAAATCATTAATTAATTAAATTAATTAATTATCCATCTTAATTACCATAATAATTAAATGAATTATAAATCATTAAACCTTAATTATCTTTAGGATAAAACATCATTTTAGTAATGACTTAATTATCATACTCAAACACATTTGAAAACATTTATTTTCAAATTCAAATTTAAATTTCATTTCAATCAAAGATTTGAAATAATTACAAATTCAACCTTTAACAAATTTAAACCAAGTTAAACTCTTTTAAATCGAATGTTGTAAAACATTTATCTTCCTAAAGAAATTATATAAGAGTTTAAACCAAAACTTTTAAAATTCAAATCATTTTTAAAATATAACTTAACATTTAAAGTTGTTAAACATTTCAATTTTTATTTAGAACCAAGATACCAAATTAAATCTGAAACCAACTTAAAAACTTGTATTTAAACTCTATTTAAATTTGGCTTTCAACTTTTAATTCCTGTTTAAATTTTAAAAACACTGTCAGGTTAAAAACTAAAACCTGTAGAAAAACAAAGCAACGCCCACACTATCCTGTGAAAACATTGAACAAACTTCTTTCCTCCTCATCTACTTCTTCTTCCTCAATGACGTTCGGCTGTGCACCATCATGTGCACGTGCGACACCACCTCCGGCGACAACACGAGCACGTCACCGACCGACCCTACGTACCACCCCAACCTTCGAACGAGCATCACGGAGTACCAAGGGAAAACTGGCCTACCATTCGAAAACTAAAACATTTAACCCATCCAACAAATCGCTTCGCCACGGCCATCCCCACCACCGGAACCACCGCTCCTCCGTCCACACCTTCGTCTACGACCCGAGTACTCCTCCTCCATGCATCAACGAAGGCGAACGAGCCCGAAAACCCAAACGCATATTTTACTGTCCTTAAACCCTACTTTGATCTCATTCACCATCTACAGTAAATTTAAAAATCATTGGGCATTTTTTCGATGACCACTAACATTTAAGTAAGATTTGACTTCGATCTCGAGAATTTACATTCCCCTGATCACCGGATTTCGCAAAAATGGCCACGCCATTCATCTTCGAGTTTTACCAAGAATACATTATTAAAAATTCCGATTTTGCTTTTAAAAATCATGGATTCTAAAAAAGTTTTCATTCATATAATTGAAAACAAGAATCATAAAAATCAAATTTCAACAAAATTTGGGTTTGCCTGTTGTTTTCAACATTTCAAAAGAAAACTTACTTTAAATTCACTCAAATAAAATTCAAAACTTCAAAAATAAGCTAAACAAACAAAGTTTGCTCAGATTATAGAGCCAGATAAGTTTCCAATGAAAAGGAATTGGAACTTTAACAGGTTTCTTTATCTTTTTAAGCAACCTGGGACTGAACAGAGGTTATGCCTGCAGATCGAACATGTACATCTTCTCCAACATATAAACATATACAAATTCGCATGTATGTAAATATTTCACAATTAATTTCAAACATTACCTCAAAACAACACATAGAGCTTCAAGTTTGGTAAGGGCTTTACTCACCTGGAAGTATGAAGGCAGAGGAGCATATTCTTAGATTTGAAACTGCAGTTGTTTTTCCCTTCTTCCTTTAATCTCTCTTTTTCTTTCTCTATTTTGTTGAATTATTGTTTGTTTGTTCAGTTTTGTTTAAGTTTTTAATTTTGTTTACCTCAGACTTTCTTAGTTTTGATGTTTTAATGAATGAACAAGTTTGAAGAGTTGATATATACATGAAGAGAAGGCAGCGGAGAGGTATGTTCTGGTGTAGCTTGTTTATATATTTCTTTCTTATTTTATTTTATGGTGGCTGATGATATCTTATTTCGGCTGATAATATTGCTTTGGTGTACTAGATATCTTGCATTAATTGCTTTGTCTTGCATACTACTACACATACATACCTACTTGTTGACTAGCAGATGTTTGTGGTGGCTGAAGTGATATCCATTAAATGCCTATGCTTATTTAAACTTGGCTGATAATCTTGCTTGGTAGCTGATGAATATATTATATGTACTAAAGAGGATCTTGCATTAATTACTTTGCCTTACTTTGTTTTATCATTTTGCCTAGACTTACTTTATACTCTATGCAGATTTTCATTTCGGTTGATAGTTTATTTTGGTGGCTGATATGGTGTGCTAAAGATACTCATATAATTACCTTTGTCTTGTTTTATATTTCATGTTTTATGTATTTTATTTCTTTATTTCTTTTGCTAATGTCATACTTCATTTGTATAACTTCTTTTGCAAGCTTCATGGATATTTTTGTTTTACTTTGCAAGTTAATTCATACTTAACTATACATTTTTGTTCTATTGCTTTGTAATTTAAATAATTTTCTATTTAAATTATGTTGTTAAATTTTAGTTAATGTACTTACTCACTATTTTATAGTCTATCTCATTTGTTTACTTACTTTTTTACAAAACTATATGTTTATTTGTTTGAATACTTTAGTCTATTGTATTTGTTATATCACTTAAATACTTGAGTATATTTTTATTTGTTTGAATCTTAACTAAGTGTATTTATTTTTATTATTTTTGTAGTACATTTTGTTCTTTATTTTACTTATAAATCCCAATTCAATTTAATTCAAATACATTCTTCCAGTAATCCAAAATTTAACTAACATCTTATATTAATTACCAATTATTTTTATAGTTTTTATCCAAAAAATTAAATTAAATTATCAATTTAAACTTAACAAATTCGAGATCGTTACACCTTTTATCGAAACACAGTCTTACTTATCAAGATAGAGACGAGTTCTCATACCTCGGAATTTTGTGTTAAATATGAAAAGAATATTTTCCATACCACCATAATTTAAAACGGTCGTTGATGGAAACCAACTATGTAATATCCCGGAATTTCCAGGAGTTTAAAATGCTGGTAATCTCCTTAGTTAAAATTATTTGAATTGATAAATTGTTATTTTCAAAGATAATTAATCAAGTAATACTTTAATTATTGTTATATTAAGATTAATTATTTTATTTGTATGAATAAATTCTAAATTAATATATTGTTTTCAAAATTTATAAGTGTGTTTAAAGTGTATTTAGATTTGTGTAATTTAAATTGATTTTAAAATAGGATATATTATTTGAAAATAATAATAAGCTTATTTTAAAATAGTTGTTTATTTAAATTTATTTTAGATTTGGTTTTTAAATTTGACTTTGAGATGAATATAAATTTGAATTCAAAGATATACATGCATCTTAAAATATAAATGATAATATGGTTTGGTTTTAAATTACATAGGTAATGTTTTTTTAAAATTAAGATAAGATTTGTTGTATTTCTTTTATAGAAATTTGATTTATATTTATTTAATAAAATGAATACATGGCTTTTGAAATAAGCATTTTTTTTAAAAATAAGTTTGAAATGTTGTATATAACTTTATTTAAATTTTATTTAGTTTCATTTCTTTTTAAAAATTGCACTTATATAAACTAGCATACATTTATAAATGTATAAGTGTATTTGTGTAGAAAAGTATTTTTAAAATTTAGAAACATATTTCTTTATTAGGAAATTTATTTAAAAGACCTTGAAAATCAATTATAAATAATATAAAAATAAACAAGGACAAGTGTTAAAATTTTAATCTCTTAGATAACATGTGTTACCATATTAATGAAAGTTGAAGACAAGTGTCCTTTGTTTTTTCTAATTTCTTTTTAATTTATTAAATCTGAAATTTATCCTATAAAAACCCTCTTTATCATTTTCTTAAACCTTTGTTCACTTCTAAAAGAAAACCTAAAATCTTCATGCAATCTTCATTCATTACCCAAAACCAGAAAACAAAAAATCAATCCTCAAAACAAATCAAATATCTGAAATCCTTCAAACTCAAACACATTCAGTAAAACAAAAGCCTGCAGTTTTTCTTAAATCAAAATCTGCATTCAATTTCCTCAAACCAATATCTGTAATCTCAACAAGCCTGCAACATTCTGTTTGTAAAAGTTCAAACAAATTCCTCAAAACTCAAGTGCAGATGCCTGCAATATTTGTTCCAAATCAAAAACTGCACATTTACAGTTTATTCTCAAAACAAAAACAAGTGCAAGCCTCCAATTCATGTCTGCATCAAGCTTCTAATGCATGCAAGTCTCAAGACTTCAGTTTCAATAAAGCTTCAAGTCCAAAATGCTTTGCAAATTTCCTGTCACCTTCAAAATTCTGCACTGTCATCTTTTTAATGAGGTGAGTAAACATTCTTCTAAATTTAAATCATAGTTTTATGTTGCATAATTTTTGAGATGATGTTTATGTTATATACATATAAGTTGTTTCTGTGTTGAGATTGATAGGCAGTGGAGTTTTTATGTTGAATCTGTGCATGTTGATTTTCTTTTCATTTTTCTTTCTTCTATGTATTTATCTTTAGAACCTGAGACAAAGACTAAATGTTCAAACAATCCATTCAAAAATTGTTAAATCACAGTTTCAAACTAAAACAGGTTAGTTCAAGTATAAACTGTAAAAAAAATAGAATAAAATTAAGTCTCTGTTTTGAGAGGTACCTGGAAATGAAAAATGCTGCAAACAACTTATCAACAAATGTTGAAACCAAATATCATTATTTGATGAAATAACTATATAATCTAGATTGGCATTTGAAAATATGAATTTTGGAAAGAAGGTTATAATTTTTAAATTTGTAGCGAGGGAGTATTTGGGGTTTTCCTGCGAATTGAGTTTTGGCCTTTAACTAATGATCCTTGCATTTGAATTGCTTGTAATCCTTCATGAAGTTAGGTGATGCATCAGAGAGTATAGGAAAAATCATTGAAGAATTTATAAATCATTGTGGGTTTTGATTTTTGCCTTAGATTGATTTAAACCTAGTTTCAATGCTGTCTGTAAATTTGATCACTGCACCTTCAAATCTGCATCGAGTGGTAGGATTTTTGGGGAGGAGAATGCATGGTGGGTCAGTGATCTAGGGCCGGAGATGTGGTGCCTAATGATGATCGGCGACGACGATTTTTGGGTTTTCTGGTGATGGGTTTTTGGGTTCAGTCACCTGATGAACTCGATTTTGATTCAAAGCAAAGGGCGTCGATCTGTGTGTCGTAGGTGGATGTAGGGGGCTTGGATGACTTGGCGGTGGGTTCGCCGTTGGCCAGAGGGAAGCCAGCAACAGTGTAGGTTGCACGGGGAGGTGGATGATGTCAGTTGTTTGGGTTTTGTCTTGGGTTTGGGAACTGGGTTTAGCCTGGGGTAATGCTCGAGTAAATCTGATTTTGGCTCGGGTTGTAGCTCGTGTATTTTGTTTGTGTCTCGTGATTATTCTGGGCTTTGTTGTTGGGTGTAAACTGTTATATGTTAACAGCTTTTAGTTTAAAATTTAAACAGTTTTAAAGATTTAAAAAAAAATCAAATTTGTCTTTGCATTTGAATTCCAGTATTCATGGATTGAACCCAAGCTAAAATGTTCAATCAACTTTTCAAATTTAAAATAAATAAAGTTTAACTTTAATAGTTTAAGTTAAACTAAAATTCTTGTTTTTTTTTTAAAATTGATTGAAGTGTTTGTATAAATGGATTGGTATGATTTGTTTAAATGTTTTAAGTTATTATTTTCAAATCTTATTTTGAAATATAAAAGAGAAATTAAGTAAATGTTTATTTAAATTGATTAGTGGAAATAATTTTTAAGTTTACAATTGAAGTTTAAGATAATTTATAAACCTGGAATTAATTTGTTAATTAATTTAGGGAAAAGTAATTAATGATTTCTTTATAATTTAATTTAATTAATGAATTAAGTTAAATAAAGATTTCAAGATTTATTTAAGATAATGCTGTATCTTAAAATAATTAATTAAGTATTAATAATTTTTATTTAGTTGATTAATTAAAGAATTTAAAGTTAATTCATTTATTTAATTATTATTTTAAAAAGGGGTTAATTAAGTGATTAATTAAGTATAATTAATTATTTAATTAACTATAAATTAAAATGATGATTTATTAATGATTAATTAAGATGTAATTACTTAGTTATTTAAGTAATTAAGAGTTAATTAAAATAGTAATTAAATAATAAAGGTTTTATTAAGGTTTAATTGGTTTTTCTTAATTAATAATTAAAGGATTATTAATTTATAATGCTTGTTAATTAGGAATTAATTAACTATTTTTATTTAAGGTTAATTAATTTTAATTAAGGATTAATTAATTTGTAATTAAGATTTGTTAATTAATAATTAAGTTTATTAATTAATGATTAAGAGTTGATTAAGTAGTTAATTAAGTTTAATTAATTAATCAATAAAAGTAATTAGTGATTAATTACTTTGTATCAAAGGATTGATTAATAATTAAGGTTTATTAATTATTAGTTGGAGATAATTAATCTGAAAATTGAAGATTAATTTGAGTTAATGATTAATTAGGGATGAATTACTCTATTTTGTTTTATGAGATGAGTGAAATCAAGTAAGTTAATTAATTTGTTAATTGATTAAATATAGACACTTGATTAAGGATTAAGTATGTTTACTTAATAAGTTTTGGTAAGGCTAATTACTTAAGGTAAGTAACTGATTAATTACAGAGGTAAATTGTGTTAGGTAAATTACTGATTTGGAAAGTAATTTTTAATGGGTAAATTACTTGTTAAAATAATTAAAGGTTTATTACTTGGGTAATAAATCAAAGGATTTATAAAGTAATTAAGAAGTAATTAAGAATAGTTAATTATTGTATTTAAGTTGATTAATTAAAAGCAATTAATTTAAGCCTGATTAATTAATTAAGGTTCATTAATTGAATTGATTTATGAAAATAATTAAGGATTAATTACTTTATTAAGAGTTAATTAATCAAGGTTGATTATGATTAATTAATTGATTTAACTAATGTTTATTTAAGCAAGATATTGGATGAAGGTAATTAATTTAATTAATTTTAAATTAATTAAGTGATTATGTAGTTAATTTAATTCACTTTAAATTAATTAGAGATAATTAATTTAATTCATTTTAAATTAATTATGTTATGGTTTGAGTTAATCATTGCTTATGAATGATTAGATGACATTGATTGTCTTGAATGCTGTGTGATCACAGTAATGAGATAAGTATGGTTGTGTGATATGAACGCTTGGTTGAATTGTGATTATCAAGTGGAATGTTGATATATGGATTATCTATTATGATATGGATTATATGAATTACCTGTTATTTGTTAATGTTGATTATTAATTGTGGCCTGTGAATTATCTATTCTGTGTATATAGTGATAGTTGAATTTAATTGTTTTAAAACCTCTAAAACAACTTGGACCTAAAAGACACGCTTTGGATTTCGATGAGACCGGGATCGGGTTTACATATTTGGATATCCTAAAACCACATCGATTCCAAATAACGTTAGGTCGTGAGTCAAATTGGAGCTTGTGAAGACTCGAGGTGTAAGGGCTATACGTCAGTATAACTCTATGGGTGATTCCGTAATGAGTTGACGGAATAGACCTTATAGATTCGAGATGGTGATTTAGAGTGCAAGGGTTATCGTTGTTAACTCTGAGGGTGATTCCAAAATGAGTGTAACGAGATAATGCCTTCAGTTTCGTTCGAACCCGGAACGAACTTGTATGGATTGAATGCTTTCAGAACATCGTCAGGTGGACGATGAGCATTCTAAGTGATATGTCCTATAAAGGTAATCGTAACCTCAAGCCTTATCAACCGGGAATGGCTAAAACAGGGGAGGTGCAGCAAAGCTTCGTGGGTCGCACCCACTGGAGAGTAAGATTTACCCCTGTCTAGAGGTCCCTTTTATATTCGGTTATATGGGAGATTGATAGCTAGAATCGCCGGGGTTGTCTTATTTGGAACTGTTCAGTAAGGAACGGGTCCAGCTTTGTGTTGCAGGGGATTGGGAGTAATCGTCGGTACGGTGATCTAGGCCACGTACTGTGACGGGCGGTACCCCAGTAGCCCTGCCATTGTATGGAATCCAAAATCCAATAAGTGCCAACGGTTTTGATTGTATTATCCACTTTTGTGGCTAGTAGCTGGAATTTAATCATGTAACAATTTCGGCTATTTCATATTTATTTGAAAACCTTAGACCCTATTATAATATCACTGGATTTCCTATCAAATATTTTGGTTAGCGTAAGGTAAAAACTTTTCCATGTTTATGTGTGGGAAGTCTTACGTGATACCTTTTCTTTCAAAAGGTTTTTAAAATTAAGCAGCTTTAACCCGTTTACTCACACCAGACCAATGTCTGACTCGGAGTTTATTTTTGTTTTCATAAACTCTTGGGTACTCAAATTTTTACGAGTAGCCAGGGGATTCAGGTTAGGTTTGACGAATTCAGGAGGAGAAATGGAGAAGGAGGCTTCCGCGTGTAGATATAGTATTTCCACTGTGTGTGTTCTCTGAGCTGTTGTCTTTGAGTTGTATTGAGCTGTATAACTAGACAGGTGTTTATAACTGTCTAGTATGTGTTGATTATGCTATGTAACTCTGAGGTCTATGATACTATGTAAAGTATTATGTGATTAATTTAATTTATTCGTTCCGCTGTTTAGATTCTGATGTTGTTTCTTCTTCTTCTCTGTTTTTTCTCTTTTCTATCCCTTTCTTTCTTAAAGATGATGCGTCTTTCTGTGGAAAGATAGGCGGGTCGTCACAAACTATCTTTCCTTTTATAATATTTCTTTCTATAAATCTCTTTTATATTTACAGACTCCTTTTATAAATCCTAAAATCATTTATAAAATTTCTTCTAGACATCTCCCTTTATAAAACTCCAAATTATAAATCCCATATAGTTATTACAGATCTTCGGTTTCAAGATATGACTAAATACTTTCCATAAAACGGTCATTCCATATTTTACTATAAATCTACAAATGTGATTTATTATTTCAATGTATAAAAGAGATATAACTTTCCCTTTTTTATAAAATATTATTTATAAAACTGTATTTTATTATAGAAATACCATTTATAAATCTCCTTTTTATTTACAAAATACTATTTATAGATCTATTCTTTTATTTATTAAATTCGTTTATTAACTAATTTTCATTATTTATAAAATGTTGTTTAGAAATCTATCCTTTTAATACAACATTTTATTTAAAAGGTTTCATAAATATTTATTTCAAAATATTTATGTCTTCTTTTTAAAAAAAATACTTTATTACAAAAGATAAATTTACTCTTTTATTTTCCTTTAAAATAAAGACTCATCATTATGTTAACTTTTTAGTAAAATAATTACACCCCAAAATACACTTAAAACATTTCCAAAAAGGTTGCATAAAATAGAAAAGTACAAATACTTTTTTTTAAATAAAATAGTCGTAGAAAATTCCAAAAATCACCTTTACGACCCTTCTCCAAATCAAAGCCATTTTCAAATCCAAAAGGCAAATAATGGTATTTCCAAAATATTATAATGATGCCAATAACTGCCATAGCACTTAACCAATGCTGCTACTACTACCTTTATCACTAAAAAGTTCAACTTTTAACATATATCAACGTCATAGCCAATATAGCCAGCTACCAAACGTTGAGCATTCAATAATTTATAGCATAAATATATAAATGAAATTAAAATTAACAGTGGTGAGGAATCCAGATTCCTCTATAAAATTCTCTAATTTTTGTTTTAAATGCCATTTTCTTTTCAAAGTGGAAATTTAACCAAACCAAACCAATAAATCATTCAAACATGAAAAAAATAATTTATATCTATCATATATCATATAGTATTTATCTAAAGGTGAGTAAGCTCACCAAAATTCCAGTTGACGCTTAAGCGTTCAGGTTTTGATCTAAAATTGTATGACATTCCATTTTAGCTCGAAATTCCACCTGCTCCAAACTTGATGAAACCAATTCCAATGCATAGATATTGCTCCTACGAGCACAATGAAAAAAACCATGTCTTGATTGGACCTCGTATGAAGAAGTTATTCATTTTATAAGAATTAAGTTGATTCTATTAATTAGTTTACAAAATTTATCCACTAATTACCCATCATTAACACTAAATAATTCTTCACCAATATAAAACATGCATGGATGGGTGCATCTGTATCAAAACCCACTCACTGATCATCCTCTCTCCTCATCTCTTCCTCTTTCCTCCACGAAATCACAATCCGACTTTGCTAACGTTTATTTCTTCACGAGCTCCACCTCCCCGACCTAAAAACATGATGCTCAACCCCCTCCATCAATTATCGACCTGAAGC
Organism: Allium cepa; assembly: GCA_030765085.1. NCBI lineage: Eukaryota > Viridiplantae > Streptophyta > Magnoliopsida > Asparagales > Amaryllidaceae > Allium > Allium cepa. Next base: position 1,015,102,294 of record CM060943.1, on the reverse strand, counting down.
CGCGCTTCCCCAAATCCTAAATGTGGTGACTTTCCACATGGTACAGCACCACCTAAAATTTCCACCACACCTTCGTCTTGCCATAAGAAACACGAATCCACACTCCACCTAGCCTATCTCCTCCCTAATTGGCCCAAATTCAAAACCTTAAATTCCACTGTAAATATTTGACCACTCCAAAACACAACCTCACACCCCCCATCTCACATAGATTTGAAGCACACACTCACACGAATTCAATGAATCTTATTTCGTAATTTCTCATTGAGTGTAGTATTTGATTTATTTTTTAAAGGAAAGGGTTTGGTTTTCTTTGTTTATAGGTGTAACATCCCGAAAATTTTGGATATAAAATTTGTTAAATTATTTGAACTTTTGAATTTAAATTTGAGAATTTCAAAAGAAAATAAACTATTGTAGAAAAAAAAATCAATATTGCAAAGTTATATGGAATTAAATAAATGGTGGACGAAATATGCAACAAAACAAGAAATTGTTTAAGCCTTAAAAATAAAATATAAGTTATAGATTAAATGTTAATAAGTTAAATCTTGAATAGAAATAAAATTTAAGAAAATGTATATTGTAATAAAATCACATAATTATTAAAAGTTAACAACTAAAACAAGTTTGCAAGAAAATATACAAACCAGTAAACTAAAATATGTAAGCAAAAGAAAATAAAATAAAATAAAAACAAACACTTTCATTTAGTAAAACAAAAGTAAATTAGTCTTGCAACAAAAATAGTAATAAGACAAAACAGCCACCATTTAGATAAAGATAAGAATAAGATGTACTTATAATAATCAAATCAAACAAGATAACACTTATTAAAATATAAAACATATAAACTGTACATATAAAAGAAAATGCAAGAGAGTAAAACATTCAAACAAAATAATACTTATATAAATCAAACAGCACATTTCTACAAGTACACAGGATAGAAGCATCACAAAACATGCTTACATTAAATGCAAGCCTCTACAAAGAACATACTTTCATTAAATGCATTTACTCTCCAGTAAGAAGAAAATCATTTCAGCAACTTTAAAGCATGGTTGAGCAGAGAAAAAAAAAACTGTACTTGCTTATACTTTTCTCTGTACACCACCTTTCACCTATATGTATACATACACAAAGCCTCACGTTCATTTGTTAAAAACAACTCAAGTATCATTAAAACAATATTAGCAAAGATCTGAAATTAAAAAGAAGAAGATCATCACTTTATATATTACAAGTTGAAAGGCAAATTACTGAAAGAAGAAAAGAGAAGAGGATTGAGCTGCAGTTCAAAGGAAATCAATATATAGCCTCTGTTTAAACATTTGACATGTGAGTAAAATAATCTTTAAAAGCTTAAATTTATTTAAACAGTTTAAACTTCATTTATAAGCTGTTTGTATATGCTTCAGTTTATAAATAGGATTTTGTATGCTCTGCATTTCATCTTCTCTGTATTTATCACAGCACTTGATCATTTATTCAAAGAATTTAATTTATTTACATTGGAACATTGTTAAGTAATAAAAGTCTTCAATCAAACAAGCAGTTAAATCTGTAATCAAATTTTTAAAACTGTTTCAACATGATTTGAAGAAATATCACCACTGTAACTTTGGTTATAGGTAATCAAGAAGAAATTGGATAAATTCAAGTATTATAAAAAGCTAATCCAAGTTAATAGATTAAATTCTTATTACAAATCATGATTTTTACAACAGAAATGAAGATTTCTAGTTGGGTATATACAGAGCAGTTCGAGCATGAACACATATTGGTTTTCTTTGAATTTCTGGTTATAAATCAAATTATAAAAGCTAAAAATTTATTTGTAGCAAGCTTGAACATCATTGATTTTGAGAAAATTATCAGATAATTTTTTCATTGCATAAATTAAACGAACGAGGCCATTCTAGGGTTTTGGGGTAGGATTAGTACGCTGTTATTCACGAGGGGTTTTCATCCTCAACGTGGCAATCTGGCCGATCGCACCGGGGGGAATAGGGGCGTGGCGATGTGTTGAAGGTGAGGTCGAAGATCCATGGTCACCGGAGGCTCGACGTGGTGGGGCGAGGCAGTTTTGTTCTGGTGAGTTCGTGTTGCAGTGTCGAACGAAATGTCGAATTTCGTTCTCGAGTGTTTGGCTTTGAATCGAACTTTGATTTCGAGTATGGGTGTGGTTTGCGACTTGCCGAGGTGGGTGGTGTTCGCCAGAACGGCGGCGAGTCACCGTGCATAAGCACGGCGATGGTTTGGGTGTCAGGAAGTTTTCGCGTTGGCCACTCGAGTTGACTCGAAGTTTTGATCGGGGAAACTGGGGTTAGACTCGAAGGATGACTCGCGTCGTTTTAGTGGAATGTCGAGTAGGTTTCTGGACTTAAAAAAAAATAAAGGAAAATATTTTCCCTCGGGTTAAATTCCTGAGTAACCCGAAGAAAAGGCAAGTATTTCTCGGGGGTGACTCGGAGTAGTTACAGGAGCCACTCAAAACAGTTTGTATTTTGAAGTTTTCTACTTTTCAACAATTTTAAATAAAACCCAAGTTTTAAAATAAGGAGATGATTTAAGTTTTAAATAATTAAAGTTTAAATAAAGGATTTTCAAAATGATTAAGTTTTAAATTTATTTAATCCAGATACATTATTTTACAAAATTGTTTAATAAATAAATAATGTAGTTTAAAAACATAATTAAGGTAAATAATTGTTATTAATCAATGATTTTGAAAAGAAATTAAGAATGATTTACAAACTGGTAATTAAATTGATAAAAAAAATTAAGTGTTTAAATAAATTTGTAAGTAAGAATTTGTAAATTTTGAAACAATAAATTGAGTAATCAAAATTTAGTTTATTTATCCAAATTCTTATCATTAAATTAAATTAATTTAGTGGTAAATTTATTTAAATCACATTTGGAAGTAATTAACTATTGTTGTTAACTTATATTGATATCTCTGTTCTGTTTGTAAATTCTGTATGATGTAATTGCCATGTTATTGCACTGTGATTATGATTTGTTCTGTATTGATGTGAAAACCCTGTTGTCCGTAAAACGGCATTTAAACTTCGATGCGACAGGGAATCGGATTTCAGTTGGTTATCCGAAACCCACATCGAACCTGTGAATATTTGTGAATGACATCCACATGTTTTTAAAATTTGACACTCACTATTTGAATTAGCCGGGAAAGGACCTTTGTGTCATATAACCCATTTCGAATATGTGATTCGACGTTATGGATAGCATTTGAAGACCGGTGTTGAAGACCGGGTATTTGCGAGAGCGATAGGATGACCTGTCGATTGACTCTGCACCGAGTTGCTCCGGTATAGAGTTCTCCATATGTGATGGGGAATCCGATCAGGATTGTGGATATCCGGATTGCAAGGACTTCTTTGGAAGTGCCTTCGGTTCTGTTCGAACCCAGAACAGACTTGTATGGATTGTATGTCTGACATTACAAATTGAGATAAAAAGCCGATTTCTTTCAAATATATTTCTGTTGGTGGCGGATAATTTATTCTCTTAGCTTAACACCCTTCTTTGAGACGTACGAGCTCAGAGGTTATGTAGTTGAAGGTTATCAGCAATATATTCCCAATTTGGTAATGTGACATGCTGAGTGTTGCTGTGAAATGATCATTGTGTTGATCATTTGTGATAGGATCATTTATTTGATCGTCTATCTTGGTGATCATTTCTATGATCATTTGTTGACCCAAAGCACAACTTTTGTATAAAGCGTGTTTTTGTGGACGTGACTTCGTCGGACCTCACACCCCGAAATGGTCGAAACAGGAAAGATGCAGCAAGGTTATTGGGGGTAGCACCCCTTACGGTATGTACATTTCCTTCTGGATAGAAGTGGTATCATGGTATGGAGCCCAGATACTTAACTTATGTTGATATCGCAGATATATATATATGATTTTGTGATTTGTTGCTGGGGCCCCGGTTAAAGGTTGGTTACGACCGGGAGATGGCATACTCGTGTCAGTAGTTACCCAGTTAGGGGTAACCCGGCCTTGTGTTGGCAGAGATCCGGTTTGGTTCTCGGGGACGTCCTTCCAGAGGCGTTCTCATGTGGCAATGGGAAGTTCCTTGGCCTGACCATTTGTTGGAAATCCAATTCCCAATACGAAACCCTGTACGGTTTTAGTTGTAGAACCTGTCATTTACTTATATTGGTCACCACTGTTTAGATGGTAGCTATAGTAGGCATACGATAATGGTCGTATGTTGGCTAAGATTAATATTCTATTTTCGAAATGATTTACTTCACTATGCACTAGTATAATATCAAAGAATTCTTTTCTCGTACCAAGCATATTTAACTATCATAAGAAGAAATCTCCCCCAATTCTGCGTTTGCATTGTGTGTGTGGCGGGAGGTCTTATGGTAGTTCCATTTTTAAAAGCATTCCGAAAATTCTTTTATAAATCTTGTTTTATTTAAATGCAACTGTTTTGTTTACTCATACCAGTCCCATGACTGATCCGGAGTTTATTGTTTTCTTTCCTAAACTCTGGGTGCCCATTATTTCCACACGGGCAGCCTAGTAGCAGGTTTCTATATTTTGGAGTAGCAGTATTTTGGAGCTCTCATCTTGGAGCTATCTTAGGAGCTATTGGAGATTTCAGGTGTTAGCTTTTGGGAGTTCGTTATCATCTCTCTCATTTGAGAACTTTTGGATATATGTTCACTGTTGTATTATCATGATGTTGTATTTGGAGTTGTAGTGTATGTATTATGTACTCTGTTGCAGTATGGATATTATGTTGATGTTGTAACAGTGATGTTATTTATGATATTGATTCTGTTCCGCTGTTTTATATTCATCTAATTGTTGTTATAAGCTCCGGCGATGCAAAATTTGGTGTTGTTTACCGAACATCGAGTTTGGGTCGTCACAAGTGGTATCGGAGCTGTTGGTTGAGTAAGAACTTTAGCTACGGAGTATAACACATTAGATGGCTCATTAGAGATAGGGTGAAGTATACCCTAGAATGAGTATAACCAAGACTGAAACTTTAAATTTTCTTAGTCTGTTTATTTTTACTGCTGATATTCCTTAAGATATCTCGTCTGTATATCTAAATCAATTTTCTTACTAATTTCAGATAGTGAAAATGAGTGGACGCAGAGGAAGAGTTAGGGGTCAAGGCAATGCTGCAGCACCAAATCAAACTCCCTCAGCCGCAGAAGCAGTAATAGAAATTCAACAGCAGCCGGACTTGGCTGATTTATATAAGAAGTTTGAAAAGCTTGGGGGAAAACCATTCATTGGCAAAGAGTCAATTATTGACGCTCAAGCTTGGGTAAGATTGTGTGAAAAGATTTTAAAGGGCTAAAACTGCAGGATGAGCAGAAAAGACTTATAGCTTCTTGGCAACTCCAAGGAGAAGCTTCAGCTTGGTGGGAAACCATTATTATAGATGAACCCGAGGAGGAATTTACTTGGGATCGTTTTAAGGAAGTGTTTGAGAAACGTTACATGCCATCGGTGGGAGTTTCCAGAATGTATCAGGAATTTCTGGATTTGAAACAAGGAAGTTTGTCGTTTGAAGAATACTTGAATAAATTCAGTGAACTATCTCGGTTTGGCCCGGAATTGCTAAACACACCTCTTAAGAAACATGAAAGGTTTATCCGGGGAATGAACCAGAAATATCATGGAAGAATGACAGGTCATGTTAAAGAATCTTTTTCGGATTTAGTAGATATGGGTTACAGATACGCTACCCTTGATATACAAGAAGCAACTATGGAGAAAGGTAATTCAGGTAGTCAGAATTATAAAAAGCAAAAATTCGGAGGCAAGAAACCTTGGCAAGGCAATGAAAAGAAGAGAAGCATTCAAGGAAGCGCAACAGAAAATGTCACTTGTTACAACTGCAAAGAGAAAGGCCACTATTCAAATGACTGCCCAAAACCGAAGAAACCTGCTAGAGAATGTTACAATTGTCATAAACCGGGACATTTAGTTAAAGATTGCCCAGTGATGAAGCCAGCGCAGGTGGCAAAAGTTTACACGATAAAGGAGGACCCCTCATCTTCAAAAGCTGACAAAGGGAAAAGTGTTTTGGAAGGTAACCTTACTATTAATAATAGAACTGTTAGAGTTTTATTTGATACAGGAGCTTCACATAGCTTTATCTCCCAACAAACCGTAAATGAATTGGGACTTGAAACTAAATTTGCTAACGATCTTATTTGCGTGAAAAATCCAGTTGGAGGTCCCGCAAATCTTAGTTCATATCGTAAGAGGGTTCCTATTTCATATGCTAGCTATAAATTTCCTATCAACCTTTATGTCCTCGAATTTAATGAATTTTAAATCTTACTCGGTATGAACTGGTTATCGAGATACGATGCTATATTGGAGTGTAGTAATCGGACAGTTTTAATCAAAACAAGCCTTGGAAATTTTATTGAAATCTCTTATGAGGATCCAAGTCCAAGGAGAGATAGGTTGATGTATACTTTGGGAAATCTTGAACCTACTTTGCAGTCTATACCTGTTGTTCGGGATTTTTCCGACGTATTTGAAGAAGTGAAATCTTTACCTCCTCATCGAGAAACAGAATTCCGAATCGATCTTGTACCTAATACTCGTCCTGTTGTCCACGCAAGTCGCAGGATGGCACCCAGGGAAAAGATTGAATTGGTTCATCAAACCGATGAGCTACTAGCAAAAGGATTAATTCGACCCAGTGTTTCTGAATGGGGCTCAACCGTCGTATTTGTTGCTAAATCAGACGGATCTTTGAGATTATGTGTAGATTACCGCGATCTAAATAAACAAACTCTCAAAAATAAATTTCCACTGCCCAGAATTGATGATCTATTCGACCAACTCCATGGCGCTCGTTTCTTTTCAAAAATGGATCTAGCTCAGGGATTCCATCAATTACGAATCGCCGAAGATTGTGTCCATTTGACTGCTTTCAGAGGTCCTAATATGTTCTATGAATGGTTAGTTATGCCTTTCGGGCTAACCAATGCTCCAGCATACTTCGTAGATCTTATGACTCGTGTGTTTCGGGAAGTTCTGAATAAATTTGTGCTTGTATTCATTGATGATATTTTGATCTATTCTAAGACTAAAGAAGAGCATGCCGAACATCTTAAAATCGTATTGGAAATATTGAGGAGAAATGTTCTATTTGCAAAATTTTCCAAATGCCACTTCTGGGTCAATGAAGTCAAATTCCTTGGCCATATTGTTAATGAAGAAGGAATTTCAGTAGATCCTAGCAAAATTTCCGCTATTCTTGATTGGAAACAACCCACAACTCCAAGAGAAGTTCGAAGCTTTTTGGGTTTAGCAGGCTATTACCGGAAATTCGTTCAAGATTTTTCTAAGTTGGCTAGTCCGCTGACTAAGTTAACAATGAAAAATGCAAAGTTCATTTGGGCTCCAGAATGTGAAGAAGTTTTTCAAGAGTTGAAAAAGAGATTGACCACTGCTCCTGTTCTCACTATTGTTAACGGGAACCGAGGCCTATCTGTTTATACTGATGCATGTGGTGAAGGGGTAGGTGCAGTATTGATGCAAAATGGAAAGGTGGTTGCCTACGCGAGTAGACAATTACGTCCACACGAGAAGAACTACCCAACGCACGATTTGGAACTCTTGGCTGTTGTTTTCGCTTTGAAAATATGGCGACATTATCTTCTGGGTAAGAATCTTTTCAGCTTTCCTAACAATTTATGAACTAGCTTAACTAAAGAAATATGCCTAATAAACTCTCTTTGTTTTAGGTGAAAAATTCGAATTATTCACCGACCATAAATCCTTGAAATATCTTTTCACCCAGAAGGATCTGAATCTGCGACAACAACGTTGGTTGGAATTTATGGCATCTTATGACTTAGATATTCTGTATACACTCGGAAAGGCCAATGTGGTTGCCGATGCTTTAAGCAGAAGTTATGTTGTTCTCGCATATCTAGTTATCACTCCTACTCTTCTTAAGAGGATCGCGAGCAAGCAAACTGAAGACAAGTTTCTTCGAGAAATGCATAGAAGAATAGATCGAGGAGAGGATACTAGTTTTGAGATAGATAATAGAGAAGTTATAAGGATGAAGGGCAGAATTTGTGTCCCTGACATTCCAGAATTGAAACGTGAAGTATTGGACGAATGCCACAAGTCCAAATTCAACATCCATCCAGGAGTCAACAAAATGTGTCGAGATGTTAAAAGAACATTCTGGTGGAAAACAATGAAGAGAGACATATCTATTTATGTGAGTCGCTGTGCTACTTGTCAGCAAATCAAGAGCGACCAAAAGAAAGTGGCCGGTTTACTTCAACCTTTGGAAGTACCGAAATGGAAGTGGGATCAGGTATCGATGGATTTCATCGACGGATTGCCACGAACCAAGAAAGGCAATGAAGCGATTTGGGTTATTGTGGATCGTCTAACCAAAAATGCTCATTTCATTCCAGTTAAATCTACTCGGACTGCAGCAAGCTTGGTAGGTATTTATATAAAGGGAATTGTTCGCCTCCATGGTATTCCCAGTAGTATAGTGAGCGATCGTGATCCGATCTTCACTAGTAGATTTTGGGAGGCTTTCCAAGACGCTTTGGGAACGAAATTAAATTTCAGTACTGCTTATCATCCGCAATCTGATGGACAGACTGAGAGAGTTAACCGAATTCTAGAAGACCTACTGCGTGCTTGTGTTCATGATTTTGGTGGTTCTTGGGAGGACCATTTGCATCTGGTTGAATTCTCATATAACAACAGTTATCAGGCCAGTATTGAAATGGCTCCTTCTGAAGCTTTATATGGTCGTCCGTGTCGATCACCTACATGCTGGATCGAATCAGGTGACAGACTTGTTCTTGGACCGGATATGATAAAAGAAGCCACTGAGAAGGTAAATTTTATTCGAAAGAAGTTTTTAACTGCCCAGAGCCGTTAGAAGAGCTACTATGACCGTCGAAGGAGAAATTTAGAATTTCAAGTTGGAGATTCTGTATTTCTGAAAGTATCTCCGATGCGGGGTGTATTGAGATTCGGGAAAACTGGAAAGTTGGCACCGCGTTATATTGGTCCTTTTCCTATTCTGGAAAGGATTGGTCCTCTAGCATATAGAGTGCAGTTACCCAGCTGGTTGTCTGGCGTACATGATGTGTTCCATATTTCTAATCTTCGGAAGTATGTGCACGATCCAGATGATATTATTGAAGAAGCTGCTCAGCAGGATCTTGAAATCACTCCCAACTTGGCAGTTAGAAGGGAAGCGATAAAAATTGTTGATCGTGATGAGAAGCGATTGAGGAACAAAATTGTGAAACTGGTCAAAGTTAAATGGAGTGGCGATCCAAAGGACTGTACTTGGGAGACCGAAGATAATATGAAGAAATCATATCCCAAATGCAGAATTGACATATCGACTTAAAACTGTAAGTCATTTCCTTGTTTCTGAATTCGTATATTATTTGTTTACGTTTCTCTCTCTTTCAATTTCGAGGACGAAATTTTCTAAAGGAGGGGATATTGTAACATCCCGAAAATTTTGGATATAAAATTTGTTAAATTATTTGAACTTTTGAATTTAAATTTGAGAATTTCAAAAGAAAATAAACTATTGTAGAAAAAAAATCAATATTGCAAAGTTATATGGAATTAAATAAATGGTGGACGAAATATGCAACAAAACAAGAAATTGTTTAAGCCTTAAAAATAAAATATAAGTTATAGATTAAATGTTAATAAGTTAAATCTTGAATAGAAATAAAATTTAAGAAAATGTATATTGTAATAAAATCACATAATTATTAAAAGTTAGCAACTAAAACAAGTTTGCAAGAAAATATACAAACCAGTAAACTAAAATATGTAAGCAAAAGAAAATAAAATAAAATAAAAACAAACACTTTCATTTAGTAAAACAAAAGTAAATTAGTCTTGCAACAAAAATAGTAATAAGACAAAACAGCCACCATTTAGATAAAGATAAGAATAAGACGTACTTATAATAATCAAATCAAACAAGATAACACTTATTAAAATATAAAACATATAAACTGTACATATAAAAGAAAATGCAAGAGAGTAAAACATTCAAACAAAATAATACTTATATAAATCAAACAGCACATTTCTACAAGTACACAGGATAGAAGCATCACAAAACATGCTTACATTAAATGCAAGCCTCTACAAAGAACATACTTTCATTAAATGCATTTACTCTCCAGTAAGAAGAAAATCATTTCAGCAACTTTAAAGCATGGTTGAGCAGAGAAAAAAAAAAAACTGTACTTGCTTATACTTTTCTCTGTACACCACCTTTCACCTATATGTATACATACACAAAGCCTCACGTTCATTTGTTAAAAACAACTCAAGTATCATTCAAACAATATTAGCAAAGATCTGAAATTAAAAAGAAGAAGATCATCACTTTATATATTACAAGTTGAAAGGCAAATTACTGAAAGAAGAAAAGAGAAGAGGATTGAGCTGCAGTTCAAAGGAAATCAATATATAGCCTCTGTTTAAACATTTGACATGTGAGTAAAATAATCTTTAAAAGCTTAAATTTATTTAAATAGTTTAAACTTCATTTATAAGCTGTTTGTATATGCTTCAGTTTATAAATAGGATTTTGTATGCTCTGCATTTCATCTTCTCTGTATTTATCACAGCACTTGATCATTTATTCAAAGAATTTAATTTATTTACATTGGAACATTGTTAAGTAATAAAAGTCTTCAATCAAACAAGCAGTTAAATCTGTAATCTGAAATCATGGATTTTAGAAACGTTTTCATTCATGTAATTGAAAACAAGAATCATAAAAATCAAATTTCAAAAAAATTTGGGTTTTCCTGTTGTTTTCAACATTTCAAAAGAAAACGTACTTTAAATTCACTCAAATAAAACTCAAAACATCAAAACTAAGCTAAACAAACAAAGTTTGTTCAGATTATAGAGCCAGATAAGTTTCCAATGAAAAGGAATTGGAACTTTAACAGGTTTCTTTTTCTTTTTAAGCAACCTGGGACTGAACAGAGGTTATGTCTGTAGATCGAACATGTACATCTTCTCTAACCTATAAACATATACAAATTCGCATGTATGTAAATATTTCACAATTAATTTCAAACATCACCTCAAAACAACTCATAGAGCTTCAAGTTTGGTAAGAGATTTACTCACCTGGAAGTATGAAGGAAGAGGAGCAGATTTTTAGATTTGAAACTGCAGTTGTTTTTCCCTTCTTCCTTTAATCTCTCTTTTTCTTTCTCTGTTTTGTTGAATTATTGTTTGTTTGTTCAGTTTTGTTTAAGTTTTTAATTTTGTTTACCTCAGACTTTCTTAGTTTTGATGTTTTAATGAATGAACAAGTTTGAAGAGTTGATATCTACATGAAGAGAAGGCAGAGGAGAGGTATGTTCTGGTGTAGCTTGTTTATATTTTTTTTCCTTATTTTATTTTATGGTGGCTGATGATATCTTATTTCGGCTGATAATATTGTTTTGGTTTACTAGATATCTTGCATTAATTGCTTTGTCTTGCATACTACTACACATACATACCTACATGTTGACTAGCAGATGTTTTTGGTGGCTGAAGTGATATCCATTAAATGCCTATGCTTATTTAAACTTGGCTGATAATCTTGCTTGGTAGCTGATGAATATATTATATGTACTAAAGAAGATCTTGCATTAATTACTTTGCCTTACTTTGTTTTATCATTTTGCCTAGACTTACTTTATACTCTATGCAGATTTTCATTTCGTTTGATAGTTTATTTTGGTGGCTGATATGGTGTGCTAAAGATACTCATATTAATTACCTTTGTCTTGTTTTATATTTCATGTTTTATGTATTTTATTTCTTTATTTCTTTTGCTCATGTCATACTTCATTTTTATAACTTCTTTTGCAAGCTTCATGGATATTTTTGTTTTACTTTGCAAGTTAATTCATACTTAACTATACATTTTTGTTCCATTGCTTTCTAATTTAAATAATTTTCTATTTAAATTATGCTGTTAAATTTTAGTTAATGTACTTACTCACTATTTTATAGACTATCTCATTTGTTTACTTACTTTTTTACAAAACTATATGTTTATTTGTTTGAATACTTTAGTCTATTGTATTTGTTATATCACTTAAATACTTGAGTATATTTTTATTTGTTTGAATCTTAACTAAGTGTATTTATTTTTATTATTTTTGTAGTACATTTTGTTCTTTACATTACTTATAAATCCAAATTCAATTTAATTCAAATACATTCTTCCAGTAATCCAAAATTTAACTAACATCTTATATTAATTACCAATTATTTTTATAGTTTTTATCCAAAAAATTAAATTAAAATATCAATTTAAACTTAACAAATTCGAGATCGTTACACCTTGCATCGACACACAGTCTTACTTATCAAGATAGAGACGAGTTCTCATACCTCAGAATTTTGTGTTAAATATGAAAAGAATACTTTCCATACCACCATAATTTAAAACGGTCGTTGATGGAAACCAACTATGTTTCCTTTTATAATATTCCTTTCTATAAATCTCTTTTATATTTACAGACTCCTTTTATAAATCCCAAAATCATTTATAAAATTTCTTCTAGACATCTCCCTTTACAAAACTCCAAATTATAAATCCCATATAGTTATTACAGATCTTCGGTTTCAAGATACGACTAAATACTTTCCATAAAACGGTCATTCCATATATTACTATAAATCTACAAATGTGATTTATTATTTCAATGTATAAAAGTGATATAACTTTCCTTTTTTTATAAAATATTATTTATAAAACTGTATTTTATTATAGAAACACCATTTATAAATTTATTTTTTATTTACAAAATACCATTTATAAATCTATTCTTTTATTTATTAAATTCGTTTATTAACTAATTCTATTATTTATAAAAGGTTGTTTAGAAATCTATCCTTTTAATACAACATTTTATTTAAAAGGTTTCATAAATGTTTATTTCAAATATTTACGTCTTTTTTTTAAAAAAACTTACTTTATTACAAATGATAAATTTCCCCTTTTATTTTCCTTTAAAATAAAGACTCATTATTATGTTAACTTTTTAGTAAAATAATTACTCCCCAAAATACATTTAAAACATTTTCAAAAAGTTTGCAGAAAATAGAAAAGTACAAATACTTTTTTTAAATAAAATAGTCGTAGAAAATTCCACCTTTACGACCCTTCTCCAAATCAAAGCCATTTTCAAATCCAAACGGCAAATAATGGTATTTCCAAAATATTATAATGATTCCAATAACTGCCATAGCACTTAACCAATGTTGCTACTACTACCTTTATCTAAAAAAGTTCAACTTTTAACATATATCAACGTCATAGCCAATATAGCCAGCTACCAAACTTTGAGCCTTCAATAATTTATAGCATAAATATATAAATGAAATTAAAATTAACAGTGGTGAGGAATCCAGATTCCTCTATAAAATTCTCTGATTTTCATTTTAAATGCCATTTTCTTTTCAAAGTGGAAATTTAACCAAACCAAACCAATAAATCATTCAAACATGAAAACAATAATTTATATCTATCATATATCATATAGTACTTATCTAAAGGTGAGTAAACTCACCAAAATTCCGGTTGACGCTTAAGCGTTCAGGTTTTGATCTAAAATTGTATGACATTCCATTTTAGCTCGAAATTCCACCTGCTCCAAACTTGACGAAACCAATTCCAATGCATAGATATTGCTCCTACGAGCACAATGAAAAAAACCATGTCTTGATTCGACCTCGTATGAAGAAGTAATTCATTTTATAAGAATTAAGTTGATTCTATTAATTAGTTTACAAAATTTATCCACTAATTATCCATCATTAACACTAAATAATTCTTCACCAATATACCAATATAAAACATGCATGGATGGGTGCATCTGTATCAAAACCCACTCACTGATCATCCTCTCTCCTCATCTCTTCCTCTTTCCTCCATGAAATCACAATCCGACTTTGCTAACGTTTATTTCTTCACGAGCTCCACCTTCCCGACCTAAAAACATGATGCTCAACCCCCTCCATCAATTATCGACCTGAAGCCGTGCTTCCCCAAATCCTAAATGTGGTGACTTTCCACAAGGTACTGCACCACCTAAAATTTCCACCACACCTTCGTCTTGCCATAAGAAACACGAATCCACACTCCACCTAGCCTATCTCCTCCCTAATTGGCCCAAATTCAAAACCTTAAATTCCACTGTAAATATTTGACCACTCCAAAACACAACCTCACACCCCTCATCTCACATAGATTTGAAGCACACACTCACACGAGTTCAATGAATCTTATTTCGTAATTTCTCATTGAGTGTAGTATTTGATTTATTTTTTAAAGGAAAGGGTTTGGTTTTCTTTGTTTATAGGGAAGGAAAAATGGAAAGATGAGAGGGAAAATAAAAGCAAGAATGGGAGAGTGAAAAGCAGGGAGGTAGGTAGAGGAATTTCATTATTGAGGTGCATAATAAAATTAGAAGCATTTTAAATTGAAAATATTATATGTATTTTTTTGTGAAAGGTTTATATTAGCGCTGTATTTTTTTGTTTTAGCTTATCTTATTTTTGTATTTCATGATCTCAATTGTTTGAAAAGCAGCAAGCAAGGAAGTAGGTAGAGGAATTTAATTATTGTGGTGCACTATAAAATTAGAAGTCAATACCAACACATGAACATCCAAAATATATTCCCATTAATTCTCTATTCACAAGTACGTGCTTTCTTTGTTCATAGGTATATGTGTATGTGTAAATATATTTTTTGCTTAAATGTATTCCCTACATATCAAACTATTTTGTAATTTTATGCACCTTCATTATTGATTTGATTACAATTCTTTATTTTAATTCTCTTATTCACACTATTAATTTTCATACCTAAACATGCATATGTAATAGTTGATATAATCAATTGAACTGTCTGCATTGTAACATAAAATATGAACCACCATTTGACTTTCTAAATTAAATCATCATTTTCACTACTCCATTTTTATCTACAAGAAAATGCTCAATGAAAGGTTACCATAAATGCGCACAAATGGTTATTAGGAAATAATTATGCAAGCTTTTGCTCTCATTTTATAACCTTCACAATGTACACATGATTCATTCTTCGTAAGCACAATGATCATTTTTTCCTACCTATTTTGGTTGTTTTAAGTTTTTTCCTATCTATACTCTAACATATAGTTTAATAACAATGTAAAAGGAACTCAAGTAACTATTACATTCATAATATATTATTATTATTTTGATGAAAGAGTGGTCCTCTTAAGAGGAGAGCACTATTATCTTATTACCTAAAAATAGAATCAATACAACAGTTTGTTGGCCATAATCAATTACAAGAGCGGTATATCATCACTATGATGATCCAATAAAAGTTTCAATGAAGCAGAGAACAAATATTACAATAACAAATATTACAAATATTACAGGGTGCTGAGACAGAGAAGCACATGGGGTATCACGACCTGGAACATTGCAGTAGAGTTATCACGATCTGGGCGAAAGGCAAAGCTGCTGGAGGGTGAAACAATGAAGCGATGTGTCCTTAGTGTGTGGCTGATTAGAGGGAAATGAGAAGCACGTTGCACATGAAATTGCAGTAAGATAATTAGAGCCGAGCAAATTGAATATGTCAATGTATTAAGCCATATGTTAAGATGTATTATTCTAGCAAATGGATGTGCATTGAGAAGAACTGATGGTCCAAGCGGGCATATTCTTAGTTTGAGTATTGGAAGTGCATTCGCCGTGCGGTGCACAATTACTATGCTGTGGCCTAAATCCTGAAGCCTGCAGAGGCATGATGCTTCTGCTAAGACAAGTCTGCAGAGACAAGGTGACCGGGTAAATAATCGTGCCAGGTGATGAAACTAAGTTGAGTGCTGTGCAAGAGTTGAGAGGTGATCAGGTATTCCTTAATTGCATGCGCATGCGTAGAGAGGAGAACCTGTTATGGCCTGATAAAGGTGAACTAGTGTGCTACAGCTCAATACAAAACTGGCAGGGGCAGTAGGACAAGGCAGGGATAGAACCTAGCAGGTGCATTGGATGTGCATGGACTTGAGAGGGAGATGATGGCGAATGACAGCCTGAGGTGAGAAAAAAATATATTATATATTTATATGCATAATATATTATTATATGAGATTTTTTGCTTTTTTTTGGAGCAAAACTTATTCTGTAAGAATTTTATATGTTAGCATAATTTCCATGATAAATGCTAATAGTTGAGCATTTTGTATGTCTTCGTGTGTAATTATTTCCATGACTCCAAATGTACACTTTAGCACGTGCTACAAATTTTCTCCAAGAAATGTGTATAATTCTAAATTTTTTTGCAGACAAGCACATGATTCATATGAATTTTCAAACAAATGTACCTAAATTTGTTAAAATTGCATATGGGTCACATTTTAGAAGTTTGACTAACATGTTAACTAGCTGCTAACATCATAATGAAATCAATGGTTGTGGTTTGATTTAATAGGTTACATGTACACATTTCATGTTTTACGAATTTTTTGATGATTTACAAATTACAAATGGACATTTACAGCTGATTATTCTCTACTGTAGGTATAGTTAGTGTTATATTTTTATACCTTTTGAATATGTTAATATGTGATCTACAAGACTGCAACTTAACTAATGCTAGTGTGAACTAATTGTAACACAAGATGCATTTTGTTTGTGTTTTGTAGGTTCATGTTATGATTTAAATTGTTTACTATTGGAGATGTTTTGCTTTAAGAAGTGTGACCAAGTATGCTAGAATTCAACTTATTCTTATTTTTCTATGTCATTGGAGACATTATTCTAATTACATTGTAGATAAAGGACTAACATTATTTCGGAAGCCATCAGATTCATATAAAAAGAATATATGGTGGAATGGGCGCGTACGGTATTTATATAACTGTATTTCCTTGATTTATGACAAAAATTCATCCGTCCTGCATTATTTCTGAATCACTATAATTGCTTTGATATAATTTGGTTTGTATGACCTAAAGTATGCTTGAAAGTGAAATCTTAGGATTTATAAATGGAATCCAGATGTTTGAATTTAATATTAACTATGAGTTATACTTTTCCTTTTTCTATTTATTTTTTTGGGCTTCTATTTGTCATTATAGCTCATAAGTACTATGCCCAATTTATTAAAATCTGGATGAAGCACCAATGATGGTTTACATGGACTATTAGTGCAACAATTGTTGTCCTTTATCACGAATTGAAAAAAGGGGGAATTATTTTAAAGGACAAAAATTTGTATATTTTTTGCCTCAAGGACACGACCTCAATATTTTTACCACAAGGACAAACATTCGTTTAAAAATTATTCATAAGGACAAACATTTTTCAAAATTATTCATAAGGACAACAAAACTGCTACCAAGCTAAAACTGATACCTCAAAACTGCTACCGATAACTACAAACTGATACCTAAAAACTGCTATCAATAACTAAAAACTGATATCTACAGAAAGTTGTCCTTCAGGATAAAATATTGAAGGTCTGTCCTTGAGGATAAAAAGCTGTGAAATTTTGTACTTGACAATAATTTCCTGTTGAAAAAATATTACTTGTACCAAATTTTTTTCATATAAAACTCATATAATTCATATAAAGTATTTCCTATCACGTCGTTTTAACTTCCCCTTCCACACGTGAGCCAAACATCATATTTAGAGATTATTTTCTTTCCACACGCATTGGTATGTTACGGATATTGCTAATCAAGAAATAGGACATAAATAAGAAATGATAAAATTTACTGGAATCTATTTTCAAAAATTTAACTATAAAATTTGTTATCAAATAATACACAACGTCACATCTAGGTAGTTTCTAATAAAACGAGTTAGTAACATATTTGAAAGCATACCAAGTTTTATGTATCACTTCAAACATGTTAGTTAACCGATTTCACATTAAACATGCTAGTAAGAATATTAATGTAAAGGAAAAATCAAAATATATACACCAGCATTAAATAGTTTTATACTTCAGAAATTCTTGAGGGTTTTACGAGGAAAGGAGTATCAAGAGAAGTGCAATCTATATGGTGGGGAAAAAAATTCTTTATATGTTAATATGGTGATTATTTACTTTTTAAAAGAGAGATAATGAAAGTTTTCTAAGTTTCAAACTATAAGAAATTCTGATATTAATATTTGTTACATTTCTCTAGATATCGATATAATAATTGATTACCTTTTTTACCCATTTACCTATTTCTTAAAATAACTTATTCTCATTCACATTTCGATAAACAGTTGATTTTAGCCTATACACACATAAAAAATGTAACATTACGATTCAAAAAATCTTGCAAACGATGTTTTTTAATTCCAATTCATCATGCATACGTGCATCGCGCATGCCAAAATACTCGTGTGTGTACAAACATACATATACATACACACACATAATACGCACATGCATACATACATACATACACTAGTGTGAACCCGTGCTTCGCACACGGTTGTAGTAAAATATTGCAGTTGCATAGGCTATATCCAAATATATACGAATTGTAATATAATGCTAATGAAAAAAAAATTGTTGAACAATAGTGTTTCGTCATTAACAATGGATAAAGAGGAGGTGTGAAGCAACTTTTATACTATAGCATCAAAGGCAGGTTAGAATTTGAAGTTGAAGTAAAAGGAATGAAGTCGAACCTATCATCGCATAAGCTAAGCATGAAATTAACAAAAAACATAAGTTGCATCCAATATGCTAGAAATGTATAAGCCCAAAAAAGAATGCCAATGGAAAGAAGTAACAACGAGTCATTATTTCATTAGAATGCTCAAAATTACATTTTAACTCACGACCAAGCTATCTAGTATATACAAAACAAAAAAATTCATTACATTGTTTATTGCTTGCAGTTTCAATCATGACCATAAAAGGTGACCTTTTTTTGGCTTTGAAAGTATTGAATTATATATTTTTAAAACCTTACACAAACCATATAAAACTGAGAATGATTTCATTGAGAACTAAGGATAAAAAATGCATTCAACTTCTCTTTAAACTTTGTCCAACCGAAGGTAAAACTTTACCAGTTGCTCTTTACTGGTTGCACGTAAAGATTCTCACCAACGAAACCTTTAATTCGTGGCATTAAAAATGTCATTAATCCTTGATACTCACATAATGCAAATAATTTTTTATGATTGTACAATAGTAGACACATAAATGGACATGTAAAATTTTGAACCTGTTGTTAAAGTTCTACATCCAACCCTGTAAAACAATAGTGAAGCATAATAAGTAACCTTTGGTTATAAATGGTTGACATTTTAAACGACTGCATATCAAATGGAAATACATATGATAAATATATTATATTTAGAAATATCATGATAACATCTACTTTAGGTTGTCTTATAGGTTTACAGAAACATATAGATCATAATTTAATAAAAAAATTATGCAACCACAGGATAAACATGATGCATGAAGTAATTATTACCTCACAAAGAATGGAGTTTCCTATTTGGAATTATTGTTTATATCGAAATATTACAAAAATAGCATGACATAAGTTGAAAATGGTGATTAAAACGATAAAACATGTTTTAAATAATTTTTTAATATAAAGAAAAGACATGAGGAAAACTATTTAATGCTAAAAGATGTTGTTTAGTTTCATTTATATGAGGTATAATTATAAAAAAAATTATTATTTAGTGTACGATGGCAAACTTTTATTTCAAACATAAAGCCAAAACGTAGAATCATAATAGCAGTAGCAAAAAGTAAAATCATAACAACAATAGCAATTTATCAGTTAGGCAGTACCTAAGCCAAAAGTGAAGCAAGCTATAATAGTCTCAAAGAAGTCGACATATTAATAGGCATGTATGGTTCTTCATTTATAGGAAGAAACGTTATACTATAGTTTGTATATGGAAAATTCTATTCAAATGAACCAATCTATCCGATGACACAATAATGGATTCACGTGATGGATGGATGCAGTGACAATTTAGATTATGATTTTCAGTGAACATTATATGAAAGTTTGTATGCCTATACTATCTGCCCAACTCATAGTTCCTCGCTGTTCACATGTTTGTCGGGTTTTATTTTGTGCTCGTTGGGATTATTCGATGCTAGCTTGGTTTGTCCAAATTCTAGCAATAAATATTTTACCAGCTGTAACGTCCCGCCTTTTTGCACATTTTAAATCGACACACGTGCTAATTCAAAGCACACGGAAGGGCGGATTGTTATGGGGAAATAAGAAAAACAAGCAAGAAATAAAAAAAAATAGAATCTCACAACGGAAGGATAAAATATAATAATCAATATACAGTTCAAAAAAATGTTTACAAAATATTTGATTTTACTTATACAATATATATCAGAGTTACACATACTATAGAATAATAATTATGCAGCGGAATAACATGGTGTAGTGGAATAATATAGTAGATAATAGTACTACAAATCTTCGTCTTCATGCTCCAAAATAAAATCTTCAAATCCTGAAACGCTCGGACTGACCCGAGCGAATTGATAAGACAAAACACTCGAATCGGAACTAAAAGATCTTATGTAAGTTAAATCAACAGGAATAAATATGAGTGCAGTAACTCAAGAGATGCTCGGGATTTACATCTCCTAAGGATCCGTTAAACTATTTACTATGTACTATATTGCGCTATTATAATAGTGTCTAATTGTAAAATAAACTTACTTTTAAATAGCGTTAAGGGGTTACCCATATAGCCCTTAACACAAAATATATTCCCATAGTCTATACAGTACCGTAATCTCCCCCGTACTAAGCGTCGTCAGAGGGCACTCCATAGGTATGGTACAAAACCAAAATCGTATAAGGCGTGCTAGGGTAGGTGACACGGCACAACTAGGCAATGTCAGGGTAGATATACCAATTGCTATCCGGGCTGGTGGGAACGCGTAGTAGCTACTACCTCCCACCTCGGACAAACTTCCCCTAAAATCAAAGAAATCAAAAGTGGCCACCGAATCAATCCAAAGTCAGAGTATAATATCGAAGAGGAGTATCCGATAAAGGGCGTTAACCCCCGTGGCCCGAGAATCGCTCCTGTTTTAGCCACCTTATGCCAACTCACGGAAGTTGGGTCCACGTATTTACCTCAGAGGAAACGCCGCCACCATCCTACTTCATTCTGGTTGTTAAAGTGGTTTTCGGAGTTGGCAGAGAGTATGACAACTTCCGATCCCAGTCTCTTCAACAACCAAACATTATTATAACACCGCGGTTATTTTAAAATTGTTTATACTTTTAAAACCAGAATAAAATATCTCTTTCAAACCATATAAATACGATATCATTTATATTTTAAAAACCCAAATCAATATGATATCATTTTTATTTTATAAATATCTCTTTCCCAAAATCATAATATTTCAAATATATATACCTTGAAACCATAGCTTTGAAACATAACTTTTAATACTTAGTGGTTCAAATACTATATTACTTTATAAAATACACGACTTCTTTAAATTTCAAAATAAATTCCCAATACTAATTTGAACCTCTAAATAAACCATTTTAAATTCCCATATATTTCAAAGCTTAAATATTCTATATTTCAAAACTTTATAGTTACTATATTTAAATCTTTAAATATTCCACTAATTCAAAAATGGATTCTTTGATAGTTTAATATATATCAAATCCAATTCCTATTATTTAAATTTGAAATATTTACTTACTAAACGAATATTATTCAGGTAAAACCCTTAAACTTCAATAACAGGATATTCTTTTAATTAAATTAACTTTATAATATTCTTTAAATTAATTTGATATTCGTTTAAATCCTCAAATCCAAAATCTAGTTATAAGATCATACCTTTTAAATCTTAATTTATTTACATTTCAAAAGAAATTTTTTCCGAGGAAAAATCTTAGATACTTTAATTCAAATCATATTCACATCTATCTTCAATCTTACTTTTATTTGAGTTATTATAAACTCTATATAGAATAGAATTTCAAATATATACTTAACCGTATTATATAAACGAAATCAACTTCATTATTTAGCTTATTTTAAAATTCGAAACAAATTTATACATAGCTACATTCAAGAAATTTTTACCATATATATATATATCAAAATTTAATATTTATTAAACCGTATCCTTTTCCAAAACCATAGAAAATCATTTCAAAAATAATTTCATGTATATACCGCGGTGCCTGTATATAATTTTCTATCCTACGGTCAAGTGATACAGATATTTATCATTTCAATCCGCAATTTAAAAATAAAAATGCGGTTTTATATCATTTCATACCGCAATCCCGAATGAAATGAAAATGCATAATAACTTGCAGTTTATACAATATAAATAAAGCATCCATTCGTCCATTATATCAATCATCAAACATTCATCAATTTATCATCTAATTCAACTAATCACATCAATAAATAATAATTAATCACCGACAGTAAATTTTCCAATAATGAATTTAAATAACTGTTTAACTGTAGTTTATATGCAATAATAAATAAATTTAATTAGTAGTTATCTGCAAAAATAATTTTTTCTAAAATTTTTAACTGGCAGTTTTTAATGCAATGAATACATTAATTTACAATTAACTGGCAGTTTTAAATGCAATGGATAAATTAATTAACAATTAACTAGCAGTTTTAAATGCAATAATGAATTAAATAAAGCGTAAATTAAATGAATGCGATTTAACTGAGAAATTGATGAAATATATGCCAAACAACTATAAATAAATTTCTAAATACATCATAAATCAATTTAACAAACATAAGAAATTTTAGAAGTTGTGAGTGGGTTAAAACACTCACCTTTTGAATTTAAATTGAATTTAAATTCCAACTAAACCCAAAATTTTGACCGTCTTAAAATTCATCCAAACCAGCGTCATCAAGTCCGGAATTCCAATACGATTCTAACAAAAGAAACCGCGCGTAAAACGGATATCGTATGCACAAGTTATGACGATTAATGCGATTGAAAAAAAAAAAAGAAATACAAAAGAACACAAATCTCACCCAAATCACTTGCCACGTCACCCCTTTCATGCGCCTTCTCCAGAATGAGCGCCTACAGTAAACATGCATCTTCGTACGCACGAAAACAGAACAACACACTACAGCACGCGCCGCTTCCTGCTTCGAGCATGCCGCCGATAGCTGCCGCCACCGCCTCACTCTTCCCCCATGGTCACTCGTCTCCAGCGACACAACCACGGCACAAAAAAAGCGTAGCCGCCACTTTAATTAAAACCCTAAACCAATTTTTTCCGCAAATCCAACCATCAAAACGAAGAATAAACATATAGATGCGCTCCCCACCGTCCTCTCTTCAAAACCCAGAAACGATTTGACGATCCGACCAGTTTGATCGCGGCGATGATGAACGGCCGTGGATAAACCTTTGATTTCAGAGCAAACGATAATTCTAATTGAAAAATGAATTGCACCAGCAGATTACACATTTCGAGAGCTTCAACATATATTTTTTTCGAATTTTTTTGAGGACTTTGAATTTTTGACTTTGATTTTGGATTGTGATTGGATCTAGGGTTTGCATCATTGAAGAAGAAGAGGAGCTGATGAAATTTTACACGCAGATAAATGAGAATAGGCGGAGACTAGGGTTTAGCATGGTATTTATAGGCAAAGTGAAATAAAATATATGGATCGGGTTGATAGATATACGTGCTACCGCTAACGTGGCCCAAAAAGCCCGTTCTGACCCCGGAACGAAATTGGTTAAACCCGTATATCAAAATAGGTGTTTTAAAACATTTTAAATGCAATGGAAAAGATTTGAAGTCAAAATTCCATCGTATAAAGAAGTTATGCTAAAAAATATATTTTCAAATCGATTTCAATTGATTTCAATTGCATAAATTTCAAGGCGTTTCGAGTCCGTACGATCAAATGACAAGTCTGATCGCTACGAAACTTGAAACACTATTATAATTCAACGTTACGGATCCGATGGAACTGGTTTCGTCGAAATCCGAGTCCGTGACCAAAATTGCTATTTTTACCCTAATTAACTAAATTAAAAATTCATTAATTAAATCACTTTTTCAAATTTCACTTCCAAAATTTTCAAATCTTATCAGTTTTGATTTCTTAAACAATCTCAGTGATTTAAACCAATTTAGATGTCAATTAATTGTTGATTCAACCATAAATTTCAGCGTAAATTCAAATTTCTTTATATTTATCAATTATAAATTAACTTTTCAATAATTCCATTGAATTCACTATTCATTCTTTTTATTCAATCCATTATAGTCAAATGGATGAAATTAACATTGGTTCAAAGTTATTACATAAATATTTTCCAATTTCAACTTAATTTTCAAATAACGCAAAAATTTATATTTAATTTCAATTAATTGCAACAAATCCAAATTATCATATTTTAAATCCAAATAAATAAATAAAGTTTGATTCCCATTTAAGAAAAATTTAACTCATTTAATTGCAATTAACCTTTTTATCATAAATTAAATTCCGATATATTGATAAAACTTATTTCCATTCTTTTTATTCACAAATCATCATATTATGAAGAACATTTAAGTTATTCCCCATTTATTACCTTAATTTATTTAACGTAACATTTAATTTATATTTATTGCAATGATTTCCAATTTATTTGAATGAACTAAGTATATAACTCTTAATTATTGCAATTCATTATCTTATATTGATTTTATACAATTACCATTAACTTTACATTCAATTACTATTCAATGTATATTTATTCATTAATCAATTCGATATTTACGTTTGTTTCCTTCTATTTGATTTATAACCTAGTATACATTTACATAAATTCCATTTCATTCCATTCATTAATGGGTATCGCGTTGAAATTTAATTTATTAGCTAATATCAACATTATTACCATTAATTACAATTGGATTACCAATTTTATTCACTACCCTAATTAAATAACATATATTAATTCAATACTTACATTTGTTCTCTTATATACAATCCTTAGCCTAGTATAACAAGTTACATGACTTCAATTTATTCGTCATTTTGTTTCAAATGTAAATACTTAGCCTTAAATTTCCATTATTGTAAACCTTTATATTTTCATTTAAATTAAATTTTTAAATCCCAATTTAATCAACCATTTCAACATGCAACTTATGATAACTGCTTACAAGTATAAATGGAATTATCATTTATTCCAATATTTTCTTAATTTACATTAACATATTAGTTAATTCCCTTTAAATGAAATTTATACCCAGGTATAATACTTACCCCATTTCACTTATTGAAATTTATTCAAATTGCTAGTAAATAGGTTTTAAGTCACCATTTATATAATTAAATTTAGCATTCATTTCAATATTTGTTTATAAAGTTTTTATTTCTACTAAGTTTAATTACAAAACTCATTAATTCAACCAAATTAAATCCAAGAAATTTACGGGTCGTTACACTCTCCCCCACTCAAAACTTTTCGTCCCCGAAAAGGAAAAAGAAGGGAGAAGGAAGAATTAAATAAACAATATATCTTATTTAAAATATTAACTTATAAACAATAATTAACAAATTCATTACTTTAAATAAAATATACCCATTTTATAATCATTATATCTTTTTATACTTAAATAAATAAAGTTTGGAAAAACATTTTCCAAAAATATATATATATATATATATATATATATATATATATATATATATATACATATACACTAAGTCCAAAATTTACGAAAAATTTCGGTAGAGTCTCCTTTGTACGGAGAGGCTCAGGAGAAATATAATATCAAAATATAACAATTATATTACATATATTGTCCAAAATATTATATCCAACCCGGGAAAATATATAAAATAGCGCTATAAACCGAAATCCGAAACGTACCTATCTGCCAGGCAATTTACGCTTAATTTATGAAACCAAAAGTAGTAACAATTGCTTCCATAACCTGTATTTTGCTTATATAATCTAAAAGGGTTAACAATTATATAAAATGAATATTTAAGTTGTTCAACCACAAACAAACAATCAATTCAACAACCAATTGTAACAACAACATACAACCATCACATAAAAATTAACACAAATCAAACATTCATTTATATCAAACAAAAGAATTAGTTGTTCGGGCTCAAAACTTTAAATTGGACGGAGAGAAAAATAAACTGCTAAGCGTACCCTTCACTCAACAGTCTTAGGTGACACTAAATAGATTATTCATACCTTCCAACATATGTAAAGTATCCTTGCCCAAACTACCATAAACCGAACAAACAACAATTTCAAATAATAAATCAAGCAAATTTTTTTCAATTCTATTTCTTAACATTTGTTGTTTGATTTCCTTTTCATTCATATAATGCTTTATCTTTTTATTTTACATTTTATTTCTTACCGTTTTCATTTATTTATAACATTCAAGTTTAATTCAATTTCTTTGCATAATAATTCATTCAATCACCCCTAATTAAATTATTTCACTAGTTAATACACTATTCACATTTGTTCAATGTTTATTTCAATTTTCATTTATTACTTATTCATATTAAATCAAATTTCTTAGCAGGTAAATTTATTAGCTTAAGTAACTTCTGCCTATCTACTTAAGTTTATGATTAGTTACATACAATACCTACTTTCCATTATATTTAATTAGTAGCCTTTTCAAATATACTTAAATTTACAACACCCACAACATCCAATTCTTATTAATAAAAGCAATATATATTTACACTTCATTACATATTCTTACTTGTACAATTTCCCTTACATTCTCTTATTAAACATTTCAACTTTTAATATTTGGTAAGTTATATATGCTTTTTAAGAATGTAATTAAAACATACAAGTTTCTCTTATTTCTTTTAATTAATTAAATGTTCAATAATTTAATCTTTAGTTTTATATATTACAAATTTCAAACTTCCTTTAATTCCATTTATAACCAGGCATTTAATCTCTAAATTTATTTAAAGGTTCCAATTATTAGTTAACTTCAATTTCACTACCTAAAATAAAGCTATTAATTAGCGGAAACTTAAGAATTAAATACCGGGTTTAATTTCAAATCATTTTAAAGATAATAGATAATGGTTTATACTTAAAACAATTAAAACTTATATTTGGTTATCAAATAAATCCGTAGTAAGACTACTACAGTGGCCTTCCCACTTCGAAACTCGAAAATGAACATCGATGATGCGTGCACTCATCATTGAAATTATTTTCCAGCGATAGAGAGGGGAGTACAACTTTATCTTTCCAAAATTTCTTTTAAAAACATTTCTTTCATATTATATTGAAATACTTATATCTGAAAATACTTCTTTTAATAATATTACTATTATATTTCAAAATCATTCAAAAGAAATTTCAAAACCCCGGAACTTAAGTTCTAAATTTCCAATTTCCATTTATTTCATTTATTTCACTATTATTTATAAATTTTATTACCTAACAACCAATATATTACACCCAAGTATAATCTTTTTATAAAAATTTATTATATATATATATAGAAAATATAATAGGCAAAATTATTTCATTCACCTATATTAAAAACAAATATTGTGTCGGTCTGTCCTATTAAGTGTTTAGAAATCCCTATTGATGTCATAGTGTCACATGCACCAACCAGAATTTATAAATACAAAACGGAACAGATTAACACAATATAAAAACCTTTTTATAATACTAACAAATACGCTCTCTCATATATATACTCTCGGCGACTCCCATAGGGTATTTCTACCTTATTAATAAAGAGTCAAACCCCACAAAGCTAAGGTTTATCGCTAAACCAAAGCTCTGATACCAGATGTAACGTCCCGCCTTTTTGCATGCTTTAAATCGACACATGTGCCAATTCAAAGCACACGGAAGGGAGGATTGTTGTAACAACCCGCATATTTATCGATTTTATATTTAAATATTTTATTTAAATATTTTGTCGTTAATCGGATATTGGTCCGAAAATCTACTTTTTGCAAACGGTCAAATTAGGACTCGAGACCACTTCCATTGAGTTCGAAATGCCGTTTACAATTTTTTTAAGTATAAACATTGATATGATTGGAGATAGTAGAATTTCACTACTTTTTCACTTGAGACTTTGGGTTGGGCTTTTAGCCTATTAGACCCAACCTTCACCCCTCCTCTTCATAACTTCATTTCTATTTTCGTAAGTCTTCAAGCTTCTTCAAAAATGGTGGAGGGAATGGGAAATTAAAATTCCAAAACTTAAATTCAATTGCAATCCATCTTTCTGCTCCAAATTCAAGAAGAAGACATTGGATTCAAGCTTCTTGTGCTTAGATAGAAGAGGGATTGATTCTTGCTTGCTTAAAACTTCATTTTTCATTGAATTTGTGCAAAGGTGAGATTTTTATCTCACAATTCTAGCCTATAACTATATTGGACTGTTGGGAATGATTCCTTATCACTTTTGCATGCATATTAGCATTTGATTTGGACTGGATTGGCGAAAAACTCCAATTTTTAGCATTTTGGTGAATTTTCTGCACTTAGGTCGTTCTGGCCATTTTTGGTGCTCGGAGTTAGGTCGCTCGCGACCTAACCCTTGGGTCGCTCGCGAGTTAGCACCATAGGTCGCTGGGCCATCTAAATGCTTGTTCGATGTTAGGTCGTTTGGGCTTAGGTCGTAGGTCGTATGGACCCTAGGCCGTAGGTCGTTCTGGCCATTTCTAACGTCTTCGGAGTTAGGTCGTATGGACCTTAGGTCGTAGGTCGTATTGACCTAGGTCGTAGGTCGCTAGACCCTGTCTCCTTAGGTCGCAAGACCTTGTAAACCGTTAGGTCGCGTGACCTATATCCTGTAGGTCGTTGACCCCCTTAAGTCGTTAACTCGTTAACACGTACGGCTCTTAACCATTTTAGGTCGCGTGACCTTGTACTTGACTTAGGTCGTTAGGTCGTAAGACCCTAAGCCGTTTTCCATTAGGTCGCTAGTCCTCATACCGATAGGTCGCTGGACCTTAGGTCGTCCCACATTAGGTCGTTGCTGGCCTTAGGTCGCGTGACCTGGTTTAGACCGTAGGTCGTTAGGTCGCAAGGCCTTAGGTCGCGTGACCTTGTTTAGACCGTAGGTCGTTAGGTCGCAAGACCTTAGGTCGCCTGACTACTTAGGTCGCTTGACCTATTCAAATGTTAGGTCGCGAGTTCCTTAAGTCACTCGTCTCTCTTAGGTCGCTCGCTTCTGCTAACTCGCGAAACCACTAAGTTGTTTGACCCCTTAGACCCCCAGGTCGCAACCATTAGGTCGCTCGACCCTATTCAAAATTAGGTCGTTAGACCTCATTTTGTCTTCACTTGGTCGTACCGTTTTGGACGGGGCGCTGCCCCGCACCCCGCCAAGGGCGTTGCCCCCTGGACTCCCGCGACCTGACCGGGCAGGTCGAACCCCATAAGCGGTGGCGTTGCCCCCCGCACCCCCACCTTGGGGGGTTGCCACCCCCCCGGACCCCCCCCGCCCCGTAGGGGATCTTATCTGAAAAACATTGAGTTGATTTCCTTGGATTTTATTCACATCTCCGTATGCGATCTTTGTGATTGATTGTTTCTACAATTGCTTCTGTGTTTTGTCATTTTATAATATAAAGGTTTCAATACTAGTAGTAAATATCAAAACTCTTTTAACAAACAATTTCAACTCTATTTTTAATAACAAAGCTCTTTTGTTAAATCGTTTTCCAATCTATTAGTATATACAAACCTTTACCTCACTCGGATGAGAAATCTAATTAAACAACTTAGTAAAACATGTGGTATGAAACGCTTGCGTTCACTTCGTCGGTTAATTCTTGGACTTGTTCGATTGAACCTCTTGTGACAATTTTATTAGTGAAGATTTACAGTTTGTTCGTAAATATTTAAATTAAGCAAGTGGTTATGGGACATGAAGCTAAACTTCTATATTTACTAGCTTAGTGTAATTGACACTTATCGTTGATCATGACGATCATTCTGATGCTTTAGACTAGCAACTGTGCGATGTCTCTTGTTGCGAGGTTAGACTAGACACCACTTGTGTGATTCCACTCACACATACCTTTTTGCTTTTTGGTTAGTCTGGACCTTAATCTGTGTGATTCCATTCACACATGTGGGGTATCTCCCCTTGGTCTGCGGACCGTCATGTGATAGGCCTCTTTCTCTTTTCTATGATTTCTGGACTTCTTGCATTGATTTCTAGAATTTATGTCATTGACTTGTTATGAGTACAAGTTTGGGGTATGATGCCCTTCCCGAATTTTTGAGAAGATTCTTGTGATATTGATTATCTCTTATTGATTGATCTTCTGTTGATCATTATTTACATACTTATAGTGGTATGTCATTATGGATATTTTATGTTTATGCCATATCTTTTATGTTATATCATGTCATCTGATATTTATAGCTAGACTGACCCGTTTATTATTTTCTTAAATAATACTCGGGTCAGACCGAGATGTTACAGGTGCTTCTGCTTGACTTCTTCCCAGGGATTCATCACTCTGACTTTTGGCTAACTGTTTAGATTAGCCGTTTTTTTGTTGTATACACTTGAGATATAGACTCATAGTTGTATTCTTTTGTATAGCACGTGTTGCTATTCTTTTGTATTATTGTGGATCTTTGGTCCACTACTCTGATGTACACTTTCATGTGTTAGTTATATATTCATATCTTCTTCCGCCTTTGTGATATGGATGTCTGTGACTGATTTGCGTTATGCTTATTTCTATGTTTGTTTCCGAAGATTATTTATAGCCACCGTGTGATAAGCAATTACATGGATGGTCGCTCCTCAACAGCCTTATTCTCCATGCTAGTTGACAGCACTACTCCGTAGTGTTCTTGGCTAGCGTGGGTATAGAGGTGGGGCATCACAATTGTTATGGGGAAATAAGAAAAACAAGCAAGAAATAAAAACAAAATAGAATCTCACAATGGAAGGATAAAATATAATAATCAATATACAGTTCATAAACTGTTTACAAAATATTTGATTTTACTTATACAATATATATCAGAGTTACACATACCATAGAATAATAATTATGCAGCGCAATAACATGGTGTAGTGGAATAATATAATAGATAATAGTACTACAAATCTTCATCTTCGTCCTCCAAAATAAAATCTTCAAATCCTGAAACGCTTGGACTGACCCGAGCGAATTGAAAAGACAAAACACTCGAATCAGAACTAAAAGATCTTATGTAAGTTAAATCAACAGGAATAAATATGAGTGCAGTAACTCAAGAGATGCTCGGGATTTACATCTCCTAAGGATCCGTTAAACTATCTACTATGTAGTATATTGCGCTATTATAATAGTGTCTAATTATAAAATAAACTTACTTTTAAATAGCGTTAAGGGGTTACCCATATAGCCCTTAACACAAAATATATTCCCATAGTCTATACAGTACCGTAATCTCCCCCGTACTGGGCGTCGTCAGAGGGCACTCCATAGGTATGGTACAAAACCAAAATCGTATAAGGCGCGCTAGGGTAGGTGACACGGCACAACTAGGCAATGCCAGGGTAGATATACCAATTGCTATCCGGGCTGGTGGTAACGCGTAGTAGTTACTACCGCCCACCTCGGACAAACTCCCCCTAAAATCAAAGAAATCAAAAGTGGCCACCGAATCAATCCAAAGTCAGAGTATAATATCGAAGAGGAGTATCCGATAAAGGGCGCTAACCCCCTTGGCCCGAGAATCGCTCTTGTTTTAGCCACCTTATGCCAACTCACGGGAGTTAGGTCCACGTATTTACCTCAGAGGAAACACCGCCACCATCCTACTTCACTCTGGAATCTCCACCGTGTACACGGTTGTTAAAGTGGTTTTCAGAGTTGGCAGAGAGTATGACAACTTCTGATCCCGGTCTCTTCAACAACCAAACATTATTATAACACCGCGGTTATTTTAAATTTTTTTATACTTTTAAAACCAGAATAAAATATCTCTTTCAAACCATATAAATACGATATCATTTATATTTTAAAAACCCAAATCAATATGATATCATTTTTATTTTATAAATATCTCTTTCCCAAAATCATAATATTTCAAATATATATACCTTGAAACCATAGCCTTAAAACATAACTTTTAATACTTAGTGGTTCAAATACTATATTACTTTATAAAATACACAGCTTCTTTAAATTTCAAAATAAATTCCTAATACTAATTTGAACCTCCAAATAAACCATTTTAAATTCCCATATATTTCAAAGCTTAAATATTCTATATTTCAAAACTTCATAGTTCATATATTTAAATCTTTAAATATTCCACTAATTCAAAAATGGATTCTTTGATAGTTTAATATATGTCAAATCCAATTCCTATTATTTAAATTTGAAATATTTACTAAACGAATATTATTCAGGTAAAACCCTTAAATTTCAATAACAGGATATTCTTTTAATTAGATTAACTTTATAATATTCTTTAAATTAATTTGATATTCATTTAAATCCTCAAATCAAAAACCAAGTTATAAGATCATACCTTTTAAATCTTAATTTATTTACATTTCAAAACAAATTTTTTCTGAGGAAAATTCTTAAATACTTTAATTCAAATCATATTCACATCTATCTTCAACCTTACTTTTATTTGAGTTATTATAAACTCTATATAGAATAGAATTTCAAATATTTACTTAACCATATTATATAAACGAAATCAACTTCATTATTTAGCTTATTTTTAAATTCGAAACAAATTTATACATAGCTACATTCAAGAATTTTTTTCCATATATATATATATATCAAAATTTAATATTTATTAAATCGTATTCTTTTCCAAAACCATAGAAAATCATTTCAAAAATAATTATATATATATCACGATGCCTGTATATAATTTTCTATCCTACAGTCAAGTGATATGGATATTTATCATTTCAATCCGCAATTTAAAAATAAAAATGCGGTTGTATATCATTTCAAACCGCAATCCCGAATGAAATGAAAATGCATAATAACTTGCAGTTTATATAATATAAATAAAGCATCCATTCGTCCATTATATCAATCATCAAACATTCATCAATTTATCATCCAATTCAAACAATCACATCAATAAATAATAATTAATCACTGACAGTAAATTTTCCAATAATGAATTTAAATAACTATTGATCTGTAGTTTATATGCAATAATAAATAAATTTAACTAGTAGTTATATGCAAAAATAATTTTTTCTAAAATTTTTAACTAGCAGTTTTAAATGCAATGAATACATTAATTAACAATTGACTGGCAGTTTTAAATGCAATGAATACATTAATTAACAATTGACTGGCAGTTTTAAATGCAATAATGAATTAAATAACGCGTAAATTAAATGAATGCGATTTAACTGAGAAAATGGTGAAATATATGCCAAACAACTATAAATAAATTTCTAAATACATCATAAATCAATTTGACAAATATAAGAAATTTTAGAAGTCGTGAGTGGGTTAAAACACTCACCTTTTGAATTTAAATTCAATTTAAACCCAAAATTTTGACCATCTCAAAATTCATCCAAACTGGTGTCATCAAGTCCAGAATTCCAATACGATCCTAACAAAAGAAACCGCACGTAAAAAGGATATTGTATGCATAAGTTATGACGATTAATGCGATTGAAGAAAAATAAAAAAAAATACAAAAGAACACAAATCTCACCCAAATCACATGCCACGTCACCCCTTTCATGCGCCTTCTCCAGAATAACGCCTACAGTAAACATGCATCCTCGTACGCACGAAAACAGAACAACACCCTACAGCACGCACCGCTTCCTGCTTCGAGCATGCCGCCGATAGCTGCCGCCACCGGCTCACTCTTCCCCCATGGCCACTCGTCTCCAGCGACAGAACCACGACACAAAAAAACGCATAGCCGCCACTTTAATTAAAACCCTAAACCAATTTTTGCCGCAAATCCAACCATCAAAACAACGAATAAACCATATAGATGCGCTCCCCATCGTCCTCTCTTCAAAACCCAGAAACGATTTGACGATCCGACCAGTTTGATCGCGGCGATGATGAACGGTCGTGGATAAACCTTTAATTTCAGAGCAAACGATAATTTGAATTGAAAAATGAATTGCACCAGCAGATTACGCATTTCGAGAGCTTCAACATATATTTTTTCTGAATTTTTCTGAGGACTTTGAATTTTTGACTTTGATTTTGGATTGTGATTGGATCTAGGGTTTGCATCATTGAAGAAGAAGAGGAGCTGATGAAATTTTACACGCAGATAAATGAGAATAGGCGGAGGCTAGGGTTTAGCATGGTATTTACAGGCAAAGTGAAATAACATATATGGATCGGGTTGATAGATATACGTGCTACCACTAACGTGGCCCAAAAAGCCTGTTCTGACCCCGGAATGAAATTGGTTAAACCCGTATATCAAAATAGGTGGTTTAAAACATTTTAAACGCAATGGAAAAGGTTTAAAGTCAAAATTCCATCGTATGAAGAAGTTATGCTGAAAACAATATTTTCAAATCGATTTCAATTGATTTCAATTGCATAAATTTCAAGGCGTTTCGAGTCCGTACGATCAAACGGCAAGTCCAATCGCTATGAAACTTGAAACACTATTATAATTCAACGTTACAGATCCGATGAAACTGGTTTCATCGAAATCCGAGTCCGTGACCAAAATGGCTATTTTTACCCTAATTAAATAAATTAAAAATTCATTAATTAAATCACTTTTTCAAATTTCACTTCCAAAATTTTCAAATCTTATCAGTTTTGATTTCTTAAACTATCTCAGTGATTTAAACCAATTCAGATGTCAATTAATTGTTGATTCAATCATAAATTTCAACGTAAATTCAAATTTCGTTATATTTATCGATTATAAATTAACTTTTCAATAATTCCATTGAATTCACTATTCATTCTTTTTATTCAATCCATTATAGTCAAATGGATGAAATTAACATTGGTTCAAAGTTATTACTTAAATATTTTCCAATTTCAACTTAATTTTCAAATAACGCAAAAATTTATATTTAATTTCAATTAATTGCAGTAAATCCAAATTATCATATTTTAAATCCAAATAAATAAATAAAGCTTGATTCCCGTTTAAATTTTTTTAACTCATTTAATTGCAATTAACCTTTTTATCATAAATTAAATTCCGATATATTGATAAAACTTATTTCCATTCATTTTATTCACAAATCATCATATTATGAAGAACATTTACGTTATTCCCCATTTATTACTTTAATTTATTTAACGTAACATTTAATTTATATTTATTGCAATGATTTCCAATTTATTTGAATGAACTAAGTATATAACTCATAATTATTGCAATTCATTATCTTATATTGATTTTATACAATTACCATTAAATTTACATTCAATTACTATTTAATGTATATTTATTCATTAATCAATTCGATATTTACGTTTGTTTCCTTCTATTTGATTATGACCTAGTATACATTTACATAAATTCCATTTCATTCCATTCATTAATGGGTATCGCGTTGAAATTTAATTTATTCGCTAATATCAACATTATTACCATTAATTACAATTGGATTACCAATTTTATTCACTACCCTAATTAAATAACATATATTAATTCAATACTTACATTTGTTCTCTTATATGCAATCCTTAGCCTAGTATAACAAGTTACATGACTTCAATTTATTCGTCATTTTGTTTCAACCGTAAATACTTAGCCTTAAATTTCCATTATTGTAAACCTTTATATTTTCATTTAAATTAAAATTTTAAATTCCAATTTAATCAACCATTTCAACATGCAACTTATAATAACCGCTTACAAGTATAAATGGAATTATCATTTATTCCAATATTTTCTTAATTTACATTAACATATTAGTTAATTCCCTTTAAA
This sequence comes from Allium cepa, assembly GCA_030765085.1. Classification (NCBI taxonomy): domain Eukaryota; kingdom Viridiplantae; phylum Streptophyta; class Magnoliopsida; order Asparagales; family Amaryllidaceae; genus Allium; species Allium cepa. Next base: position 1,015,066,267 of record CM060943.1, on the reverse strand, counting down.
TGAAATTTATACCCAGGTACAATACTTACACCATTTCACTTATTGAAATTTATTCAAATTGCTAGTAAATAGGTTTTAAGTCACCATTTATATAATAAATTTAGCGTTCATTTCAATATTTGTTTATAAAGTTTTTATTTCTACTAAATTTAATTACAAAACTCATTAATTCAACCAAATTTGTGATATCCCGGAATTTTAGACAATATCAATTTAATAATCTTTATATAAAATTAAATTAATATTGACAATATTGATTAATAAAATAAGTTTTGGTTTAATAATCAGATTTAAATAATATTTAATTTGTGCATTTATCTTTTAAATGCTAAAATAAATGTTTAAATTATAATGTATATATATATATATTTGTATATATATTATAGTCTAACTTTGTATGGAATTTAACTTACATGAAATTAAATAAATGAAGTTTGTTTTTAAAATCTAATAAGATATTGAGTAATTAGGAAATTATGTTTTAATTAATATTAAGCTTTTAAAAATCTATTTAAATTAGTAACTATGTGGTTTGATAATATTTAAATAAATGTTAAATTGTTTAAAATTTGACTTAGCTTAATTTTTGTTTTAAAATTTAAATAAAAGTTAAGTTTATTTATTATTAAATATTATTTGATAAATATGATTTGAGTATATTTTATATAAGTTTAAAATATAAGATAGCATATGATTTAAATTCATTTAAATATAAAAGTGATTTATAATTTCTTTATAAATCATATAAAATTGTAAATTTTTATTTTAGACTATATTAATAAATATTCTATTTTTCTTAAATATAAAGAAGGATTAAGATAAGGAATTAGAGTCTTCATTTTTAAATTGAATAAATAGAATTTATTTGATTTGGAATTTTATTTTGAAATTCAAATTAATTGGTTCATTAAAATATTTGTATAAGTTTTAATTTATAAATTGTTTTATTTACATATACTTTTAATAGGAAATTCATATATATTTACATAAACATAAAACAAATTAAAGAAAACTCTTTTTTAAACATATAAAATATAACTAAATTTAATTTAAAACAAGTGTAATCAAATTAGCAATCTAAACTACATGTGTTAAATAGTGAATCAAGCAAATTACAAGTGTCATTTGATTTTACTCTTTTCTTTATTTTTGTTAAATATTTTCAGCCTTTTAAAAATATTTTCACTTTCCTTTATTATCTTTTAAAGATCAAGTGTTAGTTGAATCAAAAGAAAATACTTCACTTAAAAATCTGAAACCCCTCAAAAACATATCTGCAAATTCATTTCAAAAAGCAAATATAAAAGTAAATCATCTCCTCAAACCCAAATATAAATCGCAACAACCTATAGTTCAGTTTCAAAAATCAAATAAGAGATCATTCAAAACTGCATTTATATCTCTGCAAATTTGAGCAAATTGAAATCAAGTCTGCATTTTTACAACCCTACATATCAAGTTCCTGGAAAAGGAAGAAAAATAAAATCAATCTACCTGAAGATATTTGCAAAACTTCTCTGGAAATTTGAACACATCAAAATGGCCCGCATGCATTTATGTTGGTCAGGGATTCAAATGCATGCAATCTGGGATTAATGAAATTTTCTTTTTCAAAAATTTAAGCAATCAAAGACAGGACTCTAAAATGGTTTTCTAAATCTATTGTGCTCTGTTCTCCTAAGTTGTTGGTGAGTAACTTCTAAATTTCTTTAATAAAATCCGGTTGCTTGTTATTATATTTGAAATAAATTGATATGCATGAACATACAGGTGAATTTAGATATGATTATTACTGAATGTATGCTGTGGTTATATAAATTTTACTCTGTGATGCTCCTAGGTCCTGAATGAATTATAAATCCCTTATTTACTTGATCTTGTATTGATAAAAAAAAACTGGATTATCAAACAAGATTGTGATTCAACTTGGAATCATGTTTAAATTTTAAGAAAATTAATAATAGAGTCTGTTTGCCTCTGCAAACAATAATGCAGTAAAACATTTTTTTTTAAAAGTAAGGTAAAACACCAACTGTTAAATTTCTAATTTAGTATTGTAAACTGGATATATAAATTAAAACATGATTTCTGCAACTAGTATCATAATTTTTAGTTAAGAATTTTGGTAGCAGTTCTGTGGTGAATTGAAAAGTTGAATTTGGGCAATGCTGCTGATTTTGGGATTTTAAGAGTTTGAAATTTCTTTTGTTTGATGTTGAGAGTTTAGGCATTTCAGGAAAATTATCAATTTAATGGATAATGTTTGGGATTAGCTGTGATAAGGGTTTTGGGTTCTGTAACCCTAGTTCTTGACCATCTTCAAAATTTGAACTAATCTCTCACTCTGGTTGACCGAGTGTGAAACTGTTTTGGGGAAATGTCGCTGGGACTATGACAAGAGTGTGGTTGAAATTTCGACTTAAACAATGGTCGGAGGGAGGTGAACTTGCCGTTGACAGGTTAGGGCTTTGATGAGGTACTATGTTTCCAGGTTTTATAAAAAGAGTCTGGACTTGAATTTTGGCAGTGGGAGATTTCTGATGTTTGGTGATCAGGTTGGATTCAAGAGGGGGTTTATGGAGGTGGATGATCATCACTGATGATCGGAAAGTTGGTCATAGTTATGTGCATGTGCACAGAGTCATTTTGAAAGGGGTTTTGGTTTTCTGTGAGTTGTAGGGGAAGATTCGCGTAGCTTGAAGATATGACTCGAAGCAGCAAGGCATGGAACTCGAAGTAGGAAAGCATTTTACTCGGGTAGTTTTTGTTTTCAGGTTGTTGTTCCTGAAACTAGATCTATTTCAGGTTTTAAATTTTAAAACTAAATTTAAAAATAAACAAGGCAAGTTTAAATCTGAACTTAAAGTAAGATTCAATGATGAATGCAAATAGGTTTTGAATTTCAGATTTTGAATAAACAAGTTTTGCAGAAAATGAAATATTTAAAAATAAAACCTGCACAGTTTTTGTAAAGCGAATTTAAATCTGGAAATAAAATTTAAAACAAGACTTAAATTTCTAAGTCAAATCTGAATTTGAAACCTGAATTCAAATTAGAAGTTGAATTTGAAAGTTTCAAATAAAAATAAGTTATAAGTTCAAATGTTATTATCAAGTGGAATATTTTATAATTTTATAACTTATGAAATGAAATTTAAAACAAAGTTTTAAATTTAAATCTTTGAATCTAAAACTGAAACATAGTTTAAATTTTGGTTTGCAAAAAAAATAAGATTTGAATTTATATGTTTCAATATCATTTGAAATATTTAAGGTAGTTTTATTTAAATTGAATATAGGTTTAGGTAAACTATTAGCCTAAAATTACTTTAAGTGTTAAGTGAATTTGTAAAATGAAAACTGAAGAGTTTTTAATACTTACAATCTTGTTTAAATTTAATTTAATTTTCATTTTAATTTAAAATGGAATTTAGAAAAATTTAAAAGCAATTTGTTTTTAAATTTTTGATAATTAAATCATTAATGAAATTAATAATTATCATTAAGTTGTTTTGAACTTAATGATTTATTAATTAATCAAAGTAATTAAGTTCATAATGAATTAATTTAATAAATAAATAATTAGGATATTAATTAAATAATTGAGGGTTATTTAATTAATTAAAAGTTTAAGTAAGTTAACTAAATTTGATTAAAGTATGACTTAGGAATTAATTTAAATAAGATTTGATTATTTAGTTTATGGATTAAATTTATTAATCAAGTAATTAATTAAGTTTTTAATTATCGCTTGATTAATTCAAGATTAATTAATGAGTTTCTTTAAAATAAATTAAGAATTAATATTGATTAATTCAGTTAATTAATTTAGAAAGTAACTAAAGATTTGTTATGGGTTAATGAAGATCATTGACTTAATATTATAATTAATTAATTAAATTAATTAATTGGATTAATTAATTTAAGATAATCCTTTGAATTGTTTAAGTAAATTACTTAGTGAAGTAATTAAGGAAGTAAATTACTAGATGTGATTTAATGGAGGAGTTTTGGAAATTAATTTTTTTATGTAATTATTATTAGTGTGTTTAATTACTTAAGATAAGTAATTAATTACTTGGTGAAATTAATTTAGGTTTTGATAGTTAAGTTATTTGAGAATGATTGAGAGATGTAATTAATTTGAGTTAATTACTTAATGTGATTAATCAAGAATGATTAATCAATAGAGATAATTGATAATTAATTTAATGAAGTTATTTTAAATGAAATAATTTGAGATCATTAATTTTATATAATTAATGATATAATTAAGGATTGACTAACAAAGAACAATTAATCAATGAAGGAATTAATTAATGTTATTAATTAAGAATTAATTAATGAAGTAATTACAGGTTAATTACAGGGATTGGTTTGGATAATTGATTTGTGAATTAGTTAGAGGTTAATTACTTGAATGTAATTAAAGGATAATTAATCAAGATGATTAATTAGGGTAACTTGTTAAGAGAAATTAATTAATTGATTTATAATTAATTGATGAGTAAGCAAGATTTGTATGGATAAGTAATTAATTTAATTTATTTTAAATTTATTAAGGAAGAAGTAATTAATTTAATTCATTTTAAATTAATTATAGGATGGTGATTTAATAAGTCATTGCTTATGAATGATGATTGATATTTATTACCCTGGATGGTTGAAATCTCAGTTATGAGATAAACGTTGTTGTGTGATTTGGATGTTATGGTTGCATTGAGTTGATAATATGATTTATCTGTTGAAGTTGATAATATAGATTATCTGATGTGATGATAATATTGATTATCTATTATGATGTTGAGAATTATATATCTGTGTGTAATATAGATAATATTGAATTGAATTGTTTTAAACTTTAAAACAAATTGGACCTAAAAGACACGCTTTGGATTTCGATGAGACCGAGATCGGGTTTCCATATTTGGATATTCGAAAACCACATCGATTCCAAATAACGTTAGGTCATGAATCAAAATGGAGCTTTGTGAAGACTCGAGGTGTAAGGGCTATACGTCAGTATAACTCTGTGGTTGATTCCGTAATGAGTTGACGGAATAGTGCTTATAGATTCGAGATGGTGGTTTAGAGTGCAAGGGTTATTGTCGTTAACTCTGAGGGTGATTCCAAAATGAGTGTAACGAGATAATGCCTTCGGTTTCGTTCGAACCCGAAACGAACTTGTATGGATTGAATGCTTTCAGAACATCATCAGGTGGACGATGAGCATTCTAAGTGATGTGTCCTATAAAGTAATCGTAGCCTCAAGCCTCATCAACCGGGAATGGCTAAAACAGGGGAGGTGCAGCAAGGCTTCGTGGGTAGCTCCCACTGGAGAGCGAGATTGATCCCTGTCTAGAGGTCCCTTTATATTTGGCTGTGTGGGCAGTTGGTTGCAAACAACTGCGGGGTTGTCTTGTTCGGAACTGTTCAGTAAGGAATGGTTCCGGCCTTGTGTTGTAGGGGAGTGGGAGTACTCCTCGGTACGGTGATCAAGGCCACGTACTGTGACGGGCGGTACCCCAGTAGCCCTGCCATTGTATGGAATTCACAATCCAATAAGTGCCAACGGTTTTGATTGTATTACCCACTTTTATGGCTAGTAGCAGGAATTTAATAATGTAACAATTTCGGCTATTTCTTATTTACTTGAAAACCCTAGACACTATTATAATATCATCGGATTTCCTATCAAATGTTTTGGTTAGCGTAAGGTAAAACTTTTCCATGTTTATGTGTGGGAAGTCTTACGTGATACCTTTCTTTTCAAAGTTTTTTTAAGTTAAGCAACCTTAACCTGTTACTCACACCAGACCCATGTCTGACCCGGAGTTTATCTTTGTTTTCTTAAACTCTTGGATACTCAAATTTTTACGAGTAGTCAAGGGATTCAGGTTAGCTTTGACGAATAATGGAGGAGCAATGGAGCAGGAGGCTTCTGCGTCTTAGATATATAGTTCCGCTGTGTGTTCTCTGTGTTGTGATTGTATTGAGTTGTAAATACTAGACAAATGTTTATAACTGTCTAGTATATGTGATGTGTATGCTGTGTATCTCTGATCGGTATTGTATATTATGTAAATACTTATGTTGTTAATATAATTTATTCGTTCCACTATTGAGATTCTTGTATTGTTTCTTCTTTCTCTTCTTTCTTTTCTTCTTCTATCCCTTTCTTTCTTAATTGATGATGCGATTTTCCGAGAGTGGAAAGTTGGGTCGTCACAGTTGGTATCAGAGCATTAGGTTGAGTGAATACCTAGGCTCTGGAGTGGTGTCTATCTTGAGAGAGCGAATTTGTAATTTTTATTATATATATTACTATATATATATATATGTTTATTTATTTCTACCTATCTGTTGGGTTACCTGTTCGGGTTTTCCAATATGGTTATAGGGTAGATTGGGGTAGTAGTGTGTATAACACAACTACAATTGGTTGGAATTTGTATGTTAGATTGGAAGTGTATCTGTCGAGACTGTAGACCTAATGCCATCTCGAGTGAGCTTTGAAGTGGTGTAAAGTCTTCGTTGATCTCTGAAGGTAACCTGATAAGGTTCGGAGTTCATTTTTGAAGTTGGATGAGTAGAGTTTGGATCTGTTGGCTGAACAGAAGTGAGTGATGATATCTTGATATCTCAGGAAGTAGTAGCTGCGTGATGAGATGCAGTGACTATGGATATTTCCGAAGGTGATTTCTTTGGAACAAGTTTAAGGAAATAGGTCTGCTTCGGTGTTGTGGCTTGATTCAGCAGGATGTTTCTGTGTGGTTTGAAGTCCGAGTTTCTTGAAGAGCTTTGGATTGAGAATTCTTTGGCATTCGTGATAGCAGTGCAGCTCAGATTATTCAGTGAGTCGGCACTTCTGGCTTATCTGTTTTCTGGAGAAGGAATTCAGAAGCAGTAGATTAGAATCCATTTCTTCGATGGGTTGGTAAGACCAGCATAAGCTGTTCTGATTGGTAAAGAAATAACAGTTTTCTTTGGATCTTAGTATGAGTTGATCGCAAAAGTGACTTGCGATAGTTGAGTGATCTCTTGGATTGTTGGAGATTTTTCTGAATATTTTCAGAGAAGTTAGAGTTTGTCTTCATCTACAGATTCAGTGGTACCGGTGGTTCAGCTAGTTGAATGTTGGTTTCTTAAGATGGAATTTGTTGAAGCAACTCAGGATTTGAGGAAATTCTGAATTTTCTCTGGGTTATCAGAGATCTTTTTGGTTTTACTGTCCGTTTGTGCCTGTGTTCTTCAGTAGCATTCTTTTCTACTCCAAATCAGAGTTGTGCAGCGGAAGTAGTTTGGGAATGCATCTGCTTTTCTTTTCCGGATAGGAGAAGTTTGTTTTCTTCTGATGATTGTGAGTGGAGTATTTTTTTGACCTTGATTGATTGAGGAGGATCATTCTGGTGGTTTGGGATTGGTCTAGTTTATTTCTTGTGACCTCAGCAAGGATTGAGCTGATCAGGTAAGAGACAGGCAGTCGAATATCTGGTTTTGGATAAGTTTTCCCAGTTTTAGGAGCTATAAATTTTGGTAAGGTTGGGTAAGATGGCTCTGAGATGTTTTGGATTTCTTCTGTGTTCTGTTTTGGATAAGTGTTTGATTTTCTGGATTGAATTGCCAGTTTGGACAACTGGAATTCGATGTGTTTCACGTATCTCTAAGGGAGTACGTGTATATCTATTTCTGGTTTTGGAATCAGTTGTTTTGGGAGATTTGGTTGTTGAGTCAGACTTGTCTATAGTCTGATGTCTTGTTCAGTGGTAGATATAGATAAGTAGGAGTTGTGTAACTCGGTAGTGTTGATTGTTTGGGTTTTATAGAGCGAGTAACCCGGTGTTTACTTGGGAAACTCGAGGAAACTCTATTCAGAATTTTTCTGGATAGTTAATTTTGTTTGATTGAATGAATTGATTGCTATGGTTGTTAGCATATGTTTGATATATGCTTGGTTTTAAAATTTAAAAATCTAAAGTAGTTTATTAAATTACCTTTGTTTTAAATTTCGGGTACGATATTCTTTTAAGGGGGAAGGAATGTGATATCCCGGAATTTTAGACAATATCAATTTAATAATCTTTATATAAAATTAAATTGATATTGACAATATTGATTAATAAAATATGTTTTGGTTTAATAATAATATTTAAATAATATTTAATTTGTGAATTTATCTTTTAAATACTAAAATAAATGTTTAAATTATAATGTGTATATATATATTTGTATATATATTATAGTTTAACTTTGTATGGAATTTAACTTACATGAAATTAAATAAATGAAGTTTGTTTTTAAATTCTAATAAGATATTGAGTAATTAGGAAATTATGTTTTAATTAATATTAAGCTTTTAAAAATCTATTTAAATTAGTAACTATGTGGTTTGATAATATTTAAATAAATGTTAAATTGTTTAAAATTTGACTTAGCTTAATTTTTGTTTTAAAATTTAAATAAAAGTTAAGTTTATTTCTTACTAAATATTATTTGATAAATATGATTTGAGTATATTTTATATAAGTTTAAAATATAAGATAGCATATGATTTAAATTCATTTAAATATAAAAGTGATTTATAATTTCTTTATAAATCATATAAAATTGTAAATTGTTATTTTAGACTATATTAATAAATATTCTATTTTTCTTAAATATAAAGAAGGATTAAGATAAGGAATTAGAGTCTTCATTTTTAAATTGAATAAATAGAATTAATTTGATTTGGAATTTTATTTTGAAATTCAAATTAGTTGGTTCTTTAAAATATTTGTATAAGTTTTAATTTATAAATTGTTTTATTTACATATACTTTTAATAGGAAATTCATATATATTTACATAAACATAAAATAAATTAAAGAAAACTCTTTTTTAAACATATAAAATATAACTAAATTTAATTTAAAACAAGTGTAATCAAATTAGCAATCTAAACTACATGTGTTAAATGGTGAATCAAGCAAATGACAAGTGTCATTTGATTTTAATCTTTTCTTTATTTTTGTTAAAATATTTTCAGCCTTTTAAAAATATTTTCACTTTCCTTTATTATCTTTTAAAGATCAAGTGTTAGTTGAATCAAAAGAAAATACTTCACTTAAAAATCTGAAACCCCTCAAAAACATATCTGCAAATTCATTTCAAAAAGCAAATCTAAAAGTAAATCATCTCCTCAAACCCAAATATAAATCACAACAACCTATAGTTCAGTTTCAAAAATCAAATAAGAGATCATTTAAAACTGCATTTATATCTCTGCAAATTTGAGCAAATTGAAATCAAGTCTGCATTTTTACAACCCTACATATCAAGTTCCTGGAAAAGGAAGAAAAATAAAATCAATCTACCTGAAGATCATTGCAAAAATTCTCTGGAAATTTGAACACATCAAAATGGCATGCATGCATTTATGTTGGTTAGGGATTCAAATGCATGCAATCTGGTATTAATGAAATTTGCTTTTTCAAAAATTTAAGCAATCAAAGACAGGACTCAAAAATGGTTTTCTAAATCTATTATGCTCTGTTCTCATGAGTTGCTGGTGAGTAACTTCTAAATCTCTTTAATAAAATCCGGTTGCTTGTTATTATATCTGAAATAAATTGATATGCATGAATATACAGGTGAATTTAGATATGATTATTACTGAATGTATGCTGTGATTATATAAATTTACTCTGTGATGCTCCTAGGTCCTGAATGAATTGTAAATTCCTTATTTACTTGATCTTGTATGGATAAAAAAAAACTGGATTATCAAACAAGATTGTGATTCAACTTGGAATCATGTTTAAATTTTAAGAAAATTAATAATAGAGTCTGTTTGCCTCTGCAAACAATAATGCAGTAAAACATTTTTTTTAAAAAGTAAGGTAAAGCACCAACTGTTAAATTTCTAATTTAGTATTGTAAACTGGATATATAAATTAAAACATGATTTTTGCAGCTAGTATCATAATTTTTAGTTGAGAATTTTGGTAGCAGTTATGTGGTGAATTGAAAAGTTGAATTTGGGCAATGCTGCTGATTTTGGGATTTTAGGAGTTTGAAATTTCTTTTGTTTGATGTTGAGAGTTTAGGCATTTCAGGAAAATTATCAATTTAATGGATAATGTTTGGGATTAGCTGTGATAAGGGTTTTGGGTTCTGTAACCCTAGTTCTTGACCATCTTCAAAATTTGAACCAATCTCTCACTCTGGTTGACCGAGTGTGAAACTGTTTTGGGGAAATGTAGCTGGGACTATGACAAGAGTGTGGTTGAAGTTTCGACTTAAACAATGGTCGGAGGGAGGTGAACTTGCCGTTGACAGGTTAGGGCTTTGATGAGGTACTGTGTTTCCAGGTTTTATAAAAAGAGTCTGGACTTGAATTTTGGCAGTGGGAGATTTCTGATGTTTGGTGATCAGGTTGGATTCAAAAGGGGGTTTATGGAGGTGGATGATCATCACTGATGATCAGAAAGTTGGTCATAGTTATGTGCATGTGCACAGAGTCATTTTGAAAGGGGTTTTGGTTTTCTGTGAGTTGTAGGGGAAGATTCGAGTAGCTTGAAGATATGACTCGAAGTAGCAAGGCATGGAACTCGAAGTAGGAAAGCATTTTACTCGGGTAGTTTTTGTTTTCAGGTTGTTGTTCCTGAAACCAGATCTGTTTCAGGTTTTAAATTTTAAAACTAAATTTAAAAATAAATAAGGCAAGTTTAAATCTGAACTTAAAGTAAGATTCAATGATGAATGCAAATAGGTTTTGAATTTCAGATTTTGAATAAACAAGTTTTGCAGAAAATGAAATATTTAAAAATAAAACCTGCACAGTTTTTATAAAGTGAATTTAAATCTGGAAATAAAATTTAAAACAAGACTTAAATTTCTAAGTCAAATCTGAATTTGAAACCTGAATTCAAATTAGAAGTTGAATTTGAAAGTTTCAAATAAAAATAAGTTATAAGTTCAAATGTAATTATCAAGTGGAATATTTTAGAATTTTATAACTTATGAAATGAAATTTAAAACAGAGTTTTAAATTTAAATCTTTGAATCTAAAACTGAAAACATAGTTTAAATTTTTGTTTGCAATTAAAATAAGATTTGAATTTATATGTTTCAATATCATTTGAAATATTTAAGGTAGTTTTATTTAAATTGAATATAGGTTTAGGTAAACTATTAGCCTAAAATTACTTTAAGGGTTAAGTGAATTTGTAAAATGAAAACTGAAGAGTTTTTAATACTTAAAATCTTGTTTAAGTTTAAATTTAATTTCATTTTCATTTTAATTTAAAATGGAATTTAGAAAATTTTAAAAGCAATTTGTTTTTAAATTCTTGATAATTAAATCATTAATGAAATTAATAATTATCATTAAGTTGTTTTGAACTTAATGATTTATTAATTAATCAAAGTAATTAAGTTCATAATGAATTAATTTAATAAATAAATAATTAGGATATTAATTAAATAATTGAGGGTTATTTAATTAATTAAAAGTTTAAGTAAGTTAACTAAATTTGATTAAAGTATGACTTAGGAATTAATTTTCATAAGGTTTGATTATTTAATTAATGGATTGAATTTATTAATCAAGTAATTAATTAAGTTTTTAATTATCACTTGATTAATTCAAGATTAATTAATGAGTTTCTTTAGAATAAATTAAGAATTAATATTGATTAATTCAGTTAATTAATTTAGAAAGTAACTAAAGATTTGTTATGGGTTAATGAAGATCATTTACTTAATATTATAATTAATTAATTTTAATAATTAATTGGATTAATTAATTTAAGATAATCCTTTGAATTGTTTAAGTAAATTACTTAGTGAAGTACATAAGGAAGTAAATTACCAGATGTGATTTAATGGAGGAGTTTTGGAAATTAATTTCTTTGTGTAATTGTTATTAGTGTGTTTAATTACTTAAGATAAGTAATTAATTACTTAGTGAAATTAATTTAGGTTTTTATAGTTAAGTTATTTGAGAATGATTGAGAGATGTAATTAATTTAAGTTAATTACTTAATGTGATTAATCAAGAATGATTAATCAATAGTGATAATTGATAATTAATTTAATGAAGTTATTTTAAATGAAACAATTTGAGATCATTAATTTTATATAATTAATGACATAATTAAGGATTGATTAATTAAGAACAATTAATCAATGAAGGAATTAATTAATGTTATTAATTAAGGATTAATTAATGAAGTAATTACAAGTTAATTATAGGGATTGGTTTGGATAATTAATTTGTGAATTAGTTAGAGGTTAATTACTTGAATGTAATTAAAGGATAATTAATCAAGATGATTAATTAGGGTAACTTGTTAAGAGAAATTAATTAATTGATTTATAATTAATTGATGAGTAAGCAAGATTTATATGGATAAGTAATTAATTTAATTTATTTTAAATTTATTAAGGAAGAAGTAATTAATTTAATTCATTTTAAATTAATTATAGGATGGTGATTTAATAAGTCATTGCTTATGAATGATGATTGATATTTATTACCCTGGATGGTTGAAATCTCAGTTATGAGATAAACGTTGTTGTGTGATTTGGATGTTATGGTTGCATTAAGTTGATAATATGATTTATCTGTTGAAGTTGATAATATAGATTATCTGATGTGATGATAATATTGATTATCTATTATGATGTTGAGAATTATATATCTGTGTGTAATATAGATAATATTGAATTGAATTGTTTTAAACTTTAAAACAAATTGGACCTAAAAGACACGCTTTGGATTTCGATGAGACCGAGATCGGGTTTCCATATTTGGATATTCGAAAACCACATCGATTCCAAATAACGTTAGGTCATGAATCAAAATGGAGCTTTGTGAAGACTCGAGGTGTAAGGGCTATACGTCAGTATAACTCTGTGGTTGATTCCGTAATGAGTTGACGGAATAGTGCTTATAGATTCGAGATGGTGGTTTAGAGTGCAAGGGTTATTGTCGTTAACTCTGAGGGTGATTCCAAAATGAGTGTAACGAGATAATGCCTTCGATTTCGTTCGAACCCGAAACGAACATGTATGGATTGAATGCTTTCAGAACATCGTCAGGTGGACGATGAGCATTCTAAGTGATGTGTCCTATAAAGGTAATCGTAGCCTCAAGCCTCATCAACCGGGAATGGCTAAAACAGGGGAGGTGCAGTGTGACGACCGCCCATGACTCCCGCACCAAAACAAGAGAATAGAGCGCTGAAAGGTGTGCCAGGCAGCCATGGACGATAGTCAGGGTAAAATAAAATCGCAGAATCCCTATCGTAACTCACAGCGCATGGATAAAATACAATAGAGAAATATATAGTGAAGTCTCATAACAGAAAATCATCATATAAGCATCACAGAAGTTTTATACAATCATCTCAACAAATCCATACATCAGGACCTCACTACAAGCACTCATCAAATACAGCAGCGGATACCCAGTACATATAAGAAAATAATATGCATAGCCTCCTGCTCGTCTTCGTCATCATCAACGTAGAAACTCCAAGCACAGCATCTGTCACCTGCTTACCTAGTCTGCCCATCCCAACATGGATGAACAGCCCAAGGTAATAAGAGGAGACATAAAACCTTGAGTCAGACAAAGTCTTAGTGAGCAGTAAATTAACAATCAAACATACCAAAAGAGCATAAAGGATAAAAGGAATAGGAATCAAACCATCCCACTCCACCTCTTCTCACAGTGATAGCCCCCAGACACACACTAAGGAGAAGCAAGCATAACAATATAGACAAATAAGGTAAAGCAATAACCACTCGAGTCAAGGGCAATGTTTTCCAAATACAAACCCCCAAGGCCTAAACCAAGATCAGATAAGCACCCAGAAAACACCGCTCTTGAAGCCGAATGATAATACAACCAAACATCCAAACATCCATGACTCTGGCTATCACTGCATCATTGCTTTGATTTCACCGTTAGTTGAATGACCATCCGTCAAGGGCTAATGGTAACCCCGGTTCTAGCCATAACTCCGCACGCCGTCGTAGCCCGTGCCTAGGAATTTTCGCAACTACCCAGAGTACTAGCACGCCGTCGTAGCCCGTGCCTGGAACGCCGTCGCAGCCCGTTCCAACGTACCCTTGCTTTGAGCATGCTAGAACCTTCAACAACGATGAGATCTAAGCCTCCAAGTCATCCTCCTTGACGACCATTCATACTAGCTCAAGCGCCTCTCAAGCTAACCATTATCACCAACCCGGATCGCATCACCGAGTATCAACATAACTTTGCACGTCGTCGCAGCCCGTGCTTGGAACGTCATCATGGCCCGTCCCATCTCAACATCACACTTTGTTTCGAAATCACCGTTAATTGAATGACCAACTCCTTCCTGAGTCATCTGTCAAGGGCTAATGGTAACCCTGGTTCTAGACAAAACTTCGCACACTGCCTTGTGCCTAGGACTTATCTTCTTGGCCCAGAGTACTCGACTACCTGCCTGTAGTCTTTTAGGCGTCCCTATGTACTCTTGCTTTAGGTTTGCTAGAACCTTCAATAACGATGAGATCCAAACATCCTTGTCATCTTCCTTGATCTCGTACTTCGCCTCTTCGTATCATGGCAAAGTCCATCATCATCGAATCCGTCCATATGAGCTTCCACATCCGCTTCATATGCCATCGGCAGCTTTCATCATTCAAGAGCCTTTCCACTTAGCTTTTGAATCACCTTCAACCATCTTGTTCCAAATCAACTACAAGCTAACTTGGAGCAATCAAATCTATCATATATTCAAACATTCAAGCATTCAAACAAGATCTATTAAGCAATATCAACTATAATGGCAATTTCGTAATTAAATGAGCAAAAGTCCAACATATGTGAAATCATGGTTTTTAGCATAGATCTATCAATTCTAAAACATGGGTTTTGTCTTTAATACTTGATAAATAACTTTCATAGATAAACATCTTCAAATATGATGGATCTACATGCAGACTTAAGGAAAATGCGAGAAAATGCTAACTTTAACACATAAACATATCACCAATCCCATATACTCCTTTGGATCCGCGTGAGAGATAACTACCACTCACCAAATCACCCAAACACTACAAAAACTACACACTTCAGATCTGGACAGCAAGGACTTAGGCTTGATCCGGAGAAATTTCACTTGAAACGGTGAAATCTAGCCTCTTCGGATGAAAATCTTCAACTTTGGCTCTTGATCTTTGATCTTGATCTTCAATCTTCAATGGATGTTAGCACTTGATAGAAATAGAGAAAGAAGTGAAGAAAATACTGTAGTCGAGTCTTCAAAATGGCAGCACTTCGTCGCTTCAAAAACCGGTGCCAAAAAGTGAGCCAAACCCCTCTATTTATAGGCTGGAAACTCCTTAGGTCGTCGCCCCTTAGGTCGTCCCCGACCTAACTATGAGTCGTTGCCGACTCATCAGCCCCTACGACCTACGACCTAACCAACACAACATACAACCAAGGCCGACTTACGACTTAACCCAGACGCGACCTAAAACACAGGCCGACCTAACGACTCAACGCACTGCCGCATTTCCTAAGTCCTAGGTCGCCTGACGACTTAACTAGCATGCCGACCTACGACCTAAGACCCTGCCGACTCAACTCCTTGCCGACCTAACACAAAGTCGGTCACGACCTAAAAAGCCTCCGACCTAAAATACTGCCGCGTTCCCCAAGTCTTAAGTCGTATGACGACTTAACTATGACACACACGACTCAAGACCCCACGACCTAACTCACTGCCGACTCACTACCTAACTTAGGTCGTTTACGACCTAAGTCTGAACAGTACTCACGCGACCTAACAAACCAGACCGACTCAACGACCTAAGCCCCCCAACGACTCAACGTGCCTGCTGACCTATCCCCCTAGCGTCCTAACGCTAGCCCTTAGGTCGTTGAACGACCTAACTCTAAGTCGCTAACTCGGCGACTTCCTTAAGTCGCTGCCTACTAACACGCTAACCCCTTAACTCGGCAAACCTTATGAGTCGTAACTCGTTGACTCGGCCACTTCCTAAGGTCGTCTACGACTTACTATAGGTCGGTCACCATCACTAAGTCGCCTAACTTTTAGGTCGTTACTTCTATAACTCGGCAACTCTTAGGTCGGTGAATTTCTTATCTCGGCCAACACTCCAACCCGTAACCCCTCCTTGAGTCGGTCCCCTATGAGTCGGTCACGACTCATCCCTTAGCTCGGCAATGCTCATGAGTCGGTCACAACTCATACTCCACCCGGGTTAACTTCTAAACGACTCAAGCTAGAGGCAACACAAACAACACTATCGACCTGCAAATTCTACGATCTATCGACACGTAAAATACGGGTCGTTACATTCTCTCCCCCTTAGGAATTTCGCCCCCGAAATTCCAAGCAAACAATCAGAAATCAAAGATATTCCGCATGCCTACCATCCAAAGCAATCAACAAACCATGCAACCAATTCTAGCCTAGCATGCAGAATTCTAAGACTCAGAACAAGCTACAAATTCATGAGATGTCACGACACTTTAGGGCCATACCTCGAAGAGTCCGGGATGAGCTGCCTTCATCCTCTCTTCCTCCTCCCATGTACAGTCGTTAACATCATCACTCCATTGTACCTTGAGCAACGTAATCGTCTTCCTCCTAAGCTGTTTCGTATCGGTTTCAACAATACGAAGCGGCTTACGAGGTCTCGAAACAACTGGATAAACCTCCAAGTCTTCACAGCTATCAGCAGAAACCACAGTAGTTGGGTCGTGCACATACTTCCGTAGATAAGATACATGAAAAACATTGTGCACACCCGCCATCTTTTCCGGTAACTCCAATCTATAAGCGAGCTTTCCAATTCGCTCGATAATCGGGAATGGTCCAACAAATCTCGGAGTTAACTTTCCTTTCTTTCCGAATCTAATGACACTCTTCAGAGGAGAAATCTTCACAAAAACCATATCACCTACGTCGAATTCCAAATCCTTACGACGATTATCGGCATAACTTTTCTGACGATCTTGGGCTGCCTTCATTCGTTGCCGAATGATCTCTATACAATCTGAAGTCTGTCGAATCATCTCTGGCCCAAGTATCAGCTTTTCCCCAGTTTCTAACCAACATGTCGGAGAGTTACACGGTCTTCCATATAATGCCTCATATGGTGCCATACCAATGCTCGACTGATAACTGTTATTATAAGCAAATTCCACCAAATGAAGGTGATCTTCCCATGATCCTCCGAAGTCCAAAACACAAGCTCTAAGAAGATCTTCCAAAACTCGGTTGACTCTCTCAGTCTGACCATCGGTTTGAGGGTGATAAGCTGTACTCAAACACAACTTGGTTCCCAAAACATCCTGGAAGCTCTTCCAAAATCCACTAGTGAACAACGGATCTCGATCGCTCACTATACTCTTCGGAACACCATGGAATCGAACAATCCACTTCACATACAACTCAGCCAACTTCGATGCAGTTCTAGTCGATCGAACAGGAATGAACCTTGCACTCTTGGTTAAACGATCTACAATAACCCAAATCCCTTCATTCCCTGTCCTGGTTCTCGGTAGACCATCGATAAAATCCATCGACACTTGCTCCCACTTCCATGTAGGAACCTCTAATGGCTGAAGTAATCCACTGGGCTTCTTCTGCTCAGCTTTCACCAACTGGCAATTCATACACTTGGAAATAAAATTTCCAACATCCTTCTTCATACCTTCCCAGTAGTAAGCTCTCCTCATATCCCGATACCTCTTATTTCCACCTGGATGAATTGTCAACTTCGAGTGATGACTTTCCCTCAGAACTTCATCTCTCAATCCATCAATATCAGGAACAACCAATCGTCCTTGCTTCCGAAGCCAACCCTCTCGATCAACCTCGAATCCCTTATCCTTTTCTGGATCCAATCCGGATTCCAAATCACGGATAATCTTGACAAGCTTATCATCTTTCTTTTGGCTCTCGCCAATTCTTTCCACAAGAGTAGGCCTTATTGATAAGTTTGCCAACATCTCTGGTTCCAATTCACATCTAGGCCTGAAATCAAACCCAGCCAAATACTCAAGACTCTTCCATTCCGAAAACATGGCTCCTAATCCTGCATGTCTTCGACTTAACGCATCTGCTACTGCGTTGCCTTTTCCCGGAGTATAGGTTATACCAAAATCATAAGATGCTAGAAACTCTAACCACCGTTGCTGTCGAAGATTCAGATCCTTTTGGGAGAACAGATACTTCAACGACTTATGATCTGTAAACAACTCAAATCTAACTCCCAATAGGTAATGTCTCCACATCTTCAAAGCAAACATTATCGCTGCTAACTCCAAATCATGAGTTGGATAATTCCTTTCATGCGACTTCAGTTGTCAACTAGCATACGCAACAACTTTATCCTTCTGCATTAACACTGCTCCTAATCCAGTGCCACATGCATCGGTGTAAACCACCATCTCCTCATTCCCACCAGGAATAGTCAATACAGGAGCACTCGTCAATCGCTCTTTCAGGATTACGAAGGCTTGCTCACACTTATCATCCCATCTGAACACTTGGTTCTTCCTCGTCAATCCTATCAATGGTGCAGCTATCTTGGAAAAGTTCTTGATAAACCGACGATAATATCCTGCTAATCCAAGAAAACTCTCACATCAGATGCATTCTTAGGTCTAACCCAATCCTGGATCGCTGCCACCTTAGCGGGATCAACCGCTATTCCATTTCCAGAGATAACATGGCCTAAGAACCTCACTTCACTCTTCCAGAAGTGACACTTCGAAAACTTAGCCTTCAGCTGACGTTTCCGTAAGATTTCCAAAACAATCCTCAAGTGCGTCTTGTGCTCTTCCTCATTTCTGGAATAAACCAAAATATCATCCACGAACACAAGCACGAACTTATTCAACTGATCTCTGAATACTCTATTCATAAGATCCACAAAATATGCTGGTGCGTTAGTCAACCCAAACGGTATTACCAGCCACTCATAAAATCCGGATGGTGTCCTGAAAGCAGTCTTCGGCACACTATCCTTTGCCACTCTCAACTGGTGAAATCCCGTTGCCAAATCCATCTGAGAAAACACCTTAGCCTCGTGAAGCTGATCAAACAAGTCATCTATTCTCGGCAATGGATACTTGTTCTTCTTAGTCACCTTATTCAGCTCACGATAATCAACACACAACCTCAACGATCCATCCGCTTTGGTTGTGAACACAACTGGCACACCCCATTCGGACACACTCCTCCGAATGAATCCCTTCCGCAAAAGGTCATCAACTTGCACCTTCAGCTCTTGCTGCTCCCTCGGTACCATCCGCCTAAGAGGCATCACAACAGGTCTGGCTCCCTCAACTAGATCGATACGAAACTCGATCTCCCTATGCGGCGGCAACCCTTTGACTTTGTCAAAAACGTCCTCAAATCCATTCACAATAGGCACCGATGACAGTCCATCCCGTGGAACAACCAGCGAATACATGAAGCTCATGAAGACGCCTTCTTCATGCTTACATCGTATCACAACCTTTCGCCCATCCACATTCCCGACTGTCACCTCCAGCCTCTCACAATCAACCCTAGCCGCATACTTCCTAAGCCAGTCCATACCCAAAATAATTCCGAACCTCGCAAAGTTCAGAACAAAGCAATCACAAACAAACGAGCAATCATGACTCGACACAACCAGATCACACCATAACATCCACAAACCAGACAAATCTTCAACTGAAATAGTTACAACCAAGGGTCTATCAATAATATCTGGTTCCTAACCCAATTGGTCATACAAGTTATTACAAACAAGAGAATGTATCATCTCAACATCGAACAACATTCTTAAACGGAAACATCTCAAATGGAAAGAGTACTTTAAACCACCACACTCTTCCCCTTTTCCTCAGCAGTAGGAGCTTTTGAAGTTGGAGGAACAGCTCTCAACACATAGGCTTGCTCAACCTGCTCAACCTTTGGCGGCTCTGGACAATTCTTCTTAATATGCCCTGGTTTATCACAGTTGTAGCACTTTCCCTGCACCTTTGGATTCTTGCAATCCCTGGAGAAGTGGCCCTTCTGTTGGCAATTGTAGCAGGTCACCTCGCCCTTCTGCTTCTTTTGGCCACTCTTACCCTTCTTCTGTTGCTGTCTCTTCTTCTTGTTCCCGCCTTGCGATGATTTAAACCCATCCTTGGTAACAACAACATCAGACTCTTCTTTAGGAAACAGGCTCCTGTGCCTAGAAGTCTTCTCCATAAATTCTTCAAATGAATTATCCAGAAAGTCCACCAACTGTCTCTTCACGATTGAAGTCACCATAGCCTCGAACTTAGCATCATGATCAATAACTCCTTCAGCTTCACAACCTTCCTTAGCAGCTTGTCCCTTTTCTAGACTCATCCTTAATATCTACAAAAAGAAATGATTAGAACACCTTTGAGAAACAACTGCATAAAGAGTGCAAATCCTTCTAAACTACTATATTATATATAGTAATCATCCATCAAAATACAATTACGTCTCTCATACGTAGTTACGTTAGCGAGCGTTGGCTAAAATCGATTAACCAAAGCTCTGATACCAAATGTGACGACCGCCCATGACTCCCGCACCAAAACAAGAGAATAGAGCGCTGAAAGGTGTGCCAGGCAGCCATGGACGATAGTCAGGGTAAAATAAAATCGCAGAATCCCTATCGTAACTCACAGCGCATGGATAAAATACAATAGAGAAATATATAGTGAAGTCTCATAACAGAAAATCATCATATAAGCATCACAGAAGTTTTATACAATCATCTCAACAAATCCATACATCAGGACCTCACTACAAGCACTCATCAAATACAGCAGCGGATACCCAGTACATATAAGAAAATAATATGCATAGCCTCCTGCTCGTCTTCGTCATCATCAACGTAGAAACTCCAAGCACAGCATCTGTCACCTGCTTACCTAGTCTGCCCATCCCAACATGGATGAACAGCCCAAGGTAATAAGAGGAGACATAAAACCTTGAGTCAGACAAAGTCTTAGTGAGAAGTAAATTAACAATCAAACATACCAAAAGAGCATAAAGGATAAAAGGAATAGGAATCAAACCATCCCACTCCACCTCTTCTCACAGTGATAGCCCCCAGACACACACTAAGGAGAAGCAAGCATAACAATATAGACAAATAAGGTAAAGCAATAACCACTCGAGTCAAGGGCAATGTTTTCCAAATACAAACCCCCAAGGCCTAAACCAAGATCAGATAAGCACCCAGAAAACACCGCTCTTGAAGCCGAATGATAATACAACCAAACATCCAAACATCCATGACTCTGGCTATCACTGCATCATTGCTTTGATTTCACCGTTAGTTGAATGACCATCCGTCAAGGGCTAATGGTAACCCCGGTTCTAGCCATAACTCCGCACGCCGTCGTAGCCCGTGCCTAGGAATTTTCGCAACTACCCAGAGTACTAGCACGCCGTCGTAGCCCGTGCCTGGAACGCCGTCGCAGCCCGTTCCAACGTACCCTTGCTTTGAGCATGCTAGAACCTTCAACAACGATGAGATCTAAGCCTCCAAGTCATCCTCCTTGACGACCATTCATACTAGCTCAAGCGCCTCTCAAGCTAACCATTATCACCAACCCGGATCGCATCACCGAGTATCAACATAACTTTGCACGTCGTCGCAGCCCGTGCTTGGAACGTCATCATGGCCCGTCCCATCTCAACATCACACTTTGTTTCGAAATCACCGTTAATTGAATGACCAACTCCTTCCTGAGTCATCTGTCAAGGGCTAATGGTAACCCTGGTTCTAGACAAAACTTCGCACACTGCCTTGTGCCTAGGACTTATCTTCTTGGCCCAGAGTACTCGACTACCTGCCTGTAGTCTTTTAGGCGTCCCTATGTACTCTTGCTTTAGGTTTGCTAGAACCTTCAATAACGATGAGATCCAAACATCCTTGTCATCTTCCTTGATCTCGTACTTCGCCTCTTCGTATCATGGCAAAGTCCATCATCATCGAATCCGTCCATATGAGCTTCCACATCCGCTTCATATGCCATCGGCAGCTTTCATCATTCAAGAGCCTTTCCACTTAGCTTTTGAATCACCTTCAACCATCTTGTTCCAAATCAACTACAAGCTAACTTGGAGCAATCAAATCTATCATATATTCAAACATTCAAGCATTCAAACAAGATCTATTAAGCAATATCAACTATAATGGCAATTTCGTAATTAAATGAGCAAAAGTCCAACATATGTGAAATCATGGTTTTTAGCATAGATCTATCAATTCTAAAACATGGGTTTTGTCTTTAATACTTGATAAATAACTTTCATAGATAAACATCTTCAAATATGATGGATCTACATGCAGACTTAAGGAAAATGCGAGAAAATGCTAACTTTAACACATAAACATATCACCAATCCCATATACTCCTTTGGATCCGCGTGAGAGATAACTACCACTCACCAAATCACCCAAACACTACAAAAACTACACACTTCAGATCTGGACAGCAAGGACTTAGGCTTGATCCGGAGAAATTTCACTTGAAACGGTGAAATCTAGCCTCTTCGGATGAAAATCTTCAACTTTGGCTCTTGATCTTTGATCTTGATCTTCAATCTTCAATGGATGTTAGCACTTGATAGAAATAGAGAAAGAAGTGAAGAAAATACTGTAGTCGAGTCTTCAAAATGGCAGCACTTCGTCGCTTCAAAAACCGGTGCCAAAAAGTGAGCCAAACCCCTCTATTTATAGGCTGGAAACTCCTTAGGTCGTCGCCCCTTAGGTCGTCCCCGACCTAACTATGAGTCGTTGCCGACTCATCAGCCCCTACGACCTACGACCTAACCAACACAACATACAACCAAGGCCGACTTACGACTTAACCCAGACGCGACCTAAAACACAGGCCGACCTAACGACTCAACGCACTGCCGCATTTCCTAAGTCCTAGGTCGCCTGACGACTTAACTAGCATGCCGACCTACGACCTAAGACCCTGCCGACTCAACTCCTTGCCGACCTAACACAAAGTCGGTCACGACCTAAAAAGCCTCCGACCTAAAATACTGCCGCGTTCCCCAAGTCTTAAGTCGTATGACGACTTAACTATGACACACACGACTCAAGACCCCACGACCTAACTCACTGCCGACTCACTACCTAACTTAGGTCGTTTACGACCTAAGTCTGAACAGTACTCACGCGACCTAACAAACCAGACCGACTCAACGACCTAAGCCCCCCAACGACTCAACGTGCCTGCTGACCTATCCCCCTAGCGTCCTAACGCTAGCCCTTAGGTCGTTGAACGACCTAACTCTAAGTCGCTAACTCGGCGACTTCCTTAAGTCGCTGCCTACTAACACGCTAACCCCTTAACTCGGCAAACCTTATGAGTCGTAACTCGTTGACTCGGCCACTTCCTAAGGTCGTCTACGACTTACTATAGGTCGGTCACCATCACTAAGTCGCCTAACTTTTAGGTCGTTACTTCTATAACTCGGCAACTCTTAGGTCGGTGAATTTCTTATCTCGGCCAACACTCCAACCCGTAACCCCTCCTTGAGTCGGTCCCCTATGAGTCGGTCACGACTCATCCCTTAGCTCGGCAATGCTCATGAGTCGGTCACAACTCATACTCCACCCGGGTTAACTTCTAAACGACTCAAGCTAGAGGCAACACAAACAACACTATCGACCTGCAAATTCTACGATCTATCGACACGTAAAATACGGGTCGTTACATGCAGCAAGGCTTCGTGGGTAGCTCCTACTGGAGAGCGAGATTGATCACTGTCTAGAGGTCCCTTTATATTCGGCTATGTGGGCAGTTGGTTGCAAACAACTACGGGGTTGTCCTGTTCGGAACTGTTCAGTAAGGAATGGTTCCGGCCTTGTGTTGCAGGGGAGTGGGAGTACTCCTTGGTACGGTGATCTAGGCCACGTACTGTGACGGTCGGTACCCCAGTAGCCCAGCCATTGTATGGAATCCACAATCCAATAAGTGCCAACGGTTTTGATTGTATTACCCACTTTTGTGGCTAGTAGCAGGAATTTAATAATGTAACAATTTCGGCTATTTCTTATTTACTTGAAAACCCTAGACACTATTATAATATCATCGGATTTCCTATCAAATGTTTTGGTTAGCGTAAGGTAAAACTTTTCCATGTTTATGTATGGGAAGTCTTACGTGATACCTTTCTTTTCAAAGTCTTTTTAAGTTAAGCAACCTTAACCTGTTACTCACACCAGACCCGTGTCTGACCTGGAGTTTATCTTTGTTTTCTTAAACTCTTAGGTACTCAAATTTTTACGAGTAGTCAAGGGATTCAGGTTAGCTTTGACGAATAATGAAGGAGCAATGGAGCAGGAGGCTTCTGCGTTTTAGATATATAGTTCCGCCGTGTGTTCTCTGTGTTGTGATTGTATTGAGTTGTAAATACTAGACAGGTGTTTATAACTGTCTAGTATATGTGATGTGTATGCTGTGTATCTCTGATTGGTATTGTATATTATGTAAATACTTCTGTTGTTAATATAATTTATTCGTTCCGCTATTGAGATTCTTGTATTGTTTCTTCTTTCTCTTCTTTCTTTTCTTCTTCTATCCCTTTCTTTCTTAATTGATGATGCGATTTTCCGGGATTGGAAAGTTGGGTCGTCACAAAATTAAATACAAGAAATTTACGGGTCGTTACACCAGCGTTTCAATGAACGCGAAGATACATATACAGAGTATGCTATTTATGAATTTTATGTTTTGTATATTGAATGATTAAATACAGTACACCCTACACCTTTCAAAATATAGAATGACTGGCTAAAGTGATGTAAGATTTGTAGTACAGATTTGTTGTAATTGACAAATACAATTTGGCAAAGTCTGAATTATTTACATAATTTACTACTAAAAAATGTGGGTATTAGTTATAGGTTTCGACAATTGTAAAGTAACAAAATAAAATTTGAGTTTGATGAAAGGAGGAGTTATGGATTTTTAAAAACATGTTGAAGAAGTTTGCTTAGGTCAAATGTCAAAAATGGGATGCAATTGAAGATCAATAATTTGTGATGTTCAAATTAAACATATCAGCCTTCGGAAGGAGATGAATGAGATATTCATAGCATGTAGCTTTTGATCTAGCTAGTATAAATAAATTCCAATCATATTATGCTCGTAAGTTGATATTTACCTCAAACCAAAGATTTCCGAGTTGAGATACCACAAAGTAAGCTTGCTAGTTTTAAGAAGCAAGATAAAGAAAGTTAAGATAATTTCAAACCATATAGTTTATTTTCTTTACCTACTAACAGATAAGATAAAAATAAATAATATTGATACTTATTTTTTGAAATTGATAATAGATGTCAAGGTCATTCTGTCCCAAAACTGATGTACTGTTTATCAAAGGGAACAATAGTTTTAAACATTCAATGAATTTAATATATATAATGATATTTCAAAATGGGAATAACAATTTTAAACATTCATGAATATTTAAATAATTAATTGTAATTACCTGGATATCAAATCAGTCAGATCAGTTAAGTCAATGTTATCATACATTTTTGTAGCAGCTGTGGACGAAAAGGTAAACTCACCTAATAGAAAAGTATCTGTATATGTTAATGTATAAAAATCGATAAAACGATGAATTTCACCAGTTTGTACCTCTGTACCTTTTAACAACCAAGGATGCAAATATCAGGGAGGTAGGCTAACTTTTGTTTCATAAAATATAGAGAAATGAGAAGTTCTTCTTCTCATAAAATATATGTTAATTTTTACTGTAAGAACAAAACAGAAAAAAAAAACAAAGAGAAAACCTTCCTCTTTTCAGAACCAAGGCTATATCTCCAATCTCTTCAACAAAATTTGATGTTTTTATCAAACTAAAGCTATATCTCTTAGGTAATCAACTCCAAAACTAATTCTATTTCATCAAATTTGGAATTTTGCATGAATTGATTATTTAAAATTAGTTTTTCTTACTTGCATTTTGCTCTAATGTTGTTTTTTCTGAAATGTTACTTAGATACAACATGTCACTAGGACAACATATCACAAGACACATGTTAATAAATGTTCGAATCACACTACGCAAGTTTCGAACTTGTGACATCTCGCACCAAAGTCGAATTACTTAACAGCTGAGACAATGGTGTTTGTCGCTCTAATGTTATTTTATAGACTCTTAAAGCTCTCTCAAGGAAAAAGCTTGCAACTTCCTTCAAGATTTCTCTAGTTTGCTCAATTAAATCTTCAAATTCGCAAAGGTGAGTGGTAAACTCACATCATCTAGCTAAAGTAATAAGATACAGGATGGAAAATACTAAGAAATTGTTTTCTTTTTAGTTTACAGTAAAAACAGTTTTTAGTAACTATTTTGCATGACCATATCTTCTTATTCCTATATCGACATTCGTTGGTTCTTTTTTTATTTGAAAGTTAAAGTTTTCTACTATGTGCATATAAATTTTTAGTTTAGTCTGTGGACGTTTGGTCATCAATTTCATGCCTGTAAGTTGAACCCACGATGGTTTTTAGGACTGTACACATTTCTGTTTTGAGCTGCTGCAAACATGACCTGAGTCCATATTTGAGAAAGCATATCTCTTTCATTTCCTATCGGAATTCATCGATTCTTTTTTAATTTGAATGTTAAAGTTTTCTACTATGTGCATACCAATTTTCAGTTCATTCTGAGGAAGTTTGGTCATCTATTCCATGCCTGTAAGTTGAACCCTAGATGGTTTTCAAGCCTATACACATGTTTTCTGAGCAGCTGCAAACATGGCCTGAGTCCATGTTTGAGACAGAGTGTCTCTTTCATTTCCTGTCGGAATTCATCAATTCTTTTTTATTTGAAATTTAAAGTTTTCTACTATGTGTATACCAATTTTCAGTTCAATTTGAGGATGTTTGGTCATCTTTTTCATGCCCGTAGTTCGAACCCGATATGTTTTATAGGCCCGTACACATTTTCGTTTTTTGAGCTGCATGGTCTGAGTTCATGTTTGGGACAGCGTATCTCTTTCATTTTCTGTCTAAATTCATTGATTCTTTTTTTTATTTGGAAGTTCAAGTTTTCTACTATGTGCATACAAATTTTTAGTTCAATCTAAGGTTGTTTGTCACGTATTTCGTGCTTGTTAGTTGAACCTGAGAGGGTTTACAGACTTGGGCGGAATTGAACATGACATGAGTCCATGTTTGAAATTTCATATCTTTACCATTTCATTTTGGAATTCGGTGAATCTTTTTTCCAGTTCATGGATAAATTGTTTTACTTTGTGTGTATCCAATTTTAGACCCTTCCGATGTCATTAAGTCATTCGAATTATGTCTGAAAGTTGAACCTAGAGAAGATTTCAGGTCTGGGTATTGTTTTTGCCTGTGCACTTTTTTTTTCCTACCTTGTTTTCCCATTTGATTTCTGACTTTTGCATCTTGTATTTGTGACATTTATAAACTGTTTTGAAGGCCATGAAGCCTATCAATGGGCGAACCTAAATTTTGGTGAATTTGGCATTCGAAATAGAATCGTCTTTGAATGATTTCGAATGTTGGTTTTAGTGCTTTTCAATGTTTTTCCTTGATTTCGAGCATGGATTTTTCTAAATAATTTTGAAATGATTTTTAAAATAAATTGGCTTTTGAAATAATTATTATATAATATTTATAAATTATTTTCAAGCTATAAAAACTATATATTCTCTATAATAAGGGAATTTCAAAGATTGTTTACCAAAAACGATTTCGAAAATTGTTTCAAAAGCTTGTTTTGTCAAACAAATTATTTTCTATATAAAATACACGTTATTGCACTATTCGAGCGTGTGAGAAGGAGAATTAAATGGTTTAGCAAAACACGTGGTTGTGACACGTGCGTTTATTTTATCGGTTAATTCCTGACTTGTTCTTTTGACTATTTTGACCTTCGAGTGGTATTTGCCGATGAGACGAGGCAAATATTTTTAATAATTTTCTGGTGTGGCATTGGCTAGCAGTTAGTAAACCAATTAGTGAGAATGTGTGGTATGGGATGCACTATTAACACTTTTCGGGTTCCTGTCTGAGAGATTATGACACATTCTTCAGTTGCCAGTACAGGACCTTTGGGTCATTTGTCCTTCGGGATGTTGTTCTTGGGGATATTTGTCTAAGAAATGTATTTGTCGTTCGAGATGTTTTTCTAAGGAGGCGTATTTGTCCTTCGGGATGTTGTCCTTGGGGACGTTTGTCCATTTGAGACGTGGCGCCTCATTTTGAGAGAATAGTACTTAGCGGGCTTCGGCCATAAGCACATGCTATCTTTGTGATGATTTCATTGATTTCTTTGTGATTTTCCAAGTCTATCATCTTTTTGCATTATTAGCCAGTTGAGCCATTCGAGACGTTATATATGGCGATTACATCTTTGGAATTTGAACTCCTTATCGAGTTCTATATTTGAGATTTGGGTCTGCCAACACTTGGCATTTATATGAGATTTATAATCTCCTTTTAGGAGATATATATATATATATATATACATTTATATATATATATATATATTTGTATGTTTGCCATCTTTGGCGTATTTTAAGATTTGAGATTTCTCTATTTTAAGAATGTATTGTGATTTCCATTTTGGCGAGTTTGAGTTTTGAGATCTCTTATTTAGGAGATATGGTTTAGGGAAACCATTATAGTTGATTTTGGGATTTCGCCGATGATATGAGGCGTTTATTATACTTAGTCTTTATCGATGAGTTACCACTTCAAGGACATACACTTCGCGAAATTACGTTATTTGAAGTAGTGATATGCTCTTACTGTTGTTTCTTCTCATTTGAGAGGATACCTTACCCTTTACCTTATGCTTCGTATTATCACTTATCTATTGCTAATCAGAAGTTCTAGCTAAACTGACCCTTATATTTCATACTCGGGTCAGACGAGTTGTTTCTGGTTAGATATCTGCTTTTGGACTTTGCTTTGATGCTTCTTCTTGGATACATGCTTATCTCTTTTGTGTAATTTGTAGTCTTTTGATTGACTCTGATATGTATCTATATTATTTTGACTCGTTGTATATAGTGTGGTCCTAGTACCACTTCTGATGTATCATTTTGTATTGTACTGGGATGTATCAGTGTATATGTATATATATGTTTGCTTATTGTTTTTAATGTGTTATACATTTTGTTGTATTTTATTCTGATAAATCCGTTAGCCACTATAGTTTTGTATTAAGCATTTAGTGAATATATCGATCCACTTGAGAAAAAAATTAAAGCATCAAATCAATGTATTTAGTAGTTGTTTAAGTCAAAGCTATAGATGGTCGCTCCTAACCAGCCTTATTCTCTGCATTAGTAGACAGTATTACCCAGTAATACTCTTTGTTAATGGGGGTCTCAAGGTGGGCGCCATAATTTATTTAAGAGGATTTGTAATTTGGAGCAGTCATTGTTGTCAAATTCAATTCGAATTTGAATTGTCTATAATTTTGCCTCTTTATTAGCAGCAAAAGCAAATATGTTGTGCACTTCCTTTGTATTGTTGTATTGCAATTGTTATGGTTACCGATTGTGGTTGCATAAAAGTTAGTTATTGAGGCAAAATCAGGGGAGAAAGTAGTTAAATGCTTAGCCTACATTCCTTTCATCAAAACGTATTCTTTGTCTTATCCCCTTTTCAACTTGTAAATAGCTCCCAAACAAGGTATTATATTTTGTAACATTTGATGTTATAACCTTTATGGTTTTTTGTTGCATTATCAATGCTTAACAATCATGCTTATAGGCTTTTTTTTGTTAATGCCTAAGTAAGAAATGTAATTAGAAAATTATGCAAAAAAATCCTAAATTTATTTTCAAACGTTTCTAAATAAAACTTAATAGTTCTTTTGTTTATAGACATGCATATGTATATCATTTTCAAGTTAAAATCATTTTAATAGATGTTATGGTAATATTGTAATGGTGTGACAAGCACCATTGTCCAAGTGGTTAATCGATTCGGCTTAGTGCAAGAAGTCACAAGTTCGAAACTTGCTTTCGAACGTTTATTGACATGGGATAAGTTGTCCCATTGATTTGTTGTATATAAAGTACCATTTCAAAAAAACAAGTTGTAATGGTGTTAGTACCATTTTGATAGATAAACCACTTTAAAATGCTCCAAACTCAATTATTTTGCACATTAACGCACCCTCATTCTTCATGCAGATGAGATACTATTTATTTTAAAGAGAATGCCACAATATATTGTTAACTAAAAAAGTAACCAATTAGTATTTATTTAAACATATTATTGCTTGTTTTCTTCTACGAATACTAATAATTATTCTCTATTTTGTTACTAGTTTAACCAAAAAGTTAGAATAAGCCTTTAATTGAAGGAGGTAAATCGCTTCATGTTTTGTTAAATTTGTTTCCTTCATATATTGAGTAATTTGGGTTCATCAGTCTCATATGTATATGCTTTCAAAAGATCATTTCAGTGGCTAACCAAACTTAAATTTTTTTTCAAAATTATCGATACGTAATGTTTAACAAGCAGTTTCTAACTTGGTCAAACTATAATAATATCGTGGTTACATAGTGTAGGCCTTTTAAATTGTTTTGACGTAGAAAAACTAAAATGGGAGTAGACATCTCAAAAATATTGCATTAAGAAAACATATATCGGGCAAAGGAAATAAATCAACAAATTAAGTAAAATGTTGCATGAATAATGCACATGCTTTAATAATGCAAAATGTGGTCAGAGAAATTAAAATGCTTGATATCGATAAATTATAGAAAGGTATACACTATTAAAATTTTATTATAACATCATTAAAATGGTGTGAATAAAATAACACCGATAGTTTCTGTTTAATGAACTTGTCAATCGTGCATGTAAAACACGTTCGCAAGTTGATATTTCAATAAACACGATATGTAAATGGGTTTCTTTTCATTGAAAGTGATGCGCCACATGTTAAGAAGTAGTAAATAACCTCTTCATAGAAGGTTGCTTATGATTACTTGATGACATGTACAAAGAAATGGTCCAATATATATGACTACTAAATTATTTCTCATAGAAGATTTTAAATTCTGATCAAATGCGTATATTTTTATGTATTCTATTTCAAAATTTAAAGCATAGTTATTTAATTCATTATGCATATGGGTGTGTAAAACACTACAAAAATGGGCATTATGAGTATATTTTGTTTATGTAGCATTTTCATCAGATCATGCATTATAGTTTGTATGAGTAAACAAATGTATCGGTTTGTATAATAGGAAAACAATTTACAAGAATGAATTTGAATATATCCTTTCCTATATGAATTTCACACAAATAATAACAAATATATGTACAGATACCTTTTGATTATTCTTAAACTATACTTAGTTGCCTTTACTTATAAAATATTTCCTTTTCCCCATTAGTTCCTTGTTCATTGACAAACATACGAGTCATGTATGATTCCTTAAATTAGGGTACGTTGTTATGATGATTAAAATCATTATTTACCTCTGATATGGAATTGTTTTCTTATTTAATGAAAAAATAGCTGTCATCTACAGATTTTCAAATAAAGGTATATAATAATACTATAATGAAAATCAATTATTTATCTTAGGCAATGAATTATTTGTAATTTAAATTTAGATGCTTTAAATCTCTCTAGGGGATTTATGTGTGGTACAAATATTTTATCTCTTACATTTGAGTCATTAACACTATGCAATACATCATTTCTGCATTTATTTTATAACACCACAAAAAGGTTTATCATTTTTAATACTTTACAATAAATTTTCTAAGGTGATTGTTCTTTTTAGGTTATAAATATTATAATTTGATATTAGTAAATATGAAGATGTTCAAAATACAAATTTGGGATGATTCTTCTTGAAACACATAACGTGACAGTCAAAATAACATATTTGACCCTAGTTTACTCAATCATCATGTCAAAGTCAATTTCATGAATATCTTCTACATCTCACAATATCTTTCTATTTTATTCTATTTCCAATCTTAGAAGGTTTTCAAATTTACTTTTTCGGTGCTTAATTTTACTCCATCTAGAATCCTGGCTGCAATACAAAATTGACATAAATCAGTGAAATGCTAAGGTTTGGTATGAAGTTGATATGTGGAAAACAAAAGGAAGCTAAAGCAAAGTCAACTCTTGATTTGTTTCAAGTGGTTAATTGATTTGGCTTGGTGCAGGATGTCACAAGTTCGAAACTTGCTTTCGAACGTTTATTTGACATGGGATATGTTGTCCCATTAATTTGTTGTATATAAAGTACCAGTTCAAAAAAAAAAAAGGTCAACCCTTGAGATCATATAAAAAGGTGCCCATCAAAGATGGGTTCCGTTGAATACTAAGGTCTATTCCTTCTACTACTTCATAAGTTATTGCTTGATTAACTTCAGTCAAAGTTAATTTTAGTTTTGAAAACTCTAATTCATTTTGGGTGACATTTCTATAATGAAAACTATACCAAAGTGACAACTTGGAATGAAGTATAAGTTTGAAACTACTTTAACTACTATATTGTATTAGCTAAACTTTCAACAACATATTCAGCCACTAAACAACAACACTTCATCTACAATCCTATCTCACCCCATTACCTGTAACCACCGCTTATTATTTCATCACGAAACCTATAAAATTGCCATATATCTTATCTTTAATACTCAAGTTATCGTAAACCAGTTCCGTACTGAGAACATTTCTAACATTATTATTCATGCATACAACACATATATACAAGTTAAACAAGAACACGTTTAACATTATTATTCATACATACAACACATAAATACAAGTTAAATCAGTAAACAATTACACACGTGTTTCTGTATGTATTATATATTTATAAATTCATAGGTTCTGTATGTGAATAATCGAAAATAACATGATAATATGTGATAAATGTTAGCTTCTTTTGTTATATACATATATTATGATATGCTGCAAAAATATAATTAATCTTTTAGAGTGGTAAAGTCTACAAGAATTTTCCAATAAAAATTTCATGTAGAATGAACTGATACTATTTTTTTTGAAGACTTGGTGCTTTACGAGAAAAGGAAGGAAAAATATTATTATAATAACGAGTAAGATAATAAAGACCTCAAGTAGAACAATACTTGAAGGGAGAATAAATTAAATGAGAAAACTCACTCTCATACTTATCTTTTTATAAGTCTTATGGTTGTTATCCTCCATCTTCTTAAGGTTATATGTTGTTTTATTCCTATGTAAAACAAAAATAAAATATTTGTTCTAGATGAATTTAGTTTATTCTTGTTTATGTATAGTAGAGGAATTTCTCAAGCATGACATAATTATTTAATGTCAACTTATACATTACAGGCCTTATAAATGAATAACTATAAGATACTTTATATGTAATTCTATAACATAGTAATAGTTTATTCAAGTCACTGTGTTTGCTGTTAATTTATTTCTTCAATGGTGGATGGCAAGATGGGGCAAATCTTCATTTCTTTTGCATTTCCTGGCCATCATGAAGGTCATAGCTAATGCTACAGAATTAGAAGTTGCACGGATAATGTGAACTATAAATTATTGAAGAAAACTAAATGCACTAGATGTTTGATTTTACATGTATCCAAAATGATCCTATCATGTTGGTGAATTTTTTCCTACCTATTTGGCCACTTTTTTCCCTTAGATTCTTAGCAATAACTCGTTAAACTTTCTTCCCCTTTCAGGGCCTTGTTAAACTTGCCGATTTTTATTTGCTCCTAAATTAAATGAAGTAAACCTTAACACTCATTCAGTTGTTGGTGCTCCATGTTAGAGGCCCTCGAGGTAACATGCTCTTCTTTTGTACATTCTTTGGTAATAACTATACATATACATATACATATACATATACATATACATATACATATACATATACATATACATATACATACATATACATATACATACATACATATATATATATATATATATATATATATATATATAAAATAATAATAATTAGGAGCGTCCATCTTTGAATGATATTTGTGCCAGTTTTATAACATAACTTTCCTATGAGAACATTCCCAATTAGTGACATTTCATAGAGGAATTGCTATGAAATGCTAATTCAACTTTAGGAATTTTATTATGTTAGTTGATCTGGCAAACATCAATAATAGGCTGTAACCAGGTTCTGTGTCGATAAAATTTGGTAGCTTTCCAAAGTTGCATGCCTCAAATCATATGAATATGGGAGGTTGAAATCACATGGTCCCATTCTCCTCTATCCCCATGAGTCAGCCAATAAAAGCACTCCTTTTTGTGGAAATTTTGCAAAAATACCCTCCTCTAAGAGAGAGAAATGACTTTTACGCAAAAATCTCGGTGTTTTTATTGGTTTGCCTTACTGGGATAGAGGGATTGGGACTAGGTGATCTTCCCTCGAATATGGGGCATGTGTAAATGAAATGATTTTGGTACTTGTCACATAAAAATATAAGTTTTCGTATGAGTTTTTTCCACTTGATGCATATGCTTGAAAAGGGAAAGCTAGTAATATGACTTGTAAATGTTTATTTGTAATATTCTCTCCCTCCTACACTAACGAATTAGATTATTAGTTTTCAACACCGAAGTTTTTATGTCCTATTAGAAGTGTTGGATCATATAGGAATAGAATATGATAATAGTCATTTTCAAGTCATGGCGGTAATACGTATATACGTGTTAGTTTCCAAACGTTATAAGAGCCCGTGTTAATTTTTAATGATAAGTCTGAATACGTCGCTCTAATATAGTACTAAGGGAAGGATGCAATGTTAAAAAAAGGATGAATTAGCTAAAAAAAGTTGGTTTTGATCAACCATGTCAAATGAGCCGGCACGTGCAATAAGATAAAAGAATACACTGATAAGAAACTCAGTATGGCACACTTGGTAATATTTTCCAATCAATTGAAATAGCTAAAAGAAATATTCTACTAAGTAATAATAAAATATGCTAATAATTGTAGCAGTACATTTACATAACATAAGCATGCTATCTGGCTTTATGGAAAAGAGAAAATATACATTCAAGATGATGAATATGCATTCAAGTTTTTTTGATGGTTCTAAAAAACAGTTAGTGAATGCACGGCCTTTCTTCTTATGTGTATACATGCGCGCGCGTGCACACACAATCTATACTCATCCATTACCCACCTCTAGCAAACAATTGAAAAAAGTTGACAAGAGTGCATGGAGCATAAATAGGACAAGCAGGCTAAAGAATGGCAGGAAAACAGTGAACTATCTTTCTTATTTAATTTGGTAGCAATTAAATGTTTATTTTTGTTAGTGTTACTACCATAGAAGGAAAGGACAACAACAAAAAACAAGGAACACAACAACTAATCGTCAAGACTGGAAGCAATGATCATGTACCCTTTCTTAAGTCAATAACCTATTCCTTTGCTTCGTCACTAGTAATGCTTCAATTAATGGAGACTGCAAGGTCAAACAAGCCTTTAGGAACTTCAATGCCTGTATCATACCATTTGATTCTTATGAGAAAAGACAAAAAGTTAGCAATGTTCACATGACATCATCAAATATGGTCCTAAATAAACTTACACCAAGTTTATCGATGTGAAGGTCCTTCTCTTCAAAAGCAACAAACGAGGCTTTGGAACTTCTAACAGTTTGAAAAGTACACAGTGCTGAGAATAGTTTTATCAGTAAATCATTTGTTATCAAGAACTTGGTTTCCATATTTGTGCAACTTCCTCCAACTCCTTTCCTTTGGATTTTTATCTATACCAATCACAAATAAAACAGATTTGCTTCTAGATTTGAGTAGATACAAAATTTCCACCCATTTCCTTTTCACCCTGATATATTTATAATACTTTATTTTACCATGTCATTTAATCATTAGGTGTTTGTGGCACATCAGACATTTTTATGTGAGTTCTTGGTAAGATAATTTCTCAAGAGCATACAACACTTTTCAAGAGTAATATCAAATAACGAAGAGATGATTGAAATCAAAGAAGTAGATGATTTCAAAGTCATTTGTAAGCTTTTAGGCTTAAATCAAAGTTGTGATATTTTTATGTTTGTTATGTAAGCTAACGTTGTGATATGTTGTTGTTTGTTATGCATAGTGAAGTTATTATGTAAGTTGAAGTTGTGATATTTTGAAATTTATTGATTTTGATGTGAAATATGTGTGCGTCTCTCTCTCTATGTAGTTTGTGATAACCCGGATTTTTTTGGACATTTGTTAATCAGATAATTAATTGATATTTGCTACTGAGATATTGATTTTATATGGTTAAACAAATGAAATCCTGACAATTATAAAATATCCGGATATATCTATATGGATTTGAAAACTATAATGAATGTTGCATTATAAATTTCCAAAAATGATGAATTTTATAGGAAATTGACATATACATATAAATATATGCAATCTTTATAATGTTGGAAATTTCAAGTATATACATACAAGTATGTAAATGTATATGTGTTTGTGTGTGTGTGTATGTGTGTATAGTGTTTAGGAGGATTGATTTGGATTCAATAAATTTCTAAGGGTAATTAAAGTCAAATTCTATTATTTTACAACATTAAAGATAATATGTATTAATTTAGAATATAATAGTTTGAGTTTAAATTAGGACTTAATAAGAGGTTAGCATACTTTCTTTAAGTATACATGTAATATATATATATATATATATATATACATGAGTATTAAACGTAAAAACACAAATTTATAAACATAAAAAAATTAATATATATATATATATATATATATATATATATATATATTAAGGAGTTAGACATTTGTAAGCTTTGTAATCATGAATAAAACATTTGTTGCTATAATTAACAAGTGGCATGGTTTTCGAAAATATAGGTAAATGATTTAGAAAACAGGGTTGAGATTATTCTCTCATCTTCCTAGACTAAAACGAAAAGAAGAAAATAAAAATGAAAACAAAAAGGAAACTATAAACAAACTACAACAGCCTTCAAACTAATTCAAGAGCAAGATCAACTCAGCAGGGATGCAAATTCAACTTAACAATTCAAGATTCAAGTCAACAATCAGAATCAGTTACCACATTCTCAAACCAAGGCCTCTCTGCTAAAAAAAACTATGAATCAAATTTTTATACAGGTGAGTAAACTATTCTCAGATCCAACCTCCCTTATATTATGTTTGAGTATAGTTAAAAGGGGAAAGTATTAGTTTTGATAAATATGTCTATGCATGTATATATGTGTGTAAAAACCTGTATGAATTCTCTTGCTTTTTTGTTGCTTTGGACTGGTTCAAAACTTGAAAAAAATTCAAATACTCTTAATTAAAACAATATTAGGTTGTGATGCTTGAATGAGATAGTTGTGTATTTGGGTATATTTACTTTTAAAAATAATTTCATAAACAAAGTAATAAGAAATGGCCGTGAAAGGAAAGATTTACAGTAAAAGGGAAATTTTTACAAGAAAATCAACTAGCTTAATTTGTGTTTGCACCTATACGAATGAATTCGTCATGGAAAAATGTGATTTTTAGTGGGTTTTAATATGAATTTTAGATAAGGGATGGAAGTGGAAAAGGGAGTTGATCAGAATTGAGGTTTTTATCGATTTCTGGTGGTCGCGTGGCTCTATAACCACGGGTTGTGGCAGAAGTAAGGTTGTGGGTCAGTGGCCATGGGAAAAATAATGGCCTGATTTTTTTGGTGCCGTGGTGGCGGCGGGGCGAGGGTACTATAGGGATTAGAGCTTCGTTTGGTCGGGTTGAGATTATCGTTCGATTTCGACAGCGTAAGGGTATCGAAAGGTCTGGGTGTGGGGAAGAAGGAAGATAGCATTTAGGTATAGCTTCTAGCAAGGCGGCGCGATCGCCGATAGACGACAACGGAGGAGAAAGGGAGATATCGGCTATGGTCTATTTTCTAGGAGGAATTAGATTTGCTCGATTCAATTTTTGAGTCATCGGAAGGTTATTGGGTGGTCTAAGTGGTGAAGGGAGTCATTGGTGACTGGGTGGTGCAGTCCGCGACGGTCGGAGTATCTCTGTTCGCATGTACATGTGTACAGGTGTACGTATGCTAGTGTGGTCATTCGTGATAGAGGAAAAAGACTAGTGCTCGGGTTGGTCGCCAGTTGGTGAGTGGTTTAGATGGGGTAATTGTTCGAGAAAGTTTGGTTTTTGATCGGGGCATGCTCGAGAAAATGTGAGGAGGACTTGAGTGTGACTTCAAGTGAATTTGAGTGGGTATGGCATGTTATACCAGTTTTAAAGAAAAGTACAAGTATAAATGATGATCAGGTTTTGGAAACAAGATTTTTATAACAGGTTCAAGCAAATTTTTAAACAAGTTATCAAAATTAAATTTAAGATAAAATGTTTTTAATTTAATTGTTTGGTTTTGTTTAGGATAAACAATTAAATTTAAAATCCTTAAGTATTTTCAAATGAAATTTTATGATGGAATTAAGAAGTATTTAAGATCATTGTATTTAACCTTAAATCAATTATAAGTTCTCTGGTGTTTGATTTCAAGCATTTAATTTAAACAAGATATAGGTGATGAGTAAGAAATCGATTAAGGTAAATAGTATATCTTTTTTAATTAAGGTCTTATTTTATTAAGGATAATTAATGTGAATAATTAAAGAAAGGGATAAAAAGTATAATTACTTAATAGAATAATTAAATGGATAAATACTGAATGAAATTAATTAAAGGTTGATTTATATAAGTAATTAAGGGATAATTAATGTGATAAATTATTGGTTAAGTTGTTAATGTGATTAATTAATTAATGAGGTTGACTAAAAGGTTAATTAATCAGTATAATTAATTAAGGTTAATTAGTCAGTGTAATTAATTAAGGTTAATAAATAATTAGTGGATAATTAATTAATAATTAAAGGTTAATTAATTAAGGATAGTTAGCCAATAGGATAATTACTAAATGAAAGTAATTATTGATAATTAATTGAGATAGATAATTAAAGGATGATTAATTAATGGTTGTAATTAACTAACGTTAAGTAAGCAGGATTAAATGTAATTAATTTAATTTATATTAGGCGATTAAATTAAATTAATTAAGAATTTGTTTGACTACCAATGTTGCTTACAGATGATTAAGGCATTAAATGTCTTAGATTATTTGAGATCTTTGATATGTGATTTGTGATGCTTTGGGATATGAGATTCTTGGTTGAACTGTGATATTGTGAGTTATCTATCTGAGAGAAATTGTGTGAATATGAAATCCTGAATATAAATTGTATTGTTTAAACTTAAACAATTTTGGCTTAGAAATAACATTTGATTCGAAGAGACCGGGTTTGGGTATCAGCAATATCCAGAACCACTTCGATTAGTAATCTAAATTCCTTATAATTTGGATATGTGAGATTAATTAGGATGGAATGGAATAAGTTAAATAACCTGGACATCTAACCTAAGAACCATTGTGTGTGAAAAATGATTGACTATAATAAGTAAGAACTCGTAAAAGGTACGAGTCGCCCTGGTAATTTATAAGTTATATAGCTTGATATTTCATATTATATGGGTTTACTCACGCTGGTTTCCAGCCTGACCCAGGTGTTACATTGTTGTAATATTTGGGTTAGACCGAGTATTACAGATTTTTAGGTAAGGATGTTCTGGAGCTCAAGAGGCAAGCTGGATGGCAGGAACTTATGGAGTGTATTTCGTTGTGATATATTATTGTTTATCTGGGACATGTTGATTTTAACTATTCAGTATTTGTGTAATGATTGTAACTTTGATGTATTAAAATGTAAATTTACTGATACAGCTTTTCTTTGTATAAAGGATATTATTTGATATTATATTTGATCCGCTATGGATATACAGAAAGACGCACCATGATTAAGAAAGGAAGGGATAGAGAAGAGAAAAGATAAAGAAGAAAGTACTAAACAACATCAGAATCTCACAGCGGAAGGAATAAATTATATTACATCACATAAGATATTACATAGTATCATATAAATCAGAGATACACAACTTATACATCACAAATTAGACAGTTATAAACACCTGTCTATCATATAACTCAAAACATCACAGAGATACAGACACAAAGACTAGCACGGCGGAACCACTATATATCTGCTCGCTGAAGCCTCCTACTCCAATTCTGTAACGTCCCGCCTTTTCGCACACTTTAAATCGACACATGTGCCAATTCAAACCATACGGAAGGGCGGATTGTTATGGGGTAAATAAGAAAAATAGAGAAGAAATAAAATAAAACATAATCTCATAGCGGAAGGATAAAATATAATAATCAATATATAGTTCATAAAACTATTTACAAACATTTGCTTCTACTTTATACAATAAATATCAGAGTTCACATACCAATAAATATCAATGTAGCGGAATTAAATGGTGTAGTGGAATAATATTAGATAATAGTAATACAAATCTTCGTCTTCGTCCCCCAGAGCTAAAACTTCAAATCCTGAAACGCTCGGACTGACCCGAGCGAATTGAAAAGACAAAACACTGGAGTCAGAAGTAAAAGATCTTATGTAAGTTAAATCAACAAAAATAAATATGAGTGCAATAACTCAAGAGATGCTCGGATTTACATCTCCTAAGGATCCGTTAAACTATTTACTATATAGTATATTGCGCTATTATAATAGTGTCTAATTGTAAAATAAACTTACTTTTTTCTTAGCATTAAGGGGTTATCCATATAGCCCTTAGCACGTAATAGTCCCAGTAGTCCATCCAATATCATAGTCCCTTCCGATCGGGAAGCCACCAGAGGATACCACACGGGCTACGGGAGAAATCCAAACTCGTACAAGGCGCTATAGGGTAGGTGACACGGCACAACTAGGCAATGCCAGGGTAGATATACCAATTTCTATCCGGGCTGGTGGAAACGCGCAGCGTGCAGCCATCGCCCACCTCGAACAACACCTCGAAATCAAAAATCAAAAGTGGCTACCGAATCAATCCAAAAGTCAGAGTATAATATCGAAGGAGTGCGTTCGATCATAGGAATGACCTCATTGGCCCGAGAATCGCTCCTGTTTTAGCCACCTTATGCCAACTCACGAGAGTCGGGTCCACATATTTACCTCATACCACCAACCTACTTCATTCTGGAATCTCCCCTGTGTACACGGTTATTAAAGTGGTTTTCGGAGTTGGCAGAGAGTAATGACAACTTCCGATCCTGATCTCTTTAACAACCAAACGTTATATAACACCGCGGTCTTTAAAAAAAATAGTTTCTACTTTAAAACCAGAACAAAATTATCCATTTCAAAACCCATAAATACGATATCATTTTTAATCTCCAAAACAATTCATTTTGATATTATTTTTATAAAACCCAAATCAATAATATCATTTTTATTTCAAATGTATTTCTTTTTCCAAAATCATACTGCTTTAAAATTTATAATATCTGAAAACCAAATATTTGAATCATAGGTTTCAAAACGTA
Source organism: Allium cepa (assembly GCA_030765085.1). Lineage (NCBI taxonomy): Eukaryota > Viridiplantae > Streptophyta > Magnoliopsida > Asparagales > Amaryllidaceae > Allium > Allium cepa. Next base: position 1,015,024,721 of record CM060943.1, on the reverse strand, counting down.
ATACTTCGAAACTCATAGTTTAAAACCATACTTCTAAAACTTGAATGGTTTGGATATTCAATAATATAAAATAAAATAGTTTGAATTTAGAGTTTCTTTATAAAATTAAATAATTTCGGCAACTTACAATTTATTTTATTTAAGATTAAGTTAAAATCCATCAATTTTAAAATCGCTTTCAGTTTCAATAAACCACTTCAGTTTCAATATATTTCAAACTTCGAATATTAAACAAGTGGAACTAAGGTTGGAAATTTCTATTTAAAAAATTTAAAGTCCTATTATTTATTTTGAAATATTTGCATAATAAATCCGAAATCCTTTTAAATAAAACTCAAATTACTATTAGCAATCAAAATTTCCTCCAATTTATTTATAATAGAAATATTCATTTAATCCATCTTGAATAAAATTTCAGTTATAAATATCGTACCTTTTAAAATTTAAAGTTAATAAATTCTACATTAACTTATGAAGTTAAATTCTCAATTAAGCTCGATTCCAAATAAATTTTCAACCTAACTTCCACTATTAATTGATTTAAATCATTTAAAACTCTATATATTCTCAATATCTTAACATGTACTTAACAATATAATATAAAATAGTCAAACTCCATTTTTCAACCTATTTATTTTATTCAACGAAAATCCTACATAGCTTAAATTCAATATTTCAACTATAGATATACATATATATATATATATAATAAGATTTTATATAATATCAAAATTATATTTATTTACCGTATCCTATCCAAACCATAGAAAAAAATTATTTCAAAAATTATTTTATATATATATACCGCGGTGCCTGTATACAATTTTCTATCCTATGGTCAAGTGATACAGATATTTATCATTTCAATCCGCAATTTAAAAGTAAAGTTACGGTTATATATCATTTCAAACCGCAATCCCGAATGAAATGAAAATGCATGATAACTTGCACTCTATATAATATAGAACACATCATCCATTCATCCAATATCAACCATCATCCAATTTATTTGCAATCATCATCAATTTAACCAATCATCAATATAGGGCATATAATTATATAACGGATAATAACTAACAGTTTATATTCAATAATAAATTTATTAACTATTTAACTATCAGTTTATATGGAAATAAATAAATTTAACTGTCAATTTATATGCAATAATAAAATTAATTAACAGTTAAATTAAATAAATGCGATTTAACAGTGATGATGAATAAAACATGCCAAACAGCCATAAATAAATTTCTACTCATATCTAAAGTCAATTTAATAGACATAGGAAATTTTAGAAATTGTGAGTGGGTTAAAACACTCACCTTTGAATTTAAATCGAATTTAAATCCGATTTAAACCCAAAAATTCGACGATCTCCAAATCTGTCCAAACCAGAGTCAAAGCGTCCGGAATTTTAATATGATCCTAAAAAAATCACGCGTGAAACGGAGTTCGTACGCAAAAGTTATATCAGTTTGAGCAATTGAAAAATAAATTTAAAACAAAACAAACACAAAATTCGACCAAGCCACGTCACCAAATTTCTCACGCATCTTCTCCAGTAACCAAATTTAAACGCGCAAGCACCCTGGAAACAACCACACACAACACGCTGCATATCGACGCTTTGACCAAGTTTCACCACTTCCTCCGGCAGCCATAGCCCACACCGCTACCACCATCGAGCTTGCCTCGACGAGCCGCCTTCACCTGAACCCCCGCTCATGCCTCCGGTCGCCGCTGCCGCCGCCGTTTATTACAAACCCTAACCTTCGATTTTCGGCCATCACACAATGATTCTGACCAAATGGCCAACGCCGTACAGCTCCACACGAAAATCTCCACCAAACCCATATTCCAATTTCCCCGATTGAAGCCCAAATCGAAAAGCCCCAAATCAACCATATGGGTTTCGAATTTCCAAGGTTTGACCGTCATTTCTGGTAAATCCGGTCACCGACTTGAAAAACGAACAACAGATGCAGATTCATATCGATGAGATCTTCAGTTCTATAATTTTTTTGAAATTTTTCGAAGACTTTGAATTTTGACTTTTGATTTTGAATTGTTTGATGTTTGAATTTGGATCTAAGATTTGCATCCATTGAGGAAGAGAAAGATTTGAGGAAATGAACGCACAAACAAATGAGAATAGATGGAGGCTAGGGTTTATAACTGGGTTTATATAGGTAGGTTAGAAATAGAGTAGATGGATCCGATAAACAAACGTGCTGAACGATAATTGGCCCAAAAGCCCGTTCTGACCCCGGAACGAAATTGGTTAAACCCATATATCCAAATAGGTATTTTAAAATATTCTGAATGCGATGGAAAAAGTTTCACATCCAAATTCGATCGTGTGAAGAAGTTATGCTGAAATCAATATTTTCAAATTGATTTCAACTAAATCGATTTCAAGCCGTTTCGCGTTCATATGATCAAACGACAAGTCCGATTGCTACGAAACTTGAAACCCTACAATAAGTCACTATTACCGATCCGATGGAACTGGTTTCGTCGAAATCCAAGTCCGTGACAAAAATGGCTATTTTTATATTAATTAAATAAATTAAGAATTAGTGAATAAATCCAATTTTTATATTTCACTTTTAGTATTGGAAATTTTTATCACTAAAAATTCTCAAACATTTTGGAATGATTACAATTTTTAAATGTCAATTTATTGAAGATTAAATCAATATAAATCTTTAATTTCATAAAATTCAAAATTATAGGAAAATTCCCAAAATTTCCTTTTAATTGAATTAACCTATATTTATTCCATTCATTAATTTCAAATATAAGGGTTTACCATTGGATTTAAAATTATCACATAAATATTTCTCGTTTTCACTTAATATTTAATTTATATCGTATTACTTCCCTAGTTATTACTTTACATCTTCCCGTATTAACTTCATAATTAATCATAAATTTTAACGTAACGCTTAAAATAATTACGACCCTATAATTTCTCAACATTTAAACGGACGTTATTTCATTTCCACTTAGTGTAACATTCATTTATTTTATTATCACATATTACAATTTCTAATTCCATTAACAGATAAGCAGGTAATTTATAAATATATGTTACAAATTTTGAATTAATCACTACTCATTATTATTTACTTTAATTTAGCATTAATTACCTTGCATTAACATTGTTACTTAAAACCCCTATCCAATTGCAATTAATATTCTAATTAGTACATTTACTCTTTCCGTTATGTTATAAATTATCAACAAAGAAACGTTTATTACTTTCAACAACATTGTAATTACTAATTACCTACATTGATTGTATACGTTTTCCATTATTATCATTTATTAGAATTCTATTCAACTTTCCATCTTATGCATATAGTTAACCTTTCTATTGATTTTACCTTCAAAAATTTCAGTTATATTCTTAACTTACAAAAGGCAATGATTAATTACATTTAATCGCTATTAATTGAATGCATTGGTAACGGACAATTGTTGTCACCATTATACAACTTATAACATTTGTAATTTATTCTCTATAACAATTATTACCTATCAATATTATTTCGCCCCTAAATACAAAATTTGCAATTGTTCTTATTATCATATTCCATTTACTGTTAACAATTTTTATTACATTAAACCAGTTTAATACTTTCCTTAAATTTCTCATATTCAATTTATATACAGGTAAAATTCTTTTCACTACTTAAAATCATTTGAATTAACTTTGAATTGCTATAAGTAGGTTTTAATTTATTTTATTTTTTTCTACTAAATTTAATTACAAACTTATTAATTTAACCAAATTAAATCCATGAAATTTATGGGTCGTTACACTCTCCCCCACTCAAAACTTTTCGTCTCTGAAAAGGAAAAAGAAAGGGAAAAAAAAGAATAACAATACATCTTATTCAAAATATTAACTTATAAACAATTAAATTTACAAAATTAACTACTTTATATAAGATATCCTAATTTATAACTATTAAATCTTTTATATTTAAATTATTAAAGTTTGGGAAACATTTTCAAAATATTTCTAAGTTCAAAATTTACGGAAAATTTTTGGCAGAGTCTCCTTTGTACGGAGAGGCTCGGGTGAAATATAATATTAAATATAAAAATATATCACATATAATATCCAAAATATTATATCTCAACACGGGAAAATATATAAAATAGCGCTATAAACCGTAATCCGAAACGTACCTATTTGTCGGGAAATTTACGCTTAATTTATGGAACCAAAAGTAGTATCAATTGCTTCCAAATGTGCCTTTCACTTATAAAAATCTAAAAGGGTTAACAATTTATATAAAGTGAAATATTTAAGTGGTTTCAATCACTAACAACAAATCAATGCAACAACCATAAATTTTAACAACAACATACACAACAAATTCAAAGCAACCATTCAACCAAACAAACAAATAGTTGTTCGGGTTCAAAACATTTAAATTGTACAGAATGAAGAATAAACTACTAGCTCATCATTTACTCAACAGTCTTAGATAAAACTAAATAGATTATTCATTCCCCAACCCAATTTTAAAGCATCTTACCCTAACAACCATAACCAAACAACAACAATTCCTACTAACAAATCAATTAACTCATTACTAATCTTACTTCATACATTAGTTGTTTGATTCTTTTCATTCATATAACAGTTTATCTTTTATTTCCATTTATTTCTTTCAATTTTTTTTTCATTTTAATTCTTTCAATTTTTTTTCAGAAATAACTTCAACCCTATTTCTTATATTTACAATTTCTCTTTATTATATTACATTCATTTATTATTGCATGACCTCATTTATTTACACTTTAATTACTTAAATTTACAATCATCTATTTGTCATACTTACCTTTAATTTTATTTACTTGGTAAAATTCCAATTATAACTAAAGTTTATAACATTAAATTCTCATTTAACAGCAATTTCATTGAATACTTTTACTATTTCAAATTTCTACTTGTACAATATTCTATTACAATCTCTTATTAACATTTCAACTTTTAATATTTGGTAAGTTATATATATGCTATTTAAGGGTGTAATTGAAAGTTATACAAGTTTGTTCCATTTCCTTTAATTAATTCATTGTTCAATAAATTTTTACCTTTTTGTTATAAGTTACAATTTCAACTTCCTTTTAATTTCCTTTATAACTTAGCCTTAAATCTCTTACCTAAATTAAAGGTTTCAAATATTAATTACTTACCTTTCATTTCACTACAATAATTGAAACAATTAATTTATGAAAATTTAAGAATTTAATACCGGGTTAAATTTAAATTCATTTTATAATAACAGATAAATAGATACTAATAACATATATATATATATATATATATATATATATATCCAATTATATTTGAAACAATTTAAATTTTATATATTTTCTCAAAATCAAACTGCAGTAAAACTACTACAGTGGCCTTCCCCTTTCGAAACTCGAAAATGAAAGTCGATGATGCGGCCGCCATCACCGAAATTATTTTCCAGCGAAAAATATGGGAGTACAACTTATTTATTTCCAGAATTTCTTTAAAACCAAACTTTCAAATTATATTTTATATCAAAAAATATTTCTAAACACTACTATTATATTTAGAAATCCATTGAAGCAATTTTTCAAAATCTCGGACTTAAGTTCTAAAATTTCCAAATTCCATTGATTTTATTTTCAATCTTATTTTACCTATTATTTATAAATTTTACTCCTAACAGTCAATATATTACAACCAAATATATATATATATATATATCATTTATAAAAATTTACTTTATATATATAGAAAATATAATAGGCAAAATTATTTCATTCGTCTATATTAAAAACAAATATTATGTCGGTCTGTCCTATTAAGTGTTTAGAAATCCCTATTGATGTCATAACATCCCATGCACCAACCAAAATTTATAAATACAAAACGGAACATATTAACACAATATAAAATCTTTTTATAACACTAACAGGTACGCTCTCTCATATACTCTCAGCGACTCCCATAGGGTATTATTACCCTATTAATAAAGAGTCAGACCCCACAAAGCTAAGGTTTATGGCTAAACCAAAGCTCTAATACCAACTGTAACGTCCCGCCTTTTCGCACACTTTAAATCGACACACGTGCCAATTTAAACCATACGGAAGGGCGGATTGTTATGGGGTAAATAAGAAAAACAGAGAAGAAATAAAATAAAACAGAATCTCACAGTGGAAGGATAAAATATAATAATCAATATATAGTTCATAAAACTGTTTACAAACATTTGCTTCTACTTTATACAATAAATATCAGAGTTCACATACCAATAAATATCAATGCAGCGGAATTAAATGGTGTAGTGGAATAATAGTAGATAATAGTAATACAAATCTTCGTCTTCGTCCTCCAGAACTAAAACTTCAAATCCTGAAACGCTCGAACTGACCCGAGCGAATTGAAAAGACAAAACACTCGAGTCAGAACTAAAAGATCTTATGTAAGTTAAATCAACAAAAATAAATATGAGTGTAGTAACTCAAGAGATGCTCGGGATTTACATCTCCTAAGGATCCGTTAAACTATTTACTATGTAGTATATTGCGCTATTATAATAATGTCTAATTGTAAAATAAACTTACTTTTTTCTTAGCATTAAGGGGTTACCCATATAGCCCTTAACACGTAATAGTCCTAGTAGTCCATCCAATATCATAGTCCCTCCTGATCGGGAAGCCACCAGAGGATACCACACGGGCTATGGGAGAAATCCAAACTCGTACAAGGCGCGATAGGGTGGTGACACGGCACAACTAGGCAATGCCAGGGTAGATATACCAATTGCTATCCGGGCTGGTGGAAACGCGTAGCGCGCAGCTACCGCCCACCTCGAACAACACCCCAAAATCAAAAATCAAAAGCGGCCACCGAATCAGTCCAAAAGTCAGAGTATAATATCGAAGGAGTGCGTTCGATCAGAGGAATGACCTCATTGGCCCAATAATCGCTCCTGTTTTAGCCACCTTATGCCAACTCATGGGAGTCGGGTCCACGTATTTACCTCATAGGAAATGCCGCCGCCAACCTACTTCATTCTGGAATCTTCTCCGCGTACACGGTTATTAAAGTGGTTTTCGGAGTTGGCCGAGAGTATGACAACTTCCGATCCCGGTCTCTTTAACAACCAAACGTTATTATAACACCGCGGTCTTTAAAAAAAATAGTTTCTACTTTAAAACCCGAACAAAATTATCCATTTCAAAACCCATAAATACGATATCATTTTTCATTTCCAAAACAATTCATTTTGATATTATTTTTATAAAACCCAAATCAATAATATCATTTTTATTTCAAATATATTTCTTTTTCCAAAATCATACTGCTTTAAAATTTATAATATCTGGAAACCAAATATTTGAATCATAACTTTCAAAACATAATACTTCGAAACTCATAGTTTAAAACCATACTTCTAAAACTTGAATGGTTTGGATATTTAACAATATGTAAAATAAAATAGTTTGGATTAAAAATTTCTTTATAAAATAAAATAATTTCGGCGACTTACAATTTATTTTATTTAAGATTAAGTCAAAATCCATCAATTTTAAAATCGCTTTCAGTTTCAATAAACCACTTCAGTTTCAATATATTTCAAACTTTGAATATTAAACAATTAGAACTAAGGTTGGAAATTTCTATTTCAAAAATTTAAAATCCTATTATTTATTTTGAAATATTTGCATAATATATTCGAAATCCTTTTAAATAAAACTCAAATTACTATTAACAATCAAAATTTCCTCCAATTTATTTATACTAGAAATATTCATTTAATCCATCTTGAATAAAATTTCAGTTATAAGTATCATACCTTTTAAATTTTAAAGTTAATAAATTCTACATTAACTTATGAAGTTAAATTATCAATTAAGCTCGATTCCGAATAAATTTTCAATCTAACTTCCATTATTAATTGATTTAAATCATTTAAAACTCTATATATTCTCAATATCTTAACATGTACTTAACAATATAATATAAAATAGTCAAACTCCATTTTTCATCCTATTTATTTTATTCAACAAAAATCCTACATAGCTTAAATTCAATATTTCAACTACAGATATATATATATATATATATAATAAGATTTTATATAATATCAAAATTATATTTATTTACCGTATCCTATCCAAACCATAGAAAAAAATTATTTCAAAAATTATTTCATATATATACACCGCGGTGCCTGTATATAATTTTCTATCCTATGGTCAAGTGATACGGATATTTACCATTTCAATCCGCAATTTAAAAGTAAAATTACGATTATATATCGTTTCAAACCGCAATCCCGAATAAAATGAAAATGCATAATAACTCGCAGTCAATATAATATAGAACACATCATCCATTCACCCGATATCAACCATCAACCAATTTGTTTGCAATCATCATCAATTTAACCAATCATCAATATAGGGCATATAAATATATACCGGATAATAACTAACAGTTAATAACTAACAGTTTATATTCAATAATAAATTTATTAACTATTTAACTATCAGTTTATATGCAAATAAATAAATTTAACTTTCAATTTATATGCAATAATTAAATTAATTAACAGTTAAATTAAATAAATGCGATTTAACAGAGATGATGAATAAAACATGCCAAACAGCCATAAATAAATTTCTACTCATATCTAAAGTCAATTTAACAGACATAGGAAATTTTAGAAATTGTGAGTGGGTTAAAACACTCACCTTTGAATTTAAATCGAATTTAAATCCGATTTACACCCAAAAATTCGACGATCTCCAAATCTGTCTAAACCAGCGTCAAAGCGTCCGGAATTTTAATACGATCCTAAAAAAAATCACGCGTGAAACAGAGTTCGTACGCAAAAGTTATATCAGTTTGAGCAATTGAAAAATAAATTTAAAATTAAAACAAAAAGAACACAAAATTCCACCATGCCACGTCACCAAATTTCTCACGCATCTTCTCTATTAACCAAATTTGAACGCACAAGCTCCCTAGAAACAACTGCACACAACACGCTGCCTACCGACACTTTGACCAAGTTTCACCACTTCCTCCGGCCGCCATAGCCCACGCCGCTACCACCATCGAGCTCGCCTCGACGAGCCGCCTTCACCTGAACCCCCGCTCATGCCTCCGGTCGCCGCCGCCACCGTTGATTACAAACCCTAACCCTCGATTTTCGGCCATCACACAATGTTTCCGACTAAACCACCAACATCGTACAGTTCTACATGAAAATCTCCACCAAACCCATATTCCAATTTCCCCGATTGAAGCCTAAATCGAAAATCCCTAAATCAACCATATGGGTTTCGAATTTCCGACGTTTGACCGCAATTTCTGGTAAATCCGTCACCGACTTCAAAAATGAACAGTAGACGCAGATTCGTATCGATGAGATCTTCAGTTCTATAATTTTTTTGAAATTTTCCGAAGACTTTGAATTTTGACTTTTGATTTTGAATTGTTTGAAGTTTGAATTTGGATCTAAGGTTTGCATCCATTGAGGAAGAGAAAGTGTTCAGGAAATGAACGCACAAACAAATGAGAATAGATGGAGGCTAGGGTTTATAACTAGATTTATATAGGTAGGTTAGAAATAGAGTAGATGGATCCAATAAACAAACATGCTGAACGATAATTGGCCCAAAAGCCCGTTCTGACCCCGGAACGAAATTGGTTAAACCCATATATCCAAATAGGTATTTTAAAATATTCTGAACGCGATGGAAAAAGTTTCATGTCCAAATTCGATCGTATGAAGAAGTTATGCTGGAATCAATATTTTCAAATTGATTTCAATTAAATCGATTTCAAGGCGTTTCGCGTTCGTACTATCAAACGACAAGTCCGATTGCTACGAAACTTGAAATCCTACAATAATTCACTGTTGCGGATCTGATGAAACTGGTTTGTCGAAATCCGAGACAAAAATGGCTATTTTTATATTAATTAAATAAATTAAGAATTAGTGAATAAATCCAATTTTTATATTTCAGTTTTAGTATTGGAAATTTTTATCACTAAAAATTCTCAAACATTTTGAAATGATTTAAAAAATTTTAAATGTCAATTTATTGAAGAATTAAATCAATATAAATCTTTAATTTCATAAAATTCAAAATTATAGGAAAAATCCCAAAATTTCCTTTTAATTGAATTAACCTATATTTATTCCATTCATTAATTTCAAATATAAGGGTTTACCATTGGATTTAAAATTATCACATAAATATTTCTCATTTTCACTTAATTTTTAAATTAATGTAATAATTACATATTTGATTTTATTCATTTGCAATAAATCCGACTATTATAAATTAAATAAATTAACTCACAAAAAATTCAAATTCTATAATTCATAAATTCCATCTTCTTGATTTACTTATTTATTTATAATTATTTAAATCAACTTCCGTTCCAATTTAAAGTAACTTAATTTACCCTTTTATAGTATGTATTTCAGTTTCTTAAACTAACCTCTTTATTATAAATTGAATCCAGTTTATTATTAATAAGTTTCCAATGGATTAGATTCAATTTCAACCCTTTACTTACAATTAAGTTTAGGTTATATTTAATTTATAACGTATTACTTCCCTAGATATTACTTTACATCTTCCGGTATTAACTTCACAATTAATCATAAATTTTAACGTAACGCTTAAAATAATTACGACCCTATAATTTCTCAACATCTAAACGGACGTTATTTCATTTCCAATTAGTGTAACATTCATTTATTTTATTATCACTTATTACAATTTCTAATTCCATTAACAGATAAGCAGGTAATTTATAAATATATGTTACAAATTTTGAATTAAACACTACTCATTATTATTTACTTTAATTTAGCATTAATTACCTTGCATTAACATTGTTACTTAAAACCCCTATCCAATTGCAATTAATATTCTAATGAGTACATTTACTCTTTCCGTTATGTTATAAATTGTCAACAAAGAAACGTTTATTACTTTCAACAACATTGTAATTACTAATTACCTACATTGATTGTATACGTTTTCCATTATTATCATTTATTAGAATTCTATTCAACTTTCCATCTTATGCATACATTTAACCTTTCTGTTGATTTTACCTTCAAAAATTTCAGTTATTTTCTGAACTTACAAAAGGTAATGATTAATTACATTTAATCTCTATTAATTGAATGAATTGGTAACGAACAATAGTTGTCACCATTATACAACTTATAACATTTTTGTTTATTCTCTACAACAATTATTACCAATCAATATTATTTCGCCCCTAAATACAAAACTTGCAATTGTTCTTATTATCATATTCCATTTACTTTTAACACTGTTTATTACATTAAATCAGTTTAATATTTTCCTTAAATTTCTCATATTCAATTTATATACAGGTAAAATTCTTTTCAATACTTAAAATCATTTGAATTAACTTGAAATTATTATAAGTAGGTTTTAATTTAATTTATTTTTTTCTACTAAATTTAATTACAAACTTATTAATTTAACCAAATTAAATCCACGTAATTTACGGGTCGTTACAAATTCACCTCCAGAAACTCGTCAAAGAAAACCCAGATCCCTTGGATACTCATAAAAATTTTAGTACCCAAGAGTTTAATAAAGCAGAAAATAAACTCCGGGTCAGACATGGGTCTGGTGTGAGTAAACGGGTTAAAGTTGCTTAAATTTGAAAATCCTTTGAAAGAAAAGGTATCTCGTAAGACTTCCACACATAAATATGGAAAAAAAATTAACTTACGATAACCAAACATTTGATTGGAAATCATGTGATATTATAATAGGGCCTAGAGTTTTCAAGTAACACTACGCCATAGATGGCCTTCTGCAACATTTTTGCAAGGTGTTGCCAGGTAAAATGTTGCGATAGCTATACAATTTTGGTCCTACTGCAACGTTGAATTTTTGGTGTTGCCTTAGCCATAAAAATGTGTTGCTCTAGTTAAACAAGTGTAATTGATGCAACATTTTTTTTATAGTGTTGCTATAACAGACCTTTGCATATCTTTCGCACCGATTCGCGCCAATCTACCAAGGCAAATCCTACGTTGGAGAACGTGACACCTCATCAATCCGAACACCACTCCTTGATCTTTTAGAGCCGCGAAGAAAAAAGTCCCCGCATATAACTTTTTTATTTTCATTCGTCTCTGTCTTCTGACAAAGGTTCAAGCAAACATTCTTAATTTGGGTTCAGCGATTTCGGTTCGATTAGGGCTTCGATTTGGGGGTTCAAACTTTGTTTAGCGATTTCGTTTCAATTTGGGGGTTCAAGCATTGTTCACATCAGTTTAGGGCTTGAATTTCGATTTTGAGGTATAACACTCTCTCCCATCACTTTAGGGTTTCGATTTAAACTACTTATAAATTCTTAATTCGGCCTGAATTAACAATTCGACTTGTCTAGATTTCCTCTTGTTGGACACACACATAAATTTTATCTTTTTATGTTAAAATACTCATATTCATAATTGTAGTGATGGACAGCGAAAACATTTGGATAGAACTTCCAAAGTTTAGTGAAGGATATATTAGCAGGATAAGAGCCTTTATATAAAATGATTTTTCTAAATTGGCCGTAGGCGATGAAATAACGTGCCCATGCAAGAATTGTAAAAATAGCAAGTGGCGTCGTCCAGATATAATTTATGATCATCTCATCTGCAATGGTCCATCTCCATTGTATGTGAAATGGATTTGTGAGGTGCCTCACCCAAATTTTGGAAGGAGTGATGAAGATATAGACTGTGATGCTGGTGATTTTGGAGATAATCAAGGTGAAATGTTTCACCCTACTCGTGAAAATATGCAGAACTGTGAAGATGAGAATTCTGATGCACCAAATGCCGATGCTAAAAGATTTTATCGCCTTGTCGAAGATGGAAAGTAGCCATTATATCATGGCTGTTCAAAATTTTTGAGATTAAGTTTTATCATCAGGTTTTATTCTTTAAAATGTGTACATGGAATTACAGAGTCTGCAGTTGGGGATGTACTAGAGTTGATGAGAGAGGCTTTTCCACAGGCCCACATACCTTTATCTTTTAGAGCCGCGAAGAAAATCATTAAAGATTTAGGTCTTGGTTACAAAAAAATACACGTATGTCCAAACGATTGCATGCTCTATTGGGCAGAAAATGAAGATAAAGATGTCTGTAACTCTTGTGGTATTTCGAGGTGGGAAGAGGAAAAGAAAGGCACCCGTGACAATGATCCAGAGAAGTTGATTCACAAAGTCCCGACAAAAGTAATGTGTTACTTTCCGCTAAAACCAAGGCTGCAAAGGCTGTTTATATGCAAGGAGTATTCACAACTTATGAGATGGCATTCCGTGGGCCGAAAAAAAGACGGAAAACTTAGACATCCAGCTGACAGCGAGACTTGGAAGGCGATGGATGCTATGTTTCCTGATTTTTCATCAGAAAGTAGAAATATCAGATTGGGTGTAGCCTCTGATGGATTCAATCCTTTTCGTATAATGAGTACAACTTACAGTACATGGCCAATTGTATTAGTTAACTACAACCTTCCACCTTGGTTGTGCATGAAGCCCGAAAATCTAATTCTTTCAACACTCGTCTCCGGTCCAGAGTCTCCAAAGAATAAAATTGATGTATATATGCAGCCTCTAATTGAAGAGTTGAAAGAATTATGGGATCTAGGCATAGAAACTTATGATGCCTTTACTGATCAAAAATTCATGTTACGTGCAAGTGTGTTGTGGACCATTAGCGATTTTCCGGGGTATGCAATGTTATCCGGTTGGAGCACAAAGGGTAAATTGGGTTGTCCTGTATGCCATTATGAGACTTCTTCAATGTACTTGAAACATAGTAAAAAAATATGCTACATGAATCATAGAAAATTTCTGGATCCAAAACACAAGTGGAGGTTTGATAAGAGGAGGTTCAATGGTGAAGTTGAAATAGGGCAGATTCCGGGAAATTTATCAGGAACAGACACTGAAGAACTGTTGCGTGCCTTTGAAAATAATTTTGGGAAGAAAAAGGATTCCCCTTTCAAAAAGAAGTCAATATTTTTCAATTTACCGTATCGGAGCCATAATTTATTGTGACATAACCTTGATGTTATGCATATAGAGAAAAACATATGCGACAATATACTCGGTACTTTGCTAAATATTAGTGGCAAGTCAAAAGACCATTTGAATGCTCGTTTTGATTTACATGAAATGGGCATCAGGAAGGTCCTGCATCCCATTTTATCAAGTGACGGTGAACGCTTTGAGATTAGGGCTGCCATATTTGACATGACGAATAAAGAAAAAGAAATATTTTGCTCAGTACTGGAGAATGTTAAATTACCATACGGTTGTGCAGCCAATATCAGTCGGTATGTTCACATAAGGAAAGGAAAATCTCAGGGTACAAGACCAATGATGCTCATTTTCTACTTCACTACTTGTTGCAATTTGCTGTGAAAAAAACACTGAAGCCTGAGGTTGCATTGCCTCTGATAAGATTTGGTGTATTCTTAAGAGGTCTTTGGGGAAAAGTAATTGATTTGGAAGATGTGAAGAGGCAACAACAAGAAATTGTCGAAATTCTTTGCCAATTTGAGATGATATTTCCACCGGCTTTCTTTGACATAATGGTTCACTTGACGGTTCACTTGTGCAAGGAAGTTGAATACGGTGGACCTATGCACGCTCGATGTATGTTTCTGATTGAGCGTTATCTAGCTAAACTCAAATCTTATGTGCGCAACAGATCTAAACCGGAGGGTTCCATCGCCGAAGGTTACTTGGCAGAAGAATGCTTGACATTCTGCTCAAGATTCTTAAGCGGTGGTGATGCAGTACCTAAATTTGAAAGTTGTCCACAAAATATGGAATATGCTATTGGTACAAGAAGAAATAAAGACGGAAAAGATATTCATCTAAAAGAATCTGAGTGGATGGCATGTCATCGGTACATTCTATTCAATTGTGGTGACGAGGAAATAGATAATTTAAAAGAGTAAGTTTTTATGTTCTAATTTTATTCTAGCAAGTACTAAAGAATTATAATATTTCTTTATTGATATTAATACCATCATAATTATTATAGGGAACATCGAGCTTTAATTGATGGTCATGCAATATCGAGAAGATATAAAAGAGAGAGAGAACATACTGAAGAATTCTGGAAATGGCTGAAGGATGAGGTTAGGAAAAAAGAGGACGTTTCGAAAGAGCTAGAAGTGCTTGCAATGGGCCCTAATCGGACAGCTAGGAAATTTAGTGGATATGTTATTAATGGATACAGATTCCATACAAAATACAGAGATGCTAAGTGTAAAACACAGAATAGTGGTGTATTCTTGACCGCCTTGACCACTAGATTTGCAAGTTCAAAAGATCAAAATCCATTGGTTGGTGATGTTAGTTACTACGGAGCAATTGAAGAAATACTAGAAATTGATTATTGGGGAGAAATTTCAGTGGTTTTATTTAAGTGTTGCTGGTACCAAGAAGAGAAAGATTTGTATGGGATGACTCGAGTTAATTTTAATAGATTGTGTCAGAAATCTGATCCGTATGTTATGGCTTCACAAGTACAACAAGTATTTTATGTACAAGATCCAACAGATACGGCACTTTATAATGTTGTCAAGAAATTGCCGAGGGACTGGTGTGAAGTCGAAAATGAAAATGGAAATGAAGATGATCCAGTTTTACATGATATTCAATGTGGTAATGGAATAGGAAATCAAGTTAGTGATGTTAGGTGGTATAGAGATGACGTCCCAGCAACACAAATCCTCATTCCGCCTAGCATAGAGGAAACTTCCTCTTGATTTCTATGTAGCAATATCAAGTGACTTCTATTTATGTATTGGTTCTTAATTAAGGGACGACTTCTGTATCTGTTGATTTTCATAATTAATTTACTACTTTTTAATTACTTGACTGCTTGTAAGATATTCTGATTTTATGTGTTCCCTTGTTGTTTCTAGTGCTTTATATACCTGCATACACATATGTACTTAATATGCCTGCCCATTTTATTATTTCATATCTTGCTTCCAATGTAAACTCACCATTCTGTATCCATTTTGTATAGGATGGGGGAACTCATGCAGCTCACATTTCATCACAAGGGTGCATTTCAGAAGGCATAATATGTTGGTGGAACCGATACTGTGGTAAAGAGGGTTGATCCTGACTACTTCTCGTACACATGCTCATGGAGTTTGTGAAGGATGACCTTCAATACACCGAAATAGGAGGAATTTACATCAGAAATGGTGAGAAGGGTGGGTGGAAGTTAGTGACAAATGATGCGGACCTCTCTGAATTAGTCAAAGGAGTTAACAGTGGTGGCAACTTGGATTTTTATATCGACAACGTTGTCAATACTGCAATTGAGCCACTGAAGCAAATGCAGCCGCATGTAATCATGCGGCCAAGGCAGAATCTGGTTACAGGTATATATAAATGGATAGTTAATATCATTTACAGATTGTGATATTTTGATATAGGAAAAAAAATTATTGTGATATTTTGATTATAACATTTAAAGATTATGATTATAATATCATTGTATTGTTACAGCCACAAAACCAGTGAAACGACAGTACCTGACGGCTCATCAACTACAACAGAACAAAAAAAACAAGAAGTTAGCTGAAGTCAACAGTCCTCGGAAGTCAGCACGGATGAATAGCAATGCAACTGTGAATCTAAAGTTATGTGAGGTGAACAGTCCTCGGCAGTCGACATGGCTGAATAATTCAGAACCCAACGATGCAACCATGAATCTAAAGTTAGCTGAGGTGAAAAGTACTTGAAAGTCGGCACGACTGAATAATCCAAAACCCAACAATGCAACCGAGAATCTAAAGTTAGCTGAGGTGAGGAGTCCTCGGAAGTCGACACGGCTGAATAATCCAGAACCCAACAATGCAACCGTGAAACTACTGTTAGCTGATCAGGTAAATCCGCAGAAGATGACACTGAATAAAAAACCAAAAATTAGCGATTCAACAGTGAATCTGAACTCATCAAGTGTTAAGAGGAAGTTGGAATCACGTTTACCAACATCGGAAGAGAAAGATATGGATGAAAATGGCATGCAGGTTTGAAGAATTCTTATTATAATGATCTTATTGTAATTTGAATATTTTGTACCACTCTTGCAGCATACTTACTATGATGTTCCTGTTTATTATATACTTTGTGACGCCCCACCTCTATACCCACGCTAGCCAAGAACACTACGGTGTAGTGCTGTCAACTAGCGCGAAGAATAAGGCTGTTGAGGAGCGACCATCCATGTAATTTCTTATCACACGGTGGCTATAAAATAATCTTCGGAAACAAATATAAAAGTAAGCATAACATGCGAATCAATCACAGATATCCATATCACAAAGGCGGAAAGAGATATGAATATATATCACATAAAAGTGTACATCAGAGTAGTGGTCAGTAAGATCCACGATAATACAAAAGAATAGCAACACGTGCTATACAAAAGAATACAACTATGAGTCTATCTCTCTAGTGTATACAACAAAAACTGCTAATCTAAACAGTTAGCCAAAAGTCAGAGTGAGGAATTCCTGTGAAGAAGTCAAGCAGAAGCACCTGTAACATCTCGGTCTGACCCGAGTATTATTTAAGAAAATAATAAAAGGATCAGTCTAGCTATAAATATCAGATGACATGATATAACATAAAAGATATGGCATAAACATAAACATCCATAATGACATACCACTATAAGTATGTAAATAATGATCAACAGAAGATCAATCAATAAGAGATAATCAATATCACAAGAATCTTCTCAAAGATTCGGAAAGGGCATCATACCCCAAACTTGTACTCATAACAAGTCAATGACATAAATTCTAGAAATCAATGCAAGAAGTCCAGAAATCATATAAAAGAGAAAAAGGCCTATCACATGACGGTCCGAAGAACATGGGGAGCTACCCCGCATGTGTGAATGGAATCACACAGATTGAGGTCAAGACTAACCAAAAAGCAGAAAGGTATGTGTGAATGGAATCACACAAGTGGTGTCTAGTCTAACCTTGCAATGAAAGAGACATCGCGCAATTGCTAGTCTAATTCATAAAGCGATCATCAAGATCAACGAGAAGTGTCAATTACACTAAGCTAGTAAATATAGAAGTTTAGCTTCATGTCCCATAACCACTTGCTTAACTTAAATATTTACGAACAAACTGTAAATCTTCACTAATAAAATTGTCACAGGAGGTTAAATCGAACAAGTCCAAGAATTAACCGACGAAGTGAACGCAAGCGTTTCATACCACTTGTTTTACTATGTAACGACCCAGAATTTTTGATAACTTGAATTTGAGTATTTAATTTATTTTAAATATTAATAAGTGGATTTTTTTAAGTCGAATAATTTATTTTTCGAATATTGGGTTTAATGGGATAATTAAATCGATGATTTAATAGTGAGATTCCAAAAATGATTAAATATTGGGTTAAATATGATTTGAAAATGATTTGGAAAATTTTGTTTTATCATATTGAAGTTATAGAAATGTTTTAGAACTTTTAAAACTGAATTTGGAATTTATTTGTGAAAATTGAATATTTTAATATTTAATTATCGACTGAAAAATAGCCAATTTTTGAACAGTCTCAGAATTGAACGAAACAAGTTTCATTGGATCCGTAATAGTTAGTTATTATCAGATTTCAATTTTCGTAGCAATCGGAGTTGTCGTTTGACCGTGGCAGCTCGAAACGCATCGATATCGTTTTAATTTTAATTCGGCGAGTTAAAATAGCCATTTTTCAAACGGTCTCGGATTTCGACGAAACCAGTTTCATCAGATCCGTAATGTGATATTATTGTAAGATTTCAAATTTCAAGTCGATTGGATTTATCGTTTGTCCGGTGCAAGCCAAAACGCCTAGAAATCGTTTAAATCGGTTTTAATTTAAATTGATCGTTTAATTCCATATCTCACACATACGATCGAATTAGCTTACGAAACCTGTTCCATTGTGTCCGGAACATGGAAAAACCTTAGGATCGCCTGTCGGAACGCGTAGATTGGAGGTCGTTTGCATAAGTGTTAAATTGGAGATTTTATTGTTAAAATAATATTAATAACATGTATATACTAATTATTCTTTCTAAACCCTAGCCCATTTTTGCTCAGCCGCCTCCACCCCAGTTAATGGCCGAAAATCACCAATTTATTTTCCAAATTATTTCTCAATCCGCTCATCGAATCGAGAAACTTCCAACATGAAAGTTGTAGAGCACGGTATGAACTACAAATCCAACGGTGGATCTCAGCTATCGTCGCCATTTGGATGAGATATTGAGCCGTGTCCCCTGGTTGTTGCGTGCGTTCCTCAAGGTGGAGGAGGGCGCCGAGCTTGGCCATGCTTGGGCCGATGGTGGCTTTTGTCGAGGGCTTTCATTTGGTGGCAGGGTGATGAAGTATCGATGCTCGTGGTGGTCGGAAAATCAAACCCTAGGTCGGCATGTGATGGGTTCAAGTGCGTGTTTTTGTTTCCTGGAGAGGAGTTACCGTGCGCGTGAAGAGAAGGAGAGCGGGAGGAAGCTAGTGCGTGCAGCCCACATGTTATGGGTGAATTTTCTTTTTTTTTTTGTGTTAATTTAATTGAAATTTGAATTCGTGTCAACTTAAAATGCAATATCTTGTTCATGCGAGGTCCGATTGGGACGAATCAAAGTGCGTTGGAATCGTATGGTCGTGCTCTTCGCGATGAAGCTGGTCTGGAGTCGATTGGAGCTCGTTTGAATTTCGGGTAAAATTAAACGTTCGTTTAATTTTATTCGAAACGAACGCGAAAACCGGAAATAAAATCAAGGTGAGAACTCCTCACTCAATCGAACAGTTTGGTTTAAAATTTTAAATAGTTAATGTTGATTGATGATTGCTGTTTGATTGTGGTAGTAGATATAGTAGGATATATACTATATATAGCAATATATATATATTGGCATATGTATATATTGGATTTGATTTCCTGCCTCGTATAGCGGATGAGACCCTATTGCGCCGTTAGTAAGCGGATAATATTTTATAAATCCCATATACCGCGATATTCCACCTTGAAGTGGAACTGGTATTGTGCTAATGTCTGTGGATGCAGGGAAACAGGTTGGAGGGATCCAACTGGATTCCTCGCAAATATTTATTTGTTTATAAATATTGTGTTGATTGTTAACTATCATATCGATATATGCTGTTTATTCCCGTGATTGACCATTTGATGCGGTTGCATCATCGGATTCATTTTTAAAAAAGTTAAAAATAACGATTTTGAATTTAAAAGGATTTTTAAGTAATTTTTCAAGTATATGTTTTTATTAAATTTTTGAAATTGATTCATTTTAAATAAATTAAGATTTTAAATATTAAAGTTATAAAACTATGATTTTTATGAAATATAACCAAAAGGAAAATTTTAAAAATAAATAGATTTATAAAATAGTTAAATTGGGTTTTTGGGTAATTTTTATTAATAGTTTATGTAAAAGATTTTATAAATTGATATCTATAAATTTAAAATTTTTGGAATTATAAGACGAGTTATTAAGTGTTAAAATGAAGTATAAAAAAGGGATTTCATTTAAACTATAGTTTTATAAATTATGAAAGTTATGAAATGAATTGATGTTGAAAATAAAGGTTTTATAAGTAATTAACTTATAAAATGGCTTTGGGCATTAAAAAGGGGATTTTTATAGAAATTGTTAATAAAGGAGGTTTTTATAAGTTGAAACTATTTTAAAAGGTAAGAAATCTTATCAGTAATAAGATTAACAAATTGTGAAGTTTAAAAGGAACGACTTGGTAAATAAATAATATTTTAAGTATTTGACTTATAATACGAACTTTTGGTATAGAAATTGGGTTTATAAATTGAATTGGCTTAATAAAAGAGATTTCTAAACCGAAGTTATTAATAGAAATAGAATTTATAAACGTTGTTTATAAATTTGAAATCAATGGAATTTGATAAATTGAATTTAGAATTTGTTAAAGGAGTTATATTCACTCTTTTAAACGATGAATTTATTATTAAGTCAAATGGGCATGTTTTGGGAGAAGAATGTTTTAAAGGGAATTTTAAAACGATTTAAAGATGCTTTAAAATGCATTAAGTATCGAAAACTTGGATTTCAACATTCATTGTTGAAATAGACGTTTTCGAGAAATAGAAGGAAATGAATACGTAGATTTCAACATTCATTGTTGAAATAGGCGTTTTCGAGAGAATGAGGAAATGATGGACTATAACACTGTTGTTATAGTGAATGGTTTCCAAATGGAAATATTTTGTGTAGTATTGGAATTTATGTTTCTATTTTTATTTTGAAACCCTATTCCAGTGATTTTGGGTTGTCGTAACGATGTTTTACGTAACATTCGTTTTAACCCAAATAAAAGTGAATAAAAGAATGTTTTCCTTAAAAGAATGAAATATATACTTAACTATGATTTAAGTGTATTGAATATTTTCAAATTGTTGAAAATAAATAAATTTGTGAATTACTTATTTTTAAATAAGTATGGAAATGCTTTTCCAATATGAAATGGAACATTTTTGAGGATTCATCTTTTAAAGGTAAATTGAAAGCGAATAATTTGAAATCGAGTTGAGGATCGTATATTAGTAAATATTTGGAATTTAAATTCACTATGGAATTTAAATTCACTATGGAATTTATAAAGGGAAGGGAAATTTGTTAAAAATAATTATTGATTTATTTTGAAGTGTGAAAATGAATTTACGAATT
This sequence comes from Allium cepa, assembly GCA_030765085.1. Taxonomy (NCBI): domain Eukaryota; kingdom Viridiplantae; phylum Streptophyta; class Magnoliopsida; order Asparagales; family Amaryllidaceae; genus Allium; species Allium cepa. Next base: position 1,015,002,882 of record CM060943.1, on the reverse strand, counting down.
GGGAGCGTAAGTTTAAAATAAATCGGTAAGGATTTATTTGATGATTTGAAATTTGTTTTCAAAGGGTATAAAGGATGAAAAATAGTTTGAAAATTGGTTTTCAAATGGTTGAAGCGTGAAATTATATCGTGTAAAGATATTTTGGTAAAACAAATAATTTGGGCAATTATTTGGAAGGTGTATGTATATATATCTTGTGAAGATATTTTTGGAATTGAATAATTTTGGAAAATTATTTGGAATCTGATGATGTGGCGCATCTTTATTGATAGTTAAATAACCGACTATCAGTATTTACCCTTGGATGGTAATTGTTGTGATTGTTTGAAATTGAATGCTACACTTATTTTTAAAATAAGCGCTCGCTATTCGGTTTAGCCGGGAGAGGACCTTTGTGTCGTATATCCCATTCCGAATATGTGATACGTCGTTATGGATAGCATTTGAAGACCGGTGTTGAAGACCGGGTATTTGTGAAAACGATAGGATGACCTATCGATTGTCTCTGCATCGTTAGCTACGGTATGGAGATTTCCTTTGTGATGGGAAATTTTATCGGGATTGTGAATAACCGGATTGCAAGGGCTTCTTTGGAAGTGCCTTCGGTTCTGTTCGAACCCGGAACAGACTTGTATGGTTACGTGTCTGACATTATATTTTGAGAATTAGAGCCGATTTCTTTCAAATACATTTCTGTTGGTGGCGGAGAATTTATTCTCTTAGCTTAACACCCTTCTCTGAGACGTACGAGCTCAGAGGTTATGTAGTTGAAGGTTATCAGCGATATATTCCCAATCTGGTAATGTGACATGCTGAGTGCTGCTGTGTGATGATCATTGGTTGGTCATTTGTGATATGATCATTTGTTTGATCGTTTATCTTTGTGATCATTGCTTTGGTCATCTGTTGACCCAAAGCATGGCTTTGTTGCACAAAGCATAGCTTTGTGGACGAGACTTCGTCAGGACCTCACTCCCCGGAAATGGTCGAAACAGGAATATGCGGCAAGGTTATGAGGGTCGCTCCCTTTAGGGTATGTCATTTCCTTCTGGAAAAGGGTGGTATCATGGTATGGAGCCCAGATACTTACTCATGTTGATACACTATATCTATTACTGTGTGGTGTTGTTGGATCGAGCGCTCGGATAAAGGTCCCAAAGGACCGGGGGATGACATATTCGTGTAGTAGTTACCTAGTTACAGAGGTAACCCGGCCTTGTGTTGGCAGAGATCTAACCGTAACGTTAGTTTCTCGGGACGTCCCGCCAGAGGCGATCCCATGTGGCAGTAGGAAGTTCCTTAGCCTGACCATTTGTTGGAAATCCATTCATCCAATACGCGCCTTGTACGGTTTTAGTTGTATTACCTGCCATTTACTTATGGTGGCGCCCCACTGTTTAGATGGTAGCTATAGTAGGCATACGATACTGGTCGTATGTTGGCTAGGATTTATATTCTACTTTCGAAACTGTTTTCTACACTATGCACTAATAATAATATCGAAATGATTTAAATTTTGCGTAGTAAGCATCTTTGACTATCATAAGGAGAAATCTCCTCCAATTCTGCGTTTGCATTGTGTGTGTGACGGGAGGCCTTATGGTAGTTTCATTTTCAAAAAGCATTGCGGATTTCAAAATTTAAATTTTCTTGTTGCTTGTTTAAAGATAAACTGTTTTGAGTTCTCACACCAGTCCCATGACTGACCTGGAGTTTATTGTTCCTTTCCTAAACTCTGGGTGCCCACTATTTTCCACACGGGCAGTCTAGAGTTAGGTTATCAGGTTATTCTGGATTCGAGAGTTGCCGTGCAGATTTGGAGGCGAGCTTGGATAGCGTAGTCTATTATCTATTGTATATAGTATTCTTTCCGCTGTTTTATTGTTGTATGCTCTGATGATATGATGTATTGTGATGTATGTATAAAATGTATAGTTCTTTTGTTTAAATGATTATTCATTTATCTATTATATGTTGTTCCGCTGCGATTGTGAGATTCTGATATTGTCTTCATGTTCTGTTGGTTGTTTCTGTTTCTTCTCTCTTTTCTCTCTTCTTCTACCTCTTTCTTCTTCTTAAACCCTAAAGATTCGGAAGTTCGTTCCTCTTTGGCTGGATTGTGGTGGAATGTTGCCAGCTCAAGGAAGTACGAATTTTCGGTTCTTTACATTTGGTATCAGAGCATGTGGTTAAGCGACAACCATGGTTCTGTTGGGTATTACTCATTAGAGATAGAGTCAGTAGTACTCTAGAATGAGTGTGAGTGTAATAATAGATATGAGCGCGTATTTGTTAGTGAATATAAAATTGTTTTATATTGTGATGATTGGTTTATTGAGTGGCATATGAACCTTCGTCGGCACAGTCTGTACAACTGGATCGAAGGGGTTTCTAAACACTTGAATAGAACAATTCGACACGATATTGTTTTAAATTGGGTAAATGAAATAATTTTACCTTGATTTTATTTTCTATATAAGAAAATAATTTTTTTTCAAGAATTATTGAAGTGTGTGTATAATTGATTGCTTGGTTGTTGTAAATGATATTATATATATATATATAAGACAATCAAAGTTGTTTGAATAAGTTATATAAAAACGATTATTGTAAAAAGAATAATTGTATAAGCTAATGAATTATAAGTATGGAATTATAATTAAAATGATTTACAATTGTAAAATAATCTTATGTATATAAGAAGTGAAATTATATAAGTAAAAAGTTTGCAAATGTAGTTATATGTAAAAGAAGTTTTTTAAAGAATATTTAGCACTGATTTCACTATTGTTACTGGGAGATAATAAGGATGATGACTGCAGCATCATCAGTATCATTTTCGAGTTTCTATGTGATGGATTTGCTACAATAATGAATTTAAAATTGAAGCTTTGTTGTAGTAAACAAATTTGAAATTAAAATTCAACTTGAAATTGTCAAATATAAGTGAAAAAAAGGGGTTTTGAACTTATAATATGAGTTGGAAGTTGAATAATAAGTTGTATAACTTATAGAATGAGAAAATGTAAGTGAAACCAATTATTGAAGTGGTTAAGAAATTAAGTTAAGTAAAATGAAATACAAATTTGATTGTAGATATGAATTTGACTTAAGCAAAAGTTAAATAGAATTTACTTTAGAATTGGAAACCGAATTGGATTGATAAGTGGAAATTTAAGTTTATTTGAACAAATGATGTTAAATGGAATAGAATTTGAAATAAATTAGGAGAATACTTAAGTTGAATAGAGGAAGTAAATGTAAATGAAGTTGAAGGGAATATAACTTGAGTAATGTTGAAAGAATTGATGTTGATATCAAAATAAAATGAATAAAGTGAACTAATGAAATCGTTAAATGATGTGAACTTGAGTTATATAAATGAAATTCAATTTTATTTGTAAAAGAATTAGCAATTGAATTAAAGAATGGATTTAATGTTAATTAATCGAATGTGAATAAGTTGATATGAAATGATGTATGTAAGTGTAAATTCATTTCAAGCTAGTTGAATAATTGAATGAAAATCAGTTGAATGTTAAACCAATTGGAATTAAAACTGTTGAACCAAATTGCATGTAAGTAAGATAAATAAATTTGGTTGTATTGGATGTACATTGGTTGTTATTTGCTTGTTGGTTGATTGTATGTAAATTCATTAAGTGTTAATGAAATTGAATTAGCGCAATTGGAAACTATGTAATTGAATTCAAATTGAAAGTGAGGTAAATAAATTTGAATAGAATTGAAATTGATTTGAGTTGAAAGTGAACCAATGTGAATTTAATTAGTGAATGTAAACTAATTTGGAAACGAATGAAATTGAATATGCAACTTCAATAGTAAACTAAAAATGTATAAGAAGCATATGTTGAAAGGTTTTGTAATTGAATTGGCAAAATGATTTGAATGTTGAAGTTGGAATTGGATACTACTACTAGCAGGATATACAGGTATATAATGGAATTGGGATTTTGATTTTGAAGTTAAAAAATTGAATTGCTCGACAAAAAGGTACGTATTTCAATTTTGATATGAGATTTGATGATTTCCTTCTCCAGCCACTTGGCTTTCTCTTTTCTTTTTGATTCTGAGGGGCCGTGGTGCCATTTTGTAGTCGTACCGTTTGAGCCGCACAAAGGAGACGCTGGCGAAATTTTTCGAAAATTTCGGGTGTTAGAAAATTTTTGAGAAAATTTTGAAAGTTTGAAATTTGAATTTAAATTTAAATTTGAATTGTTAAGTAAACAATGTTGTTTGAAACCTATAATTGAAGTTGGAAAGCTTATTGAAATGATAGTAAATCTTTAATAAAAAGAATTGGTGTTAGAAGGTGGATAAAACTATTAGTTTTGGAAAAATAATAGACGGTTTAGGAATCATTCTCCTTAACTTGCAATTTCGAGGACGAAATTCTTTTAAGGGGGGAAGATTGTAACGACCCAGAATTTTTGATAACTTGAATTTGAGTATTTAATTTATTTTAAATATCAATAAGTGGAATTTTTTAAGTCGAATAATTTATTTTTCGAATATTGGGTTTAATGGGATAATTAAATCGATGATTTAATAGTGAGATTCCAAAAATGATTAAATATTGGGTTAAATATGATTTGAAAATGATTTGGAAATTTTTTTTTATCATATTGAAGTTATAGAAATGTTTAGAACTTTTAAAACTGAATTTGGAATTTATTTGTGAAAATTGAATATTTTAATATTTAATTATCGACTGAAAAATAGCCAATTTTTGAACAGTCTCAGAATTGAACGAAACGAGTTTCATTGGATCCGTAATAGTTAGTTATTATCGGATTTCAATTTTCGTAGCAATCGGAGTTGTCGTTTGACCGTGGCAGCTCGAAACGCATCGATATCGTTTTAATTTTAATTCGGCGAGTTAAAATAGCCATTTTTCAAACGGTCTCGGATTTCGACGAAACCAGTTTCATCGGATCCGTAATGTGATATTATTGTAAGATTTCAAATTTCAAGTCGATTGGATTTATCGTTTGTCCGGTGCAAGCCAAAACGCCTAGAAATCGTTTAAATCGGTTTTAATTTAAATTGATCGTTTAATTCCATATCTCACACATACGATCGAATTAGCTTACAAAACCTGTTCCATTGTGTCCGGAACGCGGAAAAACCTTAGGATCGCCTGTCGGAACGCGTAGATTGGAGGTCGTTTGCATAAGTGTTAAATTGGAGATTTTATTGTTAAAATAATATTAATAACATGTATATACTAATTATTCTTTCTAAACCCTAGCCCATTTTTGCTCAGCCGCCTCCACCCCAGTTAATGGCCGAAAATCACCAATTTATTTTCCAAATTATTTCTCAATCCGCTCATCGAATCGAGAAACTTCCAACATGAAAGTTGTAGAGCACGGTATGAACTACAAATCCAACGGTGGATCTCAGCTATCGTCGCCATTTGGATGAGATATTGAGCCGTGTCCCCTGGTTGTTGCGTGCGTTCCTCAAGGTGGAGGAGGGCGCCGAGCTTGGCCATGCTTGGGCCGATGGTGGCTTTTGTCGAGGGCTTTCATTTGGTGGCAGGGTGATGAAGTATCGATGCTCGTGGTGGTCGGAAAATCAAACCCTAGGTCGGCATGTGATGGGTTCAAGTGCGTGTTTTTGTTTCCTGGAGAGGAGTTACCGTGCGCGTGAAGAGAAGGAGAGCGGGAGGAAGCTAGTGCGTGCGGCCCACATGTGTTGGGTGAATTTTCTTTTTTTGTGTGTTAATTTAATTGAAATTTGAATTCGTGTCAACTTAAAATGCAATATCTTGTTCATGCGAGGTCCGATTGGGACGAATCAAAGTGCGTTGGAATCGTATGGTCGTGCTCTTCGCGATGAAGCTGGTCTGGATTCGATTGGAGCTCGTTTGAATTTCGGGTAAAATTAAACGTTCGTTTAATTTTATTCGGAACGAACGCGAAAACCGGAAATAAAATCAAGGTGAGAACTCCTCACTCAATCGAACAGTTTGGTTTAAAATTTTAAATAGTTAATGTTGATTGATGATTGCTGTTTGATTGTGGTAGTAGATATAGTAGGATATATACTATATATAGCAATATATATATATTGGCATATGTATATATTGGATTTGATTTCCCGCCTCGTATAGCGGATGAGACCCTATTGCGCCGTTAGTAAGCGGATAATATTTTATAAATCCCATATACCGCGATATTCCACCTTGAAGTGGAATTGGTATTGTGCTAATGTCTGTGGATGCAGGGAAACAGGTTGGAGGGATCCAACTGGATTCCTCGCAAATATTTATTTGTTTATAAATATTGTGTTGATTGTTAACTATCATATCGATATATGCTGTTTATTCCCGTGATTGACCATTTGATGCGGTTGCATCATCGGATTCATTTTTAAAAAAGTTAAAAATAACGATTTTGAATTTAAAAGGATTTTTAAGTAATTTTTCAAGTATATGTTTTTATTAAATTTTTGAACTTGATTCATTTTAAATAAATTAAGATTTTAAATATTAAAGTTATAAAACTATGATTTTTATGAAATATAACCAAAAGGAAAATTTTAAAAATAAATAGATTTATAAAATAGTTAAATTGGGTTTTTGGGTAATTTTTATTAATAGTTTATGTAAAAGATTTTATAAATTGATATCTATAAATTTAAAATTTTTGGAATTATAAGACGAGTTATTAAGTGTTAAAATGAAGTATAAAAAAAGGGATTTCATTTAAACTATAGTTTTATAAATTATGAAAGTTATGAAATGAATTGATGTTGAAAATAAAGGTTTTATAAGTAATTAACTTATAAAATGGCTTTGGGCATTAAAAAGGGGATTTTTATAGAAATTGTTAATAAAGGAGGTTTTTATAAGTTGAAACTATTTTAAAAGGTAAGAAATCTTATCAGTAATAAGATTAACAAATTGTGAAGTTTAAAAGGAACGACTTGGTAAATAAATAATATTTTAAGTATTTGACTTATAATACGAACTTTTGGTATAGAAATTGGGTTTATAAATTGAATTGGCTTAATAAAAGAGATTTCTAAACCGAAGTTATTAATAGAAATAGAATTTATAAACGTTGTTTATAAATTTGAAATCAATGGAATTTGATAAATTGAATTTAGAATTTGTTAAAGGAGTTATATTCACTCTTTTAAACGATGAATTTATTATTAAGTCAAATGGGCATGTTTTGGGAGAAGAATGTTTTAAAGGGAATTTTAAAACGATTTAAAGATGCTTTAAAATGCATTAAGTATCGAAAACTTGGATTTCAACATTCATTGTTGAAATAGACGTTTTCGAGAAATAGAAGGAAATGAATACGTAGATTTCAACATTCATTGTTGAAATAGGCGTTTTCGAGAGAATGAGGAAATGATGGACTATAACACTGTTGTTATAGTGAATGGTTTCCAAATGGAAATATTTTGTGTAGTATTGGAATTTATGTTTCTATTTTTATTTTGAAACCCTATTCCAGTGATTTTGGGTTGTCGTAACGATGTTTTACGTAACATTCGTTTTAACCCAAATAAAAGTGAATAAAAGAATGTTTTCCTTAAAAGAATGAAATATATACTTAACTATGATTTAAGTGTATTGAATATTTTCAAATTGTTGAAAATAAATAAATTTGTGAATTACTTATTTTTAAATAAGTATGGAAATGCTTTTCCAATATGAAATGGAACATTTTTGAGGATTCATCTTTTAAAGGTAAATTGAAAGCGAATAATTTGAAATCGAGTTGAGGATCGTATATTAGTAAATATTTGGAATTTAAATTCACTATGGAATTTAAATTCACTATGGAATTTATAAAGGAAGGGAAATTTGTTAAAAATAATTATTGATTTATTTTGAAGTGTGAAAATGAATTTACGAATTGGGAGCGTAAGTTTAAAATAAATCGGTAAGGATTTATTTGATGATTTGAAATTTGTTTTCAAAGGGTATAAAGGATGAAAAATAGTTTGAAAATTGGTTTTCAAATGGTTGAAGCGTGAAATTATATCGTGTAAAGATATTTTGGTAAAACAAATAATTTGGGCAATTATTTGGAAGGTGTATGTATATATATCTTGTGAAGATATTTTTGGAATTGAATAATTTTGGAAAATTATTTGGAATCTGATGATGTGGCGCATCTTTATTGATAGTTAAATAACCGACTATCAGTATTTACCCTTGGATGGTAATTGTTGTGATTGTTTGAAATTGAATGCTACACTTATTTTTAAAATAAGCGCTCGCTATTCGGTTTAGCCGGGAGAGGACCTTTGTGTCGTATATCCCATTCCGAATATGTGATACGTCGTTATGGATAGCATTTGAAGACCGGTGTTGAAGACCGGGTATTTGTGAAAACGATAGGATGACCTATCGATTGTCTCTGCATCGTTAGCTACGGTATGGAGATTTCCTTTGTGATGGGAAATTTTATCGGGATTGTGAATAACCGGATTGCAAGGGCTTCTTTGGAAGTGCCTTCGGTTCTGTTCGAACCCGGAACAGACTTGTATGGTTACGTGTCTGACATTATATTTTGAGAATTAGAGCCGATTTCTTTCAAATACATTTCTGTTGGTGGCGGAGAATTTATTCTCTTAGCTTAACACCCTTCTCTGAGACGTACGAGCTCAGAGGTTATGTAGTTGAAGGTTATCAGCGATATATTCCCAATCTGGTAATGTGACATGCTGAGTGCTGCTGTGTGATGATCATTGGTTGGTCATTTGTGATATGATCATTTGTTTGATCGTTTATCTTTGTAATCATTGCTTTGGTCATCTGTTGACCCAAAGCATGGCTTTGTTGCACAAAGCGTAGCTTTGTGGACGAGACTTCGTCAGGACCTCACTCCCCGGAAATGGTCGAAACAGGAATATGCGGCAAGGTTATGAGGGTCGCTCCCTTTAGGGTATGTCATTTCCTTCTGGAAAAGGGTGGTATCATGGTATGGAGCCCAGATACTTACTCATGTTGATACACTATATCTATTACTGTGTGGTGTTGTTGGATCGAGCGCTCGGATAAAGGTCCCAAAGGACCGGGGGATGACATATTCGTGTAGTAGTTACCTAGTTACAGAGGTAACCCGGCCTTGTGTTGGCAGAGATCTAACCGTAACGTTAGTTTCTCGGGACGTCCCGCCAGAGGCGATCCCATGTGGCAGTAGGAAGTTCCTTAGCCTGACCATTTGTTGGAAATCCATTCATCCAATACGCGCCTTGTACGGTTTTAGTTGTATTACCTGCCATTTACTTATGGTGGCGCCCCACTGTTTAGATGGTAGCTATAGTAGGCATACGATACTGGTCGTATGTTGGCTAGGATTTATATTCTACTTTCGAAACTGTTTTCTACACTATGCACTAATAATAATATCGAAATGATTTAAATTTTGCGTAGTAAGCATCTTTGACTATCATAAGGAGAAATCTCCTCCAATTCTGCGTTTGCATTGTGTGTGTGGCGGGAGGCCTTATGGTAGTTTCATTTTCAAAAAGCATTGCGGATTTCAAAATTTAAATTTTCTTGTTGCTTGTTTAAAGATAAACTGTTTTGAGTTCTCACACCAGTCCCATGACTGACCTGGAGTTTATTGTTCCTTTCCTAAACTCTGGGTGCCCACTATTTTCCACACGGGCAGTCTAGAGTTAGGTTATCAGGTTATTCTGGATTCGAGAGTTGCCGTGCAGATTTGGAGGCGAGCTTGGATAGCGTAGTCTATTATCTATTGTATATAGTATTCTTTCCGCTGTTTTATTGTTGTATGCTCTGATGATATGATGTATTATGATGTATGTATAAAATGTATAGTTCTTTTGTTTAAATGATTATTCATTTATCTATTATATGTTGTTCCGCTGCGATTGTGAGATTCTGATATTGTCTTCATGTTCTGTTGGTTGTTTCTGTTTCTTCTCTCTTTTCTCTCTTCTTCTACCTCTTTCTTCTTCTTAAACCCTAAAGATTCGGAAGTTCGTTCCTCTTTGGCTGGATTGTGGTGGAATGTTGCCAGCTCAAGGAAGTACGAATTTTCGGTTCTTTACATACTAAGTCGTTTAATTAGATTTCTCATCCGAGTGAGGTAAAGGCTTGTATATACTAATAGATTGGAAAACGGTTTAAGAAAAGAGCTTTGTTATTAAAAATAGAGTTGAAATTGTTTGTTAAAAGAGTTTTGATATTTACTACTAGTATTGAAACCTTTATGTTATAAAGTGACAAAACACAGAAGCAATTGTAGAAACAATCAGTCACAAAAATCGCATACGGAGATGTGAATAAAATCCAAGGAAATCAGCTCAATGTTTTTCAGATAAGATCCCCTACGGAGGGGGGGTCCAGGGGGGGTGGCAACCCCCCAAGGTGGGGGTGCGGGGGCAACGCCACCGCTTACGGGGTTCGACCTAAGAGGGATAAGGTCGAGCGACCTAATGGTTGCGACCTAGGGGTCTAAGGGGCACGACCTAGTGGTCCAGCGACCTAAAGGGTAAAAGTCATGCGACCTAAAATGGGTTCGCGACCTAACACTCAAACGACCTAAAGAAATTAAGGAGCCGAGCGACCTATAAGAAGCAGCGACCTAAGTAGAAACGAGGCCTAACGACCTAGGGGTTAGGTCATGCGAGTTAAGAAGGTCAGCGACCTAACAAAGACACGCGACCTAATAAAGAAACGCGACCTAAAGGCACGCGACCTAGCAACTTAAGAGGCGAGCGACCTAAGTGTTACGGCCTAAGAGTCGAACGACCTAGCGTGGAAGCGGCCTAAAAGCCAAACGACCTAACGACCTAAGGTCATACGACCTAGCGACCTAAAGCCATACGACCTAACGACCTAGCGACCTAAAGCCATACGACCTAACGACCTAAGGTCATACGACCTAGTGCAACACGCGACCTAAAAGGTACATGACCTAATGCGGCCGAGTGGTTTAAGGTCGGAGACGACCTACGACTTATAAAGGTAGACGGTTGAGCGAGCTAATAAAGTCCAGAGTCGAGCGACCTAGCGACACGGTGTGTTGAGCGACCTAACGAGGTCAATGTTGAGCGACCTAACAAGGTCCAGAGAAGGGCGACTTAAAAGAGGCGCGACCTAAAAGAGGCGCGAGCTAAAAGAGGCGCGACCTAAAGGAGCGCGACTTAATGGGTTATATGACCCAACGACCTAAGCCACTAACTCGCGAGCGACCTAAGTCCTAGGTCGTGAGCAACCTAACTGCGAGTGAGCAAAAATGGCCAGAGTCAAAGCAGAGCGACCTAACGACCATACGACCTACGACCTAAGGTCCTGAGCGACCTACGACCTAAGGTCCTGAGCGACCTAACTCCGAAAACACGAAAATGGCCAGAACGACCTAAATGCAGAAATTTCACCAAAACGCTAAAAATTGGAGTTTTTCGCCAATCCAATCCAAACCAAATGCAAATGTGCATGCAAAAGTGATAGGGAATCATTCCCAACAGTCCAATATAGTTATAGACTAGATTTGTGAGATAAAAATCTCACCTTTGCACCAAATATCAATGAAAATGAAATTTTAAGCAAGCAAGAATCAATCCTTCTTCTATCTAAGCACAAGAAGCTTGAATCCAATGTCTTCTTCTTGAATTTGGAGTAGAAAGATGGATTGCAATTGAATTTGAGTTTTGGAATTTTAATTTCCCATTCCCTCCACCATTAATGCCAAAGCTTGATTAGTTAGGAAATTTATGAAGAGTGAGGAGAAGAGGGTTGGAACTTGGGCTTAATAGGCTAAACTAACCCAAAGTCCAAACCGGGAAAAGTTAGTGAAATTTCACTAACTCCAAACCTATCGATGTTTATACTTAAAAAAAGTTGTAAACGACATTTCGAACTCAATGGAAGTGGTCTCGAGTCCTAATTTGACCGTTTGCAAAAGGTAGCTTTTCGGACCAAAATCCGATTAACGAGTTAATATTTAAATAAAATATTTAAATACAAACTCGATAAATATGCGGGTTGTTACATACTTGCAGGATGTTCATCTACCACCTCCACCACCTCCAAATGAGTATTGCACTCCTCCACTATCTCTAAAAGATTATGAATTACAGAGAGCTACTAAGTTGATGATGAACCTAAAAGATTATGAAGTAGATAGAGCTGTTAATGTGATGAGGAACAACGAAGTTCTTGCTTCTCTAGGTGTGCCTGCAATTTCAGCTGAACTGAGAAATGCAAACCAAAAAAAAGATAAAGGAAAAGAAAAGATGCAAGAGGATGTGGATAGTGATCAGGAATATAATCCGGACCATGAGGAGCATGGTGAAGATGATACTTCACAAAGTCCAAGAAAGGTGTGTGATAGCTACATATCTTATTTTTTCTGCTTATGAAGATAATAACTATAAAATCCAATCTTATTTCCTACTTATATATACAATTTAGAGAACTAAAAAAGTTGAGAAGCCCAAGCCTGTTAGTGGACCACAAACTCGTTCAGCTAGTGGTATCGCAAAGGAAAAGGAAAAGTTGAGAAGCCCAAGCCCAAGCCTGGTAGTAAGTTCAAATGAGAAGGATGTTGAAGGAAATGGAACAATGGCTAATTATTTGGCTCTGCGGGAACGACAAAAGAAAAATGCCGCAAAAGCTAGTGCAAGTGGTATGGCAAATAAGTATGTTGCGGAGAATGTCTTGCCAGACATTGAAAACGAGGAAGTTGAAGCAGGTACTGAATTGATGTGATAATAATATTTAATATTACAGTAGCATGAATATTTAAGTACCAAATTTACATTATGATTTATGTTATTATTTGACGGGACTTTTCATTTTAATTAAAGGTGAAGTTCCTAAAAGACTTAGAGGTCACACAAAGATGTTTAATGTTCATACAAGGGCGAATGACAAAAGAGTTGTAATTATGATGAACCAGTGGTTCCAACCTATTTCAGATAATGACAAAGTAATATCTGAACTGAGCAACTTTTTAGGAACATTAAAAAGGTCTGTGTCGCTTATGTATAAATCTTGGTCGGATGTTCCTGAAAAGTTGAAGAAATCTCTATGGGATTATGTTAAGGTAATCTATTATTAACTATAATGTTGCTGAATTTTACTTTAATAAGTAATATCGATCTATTAAATATAATGTAGCTGAATTTTGATTTATTTATTCTTTTTATCTTTGATTTATATTTAAGCAATGGTATATTATTCCGGATGAATGTGAAAACTGGGTGTTGAAGTCTATTCGTGACTGTTGGAGGGGGTACAAGAGTCACATAAAAACAACTCATTATAAAGCTTATAAGACTGATGAGGAGAGACTAGAAAACAAGCCGGACAACATCCCAGTGAAGGATTTTAAAGTGCTCTTGAGGTATTGGGCAGATGATGAGATTCAGGTATACGTACATATTATTTATTTCGCAAGATAAACAAGTACTTTTTTTTTGTGAGATAAACGAGTACTTTGTTTTTTGTGTATTTTTTAGCAAAAAGCCCTGAAAAATTCTGTTAGTCGTAAGTCGTATCAAGACACACACACCGCTGGTCCAAAGTCATTCGCCCAGCTTCATCATAAGATGGTATGTGATACTTCACATTTTTGACTGAAGAGAGTGTATGCTAAACTATCTATTGAACTTGTATCAAGAGACACCATCCGATGCAGCACTTTTTCTTAAAAGTCGTAGGAGAACAGATGGACGTAAGTACGTGTCTAATCCTCAAGTAATGAATTACAAACTTGTAAGTAATAATTCTGTTTTGTTATAATTTTGTTCTATTTTGCACATGCTGCACATTGTTCATGTCTTGCTCATGTGCATGTATGCTCATGTCCTTGAAACTGTCCTTGAAACACTTGTTGAACCTGAGTTTCGCAAACGTACTAATGGCATAGATGTTTGCTTTGGAAATTGTAATTGAGTATATTATGAGATTAAGAATTTTGATCCCTCAGCCATTTTTTTCCTTTTCTAGTCGAATGAAGAGGACTTGCTTTTGCGTTTGGCTAGAAATGACACAAAAACTGGAAACGAAGAAATGAATTTGGTTAAAGGGATTACTGACTTGGTTTATATAAAAAAATATGTCTATAGTAATAAACATATGTGCATAAATAAAATGAATGGCCGTTTGAAGCCTCAGAATCCAGATGATGAAGCCGTAGCTGGCTGTCGACGGAATTGTTTTCCAGTTTTTACTAGTATATATGTTACAAATTGTTTTCCAAAATGTGGCTTTCTCTGCATTTCCTATACACAATCCATATGTAAGCATTTGCTGCATTCTCTGCATTTACTGTAGGGTAATTTTGATGTGGCTTTATTTTGTAGGACTTAGTTCAAAAGGCAATGGCCGGTGGAGAAGGAGGAAATACTGTTGAAACAGTAATTTCGAATGGAAAATCACAGGGTTGTTCTTTGCTTATAGGGAGGCGTGCAAAGTGTGCAAAACAATCAACCGAGGCTCTAACAAATGCTTACGTACATGACTTAAGGCAAAGGCTTGTCGAAGAAATGGAAGCACAGCTAGAATCCAAGGTAAATCAGAAGGTACAAGAGAATTTGGCTAGGGTGCTTAAGAAATTAGGTGATGCCAACCCGGAGATGAACATCAATATAGAGGATCTAACTTCCACAATCATGTCCACTGAGACTGATAATCTGACTGGAGGCACCGGCTCTTAAGTCTCATTTATGAATTGTTATGTGTACCAGATATTTTGGGGTAGCTTTGTAGTATTTTGAGGTAAATGGATATTTTGGGGTAACTGACATGAATTGTGATGTGTACTGCTGTACGAATTGTTATCTGTACTGTGTATTATGCAAGTGTTTTATGTGATATTGTACTGTGTATTATGCAAGTGTTCTATGTGATATTGTACTGTTCTATGTGCTCTTAGTGTCTCTTCAGTATAGTGTTGCAGTAGCTTCAGTATAGTGTTGCAGTAGCTTCAGAATAGTGTTGCAGTAGCTTCAGAATAGTGTTGCCACCGAGTTCTAAATGTTGCTTAAAATAATGTTGCAATAGTCATTCAAGGTGTTGCCATAGGAATGGACCCAGTTGGGTCGTGGGCCCCACATTGTGGACCCCACAAGATGTGGTCCCCACAACTTCAGAAAGTTAATATCTATAGCAACATTTTTGGAATGTTGCTATAGATACCTATGGGTGTTACCATAGACCCAAATAGGGTTCTATTGCAACAATATTACTTATATTGCCTTAGATAGTCAAAATGTTGCCTTTGAGGTCTAAGGCAACGGCAAAAATTGCATCACCCTAAAAGTGTTGCCATAGACCTATGGCAACATTTTTCGTGCCTGAGCCAATATTTTTTTGTGTTGCAGAAGGCCATTTATGGCGTAGTGTAAAATAGAAAATAGCCAAAATTGTTACATTAATTAAATTCCAGCATATTAGCCACAAAGTGGGTTATACAATCAAATCCGTGATCACTTATTGGAGATTGGATTCCATACAATGGCAGGGTTACTAGGGTACCGCCCATCACAGTATGGGTCTTAGATCATCATATCGAGGATCCTTCCCGATCCCCTACAACACAAAGCCGAAACTACCCCTTACTGGGTAGTCAGAATAAAAAGGACCTCTAGACAGGGGAAAATCTCATCGTACTTGAGCGCGACTCACTTAGCCTTGCTGCACCTCCCCTGTTTTAGCCCTTCTCGGTTGATGAGGCTTGAGGCTACGATTACCTTTATAGAACACATCTATCTTAGAATGCTCATCGTCCTCCAATGATGATGTTCTGAAAGCATTCAATCCATGCAAGTTCGTTCCGGGTTCGAACGAACCGAAGGCATTATCTCGTTACACTCATTTTGGAATCACCCTCAGAATTAACGACAATAACCCTTGCACTCTGAAAAACTTATGGAGTGTATTCCGCTGTGATATATTATTGTTTATCTAGGACATGTTGATTTTAACTATCCAATATTTGTGTAATGATTGTAACTCTGATGTATTAAAATGTAAATTTACTGATACAGCTTTTCTTCGTATAAGGATATTATTTGATATTATACTTGATCCGCTGCGCATGTGAGAATCTTTGTTGATTTCTATTTTTTCTTTTTCTACCTCTTTTCTTCCTTTTTCCTAACTATATGGAATTTTCAGGTCGAAAATTCCGGGTCGTTACAGTTGGTATCAGAGCTGAAGGTTAAGCGAGAACCTTGGCTCTGGTGGGTTTACTCATTAAGGATAGGGTCAATAGTACCCTAGAATGAGTTGAGTGTATATACATATGAGAGCGTACTTGTTATTTTTTATATAAGGTTTTAAAAATGGATTTAATGAATGATTTTTATAAAAGCT
The DNA here is from genome assembly GCA_030765085.1 of Allium cepa. Lineage (NCBI taxonomy): Eukaryota > Viridiplantae > Streptophyta > Magnoliopsida > Asparagales > Amaryllidaceae > Allium > Allium cepa. Next base: position 1,014,986,534 of record CM060943.1, on the reverse strand, counting down.
TATATTTTATATATAAAGCAATATTTGGTTGCTGAATATTGAAATTGAATAAAATGAACTATACTAATAAGATGAATTAGAATTGGTTTCAAACCAGAATATGGAAGGGTTATTGTGTTTAATAATGGGATGTTTATTTTCTAGTAAACATTGATAAAGCAAAATGAAATGTGTTAAGGGAGTAAACATTTAGGTGAGTATGACTTATAAATTGAAATAAAGTGGATTTAAATTGTGAAGTTTTGAATTCTAAGTCTAGAAACATTTGAAATTGTTTTCAAAATGTTAAAAGAAGTGATAAATAATATTGTTCAGACTAATCTTGAATGTAATCTACTTTTAAAAGTAAGAAGTTGTTTGAAAGCTTTAAAGAAAACTATTTTGAATTAAAGATGGTTTAAAATGTAAAGTATGGCCTGATGGGCTAAGAAATAAATATGTATACATGCATGGATGTACATAATATCAAAGATGATTTGGAATAAACTCTAAAGTGATGAGTTTTGATTTTCCCTGAAGTGTGATGTAAAAACCCAAAGTAAAATAATTTTTGAACTTTTAAGTGATAGAAATTTGAAATTTGATGTGGAAATTCAAATTTGAGCAAGGTTAACAGGATTAAATTGAATTTTACTTGAAGGAAGTTAAATAAGTTTGAATGAACAGCCTGATTTGGAAATTTCAAGATGAAATAGAGAATTAACTTAGGAAAGTTAAATGGGTTGATTTAGAAGGAAGTTATATAAGGTCTCAAACGGGTTTGAGTTCTGGGAATGTATGATGGATTCTGTTGATAGATGTTTTAGATAAATTGGATGTTTATTTATCCTAATATCATCTTGTTATTATCAATAATTTATGTAACTATGAATTGGATTATTTGAAATGAATTTAGAAATGGATTGAGGATATATATATATACCCATTGCAGAAATCAATTAAAAATAAAAATTTAATTTGAAATTATTTAAGTAATTTTGATTTTAAAAGATGAATTGAAATAAAATTACTTTGTACTTAAAATTTGAATGTTTAAAAGGAACTTAGAAATTTAAAAATTGTGATTAAAGTTGAATAGTTTTAAATTCAAATGGAATTTGATTTGAATAATTTGGAATTGTGATTAAAGTTGAATAGTTTTAAATTCAAATGGAATTTGATTTAAATTTGGAAAGAAATCAAGGATAATTCAACTTAAATTGGGATTGAATAAATTCAATGGGATAGAAAGTGATTGGAAATGGAGATTGAATTGAGATTAATTCAAACTGGAATTGAAATGAATTGAAATTGAAACTGGTTCAAGTTGAAATTTATTTGAATTAATTGAGATTGAAATCAAAGTTGAATAAAGTTTAAAATTTGGAATGGAAATTGAAGTTATTTAAATTGAATTGATTGGGATGAAGATTGGGAAGTGGAACAGTTTGGCTCTGAAACTATTTTCAAAACAAATTATTTTAACATAAGCTTTCTTAAATCTATTTTTTTAATCTATTTACTATATACAACCATTCTTTTTAAAGCCAAACTATTTTATACTTATTCTACAATTATTTTTGGAACTATTTAACTATTTTTCAACTATTTTAAAACTTATTACTATTTATAACTATTTTACATTTATTTAACTATTTTATAACTATTTTATCATTACTTAACTATTTTATAGCTATTTTACAAAATAATAATTATTTTTCAACTACTTATTTATTTTTAACTTTTCAAGCTATTTTCTAAATATAAGCTAGTCAGAGCGCAAACTGTTTATAATTGAATGTCAATTGAGATAAGTATTGAAGTGTTAACCCAAATGGAAATTGGGAGAATTGTGGATAAGTGAATAGAAAGAGAGTTGATTTAACTAATAATCAATGAAGATAGATATGTAGGATGTACGTATATTATTCTATTTGTATAACTATTTGATCCAGATTCGAGCACAGAATTTCGAGATAGTATATCGGTCCGAGTTGGGATTTTTCACTTGATTTTCGACGGCGAGCCTAGATATGGATTTTTGATTGATTATGGAAATTCTCTATCATAGTTATGACTGTGCAAGGAGAATGATGGTTTCTGATCAAGAAACCAGATCTGAGTCCGCACTAGGAAGTTGGGTGGACGATACTAGTTCGGAAGTGAAATTGTTTGATCGAGTGAGCGATCAGATTGATATAGCATACAGATGATATGTGTACATCGTACGGGTTTGAATGGAACAGATATTAAAAAATTTGTGGATAAGAAATGTAATATGGTTTTTGAAATGATGAGTATATTTGTGAAATATATGATGAAATAAAGTGGAAATTGGAAATTTCTATGGTAGAAATTTTACTTCATGGAAGTAAGTAATATGGTAAGTTACTTTATAGAGTAATCAAGTTTGAATTTTGATTTGGCATAAAAAAGTGATGAATATATAATTGACAAAACTCCCCTTGTTGAATCTATAGCCAGAATAAAAAGGGTTTTTCAAAAAGTATTTGAAGTATAAAAAGGGAATCTATACAAGTATGAAGTGATTCAAAGATTTTTCAAGATTATATATATCTATATATATAAAGGATTTTATGAGAATGATTTTGGGAAAAGGTTTTTGGAACCTTTGGATTTTTGAGAAAAACCAATTTTGGAAATTTGGAAAGCCTAGTTTGAGAATTATTGATTTTGGGATAATCGATTTTGAGAAAAGAGATTTATAAGAGATTCATACTAGGTGTATGATTTGGAAGATACTATATGTGTATAGTATAAAGTGATTTGCAAATGGCTCTAGAGAAAAAGGCGCTCCCTTGAAATAAACTTCTTAGGAGTACCATAGGTTGGTACTGCCTTGAGCCCTAAGGGTGGGTTCTAAAGTGGATCCTGTGAGGAAGTCCGAACAAACTGAAGTTCCTGAGGATTATTGGGTAGCGAAAGTCGAGGGCGCTGATGCCTACAGAGGCATTTGGGTTATGCTGTGACGATAGTGTAACTCGATGTCGCCGCGATCTACTATGGACCATAGCGGAATTTGTGTGGAGGTCAGTGTCAACGGTCTACGTTTGATTTTGCCGGGAAGGCAACGTTACATTGGTAGACTGCGATCTATGGTCGAGTGGAGGAGTTTCATTTTTTGGCAGTGGAATTCAAGGGCGCTGATGCCTATAGTTATATGGCTTTTTTCAGTGATAGCAACGTAACCCCGTTTGTAGCTACGATCTGTAGTGGGTTTCATGGTGTAATCGAGGGGCGTAGAGGCTACAGTTATCTATGGTTTTGCCGGATGGCAATGTAACCATCGGGTTAACTGCGACCATGGATGGGGTGATGATTTCCCGAGCATTCTCACCAAAGATGTTTCCTCTATTTAAAAAAAAAATGTTTTCTATATTTTCAATAAATTATTTTCCAAGTATTTTCACTGAGTGTTGAAATGGGATTACCAAGTACTTATTGATTTTCAGTCCTACGCCTGATCAACGTATGACCGAATTTCTGTGAAAACGAGGACGGACATGTTGAAACATCGAGTTATAAAATGATATTTTTATAAAACTATTTTCGCAATATTATTTAGATTTTGAAAGTGTTTTAAAAATGATCAAAGAGTAAATTATCTAATATTAAATTATGGCTTCGTTGCTTTTCGAGGAATGTGATAACCCGAATTTTTTTGGACATCTGTTAATTGGATAATTAACTGATATTTACTACTGAGATATTGATTTTATATGGTTAAACAAATAAAATCCTAACAATTTAAAAATATCTAGATATATCTATATGGATTTGAAAACTATAATGAATGTTGCATTATAAATTTCTGGAAATGATGAATTTTATAGGAAATTGACATATACATATAAATATATGTGATCTTTATAATGTTGGAAATTTCAAGTATATACATACAAGTATGTAAAGGTATACGTATATGTGTGTGTGTATATATATATATGTATGTATGTATGTATGTGTATAGTGTTTAGGAGGATTGATTTGGATTCAATAAATTTCTAAGGGTAATTAAAGTCAAATTCTATTATTTTAAAACATTAAAGATAATATGTATTAATTTAGAATATAATAGTTTGAGTTTAAATTAGGATTTAATAAGAGGTTAACATACTTTCTTTAAATATACATGTAATAAATATAATATATATATATATATATATATATATGTGTGTGTGTGAGTATTAAACATAAAAACACAAATTTATAAACATAAATATATATATATATATATATTAAGGAGTTTGACATTTGTAAGCTTTGTAATCATGCATAAAACATTTTTTGCTAAAATTACATGCATAATTAACAAGTGGCATGGTTTTTGAAAATATAGATAAACGATTTAGAAAACCAGGCTGAGATTATTCTCTCATCTTCATAGACTAAAACGAAAAGAAGAAAATAAAAATGAAAACAAAACGGAAACTAAAACAAACTACAACAGCCTTCAAACTGATTCAAAGAGCAAGATCAACTCAACTGGGATGCAAATTCAACTTAACAATTCAAGATTTAAATCAATAATCAGAATCAGTTACCAGATTCTCAAACCAAGGCCTCTCTGCTAAAAAAAACTATGAATCAAATTTTTATACAGGTGAGTAAACTATTCTCAGAACCAACCTCCCTTATATTATGTTTGAGTACAGTTAAAAGGGGAAAGTATTAGTTTTGATAAATATGTCTATGCCTGTATATATGTGTGCAAAAACCTGTGTGAATTCTATTGCTTCTATTCTTGCTCTGGATAGGTTCAAAACTTGAGAAAAATTCAAATACTCTTAATTAAAACTATATTAGGGTGTGATGTTTGAATGAGATAGGTGTGTATTTGGGTATATTTACTTTTAAAAATAATTTCATAAAAAAATAACAAGAAATGGCCCTGAAAGGAAAGATTTACAGTAAAAGGGAAATTTTTACAAGAAAATCGACTAGCTTAATTTGTGTTTGCACCTATACGAATGAATTCTTTATGGAAAAATGGGATTTTTAGTGGTTTTAATGTGATTTTTAGACAAGGGATGGAAGTGGAAAAGGGAGTTGATTAGAATTGCGGTTTTTATCAATTGCTGGTGGTCGTGTGGCTCTGTAACCACAGGTTTGTGGCAGAAGTAAGGTTGTGGGTCGGTGGCCATGGGAAAAATAATGGCCTGATTTTTCTTGTGCCACGGTAGTGGGGCGACGGTAATATAGGGATTAGGGCTTCGTTTAGTCGGGTTGGGATTATCGTTCGATTTCGGCAGCGTGAGGGTATTGAAAGGTCTGGGTGTAGGGAAGAAGGAAGATAGCAGCTAGGTATAGCTTCTAGCAAGGCGGCGCGATCCTCGATAGACGGCAGTGGAGGGGAAAGGGAGATATCGACGATGGCCTATTTTCTGGGAGGAATTAGATTTTCTCGATTCAATTTTTGGGTCGTCGAAAGGTTACTAGGTGGTCGAAGTGGTGGAAGGAGTCATTGGTGACTGGGTGGTGCAGTCGGCGACGATCGGAGTATCGTTGTTCGCATGTGCACGTGTACAGGTGTATGTATGCCTGGTGTGGTCATTCGTGATAGAGGAAAAAGACCGGTGCTCGGGTTGGTCACGGGTTGGTGAGTGGTTTAGATTGGGTAATTGTTTGGGAAAGTTTGGTGTTTTATCAGGGCATGCTCGAGAAAATGTGAGGAGGACTCGAGTGTGGCTTCGAGTGAATTTGAGTGGGTATGGCATGTTATATCAGTTTTAAAGGAAAGTATAAATGATGATTAGGTTTTGGAAACAATATTTTTATAACAGGTTCAAGCAAATTTTTAAACAAGTTTCCAAAATTAAATTTAAAATAAAATGTTTTAAATTTAATTGTTTGGTTTTGTTTAGGATAAACAATTAAATTTAAAATCCCTAAGTATTTTCAAATGAAATTTTATGATGGAATTAATAAGTATTTAAGATCATTGTATTTAACCTTAAATCAATTATAAGTTCTCTGGTGTTTGACATCAAGCATTTAATTTAAACAAGATATAGGTGACGAGTAGGAAATCAATTAAGGTAAATAGTCTATCTTGTTTAATTAAGGTCTTATTTTATTAAGGATAATTAACGTGAATAATTAAAGAAAGAGATAAAAAGGATAATTACTTAATAGGAGTAATTAAATGGATAAATACTGAATGAAATTAATTAAAGGTTGATTTATATAAGTAATTATGGGATAATTAATGTGATAAATTATTGGTTAAGTTGTTAATGTGATTAATTAATTAATGAGGTTGACTAAAAGGTTAATTAATTAGTATAATTAATTAAGGTTAATTAATCAGTGTAATTAATTAAGGTTAACAAATAATTACAGGATAATAAATTAATAATTAAAGGTTAATTAATTAATGATAGTTAACCAATGGGATCTAAATGAAAGTAATTATTGATAATTAATTTAGATAGATTATTAAAGGATGATTAATTAATGGTTGTAATTAATTAATGTTAAGTAAGCAGGACTAAATGTAATTAATTTAATTTATATTAGGTGATTAAATTAAATTAATTAAGAATTTGTTTGACTATCAATCTTGCTTATTGATGATTAAGGCATATTACATGTCTTAGATTATTTGAGATCTTTGATATGTGATTTATGATGCTTTGAGATATGAGATTCTTGGTTGAACTGTTATATTGTGAGTTATCTATCCGAGAGAAATTGTGTGAATATGAAATCCTGAATATAAATTTTATTGTTTAAACTTAAACAATTTTGGCTCAGAAATAACGTTTGATTCGAAGATACCGGGTTCGGGTAAAGCAATACCTAGAACCACTTCGATTAGTAATCTAAATTCCTTATAATTTGGATATGTGAGATTAATCAGGATGGAATGGAACAAGTTAAGTAACCTGGACATCTAACCTAAGAACTGTTGTGTGTGAAAAATGATTGACTATAATAAGTAAGAACTCATGAAAGGTACGAGTTACCCTGGTTATTTATAAGTTATATAGCTTGATATTTCATATTAAATGGGTTTGCTCACACTGGTTTCCAGCCTGACCCGGGTGTTACTTTGTTGTAATGCTCGGGTCAGACCGAGTATTACGGATTTTTAAGTAAGGACGTTCTGGAGCTCAGGAGGCAAGCTGGATGGCAGGAACATATGGAGTGTATTCCGCTGTGATATATTATTGTTTATCTGGGACATGTTAATTTTAACTATCCAGTATTTGTGTAATGACTGTAACTCTGATGTATTAAAATGTAAATTTACTAATACAGCTTTTCTTTGTATAAAGGATATTATTTGATATTATATTTGATCCGCTGCGTATGCGAGATTCTTTGTTGATTTCTATTTTTTCTTCTTCTACCTCTTTTCTTCTTTTTTCCTAACTATCTGGAATTTTCGAGTCGAAATTTCAGGTCGTTACATAGTTTCTCTTGAAAATTAATTATATGTTCATTTCTCTAAATATGAATTCGGGAATCTAAAATTTGTTTATAAGCAGGACTAACTCTATGCCAAAGAAAGTTTATTTTAAGAAATTCGAATTACCAATGAGCATGACTTTTGACAGTAAGTAAAAAATTTCAAATAAAATAACAAATTTGTGATGGTAATAAACGTTGGCAAATCGACATTTCCAATTGTTATAATCGTTGAGAAATAGACACTAATGTCATCGAAGATGCATTCGTAACATACATAACCATTAGAAATATTAAGATTTGCGGTGGTTAAAGCCATTATAAATTTCATTATTTCTGTTGGTTAAAACCATACAAATTACTGATTTCCATATTTATAACGGTTATATCCATTACAAATTTCGTGATAAAAATTGCCAACGTGTGCGTTCATGGGTGTTTATGTTACAGAAGGAACTTCTTTCTCTTTTACAAAATTATCATCGTAGAATATGATGCAATAACTCATGTAAACATCTCCTATCCAGTGTATAACTTACGTGCAGTAACTTCAAGAGATGTCACGAGATTTTCATCTCTTAATGATCTATCGTCTCTTAATGATCTATCGAACTATTTATATGTAGTAGAATATGCTACATATATAATGTCTAGTCAATAAAATAAATATTTGTCTTAGCGTTAAGGCTTTACATTGATCCCCCTTAACACGTTTTTAAGCATTGTCGTATAGTTTGCATATAAAACACCAGTTGAATGGTCGGTGGATAGGGATGCGCCGTGATGCGACAACACTAACCTAAATTCGTATGGTTCTGGTATAGGGATACAAGTATGGTAAGGAACTTGAGGCAATGCCAAAGGTAGGATACTACCAGTTCGGGTTATAGGGCCGGTGTTAATGCATCATAGCCATGACCATCCACCGCGTCTATCTATCACATATCGAGTTAAAGGGAGGCTATCTCAGAACAAGATGCACCAATCGAAACCAACAACAAGAGTAATAATATGGATCGAGTCTAAGAAAATCGAAGAACGGATGTCCGCTCGGGGTAATTTGCCCACTTGGCCCTGTCAAGCCGTCTTGTTTTAGTCATTTCAAATTGGCACAAGTGTCGGGGTCTATCCATCATCGTTCTCTTTCTTCAAATCTAGCAAAAAACACCAAATCCAACCACTTTGTTTTGGATAATCATTCCACGTACATAGTTGTTAAAGTGGTTCCGGTATCAACAGAGAATATGCTCATATCTGACCTCGGTCTCTTTAACAACCAAATGTTGTTTTACACACTGGTTGGTATTTTTATATTTTGAAAAAAGTTCATACTTGATATCAAAATATCATATTCGCTTCAATAATCAAATCCATTTCGAAATCATCATATTTACTCAAAATATACTATTTCAGTTCAAGATCGTTTTCATCTTAACATCTCGATTTCGATTCCAAAATTGTTTCGAATTTCAATTTGGTTTATAACTTCATTCAACCCAATTCGTATTTAAATACATGATTTAAAAATAAATAGTCCATTCTTGACCAGTTTGAATTTTTGAAAAATAGTTTAAATGGTTTAAAATAGTTAAAACAATTAAAATAGTTAAAAGTAGTTTAAGTGGTTAAAATAGTTAAAAATAGTTTAAATGGTTAAAAATGGTTAGAAATACTTTAAATGTTAGAATAGTCAAAAATAGTTAAATGGTTAAAATAGCTAAAATAGTTTGTATAGTTAAAATAGTTTCAATAGTTTAAATGGTTAAAATAGTTTAAATATTAAAATGGTTTATATAGTAAAATAGTTTGGAAATCAAGATAATTTGAATATTTAAAGAACATAGATTTAAAATAGTTTATACTAAAGTAATTCATTGGAAAATAGTTTCAAAGTCAAATTGATACGGTTCCAACTTCTCAATTCAACTCAATTCTAATTTCCATTCAATCGATTCAATTTCGATTTAAATTCAAATCAAATTCAACTCCGGTTCCCAATAATTCAATTTCGATTTGAATTCCAATTATTTCAATTCAATTCCAATTTGAAACCATTTCAATTCAATTCTTAATTTTAAACCATTTCAATTTACATCGATTCCAAGTTCGATTTCCAAAATATCGATTTAAAACACTTAATCAAATTTGCCTTCAATATCCAACTTAAAATCCAATTTTCAAATACAATTCAATTCCGAGCTCAATTTTGAAATATTTTTTTATATCACTTTTACTTAGTAATATTCAAAGTTCGAATAAAGTCCAATCCTTTAAAAACAAATCAATATACAAAATTTACTTGTATTTCGATTATAACTTTAAAATCCCAACTTCAATTATTTAAACATTTTCAAATTAAAACTATAACATTTCGAGCTCAAGTTCGAAAATAATTCGATCTCAATGATTCAATTTTTATTTCTTTTAAATCAATCATTTAAATAATATCAAATTAAGAAATTAAAATCATTAGTTGAACCAATCCGGTGACCGTATATGATTTTCTATCCTTTGGCCAAGTGATTAGTTATTTCAATTTAATTTTAGGGATGTATACATATCATTTCAATCCAAATCACAGTGTTATAGGTATATATCATTTCAACCTATTTCTTAACTAATTCAAAATAATTCAATTTACAGTTTATATATTGTAAATAATATACAGGGTGATAATAGGATATACCAGAATAAATAAACATCTTAATCATCCAGAATATCAACCAATATTATTCATCGCAATCAATCATACAAACAGCCAATATAATTCACAATAATTTCATAGTTATTATTATCAGTATTTTACTGGCAATTAAATTCCAATTTCAGATTTAACTATCAATTTTAATATCCACTGTTAATTCAATGACAACTTTTCAAACAACGATCAACAAATTTATATTCCTTCATAATTTCAAATTTAACCAGTATACGAATATTATAGTACGTGTAAGCGTTATGAAACACTCACCTTGAGTTTTCAATTTTTAAATCAAGTCGAACAACGTTTGATTTAACTTAAAATTTTTATAACTAGCCTCCAATCAACTCCAAAATCAGTTCCCGAGCATAGTGTCTATCGCCACGATCCCGTCGCCGCTTGCTTCCTCCAATTCTGATAACGTATGAAGAAGTTATACATTTTATAAGTTTCAAAACAATTTATGTAAATAATTTGTTTATACCAAATTAAATCAGGCCGTAGATCAATCTTCTAGGAAAATCAAAGCCACATGATGCCTTCTTCACGATCATGAGTTATAGGTCAACGTCGCACTCGAAAACCCATCAACGCGTTTATCTCTTCGATGCCCTACCCTCCACCTTCCACCAGAAGTTGATCAGGGGCCACCACATCATGCGCCAAACCCAGCTCCATCCACGCTCTGACGATACGCCTTTCTGTAGATATAATATGTGGCTATACATCCAGTCTCGTGTTGTTGGTGCTGCTGGTGTTGCGGGAGGCTTTGGGCTTGCCATCTTCCTAAGGGAGGTTCTAATGATGATAGAAGGAACATTCTACTAAACTACCTCTCCATGGAGGTTCGACCGTATTACCTAAAGACGAGAGTGGCTAGGTGAAAATACGAAAAGTGACTCTATTGAGTGCTAATAACAAATTGAATTAAAAAGGTGCGAGTCTAATTGAAGGGATGCCGCTAATATTAGCATATGTGGTCTTTCGTACCATGGGATAAATCTAGTCGTAACTTCCCATCTTATGGATGACATTGTCATGAATGGTGCATATACTCTATGACGACCCGCCTTTCTACCCATAGAAAGGCGTATCATCAATAAGAAAAGAAAGAGATAGAAATAGAAAAGATAGAAATAGAAAAGATAGAAAGAAAGAATAACAACATCAGAATCTCACAGCGGAAAAGGAACAAAATATAATACATCACATGACTATTACATAGTTTACATATATCAGAGTTAGACCACATCATACAACAAGACAGTCATATATACATCTGCCATTACATACATCCCAAAATACAACATACTTTAACTAACACAGCGGAACTAGATAGATAGATACGTCTGGACTCCTGCTCCAAACTCCTCCAGAACTCAACAATCCAAAACCTATCACTTGGCTACTCATAAAAATTTGAGTACCCAAGAGTTGATGAAAAAAAAAATAAACACCGGGTCAGACTTGGTTTTGGTGTGAGTAAACGGCTTAAAGTTGTTTAACTTTGAATTTTTTTGAAAATAAAGGTATCACGTAAGACTCCCCACACATAAATACGGGTAAGTTTTACCTTACGCTAACCAAAATTTTTTTATAGGAAATTCGGTGATATTATAATAGTGTCTAGGGTTTTCAAGTAAAATACAGAAATAGCTGAAATGCTTACATCTCACAGTCAAACATAGTTGGGCACAATCAAAACGTACGGTGCTTATTGGAGATTGGATTCCATACAATGGCAGGGCTACTGGGGTACCGCCCGTCACAGTACGGGGCTTACATCACCGTAACGAGGATCACTCCCGGCCACCTACAACACAAGGCCAGAACCTTTCCTTACTGAACAGTTCCGAACAAGATAACCCCACGGTTGTAGCTAGCAACCGCCCACACAGCCGAAATAAAAAGGGACATCTAGACAGGGGTATATCTCGTCCTGCTTAGGTGCTACCCACCTAACCTTGCTGCACCTCCCCTGTTTTAGCCATTCCTGGTTGATGAGGCTTGAGGCAGCGATTACCTTTATAGAACATATCTCTAAGAGTGCGCATCGTCCGCCTGACGATGTTCTGAAAGCATTCAATCCATACAAGTTCGTTTCGGGTTCGAACGAAACCGAAGGCATTATCTCGTTACACTCATTTTGGAATCACCCTTAGAGTTATTGACAATAGCCCTTGCATACTGAAACACCATCTAGATCTTCACTTGAGATGTCACGACCTATCGTTTAATTTGGATCGATGTGGATTTCGGATAATCGTAACTGATACCCGATCCCGATCTCATCGAAATACAAACGCCATTTTAAAGGTCAAGCTGTTTAATAGTTTAAACAATTTAATTCAACACTTTGAATTCACATAGCATTTATCACAGATAAATCATACACAATCATCATAGATATATCAAGGCATAACACAGAGTATCACAGAATATCATCAAATAGATATCACAAAATCAGAAATTCTACTATACAATCATCTATAAGCAAGCATCTTTAATCCTTATTGTAATTAATTCAATTTAAATTAATTACTTGAGAATTAATCACTTAATCCTGTTTAATTAATCATCAATTAATTAACTATTCCATTTTCAAACCATTTGATTAATTACTTCTTAATCAATTTATTAAACCTTAATTACTTAATTAATTACACCTTATTTATTAATCTTAATTATTAATTAATAAAACTTGATTTCAAATTCATTAATCCTTAATTATTTATTTAATTAACTACTAATCATAAATTAATTAACTTTAATTATCTAATTAACAATTCTTAATTACAAATTAATTAGACACCTAATTATTAATTAATCAATCTTTAGTTACAAATTGATAAATCCCTAATTACATAGGTAATTATAATTATAAATTAATTAACCATTCTTAATTACCTTTTCAAACAATTAATTAATAATAATTATTTATCTTAACTAACATTTTAAAAATCTTCCTTAATAACTTTGAAATCAAATATTATTAACTTGAAAACTTTAATTTTAATTATATTTAAAACTTACCTTACATTAACTACTTAATTAAAGTATTAATTGGATTTTAAAAACGTTGTTAAGTATTTAATTTATTCATTAAAACTTGAAATAAATTCTTAACTTAAAATAGTCAAACATTAGTTACTTCATTAATATAAAATTTGTTTAACATTATTAACTTTAAATTTATTAGGCTTAACCTATTTTGAAACAAAACCCAAGCAAAATCTCAGGTTACTCGAGTTACAACCTGAGTTTCTCACCCATTTTCCCGAGTCTCCCCTTTTTCTTTCTTTAGTTTAAGTTTTAAACTTAATAAACTGTTTTCCAGGCTCGAGAATCTCGCATTCCAACCCAAAGCAATCCACCATTTTCTCGAGTATCAACTCGAGTCGCTCACCACCCAAAAACTTCTGACACCATATTGAGATCGTGCACGTGCACGGAGCTTCGCCGGCACTTCGGTGAACCATGCATCCTTCGGCAAGTCGCGTACGATCACTACAATCGAGAATAAAGACCAATTCGATGCCAAAATTACCAGATCAAAATTTTTCCTTTTTCTTGAATTTCTGAACCCTAACTCCACCCAGTAAATTGCCTCGCCTCACTCACACCATCCACCGGAGGCGATACAACTCCGGCCTCGCCACGTCAACCCCCTATACTACCATCCCCTTGAGTTTCGAGAAGCTCGATCAACCAGAGGAGATGAACTCATCTCGTTTTCTGACCACAACTAATTCGAGCCATAAACCCTAAACTGTCCTCGTCCCATCAATTCTTGCAATAGAAAAATTATCTGTCAATTTTCCTGAAATCATCAATGGCCAAGTAAGCTTCAAGAAAAATCTTAACATTCAATAATTCCTTGATCGATGGAAATTGGTGAAAAAGCATTTTCGGTTCAACTAAGAACTATTCTTAACATACTTAACTAAAAATTCCCATTTTTGTTTTAAAAATCTTATTTTTGAATGTTGATTCAAGCTATATAATCAAATTAATATTTTTCAATATTCGAATTTATCATATAATTGTCTTTTTACTGTAAAATTGAATGTACAGAGTCAATATTTCACTATCAAGCATAAATTAAATTCTAGGCCATGATTTAAGTTTAAACAAACTTATTTCGTTTTAAACTTTAAGCTTATAAATAGTTGGATTAAGATGTTTTGAAATTTGATTAACTATCAACTCTGTAACTGAAACATAGAAGAACATGTAGATAAAACTTTCACAGAACAATTCCTATATATATAGAGCTATATTTAAAAAAAATTACATATGTAACACAATATATTCATGAATATTCTGCACAGATTTAAATATACTGAAGTCTTTTCTAAAAATATGTTTACTCACTTGAAAACCAGTTTGAACAGAGAACACTTCTGTTTGAAAAACTGCTTGCTTGATCCTCCTTTAAATCTTCTTGCTTTGTTGTTGAATGAATTTGAGTTTACAAAATGATGATACTTATTTTCTTTTTCTGGGTTTTCTTAGTTGTGAACGAGCTAACTAAAAGGATGTATATATAAAGAGAAAGTTTTGTACAAGCTCATCTTTGGTCAGATTTTTTTCTTTCTTTGACTAAACATGATTTCTTTCTGAAATGAAAAGATTTGTAAATATTTGAAATGACTTTATTTTGTGCTTGAGAAGATAGCATTAAATACAATTGTTTCCTTCTATGTTTACATACTTATCCCCTTTGATTTTTGTATATAGATATTTTGTTTTATTATCTTCTAGTTTTGCATGATTCACATACATATCTACATGTAATTCAAAAGTTTATATATTTCTAGAATTATCTAATGTGTCCACATAACAATATAATTTATTACTAACATAAATCCTTAGTTTTTATTTCTTTTTAATTTTTATTTCTATTTAAAGTTCAACTATCCAAACATTTAATTTATATTCATATGTTTTATACTTATATTTTATACTTATATTTAATATTGATAGGATTTGATTTTATTTTAAACATTATCATCTATATTACATTCATATGCATACATTTAGATTAAATGTTAATAAGGTAGAGCATTTTAATTTAATTTAATGTGAATAAAAATAGATTTTATTCTGAATATTTTTGAAAGATTTTATTTTAAATTTTCAAATCAAAGTTTCCTTCACAATATACATATATATAAATAACTGGTAAATGTACAAAGTCTTATTTATTTTTAAAATAATAAGCTTGTATTTTATTTAATTAGATTAAATTCTTATTAAAATAATATTGCTAAAATCCCGGGTCGTTACATTCCTCCACCTTAAAAGAATTTCGTCCCCGAAATTTAAAACAAAAGATAATTCAAAATCATTTATATCAACAATCGAAACATACATATCATCCATACATAAGAAAAAAATCAAACAGTTTATCCTAACAAACATCACTAGTTATCCGGACACAAACCCGGATAGGCTTTCCTAAAACTATCCAGAGTTTCCAAGGTACAATCTCTGGGATCCTCGCTCCAATGCACTTTGATGAGCTTCACTACCTTGCTCCTGATTTGCCTCTCATCTTGATCAACAATCTAAATAGGGTTCCTGACCACAGTCAAGTTTGGCTCGACCTCCAAATTTTCCTGGACTACTGGTTCTACAACCAATGATGGATCATGGACAAACTTCCTTAGATGGGATACATGAAATACATTATGAATTCCAGACATATGTTCTGCCAATTCAATTCTGTAAGCTACGACACCAATCCTTTCCAGCACCCAAAATGGACCAATATATCTCGGGGTAAGTTTTCCCGTCTTTCCGAATCTAATAGCTCCTTTGATTGGGGAAACTTTGACAAAAACAAAATAACCAATCTCGAATTCCAATTGTCTTCGCCTCTTATCCGCATACTTCTTTTGATGGTCCTGAGTAGCTCTCATTCTCTTCTTGATAAGCTCAACTTTCACAGAAGCTTCACGAATCAAATCTGGTCCAAGCACAAGACGATCTCTCAACTCTATCCAACAGGATGGGGATCTACACGGTCTTCCATATAGAGCTTCATAAGGTGCCATCTTAATACTCGCTTGTTAACTATTATTATAGGAGAATTCCACCAGATGTAGATGGACTTCCCACAATCCACCAAAATCCAAAACACAATCTCGCAGCTTATCCTCTAGAATTCGGTTCAGTGTCTCCGTCTGTCCATCTGTCTGAGGATGATAGGCTGTACTTAATCTCAAACTCGTTCCTATAGCTGATTGCAACGCCTCCCAGAATTTACTGGTGGAGATAGGATCATGATCACTCACTATGCTAACAGGAACACCATGCAATCTGACTATCTCTCTTAAGAAAATCTTTGCTTGAGAAGCTGCAGTACGAGTTGCCTTAACCGGTATAAAATGTGCGTTTTTAGTTAGACGATCCACAATCACCCCTTTTCCTTCGTTTCCTTTCTTGGTTCTTGGAAAACCGTCGATGAAATCCATCGAAATCATCTCCCACTTCCATTCTGAAATTTCCAAAGGCTGCAATAATCCGGCTAACTTCTGCTGATCTCCTTTAACTTGCTGGTAGATAGCATAACTATTAACAAAGGCAGCTACATCCCTCTTCATGCTCGGCCACCAGAAAACCCTTCTCATATCTTTATACATCTTAGAGATTCCTGGGTGGATATTCAGTTTGGAGCGATGACACTCAGTTAAGAATTCTTGCCTTAATCCATCTATATTAGGTACAGACAAACGACCATTAATCCTCAAAGCACCTTGATTGTCCATCTTGAAATCCAAATATCGACCATCCTTGGTTCCAAGAATCAGTTCTTCAAAAGATCCATCCTCCATTTGCTTGCTTATAATTCTTCCCTAGAGAGTCGTAACAACTTCCAAAAGAGATAGAACTGCATTCCTGCTAAGAGCATCCGCCACAACATTCGCCTTTCCCGGGGTATACAGAATATCCAAATCATATGATGCCAGAAACTCGACCCATCGTTGCTGCCTTAGATTAAGATCCTTTTGAGAGAAAAGATATTTTAACGGTTTGTGAACCGTGAATAACTCAAATTTCTCTCCCAAAAGATAGTGTCTCCAGATCTTTAAAGCAAAAACAATGGCTAACAACTCAAGATCGTGCGTAGCGTAGTTCCTTTCATGTGGCTTTATTTGCTGACTCGCATACGCAATTACCCTTCCATTCTGCATCAAAACTGCTCCCAATCCAACTATACAGGGACCTGTATAAAGCTCAAATTTGCTTTTCCCATCCAAAATAGCTACCACATGTGCACTGGTTAGCCTCGTCTTCAATTCCTGGAAAGCTTCTTCACACTGGGATGTCCACTTAAACGTAGCTCCTTTCCTTGTCAACTTAGTTAAATGCGAAGAAATCTTGGAATAGTCTTTGATAAACTTTCTGTAGTAGCCAGCTAATCCCAGAAAACTATGAACTTCAGTCGGTGTCTTCGGTTGCTTCCACTCTAGAATAGTCCCAACCTTCTTGGATCTACTGAGATACCTTCACCAAAAACAATGTGCCCTAAAAATTTGACTTTCGATTTCCAAAGATTGCACTTAGAGAATTTCGCTTTCAAAACATGCCTCCTCAGTGTCCCCAACACTATTCTCAAATGCTACTTGTGCTCTTCTTCAGACTTAGAATAGACCAGAATATCATCGATGAACACCAGAACTGTGACGACCCGGAATTTTGAGAAATATCAATATAGTAATCTTTGTTAATAATTAAATTGATTTGATAATTTTACATTATAAATTGACAAGTTAAAATTCTTTCAAAGGCTAATAACAATAATTTGATAATATCTATTAACATTTTTCTTAATAACATGGATTGGCAAGTTTAATTCTTTTGAAAACTAATAATATTTTAGTTTGGGAATATTTATTTTAGCAATTTAAAATTGGTAATATTTATTTTTCAAAAGCTAATCAAAATATTTTCTATATATATATTGATATATATTGTAAATAGGAAGTCTTTAATGTAATAAAAGCTATATATTCAAATTGTAACATATAAGAATATATATACATATTATGATTTGGTTTGTGTTTCAAAATTTATTAGAGTAATTTTCAAATCTAATGTTAAAATGTTTTTCCATTTGAAATATATATATATATATGTATATATTAGAAATAGAAAAATATTGATTTGAATTTAATAAAGTGTTTTAAAACTTTAATATATAATTTGTTATTCGGAAAATTTAAATTTGACTTAATACTTCTAAAAGTGATATTTGAAATTTAAAATTTTAATAACAAGAATATTTTCTTATTCATTATAAACATATGTTATATAAATGGAATCAAAAGCATAAGTTATTTGTTAATAAATGTTTACATGAAGTCGCTTTTATAATTATTAAGATCTAAAGCTTATTCATATAAGATAAAAACATTATATATATATATATATATATATATATATTACATAATTACATGCATAACTTAATTATAAATTATTAAAAGGGAAAATAACATTTGAAAAACATTAATAACATTTGTGAATCATTAACTAAAACATTAAAAAAACATTAAAAAAAAACACTTGTAAGTGTATTAGGCTTATTAAGACATTTGTATATACGTAAGCATATGTGTAAGCAAACTAGAGCATTAAAGTGACAAGTGTTATTCTCTTGATAAAATTTAATTTAAAATCTAAAAGAAAATATGAAGAAGGAAATCTTTTTTACTTTCAGATCAAGCTCTTTTCTTCATTTTCAATTAAAAACTAAATAGATCAAAAGGAGTAAAATACTGAAATCTGTAAAATCTAAAAAAATATGATCCTGGAATTGCAATTTTGAAAACAAAAGGAGACAAGCTGGAAATTAAACATCAGAGGCAAGATTTCAAAGACAATCAAGCATCAGGATGTAAAACATCAACATGCAATTTAGATTCATCAAGCAAACAATTCAGTAATCAACAAGCAAAACTGGAAATCATTAGGAGCATATTTTATTTCAACATGCAAATTGAAATGTCTAAAGCGTGGAAAACAGTTTCTATTCTCTGCATTTAAGGTGAGTAAACTAAGATTTTAAAAGCAGTTTTAAAATTGGTTTCAACTTGTTCTTATGAATGATATCATGGTGTTATCTGAAATATTTGATTTAAAGTGAATGCATATTTTGAAATGTTAATATTTGATTGCCTGTGAAGTTAAAACTTATGCTCTGTGTAAATTAACAGGTTTCAATTTCATGATAAATTCAATAACTCAAGATTGAATTCGAATTGGCTTATGTTTTGTAAGTAAAAGTTGTTTGAAATCATGTAACATTTCATATAAAAATAATTATAGGTTTTTAAAATGGATAATTGGCTCAAAACTTTGAATTTACAGTAAAAAAATAAAATAGGGTCAAATCGTTATTATTTCAATTTTAAGTTTTGATTTCATAATTGGATTACATACTAGAAATCATGATTTTTAAAGTATGTATCGTGATTTTTAGATTGGAACTGGTTATGAAATTTGGTGATGAGTGTTCGAGCTTAAATGGTCAATTTACGGCGAGCAACGGTGCACTTGGGGACATGGTTGAGCTCGAGGGTGGATGGGGCAACGGAGATCAATGGAAAAATAAATTGGGAATTTATTAATGATTGAGATGGTCGGAATTGATCGAGTTAGGGTTTTCGTACCTTTTTTTGTCGACAAGGTTCTGATGGGTTTCGCGACGCATAGAGGTGATCGGAATAGATCGCGAGTTGTTCGGGGGATGCAAGGGACCGAGGCAGAGTTATAGCTAGGATGGTGAGAGGACTGGAGCTAAGGATCGTTAGAGACGTGGATTTTTCCGATGATGTATGTTGCAGCTTTAATGGGTTTTCGTCAATTTTGATTTTCGTAAGAATCATGGTTTCTGGGTTTTGAGAGTTGTTGCCGAGGTCAAGTGCGACGTAACGAAGGCCGGAGTGGAGTTCGCCGTTGACCAGCGTCGTGGTGCACGTGAATGTGCACGGTTTCGTGCAACTGCATTTAGGTTTTGGGGAAGAATTCGAGTTGCTCGGGTTTTTGTCCAGGGAAGTTCGAGTTTTTCTCGAAGCAGGAGAAAGAGTGGGAAAGCTCGGGGAATTCTTGGGTTTTAGTAAGGTTTTGCTTGGGTTCTTAAGTGGATTGCTCGGGTTTAAATTATTGAGCAAGTTTTGTTTTGCTGCAGAAAGTTTTAAAATGTAACAGCAATGTTTAAAGGTTTTGAAATAAAAGAAATTTGACTTTATAAATAATTAAAGTTTTAAACAAAAATAAAACAAGTTTTCACTTATAAACTAATTTGTTTACAAAGTTAAGTTTTAAACAAGTTTTTATATTTTGAATTATAAAAGTTTTTTTAAAAATAAAGTAAGTGGATTTTCAAAAGTAAGGTTTGTATTAAATTTATTAAACAACTTTGGAAAGTTTTAAAGATTTATAAGTTTAATTTAAAATGTGTTTTAATTATAAATTGATTTCTAAAATGTTATATTTTAAATAAGGTTTAATGATTACAATTTAGTAATCAATTATAATAAAGAATTATCTTGAGTAGTTAAGAATTTGGTTAACAAATATACGAAGATAATTAAGATAAAGTTATTGGTTAATATAAATGATTTAATTAAGATAACGATTTTCTTAATTAAGGATCTTTTCAATATAAGAAGTTAAGGAATCATTTAATTAAATTTAAATGATTAATTAAATAATTAATTAAGTAATTAATTAGTGATTAATTAAAGACAATCACTTTGGAGTTAATTAAGTATAATTACTTGGTGAATTAATTAAGTGATTAATTACTGGAGGTAATTAAGTAAAAGGTGATTATTTAATAAAGTAATTAGAGGTTAATTACTTTATGAAGTTAATTAAGTGGAAGTGATTAGACGTTAATCACTTGTGTTATTAATTAAAGAATTAATTAATATAATTAATTAAAGGTTTAAATTATCTAATTAATGGTTAATTAATAAAGGGATAAAGAGAATTTAATAATGTGATTAGTTACTTGTTAAAGTAATTAATTGAAAGAAATTTAACTAATGAAATAGACACTAATTAATGGAAATAAATAATTAATTGTTAATTAGTAGTTAAAGGACAATTAACTTATAATTAAGTTTTAATTACTAAATGTAATTAAAAAGTAATTAATCAAATGTGGTTAATTAAAAAGAAATTAATCAAGTATGATTAATTAAGAGTAGTTAATTAAATGTGATTAATTAAAAGTAATTAATCAAGTAATGTAATTAAAAGTAATTAATCAAGTTTGATTAATTAAAAGAGTGATTAATCAGGTGTGATTAAAAGATAATTAAGGAATAATTATCAGCGTAATTAAATAATAATTAATCAAATGTGATTAATTTTAAAAGGGTAATTAAGAGGTAATTACTTGGTATAATTAAGAAGTAATTAATCAAGATGATTAATTAATATTGTAATTAAGGAATAATTACTTAAAGTAATTAAGTAATAATTAATCAAGGATGATTAAATGAAGTTGATAATTAAGTGATGTTTAATTAATTAATTTGCAATTAATTAATAAATAAGTAAGTTGGATTGATGATAATCCAAGTGATTAAGTAAGGAATTAATTTAATCAAGGATCAATTAAATTAATTTAGTTTGGATCAAAACTTGTTTATGGATGATTAATGATTGGATGATAAATATCATTGGATGATATTGGATGATATTATATGTCATCGGTTGATATGTTGTGACATGAATATCTGAGATGTGATATATATGTAGCGTTGTGATATGTATGGATGAATGTGAGAAAAGTGAATTTTCTATCTGTGTGTTGTGAATCATCCATTTATGTTGAGTGATATTCTGAATATCTATTATTTAAAACCCATAAGTACAACTTGGACATTAAAATGGCATTTGGATTCGGTGAGATCGGGATCGGGTTTCCATATTTGGATATCCGAAAACCATATCGATCCAAAATAAACGTTAGGTCGTGAATCCAAGTGGAGTTCAAGTGAAGACTCGAGGTGTAAGAACTATTCTTCGTTAGTATAACTCTAGGGGTGATTACGAGATGAGTTTGACGAAGGTAGTACTTTCAGATTCGAGATGGTGATTCAGAGTGCAAGGGCTATGGTCGTTGACTCTGAGGGTGATTCCAAAATGAGTGCAACGAGATAGTGCCTTCGGTTCCGTTCGAACCCGGAACAGACTTGTATGGATTGAATGCTTTTAGAACATCGTCAAGCAGACGATGAGCACTCTAAGATAAATGTGTCCTATAAAGGTAATCGCAGCCTCAAGCCTCATCAACTGGGAATGGCTAAAACAGGGGAGGTGCAGCAAGGTTAAGTGGGTCATTGTAACGACCCAGAATTTTAATTTATTAAAATTTGAATATTTAATTAATTTTAAATATTAATAAGTGAATTTATAAGTCAAATAAATTTTTATTTGAATAATTATGATTTAATTGAATAATTAAATCGATAATTTAATATGTTAAATTATGGAAATAATTGAAAATTGAGTTAAATATGATTGAAAATGATTTGTAAAATTTTATTTTATCATATTGAAGTTAGAAAGATATTTTAGAACTTTTAAAATCGAATTAAAAGTTAAATTGTGAAAATTGAATATTTTAATATTTAAATCGACTAGTGAAAATAGTCAATTTTTGAACAGTCTCAGAATTGAACGAAACTAGTTCCATTGGATCCGTAATAGTTAGTTATTATCGAATTTCAAATTTCGTGTCAATCGGAGTCACCGTTTGATCGTAGCAGCTCGAAACGCATCGAATTATTTTTAATTTTAATTTGGCGAGTTAAAATAGCCATTTTTCAAAAAGTCTCGGATTTCGATGAAACCAGTTTCATTGGATCCATAATGTGATATTATTGTAAGGTTTCAAATTTCGTATCAATTGGATTTACCGTTTGTCCGGTACAAATTAAAACGCCTAGAAAATCGCTTAAATCGGTTTAATTTAAATTGAACGTTTGTAGCCATAACTCGCACAGATGTCCGAATTAGCTTTCGAAACCTGTTCCATTGTGTTCGGAACGCGGGATAAACCCTAGAAACGCTGGTTACGGCGCGTGAATCGGAGTTCGGAATTTCCGGATGAATAGTGTTTGAGAATTTCCTTATAAATAGCCCTTAACCCTTTAGAAAAAAATAATAAAAAGAAAACCCTAATTATAATACGCAGCCGCCATTTCTAAATTCGATGGCCAGAAAGCTCCTACGCTTTTCCCCTCCGATCTTCCAATCCACTTAATATTTTCGAAAACTTCCTGAAGCAAAATCGAAGAGCATAGTGAGATCTTGGAGATCAACGGTCAAGATGTGGATTGGAGCTATAAATTGGGAGATATGGGGGGCCGACCGTGGCCAGTTGCGCATGCAACCCTAGGCACATGATGAGGCCGAACTTCAGGTGGTTTGGGCCGAGCATGGAGTTGGAGGACTTCTTTGTAAGTGATGAGGCCGAACTTCAGGTGAATCCGATCAGGATTGTGAATATCCGGATTTGCAAGGACTTCTTTGTAAGTGCCTTCGGTTTTGTTCGAGCCCGGAACAGACTTGTATGGATTGTATGTCTGACGTTACAAATTGAGATATAAAGCAGATTTCTTTCAAATATATTTCTGTTGGTGGCGGAGAATTTATTCTTTTAGCTTAACACCCTTCTCTGAGACGTACGAGCTCAGAGGTTATGTAGTTGAATGTTATCAGCGATATATTCCCAATTTGGTAATGTGACATGCTGAGTGTTGCTGTAAATGATCATTGTGTTGATTATTTGTGATAGGATCGTTTATTTGATCGTCTATCTTTGTGATCATTTCTATGATCATTTGTTGACCCAAAGCATGGCTTTTGTATAAAGTATGTTTTTGTGGACGTGACTTCGTCGAGCCTCACACCCCGTGATTGGTCAAAACAGGAAAGATGCGGCAAGGTTATGAGGGGTAGCGCCCTTTAGGATGTGTGCATTTCCTTCTGGAAAAGGGTGGTATCATGGTATGGAGCCCAGATACTTACTCATGTTGAAAACACTTTGTTATGATTGTGTGAATTGATTACTAGCGCTCGGTGAAAAGGTCCCAAAGGACCGGGGGATGGCATATTCGGTCAGTTGTTACTCAGTTAGGGGTAACCTGGCCTTGTGTTGGTAGAGATCCGGTTTGGTTCTCGGGGATGTCCATCCAGAGGCATTCTCCTGTGGCAATGGGAAGTTCCTTGGCCTGATCATTCGTTGGAAATCCAAAGAAACAATACGTGACTTGTACGGTATTAGTTGTAGAACCTATCATTCACTTATGGTGGCGCCCCACTGTTTGGATGGTAGCTATAGTAGGCATAGTTCGAAATGTCTATGCTGGCTAAGATTTATATTCTACTTTCGAAATGAATTTTTTTCTCTACACTATGCACTAGTAATAATATCAAATGTTATTTTAAATGCGTATCAAGCATCTTTGACTATCATAAGGAGAAATCTCCTCCGATTCTGCGTTTGCATTATGTGTGTGTGCGGGAAGCCTTATGATAGTCTCATTTTTAAAAGCATTACGAATTGACTTTAAAAATATTCCTCTATTTTGATTTTAAAGATAAATAAACTGTTTTGAGTTCTCACACCAGTCTTGCTAAGCTTTGGGCTATGTGATGGGGGGTTCTCGCTTCGCGGTTAGGTGGCGAACGGGAGACTCTTACCCCTACACGTCCTCTTTTAGGGGGTTGGTTAGGTGTAACCTGAGACAGTCGAGAGGCTGGCCGTAAAAGAAAGTTTGGGATACCAGTTGTTGCCACGGTGGGGCTGGGATGGTTGAAAAGCCTACCGGTTGTGACTGCTGTCGAGGGTTGAAAAGCCTGGATCTGACAATGTGGTATCAGAGCATATGGTTAAGCGACAACCATGGTTCTGTTGGGTATTACTCATTAGAGATAGGGTCAGTAGTACTCTAAAATGAGTTTAAGTGTAATAATAGCTATGAGAGCGTATTTGTTAGTGAATATATAAAATTGTTTTATATTGTGATGATTGGTTTGTTGAGTGGTATATAGATTCTGGTTAATACGAGTAATTAACGTTGTTGATAGGGATCTCTAAATACTTGTATAGAACAATTCGACACAGTATTGTTTTAGAATGGGTAAATGAAATAATTTTACCTTGATTATATTTTATATATAAAGGAATAATTTTTCAGAATTATTAAAGTGTATATAAGTTGATTGTTAAGTTGTTTGAATAATCTAAATAAAAGAATAATTGTATAAGCAAAAGAATTATAAGAATTGAATTATAATTAAAGTGATTTACAATTGTGAAATAAACTTATATATATAAGAAGTGAAACTATATGAATATATTTATGAATATGAGTTGTAATAAAAATGAACTTGAGTTATGAAATGAAATTCAACTTTTGTAAATTGAATTGAATGAATGGATTGAATGTTAATCAATTAAATGTGAATAATTGATATGAAATAATGAATGTAAGTGTCAATTCATTAAAATCTAATGTTATTGGAAGTTGAATAATTGAATGAAATGAATATAAGCAAAGGAATTTTGTTGTAATTAATATACATTGATTGTTATATGGTTGTTAGTTGATTGGTTGTATATAATTCATTAAGTGTTAATGAAATTGAGTTAATGAAATTGAAAGCTAAAGTAATTGGAATTCAATTGGAAGTTAAGTGAATCTTAAATAGCATTGAATTTGATTTGGAAGCGAACCCACTTGAATATGAATTAGTGAATATAAACTAATTGAAAATGAATGTTAGTAAGAACATCCACTGTTAATGAATCAAATGTGATTAAATTGAAAACCTATTTCATTGAATATTAATGAGAATATGAATGAATATTTATTGGTCATGAATGCTTGTTGGTTGATGGTTGAATATATTGCTTATGTTTGCATTTGCTATGTTGACATATATAGTTATTATGTTGCTATATGTTGTATATTGATACTATTGTCTATATACATGATTCTCATGTTGTTTGTTGAATAATTAGTAGGTGCGGATCGCGTTTGCTTCGCATTTGGAGCTCGCTTTCGCGCTATATTAGCCGTATATGCTTGCTAATAAAATATAAGGTACATATCTCGGATTACATACCGTACTTTATTACTTTTTCCCTACGGGATGCCTCATTACTTGATGAGATGTATATTTGTGATATATATACTGTCATTTTTTTTTGGATCGAGCCGCGCAAAGGAGACTATGGCGAATTTTTCCGAAAATTTAAGGCGTTAGAAAAATTTGAGAAAATTGGAAAATTTTGAAAACTTTAACTTTGATTTGGAATTGAAAGTTAAACAATAGTAATTGTTTTTGAAAAGATAACTAAGTATGATTTGAAAACTTAGTAAAGTATTGTAAGATATTTAACTATGAATTTTGGGAAAATTAATAGATTCTATAACTTTTCTTACTTAATAATTTCGAGGACGAAATTCTTTTAAGGGGGGAAGATTGTAACGACCCAGAATTTTAATTTATTAAAATTTGAATATTTAATTAATTTTAAATATTAATAAGTGAATTTATAAGTCAAATAAATTTTTATTTGAATAATTATGATTTAATTGAATAATTAAATCGATAATTTAATATGTTAAATTATGGAAATAATTGAAAATTGAGTTAAATATGATTGAAAATGATTTGTAAAATTTTATTTTATCATATTGAAGTTAGAAAGATATTTTAGAACTTTTAAAATCGAATTAAAAGTTAAATTGTGAAAATTGAATATTTTAATATTTAAATCGACTAGTGAAAATAGTCAATTTTTGAACAGTCTCAGAATTGAACGAAACTAGTTCCATCGGATCCGTAATAGTTAGTTATTATCGGATTTCAAATTTCGTGTCAATCGGACTTACCGTTTGATCGTAGCAGCTCGAAACGCATCGAATTATTTTTAATTTTAATTTGGCGAGTTAAAATAGCCATTTTTCAAAAAGTCTCGGATTTCGACGAAACCAGTTTCATCGGATCCGTAATGTGATGTTATTATAATGTTTCAAATTTCGTATCAATTGGATTTACCGTTTGTCCAGTACAAATTAAAACGCCTAGAAAATCGCTTAAATCGGTTTAATTTAAATTGAACGTTTGTAGCCATAACTCGCACAGATGTCCGAATTAGCTTTCAAAACCTGTTCCATTGTGTCCGGAACGCGGGATAAACCCTAGAAACACTGGTTACGGCGCGTGAATCGGAGTTCGGAATTTCCGGATGAATAGTGTTTGAGAATTTCCTTATAAATAGCCCTTAACCCTTTAGAAAAAATAAATAAAAAGAAAACCCTAATTATAATAGCAGCCGCCATTTCTAAATTCGATGGCCAGAAAGCTCCTACGCTTTTCCCCTCCGATCTTCCAATCCACTTAATATTTTCGAAAACTTCCTGAAGCAAAATCGAAGAGCATAGTGAGATCTTGGAGATCAACGGTCAAGATGCGGATTGGAGCTATAAATTGGGAGATATGGGGGGCCGACCGTGTCCAGTTGCACACGCAACATTAGGCACATGATGAGGCCGAACTTCAGGTGGTTTGGGCCGAGCATGGAGTTGGAGGCGCTCATCGAAGTGGCGAAGTCTGATCATCTCCTAGTTGGTCGTGGGGATCGCATAATTAAACCCTAATCATTGAGATATGGGTTGGTTACGTGATTTTGTTTACTTGGGGGGAATACGCGTGTGGGAAGACGTAGTGAAGGGTCCAGATGCACGCACGATAGATCTAACGGCCTGTGTTGTTTAGGTTAATTTTTTTTTATATGTTGTGAATTTTAAGTATAAATTCGTGTAACTTCATATTATCATAACTTTTTCATACGAGGTCGAAAACGCGCGAAACCAGTTGCGTTGGAATCGTATAGGCGAGCACTACGCGATGAAATTGGATTGGAGTCGTTTGGAGTTAGTGAGAATTTTGGGTAAAATTAAACGTCCGTTTAATTTTATTCGAAATAAATCGCTAAAACGAAATTGAAATCAAGGTGAGAACTTCTCACTCAATCGAATCAGTTTTGATTTTATTTTAAATAGTTAGATTTAAAATATT
Source organism: Allium cepa (assembly GCA_030765085.1). NCBI lineage: Eukaryota > Viridiplantae > Streptophyta > Magnoliopsida > Asparagales > Amaryllidaceae > Allium > Allium cepa. Next base: position 1,014,958,300 of record CM060943.1, on the reverse strand, counting down.
TGAATGCATGTTTGAATGATGATTAATATCTATTGATTGTTAAAATAGACATTATGCGCCGTTAGTAAGCGGATGTTATTTATTAAAAACATATACCGCGAATATTTCATAAACAGTGAAATTGGTATTATATATAATAGCAATATATATATATTGGCATATGTATATATTGGATTTATTGATTTCCCGCATTTGTTTAGCGGATGAGACCCTATTGCGCCGTCGATTAAGCGGATAATATTTTAAATCCCATATACCGCGATAATTTTGTACTGGAGCGGAATTGGTATTGTGCTAATGTTTGTGGATGCAGGAAAACAGGTTGGAGGGATCCAACTGGATTCCTCAACAGTATTTATTAGATTTCAGATATTTTGATATTTGATGGATTATCATATCGATATATGATATCGTTGTTTGTCGTGATTGACTATTTGGTATGTAGCATCATTGGACCAAACTTTGGAATTTTAAAATGATTTTTAAAAGTGATTTTTGAAAATATACTATATTTTTGGAATTGATCCATGTTAAATAAATAAACGTTATAATTTTCAAAGTTATAAAATTATGGTTTTTGAGAAATATAGTTAAAAGCTGATTTTTGAGAAATAAGGGTTAATGATTTTATAAAATAGTTTAAATTGGATTTTTGAATTTATTATGAAAAGTTTAAGAATGGGATTTATAAAATTTGATTATTTTATAAATCAAAATGATGAAATTATAAAGGAGTTTAAAGGCATTTTTAAAAGAATAATATAAATTGATTTATATTAAGAGATTTATAAATGGATATTCATAAATTGAAATATGGACATTATAAAACGAGTTTTTATAAGTGTTTGAATGAAGTGAAAATGAATTTCATAATTGAATGGAATTTATAGAATTTTAAACAGTGAAGTTATAAATGGAATTTTATAAACAGTAGGTTTATAAAATTTATAAAGTCATTAAAAGAATGGTTTTGGATAAATAATTAAATCTTATAAGTTATAAGATTTATAATTATGAAGTTCAAAGAAACGATTTTGTAAAATAATCGTTTTATAAGTATTTGACTTATAATATGCTTTTGTTTTATAATTGAGTTATAAATTGAATAGGTTAATAAAGGAATTTATAAAAAGAAGTTTTTTTTTAAAATAAATAGAAATGGAATTTATAAAAGTTGTCTTATAAATTCGTAAACGACTTATTTTGATAAGTAAATTGTTGAAACTTAGTAATGGAGTTATATTCACGTTTTTGACTGTGAATAATCCTCTGAAATAAAATGAATAAAGGGATGAAAATTTTTAACGTAGTTTATTCACGTTTTTAAATAGTGAATAATATGTTAAAGAAAATTGTTTTGAATGAGATGTTTAAATTGAATTAAAACGATCTAACGATGTTTTAAATATGTTAAGATTCGAAATCATAGATTTCAACATTTATTGTTGAAATAGACGTTTTCGAGAAATAGAAGGAAATAGTAGACTATAACACTGTTGTTATAGTAAATGATTTCCGAAAGGAAATGTTTTGTATAGTATTGGGATTTATATATCTATCTTAAATTCGAATCCCTATACTAGTGATTTTGGGTTGTCGTAACGATGTTTTACGCAACATTCGTTTTGGCCCAAATAAATATGTTTAAGAGAATGATTTCATTAAAGAATGAAATATGTACTTAATCTCGATTTAAGTATATTGAATATTTTCCAAGAGTTGAAAATAAAAGATTGTGAATTACTTATTAAATAAGTATGGAAATGTTTTCCAATAATAAGTGAATATTTTGAGAATTTATCTTTTTGAAGATAAATTGAAAAGGAATATTGAAACCTATTGAAAATCGTATATCAGTAGATATTGTGAAATGTAAATTCAATATGGAATTTATAAATGAAATTGGAAAATGGGTTTAAAAATAAATGTTGATTTATTTTTGAAGTGTGAAAATTATATATCTAGTAAAGATATTTTGGAAAATAAATAATTTGGAAAATTATTTGGAAACTGGTGATGTGTGCATATCCATTGATAGTTCAATAACCGACTATCAATATTTCCCTTTGAATGGGTATTTAATGTGATTTGTTGAATTTGAATGCCACACTTATTTTTGAATAAGTGCTCACTATTCGGGTTAACCGGGAATAGACCATGGGGTCGTATAACCCATTCCGAATATGTGATACGTCGTTATGAATTGCATTGAAGATCGGTGTTGAAGACCCGGTATTTGCGAAAGCGATAGGATGACCTATCGATTGACTCTGCACCGAGTAGCTACGGTATAGAGTTCTCCATATGTGATGGTGAATCCGATCAGGATTGTGAATATCCGGATTTGCAAGGACTTCTTTGTAAGTGCCTTCGGTTTTGTTCGAGCCCGGAACAGACTTGTATGGATTGTATGTCTGACGTTACAAATTGAGATATAAAGCAGATTTCTTTCAAATATATTTCTGTTGGTGGCGGAGAATTTATTCTTTTAGCTTAACACCCTTCTCTGAGACGTACGAGCTCAGAGGTTATGTAATTGAATGTTATCAGCGATATATTCCCAATTTGATAATGTGACATGCTGAGTGTTGCTGTAAATGATCATTGTGTTGATTATTTGTGATAGGATCGTTTATTTGATCGTCTATCTTTGTGATCATTTCTATGATCATTTGTTGACCCAAAGCATGGCTTTTGTATAAAGTATGTTTTTGTGGACGTGACTTCGTCGAGCCTCACACCCCGTGAATGGTCAAAACAGGAAAGATGCGGCAAGGTTATGAGGGGTAGCGCCCTTTAGGATGTGTGCATTTCCTTCTGGAAAAGGGTGGTATCATGGTATGGAGCCCAGATACTTACTCATGTTGAAAACACTTTGTTATGATTGTGTGAATTGATTATGAGCGCTCGGTGAAAAGGCCCCAAAGGACCGGGGGATGGCATATTCGGTCAGTTGTTACTCAGTTAGGGGTAACCCGGCCTTGTGTTGGTAGAGATCCGGTTTGGTTCTCGGGGATGTCCATCCAGAGGCATTCTCCTGTGGCAATAGGAAGTTCCTTGGCCTGATCATTCGTTGGAAATCCAAAGAAACAATACGTGACTTGTACGGTATTAGTTGTAGAACCTATCATTCACTTATGGTGGCGCCCCACTGTTTGGATGGTAGCTATAGTAGGCATAGTTCGAAATGTCTATGCTGGCTAAGATTTATATTCTACTTTCGAAATGAATTTTTTTCTCTACACTATGCACTAGTAATAATATCAAATGTTATTTTAAATGCGTATCAAGCATCTTTGACTATCATAAGGAGAAATCTCCTCCGATTCTGCGTTTGCATTGTGTGTGTGTGCGGGAGGCCTTATGGTAGTCTCATTTTTAAAAGCATTGCGAATTGACTTTAAAAATATTCCTCTATTTTGATTTTAAAGATAAATAAACTGTTTTGAGTTCTCACACCAGTCACATGACTGACTCGGAGTTTATTGTTTTCCTTCCTAAACTCTGGGTGCCCACCAATTTCCACACGGGCAGTTAAGAGTTAAGGTTTATCAGGATATTCTGGATATTCTGGAGTTGCTGGAGGCAAGCTGGATGGCATGGCGTATTACTAGTTTATATAGTATTTCTTTTTCCGCTGCATTGTTTGTTGTTGTTTGATGTTGTACACTATGATGATATGATGTAATGTAATATGATGAAATGTAATAACTGATATAGTTCTTTGTTTAAAGATTATTCATTTATTTATTATATGTTGTTCCGCTGCGAATTGTGAGATTCTGATGTTGTTCTGTTATTTTCTTTCTCCTCTCTTCTTCTCTCTTTCCTTTTCTTAAAACCCTCAGTGTTCGGTTTTCCGTCGTTCGATTACTCGGCAGTCGATAAAGTGAGTATCGATGTTGAATTTTCGGAAGACGAAGAATCGGGTCCTGACAGTCATGCCCAAGTAGGACGAGATTTGCCCCTGTCTAGATGTCCCTTTTTATTTCGGCTTTGTGGACGGTTGGAACTGCTGCCAACTGCGGGGTAGTCTTTTTTGGGACTATTCAGTAAGGAATGGTCCCGGCCTTGTGTTGCAGGGGACCGGGAGTGGTCCTCGGTACGGTGATCTAGGCCATGTACTGTGACGGGCGGTACCCCAGTAGCCCTGCCATTGATGGAAACCCATTTTCCCTATGAGACCCAATGGTTTTGTCTGTATTACCCACTTTTGTGGCTAGTAGTTGGAATTTAATAATGTAACAATTTCGGCTATTTCTTATTTACTTGAAAACCCTAGACACTATTATAATATCACTAGATTTCCTATCAAGTGTTTTGGTTAGCGTAAGGTAAAAACTTTTCCATGTTTATGTGTGGGAAGTCTTACGTGATACCTTTCTTTTCAAAGGATTTTCTAAAGTTAAGCAATTTTAAACCGTTTACTCACACCAGACCCCTATCTGACCGAGTGTTTATTTTTTGTTTTATTAAACTCTTGGGTACTCATATTATGTATGAGTAGTCAAGTGATTTAGGTTATCCTTGACGAAAGATGGAGGAGCATTGGAGCAGGAGGCTTCAGCGTGTAGATATATAGCTAAAGTTTCCACTGTGATGTTATTATGTATGATGTTCTTTTATTGTACATTAGACAGAAATGTTATAACTGTCTAAATTGAGATGTATAGTTGTGTACTCTGATGTATATGATACTCTATATATGTTATATATTATATTTCATTTGTTCCGCTGTGAGATTCTAATGTGTTGTTTTTCTTTCTTCTCTTTCTTTTCTTCTTCTATCCCTTTCTTTATTAAATAGTGATGCGTCTTTCTGGTGATAGAAAGTCGGGTCGCTACAGGTGGTATCAGAACACTAGAGAGCGTACTTGTAATTTATATATATATATACACACACCTAATCCGTTGGGTTATCCGTTCGAATTTTCCAACATAGGTTATAGAGGTAGATAAGGTAGGAGTGTGTGGAACATGACTACCACTAATGGAAGAGGCTCATATGATGTGGTTGGAAGTCTATCTGTCGAGATTGTAGACCTAATACCATCTTGAATAAGCTTTATAGATTGGTGAAAGGATTTCATTGAATTCCAGAGAAGTCTTTTCAAGGATTAGATTATATTCTTGAATGTGAGGTTGATTGGCTCTTGAGTGAGCGAGAATTCCAAGAGTTGAATCTGTCAGCTGAGCAGAAGCAGGTGATGGTATCTTGGTGACTTCAGGAAGGAATAGCTGTGTGATGAGATGCAGTATCCATAGATGGTTCTGAAGATGTTCTTTTGGAGCAAGATTTAGCTGGTGTTGAAGGAACAGTGATGCTTACTGCAGGGAAGATTCGGATGTTTAGGAATCTTATGGATCTCAAGTAAGGGAGTCTTATCTATATTGAAGTATGAGACTAAGGTCAATGAGTTACCTCATTTCGGACATGGTCTCATTGTTGCCCTTAAGAAGATCAAGTGGTTGGTGTTGGTTTGGAGCCGAGTTTCTTGAGAATATGTCTACCCTTCTCAAGGATCTTTAGTGGAATTAGGTGATAGTTTTGAATTTCAAGGAGCTTTTGGTTAAGAAAGATTTTTGGCTTAGCAATATCATTAAAGTGAAGTTGGAAGCAGCAGTGTGGACCTGTTTCTTCAATGATTCTGAAATCTTTGGGATTCTACTATCGGCAGACCAGGCAGTTAGTGAAGGCTTATCCATTTCTTCGGGAGGCTCAGTAAAGCCGGATGTATTTGTTGGAAGTGTTCTGTCATTTTTTCTGGTAGATAAGCCACTCTGGAAATATTGACCTTGATTAGGAAGTTGTTCTAGTTGGTGAAGAAGATAGATCTTTGGAATATGTACTGAGTAAGATCGCAAAAGTGACTTGCGATTAGTTTGGGAATTCATGGAGTATTCTTTGGCTTGGGAATTGAGGAATCTCAAGTGGAGGTGAAAGCTATAAAAGTAGTTAGAGATTCTCCAGATGGTTTTGAGGAAATCAGAAGTCTACCCGTATCGGAGATTGAGTTTTCTTAGCGACTTGGATTCTAGGAGCAATATTAATGGTTCAACCATGTAGAGGGATGACTCTTTGAATAAGAAGAGGTTGGTGAAACGGCTCAGGATTCTTGGAGAGGGATTGATCATCCAATTTTCTAGTTAAGATTCTATTGGGATGTTTTGACCAAGTGAAATGGTCACTAAGATTTTATGGGTCGGATATACAGTGTATGGATCCAGTTTGTGCTTGAGTTCTTCGATAGCATTCTCATCTACTCCAGATCAGAGTTATGCAGCGGAAGCGAGATAGCAGTTGTTCTAGAATGGAAGCAACCGGATGTTGTAGTAAAGGATTTCTACAGGAAATTCAAGTATGAAGAAATTTTCTGGATTTGAAAGGCAAGGTTATCAAGTGCAACTATTTGGCTATTCCAAATAAGAGATGTAGGTCTGAAGTCCACTAATGTTTGTGGAATAGAGTGTTTTTTGAATTTCGGAAAATTTTTGGGAGAGCCATTTTGTTGAGTAAGACCTGGAGATTGGTTTGATTTTTTCCTTTTTGTTCATGAAGCAATCAGCAAGGGTTAAGCTGATTAGGAAGTTGAAGGTGACTCGGGATCATCAGAAGAGTTATGAAGTTAAGGATTGAGGAGATTTGGATTGTGAAGTTGGAATTTGGATATTGTTTTAGATTTATCCGATCAAAGGAGATATAAGACAGTGGTTAAACTGGCTAGCTCCGGAGGTATTTTGAGTTTTCCTGTGTTCTCTGAAGATTAGATTTTGATCTACAGGATTGACTTGCCAGTTCGGATAATTGGAATTCATTGTATTTCACATATCTCTGAGGAATATGTGTATGTGTAACGCCCCACCTCAATACCCACGCTAGCCAAGAACACTCCGGAGTAGTGCTGTCAACTAGCACGGAGAATAAGGCTGTTGAGGAGCGACCATCCATGTAATTGCTTATCACACGGTGGCTATAAATAATCTTCGGAAACAAACATAGAAATAATCATATCACAATTCAGTCACAGATATCCATATCACAAATGCGGAAGAAGATATGAATATATAACTAACACATGAAAGTGTACATCAGAGTAGTGGTCAGTAAGATCCACGATAATACAAAAGAATAGCAACACGTGCTATACAAAAGAATACAACTATGAGTCTATATCTCAAGTGTATACAACAAAAAACTGCTAATCTAAACAGTTAGCCAAAAGTCAGAGTGGTGAATCCCTGGGAAGAAGTCAAGCAGAAGCACCTGTAACATCTCGGTCTTACCCGAGTATTATTTAAGAAAATAATAAACGGGTCAGTCTAGCTATAAATATCAGATGACATGATATAACATAAAAGATATGGCATAAACATAAACATCCATAATGACATACCACTATAAGTATGTAAATAATGATCAACAGAAGATCAATCAATAAGAGATAATCAATATCACAAGAATCTTCTCAAAGATTCGAAGAGGGCATCATACCCCAAACTTGTACTCATAACAAGTCAATGACATAAATTCTAGAAATCAATGCAAGAAGTCCAGAAATCATAGAAAAGAGAAAGAGGCCTATCACATGACGGTCCGAAGACCAAGGGGAGCTACCCCACATGTGTGAATGGAATCACACAGATTAAGGTCCAGACTAACCAAAAAGCAGAAAGGTATGTGTGAGTGGAATCACACAAGTGGTGTCTAGTCTAACCTCGCAACAAGAGACATCGCACAGTTGCTAGTCTAAATCATCAGAATGATCATCATGATCAACGAGAAGTGTCAATTACACTAAGCTAGTAAATATAGAAGTTTAGCTTCATGTCCCATAACCACTTGCTTGACTTAAATATTTACGAACAAACTGTAAATCTTCACTAATAAAATTGTCACAAGAGGTTCAATCGAACAAGTCCAAGAATTAACTGACGAAGTGAACGCAAGCGTTTCATACCACTTGTTTTACTAAGTCGTTTAATTAGATTTCTCATCCGAGTGAGGTAAAGGCTTGTATATACTAATAGATTGGAAAACGGTTTAAGAAAAGAGCTTTGTTATTAAAAATAGAGTTGAAATCATTTTGTTGAAAGAGTTTTGATATTTACTACTAGTTTTGAAACCTTTATATTTTAAAGTGACAAATCACAGAAGCGATTGTAGAAACAATCAATCACAAAGGTCACATTCGAAGATGTGATAAAAATCCAAGGAAATCAGCTCAGCAAGTTCTGTTGAATATTTTTCAGATAAGATGCCCTACGGGGGGGTCCAAAGGGGGGTGGCAACCCCCCTAGGTGGGGGTGCGGGGGCAACGCCACCGCTTACGGGGTTCGACCTGCCCGGTCAGGTCGCGGGGGTCCAGGGGGCAGCGCCCCCGGCGGGGTGCGGGGCAGCGCCCCGTCCAAAACGGTACGACTTAGTGAAGACAAAATGAGGTCTAACGACCTAAGAGGGATAGGGTCGAGCGACCTAATGGTTGCGACCTAGGGGTCTAAGGGGCACGACCTAGTGGTCCAGCGACCTAAAGGGTATAGGTCATGCGACCTAAAATGGGTTCGCGACCTAACACTCAAACGACCTAAAAGGCTTGCGACCTACGACCTAAAAGGCTTGCGACCTACGACCTAAAACCGAGTGAGTCAAACACGAAGGCCGTGACTTTTCCACCCCGAGCGACCTAATGAAGACAGAACGACCTAAGAGCAGTTTTTCACCAAAAACACTAAAAATTGGAGTTTTTCGCCAATCCAATCCAAACCAAATGCAAATGTGCATGCAAAAGTGATAGGGAATCATTCCCAACAGTCCAATATAGTTATAGACTAGAATTGTGAGATAAAAATCTCACCTTTGCACTAAAGTTTATGAAGATGAAGCTTGAAAGCAAGGAGAAGCAATCCAAAGCTTGAATCCAATATCTTCTACTTGAATTTGGAGTTGAATGTTGGATTTGCAATTGAATTTGTGCTAGGAGTTTTAATTTCCCATTCTTTTCACCATTAATGCCCAAGCTTGAGTTATTTAGGAAATTTATGAAGAGTGAGGAGAAGAGGGTTGGAACTTGGGCTTAATAGGCTAAACTAACCCAAAGTCCAAAGCGGGAAAAGTTAGTGAAATTGCTATAACTCCAAACCTATCGATGTTTATACTTAAAAAGTTGTAAACGACATTTCGAACTCAATGGAAGTGGTCTCGAGTCCTAATTTGACCGTTTGCAAAAAGTAGCTTTTCGGACCAAAATCCGATTAACGAGTTAATATTTAAATAAAATATTTAAATACGAACTCGATAAATATGCGGGTTGTTACAGTATGATTCATCGAGTGATAGAATCGGCAATTTAGAAGGATCTGGTAGTTGGGTTGATTTTGAGTTTAGTCTGATATCTTGTTCAGATTTGTAGGTCCAGATAAGAAGGAGTTCTGGGTTATTGTAGTGTAGTTACTTAAGATTCCGTGGAGCAAGTATTCCAGTATAGGTCCTGGAAAACTCTAGATAATATTAGGAAGTTCTATCCAGAATTTTGTTTGGATAATTAAAATTATTTGTTTGAATTGGTTACCATGGTTGCTTTGATTGATAATGTATGATTGATTTGTATGATTGCTGTTTGTAGTTAAAAACTTTTGCTGTATTATTAAATTATCTTGGCTTTTAAATTTCGGGGACGAAATTCTTTTAAGGGGGAGTAATGTGACGATCCGGAATTTTGAGCAACATCAATTTAATAATCTTTGTTAATAATTAAATTGATTTGATAATTTTACATTATAAATTGACAAGTTAAAATACTTTTAAAGGCTAATAATAATAATTTGATAATATCTATTAACATTTTTCCTAACAACATGAATTGGCAAGTTTAATTCTTTTGAAAACTAATAATATTTTAATTTGGGAATATTTATTTTAGCAATTTAAAATTGGTAAGATTTATTTTTTCAAAAGCTAATCAAAATATTTTCTATATATATATTAATATATATTGTAAATAGGAAGTCTTTAATGTAATAAAAGCTATACATTCAAATTTTAATATATATGAATATATATATATATATATATATATATTATGATTTGGTTTGTGTTTCAAAATTTAATACAGTAATTATCAAATCTAATGTTAAAATGTTTTTCCATTTGAAATATATATATATATATTTGCATATATTAGAAATAGGGAAATATTAATTTAAATTTAATAAAGTGTTTTCAAATTTTAATATATAATTTGTAATTTGGAAAATTTAAATTTGACTTAATACTTCTAAAAGTGATATTTGAAATTTAAAATTTTAATAACAAGTATAGTTTCTTATTCATTATAAACATATCTTATATAAATGGAGTCAAAAGCATAAGTTATTTGTAAATAAATGTTTACATGAAGTCACTTTGATAAATATTAAGATCTAAAGCTTATTTATAAAAGATAAAAACATTTTATATATATATTACATAATTACATACATAACTTAATTATAAATTATTAAAAGGGAAAATAACATTTGAAAAACATTAATAACATTTGTAAATCATTAATTAAAACATTAATAAAACATTTAAATAAAAAACACTTGTAAGTGTTTTAGGCTTATTAAGACATTTGTATATACATAAGCATATGTGTACGCAAACTTGAGCATTAAAGTGACAAGTGTAATTCTCTTGATAAAATTTAATTTAAAATCTAAAAAAACTATGAAGAAGGAAATCTATTTTACCTTCAGATCAAACTCTTTTCTTCATTTTCAATTAAAAACTAAATAGATCAAAAGAAGTAAAATACTGAAATCTGTAAAATCTGAAGAAAAAAATGAACCTGGAATTGCAATTTTGAAAACAAAAGAAGACAAGCTGGAAATTAAACATCAGAGGCAAGATTTCAAAGACAATCAAGCATCAAGATGTAAAACATCAACATGCAATTCAAATTCATCAAGCAAACAATTCAGTAATCAACAAGAAAAACTAGAAATCATTAGCAGCACATTTTATTTCAACATGCAAAGTGAAATTTCTAAAGACTGGAAAACAGTTTCTATTCTCTGCATTTAAGGTGAGTAAACTAAGATTTTAAAAACATTTTAAACTTGGTTTCAACTTGTTCTTATGAATGATATCATGATGTTATCTGAAATATTTGATTTAAAATGAATGCATGTTTTGAAATGTGAATATTTGATTGCCTGTGAAGTTAAAACTTATGCTCTGTGTAAATTAACAGGTTTCAATTTCATGATAAATTCAATAACTCAATATTGAATTCGAATTGGCTTATGTTTTGTAAGTAAAAGTTGTTTGAAATCATGTAAAATTTCATATAAAAATAATTATAGGTTTTTGAAATGGATAATTGCCTCAAAACATTGAATTTACAGTAAAAAAATAAAATTGGGTCAAATCTTTATTATTTCAATTTTAAGTTTTGATTTCATAATTGGATTACATACTGGAAATCATGATTTTTAAAGTATGTATCATGATTTTTAGATTGGAATTGGTTGTGAAATTTGGTGATAAGTGTTCGAGTTTAAATGGCCAATTTACGGCGAACAACGGCGAACTTGGGGACGTGGTTGAGCTCGAAGGTGGAGAGGCAACGGAGATCATGGGAAAAATAAATTGGGAATTTGTTAATGATCGAGATGGCCGGAATTGATCGAGTTAGGGTTTTCGTGCCTGTTTTTGTCGAAAAGGTTCTAATGGGTTTCGCGGCGCATAAAGGCGATCGGAATAGATCACGAGTTGTTCGGGGGATGTAAGGGATCGAGGCAGATTTATAGCTAGGATGGTGAGAGGACTGGAGCTAAGGATCGTCGTAGACATGGATTTTTTCGATGATGTATGTTGTAGTTTTAATGGGTTTTCGTCAATTTGATTTTCGTAAGAATCGTGGTTACTGGGTTTTGAGAGCTGTTGCTGGGGTCAAGTGCGACGTAACGAAGGCCGGAGTGGAGTTCATCGTTGACCAGCGTCGTGGTGCACGTGAATGTGCACGGTTTCGTGCAACTGCATTTAGGTTTTGGGGAAGAATTCGAGTTGCTCGGGTTTTTGTCCAGGGAAGTTCGAGTTTTTCTCGAAGCAGGAGAAAGAGTGGGAAAGCTCAGGGAATTCTTGGGTTTTAGTAAGGTTTTGCTTGGGTTCTTAAGTGGATTGCTCGGGTTTAAATTATTGAGCAAGTTTTGTTTTGCTGCAGAAAGTTTTAAAATGTAACAGCAATGTTTAAAGGTTTTGAAATAAAAGAAATTTGACTTTATAAATAATTAAAGTTTTAAACAAAAATAAAACAAGTTTTCACTTATAAACTAATTTGTTTACAAAGTTAAGTTTTAAACAAGTTTTTATATTTTGAATTATAAAAGTTTTTTTAAAAATAAAGTAAGTGGATTTTCAAAAGTAAGGTTTGTATTAAATTTATTAAACAACTTTGGAAAGTTTTAAAGATTTATAAGTTTAATTTAAAATGTGTTTTAATTATAAATTGATTTCTAAAATGTTATATTTTAAATAAGGTTTAATGATTACAATTTAGTAATCAATTATAATAAAGAATTATCTTGAGTAGTTAAGAATTTGGTTAACAAATATATGAAGATAATTAAGATAAAGTTATTGGTTAATATAAATGATTTAATTAAGATAACGATTTTCTTAATTAAGGATTTTTTAGTATAAGAAGTTAAGGAATCATTTAATTAAATTTAAATGATTAACTAAATAATTAATTAAGTAATTAATTAGTGATTAATTAAAGATAATCACTTTGGAGTTAATGAAGTATAATTACTTGGTGAAGTAATTAAGTGATTAATTGCTGGAGGTAATTAAGTAAAAGGTGATTATTTAATAAAGTAATTATAGGTTAATTACTTTATGAAGGTAATTAAGTGGAAGTGATTAGAGGTTAATCACTTGTGTTATTAATTAAAGAATTAATTAATATAATTAAATTAAAGGTTTAAATTATTTAATCAATTGTTAATTAATAAAGGGAATAAGAGAATTTAATAATGTGATTAATTACTTGTTAAAGTAATTAATTGAAAGAAATTTAACTGATGAAAGTAGTCATTAATTGATGGAAATAAATAATTAATTGTTAATTAGTAGGTAAAGGATAATTAATTTATGATTAAGTTTTAACTACTAAATGTAATTAAAAAGTAATTAATCAAATGTGGTTAATTAAAAAGAAATTAATCAAGTATGATTAATTAAGAGTAGTTAATTAAATGTGATTAATTAAAATTAATTAATCAAGTAATGTAATTAAAAGTAATTAATCAAGCGTGATTAATTAAAAGGGTGATTAATTAGGTGTGATTAAAAGATAATTAAGGAATAATTATCAGGGCAATTAAATAATAATTAATCAAATATGATTAATTTTAAAAGGGTAACTAAAAGGTAATTACTTGGTATAATTAAGAAGTAATTAATCAAGATGATTAATTAATATTGTAATTAAGGAATAATTACTTAAAGTAATTAAGTAATAATTAATCAAGGATGATTAATTGAAGTGATGTTTAATTAATTAATTTGTAATTAATTAATGAATAAGTAAGTTGGATTGATGATAATCCAAGTGATTAAGCAAGGAATTAATTTAATCAAGGATCAATTAAATTAATTTAGTTTGGATCAAGACATGTTTGTGGATGATTAATGATTGGATGATAAATATCATTGGATGATATTGGATGATATTATATGTCATTGGTTGATATGTTCTGACATGAATATCTGAGATGTGATATATGTGCTGCATTGTGATATGTATGGATGAACGTGAGAATAGTGAATTATCTATCTATGTGTAGTGAATCATTCATTTATGTTGAGTGATATTCTGAATATCTACTATTTAAAACCCTTAAGTACAACTTGGACATTAAAATGACGTTTGGATTCGGTGAGACCGGGATCGGGTTTCCATATTTGGATATCCGAAAACCACATTGATCCAAAATAAACATTAGGTCGTGAATCCAAGTGGAGTTCAAGTGAAGACTCGAGGTGTAAGAACTATTCTTCGTCAGTTTAACTCTAGGGGCGATTGCGAGATGAGTTTGACGAAGGTAGTACTTTCAGATTCGAGATGGTGATTCATAGTGCAAGGGCTACGGTCGTTGACTCTGAGGGTGATTCCAAAATGAGTGCAACAAGATAGTGCCTTCGGTTTCGTTCGAACCCGGAACAGACTTGTATGGATTGAATGCTTTCAGAACATCGTCAGGCGGATGATAGCATTCTAAGATAAATGTGTCCTATAAAGGTAATCGCAGCCTCAAGCCTCATCAACCAGGAATGGCTAAAACAGGGGAGATGCAGCAAGGTTAAGTGAGTCATGCCCAAGTAGGACGAGATTTGCCCCTGTCTAGATGTGCATTTTTATTTCGGCTTTGTGGGCGGTTGGAATTGCAGCCAACTTCGGGGTGGTCTTGTTCGAGACTATTCTGTAAGGAATGGTCCCGGCCTTGTGTTGCAGGGGATCGGGAGTGGTCCTCGGTACAGTGATCTAGGCCACGTACTGTGACCGGCGGTACCTCAGTAGCCCTACCATTGATGGAAACCCATTTTCCCTACGAGACCCTATGGTTTTGTTTGTATTACCCACTTTTGTGGCTAGTAGCTGGAATTTAATAATGTAACAATTTCAGTTATTTCTTATTTACTTGAAAACCCTAGACACTATTATAATATCACTGGATTTCCTATCAAATGTTTTGGTTAGCGTACGGTAAAACCTTTTCCACGTTTATGTGTGGGAAGTCTTACGTGATATCTTTCTTTTCAAAGGATTTCCTAAAGTTAAGCAATTTTAAACCGTTTACTCACACCAGACCCCTGTCTGACCCGAGTGTTTATTTTCTGTTTTATTAAACACTTAGGTACTCATATTATGTATGAGTAGTCAAGTGATTCAGGTTATCCTTGATGAATTCTGGAGGAGCATTGGAGCAGGAGGCTTCAGCGTGTAGATATATAGTTAGAGTTTCCGCTGTGATGTTATTCTGTATGATGTTCTTGTATTGTACATTAGACAGAAATGTTATAACTGTCTAAATTGAGATGTATAGTTGTGTACTCTGATGTATATGATACTATATATATGTTATATATTATATTTCGTTCGTTCCGCTGTTAGATTCTGATGTGTTGTTTTTCTTTCTTCTCTTTCTTTTCTTCTTCTATCCCTTTCTTTCTTAAATAGTGATGCGTCTTTCTGGTTATAGAAAGTCGGGTCGCTACAAGAACAAACTTATTCAATACATCCCGAAAGACTCGATTCATCAGATCGACAAAGTAAGCACGAGCGTTGGTTAACTCGAAAGGCATAACCAACCACTTATAGAAAAAATTTGGTCCCCTAAATGCAGTCAAGGGGATACTATCCTCGGCTACCATTAACTGATGGAAACCTGAAGCTAAATCCAGTTGAGAAAAGACAGAAGCTCCATGCAGATGGTCAAATAGATCATCAATACAAGGAAGAGGATATTTATTTCGAATGGTCACTTTGTTCAATTCTCTACAGTCAACACAGAATCTTAGTGATCCATCCGACTTGGTGACAAACACCGCAGCAGAACCCCAACAAGAAAAACTAGGCCTAATCAATCCCTTCTCCAAAAGATCCTAAGTCTGCTTAACTAACTCCTCCCTCTCCCTGGGTGCCATCCTCCTACTAGACTGAATCACTGGTACTGCTCCTGGAACCAAATCAATGGGAAACTCTATCTCTCAATATAGAGGTAAACACTTGACTTCCTTGAATACATCTGGGAAATCTTGGACCACATCGATATCTTCAACTTTCTCTTGAGAAGTCTCAACCCCATGTAAAAGACTACTCAAGTGAATTCCAGAATTATCACTTGTCACTCTAGCAATTCTACCCAGATCGGTTTCCAACGAAACTGTTCTCTCATCACAATTCAGAACAGCCGTATACTTATCGAGCCAATCCATCCCAAATATAAGGTCAAACCCCTTAAAATTCAACACATAAGGGTCGCAAGAAAAACTATGGGATAGATAGGAAATCCTCAAGTCCTTACATATCATATCTAATTTGGTTACCCCTCCTATAGGATTAGATACAAAGATGGGACAGTCTATAGTACTAGGGGTAAGAAAGAACTTCTCTATAGATTCCAGGGAAATAAAACTCAAAGAAGCACCCGAATCAAACAAAACTTTAATATATTTGCCATCTAAAAGTAATTTACCTTCCAATAGTCCCTTGCCTTTAGATGAAGTAGATGGTGCACCTTCCAAAGAAAATACATTATTCTGCTGAGCATTATGAAGTAGCGGACAATCCTTGATCATATGACCTGGTTGGTGACAATTAAAGCATAGAGATTTCTGAACCAAAGCCGAACCCGATCCACTTTGATGCAGTTGCCGCTGCTGTTGCTGAAATCCTATCCTAGGACACTTATTTGCCAAGTGACCTTCTTGTTGACATATATAGCACTTGCGAGGTCCGTTTTTACTTCCAGGCTTCTTCTTGTTCTGCTTCCTCCAGTTGGGATTGAACCTCCTCTTATTTGAATTAGCAAAATTCCCTCCCGTTACTGCTACTGGTGCCACTGGTTTCTTGTTCATTAAATCCTCATATCTCAGAGCCATATCAGTTAACTCTATAAAAGGTCCTTTCAAGTGCGCTGTCATCTTTTCATGAAATTCTGGCCTCAATCCTTGCATAATCATTTCGTTCTTTTGGGGAGTATCTGTAAGTCTTGGTCCATAGCAAGAAAGTTCATTGAATTTTGTCTCATACTCCACTATAGTCATGCTTCCCTTCTTCAAATTCAGAAAATCCCGGTACATACGAGTTTTCCCTGCTGTTGGCACGAATTTCTCCTCAAACAACTCTTTAAATCTTGCCCAAGAAATATCATCCTCAGAGATATTTTCTACCGCTGCATCCCACCAGGCTGCAGCACCTTCCTGCAATTGCCATGAAGCCGTTTCCCTTTTCCGCTCATCAAACGACTTTATACTCTGCACTCACAAGAGCGTAGCCGAGCTTGGACCTCAATTATCGATTCTGACCCTTTAAATAGTTTACCTCCAAGGTTGGTGAAGTCTTTGCATAAAGCAGCAAAACTAACCTGAGGCGGTACTGGATCTACAGCCTCACTAGCAGTTTGACTTCGTCCATTATCAGTCTAGGTACTGCCCCTACCTCTGCCTCTCCTTCCAGAACTCATGTTAACCACCTGGACAGGCAACTCAACAAATTTAGATAGGTAAATAGATATATAAAAATACAAACACGCACTCTCAAGATAGATACTATTCCAGAGCCTAGGTATTATCTCAACTTATGCTCTGATACCAACTGTGACGATACGCCTTCCTGTGGATATAATATATGGCTATACATCCAGTCTCATGTTGTTGGTGCTGCTGGTGTTGCGGGAGGCTTTGGGCTTGCCATCTTCCTAAGGGAGGTTCTAATGATGATAAAAGGAACCTTCTACTAAATTACCTCTCCATGGAGGTTTGACCGTATTACCTGAAGACGAGAGTGGCTAGGTGAAAATACGAAAAGTGACTCTATCGAGTGCTAATAACAAATTGAATCAAAAGGGTGCAAGTCTAATTGACAGGATGCCGCTAATATTAGCATATGTGGTCTTTCACACCATGGGATAAATCTAGTCGTAACTTCCCATCTTAAGGATGACGTTGTCCTAAATGGTGCATATACTCTGTGATGACCCGCCTTTCTATCCACAGAAAGGCGTATCATCAATAAGAAAAGAAAGAGATAGAAATAGAAAAGATAGAAAGAAAGAATAACAACATCAGAATCTCACAGCGGAAACGGAACAAAATATAATACATCACATAACTATTACATAGTTTATATATATCAGAGTTACACCACATCATACAACAAGACAGTCATATATACATCTTCCATTACATACATCCCAAAATACAACATACTTTAACTAACACAACGGAACCAGATAGATAGATACGTTTGGACTCCTGCTCCAAGCTCCTCCAAAACTCAACAATCCAAAACCTATCACTTGGCTACTCAAAAAAATTTGAATATCCAAGAGTTTATGAAAAACAGAAATAAACTCCGGGTCAGACATGGGTTTGGTGTGAGTAAATGGTTTAAAGTTGTTTAACTTTGAAAACATTTGAAACTAAAGGTATCACGTAACACATAAATATGGGTAAGTTTTTACCTTACGCTAACAAAAATAATTTTATAAGAAATCCGTTGATATTATAATAGTGTCTAGGGTTTTCAAGTAAAATACAGAAATAGCTGAAATGCTTACATCTCACATTCCAACATAGTTGGGCACAATCAAAACGTACGCGCTTATTGGAGATTGGATTCCATACAATGGCAGGGCTACTGGGGTATCGCCCATCACAGTACAGAGCCTAAATCACTGTACCGAGGATCACTCCCTACCCCCTATAACACAAGGCCGGAACCATTCTTACTGAACAGTTCCGAACAAGATAACCCTGTGGTTGTAACTAGCAACCGACCACACAGCCGAAATAAAAAGGGACATCTTGACGGGGGTACATCTCGTCCTGCTTGGGTGCTACCCACCTAACCTTGCTACACCTCCCATGTTTAGCCATTTTCGGTTGATGAGGCTTGAGGCTGCGATTATCTTTATAGAACATATCTCTTAGAATGCTCATCATCCACCAGAAGATGTTCTGAAAGCATTCAATCCATGCAAGTTCATTCCGGGTTCAAACGAAACCGAAGGCATTTTCTCGGTACACTCATTTTGGAATCACCCTCAGAGTTAACGACTATAACCCATGCATTCTGAAAACACCATCTCGATCTTCACTTGAGATGTCACGACCTAGCATTTAATTTGGATCGATGTGGTTTTCGGATAATCATAACAGATACCCGATCCCGTTCTTATCGAAAACCAAACGCCATTTTAAAGGTCAAGTTGTTTAATAGTTTGAACAATTTAGTTCAACGGCAGCACCCGTACTATTGAAATGGTTCGTCAATAGAGAGAAGTGTTGTTCGCTGTAACTTCCCAATCGGTAGCTTCATCCAGAATCATGCCCCAGTATATAAATATCATAATAGGTACTTTGAATTCACATAGCATTTATCACAGATAAATCATACACAATCATCATAGATATATCAAGGCATATCATAGAGTATCACAGAATATCACCAAAAAGTTATCACAAAATCAGATATTCTACTATACAATCATCCATAAGCAAGCATCTTTAATCCTTATTGTAATTAATTCAATTTAAATTAATTACTTGAGAATTAATCACTTAATCCTGTTTAATTAATCATTAATTAATTAACTATTCCATTTTCAAACCATTCAATTAATTACTTCTTAATCAATTTATTAAACCTTAATTACTTAATTAATTACCCGTTAATTATTAATCTTAATTTTTAATTAATAAAACTTGATTTCAAATTAATTAATCCTTAATTATTTATTTAATTAACTACTAATTATAAATTACTTAACTTTAATTATATAATTAACAATTCTTAATTACAAATTAATTAGACACTTAATTATTAATTAACTAATCTTTTATTACAAATTGATAAATCCCCAATTACTTAGGTAATTATAATTATAAATAAATTAATCATTCTTAATTACCTTTTCAAACAATTAATTAATAATAATTATTTATCTTAATTAACATTTTAAAAATTCTCCTTAATAACTTTGAAATCAAATTATTATTAACTTGAAAACTTTAATTTTAATTGTATTTAAAACTTACCTTACATTAACTACTTAAATAAAGTATTAACTGGATTTTAAAAACATTGTTAAGTATTTACTTAATTCATTAAAACTTGAAATAAATTCTTAACTTTTGTTAACGCTAAAATTGAATGCTAACACCCCGGTGTAAGTAGAGAAAAAGTGAAAGCACCACCCATCGATACAGGAATTAGAAACAAGCAGAAATTACAGAAAAATAGTAAAGAGACAACAGTTTTATAGTGGCTCGACTTCAAGTTAAGCCTACGTCCACTTTAATCTTCTTTATTGTCGAATCGATTACAACTCTACAACAATCTTCGATTACAACTCTACAAAGACTAGTAGCTAGAACTCCGATGTAGAAGAACTCTTTGAATCCATGTCGAATGTGTTAGATTTCTTCTTGAAGTTCGATGAAGCATCTTTCGTGTTTGAAGTGTCGGATGAGTTGAGAAAACAGCAGAGTATCGACGTTCCAAAAGTGAGCCAAAAGGTCCTCTTCTAGTTGGAGTAGGTGGGGTATTTATAGGAAATTTCTGGGCTAAGCCATAGGTCGCGAACGACCTAAGGGTAGGTCGTAGGGTGCGAGCGACCTAAGGGGTACGAGTTATGGTCTAACAAGGTTGGACTTGATCTCTTTGAACAAACTGGTAGGTCGTAGCAGCCTAGGAGAGAAGCGGCATAAGAAGTTGCGGCTTATGGAGTTATCTCGGTCTATTTAGGTCGTGAGCGACCTAATGAAGAGATAGTATGCATGCGACTTCACACTGTCTCAACCCGTTATGTCGTAGGTCATTGGGTCGTTAGGTCATTAGGGGTCTTTAGGTCGCTAACTCGCTGTTGGTCTTGTATCCATGCTAGCTCGCTTATTCTTCAGATTGTTAGGTCGCTGGACCTTCTAACCCGTTAAGTCGCTGAGTTGCTTTATTCCTTTGGTCGTGATAACTTTAGGTCGTTAGGTCGTAGATCTTTAACCCGTAGAATCTCTAGAGTCTTTAGATCGTTAAGTCGTTCGGTCGCTATATGCTTAGGTCGTTAGATTGCTTATCTCGTTAGGTCGCTTCGAGTGTTTGAGTCGCTGTCCAGAATGATATTAACACTTGCCCCTCGAAGTATACGCCTATGTCATAGGTCGTGTGCTTCGATCTAATTGCTCTATGTAGTTAGCGACTCAACTGGATAGCTAGCACGCGTACCAATGCGTCTTCCTCTCTCTCCCTTATATAAGCCGTTAGCTCGTTTCTTCCTTCTTACTTAAGTGCTTTGACAACCTGCTCTGCCATTAACGAACCTTCGAGCTTCCAAGGGTGAACTCAATCTAATCAGTCGTCAATTCATCTTCACCATCATATTGCGGTAGTAATCTCGATCAATATCCAATCACGACCATCATCGAAACGTGAGTCCCCCTTTTTCCGGCCTTAACCCAATTTCATGTGCTGTGTTCTACCATGAATCGTATCACAATCGATCTTGGGTCGTCATTGGACGCATTGATGTTATAATTCATGAGAACGCGGTAATGTATTGGATCTATGATGGATCTGAGGTGATTTGAGTCGGTTTTGGGTGATTTGGTGATTTTGAAGGATTCTATGGTTAACGGGTTAGAGGATAGTGGGTTACGCTGTGACACTTCTGGTGATGCAATGGTTAGTGAATAGGGCTTAGGGTTTCTGATGGGAGATAGCTCGAGATTGTTGAGTTACTTAGGAAGCGACCTGATAGATTGAACGACATAAAAACCTTTACGACCTAACAAACTTGGCCGACCTAACAAACCGACCGATTCAAGAATTCTTGCGACCTAAGGGAAGCTGAACGACCTTCAAAGTTGCGACCTAACTAATCGAACGACCTAACTTATTGCGATATAACTCGTAGGTCGCGTATACATTCAAGCGACCTAGGACTTAGCCAGTTTTGCACTGCTTTGAACTCCTTGGCTTGAACAATGCGACTTAAGAGAGTTTGACTTATGTTAGGTCATTGGACTTGGTTTGGACGACCTAAATAATCCTTGAGCTAGCTTGAGTCGTTCCTGCGACTTAAGGACTTGAACACCTTTCAACTTGAACATTGAATTCTCAACTTGAACTGCCGAGATAACATGCCTGAACTTGTTGCACTTCCTTACAAATTATATTAACTTTTAATGCTAATAACCTGTTAAACACAACATTTGCAGAAAGATGGGACGAATATACTGCCACTGATCGCCCACATCGAATGACAGATTAGTCGATAAAGGATAATCAACTTAAAGAAATTATATGAAATGCTGTGAATTAAAAAATTCAAGTGAAGTATTAAAGCAAAGCAATATTAATCAATTAAAGCTGATTTGTTTGCATTAAAACTGCACTTGTATTTGGACTTAAAACAACAAGCCCTGAAACTTTATAATTGACAAATGCATATTAGTTTAATTTCAGTTATATTTGCTTGTTGTTTTATTAGTTTTGCATAACACTTCACACATTTAGGAAACATGCACCTTCATATTTGAATATCCAGTTCCTTGTGTAGAATGACTTCTCGATAAGAAGTAGTGGGGCTAGCTGGAGAGGCCTTCCCGATAGCCAATCCCCCGGAAAGGACTTCAACCACCTTGAATCAACGGGTGTTCAACCAACTACGCATTCAGTTTGGTATTGCTAAAACAGATGCTTTACTTCCTAGGCCAAACGATACTGCTGACAGGCCACCTCTCGGTTTGGTCGCTGTTAATCGCCAGATGTGTCTGTGTGGTGCTATTCCTCCTTTCAATGATTTTCTTCAACAGCTCCTTCTCCGATGAAATATCTCTCCCTTCCAGTTGCATCCCAATGGCTACGCTATCCTAATGGGATCGTGTGCTGTTCAGGAGGACACTTGATCGTCTTCCGAGCTTTGAAGAAATCTGCTACTTGTACACATTTACAAAGAGTAAAGACCATCCTTCTATCATACTCGTGAGAAGCGCCAGGAACCGTAGACTGATCGTCGATCTTCCGGAAAGCGCCCACGGGTTTTTGAATCAATTCTTCTTCGTTCGTTGCCCTCCGGGATTTTACACCATCTGGAGAGTAGGAAGTAAGATTGCTTATCTCTGTTCTTTCCATTCTTGAGCTTTTTGAGATCCAAGTTGTCATGTGCTAACTTCATTCTTTACTTTTTCAGCACTTCCTTCTCTTTCTAAAGACTCTAGCCATAAGTCAACTTTGAAAGATTAAATGCCGTGGCGATTGAGGAAGAAGTATTAAATTTTTGCTGAAAGACGAGTTTCTGCACCAATTCGGACTTCTGCACTCTTCCCGTTCTACTCAGCCTCATGAAGTCCCTGATTCTCCAGCAGAGACATCAGACACCCCAGTTTCAGTAGAAAAAATCACATTGAAAGAACCTGCTGTAGAAGCCTCATTAGTGAAATGCTTCACTCCTACTGATATCGTGGAGTCATCTGGCAAGCTTACGCTTTTTTCGGTTATTGAAGAAGAGGAACCTCCTCAACATCCTGGGAAATCTGCTGATAAAGGGGCTGAGAGAACGAGTCCCGCCAAGCACGGTGGTGACGATATTTTTGAGGGGTTGAGGACCTAATGATTACTTCACAGGAGCTCTTTAGAGATGAAACCGTATCTACTAAAGTTCTCTCTCCACATTTGAAGCGACGTCTATCTTGTGACAAATTTCGTCAACACAAGAGTTGACATTTGCAGCAAAATCCGCCATCACCCCCCAACCGAAGAGCGGTTCGTAGTTTGACGCGCGTAGTTTGCACGTTACACACACTTAGGATCTTTTCTGCACTTATATGTACTTAGCTCCTTTACTTCGAAGATTCTTAAGCTTTGCTTTTTTCTCACTTTTAGGTTCTCCAATGGGGCGTAGCGGCTCATATTATGATGAGTTCCAGCGCCATGGAAGACGCCGCTCCTACGATCCCAAGAGGTATCTTTTTGCCATTAGAGAAACTGACGAAGAAAGGGCTGCGAGAAAAGCTCGTGAGAGGTGGGCTTATGATGAACTCTACGGGGAAAGGATGAACGACATGATTCTTCCTAGAGAGAGGATGATTCTCACAAAAGAAAGTCTTTACGAAGTCAAAGGAAAAGGTCATGTCGCTGAAGATCCGAGTAAACGGGCCAAACTTAGCGAAAAGTCGGCATCTGCAATTTCTGAAAAGCCCGCTGCTCCCGTCTCTTCTCAATCTCCTGCCCTTACCCGAACTGACATTCAAACAATCATCAGTAGGCCCTCATATCAAGTTGGACAGGGTCCGGCTACCCTTCAAAGTTGGTTTCCACACTGGTGCTTAAAAGGAGTGCGTTTTGATCTTGATTTGGTCCTAATCGACAAGCAAGCTATGTTGCGAAATCTTGATGCCGTCAAACTCGATATTGAGAGAATGTCTGGTTGGCAAAAACTTGTCGACGAACTTCAAAGAGTAAATCGTGCAAACCTCGAAGCCATGCCGATTATGGAAAATGATAAATCCGAGTGGCAGAAAACTCTCGAACAGCATGATGCAGAGATGAAGAGCATCACCGCTTACAATGAGAAGCTTGAAGCGGAAATTGAAAAACTCAAAGAAGAGCTTGCCACTTCTTCCACTTCCTATACTCAAAAGGAAGAAGTGCTTCAAAAAAAAGTAAGGGATGCTCATGCCACTCAACGAGATGCTGAAGCTAGGCTTGACGTGCAAAAAAGAATTACGGAGGATTATCTCGCTGATGTTGCTCAGTTGCGAAAAAAGACTAGCTCCCCGGACATGGAAATTGAAATGCTAAAAGCTCGACTTTCTAAAGTTGAAAAAGAGCGTGATGAGGTCATTGCCGGCAAAGTAGCAGCCGAAGAGTCTCACTAGGCAACTAAAGCCAATATTAGTTCCATATTGTTCGACTTTTACTTGCATAACGTCCTGAGGCGTGGTAATCTCTCATTTTAGGCCTTAAATACGAGATTACTTTGGCCGAAGTGTGGGAAGCCGCACTTGACATGCTTGGAGGTGCTGGCTATGCCGAAGCAGATCTTGAAGCGCACTATCTAGATGACGATGAACGTGCTGCTCTTGCCAAGGGAAAGGAGCAACTCGCTAAAGGGAAAGACGAAATGGCGGATGGAGAACATTTAGGGAAGGCAACCTCAACCGACCCAGTTCAACCTTCGGTTTCGGCCGACATCGATATCGTTAGCTCCAGTTCCCATTCTCCACCTCCTGCTAAAGCTGTCATTGAAAGTGCAACTGCTCACACTAGAGAAGAGATTCAAGAAAGCACTGAAGCGCAAGGCTTTGAAATTGACGTAATAAAGCCTACTTCTCCAGGTAACCTCAATGCTGATCTTGCTCAAGTGGACTGTTCGTTTACTTCACATGAGCTTGATGAACTTTTTGATTATTACTTAAATCTTGACGTGCCACTATCTCCTCTCTTTACGAGAGATACTGATTTTAACTTCTCTTCTCCTGTAGTGAAAATGCCAAGTATTGTTCAAACTTCCCCTCCTCCAGCTGTTCTCCCTCCGTCTCTTCAGATTACTCGTCCTTCTGTTTCTCAACCGGGGTCGCAAAAGGAGCAGATAAAAGCTCTTCGAGACTTAGATGATCCTGTTGCTTCACAAGAACAGAAGGCCGAAGAACCTAAGAAGGCGAAAGAACTCCGGAGCAAACTGCTTCTGATGACATAAAGTTGTCTGCACTTTTCACTCCAGGTAGCGAGTCTTCTTCAAGGGAGAAGGGGAAGCGTGGAATCTCAAAGAAAAAGAGGGAAGTTTCTGCCAGTGAAGAAAAAGCAGAAGAAGATCCAATTATACCCCTTTCTCCTTCTTCCCCTACTCTTACAAGCCGACCCAAAAAGTTAATCATCCGGCCAGGCGAGGGCTCGAAAGGTGGCAGGAAGAAGAAGTGATGGGTTTGGTCCTATGCTTTTTGTCTTGCTTTTTGCTTTTTTGCTTGTATATATAAAGGCTTGTGTTGACCGAAGATTATGCGGGTACCAGTCACTGCCTTCTTTTTATTTTGAAACCTGCACATGTACAAAATTCTCATAGTACGGAATAAAATGATTCTTTAACTTGTACAAACTTTAGTCTGTATTCGAGAATGCATTTATTCTTCATTTTCATACAAGTTTCTTTATTTTCTTTGTGTGATGTTGCAGTAAGCCTGTGGTATGTTGCTTGAGCGTTGTTTTTATGAATGTAACTATACTATATTGCCTCCATACCACGGTTTATTGCAATCTCTTTCACATTGGAAAATTTTTGGAGAACAACTCTTTTGTTTCAAGAAGACTTGTACTCTTTCTTTGGAGAACAACTTTTCCATTTTGAGGAGGCTTGCATCTGTACTTTAGATAATAATTTTTCCATTTTAAGGAGGCTTTCATCCATACTTTAGAGAATAATTTTTCCATTTTAAGGAATTATTTCTCTGATTTAGTAGAATGCGCCTTGTATTGGAGAGGTTTTATTTTTTTTCTAGGAAAAATTTCTACACTTCAACTTTTAGAGATGATCACTCTTTTAAAAAAAAAAAGTAGTGAATTCTCCTGTGCGGTGAAGTGGCCTTCAAAAGAAGGCTTTGATTTGGTACTTCAACTTTCGGAGAAGAATATTCTTATTGTGGAGAGATCGACCTTCTCTTAAGGGTAGAAGTACGCCTCCGAAGAGGGATTTTTTGTTTATTTCGTTTTATGCGGAGTAGTGGGCCTCCGATGGGTTTTTTTTTGACATTTCAACTCTGGTGAAATGGGCATTCGAAGAGGGCTTTTCACATTTCAACTCTTGTGAAGTATCTACTTCAAATCTTGGTGAAATGTGTGCCTCCGAAGAGGTCTTTTAGCATTTCAACTCTGGTGAAATGGGCCTCCGAAGAGGGATTTTCACATTTTAGCGCTTTTGAAGTGTCTACTTTAAATCTTGGTGAAATGCGTGCCTCCGAGTAGGGCTTTTTCCTGGAAGTTACTTTCTCATGGTTGGATGAATTCACGGGGCGGACGCATGTTACTTGGATGTTTGTTTGCACAAACGATCACTATTAGTTAACAAGGGCCATGTGCCTTCCACTTGGGAAGGTGCCTCCGGTCATTCCAATCTTTTTTGGTTGAGAAAGAGAACTTTCTTTTTCTGCCATGTCCCGTTAGAGGTCTTTATCCTCCGTAGAGTTGTGCCTCCGAAGAGGGCTTGTGCCTCCGAAGAGGTCTTTGTCTGTTTCCTGCCTGCTCGCCCATGTCTTTTCGCCGTTTGCTCATATCAGTGATTCCCTGTTATCATTCTCAAGCACACATTTCTTTCTTTTGCAAGTAGTTTTTTTTATCCAAAGAAGTGTATTTCATTGTTAAGTGAGTTCGTAGAGGCAGACACAGGCTACTTAATTGGATGTTCGTTTGCACAAACGATCACAATTAGTTAGCAAGGGCCCACCTCTGGCGGAATCACTAACTATTCAATTGAAGCACTTCTTATATAGGATTTGAATCTGGAACTTTTGTGGCTTAACATTTGTTTGTTGAGTGGTGTTAAGGATCGCTTGGTCTCGTGATGGGTAAGCTTTGCTTTAATGGCCTGCAATATTAAATCGACATTTTAGCAATACATTTATGGTATTTACAAAGAAATAAAACAGGCATTTTGTAATAGTAGAGAACACAAGATTTATAGTGGTTCGGCCAAAAGCTGGGCCTACATCCACTTTATAGTTCTTATTATTCACTTGCGCTGGTTTTACAATGGCTTTCAATACAAGAATCATACATTCATAATTATTTTACAAAATTTCAGCAAAGCTTTTAAGTAAAATATGGACGCAAGTGATTGCTGTTCCAAGCTCTTGGAATTGGATCTCCTTCGACGGTTGTGAGTTTGAATGTGTCATCAAGAAGTTTTTGCCTATGACATACGACCCTTCCCAGTTTGGCCCAAACACACCTGTTGCTGTCACAACTCTTTTCAAGACTAGATCTCCAATTTCAAAGCTGCGTTGGCGAACTTTGGAATTGAAGTGTCTGGCTATCCTTTGCTGATGGGCTACAATTATGAGCTTAGCCTCTTCCCTTCTTTCATCAAGGAGGTCAAGTGCTTCAAGTTGCAGCTTTTCATTTTCAACTTGATTGAAATGGATTCTTCTGTGTGAAGGGACCTCTATTTCCACCGGAATCATTGCTTCTGATCCATATGCCAATGGAAATGGAGTGTGCCCAGTCGCAGTTTTGTGGGTAGTTCTGTATGCCCATAGTGCTAGTGGCGGCTTATCGACCCAACCACCTTTTGCTTTTTCTAGTTGCTTTTTGATGGCTGACTTGATAATTTTGTTCACTGCTTCCACTTGCCCATTTGCCTGCGGATGAGCCACTGCTGAGAAGCTTTTTCGGATCTTGAATCGCTTGCAAAAATCCTGTAATTCTTCGCTTTCGAATTGGGTACCATTGTCTGTGATTATCTTCTGAGGCACACCATACCTGCAAATGATATTTTTAGTCACAAAATTTATCATCTTTTTAGAGGTAATAGTAGCCAATGGTTCAGCCTCAGCCCATTTAGTGAAATAATCAACAGCAACAGTAGCATATTTGATTCCGGATTTGGTAGTCGGTAACGGCCCAATGAGATCTATTCCCCAAATGGCAAATGGCCATGGGCTGACCATCTGTGTTAGTTCGGTGGAAGTTTCTCTAGGGATTTTTTCAAATCTCTAGCATTTGACACACTTTCGGGAATAGTCAGCAGCGTCTCGATTAATATCTAGCCAAAAATATCCATAGCGGAGAATTTTCTTTGCTAAAGTTTGGCCACCTGAATGATCTCCACATTCTCCTCCATGCACCTCAGCTAGAATTGTCTTAGCTTCTTCCTTGGTTACACATCGGAGTAATGACATCGAGAACCCCCGTCCGTACAATCGACCATCTTGAATTATGTATCTCGAGGCTTTTCTTAACAGTTTCTGACGCTCTTTTGATTTTTCTGGCAAAGAACTGTTGAGAAGATATTCCTTGATCGGAGTCATCCACGATTCTTGCTCTTGAGATATAGTCATGATCCAGTCAATATCCATCTCATCAATGCTTGGAGCCGACAAGACTTCCATAGGAACTAATCCCAATAATTGAGCTTCACCAGTGTTGGAATACTTTGCAAGAGAATCTGCTTTCATGTTCTCTTCTCGGGGTATATGACTTACCGTGTAATGGTCAAAATCGTCAAGAAGCTCCCAGGACTTTGACAAGTAAGCAGGCAGATTTCCTCCTTTAGCTTGGAACTCTTTCTTGACTTGGCATAAGATAAGCCGAGAATCACTAAAAATCCGCAATACTCTGATGCTTAGTTCTTTAGCAATCTTCAAGCCGGCAATAAGAGCGTCATATTCTGCTTCATTGTTTGTCGAAGGAAATTCCAATCTCAACGCATAGCACAGTGACCACACATCAGGGGTTTCAAGCACAACCCCAGCTCCATAACAGTAATCATTTCTTGCACCATCCACATATAATTTCCATCGAATTGGGGTGTTATCAGTCACCTCTTCCTCACTATCACCTTTATATGTACATTCTGCGATGAAATCTGCTAAAGCTTGTCCATTAGTTGCTCTCCGGGGATGATAAGTGATGTCGTATTGGCTGAGTTCAATATTCCACTCCAGAAGACGACCCGAAGTCTCAGGGCGAAACAAGACTTGCTTCAGAGGTTGATCAGTGAGGACTTTGATAGGATGAGCTTGGAAATATGGCCTCAATTTTCTTGATGCAATCAGTAGATAATAGGCGAGCTTTTCCAACTTCGAATAATTCATCTCTGCCCCAATGAATCTTTTGCTGATACAATAAACCGGGCATTGAACTTTTGCCTTCCCGTACGAACGCTGCACTGAGAGCATGAGATGAGATTGCCAAATATACGAAAAGATCTTCACCATTGTCGGGCTTAGAAAGTATTGAAGGCGTTTCCATATGACGGATCAACTCATCGAAAGCTTTCTGGCATTCAGGGGTCCAGTCAAAGTTTTTCCTTCCTTTCTTCAGAGCATCAAAGAATGGAATGCATTTATCAGTAGCTTTGGAAATGAACCGACTCAAGGCAGCGACTTTTCCATTGAGACTTTGTAATTCCTTCTTCATTCTATGAGCTTTGACTTCTCTTAAGGCAGTAATCCGAGCAGGATTAGCTTCAATGCCCCTAGCACTCACAATGAAACCCAAGAACTTTCTGGACTCCACTCTAAATGAACATTTCAAAGGATTAAGCTTCATTCCGTACTTTCGGAGGACTGCGAACATCTCTGCCAAATGATCCATATGGTCCACTGCTTTCTTTGATTTCACCAACATATCATCAACATAAACTTCCATAGTCTTTCCAATCTGTGGTTTGAACATCGCATTAACAAGTCTTTGGTAAGTTGCCCCCACATTCTTCAGTCCGAAGGGTATGACTCTGTAGCAGTAAAGACCAACATTGGTGATGAAGCTCGTGTCCTCCTGATCTGGCTCATGCATCATGATTTGGTTATATCCGGAGTAGGCATCCATAAAAGATAACAATTCATGCCCCGTTCTTCCATCCACCAACTGATCAATCCCGGGTAACGGAAAGCAGTCTTTGGGGCAGGCCTTGTTTAAATCTGAAAAATTGATGCATACTCTCCACTTTCCATTAGCTTTTTTAACCAGCACCAGATTTGAAACCCAATTTGGATAAGTGGACTCCCTGATGAAACCATTCTCCATAAGCCGGTCTACCTCTTCTTTCAATGCTGCTGACCTTTCAGGGCCCTAGGTTCTTCTTTTCTACTTTACGGGTGTAAACTTTGGATCAATATTCAGAGTATGTACTACAACTTCTGGGGATATTCCACACATATCAGCGTGATCCAAACGAATACGTCCAGATTTGCTTTCAAGAATGATATCAAAGAATTTTGAACCGTCACACTAAGTTGCGATCCCACATTCACCACCTTGTTAGGGTCTTTCGGGTCAACAGGTACTGGCACCGTCACTTCCACTGACACCACTCTATTCTTCCCTACACAGGCTTTTCTGGGATCCATTTCTCTTCATGC
Organism: Allium cepa; assembly: GCA_030765085.1. Lineage (NCBI taxonomy): Eukaryota > Viridiplantae > Streptophyta > Magnoliopsida > Asparagales > Amaryllidaceae > Allium > Allium cepa. The sequence continues at coordinate 1,014,927,462 of CM060943.1, read as the reverse complement.
CCCGCTATACTCGTCAGTACATGGTCCACCCTGTAATTGCTACAAGGTTGGTTCTTTGATGCGGACTAGGGCTGCCACATCCTTTCCCATCTCTCTTTTCCTTGCTTCGCGCAACTCTATAAGACAACACTCCCGCCCAGCATTCTGATCCCCTTTAATAACTCCGACACCATTATCCGTAGGGAATTTCATAGTGAGGCACCATGGGGCGAGAATCGCCTTAAATGCTGCAAGAGTTGGCCTGCCTAGGAAGGTGTTGTAAGTAGAAAATTCGTCAACAATTGCAAAAGTCTGTTTTCGAACCACCTCTTTCTGCACCTCCCCAAGCTCCACAAACAAGTCAATAGTTCCAACTGGCTGCTTCGGTTCCCCAGTAAACCCAACAATCTTCTGCGATGAGGCTTGAACATCAGCCATCGGAATTTTCATTTGATCGAATGTCTTTTTGAAGAGGATATTGCAAGAAGCGCCGCAATAAACTAGCACTCTTCATACAATAGCCGACCCAATGCCTGCAGAGATGACCAAGGGATCCATGGTAGGAGCTTCAACGCCCATAGAGTCCCTGGTTCTGAACATAATGTCATCATTAAAAGTCCTCTACTGCTTCAAAGGTGCAGCATCTTCAAACACAAAAACATTTTCTTCTGTTGGTGCATACTTCAAGGCACGGGCATATCTTTCCATCTCACCCAACTTCTGCCTGCTGGGTGAGGACCTCCCGTAATCACATTAATAACATGCCTCTCTGATTCATGCGCTGCCGCCCTCTTACTCGAGCTGGGTTGATGAACAGGAACTTGTTGCCCCTGAGTTGATGAAGTTGGGTCGTTCCTGTTCCTCTTTACATATTACTGAAGTTTATTTTCTTTCAATAGTTCCTCAATCAAATTCTTCAAATGGCGGCACTCATTAGTATCGTGGCCGGTTTGATTGTGGAATCGGTAGAATCTTCCACTTTTCTCAGCATTTTTCCCAACCCTCAATTTAGCTGGTGGGGTATTCGACAGTGTCCTTGGTTGCAAAGAAAATGTTTTTTGGGATATCGATTAAAGGAGTGAAGTTAAAAGGACGATTTTTCTTCGCATTTCCTTGCTTCTTCCCACCATCGTTCCCCCTCTTCTGAGTACCAGATTATTTTTTATTCGAAGCAACATTATTGTTCCCAACCTCTGTCAGTACCACTTTTGCCGGTGTTTGAAGGCTTTCCAAGCACATGAACTCATCAGCTTTCTTATAGAATTACTCAAGCGAATTCGGTTCTTTCATCTTCAGCCACTTCCCAAACTCACTTGATTTGTCGATAGCCTTCATCAAGTATGTCAAGATCATTCGTGGCTCTGCATTATCGACTTCAGCCAGAGCTATTTTGAAGCGATTTAAGAATGATCTAATAGATTCTCCAGGATTCTGTTCCAGGCTGGACAGCGACATTATGTCCTTAGCCTTTGAAGCATATAATCTAAATTGTTCTTTAAACTTCCGAGTTAAATCGGAGAACTGGTCAATAGATCGGACCGGTAGCTTTGTAAACCAAAGTAGAGCCACTCCCTCCAAGTATACCGGAAAGTACCGGCATTTGATCTCATCCGATGCTCTGGCACCCATCATATGCCAATCATATTTGTACAAGAATTGATTAGGGTCGCTTGTCCCCTTATAAGCCGGAATGGTGGGGGGAACAAACTTCCTTGGAAATTCTGCTTTCAAAATCCTTTCAGTGAACGGAGTCTTGTTCGGAGCGAACCCCCATTCTTTTTCATCTTCTTCCCTTTGCATACTTTCTTTCATGATTTGTCGAACCATTCCCGAGAAATATTCCTCATCATTTAGGGCTCTGCGGGACAGACATCAGCCATTTTTTCGGAAGTTTGTCTTGACAAGCGTTCGCGGAGGGTTGGCTGCGGCCCTGATCCTCCAGCTTGGGGAGGTGTCCCTTCAACGGGGTCAACGGCCCTTTGAGGAATATTTCTCACTTCGACATTATGAACATCATTAGCAAAGTTTTCTTCATTATTCACCGGTTGACGGTTAGCTCCGAGCAAAGCGTTCAACCTTTCCAACATTAAAGTGTTTTGGGCTTCCATTTGCTGATATAGCCCAGACACTACAGCATCTAACTCCGCTCGTGTAACTCCAACACTTGGAGCTGTTTGACTTAACGGAGGTGAAGTGGCAGTATTCTCACGAACATCACCGGATCTAACAAATCTGCGCTTTCTTCCAGGAGCCATTATCTCTGATAGACTTCTGGTTTTGAGAGAGATTCTTTCAACAAACTTTTGCGAAGCGACGATGAAAGTAGCCTGAGTTGGGTTCTCAGTGAAAGCACCAAAAATGTCAACGCTAAAATTGAACTCTAACACCCCGGTGTAAGTAGAGAAAAAGTGAAAGCACCACCCGTCGATACGAGAATGAGAAACAAGCAGAAATTACAGAAAAATAGTAAAGAGACAACAGTTTTATAGTGGTTCGGCTTCAAGTTAAGCCTACGTCCACTTTAATCTTCTTTATTGCTGAATCGATTACAACTCTACAACAATCTTCGATTACAACACTACAAAGACAAGTAGCTAGAACTTCGATGTAGAAGAACTCTTTAAATCCATGTCGAATGTGTTAGATTTCTTCCTGATGTTCGATGAAGCGTCATTCATGTTTGAAGTGTCGGATGAGTTGAGAAAACAGCAAAGTATCGGTGTTCCAAAAGTGAGCCAAAAGGTCCTCTTCCAGTTGGAGTAGGTGGGGTATTTATAGGGAATTTCTGGGCTAAACCGTAGGTCGCGAACGGCCTAAGTGTAGGTCGTAGGTCGCGAGTGACCTAAGGGGTACGAGTTACAGTCTAACAAGGTTGGACTTGATCTCTTTGAACAAACTTGTAGGTCGTAGCAACCTAGGAGAGAAGCGGCATAAGAAGTTGCGGCTTATGGAGTTACCTCAGTTTATTTAGGTCGCAAGCGACCTAATGAAGAGATAGTATGCATGCGACTTCACACAGTATCAACCCGTTAGGTCGTAGGTCGTTGGGTCGTTAGGTCGTTAGGGGTCTCTAGGTCGCTAACTCGCTGTTGCTCTTGTATCCATGCTAGCTCGCTTATTCTTCAGATTGTTAGGTCGCTGGACCTTCTAACCCGTTAAGTCGTTGAGTTGCTTTATTCCTTAGGTCGTTAGGTCATGATAATTTTAGGTCGTTAGGTCGCAGATATTTAACCCATAGAATCTCTAGAGTCTTTAGATCGTTAAGTCGTTAGGTCGCTATATGCTTAGGTCGTTAGATTGCTTATCTCGTTAGGTCGTTAGATCGCTTCGAGTGTTTCAGTCGCTGTCCAGAATGATATTAACAACTTAAAATAGTCGAACATTAATTACTTCATTAATACTAAAATTTGTTTAACATTATTAACTTTAGATTTATTAGGCTTAACTCTTTTTGAAAAAAAACCCGAGCAAAATCTCAGGTTACTCGATTACAACACAAGTTTATCACCCATTTTCCCGAGTCTTCCCTCTTTCTTCTTCTCAAACTTTCTTCTCCCCTTTTTCTTTCTTTAGTTTAAGTTTTAAACTTAATAAACTGTTTTCCAGGCTCGAGAATCCCGCGTTCCAACCGGAAGCAATCCACCATTTTCTCGTATCAACTCGAGCCGCTCACCACCCAAAAACTTCTGAAACCATATCGAGATTGTGCATGTACATGGCGCTTCGCCAACAATTCGGCGAACCACGCATCCTTCGGCAAGTCGCGTACGATCACTACAATCGAGAATAAAGATCAATTCGATGCCAAAATTACAAGATCGAAATTTTGCCTTTTGCTCCAATTCCTGAACCCCTGACTCCACCCAGTAAATTGCCTCGCCTCACTCACACCGTCCACCGGAGGCGATACAACTCCGGCCTCACCACGTCAACCCTCTGTACTACCATCCCCTTGAGTTTCGAGAAGCTCGATCAACCAGAGGAGATGAACTCATCTCGTTTTCTGACCACAACCAACTGGAGCCTTAAACCATAAACTGGCCTTGTCCCATCAATTCTTGCAATAGAAAAATTATCTGACAATTTTCCTAAAATCATCAATGGCCAAGAAAGCTTCAAGTAAAATCTTAACATTCAATAATTCCTTGATCGATGGAAATTGGTGAAAAAAGCATTTTCGGTTCAACTAAGAACTGCTCTTAACATAGTTAACTAAAAATTCCCATTTTTGTTTTAAAAATCTTATTTTTGAATGTTGATTCAAGCTATATAATCGATTTAATATTTTACAATATTCGAATTTATCATATAATTGTCTTTTTACTGTAAATTTGAGTGTACAGAGCCAATATATCACTATCAAGCTTAAAATAGATTCTAGGCCATGATTTAAGTTTAAACAAACTTATTCTGTTTTAAACTGCAAGCTTATAAATAGTTGGATTAAGATGTTTTGAAATTTGATTAACTATCAACTCTGTACCTGAAACAGAGAAGAACATGTAGATAAAACTTTCACAGAACAATTCCTATATATAGAGCTATATTTAAAAAAAATTACATATGTAACACAATATATTCATGAATATTCTACACAGATTCAAATATACTGAAGTCTTTTTTAAAAATATGTTTACTCACCTGAAAACCAGTTTGAACAGAGAACGCTTCTGTTTGAAAAACTGCTAGCTTGATCCTCCTTTAAATCTACTTGCTTTGTTGTTGAATGAATTTGAATTTATAAAATAATGATACTTATTTTCTTTTTATGGTTTTGCTTAGTTGTGAACGAGCTAACTAAAAGGATGTATATATAAAGAGAAAGTTTTGTATAGGGAAAGTATTATCTGGTATAAGCTAATCCTTGGTCATATTTTTTTTCTTTCTTTGACTAAACAGGATTTTTTCTGAAATGAAAAGATTTGTAAATATTCAAAATGGCTTTATTTTGTTCTTGAGAAGATAGCACTAAATGCAATTGTTTCCTTCTGTGTTTACATACTTATCCCCTTTGATTTTTGTATATAGATATTTTGTTTTATTATCTTCTTGTTTTGCATAATTCACATACATATCAACATGTATTTCAAAAGTTTATATATTTCTAGAATTATTTAATGTGTCCATATAACCATTTAATTTATTACTAACATAAATCCTTAGTTTTTATTTCTATTTAAAGTTTAACTATCTAAACATTTAATTTATATTCATATGTTTTATACTTATATTTCATATTTATATTTAATATTGATAGGATTTGATATTATTTTAAACATTATCATCTGTATTACATTCATATTCGTATATTTAGATTAAATGTTAATAAGCTAGAGTATTTTAATTTAATTTAACATGAATAAAAATAGATTTTATTCTGAATATTTTTGAAAGATTTTATTTTAAATTTTCAAATCAAAGTTTCCTTCACAATACACACACACACACATATATATAAATAACTGGTAAATGTCCAAAGTCTTAATTGTTTTTAAAATGATAGGCTTGTATTTTATTTAATTAGGTTAAATTCTTATTAAAATAATGTTGGAAAAATCCTAGGTCGTTACGTTCCTTCCCCCTTAAAAGAATTTCATCCCCGAAATTTAAAACAAAAGTTAATTCAAAAGCATTTATATCAACAATCCAAATATACATATCATCCATATTTTAGCAAAAAAATCAAGCAGTTTATCCTAACAAACATCACTAGTTATCTGGACACAAACCCGGATAGGCTTTCCTAAAACTATCCAGAGTTTCCCAGGTACAATCTCTTGGATCCTCGCTCCACTACACTTTGGCGAGCTTCACTACCTTGCTCCTGAGTTGCCTCTCATCTTGATCAACAATATGAATAGGATTCCTGACCACAGTCAAGTTTGTCTTGACCTCCAAATCTTCCTGGACTACTGGTTCAACAACCAATGATAGATCATGGACAAACTTTCTTAGATGGGATACATGAAATACATTATGAATTCAAGACATCCGTTCTGGCAATTCAATTCTATAAGCCACGACACCAATCCTTTCCAGCACCCGGAATGGACCAATATATCTCAGGGCAAGTTTTCCCGTCTTCCCGAATCTAATAGCTCCTTTGATTAGGGAAACTCTGACAAAGACAAAATCACCAATCTCGAACTCCAATTATCTTCACCTCTTATCTGCATACTTCTTTTGACGGTCCTGAGCAGCTCTCATTCTCTTCTTGATAAGCTCAACTTTCGCAGACGCTTCACTAATCAAATCTGGTCCAAGCACAAGACGATCTCTCGACTCTATCCAACAGGATGGGGATCTACACGGTCTTCCATATAAAGCTTCATAAGGTGCCATCTTAATACTCGCCTGGTAACTGTTATTATAGGAGAATTCTATCAGATGTAGATGGTCTTCCCACAATCCACCAAAATCCAAAACACAAGCTCGCAGCATATCCTCTAGAATTCGGTTCAGCCTCTCCGCCTGTCCATTTGTCGGAGGATGATAGGTTGTACTTAATCTCAAACTCGTTCCCATAGCTGATTGCAGAGCCTCCCAGAATTTACTAGTGAAAATCTGACTATCTCTCTCAAGAAAATCTCTGCCAGAGAAGCTGCAGTACGAGTTGCCATAACCGGTATAAAATGGGCGTTTTTAGTTAGACGATCCACAATCACCCATATTCCTTCGTTTCCTTTCTTGGTTCTACGCAAACCGTCGATGAATTCTATTGAAATCATCTCCCGCTTCCATTCTGGAACTTCCAAAGGCTGCAATAATCCAGCCGACTTCTATTGATCTCCTTTAACTTGCTGTAGCACAACTATTAACAAAAGCAACTACATCCCTCTTCATGCTCCGCCACCAGAAAACCCTTCTCATATCTTTATACATCTTAGAGATTCCTGGGTGGATATTCAGTTTGGAGCGATGACACTCAGTTAAGAATTCTTGCCTCAATCATCTGTATTAGGTACACACAAACGACCATTAATCCTCAAAGCACCTTGATCGTCCACCTTGAAATCCGAATATGAGCCATCCTTGGTTCCATGAATCAGTTCTTCAAAAGATCTATCCCCCATTTGCTTTCTTATGATTCTTTCCTGGAGAGTCGGAACAACTTCCAAAAGAGACAGAACTGCATTCCTGCTAAGAGCATCCGCCACAACATTCGCCTTTCCCGGGGTATACCGAATATCTAAATCATATGATGCCAGAAACTCGATCCATCGTTGCCGCCTCAGATCAAGATCCTTTTGAGAGAAAAGATATTTCAACGGTTTGTGATGCGTGAATAACTCGAACTTCTCTCCCAAAAGATAGTGACTCCAGATCTTCAAAGCAAAAACAATGGCTAACAACTCAAAATCGTGTGTAGCGTAGTTCCTTTAATATGGCTTTAATTGCCGACTCGCATACGCAATTACCCTTCCATTCTGCATTAAAATTGCTCCCACTTCAATTATACATACATCTGTATAAACCTCAAATTTTCTTTTCCCATCCGGAATAGCTAGCATAGGTACACTGGTTAGCCTCGTCTTCAATTCCTAGAAAGCTTCTTCACACTGGGGTGTCCACTTAAACTTAGCTCCTTTCCTTGTCAACTTAGTTAGATGCGAAGAAATCTTGGAATAGTCTTTGATGAACTTTATGCAGTGGGCAGCTAATCCCAGAAAACTACGAACTTCAGTCGATGTCTTCGGTTGCTTCCACTCTAGAATAGTCTCAACCTTCCTAGATCTACAGAGATACCTTCACCAGAAACAATGTGCCCTAAAAATTTGACTTTCGATTTCCAAAAATGGCATTTAGAGAATTTCACCTTCAAAACATGCCTCCTCGGTGTCTCCAACACTATTCTCAAATGTTTCTTGTGTTATTCTTCAGACTTAGAGTAGACCAGAATATCATTGATGAACACCAGAACAAACTTATTCAATACATCCCGAAAGACTCGATTCATCGGATCGATAAAGTAAACAGGAGCGTTGGTTAACCCGAAAGGCATAACCAACCACTCGTAGAAACAAGTTGGTCCTGTAAATGCAGTCAAGGCGATACTATCCTCAGCTATCCTTAATTGGTGGAAAGCTGAAGCTAAATCCAGCTGAGAAAAGACAGAAGAACCATGCAGCTGGTCAAATAGATCATCAATACGAGGAAGAGGATATTTATTTCGAATGGTCACTTTGTTCAATTCTCTATAGTCAACACAGAATCTTAGCGATCCATCCGACTTGGTGACAAACACCACAGCAGAACCCCAACAAGAAAAACTGGGCCTAATCAATCCCTTCTCCAAAAGATCCTAAGTCTGCTTAACTAACTCCTCCCTCTCCCTAGGTGCCATCCTCCTACTAGACTGAATCACTGGTACTGCTCCTGGAACCAAATCAATGGGAAACTCTATCTCTCAATATAGAGGTAAACACTTGACTTCCTCGAATACATCTGGGAAATCTTGGACCACATCGATATCTTCAACTTTCTCTTGAGAAGCCTCAACCCCATGTAAAAGACTATTCAAGTGAATTCCAGAATTATCACACGTCACTCTAGTAATTCTACCCAGATCGGTTTCCAACTAAACAGTTCTCTCATCATAAATTAGAACAGCCTTATACTTATCGAGCAAATCCCCAATATAAGGTCAAACCGCTTAAAATTCAACATATAAGGGTCATAAGAAAAACTATGGGACATATAGGAAATCCTCAAGTCCTTACAGGTCATATCTAATTTGGTTACCCCTCCTATTGGATTAGATACAAAGATGGGACAGTCTACAGTACTAGGGGTAAGAAAGAACTTCTCTATAGATTCCAGAGAAATAAAACTCAAAGAAGCACCCAAATCAAACAAAACGTTAATATACTTGCCATCTAAAAGTACGTACCTTCCAATAGTCCCTTGCCTTTAGATGAAGTAGATGGTGCACCTTCCAAAGCAAATACCTTATTCTGCTGAGCTTTATAAATAGCGGGCAATCCTTGATCATATGACCTGGTTGGTGACAATGAAGCATAGAGATTTCTGAACCAAAGTCGAACCCGGTCCACTTTGATGCGGTTGCTGCTGCTGTTGCTGAAATCCTTTCCTGGGACACTTATTCGCCAAGTGACCTTCTTGTTGACATATATAGCACTTGCGAGGTCCGTTTTTACTTCCAGGCTTCTTCTTGTTCTGCTTCCTCCAGTTGGGATTGAACCTCCTCTTATTTGAATTAGCAAAATTCCCACCTGATGCTGCTACTAGTGCCACTGGTTTCTTGTTCATCAAATTTTCATATCCCAAAGCCATATTAATTAAATCTATAAAAGATCCTTTCAAGTGCGCTGTCATCTTTTCATGAAATTCTTGCCTCAATCCTTGCACAAACATTTCGTTCTTTTTGAGGGGAGTATCTATAAGTCCTAGTCCATAGCAAGAAAGTTCATTGAATTTCGTCTCATACTCTGCTATAGTCATGCTTCCCTGCTTCAAATTCAGAAAATCCTGGTACAGACGAGTTTTCCCTGCAGTTGGCATGAATTTCTCCTCAAACAAATCTTTAAATCTTGCCCAAGAAATTTCGTCCTCGGAGATATTTGCCACCGCTGCATCCAACCAGGCTGCAGCACCTTCCTGTAATTTCCATGAAGTCATTTCCCCTTTTCGCTCATCAAACAACTTCATACTCTTAAAGATGCGCTCACAAGAGCGTAGCCAAGCTTGGACCTCATTTATCGATTCTGACCCTTTAAATGGTTTACCTCTAAGGTTGGTGAAGTCTTTTCATAAAGCTGGTACTTCCCCTACCTCTGCCTCTCCTTCCAGAACTCATGTTGACCACCTGGACAGGTAACTCAACAAATTTAGATAGGTAAATAGTTATATAAAAAATACAAATACGCACTCTTAAAATAAAAAAACTTGATCGAGTTTTAAAGCAAAAGAAAATGTTTAGCTAAATTTTAAAAGTGTACTTTAAAAACGAATATGTTTTTCAAAGCAATATTAATCAAATTTAAAGTGTTTTACAGTGTGTGTGTATATATATGTATATACTAACACTTCATTAATTAATTCCTAAAACATATTTTAAAAATAAAATTTTTAACATAATTAAGAAGTTAAGTATAGTTGCTAATTAACTTAAAGGTCTAAGTTAATTTGTGGGATTATAAATTTATTTCAAAGGTTAAATTTTTTTAAAAGTTAATTGTTTTTAAGATTTATCAATTTGGTTTTAATTAATTTTATACTAGGTTAATTATTTGAGTTGAATGTTTTCAAAATGGAAATACAGTGATGTAATTAAGTATGCAATTAAGATAAGTATAATTGGACTGATAAATTAAGGTGATTAATTAGAGGTTAATTAATCAATTGTTTACAAGTTAATTTCTTATTTAAAGGGTGATTAATTAATGATATGTAGTTAAAGGGTAATTACTTAATGATGATTAATTTAGTATAATCACTTAATGTAATGAATAAAAGATTATTACTTAATGTAATTAAGGGTAATTACTTTGGGTAATTATATTAAAGGATAATTACTTAATAAAAGTGATTAAGGATAATTAATTAATGATTTAAAGTTTAATTAAGTAATTAATTAATATGATTAATTAAAAGTTAATTAATTAATTAAAAGTGAATTAAATAATGATTAAAGGTTAATTTATTTAGGTGGAGGATAATTAATTAATTAAGGATACTTAATTAAGACGGATAATTAAGGTTGATTGATTAATTTCATAAAGTAATACCAAATGGTTTGAGATTAATTGTTGTTAATAAAGAAGGATAGGATAATTAATTCATAAGTAGTTTATTTGGAAATTAAATTGAATTAATTAGGGATTGAATAACTAATTGATCCTATTTATGAATGTTTGGATTCTATTGAATGCCTTGAATTGTTTGATATCTCTGATGTGTGATACTCTGTTTTGATTTGAGCTGTGATGAATGTAATTTATTTATCTGTGATGAATTTATATTGTTTATCTGTGAATCTATGAATGAAGATAAGCGTTATAGGATTATACTGATTATCGATATTGCTATGCTTGGATTTGTGATGATTGATGATATTGTATTGTTGTGTGTAAAACCCTCAGACAACACCGCACTCACAAATATGGATTGCACGAGAAAATTGGTTAAGTCACAGATATTTGAATTGAATATTATGAAATGGTTTTAAAGATGGAATTTTGAATCCAAAATGATTTTGGAAATGAAATTGAATTGAATGTGTAAAGCTTTTAGAAAGAAGTTTTGAAATTGAAATTTAGTTTGAATAAAATATATCTTGTTTAAGTTTTGAAATTATTTTGGAAACATGGTTTGAAAGGGTTATACAAGTTATATGATGTATATATATGGATTTTAAACCATTTTTGAAGTATTTTAAAAGTATTATTTTGGAAATTTAAATTCAACCCAAGTTTATATTTTGAAGGCTATAACTTGTGTATATTTAATCGGATTTTTCCAAAACGAAAACTCTTTGTTTTCAAAGGATAATTGCTTTCATATAAGAAAAGGATTTCCAGTTGTTTTTGAAAAGATTTTCAAGCTATGAATGAATCTTTGTTAAAGATTGGTGAACTTTGTTTTCAAATCAAAGACGATCTTAAAGGGGTATCTTTTGTACAAAGGATTTGAAAAGAAAATTGTTTTGAAAGATATGAATGAATCTTTGTGAAATATTGTTGAACTTTGGTTTCAAATTGAAGTGGATTTTAAAGGATGAATGGATTTTTTAAAAGATTAAAGTGGGAATTTGTTTAAACAATTTAAAGGAAAGGTTTTAGGCTAAAAGTTGTGACTTAACTAAGATCCCAATATCCATATGGTTTTAAAATTAAGCGCTCATTATTCGGTTTAACCGGGAGAGGACATTATATTAGAAAACCCATTCCGGATAATGATACGACGTTGTGGATTGCACTTGAACACTGGTGGGGGTATTTTCGAGAATGAAAGGATTACCCATCGAATGTCTCTGCAATGAGTCGCGCCGGTATGGAGATCTCTATATGTAATGGGGAGTCCGATCGGGATTGTGAATACCCAGATTGCAAGGGCTCTTTTGAAGTGCCTTCGGTTCAGTTCGAACCCGGAACCGACTTGTATGGATACGTGTCTGACATTACATTTTGAGATGTAAAGCCGGTTTCTATCAAATACATTCCTGTTTGGTGGCGGAGAATTTATTCTCTTAGCTTAACACCCTTCTCTGAGATGTACGAGCTCAGAGGTTATGTAGTTGATATTTACCAGTGATACATTCCTAATTTGGTAATGTGGCATACGAAGTGTTGCTGATCATTTGTTGATCAAAGCATGACTTTTGTGAAAAGCGTAGCTTTGTGGACGTGACCTCATCGGACCTCACGACTCGTAAGTGGTCGAAACAGGAAAGATGCATCAAGGTTATTAAGAGTCGTGCCCTTAGGGTATGTCCATTCCTTCTGGAAAAAGGTGGTACCATAGTATGGAGCCCAGATATTTAAACTATGTGGTTGCTGCAAATTTATTAATTTGTGGTTGTTGGTGTTGAGGATCCTCAGATAAAGATCGGTAAAGACCGAGGATGGCGTACTTGTGTGGTGTTAACTAGTTACAGAGGTCGTGACATTTACAATCAATTATTCACAATGCATTATTCATATCCCTTATTTACTTAGTATATCCATTTCTTTGCATAACATATTCTTTTATACTATCATTTCTTAAACATCATTCCATAGAATTTGCTTGCTTAAGCTCATTTTAACATTCCATACAAGTTAGTTAAATTCAATTTCCTTTTCCAATTGATTCTTAGTTACACCAAATCCTTTTCATTCACATTCATTTTCATAATTTCCTTTATAATAGATTTAATTGCGAAACATTTTATTAATCATCACTTTAGTTATAATCAATCTATAAAAGTCATGGATAAGAAGTAGGACTTTATCTAAGTTTATAATTATCTCAAAAATTACAAATTCAATTTCATAATTTCTTTGCAAATTCATATTTAATTCTCTAGCCAATTTACAAAGATATTATTCGTTTCATTTGTCTACTTTCTTAAGTCCACTTACTTATTCCATTTAGTCATTAATCATCTCATAATATACTAATTAAGTATATAACATTTGCTATTACAACTACAACTAAATTTCCATTCACATACATTCTAATTACTTTTAAGTTTTGTTTACTTGTATAGTATCCCATTACAAATCCAAATCACCATTTCAACTTTTAACATTCGGTAAGTCTTATTATATTCTATTAGAATGCAATTTGGTACTATGCAAATTAATCTGATTTAGTTTTCTTAATTAGAATGTTCACAATTTCAACAATTTCAATTTTTCTTTACTTTCTTTCAGAAATATAACCTCAACTCTAAGGTTTCTCAAAACATTTAGCTTAGATTTCCTAATTCTCTTATTTTATAAGTTCTGGTTATTCAAATATTTCATTTCATCAAATAATTTGAAGATTATTAATTAATAGAACTTAAAAATTTAAACGCCAGGTATATTTCAAATCATTAGAAATAGGTATATATACTTATATCTTTTCTTTATCAAATCATACTTTTGGAGTTTAAACCACCGTTTAGCAAAACAATTTCGAAGCAAAGCAAAGCTTCTCAAAATTCTCCCCCACTTTGAGACTCGAAAATGAACATCGATGATGCTGCGCAATCATCACCGAAATTATTTTCTAGTGACAGAAGAGAGGAGTACTAGATACATTCCTTCTAACAATTCCTTTAAAAATATTTTTCATAATTATTTTTCAACTAACATCACTATATTTTTCCCAAACTTTGGAAACCATTTTCAAAAATTCCCAGGTCTTAGATTCAAAAACTTCTCAATTTAAATCCATTTTAATATATAAGTCACATTTATAAATTATACTTACATAATTTCACTTTCTTTAAAACATTTCATAATTGTTTTATCATTGTTTATTTTATTAATAACATTTTTTATTAAGGCACAACAATAAATTAATGATAATAATCAATATTATCATTCCTAACAACGAAACACACTATATACAACTGTAATAATTTTTGAAAATTATTCCTTTATATATAAAATATAACCTGGGTGAAATTATTTCATTCACCCAATTTTCAAAACAATGCTATGTCGAATTGTTCTGTTCAGGTGTTTAGAGATCCCTATCAATAACGTTAATTACTCGTATTGATCAGAATCCATAAGCCACTCAACAAATCAACCAACAAAATATAAAACAATTTTATATCGCTAACAAATACGCGTTCATATCTATTAATACACTCAAAATTCATTCTAGGGTGCTAGTGACCCTATCTCTAATGAGTTACCCCACAAAGCTAAGTTTATCGCTAAGCCAAAGCTTTGATACCAACTGTAGCGACCCACCATTTTAGACAATTTAAATTGACAATAAACAACACATGTCAACTTAAACCATTCAAAAGGGAGGATTGTTAATAGGGTAAACTAAGAAAATAAGAACAGGTGAAGAAAACAAACACAGAATCTTACAGCGGAATGATAAAATATAATAATCAAATAAACAGTTATGAAGTTGTTTAATATACATTTGATTATAATTTATATAATATTTGTCAGAGTTATAATACATCAGGATAAATAAAGTAATGTAGCAAACAACATGATGCAGGGATGATAATAGTAGTAATATACCAAATCTTCGTCTTCGTCCTCCAAAATGAATCTTCAATAAGCTGAAAAACTCAGGACTGACTCGAGCATAATGAAAAGACAAAACATTCGAGTCAGGGTTAAAATATCCTTATGTAAGTCGAATCGATATCGCATATAACATGAGTGTAATGGCATCAGATATGTTTAGGGGATTTCACATCTCTTATCCAGTGTATAACATGCAATTAATAACTCAAGAGATGTTACGGGATTTTCGTCTCTTAAGGATCCATCAAACTATTTATATGTAGTAGAATACGCTACATATATAATATCTAATCAATAAAATAAATATTTTTCTTAGTGTTAAGGCTTTACATTGATTGCACTTAACACATTTTTAAGCATTTTCATACAGTTTGCATATAAAACACCAATTAAACAGTCGGTGGATATGGATGTGCCGTGATATGACAACACTAAACCAAAATCGTATGGGTCTCGTATAGGAATACAAATATAGCAAGGCACGTGAGGCAATGCCTAAGGTAGGATACTTCCAGTTCGGGTAGTAAGGCTGGTGGTAACGCATCATAGCCATGACTGCCCACCACGTCCATCCATCCCATATCGAGTCAAAGGGAAGTTATCCCAAAACTGTAACGACCCGCTATTTTGGACCATTCAAATCGATAATAAAACCATACATGTCTAACTTGAATAATTCAAAATACCTAATTGTTAATTGAATTTGGAAAACTCAACATATACAGTAAATAAAACATCACTGATCACAGACATAGAGTAATATAATGCAGCGGAATAGATAAAGAATAGTAGTTCATGAAGCTACTATATACATCAGAGTTAGAAATAAAGTACATCTGAATATCTCTAATACAGTGAAGTCTTCAGTACGAACCAATGACTCCTTTGAAATAATCAACTGGAAAAGCTGAAAGCTGAATCGATAGTTGGACCTCCAACGAAGCTCCAAACTCCAAAGGTGAGTCTCTAATGCCGTGTCTCTATGTCTGACCCGAGCGTAAAGCAAAACACAAAACACTCGAGTCAGGATTAACATTCTTATATAAATAAATCCAACTCAAGTGAAATATCAACTGAAATACAAATAACTTAAGGGATGTTTGGCATAACCATCCTCTAAGGGTCCATAGAACTATCTACAAGGTAGAAATATACACTATAACACCGTGGTCATTTCAACTTAATTTATACTTCAAAACCAAATATCATTTTCACTTCAAATATCTCTATATTTCCCAAAATGGTATTTATATATATTAAATAATTTATAAAGTAAAGTATTTTCAATTTCCCCAACTTACCAAATTGTTTCAACATCAACCCGACCTTCCCATTCAAATTAAATTCGATCTCAATTTATCAATTTAAATTCACTCAATTCCTAAAATAACCACTTAAATTTTATCGATCTCAAATTCGGATTTGTAATCACAAAAATACCCCTTTATATTTCAATATATTTCAAAACTTTAAGTATTCAACGTTTCAGCTAAATTTTTACTCAATTTAGTTTTCTAAATAATAAATTCAAATTTGGTTCAGCCTAAATTTTCACTTTAATTCAATTTAGTTTCTAAATAACAAATTCAACTATATTGATTTCAAATACAGATTCGAATCTCAAAATAAACCATTTAAATTACAATATAGTTCAAAGCTTTAATATTTAAATGTTCAATTTAACAGTTTCATATAGATCTCGATTTAACCTCATTATTATTTAGTCTTGAAATACTCCCTCATTAGATTCAATATCATTTAAGTAACCTCAAATTACATTTTACCCAATATTTTCTTAAATTTATTTAAACGTGAAATATTCATTAAGTCACTTAAATCAAAAATCCAGTTACAAAATCATACCTTTAAATTTCTCTTTACAAATTGAGTACCCTTTCAAATCAATAGATTTCAAATCAACTTCATATTTATACGAATCCATTTTATATAAGTTTGACCACTCCCAAATCAAGTATTTAGTAAATCAAGGTTCTCAAATTTTTCTCATTTAAATAACATTTCAGTTTCAAGATCATGTATAATTTTATCAAATTTTCTTCCAAATTAAATATATTCTGTTTCAAAGTTTCTCAAACAATAGGTTTAGAAAATAGTCAAAATTTCCAAATCACAAAATTCAAGTCAAACAAATTCATTTCCAACATCACCATATAAGTACTGGTTTTAATTCCAAATCTAATTTCAATAGATAGAATTATACCAAATCAAATCCAAAACTCAAGGACTGAATACCGATCTCACTCTAAATTGTTTCTAATATATACATATATCTTTTGAAAATATCAAATTACTTCGGAATTTGAAATCATAAACGGTTTTACAAAATCACTCGCATAGCGAGGCTATTAAAGTGGCCTCCCCTTCACTTTGAAACTCGAAAATCAATGTCGATGATGCGTGCACTCATCACCAAAATTATTTTCTAGCGACATAAGTGAGTTCTGGACTTCTATTTTCTTGAAAACTTCTTTGAAATTTCTTCGAAATTATTGGAATTCATTTGAACTTATTTGAAACATTTCTTACTCAGAAAATACTTTTAAATTGTATTATTCATATATATTTTCCAAAATCTTAAAACCAATTTCAAAATACCGGAATTCAATTCTTGAATTTCAAATTTAACCCTTCTGTTATAAATCATTTTTATATAAATCAATTTCTTATAAATTTTCAAAATTTCAAATCCTTTCAAAACTTTTATATATAGAATAACATTTCTTATTTGTTTTATATATAGGTATATAATCCTTATTGAAAAATTTTCACTTTTATACATGGAATAAAATCATAGTTATCAAAATAATAATTTTGATATATAAAACAATTTTGAAATACAAACAAAACCGGAATTTCAAAGGAGATTCAAGAATGGATTTCAAAACAAAGATATAGATTTAAATTAGAGGAACTCTAATCAATAGAATCCTGATTCAAAGATAGACTCGATCGAAGATGAGAAAATTAAATTAAAAAATAGAAGATGGATATACTTCTATAAATCTCGGGCGACCTTAACCAGGTCAACCGTGACTTCAGGAATATAATCAAAACAAATCGACATTCGATCTACAGAGCTAGAATTCGGCATATCAAGATATGGCAGAATCGTAAACCGAGGATACAAACACTTCGGTGAATCAATGCAAATTGTAAAGGAGTTTTCACCCCTTTTACAAAACATTCAATGGAGTTATGGGATACTCCAGAATCAAACGAATATAAATAGAAAAGACAAGAATGAATTTCGGAACCGAGGGACATTCCAAAATTCGAAGGAAATCGAGTCAAAAGGAAGAGATTCAACTCGAATGAAAGTGATCTGTGTTTATATATTTACTGTTTATGCTGAGTTTGCCTAGAGCCAAAGCTCTTATACCAACTGTAACAACGCGGTATTTTGAATTATTCCAGTCGAACATGTATGGTTTTATTGTCGATTTGAATGGTCCAAAATAGCGGGTCGTTACAAAAACAAGGTGCACTAATTGAAACCAACAACAAGAGTAATAATATGGACCGAGTCCAAGAAAATCGAAGAACGAATGTCCGCTCGGGGTAATTAGCCAACTTGACCCTATCGTGCCGTCATATTTTAGTCATTTCAAAATGGCACAAGTGTCAGGGTCTATCCAACATCGTTCTCTTCCTTCAAATCCAGCAAACGATGCCAAATCCAACCACTTTGTTCTAAATCATCTCTCTACATACACAGTTGTTAAAGTGGTTTTGGTATCCACAGAGAATATGCCCATATCCGGCTTCGATCTCTTTAATAATCAAACATCGTTTTACACACCGGTTGGTACTTTTATATTTCAAAAACTATTCATACTTGATAGCAAAATATCATATTCGCTTTAAAAATCAAATCCATTTTGAATTCATCATATTTACTCCAAAGATACTATTTCAATTCAAAATCATTTTCGTCTTAACATCTCTATTTCGATCCCAAATTTTTATTGAATTCAATTTGGATTATAACTTCATTCGACAGAATTCATATTTAAATCCATGATATAAAAATATGCATTCCATCCATGACCAGTTTGAATTTTGGAAAAATAGTTTGAATGGTTTTAAAATATTTTAAACAGTTAAAATAGTTAAAAATAGTTTAAGTGGTTAAAATAGTTAAAAATAGTTTAAATGGTTAAAAATAGTTAAAAATATTTTAAATTGTTAAAATAGTCAAAAATAGTTTAAATGGTCAAAATAGTTAAAACAGTTTATGTAGTTAAAATAGTTTAAATGGTTAAAATAGTTTAAATATTAAAATGGTTTATATAGTAAAATAGTTTGGAAATCAAGATAGTTTGAATATTTAAAGAATATAGGTTTAAAATAGTTTATACTAAAGTAATTCATTGGAAAATAGTTTCAAAGTCAGACTGATACAATTCCAACTTTCCAATTCAAGTCAATTCCAATATCCACTCGATCGATTCAATTTGGATTTAAATTCAAATCAATTTCAACACCGGTTCCATATAATTCGATTTCGATTTCAATTCAATTCCAATTTGAAACCATTTCAATTTAATTCTCAGTTTTAAATCATTTCGATTTACATCGATTCCAAGTTTGATTTCCAAAATATCGATTTAAAACACTTAATCACATTTGCCTTCAATATCCAACGTAAAATCCAACTTTCAAATATAATGCGATTCCAAGCTCAATTTCAAAATATCGTTTTATATCACTTTTACTTAGTAGTATTTAAAGTTTGACTAAAATCCAATCCTTTAAAACAAATTGTGATAACCCAGATTTTTGGACATCTGCTAATTGGTAATTAACAGGATTAAATTTATTAAAAATAATGATTTTAAGTTAAACAAATAAATGATAATAAATAAATATATCAGGATACAACTATTTATTTGATAGCCTTCCGATATAATTATTTAAATTGGCAAAATTATCTTTTCAAAACAAATAAAAATATGTTATCTAATTATAATATATATATAAATAAATAAATATATATATATATATATATATATGTGTAAATAGGAAGCCATGGTTTGAATTCAATATAATAATTCTCAAAAGATATTTAAAGTTAAATTATATATTTTTAAAATACTTAATGTTTTCACCAAAATTGGGCAGTACCCTTCGAAAGTTTTTGAAGAGATACTAAATGAAGAATGTAAACTCAAAGCAAGTATTATCTAAAAAAACTCCAATCAACAGTAAAGTAAATGCGTAGACAAGCGATTTATAGTGGTTCGACATGTTGCCTACATCCACTGTGAAGGTTTTTGCAGTTTTATTGATTCTCTTTCAATGATTACAAGTTGTTACAGCAATCAACAGCAAGTTACAACTGAAAATTCGAAATCAATGTCAGCTATGATGATACAGAGTGATTCTGGCAGCGCCCGGGCGTGCTTTGTCTCTAAAGATTCTCTGATCCCCTTTCTGAATGATCAGGGGCTCTATTTATAGGTGTAGAGGCTGATATTTCGCCTAAAATCTGGGGAGACCGCTTCTGGAACGTGAGGGGGCCCACATGCCCGGATTCTGGAAATCCGGGCCCACTTTGGGATCGATTCGAACTCGGGTTCGAATCGATCAAGAATGCGTCCAATTAAAGTGAAATTTGGTGTGGACATTCTTCAGTGTGTACGTAAGCTCCTGTGAAAATTTCATCGTATTTAGACTTGTTGATCCCGAGTTATGATCGAATCAAGATTGCATTTTCGGTCGATGCGTCCCGTTCGAATCGATTAGGGTCGAATCGATGGCTTGCGCGTGCGAATGGTGACGTGGCGCGAGCTTCTCGGGTTGATCCAACTTTTTTTCCGAGTTTATTGGGTTGAATCCATGGTTTTAGATGCTTCAAATCAGTGGATTCGAGGGAATGGATTCGAGGAGATGTTTGTTCGGATCGATCGAGGTATCCCATAGCTGATCGATACGAAGCTTCCTCAACATGGTGGATTCGAGGCAGGTCATAGGATGGAGTCGAAGTATGGTGGCTTCGTGGATTCGAAGTGCTTCGTTTTAAGGGTTTCGAACTACTATGGTCTCATCGATTCGAGATACTTTAGCTTTATGGATTCGAAGAGCATCTCCACCTATGGATTCGAAGGTCTTCATCCTGAAGGGTACGAAGTGAGGTAGTCCCATGGTTTCGAAGTATCTTGCTTTGAGGGATTCGAGGTAGAGTACGTTCGATGGATTCGAAGGAAGGCCATTGGGATGGATACGAAGTGGAGTGATCTCATGGATTCAAAGTAAGAGGAAGCCGATGGATTCGAACTCATGCTCTTCTGATGGATTCGAACTTAGGGTTATTTCCTCCAATTTGAATCGATCATAACTTGAGCGTATGAACTCGGATTGACTTGAAATTTGAGATGCTTACTTTTATGATCTTTCTTGTCATGCCCCATCAATTGTAGCTCAATCCGAACTCGGAAAAAATCTAGCGATGTCCATAGTGAAGCATAGTATGACCAATCATTGAGACGAACTGTCCTCTGTTTTCAATCGATCTTTTGGTATCACGGCTTTGCCAAAAAGCGGGATAACATTTGCCCCCAAAGTACGTCTTGTGGAACATGACGTGCTTTGAAAAGCTGCGATTTCTCTCTTAACAATCATTGCTCTTTTGTCGAAGGTTGTAACCTCGCTTTGATATGATTGATCGCTGCAGAATAGTGCCTGGCTGCTGGTTGTTGTATTCGTAACAAGATGAATACTCGATCCCTGTAAATGTTTAAAATCGAATAATAGTCTGACATATATGCACATATGTTAGCTTGACCCTCGTTAACATTGTGTATCCACAAGTCGTTGTCAGTTTTGTTTGCTATTGAATTTCGTATCGATTCTCTCCTGAACCGATTTGGAAATTTGAGTTGAGATAACGCTTGATGGTCGTTTTGAGAAGTCCCTTCGTATCGATCCTCTCCTGAACCGATATAGAAGGTTGATGGAATCGACTTTGTGCTGCGCGAATGTAACATTTCGAATCGATGGGTATGAGCATCGATGGGTACGAGACCAACATTCGTATTGATGAAGTATGCTTATGCTATGATGGGTACGAAATCGACATTCATATCGATGGCTTGGATGAGTACGAATCACCCATTCGTACCGATGAGAAAGGATGGATACGAAATTGTCGTTCATATCGATGGGAAATGACGGATACGAAATCATCGTTCGTATCGGTAGGTTGTGGATGGAGTTGTGAATTTGTTGATGTGAACAGGGGCTTCGAATTGATTTGTCCACTGTGCGCTTCGCATCGATGGCGCTCAATGTCCTATGTACAACGTCAGTTGTATACTTCGTATCGATGAAATGTGAGGGTAACTTCGCATCGATAAGGCCTTAGGCAAATGGATTCGAACGGAGCTTTCGAACCGATGGTGTTTTGACTGGTTGCGACCGGTCAAGTTTTACTGGGAGGCGAATCGTCTCGGTTCTTCTATTGCCTCATATAAATACTTCTCACTTGGCCATTTTTTTCACTTTTTACTTTTACTGTTTGTCTCTTACCCTCTGTGCCCTTGCATCGACTCGAAGCTTCCGAGAGCAGTTTGTCACGTCTTCGAATCGATCCAGTTCTTTGATTCCCCTAAGCTAAACATTAAAATCAGGTAATTTAATGGGTACTATCGTGTTTAGAACGATGAAACTCGAAGATTTTAATCCATCTTCCTTGCTTTCACGGTAGGTATTGATAACTTTAAGATCTGGGCAAACGGGAGCAAGTTTGAGGATGTATGTGTGGCCATGGATTCGAGGCCCTGTTTTGGAGAAGAAGGAGTTGTGGCGCCTTCGAATCGAAGGAATCATGCGACTTCGTATCGATACGAATATGGGAACAACGATCAATGCGAAGCTGGTGTCCTCGAATCGATACGGTATGGCGTGCCCTGGATCGATACGAAAGTCATCGTTTCGAACTGATCAATACGAATTGTATCGAGTCGAATGCGATCGATACGAAGTGTATCGATTCGAAATTTATCAATATGAAGCGTATCGATTCGAACATGGTTGATGATTTTTCTTCGGTTCGATACGAATTTGAACTGCAGTGACCGATTCCAAGTTGAAACTAAATGAACTTTAAAGAATTTTTTGCACATAAAAAATACTTGACTCCGACGAGCTTCTACGTTGCATGATTGAACTTGACCGTAGAACTGCATATTGGACCACCTTTCGAAGCTCGCCGATGGAACTGTAACTTAACAAAAATGTAACGAACTTCAACTTGGGTCGATTGTTTGCAAGTGGATGGCACGGTTGTGACTATCAACGATGACGGTCATTCCTGGTCTGATTTTCAGAGTTTTGTCGTTCATACATTATAGTTTATTCCATAGAATTTACTCAAGTGATGTACTGCACTGCACGACACATGCACTTTACACCGGGGAATGCATGGGCTTTTTAGCATCTAATGATGATTTCTCGTGAGTTAGCCGGTTATGGGAACTTCATGTTCTCAACCGCAAGAAACTCAAAGTTCAGTCCTTCCCGTGCTTGAAGTACCGGAGATTGAGATTGAAGTAATTGGTCCAGCTCCGGATGAGTTACCTGACGCATCCTTCATTAGTAACCCATCAGATTCTGTTCCGTCTAACATTTCGGAAGACGTGCTAGAAAGAATATGCTTAAGGCATGGTTTGTCGCTGGATGACGTGCTATTGCCGGGGCCAAATGATAGACCGCACAATCCACCGGAGGGATATACCGCATTCAATCGCCACGCGTGCGCAGCTGGGACACTCCCTCCCTTTAACCAGTATATAAGAGAATTATTGTCGTTTTTGAGGATCGCCCCCTCTCAACTGCACCTGAACGGATATGCGTCGCTCAATAGCTTGTTCATTGCATTTATGGAATATCTCCATCGACCGCCAATTCCGATCGAGATCAGATACTTGTTTGACTTCAAGAGTCGGGCCGATAGTCCAACTTTCACATTCTTGGAGGCTGCAAGAAATTGCCAGGTGTTCAGGGGGGCTTGGACTAGATTGAGCTACTTCAGGACGGAGTGGTTTTATGTCAGATGCCCCCCAGGGTTCGCTCGACGATGGCTATTTAGACGTAAGTATTGCTATCTTTTCGGGTAGTCGATGGAACCGATGTATTCGAAGTCGAACTCACATCTCTTTTCTTTTTTCAGCCGTAATTCAGCGACCTAAAGGTGATCGTTTCAAAGAAATAGTTCGGGTATTTCAAGAAATCCCAAGCGAAGAGAGGAATATTGAGTTTCTACTGACATATAGTAATCTCAGAATCCTTGGGTTGATTGAGCGAAGGCAAAGCATAATGCTGGACGGTGTCTTAAGAACCGTCTCGAAAGAATGAGTCAAATGAAGAAAACCTAAGGTTGTCATAATTGAGGAGGCCGGCTCGGAGAGAACTCATACAGATGACGAGCCATTGGGTGAATCTGCGGATGTGGCTCAAGATACCCAAGAACAAAGAAAAGGCAAGGCAGTCGTCGTTAAGCCACATAAAAAGGGAAGATGGAAATCGGTTGTCACGGCTCGATCCGCTCCCGGAGTTAGAATTTCATATATGTCTCCTTCAAGATCCGAAAATCTTTATGAAGGGCTCGCCGATATTCCAATTCCGGATGATGTGTCCTTGCAGCATGATGCCGATTTAGGAGAATTTTCAGAAGCTCTAGTTTTGACCGAGTCTCTGCTCACTAGTGCGGTTGACACATCTGGTTGGTCGGGGGGTTGCGCCCACATTCACACTTCACGGCACTACACGATTTCTAAGTGTAATACGTTCACTGTGAGAGATTACTAATTTCGCTTTATGTTTCGCAGGTACCATGTCTAGTAGAGGTTCAATGCTTAGCAGTCTCCATAAGAAACGCCGGTCTTCTTCGTATTACGAGCCCTATAGGAGGGAAGGAGACAGAGATTATGACTATGGGCGCTCCAGTCACGAGCGCTACAGAGAAAAAGATTATAGGCGGCGATCTCGGTCTCGCACGCCACCTCCTAGAGCTCACGCACCGCCTCTAGAAATTCCACGGCCCAAGCCGCCTTCCCAGCCATCGAGGTCTGATATTCACTGCAGAACGGAGATTGCGGCCTCCCAGTCAATAGAACAGACATTGACGAAGCCTTCGGGGGAAGGAGCGGTTAGGCTTGCTCAACTGAGGAAAGAATTTCCTGAAATTTGTTTTGGCGGGTTCGTTTTTCCCCCGCATCTGAAGAGGATACCGTCGACAGTTTCTCCTATAATGCATGATTATCTCTCGGACGTATTCTTCCAGTATCAAGAGTGGTCGAAGACCACTAAGAAAGCATCAAAAGTGGCCTTTGATCGAGCGGCCACGATCGAGAAGTTGGAGAAAGAACTTGGTCAAAAGGACAGAATCATTCAGGCGCTCGGCAGTGAGGCCGAATCTTCTTGAAAGTCGGAGATTGAGGCTCTTAGAAGAGCAGATGAGGTTCAGGCAGCGATGGATAGGATGAAGCGTGAACATTACGCTATGGTGGAAGACATAGGCCACCGAAATACCATCGTGACTGCTGAGCGGGATGCGGCCGTGAAAGAGCTAAATGAGCTCAAGGCCAAAGTTGCAGAGATTGTGAAGGAAAGAGACACCGATAACGTTTCTGCACAGGAAGCGTGTGACCAGGCGATGGAATTTCGGAAAGAGAGAGATGCGGCCTTGGAGAAGGTCCATGAGACAGAAGCCGAAGTCGATGAGAAAGTTCGTCAAGCAGAGACTAAGCTGGAGACAGAGATAGAATAACTTCTCGTCACTTATAATGCTAATGTGCTGAGGCACAGAAATCTGGCATGGCTTGATGATTATCCGACGCATTTGTTCAACGCCTGGAATTTACTAGTTGAAGAAGAGAAAGCATCACATCCAGGCGAAGTTTTTGATGAATTTGATTTGGAGAACCGCATATTGACTGATGAAGAGAAGAAGGTTCTCTACGATTTCACGGTCTCTCATGCTAGAGACAAGCTGGGTACCCAACACTTGGAAGTTGGTGAAGGGTCTGGCGTTGGGCATCCATCTACAAGTTCAGAGATGATCACTTCATCTGGAACGAAGCCTACACCAGCGACTGAGCAATAGTTAGTCCCAGGCTACGACCCTAAGCGACCACGCTTATCTCCCATCACGGAGCACTCTTCTGAAGCTGCTCGGTTAAGTACGAGTCAAGTTGAGGAAGGTACTCTGCACAAATCTACCATGTGTTTAAACTGAAGTGCTTGTATAGAAGCATGTTCTGGCACTTCTTTTCTTTCTTGCTCAGTGAATAAAGTAACATCGACGGTGCCTCCTGCAGTCTAAGAGCCACATCAAGAACAGGAGGCCATCATTACTGAAGCAATCGCCACGATGATAGCCGCGCCGACTGAGGTGAAACAAGGGGGTTCAATTACTTTCGATGAACAGATGATGAATGAGCTCTTGAGCCAGCACAGTGACCCCTTTGTTGACATGTCATTTGTTCTCGGCACGTTCCCACCTTCTTCTACTGCGTTGTCACAGTCCACCGCTACCTATCGTGAGGCTCGTGCTGCTCGTGAGACTGAGATACTTGCTCAAATCAAAGCAGAGATGGAAGCGGTAGCGCAAGGCGGTAATTCTGAGTGTGCTACGACGGCGGTTGATCCCATTCCTCTTGCGGTGAAATCTTCTGGGGACATGCTAGTTGGAACAAGCACGCCCGTTCCTCCCCCGGTGGTAGACCCGACTCCTCCGACCCCTCGAGAAGAGAATATTCCTTTAAGTTCAAGTTCGAAGGAGTATATCGATATCATGCCCTCGTCAGAGGAAGATCCGCCAAAAGGTATGGGGTTGAAGAGGAAGATTGCTAGCGGTTCCATTGGTCCTGCGCTGAAGAGGAAACCGAGGAAGAAGAAGTAGATGATTCCCTCTAGTGCATTTTTGTCAGCTAGGAAGTCATTTTTGTTTTCCTCTCATAGGC
Organism: Allium cepa; assembly: GCA_030765085.1. Lineage (NCBI taxonomy): Eukaryota > Viridiplantae > Streptophyta > Magnoliopsida > Asparagales > Amaryllidaceae > Allium > Allium cepa. The sequence continues at coordinate 1,014,900,791 of CM060943.1, read as the reverse complement.
TATGTATAGATGCAGGCTTGGCCCCCTGCTAGTAGGAATTTTTTGAAAGAACTTGTATATGAATCTTCACATATAGTTAGTTGAAATGAAATTCAATTTCTTTGTTTCAATTCTCATCTCTTTTGTGCTTAAGTATTTGCAGTGTTTAGCTTTTAGTCCGGTGTACTTGTGGTGTTTTTACCGTCAAATAGAGTTCGTTTTATTTGCTAAGTCTGAAAATCTTGGTCACATGTTGTTATCGATGAATAAGTTGAAGTTCAGGCATTGTATCACTTTGGTTAGTGATTAACACTTAGCTTTTTTTGCCCCCCAGTCTCGGGGAACAACATTTGCATCTTGGCAGTTGAACGCACTTATTGCAAATCTTAAGCACATGTCCACATTCTGGGGACTTAGGATAATTTGAGATCGACAATCTATTTCGCACTACGGGAATTTGAGAGTTATCGATGTCTGTAAAACGGTTCGCGCTCCGGGAACCTGGAATTGATGTTTATACTCCACTTCACGCTCTAGGAACTTGGAGTTAGTATTGATATTTCAGTCCACACTCCGAGAATTTTGACTTGGTATATGAGCTCCAATCCATACTTTGGGAACTTGGAGATAGCATACATGTTTGAGTTCGCACTCCGGGAATCTGTAATTTATGTTTATACCCTAATTCATGCTTCGAGAAGTTGGAGTTAGCCGATAGATAGTCAGTCACACCTGTTTGGGCTTTTTAGGAATTCGTTCACACTCTGGGAATGATGGATTTGATGTTTATACTCCGATTCGCACTCTGGGAATTTGGAGTCCGTTCGCGCTCTGAGAACGAGTTATTGAATGTTTATACTCCAATTCGCACTCTAGGAAGTTGGAGTCTGCTCGTGCTCTGGGAACGAGTTGTTGAATGTTTATACTCCAATTCGCACTTTGGGAAGTTGGAGTCCGTTCACGCTCTGGGAATGAGTTATTGAATGTTTATACTCCAATTCGCACTCTGGGAAGTTGGAGTCCGTTCGCACTGTGGGAACGAGTTATTGAATGTTTATACTCCAATTCGCACTCTGGGAAGTTGGAGTCCGTTCGCACTCTGGGAACGAGTTATTGAATGTTTATACTCCAATTCGCACTCTGGGAAGTTGGAGTCCGTTCGCGCTCTGGGAACAAGTTGTTGAATGTTTATACTCCAATTCGCACTCTGGGAAGTTGGAGTCCGTTCGCGCTCTGCGAACGAGTTATTGAATGTTTATACTCCAATTCGCACTCTGGGAAGTTGGAGTCCGTTCGCGCTCTGGGAACGAGTTATTGAATGTTTATACTCCAACTGGGAAGTTGGAGTCCGTTCGCGCTCTGGGAACGAGTTATCGAATGTTTATACTACAATTCGCACTCTGGGAAGTTGGAGTCCGTTCGTGCTCTGGGAACGAGTTGTTGAATGTTTATACTCCAATTCTCACTCTGGGAAGTTGGAGTCCGTTCACGCTCTGGGAACGAGTTATTAAATGTTTATACTCCAATTCGCACTCTGGGAAGTTGGAATCCGTTCGCGCTCTGGGAACGAGTTGTTGAATGTTTATAATCCAATTCGCACTATGGGAAGTTGGAGTCCGTTCACGCTCTGGGAACGAGTTATTGAATGTTTATACTCCAATTCACACTCTGGGAAGTTGAAGTTCGTTCGCGCTCTAGGAACGAGTTGTTGAATGTTTATACTCCAATTCGCACTCTGGGAAGTTGGAGTCCGTTCGTGCTCTGGGAACGAGTTATTGAATGTTTATACTCTAATTCGCACTCTGGGAATTTGGAGTTAGTTGTAGGACAATCATGTGTCGGTCTAGTTCAGCCTTTAATGTGATGGCTTGCCCCCGAGCTGGGGTTTCACTTAGTGAGTGGCCGGTCGTATCACAGTCACTCACTATTTGAATAAATTCCATTGTTTGATGGAATTTAGCTCTTCGTGTGTCGTGATTATTGAATGTTGCATTCGGTGAATCACAGCTCTAGCTTGAAGAGATAGTATTTTATTGCTGAAATAAGAAAATATGGCAAAGTCAGTGCCTTATTACAAGTCCAAACTTCAGAATGTAAAGAAAATTGTAAAGTATTCATAGATTGAATAGAGCCTGTCATGCGTAGCAATGGCGAAGGTTCTCGCTTCTCCAGGCTCTTGGAAAAATAGGACCGCCCAATGTCGACAGCAAGAACAGGTCATCCTCGAGTTTTTGCTCAATCACACATGGCCCTTCCCACGTTGGTTTCACGTGCGATGGTGTTGAGTGTACTCTTCCGTAGACGAAATCACCAATTTTGAAGGTTTGGAGTTGAACATTGACATCGTGCGACCGGGAAACTCGCTTTCGGAGTATGACAGTTCTTAAGTCGGCCTGGTCTCCCATAACAACACCAACTCCTTTGTTAGTGGGGAATTTTAAGGTTAGGCACCATGGGGCGACAACAACACTGAATTCAGCAAGGGCTGGTCGGCCTAAGAAAGCATTGTATGGTGAATCTATGTCCATCACCACGAATCGCAATGTCCGGACTCTGCAACACTGTCCAGTTCCCAACTCCATCGGTATTTGTAGTTCTCCAACGGGTATGGCCGCGCTCCCGTCGAAGCTGCGAATACTGGATCGACATGGTTTCAAGTCTTTGGCATTCAGATTCATTTGTTCATAGGCTCGCTTAAATATTATATTCACGGAACTTCCGCTGTCAACTAGAATCCTTTTCATCCACACAAGGACTACCTGATCTGATATGACTAGTGGATCGGTAGTCGGGACTATGATTCTGTCATCATTACTACACTGAAATACGATGTCGTTAGTCATTAATTTCTGTCGTTTGATCGGAGCTCTATCTTTCAAATTTCTACAGCATGCAGCATGAGCATATCTAGTAGGACTGGCATATGACTTCATCTCATCCCAGCTTCGCTTTGTTGGATGAGGGATACCTCCAACAGCATTTACTACTAACCTCCAACTGGTGGGGGTGGAGTCTTCCTGCATCAGATGATTGGATTCATTACTTTGATTTGATGGGCCCGCTTCTCCCGGCTGCGGCGTCTGAACAAACTGTTCCAGCTTCTTTTCTCTGATCAATTTTTCAACGAGATCTCGTAAGTGACGACACTCGTTCGCATTGTGCCCGTAGTTTTCATGGAACCTGCAAAACTTTCCCGTCTGGATTTGCTTCTCTGACGATGGTCTTGATGCGGGTTTTTGGTACTGAATTGTATTACAGGTTTATAAGTACAAGTCCTCTAGTGATGTATTCAGAGGAGTGTAACTGTCAAACATTGGATTCTTGCGCTGCGGGCCATTATTTTGATCTCGCTTTTTAATTTGATTCACGCTCTCTCCGCCGAGCTTGTTTGTTTTTAATGTTCAACTAAACTTTTCTGGAGCTCTCACCGGACTGTTTGATAGCAACATTGTTTTGGATCCCTTCCGTACTTGGTCCTGCATCAGTTTGCTTCATAGACGGTTTCACGTCTTCCCTTCTCAGGAATTGAGCCGCCTTGGCATGGAAACGGTCTAACGATGCAGGTGGTTTTCCAGCTAACCAGTTGCCAAAATCAGAATCGGGGTCGATCCCCTTAGTCAACGCCATAAGAATGGAGTTATCGTTTGGATTGCTGATCTCCGCACATGCATCATGGAATCTCTCTAAGTAGTGTCTGAGCGTTTCTCCAAGAGCTTGGGTGACGCTGGATAGAGTGTTGACATCCTTTGGCTTTGCGACGTGCATGCAGAATTGTTTAACGAATTTTGTGGCCAACTTGTCGAATGAAGAAATGGATCGAGGTGGCAGTCGAGTGAACCCCATGGTAGCGATACCCCCCAAGGATATGGGGAAACTACGACACTTCACTGCATCGTCAGCTCTGGCAGCGGTCATTGACCACTCATATTTCAGAATATGTTGGTTGGGGTCAGAGTTTCCCTCGTACATGGGCAGAGTTGGAATCTTGAATCGCCGTGGGGGTTCGGCAGTAAGAATATTTTCTGTAAAAGGGGTGTGACTTCGGGAAACTCCTCAATCGTCATTTGTGAATCCCTGGCTCTCACGGATCATTTGACGTATCATAGTTGAAAGATCCGGCATTTGCGCATTTTGTGTGGCTTGCGCCGTAGTATGATCACGTTCCATACTTTGGGGTTGAACCGGATGTCGACGACGGCCCAAGTCTTGCCTTCTTGGCTCATAGTCCTCTGGGACGTACGGTTCAGGAGTACGTCCGCTATGACGACGGTCCAGGTCCGAAACTGACCTTGGGCATCGACTCCTGGTTCAGCCGCAACGCTAGTGGTGCGGTATTCTACGGTGTGGTGAGGGACGGCACCTCCTCGGGAGGAGGGTGCGGTTTGGAAACTGGCTGATGGACCTACTCTCAGTTGTCCAACGGTCAGTGTTGGTTGATCTCCAGCAGCTGGCATGTGACTCCCATCTAGCCGGGGTCGTGGAGATCGATTATGATAATCAGAAGATGAAGAACTTTCACTGGAGGAGCGAGAAGCATGGTCTCTCTCGGATCTCTTTCGCTTCTGGCGATCCAGCTTGTTGATTAGCTCAGCGCGTAGCTATTCTGCTAGTTGTTGCTGACTCTGGGTTAGCTCTTGGAGTAGAAACTGTAACTCTTATCGGGTAACCGGACCTGATGGTTCCGAGTGTCCAGTAGCATCTTGATTAGATGGAGGTAGTGGAGCAGGATTCTGTCTATCCTGTCCTTCTTGATTGACAGCGTTTGAGGTGGTTCTTGTGCTAACCATCTTGAAAGTTGAATTCCTTTCCTAGACTTTGTGCAAATCTGAATAGAAGGGAAGGAAGTTGGAATTGATGATTTGGATCTCTCTTAGATTTATTCAATCCGGTATGGATGACAGATCCAAAGAGCAGGAGAAAATCTGAGTTCAATTCTCAGTGAAAGCACCAAAGTGTTTGCACCAAAATTGGGCAACACCCTTCGGATGTTTTGAAGAGATACTAAATGAAGAATGTAAATTCAAAGCAAGTATTATCTAACAAAAACTCCAATCAACAATAAAGTAAATGCGTAGACAAGCGATTTATAGTGGTTTGGCGTGTTGCCTACGTCCACTGTGAAGTTTTTTGCAGTTTTATTGATTCTCTTTCAATGATTACAAGTTGTTACAGCAATCAACGACAATTTACAACTGGAAATTCGAAATCAATGTCAGCTATGATGATATGGAGTGATTTTGGATCGATCGAGGTATCCCATAGCTGATCGATACGAAGCTTCCTCAACAGGGTGGATTCGAGGCAGGTCATGGGATGGAGTCGAAGTATGGTGGCTTCGTGGATTTGAATTGCTTCGTTTTAAGGGTTTCTAACTACTATGGCCTCATCGATTCGTGATACTTTAGCTTTATGGATTCGAAGAGCATCTCCACCTATGGATTCGAAGGTCTTCATCCTGAAGGGTACGAAGTGAGGTAGTCCCATGGTTTCGAAGTATCTTGCTTTGAGGGATTCGAGGTAGAGGACGTTCGATGGATTCAAAGGAAGGCCATTGGGATGGATACGAAGTGGAGTGATCCCATGGATTCAAAGTAAGAGGAATCCGATGGATTCGAACTCATGCTCTTCTGATGGATTCGAACTTAGAGTTATTTTCTCCAATTTGAATCGATCATAACTTGAGCGTATGAACTCGGATTGACTTGAAATTTGAGATGCTTACTTTTGTGATAGTTCTTGTCATGCCCCATCAATTGTAGCTCAATCCGGACTCGGACAAAATCCAGCGATGTCCATAGTGAAGCATAGTATGACCAATCTTTGAGACGAACTGTCCTCTGTTTTCAATCGATCTTTTGGTATCACGGCTTTGCCAAAAAGCGGGATAACACTTAAGATAAATCTTATTAACTAAAGTATAATAGTTTAAGTTTTAAATAAGATTTAATAATAGGTTCATATAATTTCTCTTATATTTATATATGAATAAATATGGTTTGTAAATATATATAAATATAAAACATAACACTTAAATTAATAAAAACATAAAGAAAAATAAATTTATAGGTTTGACATTTGCAGTTTTTGTATAACATGCAAAAACAAGTGGCAATGGTTTTCTTTTAAGTTGAAATATAAATAATAAAAGTGAGAATAGGCTGTTTACAAATCAAAGTTTTCTACATATCTATTTCTCAAACTCTTCTTTCTCTCATCTTCTAAAATTTAAACTAAAAAGAAAATCAAAACTATTTCAAGTTTCAAGTTTTCAACCTGATCAAAAGCAAGCAAATTCAATTCAACTCAACCTAAGTATTTCAAAGATCAATTCAAAATCAAGCGCAGTCCAGTTTTCAAAAGCTTTATCCTCTGTTTATCAATATACAAGTGAGTAAACATCACTTTCTATCAAACTTAATTCTGTTTTATATTGATGCATGTGATAAGGATTTAAAGTAATATTGTAGATATGTTTGCATGGATGAATTAAAGTATTTGCATGTATATATATAAAAACAAAATACTTATGCATGTTTGTATGTATGGATATTCAAACTGTTCATAAATTTCAAGCTCAAACAATCTTAAGAAATTCATATATCTTCATCTATACAATTTCAGGCTATGATCTCTAAGGGAAAGTGATTGTATGGATGTGGTATTATTTTTAAAAATAATTATAGGTGAATATATTAAGTAAATATTTCGAAAATAAGAAATTACAGCAAAAATTAAATTCAAGACAAAAATTTGATTGTTAAATTTCCATGGTTTGATTATATATTTGGATTCGTACTGAAAATTGATGAATTTAATAATAGTATCACGATTTTTAAGTTTGTGGTTGATGTGAATTTGCGAGATGAATGAAATCTGCATTTTCGTCGATTCTCGACGATCAGAGAGTGGTTGAGTGTCATGCTCATTGCAGAGGGTAGCTGGTTTGCTGGAGATCGTAGGAAAAATGGTCGGGGGTTTTATAGATTGCCGTGGTGGCGAGACGGTGATGAAGGAGGGTTTTAGCCATGATTTGATCGACATTGGTTTCCTGGTAGGATTGTTGTCGTCGATATATCAGACTTTGTCGGAGTAGGTGGAATAGGGGCATAGGTCTACGGCGAAGCTCTGGACAGGTTGTCGAGGATTTTGGTGAACGGAGGTGGCGATGCGAGGAGGTTTTGGGTGACCAGTCTCATTCCAGTGGGTTGCGTAAAGCTCGATTTTAATTTTGTTGAGGTATCGGGTTTCTGGGTACTTGAGGCGATCGGGAGGGTCGAAGTCGACTTGCTGGTGGAAATGTCGTTGGTCAGAGCGACGGTGTTTGGGTGTGCAGGTGCACATGTATCTATGTGTATGTGTTTTGCTGAAGGATTCAAGTCCAAGGAAGAAGAAGATAGACTCGGGTTTTTGTAGAGTTTTGCTCGGGTTGCTCACGAGTTTCATCGGAGGAGAGAAGCGGGTAGGTTAGATTGGGTTTGGCTCGGGAAATTTGTGGTTTTGGCCTGGGTTTCTTAATTTTAGAAATGATTAACCAAGTTTCCTAAGTAAAGTATTAACCAGGAAAAAATGAAATTATTAAACAAGTTTTAAAAAGAAAAGAAAGCATGAACAGGTTTTAAAAGCCTAAGTTAGTTAACAAGTTTCCAAGCAAAGTGTGATCAAGTTTCAAAAATATAAGTTAAAGTCAAATGTTTTTATATATAAATTGATTTGATTTGAAATAGTTATATATCAGGTTAATTAAAATGAATTCCTAAGTAAATAGTTAAAGGAAAATAAATGTTTTTTTAGCTTTTATTTAATCGAAGGATCTCAAGAGATTTTGTTTAAATAAATTTCAAGCATTAATTTAAATAAGATTTAAATGAGAATTAAGTAATTAATTAAGGTAAATGGTTATCTTTAATTAATTAAAGGTTTTAAGTAATTAAAGGATAATTAATTTATGTCAATAATTAATAGTAATAATAATAAATGATATGAAAATTAATTAATGATAATTAAACAGGATTTAAAAGTAATTAATTTATTTGTGTTAATTAAATTAATTAGAAATGGCAACGAATGAATCTTGCTTATGAATGATAAACCATAATTGAAAGCCTTGGATTTGTTTGATATCTATGGTATGTAATTTGTGATGTTCTGTGATATGAAATGCTTTGGTTGAACTGTGATAAATATGGAATGATTATCTGTGATGAATTGCTGTTATTCTGAACTTAATTAAATTGTTTACTTAAACAACTTGGCTTAAAGAATGACATTGGATTCGAAGAGATCGGGTCGAATATCAACAATATCCGAAAACACTTCGATTAGTATTCTACAAATTCTTTATAGATTTGATTATAGAATCAAATAGGCTGGACCGAAATAAATTAAGTAACATGGCCACTTAAACTAATTAACTGTATTTAGATATTGTTTTGTGAAATAAGTATTGGCTTTAGCAAGATAAGAACTCGTAGTGAGGTACGAGTTCCCTGCTTTACAAATAAGTTTTATAACTTAGTATTTCAAGTTATATGGGTGTACTCACGCTGGTTTCCAGCCTGACTCAGGTATTACTTTGTTGTAATACTCGTGTCAGACCGAGTATTACAGATTTTCATATGAGAACGTTCTAGAGCCCAGGAGGCGAGCTGGATGGCAGGCATGTATGGAGTATATTCCCCCGTGTAATCGAGCCGTATTGATTGTAGTCAGGGACAAGTTGTTACAACTGTCCAATTTATTTGTGAATGATTGTACTGTGATATTTTGTATGTAAATTGTCATTTACAACATTCATTATATAAATGCTATTATTTGATATTATATTTTAATCCACTGCGATTGTGAGGTTCTGTGTTGTTGTTTTCTGGTTCTTTTTCTACCTCTTTTCTTCTTTACTCGAACAATCTGGGATTTCCGGCATTCGATTGCTCGGCACTTCTACAGTGAACGTATTAGTGTCGCATTTTTGAGGTCGAAAATTTTGGGTCGTTAAATTTGGTATCAAAGCATAAGGTTAAGCGAAAACCTTGGCTCTGGTGGGTTACTCATTAGAGATAGGGACAATCGTGCCCTAGAATGAGTTGAGTGTAATATATATGAGAGCGTACTTGTTATTTTCTTATTTAAAGATTTTAAAATGGTTTTAAAAATGAATGATTCTTATATAAGCTTATATTTTGATATATAAAGGAATAATTTTTCTAATTTTTATATAAATTAAGGAAATTGGTTGTTGGTTGTTGAAATTGAATAGGATAATAAGAATATAAGTTGGAATACTACTAATTAAGTCTAATATAGGTTAGGAAGTCCCACTAAATCCAGTCTTAGAGGGAAATGGCTAAGAGTGAAGAATGGAAGGCTAGACGCAGAGAGCGAAGAGCAGCTGCACGTAAGGATCGAGAAGAAGCAATTCAGGAGTATGATAAGCAGGTTAAGGAAAGGGCTGGACCAGGGCCTTATGATAATGTCATCTACTACAGACGTTATAATAAGGGTCATTATGCAGCCGAGTGCAGTAAACCAAGAAAGGAATTGAAGGGTACATTCCAACGGTTTCGCTCTATGTTCTTATGCTTTAAGTGTCATAAGAAAGAACATTTCCTTAACCATTGCCCCGAAGTGAGGAAGGTGAAGCGTAAACCCGTGGAACCAGTCTATGAGTCGACTATTTGCTATCATTGTAAGATGTCGGGACACATCGCCAGGAATTATCCCAAGAGGAGGAAGAAGAGTGAGATTATGGAACGTCCTGCAGGAGGCATAAGTGTTATCCAGATGGATGGAAAGGTAGAAACCTTTTGTGGTAAATGTTATAGGTGGGACATCCTGTTGAAAAGTGCGTGTTCGGGCTTTGCCCATTGGAAGGGTGTCCCTGGAGAGGATTCTTGTAAGAATACTAAGGCTCTAATCTTTCTTTCATCTTCTAAAATTTAAACTAAAAAGAAAAGAAAAACTATTTCAAGTTTCAAGGATTCAAGTTTTCAACCTGATCAAAAGCAAGCAAATTCATTTTCAACTCAACATAAGTATTTCAAAGATCAGTTCAAAATCAAGTGATGTCCAGTTTTCAAAAGCTTTATCCTTTGTTTATCAATATACAGGTGAGCAAACATCACTTTCTATCAAACTTATTCTGTTTTATATTGATGCATGTGATAAGGATTTAAAGTAATGTTGTAGATATGTTTACATGGATGAATTAAAGTATTTGCATGTATATATAATAAAAAAATGAAATACCTATGCATGTGTGATGTATGGATATTCAATCTCTGTTCATAAATTACAGGCTCAAACAATCTTAAGAAATTCATATCTCTTCGTCTATACGATTTCAGGCTATGATCTCTAAAGGAAAAGTGATTGTATGGATGTAGTATTATTTATAAAAATAATTTCGGGTGAATATATTAAGTAAATATTTTGAAAAAAAGAAATTACAGTAAAAATAGATTCAAGACAGAAATTTGAGATTATATATCTAGATTCGTACTAAAAAATGAAGAATTTTAATAATAGTATCATGATTTTTAAGTTTGTGGTTGATGTGAATTTGTGAGATGAACGAAATCTGCATTTTTTTGATTCTCAATGACCAGAGAGTGGTTAGGTTTTGTGCTCGTTGCTGTGGGTAGCTGGGTTGCTGGAGCTCATAGGAAAAATGGTCGGGGTTTTATAGATCGCCGTGGTGGCGAGACGGCGATGAAGTAGGGTTTTAGCCCTGGTTTGGTCGATATTGGTTTCGGGGTAGGATTTTTGTCGTCGATGTATCGGACTTTATTGAAGTAGGTGGAATAGGAGCATAGGTCTACGGTGAAGTTCTGGACAGGGTGTCGAGGTTCTGGTGACCAGAGGTTGCGATGCGAGGAGGTTTTGGGTGACCAGTCTCGTTCCAGTGGGTTGCATGAAGCTCGATTTTTATTTTTTTGAGGTATCGTGATTCTGGGTACTGGAGGCAATCAGGAAGGTCGATGTCGACTTACTGGTGTAAGTGTCGTTGGTCAGAGTGACGGCTTTTGGGTGTGCAGGTGCACACGTATCTGTGTGTTTGTGTTTTGTTGAAGGATTCGAGTCCAAGGAAGAAGAAGATATACTACGGTTTTGACTCGGGTTTGTGTAGAGTCTTGCTCGGGTTGTTCACGAGTTTCATCGGAGGAGAGAAGCGGGTAGGTTAGATCCGGTTTGGCTCGGGAAATTTGTGGTTTTGGCCTGGGTTTCTTAATTTTAGAAATGATTAACCAAGTTTCCTAAGTAAAGTATTAACCAGGTTTAAAAAAATTATTAAACAAGTTTTAAAAATAAAAGAAAAACATGAACTAGTTTTAAAAGCCTAAGTTAGGTAACAAGTTTCAAGCTAAATATTAATTGAGTTTCCAAGCAAAGTGTGATCAAGTTTCAAAAATATAAATTAAAGTCAAATGTTTTTAAATTTAAATTGATTTGATTTGAAATAATTATATATCAGTTTAATTAAAATGAATTCCTAAGTAAATGGTTAAAGGAAAATAAATGTTTTTTTGGCTTTTAATTAATAGAAGGATCTCAAGAGATTTTGTTTAAATAAATTTCAAGCATTTAAATTAAATAAGATTGAAATGAGAATTAATTAATTAATTAAGATAAATGGTTATCTTTAATTAATTTAAGGTTTTACGTAATTAAAGGATAATTAATTGATGTCAATAATTAATTGTAATAATAATAAATGATTTGAAATTAATTAATGATTACTAAGCAGGATTTAAAATTAACTAATTTATTTGTTAATTAAATTAATTAGAAACGGTGATGAATAAATCTTGCTGATGAATGATAAACCATAATTTAATGCCCTGGATTTGTTTGATATCTCTAGTATGTAATTTGTGATGTTCTGTGATATGAAATGCTTTGGTTAAGCCGTGATAAATGTGCGATGACTATCTGTGATGAATTGTTGTTATTCTGAATTTAATTAAATTATTTACTTAAACAACTAGGCTTAAAGAATGACACTGGATTCGAAGAGACCTGGGTCGGATACCAGCAATATCCGAAACCACTTCGATTAGTAATCTACAAATTCTTTATAGATTTGATTATAGAATCAAATAGGCTGAACCAAAATAAATTAAGTAACATGGCCACTTAAACTAAGTAACGGTATTTAGATATTGTTTTGTGAAATAAGTATTGGCTTTAGCAAGATAAGAACTCGTAGTGAGGTACGAGTTACCCTGCTTTACAAATAAATTTTATAACTCAGTATTTCAAATTATATGGGTTTACTCACGCTTTTTTCAGCCTAACTCGGGTATTACTTTGTTGTAATACTCGGGTCAGACCGAGTATTACAGATTTTCAGGTGAGTACGTTCTGGAGCTCAGGAGGCGAGCTGGATGGCAGACACGTATGGAGTATATTTCGTTGTGTAATCGAGTCGTATTGATTATAGTCAGGGACAAGTTGTTACAACTGTCTAGTTTATTTGTGAATGATTGTACTCCGATATTTTGTATGTAAATTGTCATTTATAGCATTCATTGTATAAATGCTTTTATTTGATATTATATTTTAATCCACTGCGAAAGTGAGATTCTATGCTGTTGTTTTCTGTTTCTTTTTCTACCTCTTTTCTTCTTTACCCTAACAATCTGGGATTTTCGACGTTCGATTGCTCGGCACTTCTACAGCGAACGTATTAGTGTCGAATTTTTGAGGTTGAAAATTTCGGGTCATTACATAAATCAATTTACGAAAATTAATCATATTTCGATTATAACTTCAAAATCCCAACTTTAATTATTTAAACAATTTCAAATTAAAACCATAACATTTAGAGCTAAAGTTCGAAAATAATTCGATTTCAATAATTTCGATTTTTATATCTTTTAAATCAATCATTTAAATAATTTCAAATAAAAAAATTAAAATCATTTAATTTAACCAATCCGGTGCCCGTATTTAATTTTCTATCCTATGGCTTCAATTTAATTTCAGGGATGGATATATATCATTTCAATCCAAAACAAAGTTTCATAGGTAATATCATTCAAAACTATTTCTTAATTCATTCGAAATAATTCAATTTACAGTTTATGTACTATAAACAATATACATGGTGATAATAGGATATACAAGAAAAAATAAACATCCAAATCATCCAAAATATCAACCAATAGTATTCATCGCAACCAATCATCCAAACAGCCAATATAATTCACAACAATTTCATAGTTATTATTATCGGGTATTTTACTGGCAATTAAATTCCAATTTCAGATTTAACTATCAATTTTAATATCCATAGTTTCAACGATAAATTATCAAATAACGACCAATAAATTTATATTCCTTCATAATTTCAAATTTAACCAGCATACAAATATTCTAGTACGTGTAAGCGCTATGAAACACTCGCCTTGAGTTTTCAATTTTTAAATCAAATCGAACAACGTTCGATTTAACCTAAAATTTTAACTAGCCTCTAATCAACTCTAAATCAGTTCCAGAGCATAGTGCACGTCGCCACGATCCCGTCGCCGCTTTCTTCGTCCAATTCTGATAAAGTATGAAGAAGTTATACATTTTATAGGATTCAATACAATTTATATAAATAATTTTTTATGCCAAATTAAATCATGCCACAGATCAAGCTACCAGGAAAATCAGAGCTGCACAGTTCCTTCTTAACGATCGCGAGTTACAAGTCAAGGTCGCACACAAAAAACCCATCAACGCGTTCATCTCTTCGATGTCGTACCCTCCACTGTCCACCGGAAGTTGACCAGGGGACACCACGTTATGCGCCAACCCCAGATCCACCTACACCTCTACTCTGGTCAAGCTTGGTCACGTATCTTTCTTGAAAAATGCGAACAAACGTTGCACCTTCATGAGCCTATTCTGGCGAATTCAAGCCACCATCAACGATCTCCACAGTTCACCTCGTAGAGCTCTACGAGCTCTACAACTTTCGTGTATAAAGTTTTCACCAATTGTTGAAGGATAGAGAGTAAATGAGAGAAAAGGAGGACTATTTTTTCGGCCATTCACAAAAGAAATGGCGGCGACAATAGAGAATTAGGGTTAGGGTTTGCTGTGCTCTCTTATATATGGGTGAATATGAAATTTTTTATTATCGTTTTCAACTTTTTCCTGACGAACTCGGAACGAAGCGTACTGCTTGACGTTTATAATATTTTGCCCCTATTCTAAGCATAATGGAACATGTTTCGAGGCCTTATTTGATCGTATGTGGAAGATAGCTTTTTGAATCGAATTAAAATATTAAATTTTCGATATTAAATTCAACGCGTTTCTAACCCGTACGACCACATGAAAACTCCAAACTTTAGAAAATTTGAAATCCGATAATAACACACTATTACGGATCAAATGGAACTCGTTTCGCTGAAATCCGAGTATATGCCTCGTATCGCTACTTTTAACATCTTGGTTATAGCATCTCGGTTATAATATGAAATTTTCAATTTCTAATTATTCACTTTTAAATTCAATTTTAAATGTTAACAATCATCATTGTTGTTTAAATAAAATTTTCATCAACTTTCGATATCATTTCAATCATACTAAATTCAGAATTCAATTATTCAATTAATTTCCAATATTAAATTTCAAGCAGTTTAATTTTCTAATAAATTTCAGTATCAAATTTTAAATGAATTTTACTTATCAATCAACTACTTTATTTACATCTAATGAATTCAACATTTATTATTTAACTCAACTATTGATTGTAATACATTCAATACATAGCATTACCTTTTAATACTTGTTATTACTTAAGTCTTTGAAATTAGTTTTTTTTTAAAAAGTTATTCAAGTCCATATCCAATAACTTACATTCAACAGTATTAGATTTTTAATCTTTAACCATTTTTTGTTTAACAATTACATTAAATTTAATAATTTAAAATATCTAAAAATGCGGATCGTTACTGTGACGACCCAGAATTTTTAACAATCTAAATTGGAATAATTAATTGGTTTTAAATATTTAAAAGGTAATTTTAACTTGAATTTCAAATATAAATATTTACTTGATAATTAAATTATTGAATTATATAATTTGAAATAGGGTAAAATATTGAATATGAAATCTCTAAGCCTATTTAAAATAATTTGAAGGCTTATAAAATTTATAATGATGATACTGAAGATAATGCGAAGGTTGAAAAATATAAAGGTGATTTGTTCAGTTTTAATAATATACCGTTTAAACTGATATTCAAAAATAGCCTTTCGAGACACGGTCTCGGAATTCGACGAAACCAGTTCCATTGGATCCGAAATAGTAGGTTATTATCGGATTTCAATTTTTGTAGCAATCGGAGTTGTCATTTGACCCTGGCAGCTCAAAATGCTTCAAATTATTTTAATCGATTTAATTTAAAAATTGATTGTTTATGTTCGTAATACGCGCATACAATCAAATTAGCTTCCGAAACATGTTTCATTGTGTTTGGAATGCGGGTAGAACCTTATTAACGCTTGTCAGCATGTCGGATTCGGGGTTCGGGATTTCGCGTTACTCGGTGTAAGATACATTCAATATTCTATTTTATTTTATTCACGCGTATTCAGGAAGTTTCTCCAACCCTATACCTTATCCCCGATCTCTCTCTAACCCTCAAACAGAAACGAAATTCATGAAAAAAAAATAACAATGGTCGGCCCGCTCTCTCTCTCTCGTTCCTCTCGTCCTCTTGCATGCTAGATCGATTGCTCATAGGGGAAGCATCGCGACGTCAACTCAGATAAGGAAGAAGAGTTGCCGTGGATTTTTTTTGAAGCCGCGTTCGAGGAGGCACAAATCGAGTTCGACTCGAGTACGGTGGGATCTAGGGCAGCGCGTCGATGAAGGCTCGAGTTTGAGATTGTCGAATCGAAGCACGACTTGGTGGGTCTGATTAGAGCTTGGGGCGATGGTGCGACTCGTTCACGAGGAATGGAAGGCCGTGACGTCGTAGTGGGGGAAGGAAGCGGGGTGGTGATGCTGTGATGTTGCCGTTGCCTGGAAGCTGTAGGCTAGGTTATGCCTAAATCGTCCAGATCAGAGAGGTAATTGATTGCAGTTTCTGTTATATTTTTATATACTTATACAAGAGGCAGAAGGAATAATTGCAGTAAAAGTATAAAATGATTTTGTAACTTATATCTACATATACATATAAATATATAAGATTTTGGGAAAAAATAAAAGAAAATTTATATAAAGGTAGGATTCTTAAAACCTATATGAACTATTTTTTTATGTAGTTTGGAAAGGGGAATATATATATATATATATATATAATAGTAATACCATTTACTTGTTTATTTCAAATAAATTATTAAGGTGATTAATTGTTAAATCATTAGTTAAGTAATTCATTTAATGAGATTTAAAGTTCGATTACCTCGAATATTAATAAATCGTATAACTGTTTTTACAAGGTTTAAATCTGAAGGAAACAAATCGAGGTCGAATTTGGATTGCAAAATCAAAGGTGAGTAATCTCACGCTCTGGATTTTATTTAAATTTAAATGGTTAAATTTAAATAATTGGATGAACGATTGAATTGTTTGGATGTATACTGATGATTTAGTGATTTTAGATTTGGTTGTTTCTCGAGTTAATTGTGGTTTGACTCGAGGTATTTGGATTTTAAATGGTGATGAACTTAAATCATAAATAAGAAAATGATTCTGTTTAAAATCAAATAGAGTTTAATGATCGATGATTCATTAAATAGGTAGGATAATTTAAATGGAAAATCAATTAATTAAATTAATTAATGATTTGGATTAATTAATTTAGTCATTAAGGGTTTTAAATTAATTAATTAAGTTTACGCTAATTAATTAAGTGTAAGTAATTCAGAATAATCATTTGATGGTTTGAAAAATAAATACTCAATGTAATTAATAAAATATAATTACTTTTTTGCGAGGAATCAAGAGATTAAGTAAGATATTTAATTACGGAGTAATTGATTTATTTAATAAAGTAAATAAATGGATAGATAATTTCAGGTTGAGATAAATCAAGAATGATTAATATTTTGGTTTAATTAATGTAATTAATATAAATTAGGATAAATTAAATATAATTGGAAATCATTAATTTATATAATCAATGACGTAATTAAAGATTGATTTATTTAATGAATTGATCAATAAAAAGTGACTTATGAGAAACTAATTAATATAAGCAATCAAAGATTAAGGTAATTAAATATAGTTAATTAATTTATAAAGTAATTAAAGATTACGTATTGATTCGGGTTAAGAATAATTAATATTGTGAAGTTAATTAAAGATAATTATTTGAGTGTAATTGAAGGATAATTAATCCACGTTGATTAATTAAGATGAATAAGGAAGGATTGATTATTTAATCGAGTTGGAATTAATTAATGAACGAATCTAAGTGATTGAAGTTAGAAATTCAATTAGAATCAATTGAATTAATTTGGAAGTGATCAGTTTGCTTATGAATGATTGAATGGTATGGGATGTTTTGAAATAGTTGATATCTTTAATAAGAAATGTTGTGTTTTCATTTGAATAAATTGGGTTAGAATGACATGAGACTCGAAGAGGCCGGGATCGGATATTGGGAAATACCTGAAACCACTTCGAATTCTTATAAATTGATATGTGGGATTAATAGGTTGGAATGGAACGATTTAAATGAATCGGACTATTTGATCTAAATTTTGGTCCTTAGAAACTTATGTGTGAAATAAGTCATGTCTATAGCATATTGCGAACTTGTAAAATTGGTTTGAGTTATCCGGGTTCTATATAAGTTGTATGTGTGTATTCCATATTAAGATGGGTTTACTCACGCTGGTTTCCAGCCTGACCCGGGTGTTACTTTGGTGTAATGCTCGGGTTAGACCGAGTATTACAGATTTTCAGGTAGTTACGTTCTGGAGCTCAGGAGGCGAGCTGGATGGCAAGAGCCTATAGAGTACTTCCGCTGTATTTATATATTCGTTCATCTGAGACATGATACTTGTATTTATTCAGTGACTGTATATGTGTGAAACTCTGGTGTATATTAAATGTAATCAACAGATATAGTATTCTTTTGTAGACACTTATTATTTATTATTTATTATTATATTTTATCCGCTGCGTATGTGAGTTGTTGATGTTTCTGTTCTTCTTCTTCTATCTCTTCTTCTATTTCATAATTATCTGGAATTTTCGACTTCGAAAATTACGGGTCGTTACATTTGGTATCAGAGCTGAAAGGTTAAGCGAGAACCTTGGCTCTGGTGCGGATTACTCATTAAATAGAGTCCGTAGAACTCTAGAATGAGTTGAGTATATATATATGTGTATATATATATATATATATATATATATGAGAGCGTACTTGTTATTTTCTTATATAAGGGTTTTAAATGATTTTATATAAAAGTATATTTTGTGATATATAAAGCAATATTTCCTCCTAATAAATATTAAGGCGATTGGTTGTTAAATCAGGGAAATTAAATTAGGAAGTAATATAATACAACCAAATTTAAATCTTGAATTGGAATTAAATTAGGTGATAACAGAAATGCAACCAAATTAAAGTTAAATTAGTTAAAAATGAAATTCCAGAATTAGAACTCAAAAATTAAATTATTTAAAAACTTCGAATGAACAAAGTTAAATTCATTTAAAATGTTAAACCAACTTTGAGAATTTAACTCGAATTTATATAATTCAAGATGTTTTAAAATTGGGACTGAAATTGAATTAGTTCAAATTGAATCTGATTTGAATTAATTAGATTTATGATTGAAGATGTAAAAGTTTAAAATTTTCAATGGAAAATTGGATTAAATTGAAACGATTTGATATTGAAGTGGGTTCAATTGATATTAGTCTGAATTGATCGGAATAGTTTGGAATTGTAATTAAAGTTGAATTGGTTTAAAATCAAATGGAATTTGATTGAAGTTGGAAAGAAATTGAGAATTAATTCAACTTGAAGCGGGAATGAATCAGTCCAATGGAAATTGAGTTATTTAAATTGGAATTGAGTCAATTTAAATGGAAATGGAAATTTAAATTGAATGGGTAGGGAAGTGAATAGTTTTGACTCCGGACTATTTTCAATATAAATTGTTTTAATATAAACTGTTTTTAATCTATTTTCCTATGAATTTACTATATATAACCTTTCTTTTAAACCCAAACTAGTTTATACTTATTCAACAATTATTTTTGGAGCTATTTAACAATTTTTCAACTGTTTTATAAACTAATTGCTATTTTTTTTCCAACTATTTTACAAATTAATTCCTATTTCACAATTATTTTGCAATTATTTAAAATTTATGAAACTATTTAACTATTTTCTCACTATTTTACAATTAGTTAACTATTTTACAACTATATTTCAAACTCATAATTATTTTTCAACTACTTTCTATATTAAATTTTTCAAGCTATTTTCTAAATATAAACTGGTCAGAGTTTAAACTGTTATTGATTTAAATACCCAATTGAGATAAGAATTGAAATGATAATCCAAATGGGGATTAAGGAAAATATGAATAAGTGAATGAAAGTTTAAGTGAATATGAATGGAAAGGAAATTGATTTGGCTAATAATCAATGAAGTTAAATACGTAAGATGTACGTATATTGTTCTATTCGAATAGTGATTTGATCCAGATTCGAGCACAGAATTTCGAGATAGTTTATCGATCCGAGTGGGATTTTTCACTCGATTTTCGACGGCAAACCTGGATATGGATTGTTGATTGGTTCTGAATGTTGTTTATCATAGTTATAGCTATGCAAGGAGAGTGACGGTTTCTGATCATGAAACCAGATCTGAGTCTGCACTAGGAAGTCGGGTGGACGATACTAGTTCGGAAGTGAAATTATGTTATCGAGCGAGCGATCAGATTGGTATAGCGTACGGATGATAGATGTACATCGTACGGTTTTGAATGAAATTGATATTGGAAAGAGTAATCAAATTTGAATATTTTATTTTGAATAAAAAAAGTTATAGAACTTTGTTATATAAAATAAATCTTCCCTTGTTAAATTTATTGTTGGAATAAAAAGGATTTTTGAAGGTGTTTGAAGTATACAAGGGAATTTTATATAAGTTTGAATGATCCAAATTTTTAAAAAATTATATATAGCTATATATATAAAGGATCTTATGAGGATTTTGGAAAAGGTTTTGGGAACCTTTGGATTTGGAAAGGCTTTTGATTTTTGGGTAAAATCAATATTGGTATTTGGAAAGCCTAGTTTGAGAATTATCGATTTTGGGATAATCGATTTTGTGTAAAGGAGCTTTGTATGAGATCATACTAGGTGTATGATTTGAAAGATACTATATGTGTATAGTATAAAGTGTTTTGATGATGGCTCTGGGGAAAAAGGCACTCCCTTGAAATGAACTTCTCAGGAGTACCACCGAGTGGTGCTGCCTTGAGCCCCAAAGGGGGTTCTAAAGTTGATCCTGTGAGGAGTCCAGACAAACTAGTTCCTGAGGATTATTGGGTAGCGAAAGTCGATGGCGCTGATGCCTACAGGGGCATTTGGGTTATGTTGTGACGACAGTGTAACTCGATGTCACTGCGATCTACTGTGCGGACCATAGCAAAAATCGTGTGGAGGATGTGTGCCAACAGTCTACACTTTATTTTGCCGGGAAGGCAAAGCAACATCGGTAGACTGCGATCTATGGTCAAGTGGAGTAGAGAAGTTTCATTTTTGGCAGCGAAATTCGAGGGCGCTGATGCCTACAGTTATATGGGTTTTTGCTGTGATAGCTACATAACCCCAGTTGTAGCTGCGATTTGTCGTGGGTTCCATGGTGAATGGAGAGGCGTGGAGGCCTACAGTTATCTACGGATTTTGTCGGGATGGTAACGTAACCATCGGGTTAACTATGACCATGGATGGGAGTGATGATTTCTAGAGCATCCTCACCAAAGATATTCCCTCTATTTTCAAAAACTGTTTCCATATTTTCAATAAAATTATTTTTCAAATATTTTCACTGGGTGTTGAAAACGGGTTTACCAAGAACTTATAGATTTTCAGTCCTACGCCCGATCAACGTATGACTGAATTTCTATGAGTACAAGGATGGACCATTTGAGACATCGAGTTATAAAATGTATTTTTATAAAGAGCTATTTTATTAGTATGATGTGAATTTAAAAGCATTTCTAATTTTTTTTAAATAAAAGTGTTGGAATTTTAGGAAAATAAAAAGGAAATCCAAACTAGAATTTTAATGAAGTAATCTTTGTAATAAAATCTAGTATTGATATAAAAGTTGGAGGTAAGCTAATTAGCAAAATAATTATTTGATAGATTATGTTAATAAAATTTAACTCGGTTAAATAAAAGGGGTTGTAAGTTAATAATGGAGTTTGGAAATGAATTCGAATTGTAAATAGAATTCGACTTGGATGTGATAATGAATTAAATAAGAAGAGATGTTGTAAAATAAAAATAAAATAGAGTTGGATTGAAAAATGTGATGGTTTGAATTACAAATGAAATTCAAGGGTGATTTGAATAATATTTAATGAAATTTGCAAGTAAATTGGATATAAGAGAAGTGATGTCATATGAAATGGAAGTGATTATAATAGAAATGGTTTGAGTTGCAAAACAAAACCCAAGTGAATAGAAATAAATTGAGAATGGCCTTGTATTAATAAAAAAAATTTGAAAATGATTTAAGTAAGTAAATTAAAAATTTTAAATGGGTTAATTGAGTTAAATAATAAAGGGATGAAGTCTGATTGAATAAAAACAAAATCAAAGTTGTGATTGAAATTGGATTATCAGACTGAACTTAAGTTCGGTGGCATATTAATTTGAAGTATAAATGAGTTAAGTATGTGCCTGGATATTATTTGGATAAATTGAGAAGGTGAATTAAAATTTAAATTTTAAAAAAATGGATAGGCTAACTAAATTTAATGGAATTTGATTAAATGAGAATCAAATAGAAGTAAACTTAAGATTGATGTTGGAATAAATTAAAGTAAATTAACTTAAGTTTAAAAATTTATGGAAGCTTGGCTTCGAGTAAGGGTGAAAGCCCATTAATAAAAGCTTGGATTGAATTAATTTGGGAATGGCTAGAAGTATACAAGAATGGAATGTGTTGAGCCAAATGAATGGTTGGTGAATAAATTAGAAATGAAATGGGAGTGGTTACAGTATGAGTTGAAATTAATTTTGAAGTAGTTATAGACTAAAACTAAATACTCTATTAAGCGAATATTGTCAAATTGGCATAGAATGAATCGTCGTATGACGTATACAAAAATAATTAAATTTCTATGGGTTGATAGAGATTAAATGAATTGATTTTAGAATCAATTAAATTGAATATGAGCTTGTTTGGATTAAAAATAAATTGAATGTAAGAAATCGTGTTGAAAACCATTAAAATTTAATGAAACGGTATTTGAATTGGTTGAAAGCAATTGAATAAGCTTTAAAATCATATAAATCGCTTGTGGAAAGCGTTTGGAGCTTGTTGCTTATGTAATGCTTGTGTTTAGCTTTTGAAAGTAAGTCAAATGTTAACAGATTTTCGTTATATGACACTTACATATTTAAATCGAGTAAGTACAGGTACCTGAAGGCCGTTTGGCTGGATTTGGTTGCGCTTTTTGCTAAAATAAACAAGCTGCTTGCTGAAAATGCTAAATAAAGGTACGCCTACGCAATAAAAATAGGAAATATGAACTATTTTTTTTTCCGACCATGTGGGTCGATGTATATATATTTATATCTCTTGTCAAATTGCAAAAGCTCCTCCGTACAAAGGAGACTCTGCCAAAATGTTCTAAAATTTTTGAGAAAATTTTGTTAACGAAAAAACGATTTCAAATTGGAAATTAAAATAAATTAGTAGATGAAACTAATAAGAATCAGTTGTAAATGGAAGAAATTTTAATATCCAGAATTGAATATCAATTGAATTCATATGAAAACGGGGAAAACTAATTTGAATAGAAGTAGATATGAAACTTCTGTAAGGAAGTGCATAAAATGATTTTAAAAGTCGAGATTGAATATTATTACTAAGCAGGATATGCAAGTATTATAAGGGAAAAGGAAAATTGAGTGTGATTCCAAAAGATGAATTTGAATTGCCCGACAAAAAGGTATGTATTTAAATTTCTGTATGAAATTGGATTGGGTTTTGGATCTAGCCACTTGGCTTTTGTTTCTTTTGAGAATTTGGGAGCCCGTAGAGGCCTTTTGTAGTTGTACCGAGCTAGCCGCGCAAAGGAGATGCTGGCAAAATTTCTCGAAAATTTAGAGAGTTAGAAAATTTTTGAGAAAATTTTGATAATTCAAAATTTGGTTTTAAATTGAAATTTGAATAAGTGGGGTAAATAGTATTGTTTGAAACTATAGAAGGTTTTAGGAAGTTGGTTAAGGTGATAGTGGATCTTTAATAAATATAGTTGGTAGGATGTAGAATTGTGAGTTTTCGGAGAAGGCAAACGAGTTTTGAACCATCCTTCCTAACTAGTAATTTCGGGGACGAAATTCTTTTAAGTGGGGAGGAATGTGATGACCCAGAATTTTTAACAATTTAAAATGGAATAATTAATTGGTTTTAAATATTTAAAAGGTAATTTTAACTTGAATTTCAAATATAAATATTTACTTGATAATTAAATTATTGAATTATATAATTTGAAATAGGGTAAAATATTGAATATGAAATCTCTAAGCCTATTTAAAATAATTTGAAGGCTTATAAAATTTATAATGATGATACTGAAGATAATGGGATGGTTGAAATTTAATATAAAGGTGATTTGTTCAGTTTTAATAATATACTGTTTAAATTGATATTTAAAAATAGCCTTCCGAGGCACAGTCTCGGAATTCGACGAAACCAGTTCCATTGGATCCGAAATAGTAGGTTATTATCGGATTTCAATTTTTGTAGCAATCGGAGTTGTCATTTGACCCTGGCAGCTCAAAACGCTTCAAATTATTTTAATCGATTTAATTTAAAAATTGATCGTTTATGTTCGTAATATGCGCATACAATCAAATTAGCTTTCGAAACACGTTTCATTGTGTTCAAAATGCGGGTAGAACCTAATTAACGCTTGTAAGCATGTCGGATTCGGGGTTCGCGATTTCGCGTTATTCAACCTAAGATCTTTTCAATATTCTATTATATTTTATTCACGCGTATTCGGGAAGATTCTCCAACCCTATACCTTATCCCTGATCTCTCTCTAACCCTCAAACAGAAACGAAATTCATGAAAAAATAAAATAAAATAAAAATAAATAACAATGGTCGGCCCGCTCACTCTCTCTCTCTCGTTCCTCTCTTCTCTTGCATGCTAGATCGATTGCTCATAGGGGAAGCGTCGTTACGTCAACTCAGATAAGGAAGAAGAGTTGCCGTGGATTTGTTTTGAAGCTGCATTCGACGAGGCACAAATCGAGTTCGACTCGAGCACGGTGGGATCTAGGGCAGCGCGTTGATGAAGGCTCGAATTTGAGATTGTCGAATCGGAGCACGACTCGGCGGGTCTGCTTAGAGCTCGGGGCGATGGTGCGACTCGTTCACAAGGAATGGAAGGCCGTGACGTCATAGTGGGGGAAGGAAGTGGGGTGGTGATGCTGCGATGTTGCCCTTACCTCGAAGCTGTAGGCTAGGTTATGCCCAAATCGTTCGGATCAGAGAGGTAATTGATTGCAGTTTCTATTATATTTTTATAAACTTATACGAGAGGCAGAAAGGAATAATTGCAGTAAAAGTATAAAATGATTTTGTAATTTATATCTACATATACATATAAATATATAAGATTCTGGGAAAATATAAAAGAAAATTTATATAAAGGTAGGACTCTTAAAACCTATATGAACTATTTTTTTTATGTAGTTTGGAAAGGGGAATATATATAATAGTAATACCATTTACTTGTTTATTTCAAATAAATTATTAAGGTGATTAATTGTTAAATCATTAGTTAAGTTATTCATTTAATGAGATTTAATATTCGATTACCTCGAATATTAATAAATCGTATAACTGTTTATACAAGGTTTAAATTTGAAGGAAACAAAACGAGGTCGGATTTGGATTGCAAAATCAAAGGTGAGTAATCTCACGCTCTGGATTTTATTTAAATTTAAATGGTTAAATTTAAATAATTGGATGAACGATTGAATTGTTTGGATGTATACTGATGATTTAGTGGTTTTAGATTTGGTTGTTTCTCGAGTTAATTGTGGTTTGACTCGAGGTATTTGGATTTTAAATGGTGTTAAACTGAAATCATAAATAAGAAAATGATTATGTTTAAAATCAAATAGAGTTTAATGATCGATGATTCATTAAATAGGTAGGATAATTTAAATGGAAAATCAATTAATTAAATTAATTAATGATTTGAATTAATTAATTTAGTAATTAAGGGTTTGAAATTAATTAATTAAGTTTACGCTAATTAATTAAGTGTAAGTAATTCAGAATAATCATTTGATGGTTTGAAAAATAAATACTTAATGTAATTAATAAAATATAATTACTTTTGTGCAAGGAATCAAGAGATTAAGTAAGATATTTAATTGTGGAGTAATTATTTATTTAATGAAGTAAATAAATGGATAGATAATTTCAGGTTGAGATAAATCAAGAATGATTAATATTTTGGTTTAATTAATGTAATTAATATAGATTAGGATAAATTAAATATAATTGGAAATCAATAATTTATATAATCAGTGACGTAATTAAAGATTGATTTATTTAATGAATTAATCAATAATAAATGACTTATGAGAAATTAATTAATATAAGCAATCAAAGATTAAGGTAATTAAATATAGTTAATTAATTTATAAAGTAATTAAAGATTACGTATTGATTCGGGTTAAGAATAATTAATATTGTGAAGTTGATTAAAGATAAAACTCACACTTATGTTTCCTACCAGAAAGAGAAGCTGTGGTACGTATACTTCGTCCAATTTACATACGATCCATTTACTTAAACTTACGTTTTAGTCACATCTAAGCTGTCTCACGGGAATCAGGGTCACGTCATACCTCATACAAAAACCGCTTTCCAAACCATTCTACTTCATTTCTGGAATCTCCACCACGTACATAGTTGTTAAAGTGGTTTTCGGTATTAGTAGAGAGTATGTGTAACAACCCGCATATTTGTCGATTTTATATTTAAATATTTTATTTAAATATTTTATCGTTAGTCGGATTTTAGTCCGAAAAGCTACTTTTTGCATACGGTCGAATTAGGACTCGGGACCACTCCCATTGAGTTTAAAATTCCGTTTGCGACCTTTTTGAGTATAAGCTTCGATATGTTTGGAGAAAGTTGATTTTTGCTACTTTTTACTTTGGGTTTGGTTTTTGGGCTCAGCCCTATGTTAACTAATGCTCAAATCTGAGCCACTCTTCCCCACTCACCCTCATTCTCTTCTCATTTCAGTTTTTAGAGTATTAATGGTGGGAGAGATTGGAAATTAAAACTCCAAAACCCTAGTTTTCCTTGCAAATCAAATTCCTTGCTCCAAACTCAAGAAGAACCCATTGGTAAGCTTCTCTCCTTCTTCTCCAACTTATTCTCTTACCAATTTCAGAAATTCCTAAACCTAATTTCGGGAATGTTCTTGTTTTGAGCTTAGATTCAAGCTCAATTGGGTTGTGTTGAAGAGAGGTTGATTCTCCATTTGCTTTCAAGCTTCTTCTTGTTCGATTTTGTGAAAATGTGAGATTTTTATCTCACATCTATGACTATAATTATCTTTGGTTGTTGGGTATGAATTCCTAACACTTCTTCATGTGCATTTGCTCTTGTTTTGGATTGATTTTGTGAATACTCCAATTTTTGGGTTTTTAAGTCAAATTTGTGTGAAATCCTTTTATGGATGTTTGATCATGCTTTTAGTGATGCACCGAGGAGCATATAGGGCCGGGTTGCCGATTGGCATAAACCCTTAGAGCCAATGATCGTCCGGTTGCATTTTGGAAGAGTTTGCTCTTCATTTGAATAAGGCTGAAAAACAGCCCAGGCATGATTCAGTCGACTGAAAACTCTGTTCAGTCGACTGAACCTGAAACCCGAGAGTTTCCAGGCATGATTCAGTCGACTGAAAAACTCTGCACAGTCGACTGAAACTGGAAACAGAAAGTTTCCTGAACCTGGAAAATTTCCACGTACAGGGTCAGTCGACTGAAAACTCTGTTCAGTTGACTGAACCTGCTGTTTGAGTCCAATTTGCCTTTTTGGATTGAATTTCCAATTTAAATCGATTCGTGTTGATCCTATTTATTGTCATCATTTATTATCATCTTTGATGACTTATTTTCTTTGGGAATTTTAGAGATATCCACTTCGATGAATCCTTTATCGATTTCGTTGGATTTTTATTCACATCTTCTAATGTGATCTTTGTGATTGATTGTTTCTACAATCCCCCTTGTGCTTTGTCACTTTAAAAATATAAAGGTTTTCTATACTAGTAGTAAATATCAAAACTCTTTCCTCAAACGATTTCAATACTATTTTAATACCAAATTCGTTTATAAAACCGTTTTCCAATCTATTAGTATATACAAACCTTTACCTCACTCGTATGAGAAATCTAATTAAACGGCTTAGTAAAACAAGTGGTATGAAACGCTTGCGTTTACTTTGTCGGTTAATTCTTGGACTTGTTCGATTGAACCTCTTGTGACAATTTTCTAGTGGAGATTTACAGTTTGTTCGTAAATATTTAAGTTAAGCAAGTGGTTATGGGACATGAAGCTAAACTCATATATTTACTAGCTTAGTGTAATTGACACTTCTCGATGATCATGACGATCATTTTTGTGATTTAGACTAGCAATGTGCGATGTCTCTTTGTCTTCGTAGGAGACTAAACCCCGTTCGTGTGTCAAATTTGTGGGGTAGCAACCCACGGTCTTCGGGCCATTCGTGTGTCAGGTCTTCGGACCATTCGTGTGTCAAATTAATGGTTAGCTACCATGAGATAGCTTCTCGTTCATGTGTTACAGCTGTTGGTGAGTTTTCATGCTCCCGTTCATGTGATAGGCCTCCCCCCTTTGTGATTTCTGGATTTCTTGTGTAGATTCCTAGAATTTGTGTTTCACCAATTTTCGTGATTTCCATTGATAAGTTTTATCAATATTTGTGCATTGGTAAATTTGTGTGTCATTGACTTTAGTGATTTCTGGATTTCTTATGTAGTCTTCTGGAATTTGTGTGTCATTGACTTTAGTGATTTCTGGATTTCTTGTGTAGTCTTCTGGAATTTGTGTGTCATTGACTTTTGTGATTGACATTGATATTATCGTCAATATTTATGGTTCGGTGGACGAAATAAGGAGTATGACGTTTCTTTGATTCTTTTGTAGATTTGATGACATTGATTTATCTCTTGATGATTATCAACTAAGTATATATATATATATATATATATATATATATATCACAGCTTGGCATTGTGATTATTATGTGTTTTGTCATATCTCTTATTCTATATCGTTTCATCTGATATTTATAGTTAGACTGATCCGTTTATTATTTTCTTATTAAATAATACTCGGGTCAGACCGCGATGTTGCAGGTGCTTCTGCTTGACTTCTCTCTTGGGATTGATTTCTCTTGCTTTTGGGTTAACTACTTAGATTAGTAGTTATTTTGTTGTATACATTTGAGATATAGACTCCTTAATGTATACTTATTCTTTTGTGTAGTCAGTGTAACTATTCTTTTGTGATTTTGTGGATCTTTTTGTCCACTGCTCTGATATACACTTCTATGTGTTAATTATATATTCATATCTTCTTCCGCCTTTGTGATATGAATTATCTGTGACTGATCTGTGTTATGCTTATTCATGTATTTGTTTTTCGAAGGATTTATATAGCCACCATGTAGTAGCTTTGAGTTTGTGTCCGTATGTCGGATTTCCTCTTGAAATAGAATGCATGTTATAATATCTGACATATCGGTGCTCGCGCAAAGAAATTACACGGATGGTCGCTCTTATTCTCCGTGCTAGTCGACAGCATTCACCGTAATGTTCTTGGCTAGCGTGGGTATAGAGGTGGGGCATCACAGCTTGGTATCAGAGCCAAACTTCGGAACAATATGGAATATTATAACAAGGATCATCGTCCTAAGTTCATCTTAGGAGTCGTGCTTTAGGATTTAATTCGAGTCTTCGTACCGATTCATCCTATTTTCCTTATGATTCCTTATTTATCTATCAAGATTGCTTGATATTCAATTTGGTGAATAACCTTTTCTTCTTCTTCTTTCTTTCTAAAGGAAGAGAAATGTCTAGACCTGGCCGCCCCAGAGCCGTGCCATCTAGCACTCCACCCCAGGATGGAGTTTTTATGACTGCTCAACAGCTTCTTGATTTGGTAACAAATGCTCAAGCAGCTGGAGCTAACCCGGAACCTACTCACCCAAAGTCGGGATTTGCACGCTTGTGTAGCGATTACACTAATTTGGGTGGGGAGCCATTCAAAGGTTCCGAAACTGTTATCGAGGTATAGGCTTGGCTAAGGTCATGCGATCGAATCTTTTCTCGCATGAATCTTATTGACCTTCACCGAGTTCAGGTGGCCTCAAGTATGCTCCGAGAAAGAGCATTGGACTGGTACGAGCTTCTTATTTCTGAAACTAATGAAGCGGATCTCACTTGGGAGAAATTCCGTGAACGCTTCGAGTTGAAATTCGTACCGGAAGCTGAGAAAGTGACATTGGCTCGACGATTTATAGACCTTGTTCAAGGTGAGTCATCTGTGACTGATTACGTCGCCTCCTTCGAGTCGCTTTCCAAATATGGGGTTGAATACATCAACACCCCTCTGAAGAAGAATCAGAGATTTGTTTATGGCTTAAACAAAAGTCTCAAGAAGCCATTACTCCTAAAATTAGAAGTTTCTTTCGACCAACTCGTTGATATCGCTCTTCGTCTTGAAGAGGCGGATAGGGAGAATGATGTTGAAGTGGTGGGTTCCAAACCAAACTTCAACAACAAGAAGAGGCCAAGCAAATTCAAAGGTCCTTATCCCAATAAGAAAGGGAGGCAAGCAACTCCTGCTGAAAAGACCTTTTCCTCTACTCAAGGGAAATGCTATAATTGTAGTTCGAAAGACCATTTTGCGAACAAGTGTTCAAAGCCTCGTACTTGTCGCTATTGCAAAAGCCCGGACCACTTTATGCATGTATGTCCCAAACTTCAAAGTAGGAGGGAGGGAAAGCTTAATGTTGCTCAAGCCCCTGGCAACACATCTCGTGGCCAAGGTATTCCTCATTCTATTCTAGATGGAATTATTTTATTTCGTGATCATCCTATTCGAGTTCTTTTTGATACGGGTGCGTCCCATTCTTTTATATCAAAAGAACTTGTTGATACTTTTTCTTTGGATGTTTTGTGTTTAATGACTTCTTTGAGAATTGCGAATCCGGTTGGTGGATCCGCAATAATCAGTTTATTGTGTAAAGATGTCGAGATTATTTTGTGTGATTTTTCTTTCCGAGCCGATTTGCATGTCATGCGTTATTTAGGCTTTGGAATGATTTTGGGAATGGATTGGCTTAACCATTATGAAGCTCATATCCTATGTCCTGAGCGGACTATTCATCTTTGACATCCTCAATCTGTTAATCAGGTTTCTGTTATTCTTAAAGATTCAGATTCTGCTTTGGTTGCATCTTTATATTCTTTAAATCCTCGTGATGACGATGATGATGATGATGAGGGTGATATTATTTCTCTTATTCACGTCGTTTGTGAATTTTCCGACATATTCGAGCCCGTTTTAGGATTACCACCTAAGCGAGCAATTGAGTTCAGAATTAATCTTATTCCGGGAGCTCAACCTATCACTCGTCCTCCTTATCGTATTCCAATAAAGAAAACGAGGAGATGCGTAAACAATTATCTGAATTGGAAATGAAGCAATTTATTCGCTCTAGTTCCACGCCTTGGGGAGCTTCAGCTATTTTTGTGAAGAAATCCGATGGTACACTTAGGCTTTGCGTTGACTACCGCAAGCTTAATGATCTTACTATTAAAAATAAATATCCTTTACCTCGGATTGATGATCTGTTCGATCAACTTAGTGGTGCTCGAGTCTTTTCACAATTGGACTTGGCTATCGGTTTTCATCAGCTTCGTATTGCAGAGGATAGCATTCCTTTGACATCGTTCCGTACTCGGTATGGATCTTATGAATGGCTTGTTATGCCATTTGGGTTAACAAATGCCCCGGCTTATTTCGTTGACTTAATGAATCGAGTTTTTAAAGACTTTCTCGACCGGTTTGTTCTCATCTTTATCGATGATATTCTTGTTTATTCTAAAACCGAGGAGGAGCATGAAAAACATCTTCGGATTGTGTTGGAAACTCTTAAGAGTAATCAATTAAAGGCAAAATTTTCTAAATGCCATTTTTGGCAATCTCGTGTGAAGTTTCTCGGTCACATTATTTCTGAATCCGGAATTTCCGTGGATCCTTCAAAGATTGAAGCGATTCAAGATTGGAAGAGACCGGAGAGTGTGACAGAGATTCGTAGTTTTCTCGGATTGGCGGGCTATTACCGTCGTTTTATTAAAGACTTTTCTAAAATTGCCGTGCCTCTCACTAGCTTGACGAAGAAAGGTGTTAAATACATTTGGTCGGACAAATGTGAAGCTTCTTTTCAGAAATTAAAAGAACTTCTTTCTGATGCTCCTATTCTTGTTATTCCCGATGGGAATCAAGATTTCGTTGTTTATACCGATGCTAGTCGCATTGGTTTGGGTGCCGTTCTTATGCAAAAGGAACGCGTTATTGCTTATGCTTCTAGGCAATTAAAGCCTGCTGAGACTAGATATGCCACTCATGATTTAGAGCTCGCGGCTATTGTTTTCGCCCTTCGTATTTGGCGTCATTATCTTTTAGGAGAGAAATTTATTCTTTATACCGATCATAAGTCCTTGAAGTATTTATTCTCTCAAAAGGAACTTAATTTGCGTCAACAGCGTTGGCTCGAGTTCCTTGCGCCTTACGATCTTGATATTCTTTATACGCCCGGTAAGGGTAATCATGTCGCCGATGCTCTTAGCCGTAAACAACAAGCTGTTGTTTCTATGATGATATCCGAATGGAACGATCTCGAGATCTTATCCACTTGCGAAATTCGAGACCGTGTTTCCGATTTATGCTCATCATTTGTTTTATGTAGCCTTGAGGCTCATCCTTCTCTTTTAGACCGCATTCTTGAAGCTCAAAGGCTAGATACTGAATTGGTACTTCTTGGCCAAAATATTAAGGATAAAATTGATATTGAAGGTTTGAAAGACTTTGATATCGATTCTCGTGGCGGCATTCGGAAATTTGGTAGACTTATCGTGCCAAATGTTAGGGATCTTCGTAAATATATTTTAGAAGATTCTCATCACTCTAAATTTACCATTCATCCCGGTAGTAGTAAAATGTACGCGGATATGAAGCGACTTTATTATTGGGAGGGAATGAAACTTGATATCGCTAACTTCTTTAAACGTTGCATGACTTGCCAACTCGTTAAGGCCGAACATCAAAGGCCCGGAGGGTTATTGCAACCTTTAGAAATTCCAGTTTGGAAGTGGGATCAAATTTCCATGGATTTTATAGATGGCCTTCCCCGTTCTCGATCGGGTTATGATAGCTTATGGGTAATTGTTGATAGACTTACTAAATCCACCCATTTTATTCCCGTTCGGTCTAACCGAACCGTTCCTCTTTTGGCCAAAATATTTGTCAAAGAAATTGTTAAATTTCATGGTGTTCCTACTTCAATTGTTAGTGATCGTGATCCATTGTTTACTAGTGGATTTTGGAAGAGTCTTCAAAAAGCGTTGGGAACGAAGTTTAATTTTAGCACCGCTTATCATCCCCAGTCCGATGGACAAACCGAGCGTGTGAATCAAACTCTTGAAGATCTTCTTCGTGCTTGTGTTCTTGATTTTGGTGGAAGTTGGGAAGATCATATTTCACTTGTTGAATTTTCCTATAATAATAGCTTCCAATCTAGTATTGGTATGGAACCTTTTGAGGCATTCTATGGAAGGCCATGCCGATCTCCTTCTTGTTGGCTTGAGGCCGGTGAGAAGCTTGTTTTAGGTCCAGATTTTATTCGGGATTCTACAGAAAAGATTGATCTTATTCGTCATAGGATGAAAGAAGCCCAGAGTAGACAAAAATCCTATGCCGATAACCGGAGAAGGAAGTTAGAATTTTCTGTGGGAGATCTTGTGTTTATTCGTGTTTCACCAATGAAAGGTGTTGTACGTTTCAGTCGATCGGGAAAGTTAGCGCCTCGATATATTGGGCCATTTCCTATCACCGAACATATTGGTTCCATGGCTTATCGCCTTTTATTACCGGCTCAGTTTTCTGCTATGCATGACGTGTTTCACGTTTCTCAACTTCGGAAATGTCTTCGAGATTCCGATTCTATTCTTGAGCCCGGTGTTGTGGAAGAGATTGAAGTTTCACCTAATTTAACTTATGAGCAACATCCTATTCGTATCATTGCTTCGGAAGTCAAACGACTTCGAAATAAAGATGTTCCGCTTGTTAAAGTTCAATGGTCTTCAAATCCTAAGGATTGTTCTTGGGAATCTAGAGAGTACATCGAGCGTACACATCCGGACTTACTTTCTCGTGCTCTTTGAGGTGAACTTCTTATTTCAAGCTTCTTTTGTGTTGAATATGCTTTTATGGTTGTTACTATATATCTTCTTCTTGTAATATTGTGAGGACGCAATTTCTTTAAGGAGGGGAGTCTGTAACAACCCGCATATTTGTCGATTTTATATTTAAATATTTTATTTAAATATTTTATCGTTAGTCGGATTTTAGTCCGAAAAGCTACTTTTTGCATACGGTCGAATTAGGACTCGGGACCACTCCCATTGAGTTTAAAATGCAGTTTGCGACCTTTTTGAGTATAAGCTTCGATATGTTTGGAGAAAGTTGATTTTTGCTACTTTTTACTTTGGGTTTGGTTTTTGGGCTCAGCCCTATGTTAACTAATGCTCAAATCTGAGCCACTCTTCCCCACTAACCCTCATTCTCTTCTCATTTCAGTTTTTAGAGTATTAATGGTGGGAGAGATTGGAAATTAAAACTCCAAAACCCTAGTTTTCCTTGCAAATCAAATTCCTTGCTCCAAACTCAAGAAGAACCCATTGGTAAGCTTCTCTCCTTCTTCTCCAACTTATTCTCTTACCAATTTCAGAAATTCCTAAACCTAATTTCGGGAATGTTCTTGTTTTGAGCTTAGATTCAAGCTCAATTGGGTTGTGTTGAAGAGAGGTTGATTCTCCATTTGCTTTCAAGCTTCTTCTTGTTCGATTTTGTGAAAAGGTGAGATTTTTATCTCACATCTATGACTATAATTATCTTTGGTTGTTGGGTATGAATTCCTAACACTTCTTCATGTCCATTTGCTCTTGTTTTGGATTGATTTTGTGAATACTCCAATTTTTGGGTTTTTAAGTCAAATTTGTGTGAAATCCTTTTATGGATGTTTGATCATGCTTTTAGTGATGCACCGAGGAGCATATAGGGCCGGGTTGCCGATTGGCATAAACCCTTAGAGCCAATGATCGTCCGGTTGCATTTTGGAAGAGTTTGCTCTTCATTTGAATAAGGCTGAAAAACAGCCCAGGCATGATTCAGTCGACTGAAAACTCTGTTCAGTCGACTGAACCTGAAACCCGAGAGTTTCCAGGCATGATTCAGTCGACTGAAAAACTCTGCACAGTCGATTGAAACTGGAAACAGAAAGTTTCCTGAACCTGGAAAATTTCCATGTACAGGGTCAGTCGACTGAAAACTCTGTTCAGTCGACTGAACCTGCTGTTTGAGTCCAATTTGCCTTTTTGGGTTGAATTTCCAATTTATATCGATTCGTGATGATCCTATTTATTGTCATCATTTATTATCATCTTTGATGACTTATTTTCTTTGGAAATTTTATATATATCCACTTCGATGGATCCTTTATCGATTTCGTTGGATTTTTATTTACATCTTCGAATGTGATCTTTGTGATTGATTGTTTCTACAATCCCCCTTGTGCTTTGTCACTTTAAAAATATAAAGGTTTTCTATACTAGTAGTAAATATCAAAACTCTTTCCTCAAACGATTTCAATACTATTTTAATACCAAATTCGTTTATAAAACCGTTTTCCAATCTATTAGTATATACAAACCTTTACCTCACTCGTATGAGAAATCTAATTAAACGGCTTAGTAAAACAAATGGTATGAAACGCTTGCGTTTACTTTGTCGGTTAATTCTTGGACTTGTTCGATTGAACCTCTTGCGACAATTTTCTAGTGGAGATTTACAGTTTGTTCGTAAATATTTAAGTTAAGCAAGTGGTTATGGGACATGAAGCTAAACTCATATATTTACTAGCTTAGTGTAACTGACACTTCTCGATGATCATGAGTATCATTTTTGTGATTTAGACTAGCAATGTGCGATGTCTCTTTGTCTGCGTGGGAGACTAAACCCCGTTCGTGTGTCAAATTTGTGGGGTAGCAACCCACGGTCTTCGGGCCATTCGTGTGTCAGGTCTTCGGACCATTCGTGTGTCAAAGTAATGGTTAGCTACCATGAGATAGCTTCTCGTTCATGTGTTACAGCTGTTGGTGAGTTTTCATGCTCCCGTTCATGTGATAGGCCTCCCCCCTTTGTGATTTCTGGATTTCTTGTGTAGATTCCTAGAATTTGTCTTTCACCAATTTTCGTGATTTCCATTGATAAGTTTTATCAATATTTATGCATTGGTGAATTTGTGTGTCATTGACTTTAGTGATTTCTGGATTTCTTGTGTAGTCTTCTGGAATTTGTGTGTCATTGACTTTAGTGATTTCTGGATTTCTTGTGTAGTCTTCTGGAATTTGTGTGTCATTGACTTTTGTGATTGACATTGATATTATCGTCAATATTTATGGTTCGGTGGACGAAATAAGGAGTATGACGTTTCTTTGATTCTTGTGTAGATTTGGTGACATTGATTTATCTCTTGATGATTATCAACTAAGTGTATATATATATATATATATATCACAGCTTGGCATTGTGATTATTATGTGTTTTGTCATATCTCTTATTCTATATCGTTTCATCTGATATTTATAGTTAGACTGATCCGTTTATTATTTTCTTATTAAATAATACTCGGGTCAGACCGAGATGTTGCAGGTGCTTCTGCTTGACTTCTCTCTTGGGATTGATTTCTCTTGCTTTTGGGTTAACTACTTAGATTAGTAGTTATTTTGTTGTATACATTTGAGATATAGACTCCTTAATGTATACTTATTCTTTTGTGTAGTCCGTGTAACTATTCTTTTGTGATATTGTGGATCTTTTTGTCCACTGCTCTGATATACACTTCTATGTGTTAATTATATATTCAAATCTTCTTCCGCCTTTGTGATATGAAGTATCTGTGACTGATCTGTGTTATGCTTATTGCTGTATTTGTTTTCCGAAGGATTTATATAGCCACCGTGTAGTAGCTTTGAGTTTGTGTCGGTATGTCGGATTTCCTCTTGAAATAGAATGCATGTTATAATATCTGACATATCGGTGCTCGCGCAAAGAAATTACACGGATGGTCGCTCCTCAACAGCCTTATTCTCCGTGCTAGTCGACAGCATTCACCGTAATATTCTTGGCTAGCGTGGGTATAGAGGTGGGGCATAACAGTATGACAATATCTGATCTCAGACTCTTTAATAACCAAATGCTTATTACACACCGGATGGTTTTTTTACATTTCAAAAGTCAATTCACAATTTATTTCAAAACATATTCTCAAAAACCATATCACTTTCAAAATCATATTCACTTTGAAATCATATTCACCTTTTTAAATCATATCTTTTCTGAAATCATAATTTCTTTCAAAATTCATATTTCTTATTAGGTTAAATCCTCACTTCAAAATCATCATATTCAATTTATTATAACATGTAAATTCCAACTTAGATTATAATAACATTTTACCGTATTTTCCTTTAAACTAGTGAATTTGAATATAAACACTTTCCCTCTACTTAGTATGAAAATTTAGAAAATAGTTTAGATAGTTATAATGGTTTAAATAGTTAAAATACTCTAAAATAGTTTAGTTATAGATTTAAAAGTACCGTTAAATTAAATTAAGATAGTTAAATAGATTTAAAATAGATTAAATATAATTAAAATAAATTAATTTGATTTTAAAATAAGTTAAAATGGGTTAATTAGTTTTAAAATAAATTAAATGGTTTAAAATCGTTTAAAATGATTTAATATAGTTAATATAGGTTAAAATTGTTTAATAATTTGAAAATATTAAAATATAGAATCTAACAATATATATATATATATATATATATATATAACAGTTTATATTAAAAATATGAATTTGGAATTTATATCGATTTAAACTACTTATTTTATTTCAACACATCTGAACCATTTTAATTTCCAAATCAACAAAGCCTAATTTTAAATCTTCCAATTCAAATTTTATATAAACTATTGAATTCTATATCGATTTCAATCCATGTTTGAAATATCAATTTAAATTATTCCAATTTCAATACCTTTCAAAGTTATATTTCAAACAATTCAAATAACTCAATTCTGATAAATTTCACTTATACTTCAAATTCAACTTTAAAATTTCAAAACAATTCCCATTTTAACATAAAACTCGAAATTCAATAATACTTCAATTTATATAAATCAAATTTTTATTTCAAAATATCATTTAACAAAATTCAAAAATTAAGGATTTAAAATCATTTAATTTAACCAATCCGGTGTCCCTATATAATTCTCTACCTTAGGGTCAAGTGATTCAGATACATTTCAATCCACAATTTAAAATTTTACGGTTATGTATCATTTCAAACCGCAATCCCGAATTTAATAAAATCCATAAAATCGTTCGAGTCTACCATTTCGACCCTTAATGATTTTTCCCTAATCTATATATTGTTCAGATATATATCATTTCGACCCATAATGATTTCCAAATAAAAATTAAGGGAACTTGCAGAGTGATAACATTATATAAATTAATATAACATCCAATCATCCAACATCAACAATCAGACATCCATCATAATTATCATCCAATTTAACCAAATAAATTACAACAAATAACTGATTATTATTCACAGGTAATTAACTGGCAATTTTAATTTCAATAAAATATTAAATGACATTTTAATTTAATTCAAAATCATTCAAATTAATAGGAATAACAATTTAAACATACCAAACAACAATAAATAACTTCCTAGTCACATCATAAATTTAATTTAACAAGCATAAGAAATTTTAGAAGTTGTGAGTGGGTCAAAACACTCACCTTCGATTTTAAATCGAATTAAAATCCAATTTAAGCCCAAAATCCAAACAATCTCATAATTCGTCCAAACAAAAGTCAAAATGTCCGAAATTTCGATACGATCCTAACGCAAGAAACCGTGCATGAATTGGACCTCGTATGCGAAAGATATAAATATTTGAAAATTTAAAAATTTTAAGTTAAATAAATAATAATAATGATAAAAGAAACAAACCGTTACCTGCCACGTCAACCCCTCCTTCTCATGCGACCGAACCCATAAACCAGGAATTTGACTGCAGTTAACGTCGCCCTTTGACCACCGTACGCCAAGCCACCTTCACTATCCTCCTGTCCCCAAGGAGCCGTGCCTGCAGGTACCCCCTATGCCGCCTCCGATCGCCCCAAAAACCCGCTGCCGCCTATATTTTTAAGGTTTCATAAACCTAAATCATCAATTCCGGTCATCTCAGGCAAACCTAGGCCAAGAGATCACCAGCCTCGACCTCCTGGAGCAAAGCACTACAAAACCCCTATATCAATTTCGTCGATTGATGCCCCAATCAAAAACGCTTGATTCGACTTTAAGCACGATTTACCGTCGACTTGATCTCTATTATAGGAAACGAACACCTGCCGTAGACTCATATAGTTGAGAGCTTCAATACAGTATATAATTCGTTAGGGTTTTGAGGAGTTTATTTTTCGATTTGAATTTTGGTTTGCAATTAGGGTTGGGAAATTTGAATAGGTTCTGCCATTGAAGAAAGGAACAGATAGAAGTTAATTTACGTACAGATAATAAGAAATGAGAACAGCTAGGGTTTATAACAAGCTATTTATAGGTAGATCAGAGAATAGAAAAAGAGGATAAGATTTGATTTGGATTTTGAACGACAAATAACCCGAAAACTAGTTTCGCCTCCGGAACGAAAATGGGTAATCCCATATATCAAAATAGATGTTTCTAATGATTTTAAACTCAATGGAACATGTTTCAAGTCCTAATTCCATCGTATGAAGAAGTTATGTTAAAATCAGCTTATTTCAAATTGATTTCAATTGATTTTAATTAAATTGAGTTCTAGGCGTTTCGAGCATATATAATCAAATGATGAGTCTGATCGCTACGAAACTTGAAATCTTAAAATAATTCACCGTTATGGATTCGATGAAACTGGTTTCATCGAAATCCAAGATAGTTGCCAAAATGGCTATTTTCACGTCAATTAAATAATTAATATTAAATTAATTAATCACCTTTTAATTCAATATTTATAAACTAACAGATTTTTATCATTTTTGATAGCAAGGACATTTATAATAAATTAAAATAAATTTACATATCAATTTCAGTGTTAATTATTTCAATAATTGCAGTATTCAATTTCAACCGCAATTAATCCAATTAATTAAAATTTTATTCCAATAAATTGATTTTATTTGATTTCAATCTTTATACCTAATCAATTATTATTCTATAGACATAGTTAACATTGTTTTATATTTCATTACATTAATATCCTCCAATTTCCATCTTTTATTTGTGTTAATTAATATATTTCAATTATTTTGGATTTTTTCAACTTTAGAAATTAATTATAATTTTAAAAATCCCAATGAATTTATTTATCTTGGTTTCATTCTTTTATTAAATCAATTATTACCTTATGAATAAAATTAACATTTCCATTCACTTTATTGCACTTAAATATTTCGTTATTGTCTAAATTCTCATTAATGTAACATTTAATTTCAATTAATTTTAATTGATTTCCAACTCAATTCAATAGACTAAATAAATAGGTAACATATAATAGTTTTCACCATTAACTTTTAGTCACATTAATAAGTTTACTAATTACAACCAAATGTAATAATTACTTAATGCGGATTTTATTCAATTACCATTAATTATATATCATTTCATGAATTAATTCAATATTTACATTTTTTTCTTATATTCATTTTATAACCAAGTATAGCGTTTAAGTTACTTCAAATAGTTGGAATTTCGTTCAAATTGTTAATGATTAACCTTAATTAACATTGTTACGTTTCATTTTAGTTATTATTTCACTATTAAGTTCCAAATTTTTTATTTCTCCCAATATTAAATCACAGAAACTTATTAAAATAACTATTTTTATTTATCGAAAATTACGGGTTGTTACACTCTCCCCTACTCAAAACTTTTCATCCCCGAAATGGAAAAGAAAGGAAAAGAAGTAGTTAAGTAATCAATATCTTATTCAAAATATTAAATTTATAAACAAATAAATTTACAAAATTAAATAATTTAAATAAAATATATTCATTTATAACCATTAAATCCATTTATACTCAAGTTAATAAAAGTTTGGAAAATATTTCACAAAACTTTCTAAGTCCAAAATCCATGAAAAACTTTGGCATAGTCTCCTTTGTACGGAGAGTCTAAGGAGAAATATAATATCAATAATAACATATATATCACATATTTTCAAAATAATATATCCCAACAGCGGGAAAAACAATATAACATCGCTAGAAAACCATAATCCGAGAACGTACCTATTTGTCGGGCAAATAATGCTTATTTTATGAAACCAAAAGCAATAGTAATTACTTCCATAACCTGTATTCCGCTTATATAATCCAAAAGTGTTAATAATTATATAATAGAAATATTTGTGTTGCTTCAAACAAATAATCTCAACATACCAACACTCACATGCAAACAACATACAACAAGCATTTGTAAACAGACCCATATAACCATCGCATGCAATCAAAATAATCAACCATCCATCTATAGAAACTAAAGCAAATGGTTTGTTCGGTTTTAGACATTTTTATTCGTATATGATGACAAATAAACTACTAAATATATCATACACTCAATAGTCTTAGATAAAACCCAACATATTATTCATGCATCCAAATAATTAGAAGTACGCTTTCCCCAAAAAATGCAAAAGCCAAAACAAACAACAAATTCAAAATATTATTTAAGTTTATTCTTACAAATTTTCTTTCACAACATTTGTTATTCATTTTCATACAATGTTTATTTCTTTAATTTACATGTATTTCTCACAAATTCAATTCCCATTCATTCATATAATACTTAATTCCATTTATTTTCATTTATTTATTTACATATGTTATTTACATTTTCTTACATTTGTTGATCATACACAAAATTTTAAACATGTATAAATCAATTCTTAAAGTAATGTATAGATTCTTTGTAAATAATTTCACATTCATTCATTCAGTACTTATTTTCATTTACTTTCATTCATTAATTACCAAATTCATTTTCATTTATTCATTTAATGAAAATTTCTTTTCATTTCTTGCATGTGTAATTTCTATTCAATTTTTTATAATGACCAATGAATTCATTATTCAAGTATTACATACATTTCCTACATAAGTTAAGTCCATTCAATTGTTTATAATAATCATTGAATTCATTATTTAAGTTTTACACACATTTTATTTTAGGTTAGTTTACATCTATTAATTTATATACTTGATTTCCATTAGATATTAATATTCATTAGTGCATAAATTCAGTTTCGAGTTTCTTACTTTTTGATTTACATTCATTCTTGATTATATAGTGTCATTAAATATTAAATCCATTTTCTAAATCATTTCAACAATTCCTGAAGTTATAATCATTTACTTAATATAATGCTCGTGTTATTATTTACTATAATTATAAATAGCTTCAAACATTAACTTAAGTTTATAATCATTTATTTAATATATTCACTTTTGTATTACATTTAATTAGCAGCATTTCAGTTTTAACTTATGTTTATAATAACTATAATATCAAGTTGTTATTTATAAAGTAATTACATTGCACACTTCCATCTATATAAGTTTTACATGTATAATATTATATTACCTATTTCTATGAACATTTCAACTTTTAATATTTTGGTAAGTTATGTAATATTTCTTTTAGCATGCAATAGAAAGTTACACAAGTTTCTATCATATATTTAGTTACCAAATGTTCAAGAATTACCCTTTCTTATTTTCATTTCCTTTTTTTATAGTTTGCAAATTTCAGTTTCTTATTTATTTCATTAATCTCCTAGCATCAAATCTCTTATTTTCATTTTAGAAGTTCCAATTATTAAATAGTTAAAATTTCATTCATTACAATAATTGAAATCTCTAATTTATAGAAATTTAAGAACTAAATGCTGGTTCCATTTCAATTCATTTAAAATAATATATATATATATATATATATATATATATATATATATACTCATAGCTTTTATATATATATATATATCAAATTATACTTGAAAAA
This sequence comes from Allium cepa, assembly GCA_030765085.1. NCBI lineage: Eukaryota > Viridiplantae > Streptophyta > Magnoliopsida > Asparagales > Amaryllidaceae > Allium > Allium cepa. The sequence goes on along the minus strand of CM060943.1, from coordinate 1,014,858,078 downwards.
TAAAATCAAGCTTTATTTATCAAACAATTGTTTAGTTAAATACTACTATGGTCTTCCCATTGTGAAATTCGAAAATGAACGTGGACGATGCATGCGCTTATCAGCGAATTTATTTTCCAGCGACAGAGAGAGGATTAGATGACTTATTTCTTTCCGAAATTCCTTTAAACATTTATTTCAAATTATACTGAAATATTTGTATCGGAAAATACTTCCGAATAATACTAATATTATATTCCAAAATCTATTGAAGAAATTTCAAAAATCTCGAAACTTAAGTCCTAAAATTTCCAATTTATATCCATTTTATTTGTAAATTTTATTTCTCAATTAATATTTATAAAATTTCACTACCTGAAAACCAAATACATAACAACCAACTATATCATTTATAAAATTATTATTTTATATACAAAATATATAATAGGCAAAATTATTTCATTTACCTATATTTAAAAACAGATTTTGTGTCGGTCTGCCCTATTAAGTGTTTAGAAATCTCTATCGATGTCATAGCGTCCTATGCACCAACCAGAATATTTAAATACAAAACGAACAAATTAACATGATATGAAAACCTTTTATAACACTAACAAATACGCTCTCTCATATATATACACTCAGTGACTCATTCTAGGGTATTACTACTCGATTTAATATGAGTTAGAACCCACAAAGCTATGGTTATCGCTAAACCGAAGCTCTGATACCAACTATAACGACCTGCCTTTTTGGACGTTTTAAGCAGACACACACGTCAAACTCAAACCATTTAAAAGGGAAAACTGTTATGGGGTAAATAAAAAAAGAGAAAGAAATAAAACAAATACAAAATCTCATAGCGGAATGATAAAATATAATAATTAAATAACAGTTCATGAAGCTATTTTATAAATACATTTGATTATTCTTTACAACACAAACATCATAGTTACATAAACAGGAATAAATAAATAAATGCAGCGGAACAACAAGATGCAGGGAATAAATATAATAAATAGTAATAACACAAATCTTCATCTTCGTCCCTCAGAAATAGGGTCTTCAAACCTAAAATGCTCAGGCTGACCTGAGAGAAATGAAAAGACAAAACACTCGAGTCGGAATTAAAAGATCTTATGTAAGTCAAATCAACAGTAAATGTGAGTGTAACGGCGTTAGAGATATTTATGGGGTTTTACGTGTCCTATCTAGTGTCCAACATGAGTGCAATAACTTAAGAGATGTTCGGGATTACCATCTCCTAGGATATGTTAAACTATCAACTATGTAGTACAATATGCTATTATAAAATATCTACAGTAAAGTGAAAGTATTAATATAGCATTAAGGCGTTACCCATACCCTCCTTAACACATTTTTATATATTCCCATAGTCTATGCAGTACCGTAATTCCTCCGTAAGCTAGTGGGCTAATGGAGGGCACTCCATAGGTACGGTACAAAACAAACATGTAGAAGGCGCTTTAGGGCATGTGAACACGGCACTCGAGGCAATGCCAGGGTAGATATACCAATTGCGTATCCGGACTGGTGGTAACGCATAGCAGCTACTACCACCCACCTCGAAACACACTCCCAAATCAAATCAAGGGTGGCCACCAAATCAATCACAAAGTCAGAATATAGTATCGAAGAAGTGTGCCCGATCGGAGGAATGACCTCACTTGGCCCGACACGGCTTCTATTTTAGTCACATCTAAGCTGACTTACGGGAGTCAGGGTCACGTCATACCTTATACAGAAAACGTTCGCCAAACTATCCTACTTCATTTCTGGAATCTCCACCATGTACAAAGTTGTTAAAGTGGTTTTCGGTATTGGCAGAGAGTATGGCAATATCTGATCCTGGTCTTTTTAATAAACAATCGCTAATTACACATCGAATGGTTCTTTTACATTTCAAAAGTCAATTCACAATTTATATCAAAATGTCATACTTTCAAAAACCTTATCACTTTAAAAATCATATTCATTTTGAAATCATATTCATCTTTTAAATCATATCTTTTTCGAAATCATAATTTCTTTCAAAAATCTTATTTCCAATTAGGTTAAATCCTCACTTCAAAATCATCATATTCAATTTATTATAACATTTAAATTCCAACTTAGGTTATAAAATCATTCACCGTATTTGCCTTTAAACCAGTGAATTTGAATATAAACACTTTCCCTCTACTTAGTCTAAAAACTTAGAAAATAGTTTAGATAGTTATAATGGTTTAAATAGTTAAAATACTCTAAAATAGTTCAATTATAGATTTAAAAGTACTGTTAAATTGAATCAAGATAGTTATGTAGATTTAAAATAGATTAAATATAATTAAAATAGATTAAATATAATTAAAATACATTAATTAGATTTTAAAATAAGTTAAAATATGTTAATTAGTTTTAAAATAAATTAAATGGTTTAAAATAAGTTAAATGACTTAATATAGTTAACATAGTTTAAAATGCTTTAATAATTTGAAAATCTTAAAATTTAGAATCTAACAAAAAATGTATATATCTTTAAAATAGTTTATATTACAAATATGAATTTGGAATTTATATCGATTTAGACTACTAATTTTATTTCAACACATCTGAACCATTTTAATTTCCAAATCAACAAAACACAATTTTAAATCTTTCAATTTAAATTTTAAATAAACTATTGAATTCTATATCGATTTCAATCTATGTTTGAAATGTCAATTTAAATTATTCCAATTTCAATACCTTTCAAAGTTATATTTCAAACAATTCAAATAACTCAATTCTGATAAATTTCACATATACTTCAAATTCAAGTTTAAAATTCCAATTCAATTCCTTTAAAATTCTTTTAAAACAATTCCCATTTTAACATAAAACTCGAAATTCGATTGTACTTCAATTTATATAAATCAAATTTTTATTTCAAAATATCATTTAACAAAAATTAAGGATTTAAAATCATTTAATTTAACCAATCCGGTGTCCGTATATAATTCTCTCCCCTGGGGTCAAGTGATATGGATATTTATCATTTCAATCCGCAATTTAAATTTTACGGTTATATATCAATTCAAACCGCAATCTCGAATTGAATAAAACCTATAAAATCGCTCGAGTATAACATTTCAACCCATAACGATTTTTCCCTAATCTATATATCGTTTGGGTTTATATCATTTCAACTCGTAATGATTTCCAAATAAAAATTTAGGGAACTTAAAGGGTGATAACATTATATAAATTAATATAACATCTAATCATCCAATATCAACAGTCAAACATCCATCATAATTATCATCCAATTCAACCAAATAAATTACAACAAATAACTGATTATTATTCACAAGTAATTAACTTGAAATTTTAAATTCAATAATATATTAAATGATAATTTAATTTAAAATAATTAAAATTAACAGGAATAGCATTTTAAATATACTAAACAGCAATAAATAACTCCCTAATCACATCACAAATTTAATTTAACTAACATAAGAAATTTTATAAGTTGTGAGTGGGGTTAAAACACTCACCTTCGATTTTAAATCGAATTAAAATCCAATTTGAGCCCAAAATTCAATCAGTCTCAAAATTCAATCAAACTTACGTTAAAATGTCTGGAATTTCAATATGATCCCAATGTGAGAAACCGCGCATGAATCGGACCTCGTATGCGAAAGATATAAATATTAGAAGATTTGAAAATTTTAAGTTAAATAAAAAAGAAACAAACCGTTACTGGCCACGTCAAACCCTCCTTCTCACGCTACCGAACCCATTAACCAGGACTTTGAGCACCGTTAATGTCGCCTTTTGACCACCGTACGCCAAGCCACCTTCACTATCATCCTGCCCCCGATGAGCCGCGCTTACAGGTACCTCCCAAGCCGCCTCCGATCACCCAAAACCCACCACCGTCGCCTATATTCTTAGAGTTTTGTAACCCTAAATCATCAATTCCAGTCAACTCGGGCCGAGCTTGGCCAAGCAATCACCAGCGCCGACCTGCTGGATCCAAGCACTACAAAACCCCTATATCAATTTCGTCAATTTATTTATATCAAAATCATTAGATCTTCCTCTTATATTGAAATCGCGGCTGTTACCATCAGTTCGTATACTAGAGTGCCCCAATCAAAAAGCCTAATTCGACTTTGACCACGATTTGTTGTCGACTTGATCTCTATTATAGGAAACAAACACCCACTGTAGAATCGTACAGTTGAGAGCTTTAAAAAGGTATATAATTCGTTATGGTTTTGATGAGTTTAATTTTCGATTTGAATTTTGGTTTGCAATTAGGGTTTGGAAATTTCAATAGGTTCTGCCATTGAAGAAAGGAATAGATAGAAGTTGGTGTACATACAGGTAATAAGAAACGAGAATAGCTAGGGTTTATAACAATCTATTTATAGGTAGATCAGAGAATAGAAAGAACGGATAAGATTTGATTTGGATTTTGAACGACAAATAACCCGAAAAACCCATTTCGCCTCCGGGACGAAAATGGGTAATCCCATATATCAAAATAGATGTTTCTAATGATTTTAAACTAAATGGAATGGGTTTCAAGTCCTAATTCCATCGTTTGAAGATGTTATATTAAAATTGGCTTATTGCAAATTGATTTCAGTTGATTTAATTAAATTGACTTCTAGGCGTTTCGAGCCCGTACGATCAAACGATGAGTCCGATCGCTACAAAATTGAAATCCTAGAATAATTCACGTTACGGATCTGATGAAACTGGTTTCATCAAAATTCGAGACAGTTTCCAAAATGGTTATTTTCACGTTAATTAAAAAATTAATATTAAATTAATTAATCGCCTTTTAATTCAATATTTATAAACTAGCAGATTTTTCTCATTTTTGATAGCAAAGATATTTATAATAAATTAAAATAAGTTTACATATCAATTTCATTGTTAATTATTTCGATAATTACAGTGTTCAATTTCAACCGCAATTAATCCAATTAATTAAAAAAATTATTGCAATAAATTGATTTTATTTTATTTCAATCTTTATACTCAATCAATTATTATTCTGTAGACATAGTTAACATTATTTTATATTTTATTACATTAATATCCTCCAGTTTCCATCATTTATTTGTATTAATTATGATATTTCAGTTATATTGGATTTTGTCAATTTTACACATTAATTATAATTTTAAAAATCCCAATGAATTTATTTACCTTGGTTTCATTCTTTTATTAAATCGATTATTACCTTATGAATAAAATTAATATTTCCATTCACTTTATTACATTAAAAATTTCAGTTATTGTCTTAATTCTCATTAATGTAACATTTAATTTCATATAATTTTAATTGATTTCCAATTCAATTTAATAGACTAAATAAATAGCTAAGATATAATAGTTTGTCACCATTAACTTTTAGTCACATTAATAAGTTTATTAATTACAACCAAGTGTTATAATTAGTTATTTAAAGTGGATTTTACTCAATTACCATTACTTATATATCATTTCATAATTAATTCAATATTTACATTTGTTTTTCCTATATTCATTTTATAACCAAGTATAACATTTAAATTAATTCAATTAGTTGGAATTTCTTTCAAATTGTTAATGATTAACCTTAATTAACATTGTTATATTTCATTTTAGTTATTATTTCATTATTAAGTTCCAAATTTTTTATTTCTCCCAATATTAAATCATAGAATCTTATTAAAATTACTATTTTTATTTATCGGAAATTACGGGTCGTTACACATTCATTTCCTTTTCACCCTGATATATTTGTACTACCAAGTCATTTAATCGTCAGGTGTTTGTGGCACATCAGACATTTTATGTGATTCTTGGTAAGATAATTTCCCAAGAGCATACAACACTTTTAAAGAGTAATATCAAATAACAAATAGGTGATTGCAATCGAAGAAGAAGATGATTTCAAAGTCATTCGTAATCTTTTAGTCTTAAATCAAAGTTGTGATATTTTTATGTTTGTTATGTATGCTAATGCTGTGATATGTTGATGTTCATTATGCATTCTGAAGTTAAGTTGAAGTTGTGATATTTTGAAATTTATCGATTTTGATGTGAAATTTGAGTGTGATTCTCTCTCTATATACGTGGTTTCTCCTAAAAATTAATTATATATTCATTTCTGTAAAGATTAATTTTGGACTCTCAAATTTGATTATAAGCAGGACTAACTGCATGCCAAATAAATTTTGTTTTAAGAAATTCGAATTACCAATGAGTATGACTTTGAGAGTAAGTAAAAAATTCCAAATAAAATAAAAAATTTGTGATGGTAATAAACGTTGGTAAATCAACATTTCCAATGGTTATAATCATTGAGAATTGGACAATAATGTCATCGAAGATGCATTCGTAACACATATAACCATTAGAAATATTAAGCTTTGCAGCGGTTAAAGCCATTATAAATTTCATTGTCTGTATCGGTTATATCTGCTACAAATTACAAATTTCATTATTTATATTATGTAACGACCCACTATTTTGTACCATTCAAATTCGACAATAAATTAAAACATGTCAAGCTTGAATAGTTCAAAACAATAGATTGTAAATAAATTAGGAGCAAATGAAATCAAATCACAGAATCACAGACACAGATATCAGAAATCTCGCAGTGGAATTTAAAAATACTTAGTGGTTCATGAAGCCACTACAAATAGTCTCAACAAATAAAATTACATAGTCTTTCATCCCAAATATAGTTTAAATCATCAAATAAAATACAAATAATCCCAAAGTCTTGATTTCACAAATAAGATAACGGACAGAAAGAAGCCAGCAGCTTGAAAGGATCTACAGAAGTCCTAGCTCCAGGATGATGACTGAACTGCAACTCAGGCTGACCAGAGCGTAAGAAAATAAACACAAACACTCGAATCAGGACATACATACTTATATAGTGTAAGTTAATTCAAGTGAACTGTTTTTAAGTGTAAAGGATGCTTGGGGCCTCCCATCCTCTAAGGATCCGTTAAACTATTTACTATGTAGTAATACCTCGCTATTAAAATAGTGTCTATTAGTAAAATAAACTTACTTTTAAATAGCGTTAAAGGGTTACCCATATAGCCCTTAACACAAATAATGCCAATAGTCTATACAGTACCGTAATACCTCCTGATCGGTAGGCTACCAGAGGATACTCCATAGGTACGACACAAATAGAAACTCGTAGAAGGCGCGCTAGGGTAGGTGACACGGCACAACTAGGCAATGCCAGGGTAGATATACCAATTACGCTTCCGGACCGATGGAAACGCGCAGCGCGCAACTGCCGCCCACCTCGAACAACACTCCCAAATCAAAGGTGCGCACCAAAACAATCACAAAAGTAATAGAATGGCATACGAAGAAGTGCGTCCGATCAGAGGTACTACCTCATTAATCCGTCGATCGCTCCTGTTTTAGCCACCTTATGCCAATTCATAGGAGTCGGGTCCACATATTTACCTCAAAGGAAACGTCACCACCATCCTACTTCATTCTGGAATCTCCACCGCGTACACGGTTGTCAAAGTGGTTTTCGGTATCGACAGAGAGTATGCCAGATATCCGATCCCGGTCTCTTTAACAACCAAACGTTATTACAACCCGCGGTTACAACTTTTAAAAATGGTATTTATACTTTAAAAATCAAAATAAATTTCAATACATTTCAATACCATAATATCATTTCAACCATCATTTATTTAAACATCGGTCGTTTTATTTAATATAAAATAACATTTAAATCTATTCAATTTATTTAGGAATTAATTCCCTTTCAACTCACGTTTTAAAGTTAACTTCTTCCATTTAAAACCATTTAAAGTCAATTCCTTATTTTTATTAACTACGTATTAAATTCCAAAATTTAAGCCCTTTTCCCAAAGATTATTTCCATTAAATTTTATTAAAACAATCAAAGTTCAATTTCCGTAGCACTTATAAAATGCTACCTAAAGCTATAGGTTAAGACGGTCATTTCCAAAAGACAGCATTTAAATGCTGTAATTGATTTAAGTTTTTAAATTCCCAATTTTAACTTGTTATCAATTATTTTACTTAACTAAAATCTCACTTTTAACAAAATTCAAAATTTCCAAAATAAGTTAAAATCCAAAATTTTACTTAAACATTCATTTATTTAGCATTTTGGCTCATTCAAAATCATTATAAATTTTATAAAAATCCTTTAAATACATTTTAACCCAGAATATTATAAACTTTCCATTTAAAATATTTTCAAACACTTCAAAAAAATATTTATATAACCCACGGGTCTGTATATAGTTTTCTAGCCTAGGTCAAATGATACGGATATATATCATTTCAATCCGCAATTTACAAAACCCCAGGTTCTATCATTTCAAACCCGCAATCCCAAGTTAGATAATAAATGATTAAATAAATAATAAATGAATAAATAATTATCGTTCAGGCCTGTCATTTCAGCCTATAACGATCTCAAATTTACAGGGAACTTGCAGTGTGATTAACAGTAAATAATAAATGAATAGTATAACTGAAATAATATACAATAAATAATACAACTGATGATGTGTCAATTAACTAATGGGGTTTTAACATCATAAGTTTATATCACAGGCAGATAAAATTAAATAAAATAAGTTTACAATTTCGCTTGTGATTAATTCACAGATATACAAGTATGTTTGTCTGGTGAGAAATACTCACCTTAAAGTTGCAGAAAATTAGATTCAAATGATTGTATCACTTGATAAAGAAACGTACAAATGGCACGATCAGATTTCCACGGATGCAACATCTTGATTCAAATCTAGAACAAGATCCAATAAAACCAAATACACGATTTAAATTTATGGTCAAAGCAAAATTTAATAGATCAAAACCGGAACGAAACAAATAAAAATAATTGGTTCATTTGCTCGACTACACCACACCCAACCCGACTTGACGAAACAACTCGGCCCAATTTCTATCTAAACTTATGCGAGTTTTTAAATCAGTGTATACAAGATCCATACGCTGAGATAAAATGCAAAGGTGGTGCATCTCCCTATAGGCCATGACACTATGGCCCTTTTTTCCCCTTTTCTCTCTCTCTCTCTCTCTCTTTTTTCACCCCTTTCTCTAAACAAAACAAAATATGCATGCATGTCTGTCCAAGTTTTCTCCCCCTCCCTTCCACGGCAAGGCTTTGCCTAGTTCATTTCCCACACACGCACGCAAGGAAATGGGAGATATTTATTTTTTTCTACAACAAGGCATGACCCAAGCCTATTTCAAAAAGGAAATGCATGTGCGCATGCATTGATTCTCCCAGGTCTATCGGCCAACCTAGAATGGTGCTTGCATGCTATTATTTATTTATTTTCTTAAAAGAAATGCATGCATGCATGCATGTCAATGAAAAAAATGAGGCCTAGGCTGTGATATCAGATTATAAAGGTGCGCATGCACTTATATCTTCCCCTCCTATATTAACTTACTTTTTTTCTTCAAAAAGGTGACAAAATTTAGTCCAAAAGTGGACACGTATTCACTATGCTCGGCCTGCATAGACTCACGCATAGACTCACGCATGAAGTTCAAGTGGCCGCAACTACAGGGGCGCATGCATTTTTCTACAGAGTGCGAAAGAAGGATACTAAGCTTAACTTCCTACAATAATCTGACATGCATGGCAAAATAAATCAGGTGGGGGGAAAGGAGATGTGGCAAGGACATGTGGTGGAGCAGCCGAGTAGTGTGGACATTGGACCAATGAAACAAAAAGAAGAACAAAATAAATAAAAGCAAGGTGCGGCCATACCTGTGCCAAGCTTTCTCGCGTGAAGATGAACTACTGGGGCTAAAATGAGTTGATAATGAAAATAGGTACGTGGGTTTATATTTCAGCTGAGTCGCGTGATTAAGGGAGAAAGAACGTAGTAATAAAAGTTTTGTCGGCTAAAATCAAAGATTCATTTCATATTAAAAGAGGACGTACATGAAAGGTGGAACTTTATTCACGGTAAGAAACTTGATTTGAGCAGTAAGGAAGAATGAAATATTGAACATTTTTGGTATATATGGATAAGGCTTGCGTGAATTGGGTAGGAAAATAGGCAAGCAAGATAAAAGATTAGGTTGATAAATAAAGAACGGCAAAATTTTCCCACTTGATTGCCAAAAAGGCAGGTGATAAAACGTTAAAGGAATTATTTGATTTCATTGCAAATTTTCATTTAATTGGTTGCGTGAGTCTTTAATAGGCTGAGTGATTTATGAAACGGCAAGAAATCATTTTTCTTTGAACGATAAATGGAAAACACAGATTATATACCTATTAACCAAATGAAGTTGTACGTGGATTTGAATATTTATAACTAGCATTGATTTCAAAAGAAATAGTAAAGTTTTATTAGACAAAGATTTATACCAAATTTAAAGCAAATTGAATGCGTCGATTTAAGTGGAAGAAAACGTCACAAATTTATGGTTTGAACGTTTTTAAACAATGTGTTTTTATTTCTAATAGATAAAAGGAGGTAACGGAAAGGGAAAATTTATTTCTTTCCCTCTTAAAAGAATGCACGCCTACTTGTATATTTATTTATGTAGTTAAGGTAAAATTTTATTTCCTTTCGTAATATTTATCTTTTTCTTTAAAAAAAGTATACAACAAATATCAGTAGAACAACCGCAAAATAAGTATTGTTCATATATATATTGCGGTGTGAATTTTAAAAATGCGTAGAACCTACGCATTATATGCACCCAAAATTAATGCAAAAGTAACGCTTTTTAATTAATATGATTTTCTATTTTATACGTTATTTATTAAATATCGTACCCTTTAAATGCGTAATTTAACAGTTTCCTTGTACACTATAAATCTTCTTCAAATTTATCACTTGAATAAACGATAGAATTATGGTTACTTTCTTCTCTGATTACTATTACCATTTACAAAGCGATTTATTTTTCAAATGGACAAAATGTTACCAAATTTTTAAAGCAAGTAGATAATCCAATCCTTTTATTAAAATTCCAATCAGAGTTATCCTTTAAACAAAGTTAAAAAAAATTCAGAACTTTCCATTTTATTCTTAGAATTTTGGAAAAAGTTTTAATCAAATTAAAAATATATACTAAAACAAATTTCATGGTTTTATAAATAAAAGAATAAAGTGCTAGAAAAACCAGGGCTGTTACATATTGGTTATATCCACTACAAATTTCATGATAAAAATTGCAACGCGTGCGTCCATTGTTATTTCCATTACAAAAGGAATTACTTCTTTTTCGTTTACAGCATCATCATCGTCGAATATGATGTAATAGATGAATAAAAGGACATGTTTTTTTAGACAGGTATGTATAATTAAAAATATAAAGCTGTACAACTTGAGTTATGTTTTGAAAAAACAATCCATTGTTGCATCATTATGAATTTACATATATTTTTCTCTATGTATACAATACAATTATCTCCTTTGACATATGCAATACAGTTATACCGTTACATTCAAGAATTAGTATCAACCTCAACATATGCCTAGCATTAAGATATGATATCATTAACACTGTAGCATTCATCAAAACCCGTTTTATTTTGCAAGCAAGCAATATCTTTTTTGTTAAATTTTTATTAGGTTCACAAAGTACTTGATGAAAAATTTGAAAGACGATTTTAAATGTTATTTCTTTCTCTCTTGGATATGAAGAAGGATGAAAACCAATGAAGCTGGCACGAGAGATTTCTAAAGTAAGTTCAGAAGTTAGATGTGTATGTATTTTGCTTTAAAAAAATTTAACCAGCAGTGCTACTTGTTATTAATTTGTATGAAAGGAACCTTATATGTCTCTTGTACTATCAAACATGATTAGTTGGTGTCAGTTTGTTTGTTATTAATTGTGACGACCTGGGATTTATGGATATTTGAAATTGAAATATTTAATTAACTTTAAATATTTGAAAGTTAGTTTAACTTGAATTTCAAATATCACTATTTATTCGGATAATTAAATAATTGGATTTAATAATTGGAAATTGGTTAAAATAGTGAATCTCAGTTTTATGCTTGTTAAAAGTATTTCAAAGGCTTATAAAATTTATATTAATAGTACCGAAGATAATGAAATCTTTAGAATTGAATTTGGAAGTGTTTTGTTAATTGTTGAAATATATCGTTTAAATCAATATTTAAAAATAGCCTTCCGAGGCACAGTCTCGGAATTTGACGAAACCAGTTCCATTGGATCCGTAATAGTGTATTATTATAGGATTCCAATTTTCATAGCTTTCGGAGTTATCGTATGATCGTACGGTAGATGAATTCGCTGAAATCTATATCGCAAATTCAATATAATTACTGGGTCCAAAAGCTATCTTCTCCATACAATCGAATTAGGACTCGAAACCTTTTTCATTGCATTCGTAATAGGGGTATAACATTATAAACGCCTAGCGGCACGCCTCGATAGAAGCTCTAAAATTTAAGTTGCATTTTCAAGATAATTTAAATTTAAAATTTGAATTTAAATATAAAATATACTTGTTTGAACTGGTCAAATTTCAAATCATATCAGCCTTTTTTTCCAAAATACTGTAGGCCATCCAGCACATGTTTTCTTTTTTTGTTTAATTTCACACGCGTCCCCTTAAAAAAATAATCTACGTACACGTTTGACAGAAGAAATTTTTATAGCCGAACTCAGGAAATCGCCTCCATCCTTCTCCTCTCTTTCCTCAGTAAATAAATCGATATCAATTATATAAAATGGCCGACATTTTTTATAAAAAAATATATAAATTTTTGGCCTGTGAATCCCTTCTTCGTTTTTAAGGAATTAAATCATCAAGCCCCACCTTCTTCTTTCGGCCGCTTCTCGGAATCGATCTTATCAGAGTATTTTTGGGTGGAGTCGAAGATTGATTTCGATTCAAATAGCGAAGTAAAGAAGGAGTGGCTGATCGAGGCACGACGTGGCCGAAAGCGTGAGTGCTGATCGAGGTAGGGCTGTTTTGGCTTGGGCACATAATGGTTTATTGATCGCGAGCTTGTGAGTTGGAGGGAGGCGAAGTTTCGTTCAGGGCAGCAGGCTAGGGATGGCGCGCGAGCTAGAGGCGAACGGGAAGGATAGTCGTGATCATGTGATACTGGGTTCGTCATGGAGTTCTATGAGGACAGCGTCAATTCTGGAAGTGAGGTCGTGGATCGAGACAGTGAGTCGTGTTAGTTTCCGATCACGCATGTTCGATTTGGGGAGGCGAGTTTGACGTCACTGTCAGAGGTAAATGAAGCCTAAAACTGAGCATGTTCTTATCAATCAATTATAAGGTATTCATACTGTTCTTTTCAATTTAAATTGGTAATATCTATACAGATATGTATAGAAAAATATAAAATACAAATATACCTAGAAAAAAATACATGCATATTTAATGTATAGGTAGAACAAAAATATATATATATATATATATATATGTATGTATGTATATGTATATAGGGTTAAAAATTTACAGTGTTAAGAGAATTCGGAGATTATAGTGAACTCGAATTTCGAAGTTTTACAGTGAAGTAGATCTGGTAGTTAATGAAACTATTATCAGTTGCGAACTGAAGAAATGAATGAATATATTAGGCTAGTGTTTATTTAAAATTTGTAAATTAAAATTCATTAAGTGGTAAATAAATTGTTAGATTTTTCCTAACATTTATAAATGATAAAATGTTTGTTACAAGGTCAAAAACCGTGAAATCAGTCAAGATTGGAGTGGACTGCAAACAAAATCAAAGCTGAGTTAATATCACTAATTTGGAAAACCATTTAAATTTAAATAGTTAAATTTAAATAATTGGTTGAATGATTAGATTGACTGGATGTGGTATATTATATATAGTAGTGGTATATATATGTATACCTACATACATACATACATACACACACACACAGATATATATATATATATATATATATTGGAGTGACTGATTCCCGCATTATATTGTGGATCAGACCCTATGCTCCCCGCATAATAGCGGATGACCCCATATACCGCGATATTCCACCTCGAAGTGGGATTGGTATTTAATATTGTGCTAACATCTGTGGATTCAGGGAAACAGGTTGGAGGGATCCAACTAGATTCCTCAAAACGTTGAATTTATTTTATATTTAGCGATGTGATTTATGTGAAAATCTGGATGATTATATTATTAGGAATAGAAATTATTGAATGCTTTGGCTTGATTGAATATATATTGGTATTTGAGAAATATATAAGTTTGGATTTTTAAAGGAAATAAAAGAGAGAATTTTTAGTAAATAAATTTAAAGAATTGTATAAATTAAAAGAAAGAATTTGGAAAAGAATAAAAAAGTTGATTTTTAAAATCCTATTGAATAAATTCCAAGTATGGAAAAAAGATTATTGGATAAATGGGAATATAGGAATTTTGAGAACTTAAGTTATATTTTTTAAAAATTAAAGAATTTATTTTAAGTTTGGGATTTAAATGGTTTGGGAGAAATAAAGGAAGAATTTTGAAATTAAGTATGAAATTAATATTTCAGATTTAAATAAGATTTTAAATACTAAATAAAGGAGTGAATATGGAATTAATGGATTGTGAAATAAATTTGGATAAGTGAAGGAATTTATTTAAAAATGGAGTAAACTTTGAAAATCAATTTGGAAATTGATTTGGAGTTTGAAACTATGTTTCAAAAGGAGAATGAGATTGTGAAATTTATAAACAAGGTTTATAAATTAAGTGAAATATTTATCAGAGGATAATTTGGAAGTATAAATTTAGGATGGGAATTTATAAAGAAAGGATGATTTGTTTGAAAATAAATAGTGGTTTATTTTTAAAGGTATGGAAGGAAAGTGTATTTCCCTGAAAAGCCAAGTATATATTTTCAAAGAAGGATTTCCAAGTATAAGTTAGAGATTTTAAAGTGGTTTTTAAAAGAATATTTTAGTAAGAATTATTATTTAGTGGTTTTAAAAAAATTTAAAAGTAAATATTTATTTAGTTAATTATACAAGTATTTTTAAAGGTTTAACTAGTATTATGATTTAAAGACAATTATTTAATATTTATATCTTATAGAATAACTTTTATTTTTAAATTTGTTTTGGCTTAAGTTTTACATGAAAAATTATTATTAAATTTCATAACTAGTATTTTATAGAAAGTGTTTTAAATAGTTTTTATTTTAAGTTTTTTAAAGTATATAATTTGGATAAAGTGATTTAAATTATTATAAAATCTAAAGTATTTAGACTTGGTGATTTTTAGTGGAAATAAACAATATTTGAAAATTTATTCTGCGAGAGAAAAGTGATTTGAAAACTGTTTTCAAACGGATGAGGTGTAGAAAAGTATCTCGCGAAGATACTTTGAAATAATTTGGGAAATTATTAAGACCCAATGATTGTTTGTGAATGTTGTTTGATACTTAAATAACCGACTATCTATACTTGCCAATGCGCTGATCGTTTCGAAGAGACCGGGATCGGGATTAATTTTCCGAAAACCACTTCGATCCGGTTTGAACGTTTACGCGAGTAAGACAAGAGCTTGGAATCGAAGATGGTGCAGTGAAGTACAAGGGAAAATCACTACTAATCCTGAGGGTGATTCAAAAATGGATGTAGTAGGAGTAGTACCTTCGGTTCCGTTCGGACCCGGAATGGACTTGTATGGATGAATGCTTTCAGAACATCGTCAGGAGGACGATGAGTGTGACGCCCCACCTCTATACTCACACTAGCCAACGGCTCTACGGGGTAATGCCATCGACTAGCACGAAGAATAACGCTGTTGAGGAGCGACCATGTATGCAATTGCTTTGTGCGAATACCGGTATGTCAGATAGTATAATATGCATTTCATTTCAAGAGGAAATCCGACAAATCAAATACAAACTCAAAGCTACTACACAGTGGCTGGGTGATCTTCGGAAACAAATATAAAATAAGCATAACACAAATCAGTCACAGATATTCATGTCAATAAGGCGGAGACAGATATGAATATATTACATTGAAGTGTACATCAGAGTAGTGGTCATACAAGATCCACTACATCACAAAAGAATAGGTACAAGTGCCAAACAAAAGAATATGTATACATCAAGGAGTCTCTATCTCGAATGTATAAAATGAAAACTACTAATCTAAAGTAGTTAGCTAAAAATCAGGTGATGGTCCCAGATAAAGAGTCAAGTAGAAGCACCTGAAATACCTCGGTTTGACCCGAGTATTATTTAGGAAGAAAATAGTAAACAGATCAGTCTAGCTATAAATATCATATAAAAATGAGATATAAGAAGAGATATAACAAAAATGTATGATAACAATAATGTCATACTATGATAAGTATACATTAAACAACAACAAAATCATACAATATCTCAAGAATCTCAAAACTTCAAAAAGTGTCATATTCTTTCTTTTATTTACCAAACCACAAATATTGATAAACATTTCAACGCCAATCGCAAAAATTGGTGAAACACAAATTCTTGAAATCATCAATTAGAATCAAGAAATCATAAAGGGGGAGGCCTATCACAAACAGGAGCATGAAAACCCACCAACATGTGCATCACAAATGGGTCGCTATCCCATGGTCGCTAACCATAAATTCAGGACATCGACGCAGTACAATAATGGTACGTCCAATGAGCCGAAACTCAAATAATTCGTAACAACGACGCAGTACAATAGCGGTACGTCCAAAGAACCGAAACTCAATTAATTCAGAACATCGACGCAGTACAATAAAGGTACGTCTAATGAAAGGAAACTCAAATAATTCAAAACAACGACGCAGTACAATAACGGTATGTCCAATGAACCGAAACTCAAATAATTCGGAACAACGACGTAGTACAATAACGGTACGTCCAATGAACCAAAACTCAAATAATTTGAAAAAACGACGCAGTACAATAACGGTACGTCCAACGAACCGAACGCCATAAAAGAACACGGGTCGCTAGCCCATAAGGAAATGAAACGAAGCTCAATAAAATGAGGTACAGCCCACAACGAGGACCAAGAGATGTCACACGTTGCTAGACTAAACCATAAAATGATCACCGTTGATCAATAAAAAGTGTGGATTACACTAAGCTAGTAAATAAATGAGTTTAGCTTCATGTCCCATAACCACTGGCTTAACATAAATATTTACTAAAAAATTGTAGATCTCCATCCGAAAATTGTCATAAGAGTTTCAATCGAACAAGTCTAAGAATTAACCGACAAAGTAAACACAAGCGTTTCATACCACTTGTTTTTCTAAGTCGTTTAATTGGATTTCTCGAACGAATGAGGTAAAGGTTTGTATATACTAATAGATTGGAAAACAGTTTTAAAAGCGAGTTTGATATTGAAAGTAAATGTTGAAATCGTTTTGATGAAAGGATGTGAATATTTACTACTAGTATAGAAACATTTGCATTTTAAAGTGACAAACCATAGAAATGATTGTAGAAACAATCAATCACCAAAAAGTCACATATGAAGACGTGAATTAAATCCAAAGAAATCGATGCTAAATCCATCAAAATGGTTATTCCCAAAAATCCAAAGAAAGAAGTCATCAAAGTCGATAAAAGTGATAACAACTAATTGGATCGACAAAAATCGATTAACATTGGAAATTTAGTAAAAGAAATAAGGCAAATAGGCAAAATTGCATCGTTCCAGATGTCTGGGGGTCCATCCAGACGTCTGGAATTGTTTTTTGGAAATAGTTCAGAAAACCACCGAGACGTCTGAAATCCCAAATCAGACGTCTGACCTCCTTTCAAATGTCTGAACCATAATTCCAAACGTCTGAAATTAGTCACTGCCCTTTTTATTTTTCTGTCGTTTCTTTTTTTCTCCAGGTCGCAAACCCAGACGCCTGATCCTATATTTCAGACGTCTATGCCTGGCTTGGGCAATAATTTGCCTAGGCCATGATGGCCAAAACAATTCGGTAGCGATCGAGCGAGCAACGACGACTAGGGATTTACGCCAAACGACAACCCAGCCTTCTAAGCTCTTCGGTACACCCCACATAACTTATCCAAACATCCATAATAGGATTTTTCATAAAATTGGACTTCAAAACAAAAAATTGGAAAATTCACCAAATCAATTCAAATCAAAAGCAAATGAACCTGAATAGATGTTAGGAATTCATACCTAATAACAACGAAAGCTATAGACGTAGATGTGAGCTAAAGAACTCACCTTTAAACCCAAAAACAATGAAGGAGAAGATCAAAAACAAAGGAAAGATCAACCACCTTCAACTTCAACTCTAGAAACTCCAATCCAAGACTATAAGCAAATATTTCCTAAGTTAGGTTATAGGAAATTTCTGAAATTGTAGAGAGACTGAGATGGAGAAGAAGAAGGGGATGCTTACCTAAGCTTCTCTTTGATTTTGAAGCTAGAACTTGAATTTGCAAAGGAAACTAGGGCTTAGGATTTTATTTTCCAATCTCTTCCCCCATTTTTACTAAAGCTTGAAGTGTTAGGAAAATAATAGAATGAATGAAGAGGAGAGGAGAGGGCGTAGAGCTAGGGTCTTATGTTAGGTTATTGGACTGAAACCCAAAGCCCTAAATAAAAATGTCGAAATTCTAGCTAACTCCAAACACAACGATGTTTATACTCAAAAAGGTCGCAAACGACATTTTGGACTCAATGGAAGTGGTCTCGAGTCCCACTTCGACTGTTTGCAAAAATTAGCATTTCGGATTTAAATCCGACTTACGATGCTATATTTAAATAAAACATTTAAATATACAATCGTAAAATATGCAGGTTGTTACAGACTCCCCTCCTTAATGAAATTGCATCCTCGCAATATTTAAGGAGAAAATAAAAGGTAACAACCATAAAAGCATATCAACACTAAAGAAAATTAGAAATAAGAAGTTCACCTCAAAGATCACGAGAGAGTAAGTCCGGATGTGTTCGCTCGATGAATTCTCTGGATTCCTTAGAGCAATCCTTAGGATTTGCGGACCATTGAACTTTCTCAAGCGGGACATTTTTATTACGAAGGCTTTTGACCTCCGAAGCAATGATACAAATAGGATGTAGATCATATGTCAAATTAGGTGAAACTTCAATTTCTTCAACAACACCGGGCTCAATAATAGAATCGGAATCCCTAAGGCATTTCTGTAGTTGAGAGACATGGAAAACGTCATGAATAGCAGAAAATTGAGCTAGTAATAAAAGGCGATCGGCCACGGAACCAATGCGTTCGGTGATGGGAAATGGTCCAACATATCGAGGCGCTAATTTTCCCGATCGACTGAAACGCACAACACCCTTCATAGGCGAAACACAAATAAACACCAAATCTCCCACAGAAAATTCTAATTTCCTTCTTCGATTATCGGCATAGGATTTTTGTCTACTCTGAGCTTCTTTCATCCTATGGCGAATAAGGTCAAACTTTTCTGTGGAATCACGAATAAAATCTGGACCTAAAACCAACTTCTCACCGGCCTCAAGCCAACAAGAAGGAGATCGGCACGGCCTTCCGTAGAGTGCCTTGAATGGTGCCATACCATTACAAGATTGGAAGCTATTACTATAGGAAAACTTTACAAGAGAAATATGATCTTCCCCACTTTCACCAAAATCAAGAACACATGCACGAAGAAGATCTTCAAGAATTTGATTCACACGCTCGGTTTGTCCATCGGACTGAGGATGATAAGCATTGCTAAATTAAGCTTCGTTCCTAAAGCTTTTTGAAGACTCTTCCAAAACCCACTAGTAAACAATGGATCACGATCACTAACAATAGAAGTAGGAACTCCATGCAATCTAACAATTTCTTTAACATAGAGTTTGGCTAAAAGAGGTACGGTCCGATTGGACTGAACGGGAATAAAATGGGTGGATTTTGTAAGTCGGTCCACAATCACCCATAAACTATCATGACCCGAACGAGAACGGGGAAAACCTTTAATAAAGTCCATGGAGACTTGATCCCACGTCCAAACTGCAATGTCTAGAGGTTGCAATAACCCACCGGGCCTTTGATGCTCGGCCTTCATGAGTGGCAAGTCATGCAACGCTTAATGAAGTTAGCAATATCAGATTTCATTCCATCTCAATAATAAAGTCTCTTCATATCCGCATACATTTCACTACTACCGGAATGAATGGTAAATTTAGAACGATGAGAATCTTCTAAAATATCTTTACGAAGATTATCAATATTTGGCATGATAAGTCTACCAAATTTCCGAATACCGCCACGAACATCAATATCAAAGTCTTTCAAACCTTCAATATCAACTTTATCCCAACAATTTTGGCTAAGAAGAGCCAATTCGGGATCTAGCTTTTAAGCTTCAAGGATGCAGTCCAAAAGAGATAGATGAGCCTCAAGGCCACATGAAACAAGAGATGAATATGAATTGGATTCACGATCTCGAATTTCACAAGTGGATAAAGTCTCGAGATCATTCCACTCGGATATCATTATAGAAACAACCGCTTATTGCTTTCGACTAAGTGCATCGGTAATAGATTTCCCTTTCCGGGAGTATAAAGAATATCAAGATCATAAGATGCAAGGAACTCGAGCTGTTGACATAAATTAAGTTACTTCTGAGAAAATAAATACTTCAATGATTTATGATCGGTATAGAGAACAAATTTCTCTCCTAAAAGATAATGACACCAAATTCTAAGGGCGATAATAATAGCCGCAAGCTCTAAATCATAAGTGGCATATCTAGTCTCGGTTGGCTTTAATTGCCTAGAAGCATAAGTAATAAGGCGTTCCCTTTGCATGAGAACGGTACCCAAACCAACACGACTAGCATCGGTATACACAATAAAGTCTTGGTTCCATTCGAGAATCACAAGAATAGGAGCATCAGAAAGGAGTTCTTTCAATTTCTGAAAAGAAAATTCACATTTGTCT
This sequence comes from Allium cepa, assembly GCA_030765085.1. Classification (NCBI taxonomy): domain Eukaryota; kingdom Viridiplantae; phylum Streptophyta; class Magnoliopsida; order Asparagales; family Amaryllidaceae; genus Allium; species Allium cepa. Next base: position 1,014,837,148 of record CM060943.1, on the reverse strand, counting down.
GACCAAATGTACATAACTCCCTTCTTTGTCAAACTAGTAAGAGGTACGTAAATTTTAGAAAAGTCTTTTATGAACTGACGGTAATTGCCTGCCAATCCGAGGAAATTACGAATTTCCGTCACACTCTCCGGTCTCTTCCAATTTTGAATTGCTTCAATCATTGAAGGATCCACGAAAATTCTGGATTCAAAAATAATATGTCCTAAAAACTTCACATGAGATTGCCAGAAATGGCACTTAGAAATTTTTTCTTTCAATTGATTGCTCCTAAGAGTTTCCAACACAATCCAAATATGCTTTTCATGCTCTTCCTCGGTTTTAGAATAAAAAAGAATATCATCTATAAAGATGAGAACAAATCGATCAAGGAAGTCTTTGAAAACACGATTCATAAGGTTAACGAAATAAGCTGGAGCATTCGTTAAACCAAACGGCATAACAAGCTATTCATAATATCCATAACGAGTACGGAACGATGTCAAAGGAGTTCTATCCTCTGCAATACGAAGCTAATGAAACCCAACGGCTAAGTCTAACTGTGAAAAGACACTAGCACCACTAAGTTGATCGAATAGATCATCAATCCGAGATAAGGGATATTTATTGTTGATGGTGAGATCATTAAGCTTGCAGTAGTCAACGCAAAGTCTAAGTGTACCATCGGATTTCTTCACATAGATAGCTGAAGCTCCCCAAGGAGAGGAACTAGAATGAATAAATAGCTTTATTTCCAATTCGGATAATTGTTTACGCATCTCCTCATTTTCCTTATTGGACATACGATAAGGAGGATGAGTGATAGGTAGAGTTCCAGGGATTAAATTAATTTTGAACTCAATTGCTCGCTTAGAGGGTAATCCTAAAACAGGCTCAAATATGTCGAGAAATTCACGAACAACGTGAATGAGGGAAATGACATTTTCCTCATCGTCATTATCGTCATCATGAGGTTTTAAAGAATATAAGGATGCCGCTGAATTAGAATCTGAATCTTTAAGAACAATAGAAATCTGCTTGACAAATTAAGGATGTCGAAGATGAATAGTCCTCTCAGGACATAGGATATGGACTTCATAACGGTTAAGCCAATCCATTTCCAAAATCATCCCGAAGCCTAAGTAACGCATAACATACAAATCGGCTCGGAAAGAATAACCACATAAAATAATATCGACGTCTTTACAAAGCAAACTGAGTATTGCGGATCCACCAACCGGATTCGCAATTCTCAGTGAAGTCATCAAAGCCATAACACTTAAAGAAAAAGTATCAACAAGTTCTTTTGATATAAAAGAATGGGATGCACCCGTATCAAAAAGAACTCGAATAGGATGATCACGAAGCATAATAATGCCATCAAGGATAGAATGAGAAATACCTTGACCAAGAGAAGTGTTACAAGGCGCTTGCGCAACATTTAGCTTTCCATCCTTCTTGCTTAAAAGTTTCGGGCATGAAGATAAAAGATGACCTGAACTTTTGCAATAATGATAAACGAGAGGTTTCAGACATCTATTAGCATAATGGTCCGTAGAACCACAATTGTAGCATTGCCCACGACTAGAGGTAGGAGTCTTTGCTACCGAAGTTGCTTGCTTCCCTTTCTTGTTGGGATAAGGACCCTTGAACTTGATAGGCCTCTTCTTGTTGTTGTTAAAGTTCTATTTGGCACTCACAACTTCAACATCACCTTTCTTATCGGCCTCCTCAAGTCGAAGAGCGATATCAATAAGCTGATCAAAAGAAACTTCCAGTTTTAAGAGTAAAGGCCTTTTGAGGTTCTTGTTCAACCCATAGACAAATCTTTGATTTTTATTTAATGGGGTATTAATATACTCGACCCCATACATAGAGAGAGATTCAAAAGACGCGACACAGTCTGCCACGGAAGATTCACCTTGAACAAGGTCGATTAAGCGCCGAGCTAAAGTTACTTTTTAGCTTCCGGCACAAATTTCAATTCGAACCTTTCCCGGAATTGCTCCCAAGTAAGATCTACTCCAAAAATCTCAGAAACCAAAAGCTCGTACCGATCTAATGCTCTTTCTTGGAGCATGCTAGAAGCTACTTGGACTCGATGTATGTCAATAAGATTCATGTGAGAAAAGATGCGATTGCACGATTTAAGCCAAGCTTGAATTTCTATAACGCTTTCGGATCCCTTGATTGGCCTTCCACCCAAATCAGTATAGTCTCTACATAAGCATGCAAACCCGGATCTAGGATGAGTAGGCTCAGGAATAGGTCCTGCAGCTTGAGCATTCTTTACAAGATCTATAAGCTGTTGGGCAGACATAAATACTTCATCATGGGGAGTAGCACTCGATTGACTGGCACTGGGACGACCTGGTCTAACCATTTCTCTTCTTTAAGAAAGAAAGAAAGAAGAATAAAAAGGTTATTCCTAGAAATGAATATCAAACAATCATGATTGATAAAACAAGGCATCATAAAAGAAAATAGGATAGAACGGGTCCAATGACTCGAATAAATCCTAAGGCACGATTCCTAAGAAGGACTTAGGACAATGATCCTTGCTATAATATTCTATATTGTTTCGAAGTTTGGCTCTGATACCAAGTTGTGGCGCCCCACCTCTTTACTCACATTAGCCAAGGGCGCTACAGGGTAATGCCTCGACTATCACGAAGAATATGGCTGTTAAGAAACGACCATCTGTGTAATTGCTTTGTGCAAATACCGGTATGTCAGATAGTATAATATGAATTTCATTTCAAGAGGAAATCCGACATATCAAATACAAACTCAAAGCTACTACACAGTGGCTGCGTGATCTTCGGAAACAAATATAAAGTAAGCATAACACAAATCAGTCACAGATATTCATGTCACTAAGGAGGAGATAGATATGAATATATTACATAGAAGTGTACATCAAAGTAGTGGTCATACAAGATCCACTACATCACAAAAGAATAGGTACAGGTGCCAAACAAAAGAATATATATACATCAAGGAGTCTCTATCTCGAATGTACAAAATGAAAACTACTAATCTAAAGTAGTTAGCTAAAAATCAGATGATGGTCCCAGATAAAGAGTCAGGTAGAAGCACCTGAAATACCTCGGTTTGACCCGAGTATTATTTAGGAAGAAAATAGTAAACAGACCAGTCTAGCTATAAATATCATATAAAAATGAGATATAAGAAGAGATATAAGAAAAATGTATGATAACAATAATGTCATACTGTGATAAGTATACATTAAACAATAAGATCCTACAATATCTCAAGAATCTCAAAACTCCAAAAAGAATGTCATATTCTTTCTTATATTCACTAAACCACAGATATTGATAAACATTTCAACGCCAATCGCAAAAATTGGTGAAACACAAATTCTAGAAATCATCAATTAGAATCAAGAAATCATAAAGGGGGAGGCCTATCACAAACATGAGCATGAAAACTCACCAACATGTGCATCACAAATCGGTCGCTATCCCATGGTCGCTAACCATAAATTCGGGACATCGACGCGGTACAATAATGGTACGTCCAATGAACTGAAACTCAAATAATTCGTAACAACGACGCAGTACAATAGCGGTACGTCCAAAGAACGGAAACTCAATTAATTCAGAACATCGACGCAGTACAATAATGGTACGTCCCATAACCACTGGCTTAACTTAAATATTTACTTGCAAATTGTAGATCTCCACTCGAAAATTGTCACAAGAGTTTCAATCGAACAAGTCTAAGAATTAACTGACAAAGCAAACGCAAGCGTTTCATACCACTTGTTTTGCTAAGTCGTTTAATTGGATTTCTTGAATGAATGAGGTAAAGGTTTGTATATACTAATGGATTGGAAAACGATTTTAAAAGCGAGTTTGATATTGAAAGTAAATGTTGAAATCATTTTGATGAAAGGATTTGAATATTTACTACTAGTATAGAAACCTTTGCATTTTAAAGTGACAAACCATAGAAATGATTGTAGAAACAATCAATCACCAAAAATTCACATATGAAGACGTGAATTAAATCCAAAGAAATCAATGCTAAATCTATCAAAATGGTCGTTCCCAAAAATCCAAAGAAAGAAGTCATCAAAGTCCATAAAAGTGATAACAACTAATCAGATCGACAAAAATCGATTAACATTGGAAATTTAGTCAAAAATAAGGCAAATAGGCGAAATTGCATTGTTCCAGACGTTGGGGGTCCATCCAGACGTATGAAATTGATTTTTGGAAATAGTTCAGAAAACCATCTAGATGTCTGAAATCTCAAATCAGACGTCTGACCTCCTTTCAGGCATCTGAACCATACTTCCAAACGTCTGAAATTAGTCACTGCCCATTTTATTTTTTTGCCATTTCTTCTTTTTCTTCAGGTCACAAACCCAGACGTCTGATTTTCAGACGTCTGGATGCCTGGGCTGGGCAACAATTTGCCTAGGCCATGATGGCCAAAACGATTCGGGAGCGATCGAGCGAGCTACGAATGACTAGCGATTTACGCCAAACGACAACCCAGCCTTATAAGCTCTTTGATACACCGCAAATAACATAACCAAACATCCATAATAGGATTTTTCATAAAATTGGACTTCAAAACCAAAAATTGGAAAATTCACCAAATTAATTCAAATCAAAAGCAAATGAACTTGAATAGTTGTTAGGAATTCATACCTAACAACAATGAAAACTATAGACGTAGATGTGAGTTAAAGAACTCACCTTTAAACCCAAAAACAATGAAGGAGAAGCTCAAAAACAAAGGAAAGATCAACCACCTTCAACTTCAACTCTAGAAACTCCAATCCATGACTATAAGAAAATATTTCCTAATTTAAGTTATAGGAAATTTCTGAAATTGGAGAGAGATTGAGATGGAGAAGAAGAAGGGGATGCTTACCTAAGCTTCTCTTTGATTTTGGAGCTAGAACTTGAATTTGCAAAGGAAACTAGGGCTTAGGATTTTAGTTTCCAATCTCTTCCCTCATTTTTACTAAATCTTGAAGTGTTAGGAAAATAATAGAATGAGTGAAGAGGAGAGGGGGTGGAGTTAGGGTCTTATGTTAGGTTATTGGGCAGAAACCCAAAGCCCTAAATGAAAATGTCAAAATTCTAGCTAACTTCAAACACAATGATGTTTATACTTAAAAAGGTTGCAAGCGGCATTTTGGACTCAATGGAAGTGGTCTCGAGTCCCACTTCGACTGTTTCCAAAAATTAGCATTACGGACTTAAATCCGACAAACGATGCTATATTTAAATAAAACATTTAAATATACAATCGTAAAATATGCGGGTTGTTACAATGAGCATTCTAAGTGAATGTGTGCTAAAAAGGTAACGCATAGCCTCGAGCATCATCAACCGGGAATGGCTAAAGCAGGGGAGGTGCACACAAGGTTAAGTGGCTAGCAACCAATTAGGGTAAGGTCATCCCTGTCTAGAGGTCCCTTTATTTCGGCTATATGGGCGGTTGCTGATCCCAACCATGGGGTGATCTTATTCGGACTATGCAGTAAGGGGTAGCTCCGGTCTTGTGATGCAGGGGATCAGGGTGGATCCTTGGTACGGAAAGGAAAGGATATCGTATTTGAAATAAAATGATATTATATTAATTTGGGGTTTTTAAAATAATATCAAATGAGTTTTTTTGGAATGGAAAGGATATCGTATTTATATGATTTTGAAATAGATATTTTATTCTAGTTTTGAAAGTAAATTATTTTAAATAACCGCGGTGTTATAATAACGTTTGGTTGTTGAAGAGACCGCGATCGGAAGTTGTCATACTCTCTGCCAACTCCGAAAACCACTTTAACAACCGTGTACGCGGTGGAGATTCCAGAATGAAGTAGGATGGTGGCGGCGTTTCCTTTGAGGTAAATACGTGGACCCAACTCCCGTGAGTTGGCATAAGGTGGCTAAAATAGGAGCGATCTCGGGCCAATGAGGTCATTCCTCTGATCGGACACATCCCTTCGATATTATACTATGACTTTTGGATTGATTTGGTGGCCACTTTTGATTTTTGATTTGGGGGTGTGGCTCGAGGTGGGCGGTAGTAGCTGCTATGCATTTCCACCAGCCCGTGTGCGTAATTGGTATATCTACCCTGGCATTGCCTAGTTGTGCCATGTCACCTACCCTATCGCGCCTTGTACGAGTTTCTATTTGTGTCGTACCTATGGAGTATCCTCTGGTAGCCTCCCGATCAGGAGGTATTACAGTACTGTATAGACTATTGGCAATTTACTTGTTAAGGTGGAAAATGTAAAGCCTTAACGCTATTTAAAAGTAAGTTTATTTTACAATTAGACACTATTATAATAGCGAAATATACTACATAGTAAATAGTTTAACGGATTCTTAAGAGATGTAAATCCCGAGCATCTCTTGAGTTACTGCACTCATATTTATTTTGTTGATTTAACTTACATAAGTTCTTTTAGTTCTGACTCGAGTGTTTTTGTCTTTTCAAATTCGCTCGGGTCAGTCCGAGCGTTTCAGGATTTGAAGATTTAGCTCTGGAGGACGAAGACGAAGATTTATATTATTATTATTTATACTAGTGCACTACACACTGTTCCGCTGCATTGTGATTGGTATGTGTAACTCTGATATGTATTATATAAATGGTTTTGTAAGCAGATTTATAAACTGTATATTTGATTATTATATTTTATCCTTCCGCTGTGAGATTCTGTTTAGTTTCTTTTTCTCTTCTTTGGCTTTTCCTTATTCACCTCATAACAATCTGTCCTTCCATATGGTTTGAATTAACCCAGTATTAAATTCTTAAATTTCCATTAATTAATTGTTTCAATTATTATAGTGAAATGAAATGTAAGTAATTAATAAATGGAAACCTCAAATTTAGGTAAGAAATTTAAGGCTAAGTTGTAAAGGAAATAAAAAGGAAGTTGGAATTGTAACTTATAAGAAAGGGTAAAAATTTATTGAACAATGAATTAATTAAAGGAAATGGAACAAACTTGTATAGTTTTTAAATTTCATCCTTAAATAACATATATATAACTTACCAAATATTAAAAGTTGAAATGTTATTAAGAGATTTTAATAGATTATTATACAAGTAGAAATTTGAAATAATGAAAGTATTCAATGAAATTGATGTTAAGTGAGAATTTAATGTTATAAACTCAAGTTATAATTGAAATTTTACCAAGTAAATATAATTAAAGGTAAGAATGACAAATAGATGAGTATAAACTTAAGTAATTAAAGTGTAAATAAATGAGGTCATACAATAATAAATGAATGAATAATAGTAAGTAGTAAGTGAAAATAAATGAATGTAGTATAATAAAGAGAAATTATAAACTAAAGAAAAAGGATTGAAGTTATTTCTAAATAAAATTGAAAGAAATAAAATACAAATAAAAATTGAAAGAAATAAAATGCAAATAAAATTGAAGAAAATAAATGAAAATAAGAATAGACTAAATCTATTGCTGAAATTGTTGTTTGTCGTGGTTTGTGGTTGTTGGGTAAGGAAACTTTAATTTCTGTTGGGATGGATGAATAATCCATTGTGTTTAATCTAAGACTGTTGAGTAAATGATGCACTTGATGGTTTATTCTTCATTCCGTACAATTTAAAAGTTTTGAATCCGTACAACTTTTTGTTTGTTTGATTGAATGGTTGTTTTGTATTTGTTGTGTATGCTGTTTGTTGAAATTGATGGTTGTTGTATTGATTTGTTGTTAGGGATTGAAACCACTTAAATATTTCACTTTATATAAATTGTTGACACTTTTAGATTTTTAAGTGCAATGCAGGTTATGGAAGCAATTGCTACTACTTTTGGTTCCATAAATTTAGCGTAAATTTGCCCGACAAATAGGTACGTTTCGGATTACGGTTCATAGCGTTATTTTATATATTTTCCCGGGTTGGGATATAATATTTTGGATAATATATGTAATATAATTGTTATATTTAATATTATATTTTCTCCCGAGTCTGTCCGTACAAAGGAGACTCTGCCAAAATTTTCCGTAAATTTTGAACTTAGAAATATTTTGAAAATGTTTTTCCAAATTTTAGTAATTTAAGTTAAAAAGATTTAATGGTTATAAATTGAGATATTTTACCTAAATTAATTAATTTTATAAATTTAATTGTTTATAAAGTTAATGTTTGAATAAGGTATACTGATTTCTTAGTTCTTCGTTTTCCCTTCTTTTCCTTTTCGTGGACGAAAAGTTTTGAGTGGGGGAGAGTGTAACGACCCGTAAATTTCATGGATTTAATTTGGTTAAATTAATAAGTTTGTAATTAAATTTAGTACAAAAAAATAGTAATAAATAAATTAAAACCAACTTATAGTAATTCGAAGTTAATTCAAATGATCTTAAGCAGTGAAAAGAATTTTACTTGTATATAAATTGAATATGAGAAGTTTAAGGAAAGTATTAAACTGATTTAATGTAATAAACATTTTTAATAGTAAATGGAATATGATAATAAGAACAATTGCAAGTTTTGTATTTTGGGGCGAAATATATTGATAGGTAATAATTGTTGTAGAGAATAAATTACAATTGTTATAAATTATAAAGGCTCGAAAATCCGTACTCCTTTGAACTGGCAACATTCCACAACAATTCAGCCGAAGAGGAACAAACTTACGAGTGTTTAGGGTTAAAGAAGAAGAAAAGGATAGAAGAAGAAGAAAGATAGAACAGAACAGAAAGAAACAACAAAACAATATCAGAATCTCACAATTGCAGCGGAACAACATATAATAGATAAATGAATAATCTTTAAACAAAGAACTATATCCGTTATTACATTACATCATCAGAGTGTATAACAACAAACAACAACAAACAGCGGAAAAGAATACTATATACTAGTGAATACGCCATGCCATCCAGCTTGCCTCCAGCAACTCCTGAATTCCAGAATATCCTGATAACCTGACTCTAGACTGCCCGTGTGGAAATTGGTGGGCACCCAGAGTTTAGGCAGGGAAACAATAAACTCTGAGTCGGTCATGTGACTAGTGTGAGAACTAAAACAGTTTATCTTTAAAATAAAGAACATGATAATTTTAAAATAGATTCGCAATGCTTTTTAGAAAATGAGACTACCTGTAACATCTCGAAAATTATGAATTTAAATTTTAGTAATGTATTTGAACTTTTTGAAATTTAAATCGAAAAGTTATAAAGAAATAAAATATGAATAAAGTTTAGTGTTTTTAGTTAAAACTTTTAATAGAATTAAAACAAATATTGTAATAAAATCACATAGTCATTTAATGTTAATAACTAAAACCACTTTTCTTTTTAACAAAGTAAAATAATAAATTGTGATAGATGAGCTTTTAATAGGAATCAAATTGTTAAGGTAAGATATGATGAAATTGTAAAATTTAAATAACATAATAATAATTAAACATATAAACAAATAAACTAAGATAACAAATTTTTATGAAGAAATAAGAACTAAGTTAATTAAAAACAAACACTTTCATTTAGTAAAACAAAAGTAAATTAGTCTTGCAACAAAAATAGCAATAAGATAAAACAGCCACCATTTAGATAAAGATAAGAATAAGATGTACTTATAATAATCAAATCAAACAAGATAACACTTATTAAAATATAAAACATATAAACTGTACATATAAAAGAAAATGCAAGAGAGTAAAACATTCAAACAAAATAATACTTATATAAATCAAACAGCACATTTCTACAAGTACACAGGATAGAAGCATTACAAAACATTCTTACATTAAATGCAAGCCTCTACAAAGAACATACTTTCATTAAATGCATTTACTCTCCAGTAAGAAGAAAATCATTTCAGCAACTTTAAAGCATGGTTGAGCAGAGAAAAAAAAACTGTACTTGCTTATACTTTTCTCTGTACACCACCTTTCACCTATATGTATACATACACAAAGCCTCACGTTCATTTGTTAAAAACAACTCAAGTATCATTCAAACAATATTAGCAAAGATCTGAAATTAAAAAGAAGAAGATCATCACTTTATATATTACAAGTTGAAAGGCAAATTACTGAAAGAAGAAAAGAGAAGAGGATTGAGCTGCAGTTCAAAGGAAATCAATATATAGCCTCTGTTTAAACATTTGACATGTGAGTAAAATAATCTTTAAAAGCTTAAATTTACTTAAACAGTTTAAACTTCATTTATAAGTTGTTTGTATATGCTTCAGTTTATAAATAGGATTTTGTATGCTCTGCATTTCATCTTGTCTGTATTTATCACATCACTTGATCATTTATTCAAAGAATTTAATTTATTTACATTGGAACATTGTTAAGTAATAAAAGTCTTCAATCAAACAAGCAGTTAAATCTGTAATCAAGTTTTTAAAACTGTTTCAACATGATTTGAAGAAATATCACCACTGTAACTTTGGTTACAGGTAATCAAGAAGAAATTGGATAAATTCAAGTATTATAAAAAGCTAATCCAAGTTAATAGCTTAAATTCTTATTACAAATCATGATTTTTACAACAGGAATGAAGATTTTTAGTTGGGTATATACAGAGCAGTTCGAGCATGAACACAAAATCGTTTTCTTTGAATCTCCAGGGATCGAGTTAATGATAAATGTTGTAATTTGAATTGAAGCGAGTTTGAACTTCCATAATGACAAGAAAAATATTAAATAAAATTTCGAGTGTGTGAAGTTGCCGTTCGAACCCAAAATAGGGTTTAAACTGGAAGTTGCAGTACGAAAAAAAAAATGGTGATTTTGTCGAAATGAAATGATCGAGCTCCATGATATTGAGGGAAATGGAAGAGCATCGGGCTAGCGTGCTATGGCCGGAAGCATGGACATTGCAGGTGGATGGTGCAGCGGTGGCGAGGCATTTTTGCCAGAGGGATTCGTTCCAGTTTTCGAGCGTTAGGCAATTTTTTTTAAATTTCGTTTTTTTCGAAGCTCTGGATTTTGATTGCTAATAGGGGGACGAATCGCGACTTGTTGATGGTCACGATAGCCATCGGAGAGGTCGCGAACCACCGTGCACGTGCACGGTGGTGGTGATGTGCCAGTGGAGAAAAAAAAAAATAATAACAGGAAGAAGAAGAGGGACTCGCGAATGAAACAAGGAAGACTACGGGTTTTTTTTTGAAGTTGCTTGAGTTTCTCTCGTATAGTTCGAGTCCTTAAAATTTAAGCTATCTGGTTTTAAAACTTGAAAGTTAAAAGAAAAAAAAAGAATGAAACAGGGAAGATGGATACGCGAACGAACAGAGAGAGACTCGGGGAAGAAATGAAAAGGGTCGAGTGTTTACTCGAGTGAACTGAAGATTTGCTCGGTTTGATTTCCAAAACCTGCTAACTAATAATGGTGTGTAAATTGTTTAATAAATAAATAATGTAGTTTAAAAAGATAATTAAGGTAAATAATTGTTATTAGTCAATGATTTTGAAAAGAAATTAAGAATGATTTACAAACTTGTAATTAAATTGATTTATAAACAATTAAGTGTTTAAATAAATTTGTAAGTAAGAATTTGTAAATTTTGAAACAATAAATTGAGTAATCAAAATTTAGTTTATTTATCCAAATTCTTATCATTAAATTAAATTAATTTAGTGGTAAATTTATTTAAATCACATTGGAAAGTAATTAACTATTGTTGTTAACTTATATTGATATCTCTGTTCTGTTTGTAAATTCTGTATGATGTAATTGCCATGTTATTGCACTGTGATTATGATTTGTTCTGTATTGATGTAAAAACCCTGTTGTCCGTAAAACGGCATTTAAACTTCGATGCGACAGGGAATCGGATTTCAGTTGGTTATCCGAAACCCACATCGAACCTGTGAATATTTGTGAATGACATCCACATGTTTTAAAATTTGACACTCACTATTTGAATTAGCCGGGAAAGGACCTTTGTGTCATATAACCCATTTCGAATATGTGATTCGACGTTATGGATAGCAATTGAAGACCGGTGTTGAAGACCGGGTGTTTGCGAGAGCGATAGGATGACCTGTCGATTGACTCTGCACCGAGTTGCTCCGGTATAGAGTTCTCCATATGTGATGGGGAATCCGATCAGGATTGTGGATATCCGGATTGCAAGGACTTCTTTGGAAGTGCCTTCGGTTCTGTTCGAGCCCGGAACAGACTTGTATGGATAGTATGTCTGACATTACAAATTGAGATATAAAGCCGATTTCTTTCAAATATATTTCTGTTGGTGGCGGAGAATTTATTCTCTTAGCTTAACACCCTTCTCTGAGACGTACGAGCTCAGAGGTTATATAGTTGAAGGTTATCAGCAATATATTCCCAATTTGGTAATGTGACATGCTGAGTGTTGCTGTGAAATGATCATTGTGTTGATCATTTGTGATAGGATCATTTGTTTGATCGTCTATCTTGGTGATCATTTCTATGATCATTTGTTGACCCAAAGCACAGCTTTGTATAAAGCGTGTTTTTGTGGACGTGACTTCATCGGACCTCTCACCCCGAAATGGTCGAAATAGGAAAGATGCAGCAAAGTTATTGGGGGTAGCACCCCTTAGGGTATGTACATTTCCTTCTGGATAGAAGTGGTATCATGGTGTGGAGCCCAGATACTTAACTTATGTTGATATCGCAGATATATATATATATATATATATATATATGATTTTGTGATTTGTTGCTGGGGCCCCGGTTAAAAGTTGGTTATGATCGGGAGATGGCATACTCATGTCAGTAGTTACCCAGTTAGGGGTAACCCGGCCTTGTGTTGGCAGAGATCCGGTTTGGTTCTCGGGGACGTCCTTCCAGAGGCGTTCTCATGTGGCAATGGGAAGTTCCTTGGCCTGACCATTTGTTGGAAATCCAATTCCCAATACGAAAACCTGTACGGTTTTAGTTGTAGAACCTGCCATTTACTTATGGTGGTCACCACTGTTTAGATGGTAGCTATAGTAGGCATAGTTCGAAATGTCTATGCTGGCTAAGATTTATATTCTATTTTCGAAATGATTTACTTCACTATGCACTAGTATAATATCAAAGAATTCTTTTCTCGTACCAAGCATATTTAACTATCATAAGAAGAAATCTCCTCCAATTCTGCGTTTGCATTGTGTGTGTGGCGGGAGGTCTTATGGTAGTTCCATTTTTAGAAAGCATACCGAAAATTCCTTTATAAATCTTGTTTTATTTAAATGCAACTATTTTCGTTTACTCATACCAGTCTCATGACTGATCCGGAGTTTATTGTTTTCTTTCCTAAACTCTGGGTGCCCATTATTTTCACACGGGCAGCCTAGTAGCAGGTTTCTATATTTTGGAGTAGCAGTATTTTGGAGCTCTCAGCTTGGAGCTATCTTAGAAGCTTTTGGAGATTGCAGGTGTTTAGCTCTTGGGAGTTAGTTATCGCCTCTTTCATTTGAGGATTTTTGGATATATGATCACTGTTGTATTATCATGTTGTATTTGGAGTTGTAGTGTATGTATTATGTACTCTGTTGCAGTATGGATATTATGTTGATGTTGTAACTGTGATGATATTTATGATATTGATTCGGTTTCGCTGTTTTATATTCATCTAATTGTTGTTATAAGCTCCGGCGATGCAAAATTTGATGTTGTTTACTGAACATCGAGTTTGGGTCGTCACACTACCATAAGGCCTTCAGCACACACACACAATGCAAGCGCAGAATCAGAGGAGATTTCTCCTTATGATAGTCAAAGATGCTTGATACGCATTAAAAAAAACATTTGATATTATTACTAGTGTATAGTGTAGGAAAAATCATTTCGAAAGTAAAGATATAAATCTTAGCCAGCATAGGCATTTCGCACTTATGCCTACTATAGCTACCATGTTCAATAGCAGCTTACCACCACATCCCATGGCAGGTTATACAACTAAAACCGTACAGGGTTCGTATTGTTTCTTTGGATTTCCAACAAATTGTCAGGCCAAGGACTTCCCATTGCCACATGGGTACGCCTCTGGAAAGACGACCCGAGATCCTAGCCGGATCTCTGCCAACACAAGGCCGGGTTACCCCTAACTGGGTAACTACTGACACGAATATGTCATTCCCCGATCATAACCGATCTATATCCGAGGATTCTCGATTTCCAACAACCACAAAGCAATAAATTTGCAGCAACAACATAGGTTAAGTATGTGGGATCCATACCATGATACCACCTCTATCCAGAAGGAATGACATACACTAAAGGGGCGCTACCCCCTAATAACCTTGCCGCATCCTTTCTGTTTTGACCATTTCCGGGGTGTGAGGTCCGACGAAGTCTCGTCCACAAAGCCACGCTTTATACAAAAGCTGTGCTTTGATCATCAAATGCTCAACAGCACTTCGTATGCCACGTTACCAATTTGGGAATGTATCACTAGTAACCATCAACTACATAACCTCTAAGGGTGTTAGGCTAAGAGAATAAATTCTCCGCCACAACGGGAATATATTTGATAGAAACCAGCTTTACATCTCAAAGTGTAACGTCAGACACACATCCATACAAGTCCGTTCCGGGATCGAACGGAACCGAAGGCACTTACAAAGAACTCCTTGCAATCCGAATATTCACTAATCACGACCGGACTTCCCATCACAAAGGGTAATAAATTTCTATATCGAAGATCAGCCGATGCAGAAATATTCGACGGTAATCCTTCCGTTTTCACAAATATCCGGTCTTCAACACCGGTCATCAAATGCAATCCATAATGACGTATCACATATTCGGAATGGGTTATACGACCTCAAGGTCCTTTCCCGGCTAACCCGAATAGTGAGCGCTTATTCAAAAATAAGTGTGGCATTCAAATTCAAACAATCACAACAAATACCTATTTAAAGGTAATATTGATAGTCGGTTATTTAACTATCAATAGGCATGTTCTACCTCACCAGATCCCAAATAATTTCCCAAATTATTTACTTTCCAAAATATCTTTACTAGATATATAATTTTCCACGCTTCAACCATTTGAAAACAAATTTTCAAGTCACTTTTCACCTTTACAACTTTTGGAAACAAATTTCAATCATTTTCCTTACGCGGAAATACTTTCATTTCAAAATGGTTCATTTAACCCAATTAAATAAATCCTTAACGATTTACTTTATATTTACGTTCCAAATCCGTAAATTTATTCCTATAGTTCAAAAATAAGTCAACGTTTAATTTAAAAAAAATCCCTTTCTTTTATAAATTCCATAGTGAATTTACAGTTCCAAAATATCTATGAATATACGATTTCAAATCGATTTCTAATATTCATTTTCAATTTATCTTTAAAAGATAAAATCTCAAACATTTCACTTCATATTGGAAAACATTTCCATACTTATTTACTAATAAGTAATTCACAAATTCATTTATTTTCAACTCTTGGAAAATATTCAATATACTTAAATCGAAATTAAGTATATATTTCATTCTTTAAGGAAAACATTCTCTTAACAACATTTATTTGGGCCAAAACGAATGTTACGTAAAACATCATTACGACGACACAAAATCACTAGTATAGGGATTCGAAATTAAAATAGATATATAAATCCCAATACTATACAAAACATTTCCTTTCGGAAATCATTTACTATAACAACAGTGTTATAGTCCACTATTTCCTTATTTCTCGAAAACGTCTATTTCAACAATGAATGTTGAAATCTATGTATTCGATTCATAATACATTTTAAAACATCTTTTTAAAATAATTAACTTCATTTTATAATATCTCTTTCCCAAAACATAACCATTTTATTTAATAATATATTCACAGTCCAAAATCGTTAATATACTTCACCAACCAAATTTCAGTATTTCTACACATTTTATATAAAGAATAGTTCGCTGTCCAAAATCGCGAATATACTTCTTTTACTAAATTTCTATATTCAATTTATCAAATTCCATTGATTTCGAATTTATAAACAATGTCTATAAATTCCATTTCTATTTATAAACTTCGATTTATAAATCCCCTTTATTTACCCAATTCAATTTATATATCTCAAATATATACCAAAAGTCCATATTATAAGTTAAATGCTTATAATTCATTTATTTACAAAATCGTTCTTTTTTTAAAGCATCTATTACTTATAAGATTCATTTATATTTTATAACAACTTCAACTTATAAAATCTCCTTTATTAACAATTTCTATTAATATCCCATTTAAATGCCCAAAATCCTGTTTATAAGTTGATTACTTATAAATCTTTTATTTTACAACATCTATTCATTTTATAATCTTCACAATTTATAAATCTATAATTTTTAATGAAATCCATTTTATACTTCATTTTAACACTTAATAAACTCGTTTTATAATTCCAGTATTCTTAATTTATAAAATGTCAATTTTGTATATCTTTTATATAAATCGTTCATAATAATTCAAAAAACCCAATTTAAATAAACCAATCCTTTTAATAATTTACAAAACGTTATTTAAAACTTATATAACTCCAAAATCATACTTAAGTACTGTTTTCCAAACATATAACTTTTATAACAATAAAATTACAATGTTTATTTATTTTAACAATTCAAAATTTAATAAAACGTATAACTTCAAAAATCACTTTAAAATTCTTTTTAAAATCAAAATCATTATTTTAAAACTTCAAAAATGTATCCGATGATGCAACAGCACCAAATAGTCAATCACGACATCCAAATATCATATATCGATACGATAATCAACAAACATCACAATATCTGTAATCAAATAAATACTGGTGAGGAATCCAGTTGGATCGCTCCAACCTGTTTCTCTGCATCCAAAGATGTTAGCACAATACCAATTACGCTTAAAGACGAAATATCATGGTATATGGGATTTATAAAAATATTATCCGCTTAATAGGCGGCGCAATAGGGTCTCATCTGCTATATAATGCGGGAAAATCAACTCCAAGTACATATATAATACCAATTCCGTGCAAGTTGGAATTATCGCGGTATATGTTTTTAATAAATAACCTCCGCTTACTAACGGCGTATAATGTCTATTTCAATCAATAACAGATAATAATTTATCATTCAGGCATACAATCAACAATTTTAAATCTAACTATTTAAAATTTAAATCGAAACAATTTCGATTGAGTGAGAAGTTCTCACCTCGATTTCAATTCAGTTTCAGCGTTTTATTTCGAATAAAATTAAACATGCGTTTAATTTTACTCGAAATTTTCCGAACTCCAAACGAAGCGTGTCGGCTGACGTTTCTAAGGTTTACCCCGCGTTCCGAACACAATGGAACAAGTTTCGGAGGCTAATTCGATCATCTGTGCGAGCTATGGCAATAAACAATCGATTTAAAATTAAATCGGTTAAATCAATTTTCTAGGCGTTTTGGCTTGCCCCGGACAAACCGTAAATCCGATTGACACGAAATTTGAAACCTTACAACAATATCACATTACGGATCGGATGAAACTTGTTTCATTAAAATCCGAGACTGTTTGAAAAATGGCTGTTTTAACTCGTCAATTAAATATTAAAATATTCAATTTTCACAAATTAACTTCTAATTCGATTTCAAAAGTTCATAAACATTGTTATAACTCAAATATGATTAAATAAAAATTTACTCTGTAATTTCCACTATTAAATTATCGATTTAATTATCCAATTAAATCCAGATATTCGAGATAAAATTATTCGACTTATAAATTTCACTTATTAATATTTAAAATCAATTAAATATACAAATTTTAATTAATAGAAATTCTGGGTCGTTACATACTTCCCCCCTTAAAAGAATTTCGTCCTCGAAATTACCAAGTAAGAAAAAGTTACAGAATCCATCAACTTTCCAAAACAAACCATTCAAATTGGATTTTTCAAATCTCTTAAGTGTTTAACTTTCCCAAAATTCATAGTTAAACTTCTCACAAAATCTTTACTAAGTTTTCAAAACATACTTAGTTATCTATTCAAAATCAAATACTATTGCTTAACTTTCAACTCCAAAATCAAAGTTATAGTTTTCAAAATTCTCCAATTTTCTCAAAAAAATTTTAACGCCTTAAATTTTAGGAAAAATTCGCCAGAGTCTCATTTGCGCGGCTCGATCCGAAAAAAAATGACAGTATATATATCACAAA
Source organism: Allium cepa (assembly GCA_030765085.1). Taxonomy (NCBI): domain Eukaryota; kingdom Viridiplantae; phylum Streptophyta; class Magnoliopsida; order Asparagales; family Amaryllidaceae; genus Allium; species Allium cepa. The sequence continues at coordinate 1,014,819,024 of CM060943.1, read as the reverse complement.
TATACATCTCATCAAGTGATGAGGCATCCTGCAGGGGAAAAAGTGTAAAAGTACGATATTTAATCCGAGATATGTACTTTATTTATTATTAGCGAGCATATACGGCTAATATAGCGCGAAAGCGAGCTCCAAACGCGAAGCAAGCGCAATCCGCACCTACTAAACACTCAACAAACAATGAGAAACATGTATATATGAAAATAATATCAATATACAACATATAGAATCATAACAACTACATGTGCCAACATAGCAATGCATTCAACCAACAAATGCAACCATCAAACAACTATCCAACTAATAAACATCCAACAATTCCAAATAAATATTCATTCATATTCTCATTAATATTCAATGAATTGGTTTTCAATTTAATCACATTTTATTCATTAACATTGGATGTTTTTACTAACATTCATTCATATTCAATTTCAATTAGTTTGCATTCACTAATTTACATTCACATTAGTTTACTTCCAAATTGAATCAAGTTCAGTTCATATTCATTTACTTTCAATTTGGATTCAATTACATAGCTTTTAATTTCGCTAATTCAATTTCATTAATCACTTAATGAATCATACATATAATCAATTTATAATCATATAACAACCAATGTAGATTCAACATAACCAAATTATTAAATTTACATTCAATTAGGTTCAACACTTTTTTTACTTTCAATTGGTTTATATTAAATGGACTTCCATTCAATTATTCAATTTCATTAGCTTTTAATGAATTTACACTTACATTCATTATCCCTTATCGATTCTTTTTAACATTCAATCCATTTATTAATTCAACTGCTAATTCCTTCAACAATATAAGGTTGAATTTCATTTATATAACTCAAGTTCAAATTCTTAATGACTTCACTTCATTAATTCACTCATTAATTTACTTCGATACCAAAATTAACTTTATTCAACTTCACTTAAGTTATATTCCATTTCAACCATTTATCAATTCAATTATCCTTTGAATTTCAAAACCCAAACCCAAATTTTCCAAACAACTTTCATTTAAAACAATTTGGCAGCAATCCCTCTTTTGGAAACCCGAAAAAGAACACCGATGATGTTGCAATCATCATTGGAATTATTTTCCACTTACCGAAAAGAGTTTAGAGCTTTAATTCTCCAAAAAAAAATTCCAAAATATCAAATCCTTTCAAAACACTTCTCTGGAATTTTATTTTCAAATTATAAATCACATTTATAAATCTTTTACTTATATAATTTCACTACTTGTATATAGGATTATTTCACAATTGTAAATAATTTTAACTATAATTCCATACTTTTAATTCATTCGCTTATAAAATTTATTCTTTTACAATATGTTTCATTCAACTTATTCAAACAACTTTTATTAACTTGCATATATCTTATATTTTCAATAACCAAACAATCAATTCATATACACTTTAATAATTTTGAAAAATTATTCCTTTATATATAAAACATAATCAAGGTAAAATTATTTCATTTACCCTATTAAAACGATATCGTGTCAATTTGTTCTATACAAGTGTTTAGAGATCCTTATCAACAACGTTAATTACTCGTGTTGACCAAAATCAATATACCACTCAACAAACCAATCATCACAATATAAAACAATTTCATATTCACTAACAAATACGCGCTCGTATCCATTTCCAAAATCATCCCGAAGCCTAAGTAACGCATAACATGCAAATCGGCTCGGAAAGAATAACCACATAAAATAATCTCGACGTCTTTACAAAGAAAACTGAGTATTGCGGATCCACCAACCGGATTCGCAATTCTCAGTGAAGTCATCAAAGCCATAACACTTAAAGAAAAAGTATCAACAAGTTCTTTTGATATAAAAGAATGGGATGCACCCGTATCAAAAAGAACTCGAATAGGATGATCACGAAGCATAATAATGCCATCAAGGATAGAATGAGAAATACCTTGACCAAGAGAAGTGTTACAAGGCGCTTGCACAACATTTAGCTTTCCTTCTTACTTAAAAGTTTTGGGCATGAAGATAAAAGATGACCTGAACTTTTGCAATAATGATAAACGAGAGGTTTCAGACATCTATTAGCATAATGGTCCGTAGAACCACAATTGTAGCATTGCCCACGACTAGAGGTAGGAGTCTTTGCTACCGAAGTTGCTTGCTTCCCTTTCTTGTTGGGATAAGGACCCTTGAACTTGATAGGCCTCTTCTTGTTGTTGTTAAAGTTCTATTTGGCACTCACAACTTCAACATCACCTTTCTTATCGGCCTCTTCAAGTCGAAGAGCGATATCAATAAGCTGATCAAAAGAAACTTCCAGTTTCACGAGTAAAGGCCTTTTGAGGTTCTTATTCAACCCATAGACAAATCTTTGATTTTTCTTTAATGGGGTATTAATATACTCGACCCCACACATAGAGAGAGATTCAAAAGATGCGACACAGTCTGCCACGGAAGATTCACCTTGAACAAGGTCGATTAAGCGCCGAGCTAAAGTTACTTTTTAGCTTCCGGCACAAATTTCAATTCGAACCTTTCCCGGAATTGCTCCCAAGTAAGATCTACTCCAAAAATCTCAGAAACCAAAAGCTCGTACCAATCTAATGCTCTTTCTTGGAGCATGCTAGAAGCTACTTGGGCTCGATGTATGTCAATACGGTTCATGTGAGAAAAGATGCGATTGCACGATTTAAGCCAAGCTTGAATTTCTATAACGCTTTCGGATCCCTTGATTGGCCTTCCACCCAAATCGGTATAGTCTCTACATAAGCATGCAAACCCGGATCTAGGATGAGTAGGCTCAGGAATAGGTCCGGCAGCTTGAGCATTCTTTACAAGATCTATAAGCTGTTGGGCAGACATAAATACTTCATCGTGGGGAGCAGCACTCGATTGACTGGCACTGGGACGACCTGGTCTAACCATTTCTCTTCTTTAAGAAAGAAAGAAAGAAGAATAAAAAGGTTATTCCCAGAAATGAATATCAAACAATCATGATTGATAAAACAAGGCATCATAAAAGAAAATAGGATAGAACGGGTCCAATGACTCGAATAAATCCTAAGGCACGATTCCTAAGAAGGACTTAGGACAATGATCCTTGCTATAATATTCTATATTGTTTCGAAGTTTGGCTCTGATACCAAGTTGTGGCGCCCCACCTCTTTACTTACACTAGCCAAGGGCGCTACAGGGTAATGCCTCGACTATCACGAAGAATATGGCTGTTAAGAAACGACCATCTGTGTAATTGCTTTGTGCGAATACCGGTATGTCAGATAGTATAATATGAATCTTATTTCAAGAGGAAATCCGACATATCAAATACAAACTCAAAGCTACTACACAGTGGCTGCGTGATCTTCGGAAACAAATATAAAGTAAGCATAACACAAATCAGTCACAGATATTCATGTCACTAAGGAGGAGATAGATATGAATATATTACATAGAAGTGTACATCAAAGTAGTGGTCATACAAGATCCATTACATCACAAAAGAATAGGTACAGGTGCCAAATAAAAGAATATGTATACATCAAGGAGTCTCTATCTCGAATGTATAAAATGAAAACTACTAATCTAAAGTAGTTAGCTAAAAATCAGATGATGGTCCCAGATAAAGAGTCAGGTAGAAGCACCTGAAATACCTCGGTTTGACCCGAGTATTATTTAGGAAGAAAATAGTAAACAGATCAGTCTAGCTATAAATATCATATAAAAATGAGATATAAGAAGAGATATAACAAAAATGTATGATAACAATAATGTCATACTGTGATAAGTATACATTAAACAACAGGATCATACAATATCTCAAGAATCTCAAAACTCCAAAAAGAATGTCATATTCTTTCTTATATTCACTAAACCGCAGATATTGATAAACATTTCAATGCCAATCGCAAAAATTGGGGAAACACAAATTCTAGAAATCATCAATTAGAATCAAGAAATCATAAAGGGGGAGGCCTATCACAAACATGAGCATGAAAAATCACCAACATGTGCATCACAAATCGGTCGCTATCCCATGGTCGCTAACCATAAATTCGGGACATCGACGCGGTACAATAATGGTACGTCCAATGAACCGAAACTCAATAATTCGTAACAACGACGCAGTACAAAAGCGGTACGTCCAAAGAACGGAAACTCAATTAATTCAGAACATCGACACAGTATAATAATGGTACGTCCCATAACCATTTGCTTAACTTAAATATTTACTAGCAAATTGTAGATCTCCACTCAAAAATTGTCACAAGAGTTTCAATCGAACAAGTCTAAGAATTAACTGACAAAGCAAACGCAAGCATTTCATACCACTTCTTTTGCTAAGTCGTTTAATTGGATTTCTTAAACGAATGAGGTAAAGGTTTGTATATACTAATAGATTGGAAAACGATTTTAAAAGCGAGTTTGATATTGAAAGTAAATGTTGAAATCGTTTTGATGAAAGGATTTGAATATTTACTACTAATATAGAAACCTTTGCATTTTAAAGTGACAAACCATAGAAATGATTGTAGAAACAATCAATCACCAAAAATTCACATATGAAGACGTGAATTAAATCCAAAGAAATCGATACTAAATCTATCAAAATGGTTGTTCCCAAAAATCCAAAGAAAGAAGTCATCAAAGTCCATAAAAGTGTAACAACTAATCGGATCGACAAAAATCGATTAACATTGGAAATTTAGTCAAAAATAAGGCAAATAGGCGAAATTGCATTGTTCCAGACGTTGGGGGTCCATCCAGACGTTTGAAATTGATTTTTGGAAATAGTTCAGAAAACCATCTAGATGTCTGAAATCTCAAATCAGACGTCTGACCTCCTATCAGACGTCTGAACCATACTTCCAAACGTCTGAAATTAGTCACTGCCCTTTTTATTTTTTTGCCATTTCTTCTTTTTCTTCAGGTCACAAACCCAGACGTCTGATCCTATATTTCAGACGTCTGGATGCCTGGGCTGGGCAACAATTTGCCTAGGCCATGATGGCCAAAACGATTCGGGAGCGATCGAGCGAGCTACGAATGACTAGCGATTTACGCCAAACGACAACCCAGCCTTATAAGCTCTTTGATACACCGCAAATAACATAACCAAACATCCATAATAGGATTTTTCATAAAATTGGACTTCAAAACCAAAAATTGGAAAATTCACCAAGTCAATTCAAATCAAAAGCAAATGAACTTGAATAGATGTTAGGAATTCATACCTAACAACAATGAAAACTATAGACGTAGATGTGAGTTAAAGAACTCACCTTTAAACCCAAAAACAATGAAGGAGAAGCTCAAAAACAAAGGAAAGATCAACCACCTTCAACTTCAACTCTAGAAACTCCAATCCATGACTATAAGAAAATATTTCCTAATTTAAGTTATAGGAAATTTATGAAATTGGAGAGAGATTGAGATGGAGAAGAAGAAGGGGATGCTTACCTAAGCTTCTCTTTGATTTTGGAGCTAGAACTTGAATTTGCAAAGGAAACTAGGGCTTAGGATTTTAGTTTCCAATCTCTTCCCCCATTTTTACTAAATCTTGAAGTGTTAGGAAAATAATAGAATGAATGAAGAGGAGAGGGGGTGGAGTCAGGGTCTTATGTTAGGTTATTGGGCAGAAACCCAAAGCCCTAAATGAAAATGTCGAAATTCTAGCTAATTTCAAACACAATGATGTTTATACTCAAAAAGGTTGCAAGCGACATTTTGGACTCAATGGAAGTGCTCTCGAGTCCCACTTCGACTGTTTCCAAAATTAGCATTACGGACTTAAATCCGACAAACGATGCTATATTTAAATAAAACATTTAAATATACAATCGTAAAATATGCGGGTTGTTACAATGAGCATTCTAAGTGAATGTGTGCTAAAAAGGTAACGCATAGCCTCGAGCCTCATCAACCGGGAATGGCTAAAGCAGGGGAGGTGCACGCAAGGTTAAGTGGCTAGCAACCAATTAGGGTAAGGTCATCCCTGTCTAGAGGTCCTTTTATTTCGGCTATATGGGCGGTTGCTGATCCCAACCACGAGGTGATCTTATTCGGACTATGCAGTAAGGGGTAGCTCCGGTCTTGTGATGCAGGGGATCAGAATGGATCCTTGGTACGGTGATCTAGAATACGTACTGTGACGGGCGGTACCTCAGTAGCTCTACCATTAACGGAAATCCATCCTCCCTACGTGCTTTTACGGTTTTGATTGTAGAGCCTAGCATTGCTGGAATTTAATAATGTAACAATTTCAGCTATTTGAATAAGTATTTATATAGAGACACTATAATATCAGAGGATTTGATAAGAAATGTTTTGGTTACAGTAAGGTAAAAGAACCGGCATGTTTATTTGTGGCATGGTCTTACGATATACCTTTGATTTCAAAGGATTTTGAAAACTTTAATAATCCAATTGAGTATGTTTTCTCATGCTGGTTTTCCAAACTGACTCGGGTGTTATTTAACTATAATGCTTGGGTCAGACCGAGTATTATAGAGTACCAAAATGGATGTTGTGGAACCCCGGAGACGATCTGGATGGCGAGACGTATTACACATATTTGATGTATATTCCGCTGTGTATGATTAGCTGTGTAGTCTACTTTTGGGTGAGGACAAGTTGTTACAACTGTCCAGTATTTTTCTATGGTTTGTGTTGTACTCTGAATGTGCAATATATTATACAGTTACAGTTTCTTTATATAAAAGTTTGTTGTTATCTATTATATGTTATTCCGCTTCGATTGTGAGATTCTATTGTTGTTCTTTTTTCTCTTCTTCTACCTCCTTCTTCTTTACCCTAATGGTTCGTATTTCTGTTCACTTTGAGTCTGATATGATGGAGATTAGTGTCGACTCGAGGGGTATGGATTTGTCGGTCATTACATTAATAGTGCATCAATGCCTTGCTTGAGTCTCCACTTTTGGATTGCTACTGTTCTATAAGTGTTTTGTGAATCCTTTTTAATCCTTTGATTGGAGAAATGAAATTGCATGTCCTGTTCCGCTTCTTCCGACATCCACCTAGTGGAATTATTGAGTTGGCGGAATGGAATTTGGAACAAATGATTGGAAGAAACGGAAAATCACTTGGTAGGTATGAAAATTTTCCATGCCACCCTTAGTAAATCCACTATCAATAGAATATGCGTTCACTCACACTTATCTTTCCTACCAAAAAGGGAAGTGGTAGTATGTATACTTGGTCTAATTTACGTACGATCCATTTACTTACACAAAAGAGGAAGTGTTTTGGGTTTAGAGTAATCAATGTTTTAAATGACATTTGTTTTAACTCAATTAAATATGGTTTTGAAAGTGAAATCTTTCTTAAGGTTTTGCGAATATACTTATACCATTGATATAAGTATATGGTTACATTTTCTAAGTATTGAAAGTGTAGTGGTTTGTGAATATGCTTATACCGATGATATAAGTATATGGATATTTTTCCAAGCACTGAAAGTGTATAAATGAGTAGTGAATGAGTAATAAGCTTGTGTATATCTTCTGTAAAAGTATTTTAATACAAATATTTAAAAGGAGATTTTAATTAATGAAAGTATTAATTGAAAAGGCTTAGTGATTGCTTATGTGCTTAAGCAGGGTCAGATTCCATATAGAATTAAATCTTTGGCTAAATTGTTTGTTCATTTGATAGTTAAATAACTGACTATAATATCTTAGTCAGTTTTGAAAACTACAATTTATCGCTTCGAAGGGACTAAGATCGGATATATTATCCGAAAGCCACTTTGACCCGGCATAAGAGTTTGAATTAGAGACATTTTGAAGATAATGGAATGATGATGGAGTTCTTTGATGTGCAAGGGGTATTAGCAACTAATCCTAAGGATAATTCCAAAATGGATGCAGTAGAAATAGCGCATTCGATTAGACCTCACACCCAGTAATGACTAAAACATGGGATATACCTCAAGCTATGTGGTTTGCAACCATTAGGGTGTGGTCATCAACCGATCCAGATCGATATCGTCCTATTTATATATGCTAGTGACTCGGTATGGTAGTTGGCTCGCAAATAAGGTTATATCAGCGGTACTATTCAGTAAGGGGTAGGCCGGTCTTTCCATATAGGGGTTAAAAGGTTTTTTACCTTGGTATATTTTTCTAGAGGTATACTATGATAGGTTGTAACCTAATAGCCTCGTCACTGATGGAATTCGTTTTCCACTACATGCTTTATGGACTTAGTTATGCCCAAATATGTTGGAACATGAGATGCAAGCATTTAGCTATGTTATATATTTATTTTAAACCCTAGACATATTATAATATCACTAGATTTTCCATTTGAAATGATTTGGTTATCGTAAGGTCATGACCTATCCAGACCTCGTACCCAGTAATGACTAAAACATGGGATATACCGCAAGCTATGTGGTTTGCAAACATTAGGGTATGGTCATCAACCGATCCAGATCGATATCGTCCCATTTATATATGCTAGTGATTCGGTATGGTTGTTAGCTGGAAAATAAGGTTATGTCATATTCAGTACTATTCAAGGAGGGGTAGGTCGGTCTTGCCATATAAAGGTTAAAAGGTTTTTGACCTGTATATTTTTCTATAGGTGTACTGTGACAGGCTGTAACCTAGTAGCCTCGTAACTGATGGAATCCACTTTCCACTACGTGCTTTACGGACTTAGTTGTGCCCAAATAAATATGCTAGAACATGAGATGCAAGCATTTAGCTATGTTATATATTTATTTTCAACCCTAGACATATTATAATATCACTACATTTTCTATTTGAAATGATTTGGTTATTGTATGGTCAAAACCATCCGTGTTTATATGTGGTATGGTCTTACGAGATACCTTTATATCTGAAAGGTTTTCTAACATAAAAAATCAATATGATTTGTGTTTCTCACGTGGTTTATCAAACTGATCCGAAGGTTGTTTTCTCATAATGCTCGGATCAGCCCGAGCATATTTCTAGATTTATTTATGGATACTTTTGAGTTTTAAGAGACTAGCTGGATGTCGCTAAGATGTATTCACGTTTTTTTTACTGCAATTGTTGTTTTGGATTTATTAGCATTGTGGGGGCATGTTGTAACTGTCCAAGCTAATGATAGGTTAGTTTACTCTGATTGATGTTTGTATTCAAAACTTTTCTTTTGTAAAGAACTGTCGTACATTACTCATCATGATGTGAGATTATGTTCTGTTTTTTCTTTCTTCCACCTCAATAATCTATCTTCCCGACACTTGAATGCTCGGTACGTAAATACCGTAGACGTATTAGTTGTCAAATTTTAAGGGTCAAAAAGGCGGGTTATGACAATTACCGCTTTTCATTTGAGCCTTTTAGCATCCAACTCTTCCATGATGAGAATCATGTAGTCCTTCACATGCTCTATTAAACTTGACAATATTTCAAGCTGCACTTACTTTCTGATGAAGATAAATGCTAATCAAAATTTGAAATATATCGAATTTAAGAATATTCTAAAAAACATCCTTTTATATTTATTTGTTTGTATGTAAACAACTTTAATTTGTTTAAAGTTTATAATAAATTTTTAGAAGGAAAGAAAAAACCCATAGTTAGTTTGGAACAGATCATGAAGAAGAAACTACCTGAACATATGATAACATATATCAAATCAACATAATACATAAATCACATAATACCAGCATTGCGAATATTTCTTTCAAACAATGTTGGCTATTTTTTATGTTCAAGAATTAGGGTTCCATAACATTAAGTCCAAGCAAAAAAAATCTGTTGCTAGGAAAGTATGCATAGGGTGATGAAAATATAAGCTTGGGGTGAAGAAATGTATGCACAGGGTTCCACGGCAAAAGTAACTTAGAGTTAGGCAATACAAAGTAATAATTTAAAATATCCAATAGTTTAAAGTTAATTGAAAATTGTTAAATCCTTCTTTCCTACAAACAATAGATGTAATGTACAAGATAAATTCATTTTATATTTTCATTGGTGGATCCATGTTTGGGCAGAGGGGCAGTATGTAACGACTCGTAAATTTCATGGATTTAATTTGGTTAAATTAATAAGTTTGTAATTAAATTTAGTAGAAAAAAATAATAAATAAATTAAAACCTACTTATAGTCATTCGGAGTTAATTCAAATGATTTTAAGTACTGAAAAGAATTTACCTGTATATAAATTGAATATGAGAAGTTTAAGGAAAGTATTAAACTGATTTGATGTAATAAACATTTTTAACTGTAAATGGAATATGATAATAAGAACAATTGCAAGTTTTTTATTTAAGGGCGAAATAATATTGATAGGTAATAATTGTTGTAGAGAATAAATTACAATTGTTATAAATTGTATAATGGTGACAACTATGTTCATTACCAATGCATTTAATTAATAGCGATTAAACGTAATTAATCATTGCCTTTTTGTAAGTTAAGAAATAACTGAAAATTTTGAAGGTAAAATCAATAGAAAGGTTAACTATATGCATAAGATGGAAAGTTGAATAGAATTCTAATAAATGATAATAATGGAAAACGTATACAATCAATGTAGGTAATTAGTAATTACAATGTTGTTGAAAGTAATAAACGTTTCTTGGTTGATAATTTATAACGTAACGGAAAGAGTAAATGTACTCATTAGCATATTTATTGCAATTGGATAGGGATTTTAAGTAACAATGTTAATGCAAGGTAATTAATGATAAATTAAAGTAAATAATAATTAATAGTGATTAATTCAAAATTTGTAACATATATTATAAATTACTTGCTTACTTGTTAATGGAATTAGAATTTGTAATGAGTGATAATAAGATAAATGAATGTTACGCTAATGGAAAATGAAATAACGTTCATTTGAAATGTGAGTAATTATAATGTCGTTATTAACAACAAGCGTTACTTTAATAATTATGGTTAATTGTGAAATTAATACGGGAAGTATGTAAAGTAATAACTAGGGAAGTAATACGTTATAAATTAAATATGACCTAAACTTAAGTGTAAGTTAAAAGTTGAAATTTAATCTAATCCATTAAATTGGAAACTTATTATAATAAATTGGGTTCAATTTATAATAAAGGGGTTATTTTAAGAAATTGAAATAAATACTATGATTTGTAATTTAAGTTAAGGGAATTGGTTTAAAGAATTATGAATTAATAAGTAAATCAAGATGATGAAGTTTATGAATTATTGAATTTGAATCTGTAATAGTGAGTTAATTTGTTAATTTATAATAGTTGGAATTATTGAAATAAATAAAATCAAATTTTAATTATTACGTTAAATTTAAAAATTAAGTTGAAAATTGGGAAATATTTATGTAATAATCTTCAATCCAATGGTAAACCCTCCTATTTGAAATATGAATGGAATAATCATTGATTCATTAATTTAATACAATTATGAAAGTTAAATTATAATTTTGAATTTAATGAAATTGAGAATAAATATTGAAATTTATAAATGAATCATCTAAATTTACATTTTTAAATTTGTTTAAAATCATTGTAAATGATTGAGGAATCATAAGTGATAAAATTTACCAATTCTGAAACTAAATTATAAAATTTGGATTTATTTACTAATTCTTAATTTATTTAAACTAATATAAAAATAGCCATTTTGGTCACGGACTCGTATTCCGACGAAACCAGTTTCATCGGATCCATATCAGTGAATTATTGTAGGGTTTCAAGTTTCGTTGCGATCGGACTTGTCGTTTGATCGTACGAATACGAAACGCCTTGAAATCGATTTAATTAAAATCAATTTGAAATCAATTTGAAAATATTGTTTTCATCAAAACTTATTCATACGATGGAATTTGGACGTGAAACTTTTTCCATCGCGTTCAGAATATTTTAAAATACCTATTTTGATATATGGGTTTACCCAATTTCGTTCCGAGGTCAGAACGGGCTTTTCGGGCAATAGTTTGTTCTGCACGTTCATCTATCCTCTCTATCTACCCTATTTCAATCCTACATATAAATAGGCGATTATAAACCCTAACCTCCATCTATTCTCATTTGTTTGTGCATTCGTTTTTCCTCAACTCTTTCTCTTCCTCAATGGATACAAATTTCAGATCTAATTCTATTCAAAAATCAAATGAAAATTCAAACATCTGAGAAAAATTCACAAAAATTATATGTCATAGTTCTCGAAGAGCATAATCAGCTGGTACTGTTTGTTTTTCAATTCGAAGTATCGTTTATCAGAAAAGCATGAGGAAGCTAGGTCGTTCGTTGTTAGGGTTTCCGAGTGGACGGTAGATCTTCATCTTGAGGACGATCGGAGTTTGCAGCGAGGTAGAGGACGATGAGGGAGACCGATCCATGCAGCCACTCGGTGTTAGAGGTGGTCGAAGCGCCTCAAACGGCGTGTTTTTGGCTGGCGGCGGCGAAGGGGTTAGGAGGCGTTTCGAGGGGCACCGAGCCACCAGTAGGGGCGGCCAAGGTAGAGGTTCCCTCCAGTGGTACCAGATCTTGACCATATCGAGCGAGGCGGCGGCGATTTCTACTGATGGTGGCAGCCGCGTTTTGGTAGGGACGATCGCTGTAACGACCTGCCTTTTTGGACAGTTTAAACCGACGATCAAATACACATGTCGCTTCCAAACCATTAAAAGGGCAGATAGTTATTGGGGTAATTAAGAAAAGAAAAGGAAGGGAAATAAAGGAACTGAAACAACACAGAATCTCACAGCGGAAGGCTAAAGTATAATAATAAAATAACAGTTCATGAAGCTGTTAATTAAATGAATACTTGAAATGAATACATTTGATTATTATTATACAAAATTTATCAGAGTTACATACACAACAAATATCATACAACAATGCAGCGGAATGGAATGAATATAATAATAGTAGATAATATACCAAATCTTCGTCTCCGTCCTCCAAGGAAATGATCTTCAACCTAAACTGAAAACTCAGGACTGACCCGAGCGTAATGAAAAGACAAAACACTCGAGTCAGGACTAAAATATCCTTATGAAAGTTAAATCAATCGTAAATAAATATGAGTGTAACGGCGTCAGAGATGTTTACGGGGTTTGACATCTCATATCCAGTGTCAACGTGCGTGCAATAACTCAAGAGATGTTACGGGATTTTCCATCTCTCAAGGATCCGTGAAACTATCTACTATGTAGTAATATACGCTAAGTAGATAATGTCTATCAGTAATATAAAGTATCAAAATAGCGTTAAGGCGTTACCATAATCCCCCTTAACACATTTTATATTCCCAAAAGCATATACAAGATCGTAGTTTCCCCAAAACCGGAAGTCACCAGAGGGCAATCCATATACTCAAGGTACAAATCAAAACGTAGTGGTCGCGAATAGGATAATCAGTATGACAAGGTACATGAGGCAATACCAACTAGGATACTAGTAGTTGCGTGATCCGGACTGATGTTGGGCATAGCCAGCAGCTACCCCAACACCGCGAAACAACACTCCCAAATCAAGGGGTGCACCCAAATCGCATCACAAATGTAATAGAAATGGTATCGAAGAAGTGTGTCCGCTAGAGGTGGCGAACCTCAATGGCCCGGCGCGGCTCCTGTTTTAGTCATGTTAGGGGTCATCCAATAATCGTTCTCTTTCTTCAGTCAACGCGTTCACCAAACCATCCACTTCATTCTGGATCATCACTCCGCGTATAATAGTTATTAAAGTGGTTTTCGGTATCGACAGAGAGTATGTCCATATCCGATCCCGGTCTCTTTAATAACTACGTATTATTACACCGTTGGCTCTTTTACATTTCAAATCGATTTATAATTGATATCAAAATATCATATTCACTTCAAAAATCAAATCCATTTCAAATATCATCGTATCTTTCAAAATATCAGATTCCATTCCAAAATCAATTTTCGCATCAATATCTCATTTCGATTTCAAAATCATTTCGAATTTCAATTTAGGTTGCAACTTCATTTAACTCAATTCGTATTTTAAATTCAAGATTTAAATATAAACATTTCACCTTATTGACCAGCTTAGGATTTTAGAAAAATAGTTTTAAGTAGTTTAAAAGTAGTTTAAATAATTAAAATAGTTAAAATACTTAAAATCTTTTTAAAAAAAATGGATTTAAAATTTGATAATTAGTTTGAAATAATTTAAATTGGGTTAAGTAGATTTAAAATAGATTAAAATAGTTTAAGTATTCAAAATGGTGTATATAACAGAGTAATTTGGAAAACAAATTAAAACAGCTTCAAAATCAATCCATTTCAATTATAACTTCCCAATTCAAATCAATTCCAATTTCCATTCTACCGATTCAATTTCGATTTCAATTCAAAAACCAATGTCAACTTTTACTTCAAATCAATTCAATTCTACATTCACCTTTAATTAATTCAATTTCAATTTATATCGATTTGGAGCTTGATTTCTCAAAATATCAATTTATAACACTTAACAAAATTTTCAACAATATTCAAGTTTAAATCCAAATTCCAAATATGATTCAATTCCAAACTCGATTTCAAAATATCATTTTCATATCACTTTTACTTAGTAATATTCAAAGCTCGAAATAATGTTCAATCTTTAAAATAAATAGATTTTCGAAATTCAATCATATCCAAATTTTAAATTTTAAAGTCACAACTTAAATTATTTACCAATTTCTTTTAATCAAAATTTATTTCAACATTCCAACTCAAATTTTCGACAAATTCGATTTCTATAAATTGATTTCTATTTATCACTTTTAAATCGAAACATTTAAATAAATTTCAAATCGACGATTTCAAAAATTATTAATTTAGCCAATTCGGTGTCCATATATAATTTTCTATCCTATGGCCAAGTAATTATTTATTTCAATTAAATGTCAGGGATGAGTATATATTACTTAAATTAAATCTCAGTATCATATGTATGCATAACAGGATCTATATAAGCAAATAAACATCCAAACATTCAATTATCAACCAATAGCATCCATCAAAATTCATCATCCAATAAACAATACAATTCATGGCAGTTTCATAGTTATCAATGTCAGGTAATTTAATCGCAATTCAATTTTAATTTCAATTTAACAGTCAATTTAATTTTTCAACGGTTAATGCAAATGACAAGCTATATGACAATTAAATTTTTACCAAACAACGACAAATAAAATCATAACACTTCATAATATCAAATTTAACTAGCATAAAATATTTAGTACGGTGTGAGCGTTATAAAACACTCACCTTGATTTTTACGATTTAAATCAAATCGAACGACGTTCGATTTAACCCAAAATTTTCTCTAGCTCCAAATGATTCCAATCCAGTTCCATAGCGTAGTGCTCGTCCATACGATTCCAACGCAAAAAGTTTCGTGCGTTTTCGACCTCGTATGAAAAAGTTATGCTATTTTAAAGATTGAACGATAATTAAATCTAATTTTTAATCTACAATTTCTATATATATATATATATATACATATTTTTTTTTTTTTTTTTTTTACCCAGAATCAAATCTGACCGTCCCTCCCTCTACCATCAGATCTGGACCACCAATTTCCACCTTCCTTCATCACGTTCTCTTCCAGTATTCGCGCGCACAACATGAACCCATAGCCGCCTAACATCAAGCAATTTTCACGACCTCCACGACGACTTCCAGAACGATCAGGACCCATCATCTCGAAGGCCTTCGCGAGCTCCATCTTCACCGTCAATAGCCTGAAGCTCGGCCACCCCCTGTGCCTCGAATTGCGTGAAAAACGCAGCTCCTTCCAACACGATTTTCCGTTGATCCGTGGCTCCGTTTTCGATCATCTCCGTATGGATTTGAAGCTTTCATCGTGCTCTACAACTTTGTAGTTGAGAGTTTTTGCTAATTGTTGATGGATTGAGAGGAAAATGAGGAGGAAGTTTCGAAATTTTCAGGCCATTGAAATGAAAGTGGCGGCTGGTCAAAATGAGTTAGGGTTTGGAGCAAATGAAAGAGGATGGGTCCTTTTATAGAAAATTGCAAAAACACTATTCACCGAAAATTTTTCGAACTCCAAACGAAGCGTGCCGGCAGGCGTTTCTAAGGTTTACCCCACGTTTCGAACGCAATGGAACGTGTTTCGGAAGCTAATTCGATTGTATGTGTGAGTTACGGCAATAAACGATCAATTTTAAATTAAACCGATTAAACGATTTTCTATGCGTTTTGGCTTGCCCCGGACAAACGGTAAATCCGTTTGACTTGAAATTTGAAACCTTACAATAATATCACATTACGGATCCAATGAAACTAGTTTCGTCGAAATCCGAGACCGTTTGAAAAATGACTATTTTAACTCGCCAAATTAATATTAAAACAATTTCAACGCGTTTCGAGCTGCCACGGTCAAACGACAACTCTGATTGCTACGAAAATTGAAATCCGATAATAACTAACTATTACGGATCCAATGGAACTAGTTTTGTCCAATTCTGAGACTGTTCAAAAATTGGTTATTTTCCAGTCGATAATTAAATATTAAAATATTCAATTTTCACAAATAAATTTTAAATTCAGTTTTAAAAGTTCTGAAACATCACTATAACTTTCATATGATAAAATAAAATTTTACAAATCATTTTTAATCATACTAAACCCAATGGATTCAACATTTATTATTATTCCAAACGACTTACAATTTTTTTTTCTAACACTAAATCATGAAATCTTATTAAATTAGCTATTTTAATTATCGAAAATTTACGGGTCGTTACACTCTCCCCCACTCAAAACTTTTCGTCCCCGAAAAGGAAAAAGAAGGGAAAAAAGGAACTAAGTATAGAATTCAACATTTGATATATTTTTATTCAAAATTATCCACTTATAAAACAATGAAATTCCATTTATAAAGTCATAACTACGCTTCCACTAAGTTACTCCAAACGGCTTCCTAACATTAAAAGTTAGTAATCAAAACAAGTTATAAAAAAAATTTAAAACTTGAAAAATTTTCTAACACCCGGATTTTTCGGAAAATTTCGGCAGAGTCTCCTTTACGCGGCTCGATCGGAAAAAATATAATAGCATATATATCACAAATATACATCTCATCTCAATGATGAGGCATCCCATATGTGGGGAAACAACATATAAATATCACCAATATCATATAAAACTGTAAGCGTACCTTTTATTTAGCATTTATTAGCATTTTACTTACATTATGCATTTAGCGTAGAAGCGAGTTCCACAACGAAGCGCAACCCCTTTGCTACCTACTAAAATGCTCAATAACTAAGTTAGAATCATGCATATAAAGATAGATCGCTATACTTAGCCTACACAACATATATATAACATATTTAGCTTCAAAACTGAGATTTCAATTTCTGGACAGCAAACAAATCTTAGCATTAGGTCAACAAAACTGTAAAATTTGACAACCGAATCTAAACAAAAGATGTGGAATTCATTTCAGGCTTTCCGGAATGTCCAAAATCATCGAATTCGGATCATCCGTTCAAAATTTATGGCAGTTTTACTAAGAGTATACGCCTCAGCCTGAGCAATGCATTGCGCAGGTCTGTGACGTTCACTCGTGGTTTCGACCTTCTAAACGGTGTCTAAACACAAAACACTTAAAACAAAAGTTTTAGCTTATGTTCTTAGCTTTCCAGAAAGTACAAGATCATCAAAATCCGATAAACCAGTAAAAAGATATGTCAAAAATACTAAGGGTGTATACTACAGATTTTACTTATTTTTACACAGGACAGCGAGTAACATTCAAGTTTTTAACCTAGTAGACGAAGGAATTTTCTCAAGTTATCTAAACAAAAGTTGTGCTATAGTTTCTAAGCTTTTCGAAAAGTTCAAGATCGTCGAATTCCGTTCAGCCATTTAAAAGTTATGGTTGTTTTCGTTTCAGCATATATTGGACAATGTTGGATTTCTTTTTTTTTTCCAAGAATTTGCTTTTATTATTTCAAAGTACAAAACATCAAAACTTCAAATTTTCTAAAGAACAATCATAAACACAAAGTCATCTATTTTCTTATTCATCCATGCAATAGGTTTACATTTAATTTTTTCCGATTTATTCAAGTTTGTTTCATTCACATTTTTAATTCAAGTCAATTTGCTCCCAATTTAAATTGAATTCAATTATATTTAATTTCACTTTGCTTCAAACTTGAATTTAATTTTTTTTTATTTTATTTTATTCCATTTATTCAATTCCATTAACACTAATGAATTCTACTTAATCAATTTTCATCCATCTAACAACCAATGCATATCAAACATTAACATTCATCCAAAATCTACACTAAATCAATTATACATTTCCAAGTCAATTTTAATTTCATACACTTCCAAGCTTATAGACATTTAGTTATATTCAAATTTAATTAGTTTCCATTTACCAATTCTATATTTCATTAAGTTTAAATTTTATTCATTCGCTTATATATATCATTAATTTTACCGCTTAAATTTCTTTTATATTTACAACTATCAAATAGATCTTCACATTTTATTTTTCACTCTCTCACTGGTATATTATTTCTCTACTATCCTTATTAGCATTTTAAACCTTTTAAGTATTTGGTAAGTTATAGTTATGCAAATAGAATGTAGTTAAACAACATACAACTTCTTTTCATTTAAAGTTGAATTTTCAATTTATTAATTCTTAAGTCATTACTTAAATTTCACTATAATTTTTTTCACATTTACATTCACATATAGTATTTCCATTTTATATTAACATAATTGTGAATCACCTTTAAATGTTAATTTAAATTCCAATTATTTACTAACAATTTTATTTATATTTGCAAACCATTAATTAAATGCATATTTCATTATTCAAACCTATACTCGTATATTATCCAATTAACAATTCATATAACATTTTTGAACTTCTTAAATATTTTGGTAAGTTATATCTATGCTATAGAATGAATTTTAATACTACGCGAGTTTTACAGTTTCACTTTTATTTTAAGTTCATGATTTCCTAATTCTAAGGATTTCTACTACAATTGATATTTTTTACTTAGCTCTTAGGTTCATTTCTCATTTCACAATTCAGAAGTTCCTTAATGATTCAAGTCTAAATTCATTTCAATCATTTAAAAAAAATCATTAATTTTTAAAGGACTTAAGAATTCCAATCTCGGTTTCATTTCAAATCAAGTTTTGAAATAATATATACTTATATAATTTATATATCAAATCATACTATAGAGAATACAAAATAAAATAAATTTGAATCAAAACAAGGTTTAGACAAGCTCTTAAGTGGTCTCCCCCACTCGGACTCTCGAAAATAAACGCCGATGATGCGTGCACTCATCACCGAAATCATTTTCTAACGTCAAGAGTAGGGAATATAACACTTATCATAAAAAAAAATCCTTCGAAAACAATTTCAACTCAATTATACTATCATATAATACTCATATTATATTTTTTCAAATTCTTGTAAGTCAATTTCAAACACTGGAATTTAAATTCCCAAATCCAAGTTAAAATACATTTATATTCATTATCAATTGTGTTTACAAGATTTCATTTTCCTAAATCCATTGTTATTTAATCAATTGTTGTAAATATTGACTGATCAAACAATAACGATAATAATCTAATATTATCATCTTCTAACAATCAATTCAATCAAAATGAATAAATATTCAAATAATTCTTTTATATAAAATATATTCCAAAACGATATTGTGTTGGTTTGTCCTATTCGAGTGTTTAGAAATTCCTATCGACGCCTTGGCGTCCCAAGTATCGGCCAGAATTCATAAATACTCAACGGAACAAATTAACACAATATAAAACCATTTTATATCAAATAACAAGTACGCTCTCTCATATACACTCAACTCATTCATATAGTTTACCTCTATTTCAATGAGTTATTCCCCACTAGAGCCAAGGTTTATCGCTAAACCAAAGCTCTGATACCAACTGTAACGACTTGCCTTTTTGGACAGTTTAAACCGACGATCAAATACACATGTCGCTTCCAAACCATTAAAAGGGCAGATAGTTATTGGGGTAATTAAGAAAAGAAAAGGAAGGGAAATAAAGGAACTGAAACAACACAGAATCTCACAGCGGAAGGCTAAAGTATAATAATAAAATAACAGTTCATGAAGCTGTTAATTAAATGAATACTTGAAATGAATACATTTGATTATTATTATACAACATTTATCAGAGTTACATACACAACAAATATCATACAACAATGCAGCGGAATGGAATGAATATAATAATAGTAGATAATATACCAAATCTTCGTCTCCGTCCTCCAAGGAAATGATCTTCAACCTAAACTGAAAACTCAGGACTGACCCGAGCGTAATGAAAAGACAAAACACTCGAGTCAGGACTAAAATATCCTTATGAAAGTTAAATCAATCGTAAATAAATATGAGTGTAACGGCGTCAGAGATGTTTACGGGGTTTGACATCTCATATCCAGTGTCAACGTGCGTGCAATAACTCAAGAGATGTTACGGGATTTTCCATCTCTCAAGGATCCGTGAAACTATCTACTATGTAGTAATATACGCTAAGTAGATAATGTCTATCAGTAATATAAAGTATCAAAATAGCGTTAAGGCGTTACCATAATCCCCCTTAACACATTTTATATTCCCAAAAGAATATACAAGATCGTAGTTTCCCCAAAACCGGAAGTCACCAGAGGGCAATCCATATACTCAAGGTACAAATCAAAACGTAGCGGTCGCGAATAGGATAATCAGTATGACAAGGTACATGAGGCAATACCAACTAGGATACTAGTAGTTGCGTGATCCGGACTGATGTTGGGCATAGCCAGCAGCTACCCCAACACCGCGAAACAACACTCCCAAATCAAGGGGTGCACCCAAATCGCATCACAAATGTAATAGAAATGGTATCGAAGAAGTGTGTCCGCTAGAGGTGGCGAACCTCAATGGCCCGGCGCGGCTCCTGTTTTAGTCATGTCAGGGGTCATCCAATAATCGTTCTCTTTCTTCAGTCAACGCGTTCACCAAACCATCCACTTCATTCTGGATCATCACTCCGCGTATAATAGTTATTAAAGTGGTTTTCGGTATCGACAGAGAGTATGTCCATATCCGATCCCGGTCTCTTTAATAACTACGTATTATTACACCGTTGGCTCTTTTACATTTCAAATCGATTTATAATTGATATCAAAATATCATATTCACTTCAAAAATCAAATCCATTTCAAATATCATCGTATCTTTCAAAATATCAGATTCCATTCCAAAATCAATTTTCGCATCAATATCTCATTTCGATTTCAAAATCATTTCGAATTTCAATTTAGGTTGCAACTTCATTTAACTCAATTCGTATTTTAAATTCAAGATTTAAATATAAACATTTCACCTTATTGACCAGCTTAGGATTTTAGAAAAATAGTTTTAAGTAGTTTAAAAGTAGTTTAAATAATTAAAATAGTTAAAATACTTAAAATCTTTTTAAAAAAAATGGATTTAAAATTTGATAATTAGTTTGAAATAATTTAAATTGGGTTAAGTAGATTTAAAATAGATTAAAATAGTTTAAGTATTCAAAATGGTGTATATAACAGAGTAATTTGGAAAACAAATTAAAACAGCTTCAAAATCAATCCATTTCAATTATAACTTCCCAATTCAAATCAATTCCAATTTCCATTCTACCGATTCAATTTCGATTTCAATTCAAAAACCAATGTCAACTTTTACTTCAAATCAATTCAATTCTACATTCACCTTTAATTAATTCAATTTCAATTTATATCGATTTGGAGCTTGATTTCTCAAAATATCAATTTATAACACTTAACAAAATTTTCAACAATATTCAAGTTTAAATCCAAATTCCAAATATGATTCAATTCCAAACTCGATTTCAAAATATCATTTTCATATCACTTTTACTTAGTAATATTCAAAGCTCGAAATAATGTTCAATCTTTAAAATAAATAGATTTTCGAAATTCAATCATATCCAAATTTTAAATTTTAAAGTCACAACTTAAATTATTTACCAATTTCTTTTAATCAAAATTTATTTCAACATTCCAACTCAAATTTTCGACAAATTCGATTTCTATAAATTGATTTCTATTTATCACTTTTAAATCGAAACATTTAAATAAATTTCAAATCGACGATTTCAAAAATTATTAATTTAGCCAATTCGGTGTCCATATATAATTTTCTATCCTATGGCCAAGTAATTATTTATTTCAATTAAATGTCAGGGATGAGTATATATTACTTAAATTAAATCTCAGTATCATATGTATGCATAACAGGATCTATATAAGCAAATAAACATCCAAACATTCAATTATCAACCAATAGCATCCATCAAAATTCATCATCCAATAAACAATACAATTCATGGCAGTTTCATAGTTATCAATGTCAGGTAATTTAATCGCAATTCAATTTTAATTTCAATTTAACAGTCAATTTAATTTTTCAACGGTTAATGCAAATGACAAGCTATATGACAATTAAATTTTTACCAAACAACGACAAATAAAATCATAACACTTCATAATATCAAATTTAACTAGCATAAAATATTTAGTACGGTGTGAGCGTTATAAAACACTCACCTTGATTTTTACGATTTAAATCAAATCGAACGACGTTCGATTTAACCCAAAATTTTCTCTAGCTCCAAATGATTCCAATCCAGTTCCATAGCGTAGTGCTCGTCCATACGATTCCAACGCAAAAAGTTTCGTGCGTTTTCGACCTCGTATGAAAAAGTTATGCTATTTTAAAGATTGAACGATAATTAAATCTAATTTTTAATCTACAATTTCTATATATATATATATACATATTTTTTTTTATTTTTTTTTTTTTTACCCAGAATCAAATCTGACCGTCCCTCCCTCTACCATCAGATCTGGACCACCAATTTCCACCTTCCTTCATCACGTTCTCTTCCAGTATTCGCGCGCACAACATGAACCCATAGCCGCCTAACATCAAGCAATTTTCACGACCTCCACGACGACTTCCAGAACGATCAGGACCCATCATCTCGAAGGCCTTCGCGAGCTCCATCTTCACCGTCAATAGCCTGAAGCTCGGCCACCCCCTGTGCCTCGAATTGCGTGAAAAACGCAGCTCCTTCCAACACGATTTCCCGTTGATCCGTGGCTCCGTTTTCGATCATCTCCGTATGGATTTGAAGCTTTCATCGTGCTCTACAACTTTGTAGTTGAGAGTTTTTGCTAATTGTTGATGGATTGAGAGGAAAATGAGGAGGAAGTTTCGAAATTTTCAGGCCATTGAAATGAAAGTGGCGGCTGGTCAAAATGAGTTAGGGTTTGGAGCAAATGAAAGAGGATGGGTCCTTTTATAGAAAATTGCAAAAACACTATTCACCGAAAATTTTTCGAACTCCAAACGAAGCGTGCCGGCAGGCGTTTCTAAGGTTTACCCCACGTTTCGAACGCAATGGAACGTGTTTCGGAAGCTAATTCGATTGTATGTGTGAGTTACGGCAATAAACGATCAATTTTAAATTAAACCGATTAAACGATTTTCTATGCGTTTTGGCTTGCCCCGGACAAACGGTAAATCCGTTTGACTTGAAATTTGAAACCTTACAATAATATCACATTACGGATCCAATGAAACTAGTTTCGTCGAAATCCGAGACCGTTTGAAAAATGACTATTTTAACTCGCCAAATTAATATTAAAACAATTTCAACGCGTTTCGAGCTGCCACGGTCAAACGACAACTCCGATTGCTACGAAAATTGAAATCCGATAATAACTAACTATTACGGATCCAATGGAACTAGTTTTGTCCAATTCTGAGACTGTTCAAAAATTGGTTATTTTCCAGTCGATAATTAAATATTAAAATATTCAATTTTCACAAATAAATTTTAAATTCAGTTTTAAAAGTTCTGAAACATCACTATAACTTTCATATGATAAAATAAAATTTTACAAATCATTTTTAATCATACTAAACCCAATGGATTCAACATTTATTATTATTCCAAACGACTTACAATTTTTTTTTCTAACACTAAATCATGAAATCTTATTAAATTAGCTATTTTAATTATCGAAAATTTACGGGTCGTTACAATCGCGTATTAGGGTTCTGATGTTTACGTGGGTTTACTGTTGCGTGCGTAGGGGATTGTGGGACGTGACGTGGCGGAGTATGGTTTGTTTATTTTTATTTTCTTTATTTCGATTTCAACGCGTTTTAATGCAATAACTTTCACATACGAATTCCAATTCACACGATTTTTTTTTGTTAGGATCGTAAAAAAATTCCAGACGCGTTGACGCTGGTTTGGACAGATTTGGACACCATCGAATTTTTGGGTTTAAATCGGATTTAAATTCGATTTAAATTCAAAAGGTGAGTGTTTTAACCCACTCACAACTTATAAAATTTCCTATGTTTGTTAAATTGACTTAAGATATGAGTAGAAATTTATTTATGACTGTTTGGCATGTTTTATTCATCATTTCTGTTAAATCGCATTTATTTAATTTAACTGTTAATTAATTTTATTATTTCATATAAATTGACAGTTAAAATTTATTTATTTGCATATAAACTGATAGTTAAACAGTTAATAAATTTATTTTTGAATATAAACTGTTAGTTAATAACTGTTATTTATTACCCGATATATTTTATACGCTATATATTGATGATTGGTTAAATTTGACGATGATTGCAATAAATTGGTTGATGGTTGATATTGGGTGAATGGATGATGTGTTCTATATTATATAAACTAAAAGTTATTATGCATTTTCATTTCATTCGGGATTGCGGTTTGAAATGATATATAACCGTAATTTTATTTTTAAATTGCGGATTGAAATGATAAATATCTGTATCACTTGACCATAGGATAGAAAATTATATACAGGCACCGCGGCATATATATATATATATATATATATATATATATATATAATTATTTTTGAAATATTTTTTCTATGGTTTGGATAGGATACGTTCAATAAATATAATTTTGATATTATATAAAATTTATTTTATATATACATCTATAGTGAAATATTGAATTTAAGCTATATATGAATTTGTTAAATAAAAAATAAGTTGAATAATGGAGTTTGATTTTTTTATATTATATGGTTAAGTACATGTTAAGAATTGGAAATATATAGAATTTTTAAATGAGGTTAATCAATTAAGATTGGGAGTTAATTTGAAAATTTTATTTGGGATCGAGCTTAATTAAGGATTTAACTTCATAAGTTGATGTAAAATTTATTAACTTGAAATTTTAAAAAGGTATGATACTTATAACTGAATTTTTATTCAAATGAATTAAATGAATATTTCTAGTATAAATAAATTGAAGGAAATTTTCTTTATAAGTAATTTGAGTTTTTGTTAAATGATTATGGGTTTATTATGCAAATATTTCAAACTAAATAATAGGACTTTAAATTGTTGAATAGAAATTTCTAACCTTAGTTCCAATTGTTTAATATTCAAGGTTCGAAATATATTGAAACTGAAGTGGTTATTGAAACTGAAAGCGACTTTGAAATTTATGGATTTTGACTTAATTTTTAAATAAAATAAAATTGTAAGTCGCAGAAATAATTTTATTTTATAAAGTACATTAAAAATGCAAACTATTATATTCTATATACCGTTTGAATATCCAAACCATCCAAGTTTTAGAAGTTATGGTTTTAAAGCTATGAATTTTCGAAGTATTATGGTTTGAAAGTTATAATTCAAATGTTTGATTTTCAATTATTATAAATTTTAAAGAAATATGATTTTGGAAAAGAAATATATTTGAAATAAAATGATATTATATAAATTTGAGGTTTTTAAAATAATATCAAATGAGTTTTTTTTGGAATGGAAAGGATATCGTATTTATACGGTTTTGAAATAGATATTTTATTCTAGTTTTGAAAGTAAATTATTTTAAATAACCGCGGTGTTATAATAACGTTTGGTTGTTGAAGAGACCGGGATCGAAAGTTGTCATACTCTTTTCCAACTCCGAAAACCACTTTAACAACCGTGTACGCGGTGGAGATTCCAGAATGAAGTAGGATGGTGGCGGCGTTTCCTTTGAGGTAAATACGTGGACCCAACTCCCGTGAATTGGCATATGGTGGCTAAAATAGGACCGATCTCGGGCCAATGAGGTCATTCCTCTGATCGGACACATCCCTTCGATATTATACTGTGACTTTTGGATTGATTTGGTGGCCACTTTTGATTTTTGATTTGGGGGTGTGGCTCGAGGTGGGAGGTAGTAGCTGCTATGCATTTCCACCAGCCCGTGTGCGTAATTGGTATATCTACCCTGGCATTGCCTAGTTGTGCCATGTCACCTACCCTATCGCGCCTTGTACGAGTTTCTATTTGTGTCGTACCTATGGAGTATCCTCTGGTAGCCTCCCGATCAGGAGGTATTACAGTACTGTATAGACTATTGGCAATTTACTTGTTAAGGTGGAAAATGTAAAGCCTTAACGCTATTTAAAAGTAAGTTTATTTTACAATTAGACACTATTATAATAGCGAAATATACTACATAGTAAATAGTTTAACGGATTCTTAAGAGATGTAAATCCCGAGCATCTCTTGAGTTACTGCACTCATGTTTATTTTGTTGATTTAAGTTACATAAGTTCTTTTAGTTCTGACTCGAGTGTTTTTGTCTTTTCAAATTCGCTCGGGTCAGTCCGAGCGTTTCAGGATTTGAAGATTTAGCTCTGGAGGACGAAGACGAAGATTTATATTATTATTATTTATACTAGTGCACTACACACTGTTCCGCTGCATTGTGATTGGTATGTGTAACTCTGATATGTATTATATAAATGGTTTTGTAAACAGATTTATAAACTGTATATTTGATTATTATATTTTATCCTTCCGCTGTGAGATTCTGTTTAGTTTCTTTTTCTCTTCTCTGTTTTTTCGTTATTCACCCCATAACAATCTGTCCTTCCATATGGTTTGAATTAACCCAGTATTAAATTCTTAAATTTCCATTAATTAATTGTTTCAATTATTATAGTGAAATGAAACGTAAGTAATTAATAAATGGAAACCTCTAATTTAGGTAAGAAATTTAAGGCTAAGTTATAAAGGAAATAAAAAGGAAGTTGGAATTGTAACTTATAGGAAAGGGTAAAAATTATTGAACAATGAATTAATTAAAGGAAATGGAACAAACTTGTATAATTTTCAAATTTCATCCTTAAATAACATATATATAACTTACCAAATATTAAAAGTTGAAATGTTTATTAAGAGATTTTAATAGAATATTATACAAGTAGAAATTTGAAATAATGAAAGTATTCAATGAAATTGATGTTAAGTGAGAATTTAATGTTATAAAGTCAAGTTATAATTGAAATTTTACCAAGTAAATATAATTAAAGGTAAGAATGACAAAGAGATGAGTATAAACTTAAGTAATTAAAGTGTAAATAAATGATGTCACACAATAATAAATGAATGAATAATAGTAAGTAGTAAGCGAAAATAAATGAATGTAGTATAATAAAGAGAAATTATAAACTAAAGAAAAAGGATTGAAGATATTTCTAAATAAAATTGAAAGAAATAAAATACAAATAAAAATTGAAAGAAATAAAATGCAAATAAAATTGAAGGAAATAAATGAAAATAAGAATAGACTAAATCTATTGCTGAAATTGTTGTTTGTCGTGGTTTGTGGTTGTTGGGTAAGGAAACTTTAATTTCTGTTGGGATAGATGAATAATCCATTGTGTTTAATCTAAGACTGTTGAGTAAATGATGCACTTGATGGTTTATTCTTCATTCCGTACAATTTAAAAGTTTTGAATCCGTACAACTTTTTGTTTGTTTGATTGAATGGTTGTTTTGTATTTGTTATGTATGCTGTTTGTTGAAATTGATGGTTGTTGTATTGATTTGTTGTTAGGGATTGAAACCACTTAAATATTTCACTTTATATAAATTGTTGACACTTTTAGATTTTTAAGTGCAATGCAGGTTATGGAAGCAGTTGCTACTACTTTTGGTTCCATAAATTTAGCGTAAATTTGCCCGACAAATAGGTACGTTTCGGATTACGGTTCATAGCGTTATTTTATATATTTTCCCGGATTGGGATATAATATTTTGGATAATATATGTAATATAATTGTTATATTTAATATTATATTTTCTCCCGAGCCTCTTCGTACGAAGGAGAGTCTGCCAAAATTTTCCATAAATTTTGAACTTAATTAGAAATATTTTGAAAATGTTTTCCAAATTTTAGTAATTTAAGTTAAAAAGATTTAATGGTTATAAATTGAGATATTTTACCTAAGTTAATTAATTTTATAAATTTAATTGTTTATATAGTTAATGTTTGAATAAGGTATACTGATTTCTTAGTTCTTCGTTTTGCCTTCTTTTCCTTTTCGAGGACGAAAAGTTTTGAGTGGGTGAGAGTGTAACGACCCGTAAATTTCATGGATTTAATTTGGTTAAATTAATAAGTTTGTAATTAAATTTAGTACAAAAAAATAGTAATAAATAAATTAAAACCAACTTATAGAATTCGAAGTTAATTCATATGATCTTAAATAGTGAAAAGAATTTTACCTGTATATAAATTGAATATGAGAAGTTTAAGGAAAGTATTAAACTGATTTAATGTAATAAACATTTTTAATAGTAAATGGAATATGATAATAAGAACAATTGCAAGTTTTGTATTTAGGGGCGAAATAATATTGATAGGTAATAATTGTTGTAAAGAATAAATTACAATTGTTGTAAATTGTAAAGCCTCGAAAATCCGTACTCCTTTGAACTGGCAACATTCCACAACAATCCAGCCAAAGAGGAACAAACTTATGAGTGTTTAGGGTTAAAGAAGAAGAAAAGGATAGAAGAAGAAGAAAGATAGAACAGAATAGAAAGAAACAACAAAACAATATCAGAATCTCACAATTGCAGCGGAACAACATATAATAGATAAATGAATAATCTTTAAACAAAGAACTATATCCGTTATTACATTACATCATATTTCATTACATTACATCATCAGAGTGTATAACAACAAACAACAACAAACAGCGGAAAAGAATACTATATACTAGTGAATACGCCATGCCATCCAGCTTGCCTCCAGCAACTCCTGAATTCCAGAATATCCTGATAACCTGACTCTAGACTGCCCGTGTGGAAATTGGTGGGCACCCAGAGTTTAGGCAGGGAAACAATAAACTCCGAGTCGGTCATGTGACTAGTGTGAGAACTAAAGCAGTTTATCTTTAAAATAAAGAACATGATAATTTTAAAATAGATTCGCAATGCTTTTTAGAAAATGAGACTACCATAAGGCCTCCCGCACACACACACAATGCAAACGCAGAATCGGAGGAGATTTCTCCTTATGATAGTCAAAGATGCTTGATACGCATTAAAAAGAAACATTTGATATTATTACTAGTGCATAGTGTAGGAAAAATCATTTCGAAAGTAAAGATATAAATCTTAGCCAGCATAGGCATTTCGCACTTATGCCTACTATAGCGACCATGTTCAATAGCAGGTTACCGCCACATCCCATGGCAGGTTATACAACTAAAATCGTACAGGGTTCGTATTGTTTCTTTGGATTTCCAACAAATGGTCAGGCCAAGGACTTCCCATTGCCACATGGGTACGCCTCTGGAAAGACGACCCGAGAACCTAACCGGATGTCTGCCAACACAAGGCCGGGTTACCCCTAACTGGGTAACTACTGACACGAATATGTCATTCCCCGATCGTAACCGATCTATATCCGAGGATCCTCGATTTCCAACAACCACAAAGCAATAAATTTGCAGCAACAACATAGGTTAAGTATGTGGGATCCATACCATGATACCACCTCTATCCAGAAGGAATGACATACACTAAAGGGGCGCTACCCCCTAATAACCTTGCCGCATCCTTCCTGTTTTGACCATTTCCGGGGTGTGAGGTCCGACGAAGTCTCGTCCACAAAGCCACGCTTTATACAAAAGCTGTGCTTTGATCATCAAATGCTCAACAGCACTTCGTATGCCACGTTACCAATTTGGGAATGTATCACTAGTAACCATCAACTACATAACCTCTAAGGGTGTTAGGCTAAGAGAATAAATTCTCCGCCACCAACGGGAATATATTTGATAGAAACCAGCTTTACATCTCAAAGTGTAACGTCAGACACACATCCATACAAGTCCGTTCCGGGATCGAACGGAACCGAAGGCACTTACAAAGAAGTCCTTGCAATCCGAATATTCACTAATCACGACCGGACTTCCCATCACAAAGGGTAATAAATTTCTATATCGGAGATCAGCCAATGCAGAAATATTCGACGGTAATACTTCCGTTTTCACAAATATCCGGTCATCAAATGCAATCCATAACGACGTATCACATATTCGGAATGGGTTATACGACCCCAAGGTCCTTTCCCGGCTAACCCGGATAATGAGCACTTATTCAAAAATAAGTGTGGCATTCAAATTCAAACAATCACAACAAATACCTATTTAAAGGTAATATTGATAGTCGGTTATTTAATTATCAATAGGCATGTTCAACCTCACTAGATCCCAAATAATTTCCCAAATTATTTACTTTCCAAAATACCTTTACTAGATACATAATTTTCCACACTTCAACCATTTGAAAACAAATTTTCAAATCACTTTTCACCTTTACAACTTTTGGAAAAAAAATTCAATCGTTTTCCTTACGCGGAAATACTTTCATTTCAAAATGGTTCATTTAACCCAATTAAATAAATCCTTAACGATTTACTTTATATTTACGTTCCAAATCCATAAATTTATTCCTACAGTTCAAAAATAAATCAACGTTTAATTTTAAAAAAATCCCTTTCTTTTATAAATTCCATAGTGAATTTACAATTCCAAAATATCTATGAATATACGATTTCAAATCGATATCTAATATTCATTTTCAATATATCTTTAAAAGATAAAATCTCAAACATTTCACTTCATATTGGAAAACATTCCCATACTTATTTACTAATAAGTAATTCACAAATCCATTTATTTTCAACTCTTGGAAAATATTCAATATACTTAAATCGAAATTAAGTATATATTTCATTCTTTAAGGAAAACATTCTCTTAACAACATTTATTTGGGCCAAAACGAATGTTACGTAAAACATCATTACGACGACTCAAAATCACTAGTATAGGGATTCGAAATTAAAATAGATATATAAATCCCAATACTATACAAAACATTTCCTTTCGGAAATATTTACTATAACAACAGTGTTATAGTCCACTATTCCTTATTTCTCGAAAACGTCTATTTCAACAATGAATGTTGAAATCTATGTATTCGATTCATAATACATTTTAAAACATCTTTTTAAAATAATTAACTTCATTTTATAATATCTCTTTCCCAAAACATAACCATTTTATTTAATAATATATTCACAGTCCAAAATCGTTAATATACTTCACCAACCAAATTTCAGTATTTCTACACATTTTATATAAAGAATAGTTCGCTATCCAAAATCGCGAATATACTTCTTTTACTAAATTTCTATATTCAATTTATCAAATTCCATTGATTTCGAATTTATAAACAATGTCTATAAATTCCATTTCTATTTATAAACTTCGATTTATAAATCCCCTTTATTCACCCAATTCAATTTATATATCTCAAATATATACCAAAAGTCCATATTATAAGTTAAATACTTATAATTCATTTATTTACAAAATCGTTCTTTTTTTAAAGCTTCTATTACTTAAAAGATTCATTTATATTTTATAACAACTTCAACTTATAAAATCTCCTTTATTAACAATTTCTTTTAATATCCCACATAAATGCCCAAAATCCTGTTTATAAGTTGATTACTTATAAATC
The DNA here is from genome assembly GCA_030765085.1 of Allium cepa. Taxonomy (NCBI): domain Eukaryota; kingdom Viridiplantae; phylum Streptophyta; class Magnoliopsida; order Asparagales; family Amaryllidaceae; genus Allium; species Allium cepa. The sequence goes on along the minus strand of CM060943.1, from coordinate 1,014,787,072 downwards.
TTTTATTTTACAACATCTATTCATTTTATAATCTTCACAATTTATAAATATATAATTTTTAATGAAATCCATTTTATACTTCATTTTAACACTTAATAAACTCGTTTTATAATTCCAGTATTCTTAATTTATAAAATATCAATTTTGTATATCTTTTATATAAATCGTTCGTAATAATTCAAAAAACCCAATTTAAATAAACCAATCCTTTTAATAATTTACAAAACGTTATTTAAAACTTATATAACTCCAAAATCATACTTAAGTACTGTTTTCCAAACATATAACTTTTATAACAATAAAATTACAATGTTTATTTATTTTAACAATTCAAAATTTACTAAAACGTATAACTTCAAAAATCACTTTAAAATTCTTTTTAAAATCAAAATCATTATTTTAAAACTTCAAAAATGGATCTGATGATGCAACAGCACCAAATAGTCAATCACGACATCCAAATATCATATATCGATATGATAATCAACAAACATCACAATATCTGTAATCAAATAAATACTGGTGAGGAATCCAGTTGGATCCCTCCAACCTGTTTCCCTGCATCCAAAGATGTTAGCACAATACCAATTCCGCTTAAAGACGAAATATCACGGTATATGGGAATTATAAAAATATTATCCTCTTAATAGGCGGCGCAATAGGGTCTCATCTGCTATATAATGCGGCAAAATCAACTCCAAGTACATATATAATACCAATTCCATACAAGTTGGAATTATCGCGGTATATGTTTTTAATAAATAACCTCCGCTTACTAACGACGTATAATGTCTATTTCAATCAATAACAGATAATAATTTATCATTCAGGCATACAATCAACAATTTTAAATCTAACTATTTAAAATTTAAATCGAAACAATTTCGATTGAGTGAGAAGTTCTCACCTCGATTTCAATTCAGTTTCAGCGATTTATTTCGAATAAAATTAAACGTGCGTTTAATTTTACTCGAAATTTTCCGAACTCCAAACGAAGCGTGTCGGCTGACATTTCTAAGGTTTACCCCGTGTTCCGAACACAATAGAACAAGTTTCGGAGGCTAATTCGATCATCTGTGCGAGTTATGGCAATAAACAATCGATTTAAAATTAAATCGGTTAAATCAATTTTCTAAGCGTTTTGGCTTGCCCCGGACAAACCGTAAATCCGATTGACACGAAATTTGAAAGCTTACAACAATATCACATTACGGATCTGATAAAACTTGTTTCATCAAAATCCAAGACTGTTTGAAAAATGGCTATTTTAACTCGTCAATTAAATATTAAAATATTCAATTTTCACAAATTAACTTCTAATTCGATTTCAAAAGTTCACAAACATTGTTATAACTCAAATATGATTAAATAAAAATTTACAAATCATTTTAAACCTAATTTTCAATTATTTCTGTAATTTCCACTATTAAATTATCGATTTAATTATCCAATTAAATCCAGATATTCGAGATAAAATTATCCGACTTATAAATTTCACTTATTAATATTTAAAATCAATTAAATATACAAATTTTAATTAATAGAAATTCTGGGTCGTTACATACTTCCCTCCTTAAAAGAATTTCGTCCTCGAAATTACCAAGTAACAAAAAGTTACAGAATCCATCAACTTTCCAAAACAAACCATTCAAATTGGATTTTTCAAATCTCTTAAGTGTTTAACTTTCCCAAAATTCATAGTTAACCTTCTTACAAAATCTTTACTAAGTTTTCAAATCATACTTAGTTATCTATTCAAAATCAAATAATATTGCTTAACTTTCAACTCCAAAATCAAAGTTATAGTTTTCAAAATTCTCCAATTTTCTCAAAAAAATTCTAATGCCTTAAATTTTAGGAAAAATTCACCAGAGTCTCATTTGCGCGGCTCGATCCGGAAAAAATGACAGTATATATATCATAAATATACATCTCATCAAGTGATGAGGCATCCCGCAGGGAAAAAAGTGTAAAAGTACGATATTTAATCCGAGATATTTACTTTATTTATTATTAGCGAGCATATACGGCTAATATAGCGTGAAAGCGAGCTCCAAACGCGAAGCAAGCGCAATCTGCACCTACTAAACACTCAACAAACAATGAGAAACATGTATATATGAAAATACTATCAATATACAACATATAGAATCATAACAACTACATGTGCCAACATAGCAATGCATTCAACCAACAAATGCAACCATCAAACAACTATCCAACCAATAAACATCCAACAAATCCAAATAAATATTCATTCATATTCTCATTAATATTCAAAGAATGGGTTTTCAATTTAATCACATTTGATTCAATAACATTGGATGTTTTTACTAACATTCATTCATATTCAATTTCAATTAGTTTGCACTCACTAATTTACATTCACATTAGTTTACTTCCAAATTGAATCAAATTCAGTTCATATTCATTTACTTCCAATTTGGATTCAATTACATAGCTTTTAATTTCACTAATTCAATTTCATTAATCACTTAATGAATCATACATATAATCAATTTATAATCATATAACAACCAATGTAGATTCAACATAACCAAATTACTAAATTTACATTCAATACGGTTCAACACTTTTTTTTACTTTCAATTGGTTTATATTAAATTGACTTCCATTCAATTATTCAATTTCATTAGCTTTTAATGAATTTACACTTACATTCATTATCCCTTATCGATTCTTTTTACATTCGATTGATTAACATTCAATCCATTTATTAATTCAACTGCTAATTCCTTCAACAATATAAGGTTGAATTTCATTTATATAACTCAAGTTCAAATTCTTAATGACTTCACTTCATTAATTCACTCATTAATTTACTTCGATACCAAAATCAACTTTACTCAACTTCACTTAAGTTATATTCCATTTCAACCATTTGTCAATTCAATTATCCTTTGAATTTCAAAACCCAAACCCAAATTTTCCAAACAACTTTCATTTAAAACAATTTGACAGCAATCCCTCTTTTGGAAACCCGAAAAAGAACACCGATGATGTTGCAATCATCATTGGAATTATTTTCCACTTACCGAAAAGAGTTTAGAGCTTTAATTCTCCAAAACAATTTTCCAAAATATCAAATCCTTTCAAAACACTTCTCTGGAATTTTATTTTCAGATTATAAATCACATTTATAAATCTTTTACTTATATAATTTCACTTCTTGTAAATAGGATTATTTCACAATTGTAAATCATTTTAACTATAATTCCATACTTATAATTCATTCGCTTATAAAATTTATTCTTTTACAATATGTTTCATTCATGTAACATCCCTCCTTTTCGCACACTTTAAACCGACACACGTGTCAATTCAAAGCATACGCAAGGGCGGATTGTTATGGGGTAAATAAGAAAAACAGAGAAGAAATAAAAACAAAACAGAATCTCACAGCGGAAGGATAAAATATAATAATAAATATACAGTTCAAACAGTTTACAAACACTTGATTTGCTTTATACAATAAATATCAGAGTTACACATACCAATACAATCAATGCAGCGGAACAGTATGAGTGTGGTGCAATACTATAAATAATAATAATACGGATTCTTCGTCTTCGTCCTCCAAAGCTAAAGTCTTCGATCCTGAAACGCTCGGACTGACCCGAGCGAATTTGAAAAGACAAAAACACTCGAGTCAGAACTAAAAGATCTTATGTGAGTTAAATTAACAGAAATAAATATGAGTACAGTAACTCAAGAGATGCTCGGGATTTACATCTCCTAAGGATCCGTTAAACTATTTACTATGTAGTATATTGCGCTATTATAATAGTGTCTATTTATAAAATAAACTTACTTTTAAATAGCGTTAAGGCTTTACATTTTCCACCTTAACACGTAAAATGCCAATAGTCTATACAGTACCGTAATACCTCCTGATCGGGAGGCTACCAGAGGATACTCCATAGGTACGACACAAATAGAAACTCGTAGTAAAGGCTCGGTATGGTAGGTGACACGGCACAACTAGGCAATGCCAGGGTAGATATACCAATTGCTATCCAGGCTGGTGGAAATGCGTAGCCCCAGTTACCGCCCACCTCGGACAAACTCCCCAAAATCAAAGTAAAAGTGGCCACTGAATCAATCCAAAGTCAAAGTATAATATCGAAGAGGAGGGTCCGATCAGAGGAATGACCTCATTGGCCTGAGAATCGCTCCTGTTTTAGCCACCTTATGCCAACTCACGGGAGTCGGGTCCACGTATTTACCTTACAGGAAACGTCGCCACCACCTACTTCATTCTGGAATCTCCACCGCGTACACGGTTAGTCAAAGTGGTTTTCGGTATCGACGGAGAGTATGTCCATATCCGATCCCGGTCTCTTTGCCAACCCATCGTTATTATAACACCGCGGTCATTTAAAAATAGCTCATACTTTAAAACCAGAATAAACATTTCTATTTTAAAATCATGAATACGATATCATTTTAAAACCCAAAACAATATGATATCCTTTATCCCAAATATAAACCTTTTCAAAAATCCAAATGCTTTAAAATTTATAACGTCTGAAAGCCAAATATCCTTTCAAAGCATAATATTTCGAAATTCATAATTTAAAACCATAACTTTTAAAACTTGAATGGTTTGGATATTCAACGATATATGAATTAAAAGGTTTAACTTAAATGTTACTTTGTAAAGAAAATAGTTCTCATGGCTTTACAAATACATTTCTTTATTAAAGTCTAAATCAAAATTTGTATTATCTCTCTCAAGTTCCAAAACCACTTCAATTTATATATATATACGTATATCCATTTGGAGTATTAATATTTCAAACTAAAGTTGGATTTTATTCTTTCAACAAATCGAATGTTCTATTTATTAGTCTTGAATATTCACATAAAATCCATAAATAAATAAAAACTCCAATTTCTAGTAATAAAATATATATTTTTTCAATTCAAATTATACTAGAATATTCATTTCAATTTATCTTGGGAAAAATCCAATTATAAATATCATATCTTAAAATTTCCAAACTTAACATTTAAACATATGATATAAATTATCAAACTCCATTTTCTTAAAAAAAAATCCATTTTTATTAAAGAGATTTATACACCTTTTAATTTCAAAATTTTCAATTTCATATGTATATATATATGGAAGAAAAATATTTATACAATATAAAATTTAAGATTATTATAAACCGTATTCCATCCAAACCATAGAAATCACATTAAAATAGTTATATATATAGACCGCGGTGCCTGTATATAATTTTCTATCCTATGGTCAAGTGATACGGATATTTATCATTTCAATCCGCAATTTAAAAGATATAAAATTTTACGGTTGTATATCATTTCAAACCACAATCCCGAATGAAAGGAAATATGCATGATAATTTGCAATTTAATGATATACAATAAACATCCATTCATCAACATCATCATCATCCAAATCGCAATCATAAATCAATATCAATCAATAACAATATTATTTTTGGTACTACATAACAGGTAATACTGGCAATTTTATTCAAATTAAATTTAACAGCTACTAATCTACAGTCTATATTCAGTAATAAATTATATAACTGTTAACTAGCAGTTCATATCCAAACAAATAAATTTTAATTGTAAATTTATACGCAATAAATTAATTAAATTAACAGTTAAATTTAATAAATGCAATTCCACAGATATGAATAAAATAAACATGCCAAATACTCATAAATAAATTTCTATTCATTTCTAAAATTAATTTAACAAACATAAAAGCTTCTACTAGTTGTGAGTGGGTTAAAACACTCACCTTTTTGAATTTAAATTGAATTCAAATCCAATTTAAACCCAAAATTTGGACAGCCTCCAAATTCATCGAAACTACTGCCAAAACGTCAGAAATTCCGATACGATCCCATCAAAACAAACCGCGTGGGAATCCGAGCTCGTATGCAAAAGTTATGAAAATTTGAAAAATGGAAAATTCTGGTCCTGGGTCGACTTCGGGTTCGACTTCGGTGCACCGCCTCAATTCCCCGGTGCTTGCTTGGAGTTTTCGCCAAAACGACCCGGAGCGACCAGAGTCATTTTCTTCCTGACCCGAAGTTGCTCTAGGGTTTTCTCCCCTGAAACCCGAAGCGCGACCAGAAGCTGCTGCAGATCCGATTTTTTTTTTTTTTTTTTTTTTTGAAATTTTTTTTTTTGAATTTGAAAATTAGGTTTTTTTTTTCTACCATTAGAATGAGGAGTTGAGAAGGAGATCTACGTATAGAAAAATGAAAACAAGAAGTGGCTAGGGTTTATAATAGGTTATATATAGACAAGGCTGAAACATAATAGATGGATCGGATTGGATCTAAACATAAGTTTAAATTTAGGCATAAACATATATGTAATAAACTAGCATTAAATTTTGAAACGTGAATTGATTTAATTGGAAATAAATTACCCAAATGTTCTTATTCCATCAAATTTTATTTACTGAAGGTTGCACTTAATCTAATTTATACATCTTGCCCCTTTTGTCTTTAAATCAATAAATCTTATATAGTATATAGATTTATCATTAATTTTATCTATTATTCATTTTTAGGCAATGTTCTATATATTAGATTTCATTTAAATGCAATAAATCATACTATCGTAGTTATATCCAATTAAATAAATAAATGTTGATTCCTACTCTTTTTATCCAACAATTGTTTACGTTTTATTCCATAAATACTTCTACACACATCCTGGATTTTGTATAAATGGTTGTAACGTTAAATCTTGTCTACTTCCCATTTTATATTTAAGGTTTCTAAAACCGATTAATATTATTCCCTAGTCCAAACACCCTTTTGCCCAATTTATATTAACATATCCTTAAATTAGATTAATTCCTATTGATGTAATAGTTAAACATAAATTTCACTTATTTGAAATAAATCCACAATTTAATTTCAAATAAATCAATAAATTTTGGTTTATCACTTCTTAAATACCCAATCGTCATAATTTAATTAAAACTACATTTATCACATTTTATAGAATTTACCATCTTAAGTGACAAATCAAAACTACCCTAACTGCACAAATTTAGGGCAATCAATTTCAATTGCTTTCCCATTATACTAAATAAATTATCCAAATGAAACCTAAGTGAAACGTTTATTTATTTAAAAATCTTACTGTGTAAATGAATTTATCCTTTACGATATAATTTACATTTGACTTGATTTCTCATTTATTTTGCAAAACGGTAAATTCCAATTGCTACCAACATTATATTTAATGTAAATTTGAATCCAAATAATTGGTATTGCACAACCTTATTGCGTACATTTACATATAGTTACAACTAAGTCAATACACTGATTTCATGAATTCATAAATTAATCCACAAATTTCCATTGACTCTTTATATCCAAAATCAATTGCAAAGGTTTAAAAGTTGCTAAATTTCGATTTCAGTAATTCCTTTAATTCCATTCAAAATCAGCAATTATCTATTAAATGTTCCAAAATTTCTATTAAATTAATCTAACGAATCTTTAATATAAATTAGATGAATTAAATATTGCATTCAAACTATTGCGTTAATATTTTCCGTTTCACTTTAAAGTAACTAAATTTGCCAATTCTAATACTTATTTCAATTTCTTAAAATAACCCTTTATTTACATTGAACCCAATTTAATTAAGTTTCCAATTGATTAGATTCAATTTCAACATTTAACTACCCTTAAGTTTTAGGTTATAAACAATTTATATGTATTCTTTCTTAATTATTACTTTGCAACTTCTCGTATAAATTTCACAATCAAACATAAATTTAAAGTAACGCTTAATAAATATGCTCCTATAATTTCTCAACTTTTAAACGAACGTTACTCCACTTTCAATTAGTGTAACATTCATTTAATTATTACCACCTATTACCGATCCTAATCCCATTAACAAATAAGCAGATAGATTTTTATGATAGGTGTTACAATTTTTTTTTTTTTAAAATAAATTACTATTCATTACCATTGCCTTAAATTCAGCATTAATTTCCTTGCATTAACATTTTATACTAAAATCTTTGTCCAATTATAATTTATACTCTAAAAAATTTCATTTACACCTTTCGTTGTTTCTTAATTACAATTAAGGCGCATCAACTATCTATATTGGTAAATGATTGAATTTTCTAGTAATCCTACTATTTAATGTTTAGTATATTTGTATATTATTATTTACCCTTTTGTTCTCCATTATTGACTAGACACATTAATTTAGATTCATTTACATCGAATGCCCTTCTTAGCTATATACTCAATACATGTTAAATCTACATAATTTTTACCCTTTTATTCAAATTCACTTATACCATCAATAACAAAATGTTGCCCTAAATTTAGATTCAATTATATACATTAGATAAATGGGTAAACTTTTGTAATTATCCCATATATGAAAATATTTTTATGCATACATTTCCACTTACTTACTATGCATTCATTTATTAAATTACTAATTGCCTTAGTCAACTTATCCCCTATTTACTACCAAATTTCAAATTTAATTATGGCTTATCAATACATAAAATTTACATAGGCAAAACAAATTTTATTACTATCTTAAGTCTATTTATTATTGACAACATTCATTAAATTTCCTTATCAACACTTATTGCATTGATTTATTCAGCGGTCACCTTTTATTTAGTTACTATCCATTTTACAATCCAATGTAAGTCTTCCACTATTTATTTTATATTAAATGAATTCCATTCTACTTAAATCTTTTTATTGATATTCACTAATTCAACCCTTATATCAGTTTCTTATATTTAACTTTAAATCAAATTGTGACAATCTACATTATCCAAATCTATTGTCATAAAATTTTATTGTTACACTAAATTACAACTACTATACCAAATTTCTACATTTATTCTCAATTAGATTATAAATTATATTAATTCAATTCATTTAATATTATTAATTTAACGGGTCGTTACAATCTCCCCCACTCAAAACTTTTCGTCCCCGAAAAGGAAAAAGAAGGGAGAAGGAAGAATAAACAGTACATCTTATTTCAAATATTAACTTATAAACAATAATTTACTGGATTAATTTCCTTTAATGAAATATACCCGTTTATAATCATTACAACCTTTTATACTTAAATCATTAAAGTTTGGAAAATATTCAACAAAATTCTAAGTCCAAAATTTACGAAAATTTTTGGCAGAGTCTCCTTTGTACGGTGAGGCTCGGGAGAAAATATAATATCAAAATATACAAATATATTACATATATTATCAAAATATTATATCCCAACACGGGAAAAATAGCGCTTTAAACGTAATCCGAAAACGTACCTATTTGTCGGGCAATATACGCTTATTATTTTGGAACCAAAAGCAGTAGCAGTTGCTTCCATCACCTGTATTCACTTATATAATCTAAAAGGTTAAATATTTATTTTAAAGTGAACTATTCAAGTGGATTCAATCATTAATCAACCAAACAATTCAACAATCATCAACCTTACAAACAACATACATACACAAACAAAGCAACCATTTAATCCATCAAACAAATAGTTGTTTGGGTTCAAACTTGAAATTTGTATGAAATGAAATTAACTATCAAGTGCATCCTTTACTCAACAGTCTTAGTTGGAACAAAGATAGATACTTATTCATTTAACCACTTCAAATTTCTTACCCAACAGCATAAATCAAACAACACAATTCAAACCAACACCCAAATTTATTTATTATACATTTATCTCCTGCTTCAATGGTTTGATTTTCTTTCTTTCATTTATGGAGTGATTTCTTTATTTCTTACAAATTTTCATTTTCCATTTATCACAAAATTCATTATATTTGTATTCCAATTTATTTACTAAAGTTTCTATCATCTATTTATACTACTTACCTTTACTTATAGTAAAATTTCCAATTTAACTTAAGTCTATACAATTAATTCTTATTAATAATAGCAAATTAATAGAATACCTTTATTACCTTACTCTTCACTTGTAAGATTTCCCCTTACATTTTCCTACTAACATTGCAACTTTTTATTATATGGTAAGTTATGTATGTTTTAAGAATGTAAGTGAAAATTTACAAGTTTCTTCTCCATTCCTTTAATCAATATATATTTGTTTTATAAATTACAATTTCGACTTACCTTTAATCTCATTCATTTATTTAATGTTGAAGTTTCCTTTTATATTTAATTACAGTAACCCTCTACTTACACTTAATTTATTAACCTTATAACTTGCATTCCTATAAGTGAAAGATTTTACTCATTCATTAACTATGGATTGCAGTCATTTATATTAGAATAGGGGGAAATTAAGGCGTACTTAAGTTAATAACCCTACAATCAAACTTTATAAATTAAGGAATTTCATTTTTTACTTTCTTAAGGTTAAAATCACCTTTTAATAATACAACCTTTAATTTTAGTAAAATTCCAATCATCACTTAAGTTAATACCATTAAATTCTTATTTACAACAGTAATTTATTGAATACTTCATTATTTCCAAAAATTCTACTTGCATAATATTCTATTCCACTCTTAATTTACATTTCAACTTTTTATACTTGGTAAGTTATTTATGTTAAAGAAAAAGCAAAAGAACTTATGCAAGTTTAATCTCAACTCTTTTAATTCATTGATTACTTCTTTTATTTCACTAACCTAAATTTTTACAACTAATTAATGGAAATTCAAGAATTAATACCGGGTCAAATTCCAAAATTTCTTTAAAATAATAGATAATTAATTTCTTACAACTCTTATATCTCTAATTACCTTTAAACAATTAAAATTTTAAATAATTTCAAAACAAATCTGCAGTAGAATTTACTACAGTGGTCTTTCCCTTCGAAACTTGAAAATAAAAGTCGATGATGCGGCCGCCATCACCGAAATTATTTTCCAGCGACAGAGAGGAAAGTACAAACTTATTTTCTTCAAAATCCTCTTAAACCAATTCTTTCGAATTATACTAAATATTTATATAAGAAAATATTTATAAACCAAATCATTATATTTCATAAATCCTTTGAAAGCAGATTTTCAAAATTCCGGACTTAAGTTCTAAAATCTCCAATTTGATTTATTATAATTTCAACTTAGCTTCAATTGTTATAAATATTTTTATTTCCTAACACTCAATCTATAGCAACCAAATATATATATATATATATATATATATATATATCTTTATAAAAATATTTTTATATATAGAAAATTTAATAGGCAAAATTATTTCATTCACCTATATTAAAAACAAATATTATGTCGGTCTGTCCTATTAAGTGTTTAGAAATCCCTATTGATGACATAGCGTCCCATGCATCAACCAGAATTTATAAATACAAAGCGGAACAGATTAACACAATATTAAAATCTTTTTATAACACTAACAAGTACGCTCCCTCATATATATACACTCAGCGACTCCCATAGGGTATTACTACCCTATTAACAAAGAGTCAAACCCCACAAAGCCAAAGTTTATCGCTAAACCAAAGCTCTGATACCAACTGTAACATCCCGCCTTTTTCACACTTTAAACCGACACACGTGTCAATTCAAAGCATACGCAAGGGCGGATTGTTATGGGGTAAATAAGAAAAACAGAGAAGAAATAAAAACAAAACAGAATCTCACAGCGGAAGGATAAAATATAATAATAAATATACAGTTCAAACAGTTTACAAACACTTGATTTGCTTTATACAATAAATATCAGAGTTACACATACCAATACAATCAATGCAGCGGAACAGTATGAGTGTGGTGCAATACTATAAATAATAATAATACAGATTCTTCGTCTTCATCCTCCAAAGCTAAAGTCTTCGATCCTGAAACGCTCGGACTGACCCGAGCGAATTTGAAAAGACAAAAACACTCGAGTCAGAACTAAAAGATCTTATGTGAGTTAAATTAACAGAAATAAATATGAGTACAGTAACTCAAGAGATGCTCGGGATTTACATCTCCTAAGGATCCGTTAAACTATTTACTATGTAGTATATTGCGCTATTATAATAGTGTCTATTTATAAAATAAACTTACTTTTAAATAGCGTTAAGGCTTTACAGTTTCCACCTTAACACGTAAAATGCCAATAGTCTATACAGTACCGTAATACCTCCTGATCGGGAGGCTACCAGAGGATACTCCATAGGTACGACACAAATAGAAACTCGTAGTAAAGGCTCGGTATGGTAGGTGGCACGGCACAACTAGGCAATGCCAGGGTAGATATACCAATTGCTATCCAGGCTGGTGGAAACGCGTAGCCGCAGTTACCGCCCACCTTGGACTAACTCCCCAAAATCAAAGTAAAAGTGGCCACTGAATCAATCCAAAGTCAAAGTATAATATCGAAGAGGAGGGTCCGATCAGAGGAATGACCTCATTGGCCTGAGAATCGCTCCTGTTTTAGCCACCTTATGCCAACTCACGGGAGTCGGGTCCACGTATTTACCTTACAGGAACGTCGCCACCACCTACTTCATTCTGGAATCTCCACCGCGTACACGGTTAGTCAAAGTGGTTTTCGGTTTCGACAGAGAGTATGTCCATATCCGATCCCGGTCTCTTTGCCAACCCATCGTTATTATAACACCGCGGTCATTTAAAAATAGCTCATACTTTAAAACCAGAATAAACATTTCTATTTTAAAATCATGAATACGATATCATTTTAAAACCCAAAACAATATGATATCCTTTATCCCAAATATAAACCTTTTCAAAAATCCAAATGCTTTAAAATTTATAACGTCTGAAAGCCAAATATCCTTTCAAAGCATAATATTTCGAAATTCATAATTTAAAACCATAACTTTTAAAACTTGAATGGTTTGGATATTCAACGGTATATGAATTAAAAGGTTTAACTTAAATGTTACTTTGTAAAGAAAATAGTTCTCATGGCTTTACAAATACATTTCTTTATTAAAGTCTAAACCAAAATTTGTATTATCTCTCTCAAGTTCCAAAACCACTTCAATTTATATATATATATACGTATATCCATTTGGAGTATTAATATTTCAAACTAAAGTTGGATTTTATTCTTTCAACAAATCGAATGTTCTATTTATTAGTCTTGAATATTCACATAAAATCCATAAATAAATAAAAACTCCAATTTCTAGTAATAAAATATATATTTTTTTCAATTCAAATTATACTAGAATATTCGTTTCAATTTATCTTGGGAAAAATCCAATTATAAATATCATATCTTAAAATTTCCAAACTTAATTTAAACATATGATATAAATTATCAAACTCCATTTTCTTAAAAAAAAATTCCATTTTTATTAAAGAGATTTATACACCTTTTAATTTCAAAATTTTCAATCTCATATGTATATATATATGGAAGAAAAATATTTATACAATATAAAATTTAAGATTATTATAAACCGAATTCCATCCAAACCATAGAAATCACATTAAAATAGTTATATATAGACCGCGGTGCCTGCATATAATTTTCTATCCTATGGTCAAGTGATACGGATATTTATCATTTCAATCCGCAATTTAAAAGATATAAACTTTTGCGGTTGTATATCATTTCAAACCACAATCCCGAATGAAAGGAAATATGCATGATAATTTGCAATTTAATGATATACAATAAACATCCATTCATCAACATCATCCATCATCCAAATCACAATCATAAATCAATATCAATCAATAACAATATTATTTTTGGTACTACATAACAGGTAATACTGGCAATTTTATTCAAATTAAATTTAACAGCTATTAATCTACAGTCTATATTCAGTAATAAATTATATAAATGTTAACTAGCAGCTCATATCCAAACAAATAAATTTTAATTGTAAATTTATACGCAATAAATTAATTAAATTAACAGTTAAATTTAATAAATGCAATTCCACAGATATGAATAAAATAAACATGCCAAATACTCATAAATAAATTTCTATTCATTTCTAAAATTAATTTAACAAACATAAAAGCTTCTAGTAGTTGTGAGTGGGTTAAAACACTCACCTTTTTGAATTTAAATTGAATTCAAATCCAATTTAAACCCAAAATTTGGACAGCCTCCAAATTCATCGAAACTAGTGCCAAAACGTCGGAAATTCCGATACGATCCCATCAAAACAAACCGCGCGCGAATCCGAGCTCGTATGCAAAAGTTATGAAAATTTGAAAAATGAAAAATTCTGGTCCTGGGTCGACTTCGGGTTCGACTTCGGTGCGCCGCCTCAATTCCCCGCTGCTTGCTTGGAGTTTTCGCCAAAACGACCCGGAGCGACCCGAGTCATTTTCTTTCTGACCCGAAGTTGCTCTAGGGTTTTCTCCCCTGAAACCCGAAGCGCGACCAGAAGCTGCTGCAGATCCGAATTTTTTTTTTTTTTTGAAATTATTTTTTTTTGAATTTGAGAATTAGGTTTTTTTTTTCTGCCATTAGAATGAGGAGTTGAGAAGGAGATCTACGCATAGAAAAATGAAAATAAGGAGTGGCTAGGGTTTATAACAGGTTATATATAGACAAGGCTGAAACATAATAGATGGATCGGATTGGATCTAAACATAAGTTTAAATTTAGGCATAAACATATATGTAATAAACTAGCATTAAATTTTGAAACGTGAATTGATTTAATTGGAAATAAATTACCCAAATGTTCTTATTCCATCAAATTTTATTTACTGAAGGTTGCACTTAATCTAATTTATACATCTTGCCCCTTTTGTCTTTAAATCAATAAATCTTATATAGTATATAGATTTATCATTAATTTTATCTATTATTCCTTTTTAGGCAATGTTCTATATATTAGATTTCATTTAAATGCAATAAATCATACTATCGTAGTTATATCCAATTAAATAAATAAATGTTGATTCCTACTCTTTTTATCCAACAATTGTTTACGTTTTATTCCATAAATACTTCTACACACATCCTGGATTTTGTATAAATGGTTGTAACGTTAAATCTTGTCTACTTCCCATTTTATATTTAAGGTTTCTAAAACAGATTAATGTTATTCCCTAGTCCAAACACCCTTTTGCCCAATTTATATTAACATATCCTTAAATTAGATTAATTCCTATTGATGTAATAGTTAAACATAAATTTCACTTATTTGAAATAAATCCACAATTTAATTTCAAATAAATCAATAAATTTTGGTTTATCACTTCTTAAATACCCAATCGTCATAATTTAATTAAAACTACATTTATCACATTTTATAGAATTTACCATCTTAAGTGACAAATCAAAACTACCCTAACTGCACAAATTTAGGGTAATCAATTTCAATTGCTTTCCCATTATACTACATAAATTATCCAAATGAAACCTAAGTGAAACGTTTATTTATTTAAAAATCTTACTGTTTAAATGAATTTATCCTTTATGATATAATTTACATTTGACTTGATTTCTCATTTATTTTGCAAAACGGTAAATTCCAATTGCTACAAACATTATATTTAATATAAATTTGAATCCAAATAATTGGTATTGCACAACCTTATTGCGTACATTTACATATAGTTACAACTAAGTCAATACACTGATTTCATGACTTCATAAATTAATCCACAAATTTCCATTGACTCTTTATATCCAAAATCAATTGCAAAGGTTTAAAAGTTGCTAAATTTCGATTTCAGTAATTCCTTTAATTCCATTCAAAATCAGCAATTATCTATTAAATGTCCCAAAATTTCTATTAAATTAATCTAACGAATCTTTAATATAAATTAGATGAATTAAATATTGCATTCAAACTATTGCGTTAATATTTTCCGTTTCACTTTAAAGTAACTAAATTTGCCAATTATAATACTTATTTCAATTTCTTAAAATAACCCTTTATTTACATTGAACCCTATTTAATTAAATTTCCAATTGATTAGATTCAATTTCAACATTTAACTACCCTTAAGTTTTAGGTTATAAACAATTTATATGTATTCCTTCTTAATTATTACTTTGCAACTTCTCGTATAAATATCACAATCAAACATAAATTTTAAAGTAACGCTTAATAAATATGCTCCTATAATTTCTCAACTTTTAAACGAACGTTACTCCACTTTCAATTAGTGTAACATTCATTTAATTATTACCACCTATTACCGATCCTAATCCCATTAACAAATAAGCAGATAGATTTTTATGATAGGTGTTACAAATTTTTTTTTTTTTAAATAAATTACTATTCATTACCATTGCCTTAAATTCAGCATTAATTTCCTTGCATTAACATTTTATACTAAAATCTTTGTCCAATTATAATTTATACTCTAAAAAATTTCATTTACACCTTTCGTTGTTTCTTAATTACAATTAAGGCGCATCAACTATCTATATTGGTAAATGATTGAATTTTCTAGTAATCCTACTATTTAATGTTTAGTATATTTGTATATTATTATTTACCCTTTTGTTCTCCATTATTGACTAGACACATTAATTTAGATTCATTTACATCGAATGCCCTTCTTAGCTATATACTCAATACATGTTAAATCTACATAATTTTTACCCTTTTATTCAAATTCACTTATACCATCAATAACAAAATGTTGCCCTAAATTTAGATTCAATTATATACATTAGATAAATGGGTAAACTTTTGTAATTATCCCATATATGAAAATATTTTTATGCATACATTTCCACTTACTTACTATGCATTCATTTATTAAATTACTAATTGCCTTAGTCAACTTATCCCCTATTTACTACCAAATTTCAAATTTAATTATGGCTTATCAATACATAAAATTTACATAGGCAAAACAAATTTTATTACTATCTTAAGTCTATTTATTATTGACAACATTCATTAAATTTCCTTATCAACACTTATTGCATTGATTTATTCAGAGGTCACCTTTTATTTAGTTACTATCCATTTTACAATCCAATGTAAGTCTTCCACTATTTATTTTATATTAAATGAATTCCATTCTACTTAAATCTTTTTATTGATATTCACTAATTCAACCCTTATATCAGTTTCTTATATTTAACTT
Source organism: Allium cepa (assembly GCA_030765085.1). Taxonomy (NCBI): domain Eukaryota; kingdom Viridiplantae; phylum Streptophyta; class Magnoliopsida; order Asparagales; family Amaryllidaceae; genus Allium; species Allium cepa. The sequence goes on along the minus strand of CM060943.1, from coordinate 1,014,770,011 downwards.
TAAATCAAATTGTGACAATCTACATTATCCAAATCTATTGTCATAAAATTTTATTGTTACACTAAATTACAACTACTATACCAAATTTCTACATTTATTCTCAATTAGATTAGAAATTATATTAATTCAATTCATTTAATATTATTAATTTAATGGGTCGTTACAATTCAACTTATTCAAACAACTTTTATTAACTTGCATATATCTTATATTTTCAATAACCAAACAATCAATTCATATACACTTTAATAATTCTGAAAAATTATTCCTTTATATATAAAACATAATCAAGGTAAAATTATTTCATTTACCCTATTAAAACGATATCGTGTCAATTTGTTCTATACAAGTGTTTAGAGATCCTTATCAACAACGTTAATTACTCGTGTTGACCAAAATCCATATACCACTCAACAAACCAATCATCACAATATAAAACAATTTCATATTCACTAACAAGTACGCGCTCGTATCTATTATTACACTCAAACTCATTCTAGAGTACTATTGACTCTATCTCTAATGAGTAACACCCAATAGAGCCATGGTTGTCGCTTAACCATATGCTCTGATACCAAATGTAAAGGCCCAAAAATCCATACTCATTTGAACTGGCAACATTCCACAACAATCCAGCCTAAGCGGAACAAACTTACGAGTGTTTAGGGTTAAAGAAGAAGAAAAAGATAGAAGAAGAAAGATAGAACAGAACAGAAAGAATAACAGAACAATATCAGAATCTCACAATTGCAGCGGAACGACATATAATAGATAAATGAATAATCTTTAAACAAAGAACTATATCCATTATTACATTACATCATATTTCATTACATTACATCATCAGAGTGTATAACAACAAACAACAACAAACAGCGGAAAAGAATACTATATACTAGTGAATACGCCATGCCATCCAGCTTGCCTCCAGGAACTCCTGAATTCTAGAATATCCTGATAACCTGACTCTAGACTGCATGTGTGGAAATTGGTGGGCACCCAGAGTTTAGGCAAGGAAACAATAAACTCCGAGTCAGTCATGTGACTAGTGTGAGAACTAAAACAGTTTATCTTTAAAATAAAGAACATGATAATTTTAAAATAGATTCGCAATGCTTTTTAGAAAATGAGACTACCATAAGGCCTCCCGCACACACACACAATGCAAACGCAGAATCGGAGGAGATTTCTCCTTATGATAGTCAAAGATGCTTGATACGCATTAAAAAGAAACATTTGATATTATTACTAGTGCATAGTGTAGGAAAAATCATTTCGAAAGTAAAGATATAAATCTTAGACAGCATAGGCATTTCGCACTTATGCCTACTATAGCGACCATGTTCAATAGCAGGTTACCGCCACATCCCATGGCAGGTTATACAACTAAAATCGTACAGGGTTCGTATTGTTTCTTTGGATTTCCAACAAATGGTCAGGCCAAGGACTTCCCATTGCCACATGGGTACGCCTCTGGAAAGACGACCCGAGAACCTAACCGGATTTCTGCCAACACAAGGCCGGGTTACCCCTAACTGGGTAACTACTGACACGAATATGTCATTCCCCGATCGTAACCGATCTATATCCGAGGATCCTCGATTTCCAACAACCACAAAGCAATAAATTTGCAGCAACAACATAGGTTATGTATCTGGGCTCCATACCATGATACCACCTCTATCCAGAGGGAATGACATACACTAAAGGGGCGCTACCCCCTAATAACCTTGCCGCATCCTACCTGTTTTGACCATTTTCGCGGTGTGAGGTCCGACGAAGTCTCGTCCACAAAGCCACGCTTTATACAAAAGCTGTGCTTTGATCATCAAATGCTCAACAGCACTTCGTATGCCACGTTACTAATTTGGGAATGTATCACTAGTAACCATCAACTACATAACCTCTAAGGGTGTTAAGCTAAGAGAATAAATTCTCCGCCACCAACGGGAATATATTTGATAGAAACCAGCTTTACATCTCAAAGTGTAACGTTATACACACATCCATACAAGTCCATTCCGGGATCGAACGGAACAGAAGGCACTTACAAAGAAGTCCTTGCAATCCGGATATTCACTAATCACGACCGGACTTCCCATCACAAAGGGTAATAAATTTCTATATCGGAGATCAGCCGATGCAGAAATATTCGACGGTAATCCTTCCATTTTCACAAATATCTGGTCTTCAACACCGGTCATCAAAAGCAATCCATAATGACGTATCACATATTCGGAATGGGTTATACGACCCCAAGGTCCTTTCCCGGCTAACCCGAATAGTGAGCGCTTATTCAAAAATAAGTGTGGCATTCAAATTCAAACAATCACAACAAATACCTATTTAAAGGTAAATATTGATAGTCGGTTATTTAACTATCAGTAGGCGTGTTCAACCTCACCAGATCCCAAATAATTTCCCAAATTATTTACTTTCCAAAATATCTTTACTAGATATATAATTTTCCACACTTCAACCATTTGAAAACAAATTTTCAAATCACTTTTCACCTTTACAACTTTTGAAAATAAATTTCAATCATTTTCCTTATGCGGAAATACTTTCATTTCAAAATGGTTCATTTAACCCAATTAAACAAATCCTTAATGATTTACTTTATATTTACGTTCCAAATCCGTAAATTTATTCCCACGGTTCAAAAATAAATCAACGTTTATTTTTAAACAAATTCTTCTTTTATAAATTCCATAGTGAATTTACAATTCCAAAATATCTATGAATACACCATTTCAAATCGATTTCTAATATTCATTTTCAATTTATCTTTAAAAGATAAAATCTCAAACATTTCACTTCATATTGGAAAACATTTCCATACTTATTTAATAATAAGTAATTCACAAATCCATTTATTTTCAACTCTTGGAAAATATTCAATATACTTAAATCGAAATTAAGTATATATTTCATTCTTTAAGGAAAACATTCTCTTAACAACATTTATTTGGGCCAAAATGAATGTTACGTAAAACATCGTTACGACGACTCAAAATCACTAGTATAGGGATTCGAAATTAAAATAGAGATATAAATCCCAATACTATACAAAACATTTCCTTTCGGAAATCATTTACTATAACAACAGTATTATAGTCCACTATTTCCTTATTTCTCGAAAACGTCTATTTCAACAATGAATGTCGAAATCTATGTATTCGATTCATAATACATTTTAAAACTTCTTTTTAAAATAATTAACTTCATTTTATAATATCGCTTTCCCAAAACATAACCATTTTATTTAATAATATATTCACTGTCCAAAATCGTTAATATATGTGACGACCCGAAAATTTTAACGATTTAAAATGGAATAATAAATTGATTTTAAACATTTGGAAGATTAATTTTAGCTTGAATTCCAAATATTAATATTTATTAGACAATTAAAGTATTGAATTATATAATTTGAAATTAGGTAAAATATTTAATATGGAATTTTAAGCCTGGTTAAAATAATTTGAATGCTTATAAAATTTATAATGATGATACTGAAGATAATAGAATAGTAGAAATTTAATTTAAAGGTAATTTGTTCGGTTTTGAAATTTTATCGTTTGGATTGAATTTAAAAATAGCCTTCTGAGGCACAGTCTCGGATTTCAACGAAACCAGTTTCATTGGATCCGTAATAGTTAGTTATTATCGATTTCAATATTCGCAGCAATCGGAGTTGTTATTTGGCCTTGGCAGCTTGAAACGCTTAGAAATTATTTCAACCGATTTAATTGAAATTTGATCGTTTTCTTTTGTAAATCGCACATACGATCAAATTAGCCTCCGAAACATGTTCCGTTGTGTTCGGAATGTAGTAGAACCTTATAAACGTCTGTCGGCAAGTCTGATTCGGGGTTCGGGATTTTACGGTATGCAACACGAGATATTTTCAATTTTTGATTTCATAAAATAAATTCAAAGTCTAAAATTTAATCACCCTAGTCACGTGGTTGGTCTAGCGTATACTCGAAGCCTCTTTAAGAAAAAAATATCTCTTTGTTGTTCCCTGAAAGATCAAACGAAAAATCTCTAGAACAAAAAAATAAAAATAATAAATGGCCGAAGCCAGAGGAATTTGAAAAAAACCGAGTGTTAACGCTAAAATGTGAACGCTAACACCCCGGTGTGTGAAGTGTAGTTGTGAAAGCACCACCCGATAGATCGGGAAAGAATTACAAGCAAGTAATAGCAGAAAAGCAGTAAACAACAACAATTTTATAGTGGTTCGGCTTAAGGGTATAGCCTACGTCCACTCTAAGTACTTTTATTAATAATCCCGTTACAAGCTGATACAATTCTTCTCAAGTACAATATACTTCAAGTTACAAGTGATTTGGAACAAGTCTTAAGCTTCAATGTCGATTAAAGTCCTTAAATTCATGTTGAAGATGTGTGGTTTCTTCGTGAATTTCTTTGATGTATTCCTCTAATCTTGAAAGCTCTAAGTGTTGATGAAGTTCTCAATGCAGCAAGGTAACGGTGTATGAAGAGAATGTGCCAAAAGTCCTTTGAATGTTGGAGGTGGTCGCCTATTTATAGAGAGTTCTGGTCTGGAATTATTGCCAAGTCCTAAGTCGTGGCCGACTTAAGATAAGTCGTAGCCGGTTTAAGGTGAGTCGTGGCCGGTTTAAGGTGAGTCGTGGCCGATTCACCTGGCCCCTTCACGGCTTCACAAGAGTTCATTTGTACAAGTCCTAGGTCGCCTCCGAGTCAACACACCTCTTCTCAATAATATGGCATCGGACTTATATTCAGTGGCCTTGGGTCATGAACGACTTAACATAGGTCATAGGTCGGTCGCGACTTAGGTGTAGTTCATGATCTTGTCCCTGTTCTAAGTGGTTAGATCGGTAAATTCTCTGGATGGTTAGGTCGTCTTCTGTCTTAGGTCGGTAGCCATCTTGTTAAGTTTTAGGTCGGCAACTGTTTAGCCCTAAGTCGGTATCCATTTGGGCCTTAAGTCGGCATCTCCTTAGCCTGTTAGGTCGGCACCTCTTCGAGTCTTAAGTCGGCATGCTACTCAAGCTCCTTAGGTCGGTATCCCTTCGTGCCTTAGGTCGGTCTCCCTGATAAGGCAGTTAGGTCGGCAACCAGTTGAGTCGGTAGCCTTGTTAAAGTATTAGGTCGTCACACTTGTTGAACTGTTAGGTCGGCAACCCCCTTTTAAGCTGTAGGTCGGCATCCTTTCGAGTTGCTAAGTCGATACCGGGGCAGAGTTAACAATTGCCCCTCGAAGTATACGCCTACCGGTTAGGTCGTGTGCTTCGATATCCTCTAACTCGGCCGTTCTTTAAGTTGGTAGGTCGTACGCGACCTAACAGTTGAGTCGTAACATACCGCTTCATATCCCTTTACTGCAAGGTATAAATCACATCTCCTTCTTCCTTCTCACTACCTATTTCTCTGATTCTGCCATTAAAAATCTTCCGAGCTCAAAAAGGCGATTCAATTCCAATTATCCACCGACAACCTCTGTTATTCATTGCGTAAGTAAACCCTCTTCTTCGATTATAGATCATTCGTTGGCTCATGAATTCTGTTACTTAAACCGTTTGCTTGCGCGATGTTCCATCGCAAATCTTATTACACCAATGGCTGATGGAGTTTAGGTTGCTCGGTTCGACTTCGACTGATCGATGGGACGATGAAGATGGTTTACTGATTTAGGCTAGCTGATTTTGATTCATGCTAGGATTGCAAGGCGCTGACTTTGCAGAGGTTTCGAATTGATGTCTTGGATGATCCGAATGCATGAAATAGGATAAATGAAGTGAGAATTTTTTGGTTGAGGGAGTAGCTAACGGGTTAACAGGTTGAGCGGGGCGAGGTATTGATTTAGATACGACCTGGTGATTTTAGGGGGCTTGGCTTTTGGCTGACCCAATCCTTAAATCGTGGCCGTGCTAGCACTTGAGGGAGATCTACCGACCTAACCTTCTGCCGATCTAAGCCTTAAAACTGTGGCCGAGTTAATCCTTGGGGAAATCTGCCGATTTAACCTTCTACTGATTTAACCTTGAACCGCAGCCAAGTTAATCCCTAAGTCGTGGCCGAGTTAAACCCTTAAACCGTGACCGAGTTGGCTCTTAAACCGCTGCCGAGTCAACACTTAAGCTTTGGGCATGCTGACTTTTTGAGAGCATAGATCCACTTTGAGTTTCTAACTTGAACTGCCAAACTAAGTTGCCTAAATTTTGAACTGCCCCAACTTTAAATTTGCTTGAATCTCATTGTATTATTTCACAGATCGCATTAACTTATAAGCTGCTAACCTACTGAAAATAACAAACAAAGAAAACCAAGGCGAAAATACTGCCATTGACTGCCCATGTCAGATGACAGATTAGTCAAGACAAGACAAGCAACTTAATTATATTGCATGAAATGTTTGTGAATCAATCAATTAAAGTTAAACATTAATGCAAAGTATCAATAATCTGAACTGATTTATCTGCATCAACATCTTACTTGCATATTTAGGCTTAAAACAATAGTCCCTGAATTTCATAACTAACAAATGCTTGCTAGTTTTCATTCCAGTTATATTTGTTCACTGCTTGATTGATTTTACACAACACTTCACACACTTTAGGAAACGTGCACCTTCATGTTTGAATACCCAGTTGTTTATGTAGAATGACTTCCCACCGAGAAGAAGAAGTGGTAACTCAAGAGGAAGAAACTTTTCCGATAGCTGTTCCCATAGAGAATCCTCCGGAGAGAACCTCGACTATTCTAACTTCGAGAGCGTTTATCCAGCTGCGCACTCAATTTGGCTTTGCTGAAAGTGATGTTCTTCTCCCTGGGCCAAGTGATACTGCTGACAATCCTCCCTATGGTTTTGTTGCAGTCAATCGCCAAATGTGCTTAAGTGGGGGCGATTCCTCCTTTTAACGACTTCCTTCGAACTCTTCTCCTTCGGTTGACAATCTCTCCGTTTCAACTTCATCCCAATGGCTATGCCATCTTGACGGGGTTATGTGTTTTGTTTAGAAGAACTCTTGATCGCCTACCGAGTTTTGAAGAAATTCGTTATCTGTGCTCGTTTGCAAAGAGTAAAGATCATCCTTCCCTCATTATTGTGAGAAGTGCTAGAAACCGCAAGCTCATTTCCGATCTTACTGAAAGCGTTCATGGATTTTTGAACCAGTTTTTCTTTGCCCGCTGTCCCCCAGGGTTTTATGCCATCTGGAGAGTAGGAAGTAAGATTAGTGTTTCTATTTTTTCCGTTTTGAAACCTTTTCGAGATCCGAACTTTCAGTTGCTAATTTCATTCTTTGTTCCTTTCAGCACTTCCTCTCCCTTCTAGAGATCCAATTCATAAGCAAGTTTTTGAGAGGTTGAGTGCCGTGGCCGCAGAAGAGAGGAGCATAAAATTTCTGTTGAGGGATGAATTTTTACATCAACATGGGCTTCTACACACTTCTCGCTCTATGCATGCTCATGAAGTTCCAACGGAAGTCCCCGATTCTCCGATAAAGACTCCTGAATCTTCGCTGGTGAAGTGCTCCACTTCTGTTGATGTTGCGGGGCCATCTGATAAACTTGCCCCGGTTATCGAGGAAGAAGAGCCTCAGGGATCCTCTCACCATTCACAAGAATCTGGTGAAAAGGCTAAGAAATCCAGTCTCGTCAAGCAAAGCAGGGACGATACCTTCGAAGGATTGAGCGACCTCTTCGCTACTTCACAAGAGATCTTCAAAGATGACCCTACTACTGCTGGGATTTCTTCCTCAGTAGTTGAGGCTACTTCTATCTTGCAACAGTCGTCGTCGACTCAAGAGTTGACGCTAACTATCACACCCACAACTACTCCTCAATTAAAGAGTGGTTCGTAGATTGATGCGCGTAGTTTACACGTTACACGACACTTTGGATTTCTCATCACTTCTATGCACTTATCTTCTTGTACTTTAAAGATTTCTAAATCTTATTATTTTAATTCCAGATTCTCCTATGGGGCGCAGCGGCTCGTACTATGATGATTTCCAGCGCTACGGGAGGCGTAGCCAGTATGATTACAGGCGTTACCTTCCTTCTTACAGAGAGTCGGATGAAGAGAGGGCCGTCAGGAAAGCCGATGAGAGACGAGCATATGAAGAACGTCGCCGAAGGGAACAAGAAAGACATGATCTTCCCCACAGAGATGATGATACCCAAAAGAGAAAAGCTCATGATGAGAGAGGAAAGAGTCACATAGACGATTCTTCTAGCAAGCGGGCTAGACTTACTGAAGAAACAACTCCTTCAGCTTCTGAACATATCCCTGCTCAATCTCCTGCTCCCGTTCGCTCCGACATTCAAGCAATCATCAACCGGCCCGCATACCAAGTCGGGCAAGGTCCTCCCACCCTTCAAAGTCGATTTCCTCAGTGGTGCCTGAGAGGGGTTCGATTTGATCTCGACTTGGTTCCTCTCGACAAACCGGCTATGCTGCGAAATCTTGATACTGTCAGGACCGATATCGAAAGAATGTCGAACTGGCAAAAACTCATCGACGAACTTCAGAGGGTTAACCGAGCCAATCTCGAGGCCATGCTAACAATGGAGAATGATAAGGCTGAGTGGCAGAAGACTCTCGAACAACATGACGCCGAAATGAGAAGTATTGCTTCCTATAATGAAAAGCTGGAAGCGGAAGTAGAAAAACTTAATGAAGAATTAGCTACTTCATCTACTTTCCATTCACAAAAGGAGAGCATGCTTCAGCAACAAGTACGAGATGCGCATGCCAGTCAAAGAGCAGTCGAAGATAAGCTTGCACACAAGGAAAAGGTCATAGAAGAATATCGTGCTGAAACTATACAACTGCGAGAACAGACCGGCTCTCAAAGCTTGGAGATAGAGTTGTTAAAAACTCGACTTGCTATGGCCGAAAAGGAGCGCGACGAGGCTGTTGCTGGTAAACTTGCGGCCGAAGAGGCTCATCAAGCAACCAAAGCTGACATTAGCTCTACATTATTCGATTTTTACCTGCACAGCGTTTTGGGACGTGGCAGCCTTGCCTTTCTAGGCCCCAAGTATGAAATCACACTGGCTGAAGTTTGGGAGGCAGCACTTGATATGCTCGGTGGTAAAGGTGCTGGATATGCTGAGTCAGCCCTTGAAGAGCATTATCTTGATGATGAGGCCCGTGCCGCTCTTGCCAAGGGAAAGAAGCAGCTTGCCAGAGTGCGGGCCGGGATGGCGGAAGAGGAGCGTTCTGAAAAAGAAGTACCGCCTACTACCTCTGAACGTCCTCTAGTTTCTCCCGAGGTGGACATTACAGGCTCTAGTGCTCATTCGCCGCCTCCTACAAAAACCGGGGTAATTACCCCTACTGATGAAGAGGCTTTGGAGGACATTGGGGCTCAGAATTATGAGATTGAACTGACGAAGCCAATATCTTCAGGTAATTTCGACATTGGTCCGATTCAGGTGGATTACCTGCTTATTCCTCAAAAATTTGATGAGCTTCTCGATTACCTCTTGAATCTCGATGAACCCATATCTCCCTTCTTTCGGGAAGATACTAACATTTTCAAATTTTCTTCTTCTGCAGTTGAAACAACAAGTGCCGTGCAGACTTCGCCTTCTCTGGTTATTCCTCCTCCATCTCTTCAGGTGACTCCTCCTTCTGCTTCACAACCTGGGTCACAAGAGGAGAAAATTGAGGCTCTTCATGGTTTGGATGACCCTATTGCTTCGCAGGAGCAAAAAGATGAGGGACTCGAAGGAGGCGAGATCTCTCCGGAGCGGACTCCTTCTGACGACGTAGTTTTGTCCGCTCTCGTTACTCCGGGGAGTGAGTCTTCTTCGAAGAAAAGGAAGAAGCATGGGACATCGAAGAGGAGGGGGAAGAAAATTATCACCACAGAAGAGGAACCGGAAATTGCACCAGTTGCACCTCCCTCCCCTTCTTCCCTTATGCCTTCAGACCAACCTGAAAGACCTGAAAAGCTAACCACTCGGCCGGGTAAAGGGTCTAAAGGCGGCAAGAAGAAATGAAGAGCTGAGCTTTTTGATTCCTTTTTTGTGTAATGGTCGGATGTTGTGCAGGCACCGGCCCCTGCTTTTTATTTTGAAACCTGCATCTGCAATTGAATAAAATGATTCTTTATTTGTACAGACTTTTGTTTGAATTTGAGAATGCATTTATTATTCATTTTTGCACAAGTTTATTTATACGATGTTGCGGTGAGCTTGTGGTATGTTGTTTGAGCGTACTTTACCGACATAGTTATACCGCTTTGTATGTAACTATACCATGTTGCCCCTATACCATGAGCTTACTGCAATATCGTATACTTTGAGGGGACTTGCACTCTCGTTTTCTAAAGAATAATTACTTCATTCTCGAAGAGAATTTTCGTAGAGTGCAACTTCCTTTATATAAGTTTTTACGCTTTGTCCTTCGAAGAAATCACTCTTTCCTTTTGCATATGTATATATTTTGCCAAGTGAATTCTTCTATGTGGCAAAGCGGACCTCTGAATGTACTTTAACTTTCTTCCCCCTTCTTCTTTTTTTTTAGAATAGGTAAATCGCTCTTCCTTTGAAAGTTAAAGTACGCTCTTGATGAGGATTTTTCTTTTTTCCTTTTAATAAAAATTTGTGCCTTTGAGGAGAGATTTTTTTTTTTACGTTTCAACACTTGGAAGTTTTATTTCAATCTTGGTGAAACGTGTTCCTCCAAAGAGTTGTGCCTTTGAAGAAAGCCTTTTCACGTTTCAGCACTTGGAAGTTTTATTTCAATCTTGGTGAAACGTGGGCTTCCAGGAAGGTCTTTATCTTGTTTTGCATTTCAACTTTGGTGAAGTGAAATTCCGAAGAGCGGTTACGACACTTCAACTCCTGGTGAAATGGGCCTCCGAAGAGGGCTTTTATTTTGTTTGCATTTCAACTCTGGTGAAGTGTAATTCCGAAGAGCGGTCATAACACTTCAACTCCTGGTGAAATGGGCCTCCGAAGAGGGCTTTTATTTTGTTTGCATTTCAACTCTGGTGAAGTGAAATTCCGAAGAGCGGTCATAACACTTCAACTCCTGGTGAAATGTGCCTCAGAGAGGGTTTTCATCGCCTGGAAGTTACTCTCTCATGGTTGGAGGGTCATGACTCCTCCAATCTTTTTTGTTGAGTAGAGAACTTTCTTTTTTGTGGCGTATGACCCATTAGAGGTCTTTATCCTCCGAAGAGTCGTGCCTCCGAAGAGGACTTGTGCCGCCAATGATGGTTTTTGGTTGTATTCTTGTCTTCTTGCTTATGCCTTTTCAGCGATCCTTTTTTTTTCTTTTCAAGTTTTCATTCCCCTTTTCTCGCAAGTAGCTTGTTTAATCCAAGGAAGTGTACTTCATTGTTAGGCAAGTTCGTGAGAACGGGCACTAGCTTCCTAATTGGATGTTTGTTCGTTCAAACAATCTCAATTTATTAGCAAGGGCTCGTTTCTATCGAAATCATAAGCCGTTCAATTGAAGTATTTCCTATCTAGGATTTGAATTCGGGGCCTTTATGACTTGAAATTTGTTTGTTGAATGATGGTGAGAATCACTCGGTCTTATTATGCGCAAGTTTTATTTCCATTGTCTGCAAAAATTTAAATCGACATTTCAGCAATACATTTTATGTACTTTTATATCGAAAATAAAGCAAACATGTAATAATAATAAGGAACACAAGATTTATAGTGGTTCGGCCAGAAATTTGGGCCTACATCCACTTTATATTCATTCATTATTCACTTGCATCAGTTTTACAATTGCTCTCAATTACAAGAATCATACATTCATAATTCTTTTTACAATGTTTCAACAAAATTTTCAAGTAAAGTATGGACGCAAATGGTTGTTGTTCCATGCCCTTGGAATTTGATCTCCATCAACAGTGGTGAGTTTGAATGTGCCGTCAAGAAGCTTCTGACCTATTACATACGGTCCTTCCCAATTTGGCCCAAACACACCTGTCGCTGTCATAATTCTCTTCAGGACTAGGTCTCCAATCTCAAAGCTGCGTTGGCGAACTTTGGAATTGAAATGTCTAGCTATCCTTTGCTGATGAGCTGCAACTCTGAGATTAGCTTCATCTCTTTTTTCATCAAGGTGATCTAGCGCTTCAAGTTGTAGCTTTTCATTTTCTGCTTGATTGAAATGGATTCTTCTGTGTGAAGGGACCTCTGTTTCAACCGGGATCATTGCTTCCGATCCGTATGCTAACGAAAAAGGAGTATGCCCAGTCGCAGTTTTGTGAGTAGTTCTGTATGCCCATAGTGCAAGTGGTAGCTTATCGACCCAACCACCTTTTGCTCTTTCGAGTTGCTTTTTGATGGTTGATTTGATGATCTTGTTTACTGCTTCCACTTGCCCGTTTGCCTGCGGATGAGCAACTGCTGAAAAGCTTTTCTGGATTTTGAATCGCCTGCAAAAATCTTGGAATTCCTCGCTTTCAAACTGAGTACCATTGTCTGTGATTATTTTCTGAGGCACACCATACCTGCAAATGATATTCTTGGTCACGAAACTTATCATCTTCTTAGAGGTGATAGCAGCCAATGGTTCAGCTTCAGCCCATTTCGTAAAATAATCAACTGCAACAATAACATATCTAATCCCTGATTTGGCAGTCGGTAGCGGCCCAATGAGATCCATTCCCCAAATTGCAAATGGCCATGGACTGACCATTTGTGTGAGTTCAGTTGAAGGTGCTCTAGGAATTTTGGCAAATCTTTGGCATTTGTCACACTTTCGGGAATAGCTTGCAGCATCATGATTAATTTCTGGCCAAAAGTATCCGTATCGGAGAATTTTCTTTGCTAATGTTTGACCACCTGAATGATCACCACATTCTCCTCCATGCACCTCAGCTAGGATTGTTTTGGACTCTTCCCGGGATACACATCGAAGCAATGGCATTGAGAATCTCCGTCTGTACAATCGGCCATCCTGAATTACATAGCGAGAGGCTTTCCTTAGTAGCTTTCGTCTTTCTATCGAATTTTCTGGCAGAGAACCTCTGAGTAGGTAGTCCAGTATTGGAGTCATCCATGACTCTTGTTCTTGAGATACATTCATAATCCAGTCAATATCCATCTCGTCTATACTTGGTGCTGAAAGGACTTCTACAGGGACCAATCCCAATAGTTGAGCTTCACCAGAACTTGAATACTTTGCGAGGGAATCTGCCTTCATATTCTCTTCCCGAGGAATGTGGCTTATTGAATAGTGATCGAGTTCACATAGGAGTTCCCAAGCCTTTGACAAGTAGGAAGGCAAGTTTCCACCTTTTGTTTGAAATTCCTTCTTGACTTGGCATACAATAAGCTGAGAATCACTGAAGATCTGTAATGCTCGAATGTTTAGCTCTTTAGCGATTTTCAGACCTGCAATAAGAGCTTCATATTCTGCTTCATTGTTTGTTGAAGGAAATTCCAATCTTAGTGCATAACATAATGATCGACCTTCAGGAGTTTCAAGTACCACTCCGGCTCCAGAACAGTAGTCATTTCTTGCGCCATCAACATACATCTTCCACTGGATTGGGGAATCATTGATCGCTTCATCCTCACCATTATCCTTCTCTGTGAATTCTGCAATGAAATCAGCTAAAGCTTGTCCGTTGATTGCTTTTCGGGGGTGATAAGTGATGTCATATTGACTGAGTTCAATGTTCCATTTTAGAAGGCGACCCGAAGTTTCAGGGCGAAATAGGACTTGCTTTAGAGGTTGATCAGTGAGTACTCTGATAGGATGAGCTTGGAAATATTGCCTCAGTTTCCTTGATGCAACTAGTAGGCAATAGGCGAGTTTTTCCAACTTGGAGTAATTCAGCTCTGCCCCAGTGAGTCTTTTGCTGATATAGTAAACCGGATGTTGAATCCTTTTGTCTTCCCGTATCAGCGCTGCACTTAGAGCATGAGATGATACTGCCAAGTATATAAGAAGATCCTCACCATTGCCTGGCCTAGAAAGTATTGGAGGCGTTTCCATATGACGGATCAACTCATCGAAGGCTTTTTGGCATTCGGAAGTCCATTCAAAATTCTTCTTTCCTTTCTTCAGGGCGTCAAAGAATGGGATGCATTTATCAGTGGCTTTGGAAATGAACCGACTCAGGGCGGCGACCTTTCCGTTGAGACTCTGCAATTCCTTCTTCGTTCTAGGAGCTTTAACTTCTTTCAAGGCAGTAATTTGAGCTGGACTAGCCTCAATGCCCCTAGCACTGACGATGAAACCTAAGAACTTTCCGGACTCGACCCCAAATGTACATTTCAGAGGGTTAAGTTTCATTCTGTATTTCCGAAGGACTGCGAACATTTCTGCTAAGTGTTCAATGTGATCTGCTGCTTTCCTCGACTTCACTAACATGTCGTCGACGTAGACTTCCATAGTTTTGCCCAATTGCGGTTTGAACATAGCATTAACAAGTCTTTGGTAGGTTGCCCCTGCATTTTTCAATCCGAAGGGCATAACTCTGTAGCAATAAAGTCCAACATCTGTGATAAAGCTTGTATCCTCCTGATCCGGCTCGTGCATCATGATTTGGTTATAACCGGAGTAGGCATCCATGAAAGATAACAATTCATGTCCCGCAGTTCCGTCTACCAGTTGATCGATCCTGGGTAACGGGAAGCAATCTTTGGGGCAAGCCTTGTTTAGATCAGAAAAATCGATGCACACTCTCCATTTTCCATTAGCTTTCTTGACCAGCACAGGATTTGAAACCCAATTCGGATATGTAGATTCTTTGATGAAGTTATTTTCCATGAGTCGATCAACTTCTTCTTTTAATGCTGCTGACCTTTCTGGACCTTGGGTTCTTCTTTTCTGTTTAACTGGCGTAAACTTTGGGTCAATATTCAGAGCGTGTACTGCAACTTCTGGAGATATTCCACACATATCGGCATGAGTCCAAGCAAAGACATCCAGATTTGCTTTCAGGAAAGATATCAAGATATTCTGAATTGACACATTAAGCTGTGAACCCACATTCAACACCTTATTTGGGTCCTTCGGGTCAACAGGTACCGGAACTGTCGTTTCCGCCGGTACCACTCTATTCTCCCCTGCACTGGCTTTTCTGGGATCCATTTCTTTCCGTGCCCCGCTGTGCTCTCCAGTGCAGGGTCCGCCCCGTAATTGCTACAAGGCTGGTTCCTTGATGCGGACTGGGGTTGCCGCATCCTTTCCCATTTCTCTTTTTCTTGACTCTCGCAGCTCTGTCAAATAGCACTCTCGCGCAGCATTTTGATCCCCTTTTATAACTCCTACTCCATTGTCAGTAGGGAATTTAATAGTGAGGCACCACGGGGCTAGGATAGCTTTGAATGCTGCGAGTGTTGGACGGCCAAGAAAAGCATTATAAGCAGAAAACTCATCGACAATTACAAATGTTTGCTTGCGGACCACTTTCCTTTCTGCTTCCCCAAGTTCTACAAGCAGATCGATGGTCCCAATTGGTTGCTTTGGCTCCCCAGTGAAGCCAGCGATCTTCTGTGATGAGGCTTGTACATCGATCATAGGGATTTTCATCTGGTCAAATGTCTTCTTGAAGAGGATATTACATGATGCTCCGCAGTCGATGAGGACTCTTCTGACAATGGCCGGTCCAATACCAGCCGAGATGACCAAGGGATCTAGGGTAGGAGCTTCTATACCTGTGGAATCTCTGGCTCTGAAAACAATATCATCGCTGAAAGTTTTCTGTTGTTTCAGGGGCGTAGTGTCTTCTAAAACAAAGACGTCTTCTTCGGCTGGATCATATTTCAAAGCCCTGGAATATCTCTCCATCTCACCCCAGCTCTTGCCAGCTGGGTGAGGCCCTCCTGTAATGACATTGATAACGGGCCTTCCAGATTCATGTCCCGTAGCTTTCTCACCTGTCCTAGGCTGATGAACAGGAACCTGTTGCCCCTGACTTGACGATGCAGGATTGTTGCTATTCTTCCTCACAAATTGCTGCAGTTTATTTTCTCTTAGCAACTCTTCAATCAGATTTTTCAACTGGCGGCATTCATCAGTCTCATGACCGGGTTGATTGTGGAAGCGGCAGAATTTCCCACTCTGTATGGCTTTTTTCCCGGTTCTCAAAGGGATAGGTTTAGGGAAATCGACGGAATCTTTAGTGGCAAGGTAGATGTGCTCCGGCGTATGTGATAATGGAGTATATTCTGATGGCTTGAAGGATCGGGGCTTCTTCAGATCACCCTGTTTCTTCCCATTATTATTCTCCCTTTTTTGCCCCACCGATTCATTCTTGCGTGGAGCGACAGTGTTGTCTTCTGCTTTCTCCAACACTGTCTTTACTGGTAAAGGACGGCTTTCCAGGCGAATGAATTCATCTGCTTTTTTGTAGAACTTTTCGAGAGAGGTTGGCTCCTTCATATTTAACCATTTCCCAAATTCGCTTGACTTATTAATAGCCCTCATCAGATAAGTCAATATCATTCGTGGTTCAGCATTGTCCACCTCAGCCAGCGCTATATTAAAGCGGTTCAAGAAAGATCTGATAGACTCACCAGGATTCTGCTCTAAACTCGACAGTGACATAATGTCCTTGGCCTTCGAAGCATATAGTCTAAACTGCTCCTTGAATTTTCTGGTCAAGTCTGAAAACTGATCGATAGATCGGACTGGCAACTTGGTGAACCATAGTAGAGCCACACCTTCCAGGTATACGGGGAAATATCGACACTTTATTTCGTCAGAGGCTCTGGCACCTGTCATGTGCCAATCATATTTATACAAGAATTCATTCGGATCACTTGTCCCTTTGTAAGCTGGGATAGTTGGAGGGACAAACTTCCTTGGAAACTCCGCCTTTAAGATTTTCTCAGTAAATGGAGTTTTACTTGGGGTGAAACCCCATTCTTTCTCATCTTCAACCCTTTGCATACTTTCTCTCATGATTTGCCGGACCATTCCAGAAAGATATTCCTCATCATGTCGAGTTCCAGATCCACCAACCTCAGGAAGCGTTTGCTCAAAGGGACTAGCAGCCCTTTCAGGAGCATTCCTTTCGTTAGCATTATGAATGTTTCCAGCATAATTCCTTTCATTACCAGCCGGTTGATAGTTTGCCCCGAGCAAATCATTCAACTTATTCAGAATTAGAGCATTTTGGGCACTCTGAGCCTCTAATTGTGCATTTTGGGCGTTTATCTGCTGGTTTAGCCCTAGAATCATAGCATCCAACTCCGCTTTCGTAACTCCAACTGACGGAGTGGGTTGATTAGGTACAGGGGAAGCGGAGGTTCCCTCTTGAATGTTTCCAGATCTGACAGATCTACTTTTCCTTCCAGGAGCCATAATCTCAGATAGACTTCTGGTTTTTAAGGAAATTCTTTCTACAAATCTCTGTGAAGCAATGATGATAGTTTTCCTGAGTTCAATTCTCAGTGAAAGCACCAAAAATGTTAACGCTAAAATGTGAACACTAACACCCCGGTGTGTGAAGTGTAGTTGTGAAAGCACCACCCGATAGATCGGGAAAGAATTACAAGCAAGTAATGGCAGAAAAGCAGTAAACAACAACAATTTTATAGTGGTTCGGCTTAAGGGTATAGCCTACGTCCACTCTAAGTACTTTTATTAATAATCCCGTTACAAGCTGATACAATTCTTCTCAAGTACAATATACTTCAAGTTACAAGTGATTTGGAACAAGTCTTAAGCTTCAATGTCGATTAAAGTCCTTAAATTCATGTTGAAGATGTGTGGTTTCTTCGTGAATTTCTTTGATGTATTCCTCTAATCTCGAAAGCTCTAAGTGTTGATGAAGTTCTCAATGCAGCAAGGTACTGGTGTATGAAGAGAATGTGCCAAAAGTCCTTTGAATGTTGGAGGTGGTCGCCTATTTATAGAGAGTTCTGGTCTGGAATTATTGCCAAGTCCTAAGTCGTGGCCGACTTAAGATAAGTCGTAGCAGGTTTAAGGTGAGTCGTGGCCGGTTTAAGGTGAGTCGTGGCCGATTCACCTGGCCCCTTCACGGCTTCACGAGAGTTCATTTGTACAAGTCCTAGGTCGCCTCCGAGTCAACACACCTCTTCTCAATAATATGGCATCGGACTTATATTCAGTGGCCTTGGGTCGTGAACGACTTAACATAGGTCATAGGTCGGTCGCGACTTAGGTGTAGTTCATGATCTTGTCCCTGTTCTAAGTGGTTAGATCGGTAAATTCTCTGGATGGTTAGGTCGTCTTCTGTCTTAGGTCGGTAGCCATCTTGTTAAGTTTTAGGTCGGCAACTGTTTAGCCCTAAGTCGGTATCCATTTGGGCCTTAAGTCGGCATCTCCTTAGCCTGTTAGGTCGGCACCTCTTCGAGTCTTAAGTCGGCATGCTACTCAAGCTCCTTAGGTCGGTATCCCTTCGTGCCTTAGGTCGGTCTCCCTGATAAGGCAGTTAGGTCGGCAACCAGTTGAGTCGGTAGCCTTGTTAAAGTATTAGGTCGTCACACTTGTTGAACTGTTAGGTCGGCAACCCCCTTTTAAGCTGTAGGTCGGCATCCTTTCGAGTTGCTAAGTCGACACCGGGGCAGAGTTAACACCGAGTCTCCTTCTTTCCTCTTTACAGATCATAACGAAATCAATAGCCGCGTTCCTCCTTTCTCCTCAACGAAAACATTTCTCTCTGTTCGAAATGAAGGCGGAACAAATCAAGTTCGAATCCAGTAGAGGAAGCAATCGAGCATGCGAGAGGATTTGGATCTTTGGTTCTCGGGTTCTTACAATAATTTTGAATCGAGGTGGCGAGCTCAAGTCAGACGCGCACGTGTGAGGTTTGTCAGTGCGGCAATTCCATTTGGGGCGCTGTTCGATTCGACTGGGAATCGATGGAGGTGCGAGCGATGGCACAATCGCATGATGGAGGGAGGGGTCGGCTTGTTGATGGCGCCGTAGGTCAGAAGGATGTCGCAATTTAGGGTTCACCAACATCACGGCCTGATTTTCTTGGTAAAGGTGATGTTTTGATTTCTGAATTTTAGTTTATGTTAAAAAAAAAGTTAAATACAGAAGTTTTTATTAGACGGGTAATTTTTTTACATATAAGATTTAGGAGAAATATGGTTGTAAATATTTAAAGCTTATATAAGATTTCAAAATAAAATTTATGGAGTTGGTGAATAAGTGATAAATTAAATTATTGGTTATTTTAATTACTAAGATAAAATTATTAATGGAATTTAGTTTAAAACCAAATATTTAGTTTAAATTAAATTGTTGGCCAATTTAATTTATTAAATAGTAAATCATTGTAGATTATCTCGAATGTTGATAAAAATTTATTAATATTTATACAAGGTCAAAAACGTTGAGGAAACCAAGGCAATATGGAATTGGATTGCCAAACAAAAATCAAAGGGGAGTAAATCTCACGCTTCTGGATTTTTTATTTAAATTTAAATGGTTAAATTTAAATGATTGGTTGAATGGTTGAAATTGGATTGATGTACTACTTAGTGTGTACTGAATGCTCGATATTCTGTGATGAATATTTTTGGAAATTGGAATGCTAAATGCTGTGGTTTGCTTGAATATTTCGGTACCCTGAGTTACCGAAGTATATAGATTGGATTTTTGAAGAAATATAAGAGTGATTAAAATGGATGATTTGTTAATTCAATTAATCAATGATTTGGGTCGATTAATTTAGTAATTAAGGGTTTGAATTAATTAATGAAGGTTTAAGTTAATTAATGAAGTTAAATTGATTTAGAATAATCATTGGGTGGTTTAATAAGAAATTGCTTAATGTCATTAATAACATAGAACTACTTTGGGTAATTAATCAAGAGATTAATAGAAATAATTAATTAAGGAATAATTAATTTATTAATAGAGTAAATAAAAAGATAGTTAATTATAGGATGAGATTAATTAAGAGTGATTAATAGTGTGGTTGAATTTTAGTAATTAATTTATATTAGATAATTAAAATATAGTTGGAAATTATAAATTTTTATAATTAAAGATGTAATTAAAGATTGATTAATTAAGAGGAATTAAATCAATAATAAGCAATTTATGAGAAGTTAAGTGATATAAGAAAACAAGGATTAATGTGATTAATATTATCAATTATTTTATGAAGTAATTAGGATTACTTATCTATGGGGATTAAGGATAAGTAATAACGAGAAGTTAATTAAGGAAAATTACTTGAAGGCAATTGAAAGATAATTAATCCAGGGTGATTAATTAAGATGAATAATGATGGGTTGTCTAATTAATTGATTTGGAATTAATTAATGTTAAATGAAGGAACCGAAGTGATTGAGGTTTGAAATTCAATTAGAATCTAATTGAATTGATTTGTATGTGATTAAGCTTTGTTATGGATGATTGATTGGTATTGGTTGTTTTGAATGAGTTGAAATCTCTGATATGAAATGTTGTGTATTTCATTTGGATAACTTGGGTTAGGATGGCATGAGACTCGAAGAGGCCGGGATCGGGTATTGGGAAATACCCGAAACCACTTCGAATTTTTATAAGTTGACTTGTAAAATCAATAGGCTGGAATGAATGAAGTGAGTTTGATTATTTTTGTGACGACCGCCCATGACTTCTGCACCAAAACAAGGAAATAGTGCGCTGAAAGTGTGCCAGGCAGCCATGGACGATAGTCAAGGGTAGAATAAATATTGCAGAATCTATCGTATAACTCACAGCGCATGGATAAAATACAATAGAGAAATATATGTATATAGTGAAGCTCATAACAGAATATCATCTTATAGACTTCATAAAGGTTTGATACAAGCATCTGAACAATCAATACATCAAGCCTCACTACATAACACTCAAACATATACAAGCAGCGGAACATCCAGTACATATAGTAAGAAAACTAATATGCTAGCCTCCAGCTCGTCTTCGTCATCTGCATCGTTGATAACCAAGAACAGCACCTGTCACCTGCTACCTAGTCTGCCCATCTCAACATGGATGAACAGCCCAAGGTAATAAGAGTTGAACATAAAACCTTGAATCAGACAACAGTCTTAGTGAGCAGTAAATTAACTATCAAACATACCAAAAGAGCATAAAGGATAAAAGGAATAGGGACTCAACCATCCCACTCCACCTCATTCTACAGTGATAGCCCCCATACCCACTAAGCATAAACAAGCATAGCAAAACAAACAATTTAAGTAAAGTAATTATCACTCGAGTCAAGGTCGATGTTTTCCAAGTACAAACCCCCAAGGCCTAAACCAAGATCAGATAAGCACCCAGAAAACATCGCTTTTGAGACCGAATGATAATACAACCAAACATCCATGACTCTGGCTATCACTGTTAACCTTGCTTCGATATCACCATTGATTGAATGACCGACTCCTTCCTGAGCCATCTATCAAGGGCTAATGGTAACCCCGGTTCTAGACATAACTCCGCACGTCATCGTGACCCGTGCCTAGGTATATCGAATCTACCCAGAGTACTCGACCACCTACCTGTAGTCTTTAGGGTGTCCAGACCACCAACCTGTAGTCTTTTAGGGCAACCCTTGTACTCTTGCTTTGAGTCTGCTAGAACCTTCAACAACGAGGAAATCCAAGCCTTCTAGTCATCCTCCTAGACGACTATTCTCAACCTAGCCCAAGCTACCTCTCGAGCCAACCATTATCAACCAACTCGAACTACCCTTCAAGTTATCAACATGCTTGGAATGATCCCTGCCTGGATTAAGCCAAGACTATCTCACATCATACTTTGCTTCATCACATCTTAGCAAAGTCCATCTCATCATCATGCTTCGCTTCCTCTAATCATAGCAAAGTCCATCATCATCGAATCCATCCATATGAGCTTTATCATCCGCTTCATATGCCACAAACAGCTTTCACCATTCAAGAGCCTTTCCACCTAGCTTTCGAATCATCTTCGACCATCTTGTTCCAAATCAACTACTAGCTAACTTGAAACAATCAAATCAATCATACATCCAAACAATCAAGCATTCAAACCAGATCTAATAAGCAATTTAACTATAATGGCAATTTCATAAATAAATGAGCATAAGTCTAACATACATGAATCATGGGTTTTTAGCATAGACCTAACAAATATAAATCATGGGTTTTGTCTCTACAACTTGATGAATGAACTTGCATAAGTAAACATCTTCATAAGTAATGGATCTACACTTGGATCTAAGGAAAATGTATGAAATCACTATCTACAACACATAAACAAACCACCGATCCAATATACTCCTTTGGGTCCGCGTGAGAGATAATTACCACTCACCGAATCACCCAAACACTTCAAAAACTAATCACTTCAGATCTGGACAGCAAGGATTCAAGCTTGATTCGTCGAAATCTTGCTTGAAATGATGGAATCTAGCTTCGTTGGATGAAGATCTTCAACTTTGACTCTTGGATCTTCGATCTTTGATGGATGTTGGAACTAGATTAGAGTGGAGAAAAGAAGATGAAGAAATGTTGTAGTCGAGCTCTCAAAATGGCAGCACTTCGTTACTTCAAAATCCGGTGCCAAAAAGTGAAGAAATGGTCACGTATTTATAGGCTGGTCGCCCCCTAACTCGGCCAGGTCTTAACTCGCTCGGTCTTAGGTCGTTGCCGACCTAAGAATCTCCCCGACCTAACTTAGGTCGCTGCCGACCTAACTCACCCCACACAAGGCCTATCCAACGACCTAAACAAAAGCGTGGGTTAACTAAGCCGCTTACACGATCTAACGGTCCCAAAGCTACGCGACTTAACACTATGTCGCTCAAGCGACTTAACACACTGGGTTTTCACGACCTAAAACATAACAAGCTATCTACTCTACGACCTAACTAAGTCGCTAACGACTTACGACTTAGAAGGACCACTCGACCTAGCTTCCTTAACTCGGTCAGAACTACTAAGTCGCTAACTCGTTCACCACCAACTCGCTAACCCGGTATCTTCCTTAGGTCGCTCCAAAACCCCTCCGACCTAACAACCATACGACCTAACCCCTTAGGTCGTTAACTCCACTATCTCCTAACTCGCTAGCTATGCTAACTCGCTAACAACCTTAACTCGTAACCCGCCCACTTCTTAACCCATTAACTCTTAGGTCGGCCAGGTCCTATGAGTCGTTAACTCGGCAACTATCTTAACTCGGTCAAGCTCTATAGGTCGGTCACTTCCTTGTGTCGTCTACGAGTTAGCCTCTACTCGAGTTAACTTCTCCATACAGTCTAACCTCCACACGACTTAGGCTAAGGACGACTTAAACAACACTAACGACCTAGAAATTCTACGATATATCGACACGTAAAATATGGGTCGTTACATTCTCTCCCCCTTAGGAATTTCGCCCCCGAAATTCCAAACAAACAAGAGCAACCAAAACTATTCTGCATGCCTACCATCCATAGCAATCAACAAACCATGCATCCAATTACTATCCTAGCATGCAGAATTCTAATATTAGAACAAGTTACAAATTCATGAGATGCCACGACACCTTAGGGCCATACCTCGAAGAGTTCAGGATGAGCTGCCTTCATCCTCTCTTCCTCCTCCCATGTACAGTCGTTAACATCATCACTCCATTGTATCTTGAGCAACGTAATCGTCTTCCTCCTAAGCTGTTTCGTGTCGGTTTCAACAACACGAAGCGGCTTACGAGGTCTCGTAACCACTGGATCAACCTCCAAGTCTTCACAGCTATCAGCAGAAACCACCATATTTGAGTCGTGCACATACTTCCGTAGATAAGATACATGAAAAACATTGTGCACACCCGCCATCTTTTCCGGTAACTCCAATCTATAAGCGAGCTTTCCAATTCGCTCGATAATCGGGAATGGTTCAACAAATCTCGGAGTCAATTTTCCTTTCTTCCCGAATCTAATAACATTCTTCAATGGAGAATCTTCACAAAAACCATATCACCCACGTCGAATTTCAAATCCTTACGACGCTTATCTACATAACTTTTCTGACGGTCCTGGGCTGCCTTCATTCGTTGTCGAATGATCTCTATACAATCCAAAGTCTGACGAATCATCTCTGGCCCAAGTATCAACTTTTCTCCAGCTTTCAACCAGCATGTCGGAGAGTTACACGGTCTTCCATACAAGGCTTCATATGGTGCCATACCAATACTTGACTGATAACTGTTATTATATGCAAATTCCACCAAATGAAGGTGATCTTCCCATAATCCTCCGAAATCCAAAACACATGCCCTAAGGAGATCTTCCAAAACTCGGTTGACTTTCTCAGTCTGACCATCTGTTTGGGGGTTATAGGCTGTACTCAAACACAACTCAGTTCCCAAAACTTCCTGGAAGCTCTTCCAAAATCCACTAGTGAACAATGGGTCTCGATCGCTCACTATACTCTTCGGAACACCATGGAATCGAACTATCCACTTAACATACAACTCAGCCAACTTCGATGCAGTCCTAGTTGATCGAACAGGAATAAACCTTGCACTCTTAGTCAAACGATCTACGATGACCCAAATCCCTTCAATTCCTGCCCTGGTTCTAGGTAGACCATCGATAAAATCCATCGATATCTGCTCCCACTTCCATGTAGGAACCTCCAATGACTGAAGTAATCCACTGGGCTTCTTCTGCTCGGCTTTTACCAACTGGCAGTTCATACACTTGGAAATAAAATTTCCAACATCCTTCTTCATACCTTCCCAGTAATAGGTTCTCTTCATATCCTGATACATCTTATTTCCACCTGGATGAATTGTCAACTTCGAGTGATGACCTTCCCTCAGAACTTCATCTCTCAATTCATCTATATCGGGAACAACTAGTCGTCCTTGCTTCCGAAGCCAACCCTCTCGATCGACTTCAAATCCTTTATCCTTTTCTGGATTCAATCCAGATTCCAAATCGCGGATAATCTTGACGAGCTTATCGTCTCGCTTTTGGCTCTCGCCAATTCTTTCCACAAGAGTAGGTCTTATCGATAAGTTTGCCAACATCTCAGGTTCCAATTCACATCTAGGCCTGAAGTCAAATCCAGCCAAATACTCAAGATTCTTCCATTCCGAAAACATGGCTCCCAATCCTGCATGTCTTCGACTTAACGCATCTGCCACTGCGTTACCTTTTCCCGGAGTATAGGCTATACCAAAATCATACGATGCTAAGAACTCTAGCCATCGTTGTTGCCGAAGATTCAAATCCTTTTGGGAGAACAGATACTTCAACGACTTATGATCCGTAAACAACTCGAATCAAACTCCCAATAGATAATGTCTCCACATCTTCAGAGCAAAAACAATCGTTGCTAACTCCAAATCATGAGTCGGGTAATTCCTTTCATGCGGCTTCAGTTGTCGACTTGCATACGCAACAACTTTATCCTTCTGCATTAGCACTGCTCCAAGTCCAGTACCACATGCATCGGTGTAAACCACCATCTCATCATTCCCACTTAGAATAGTCAAAACAGGAGCACTTGTCAGTCGCTCTTTCAGGATTACGAAAGCTTGTTCACACTTATCATCCCATATGAATACCTGATTCTTTTTCATCAATCCTGTTAACGGTGCAGCTATCTTGGAAAAGTCTTTGATAAACCGACGATAATATCCTGCTAATCCAAGAAAACTTCTCACATCAGATGCATTCTTAGGTCTAATCCAATCTTGGATTGCTGCCACCTTAGCGGGATCAACCGCTACTCCATTTCCAGAGATAACATGGCCTAAGAACCTCACTTCACTCTTCCAGAAGTGACACTTCGAAAACTTAGCCTTCAGCTGATGTTTTCGCAAGATTTCCAAAACAATCCTCAAGTGCGTCTTGTGCTCTTCCTCAGTTCTGGAATAAATCAGAATATCATCCACGAACACAAGTACGAACTTGTTCAACTGATCTCTGAACACTCTATTCATAAGATCCACAAAATATGCTGGTGCATTCGTCAATCCAAATGGCATTACCAGCCACTCATAAAAACCGGATGGTGTCCTGAAAGCAGTCTTCGGCACACTATCCTTCGCCACTCTTAACTGGTGAAATCCCGTTGCCAAATCCATCTGAGAAAACACCTTTGCTTCGTGAAGCTGATCAAACAAGTCATCTATTCTCGGCAATGGATACTTGTTCTTCTTAGTCACCTTATTCAGCTCACGATAATCAACACTCAACCTCAACGATCCATCCGCTTTGGTTGCGAACACAACTGGTGCACCCCATTCGGACACACTACGCCGAATGAATCCTTTCCATAAAAGGTCATCAACCTGCACCCTCAACTCTTGCTGTTCTCTAGGCGCCATCCGCCTAAGAGGCATCACAACAGGTCTGGCTCCCTCAACTAGATCGATACGAAACTCGATCTCCCTGTGCGGCGGTAACCCTTTGACTTCGTCAAAGACATCCTCAAATCCATTCACAATAGGCACCGATGACAGTCCATCCCGTGGAACAACCAGCGAATACATGAAGCTCATGAAGACGCCTTCCTCATGCTTACATCGTATCACAACCTTTCGCCCTTCCACATTCCCGACTGTCACCTCCAGCCTCTCACAATCAATCCTTGCCGCATACTTCCTAAGCCAGTCCATACCCAAAATAATTTCGAACCCCGCAAAGTTCAGAACAAAGCAATCACTAACAAACGAGCAATCATGACTCGACACAACTAGACCACGACATACCATACACAAACAAGACGAACCCCCAACTGGATTTGTCACAAACAATGGTCTATCAACAATATCCGGTTTCAAACCTAACCGGCCTACAAGATCATCACAAACAAAAGAATGCGACGCTCCAGTATCAAACAACACTCTAACTGGAACACCACAAATAGAAAGAGTACCTTGAACCACCACACTCTTCCCCTTCTCTTCAGCAGTAGGAGCTTTTGAAGACGACGGCACAGCTCCCATAGCATAAGCTTGCACAATCTGCTTATCTTTCCTCGGTTCTGGACAGTCCTTCTTGATATGTCCCAGCTTATCACAGTTGTAACACTTTCCCGGCACCTTGGGATTCCAACAATCTTTGGAGAGATGGCCCTTCTGCTGACAGTTGTAGCACGTCACTTCGCCCTTCGGCTTCTTCTGGCCATCCTTACCCTTCTGTTGCTGCTGCTTCCTCTTCTTGTTTCCACCCTGCTGTGGCCTCGACCCTTCCTTGGTTACAGCAACAACAGATCCTTCCTTAGGAAATAAAATCTCATGCCTGAGAGCTTTCTCCACAAGCTTCTCAAACGGATCGTCCAAATGATCCACCAACTGTCTCCCAATATAATAGTCCAAGCCTGTCACAAACTTCTCGTTCTTCTGGTAGGGAGATTCAATATACGACCGAGCATACTAGGACAAAGCTTCAAACTCAGAAACATACTCAAGAACTGGTCTCCCACCTTGCTTGAGCTCCACAAACTTCTTAAACAGAACAGATTTCTGAGCCGTAGAGATGAACTTAGCTTCAAATCTAACTTGGAATTGCTCCCAAGTAATCTCTTCCTCTGGAGTATCGATAGTGATAGAACCCCACCAATCAGCAGCTCTTCCCTGAAGCTGTCTCGATGCAAGCTTCCTCTTAGTTGCATCCTCAATTCCTAAATCACCAAAGATCCTTCTACAAGCGTCAATCCATCTCTGAACTTCTATGGTTGATTCTGTCCCCAAGAAAACATTTCCTCCAAGAGCAGTGTAGTCCTTACAAAGCTTAGCAAAATCCACCGGTCTTGGAGCTTGAAATTGAACTCCCACATCTACTGACGGTCCTGAAGCTGGTATCCTCCTCATGATCGAAGTCAACATGGCCTCAAACATAGGAGCATAATCAACAGCTTCCCTAGCAGTACGGCTTTCCCTCGCAGCTTGTCTCTCACTTCGGCTCATCCTTAATATCTACAAAAAGGAATGATTTAGAACACCTTAAGAAACAACTGCATAAGGAGTTCAAATCCTTCTAAACTACTATATATTATATGTAGTAATCATCCATCAAAATACAATTACGTCTCTCATACGTAATTACGTCAGCGAGCGTTGGCTAAAATCGATTAATCAAAGCTCTGATACCAAATGTGACGACCGCCCATGACTTCCGCACCAAAACAAGGAAATAGTGCGCTGAAAGTGTGCCAGGCAGCCATGGACGATAGTCAAGGGTAGAATAAACATTGCAGAATCTATCGTATAACTCACAGCGCATGGACAAAATACAATAGAGAAATATATGTATATAGTGAAGCTCATAACAGAATATCATCTTATAGACTTCATAAAGGTTTGATACAAGCATCTGAACAATCAATACGTCAAGCCTCACTACATAACACTCAAACATATACAAGCAGCGGAACATCCAGTACATATAGTAAGTAAACTAATATGCTAGCCTCCAGCTCGTCTTCGTCATCTGCATCGTTGATAACTAAGAACAGCACCTGTCACCTGCTACCTAGTCTGCCCATCCCAACATGGATGAACAGCCCAAGGTAATAAGAGTTGAACATAAAACCTTGAGTCAGACAAAAGTCTTAGTGAGCAGTAAATTAACTATCAAACATACCAAAAGAGCATAAAGGATAAAAGGAATAGGGACTCAACCATCCCACTCCACCTCATTCTACAGTGATAGCCCCCATACCCACTAAGCATAAACAAGCATAGCAAAACAGACAATTTAAGTAAAGTAATTATCACTCGAGTCAAGGTCGATGTTTTCCAAGTACAAACCCCCAAGGCCTAAACCAAGATCAGATAAGCACCCAGAAAACACCGCTTTTGAGACCGAATGATAATACAACCAAACATCCATGACTCTGGCTATCACTGTTAACCTTGCTTCGATATCACCGTTGATTGAATGACCGACTCCTTCCTGAGCCATCTATCAAGGGCTAATGGTAACCCCGGTTCTAGACATAACTCCGCACGTCATTGTGACCCGTGCCTAGGTATATCGAATCTACCCAGAGTACTCGACCACCTACCTGTAGTCTTTAGGGTGTCCAGACCACCAACCTGTAGTCTTTTAGGGCAACCCTTGTACTCTTGCTTTGAGTCTGCTAGAACCTTCAACAACGAGGAAATCCAAGCCTTCTAGTCATCCTCCTTGACGACTATTCTCAACCTAGCCCAAGCTACCTCTCGAGCCAACCATTATCAACCAACTCGAACTACCCTTCAAGTTATCAACATGCTTGGAATGATCCCTGCCTGGATTAAGCCAAGACTATCTCACATCATACTTTGCTTCATCACATCTTAGCAAAGTCCATCTCATCATCATGCTTCCCTTCCTTTAATCATAGCAAAGTCCATCATCATCAAATCCATCCATATGAGCTTTATCATCCGCTTCATATGCCACAAACAGCTTTCACCATTCAAGAGCCTTTCCACCTAGCTTTCGAATCATCTTCGACCATCTTGTTCCAAATCAACTACTAGCTAACTTGAAACAATAAAATCAATCATACATCCAAACAATCAAGCATTCAAACCAGATCTAATAAGCAATTTAACTATAATGGCAATTTCGTAAATAAATGAGCATAAGTCTAACATACATGAATCATGGGTTTTTAGCATAGACCTAACAAATATAAATCATGGGTTTTGTCTCTACAACTTGATGAATGAACTTGCATAAGTAAACATCTTCATAAGTAATGGATCTACACTTGGATCTAAGGAAAATGTATGAAATCACTATCTACAACACATAAACAAATCACCGATCTAATATACTCCTTTGGGTCCGCGTGAGAGATAACTACCACTCACCAAATCACCCAAACACTTCAAAAACTAATCAATTCAGATCTGGACAGCAAGGATTCAAGCTTGATTCGTCGAAATCTTGCTTGAAACGATGGAATCTAGCTTCGTTGGATGAAGATCTTCAACTTTGACTCTTGGATCTTCGATCTTGGATGGATGTTGGAACTAGATTAGAGTGGAGAAAAGAAGATGAAGAAATGTTGTAGTCGAGCTCTCAAAATGGCAGCACTTCATTGCTTCAAAATCCGGTGCCAAAAAGCGAAGAAATGGTCACGTATTTATAGGCTGGTCGCCCCCTAACTCGGCCAGGTCTTAACTCGCTCGGAGTTAACTCGCTCGGTCTTAGGTCGTTGCCGACCTAAGAATCTCCCCGACCTAACTTAGGTCGCTGCCGACCTAACTCACCCCACACAAGGCCTATCCAACGACCTAAACAAAAGCGCGGGTTAACTAAGCCGCTTACACGATCTAACGGTCCCAAAGCTACGCGACTTAACACTAAGTCGCTCAAACGACTTAACACATTGGGTTTTCACGACCTAAAACATAACGAGCTATCTACTCTACGACCTAACTAAGTCGCTAACGACTTACGACTTAGAAGGACCACTCGACCTAGCTTCCTTAACTCGGTCAGAACTACTAAGTCGCTAAGTCGTTCACCACCAACTCGCTAACCCGGTATCTTCCTTAGGTCGCTCCAAAACCCCTCCGACCTAACAACCATACGACCTAACCCCTTAGGTCGTTAACTCCACTATCTCCTAACTCGCTAGCTATGCTAACTCGCTAACAACCTTAACTCGTAACCCGCCCACTTCTTAACCCATTAACTCTTAGGTCGGCCAGGTCCTATGAGTCGTTAACTCGACAACTATCTTAACTCGGTCAAGCTCTATAGGTCGGTCACTTCCTTATGTCGTCTACGAGTTAGCCTCTACTCGAGTTAACTTCTCCATACAGTCTAACCTCCACACGACTTAGGCTAAGGACGACTTAAACAACACTAACGACCTAGAAATTCTACGATATATCGACACGTAAAATACGGGTCGTTACAATTTTATCCAAGTTTGGTACTTAGAAATTGATATGTGAAATAAGTGTTGCCTATAGAAAATTGTGAATTGGATAAATGAATATATGATACCCCGGGTTTATATAAGTTGATTGCTTTGGTATTCCATGTTAGTTGAGTTTACTCACGCTGGTTTCCAGCCTGACCCGGGTGTTACTTTGGTGTAATGCTCGGGTCAGACCGAGTATTACAGATTTTCAGGTAGGGACGTTCTAGGGCTCAGGAGGCGAGCTGGATGGCGAGAACGTATAGAGTATGTCCGCTGTGTTATGTTATTGTAAATCTGTGATATGATAATGTGTACATTCAGTGACTGTATAAATATGTGAAACTCTGATGTATATTAAATGTAATTAACAGATATAGTATACTTCTGTAAACTGTTATTTACTATTATATTTTATTTGCTGCGAATGTGAGTTGATGTTTTCTCTTTTTTCTTCTTCTTCTATCTCTTTCTTCTGTTTCATAACTATCCGGAATTTTCGGCTTCGAAAATTCCGGGTCGTTACAGTTGGTATCAGAGCTGAAGGTTAAGCGAGAACCTTGGCTCTGTTGGGAATTACTCATTGAATAGAGTCCGTAGTACTCTAGAATGAGTTGAGTGTGTATATATATATATGAGAGCGTACTTGTTATTTGCTTATAAAGATTTTTAATGATTTTATATAAAAATATATATTTTGATATATATAGCAATATTTCCTTCTAAGGAATATCTAGATGATTGGTTGTTAAATTATTGAAATTAAGTTAAGAAGTAAAATAAAATACGACCAAATTGAAACTTTAAACCAAGTTGAAGAGTAAACTTATATAACAAAATGGAATTTGAAATATAGATTGTAAATGTAATTTATAAATTGAAATAAACTTCATAAATAAATGAGATTATAATTTGAAATAGAATTCCAGAGAATATTTGAAATAGAGTAAGATGAAAATTCCAGAGTAATGTTTAAATATGAATTTGATGGATTGGGAGTTTGGAATTTTGGGAAAAAATAAAATTCCTTTGGGTTTGAAAGTGGTTTCCAAGGGTTTTGAAGAAAGAATAGTATTATCTCAAAAATATTTTTGTGTTTGAAATCTGGGAGATTTGAAATCAAAATATTTGGAAGTGTTTTTAGAGAGATAAAAGCATTGAACTCTTTTGGTCACTGGAAAATAAAGTCGGTGATGACTGCAGCATCATCGATGTTCATTTTCGAGTTTCTAGAAGAGAAATTGCTACCAAATTGTTTTAAATTGGGATTGTTTGTGAATTGGGTTTGGTTTTGAAATTCAAAGGGATAATTGAATTCGCCAAAGAATTTTGGATATAGTTGAATTCTAAGGTGATATTGAAATTTGGAAATTTGTTTAAACTCTGGAATCTTGATTAAATGTTTATGGAATAATAAAAATATATTGGCTAAATTAAATGTATAATTCTAAGTTAAAAGTAAATGTGAATGTAATTGATTATAAATAGAAGGTGTAAAATTGAAATTATACTTAAGGTTGTAAGTTTAAAGATCAAATGGAATTTGATCTGAAAATGGAAGGAAATTGAGAATCAATTCAATCTGAATTGGGAATGAATCAAGTCCAATGGAAATTGGAGTTAATTAAATTGGGATTGGGTTAATTTAAATGGAGTGGAAATTTAAATTGGATTGTTGGGGAAGTGAACAGTTTTGACTCTAGACCATTTTCAATGTAAATAGTTTTAATATAAATAGTTTTAAATCTATTTTCTTATCTATTTACTATACAACTTTCTTTTTAAAACCTAAACTATTTTATACTGGTTTTGCCACTACTTTTGGAACTCTTTACTTATTTTATAACTGTTTTATACACTAATTACTAATTTTCAACTAAGTTACGAATTAATTTCTATTTTACAACTATTTCGCAATTATTTAAGATTTCTATAACTATTTAACTATTTTCCAACTCTTTTACAATTAGTCAATTATTCTACAACTATTTTGCAAACTATTGATTATTTTTCAACTACTTATCTATTTTTAAAATTTTCAAGCTATTCTCTAAACTGGTCGGAGTTTAAACTGTTTATGATTAAATACCCAACTGGGACAAGAATTTAGGTGATAATCCAAATGGGGATTAAGGCAAATGTGAATAAGTGAATGGAAATTTAAGTGAATGTGAATAGAAAGGAATTGATATTGGAAAGAGTAATCAAATGTGAATATTTGATTTTGGGTAAACAAAGTTATATCTTTGTTATATATTCTTCCCTTGTTGAATCTATTGTGGGAAGAAAAAAAGATTTTGGAAGTGTTTGAAGTATAAAAGGAATTTTATACGAGTTTAAAGTGATCCAAGGTTTTAAAAATTATATATATCTGTATATATATATATATATATATATAAAGGATCTTATGAGGATTTTGGAAAAGGGTTTTGGGAACCTTTGGATTTGGAAAGGCTTTTGATTTTTGGGTAAAATCAATATTGAATTTGGAAAGCCCAGTTTGAAGAATTATCGATTTTGGGATAATCGATTTTGTGTAAAGGAGCTTTGATAAAATTCATACTAGGTGTATGATTTGAAAGATACTATATGTGTATAGTATAAAGTGTTTTGATGATAGCTCTGGGGAAAAAGGCGCTCCCTTGGAATGGACTTCTCAGGAGTGCCACCAGGTGGTGCTGCCTTGAGCCCCAAGGGGGGTTCTAAAGTTGATCCTGTGAGGAGTCCGGACAAAACTAGTTCCTGAGGATTATGAGTTGAGTTTACCATAGCGTAAGTCGTGTGTGCCGCGGAGAGCCAACAGTTACATGGACTTTTGTTGTGACTGCAACGTAACCCAGGAT
Organism: Allium cepa; assembly: GCA_030765085.1. Taxonomy (NCBI): domain Eukaryota; kingdom Viridiplantae; phylum Streptophyta; class Magnoliopsida; order Asparagales; family Amaryllidaceae; genus Allium; species Allium cepa. Next base: position 1,014,736,379 of record CM060943.1, on the reverse strand, counting down.
GTAACTGCGACCTATGGTAACATTGCGAAAGTCGTGTGTGCCGCTGAGAGCCAACAGTCCGCGTTTGAGTTTATCTCGGTAGACTGCGACCTATGTAGGAGTGGAGAAGTTTCATTTCGACAGCGAAAAACAGAGTGCCGCGGAGAGCCTGCAGTTACATGGACTTTTGCTGCGACGGCAACGTAACCCTGGATGTAACTGTGATCTGTTGTGTGGGGGTTCCATGGCGTAATCGAGAGTGCCGCGGAGAGCCTGCAGTTACATGGACTTTTGTTGCGACTGCAATGTAACCCTGGTATGTAACTGTGACCATGGAATGGGGGGTGATGATTTCCAGGGCATTGTCCCTAAAGATATTTCCCTATTTTCAAAACCTGTTTCCGATATTTTCAAAAAAAAATTATTTTCCAAGTATTCTCACTGGGTGTTGAAAATGGGTTTACCAAGTACTTATAGATTTTCAGTCCTACGCCTGATCAACGTATGATTGGATTTCTGTAAGAACAAGGATGGACTGGTTGAGACATCGAGTTATGAGAAATATTTTATAAAAAGCTATTTTAATTTTATTATCCGAATTTAAGGCATTTCTTAATCTTAAAATAAAAGGGGAATCCAAACTGGAATTATAAAACAAAAATTGAACTCGGGAAAAATTCAAAAGAAGCGATCTTTGTAATAAAATCGAATATTAAATTAGAAATTGGAAGTAAGCTAATCAGCTAAATAAATTATTTAATGGAGTATGTTTATAAAAATTTAACTCAGTTAACTAAAATGGATTGTAAGTTGATAAGGGAGTTTGGAAATGAATTCGAATTATAAATAGAATTCGACTTGGATTTGGTAATGAATTAAATAAGTGGTGTTGTAAAAATAAAATAAAGTTGGCTTGAAAGAGTGATGGTTTGACTTGCAAATAAAATTCAAGTGATTTGAATAATATATAGTGTAATTTGCAAGTAAATTTGATAAAATGGAAGTGTTGTTGAATGAAATAAAGCGGATTATAATAGAAATGGTTTGGGTTGCAAACCAAACCCAAGTGAATAAAATAAATTGAGGATGGTTTTGTATAAATATAATAAATTGGAAAATGAATTAAGTAGGTGAAATAAAAATTTAAAATGGGGTGAATAAATGAGCTAATGGAATTAGGGCCATGTAATAATCGTGATATGTGTAGATTCTATATTAAATAACATGATGTGATTGCTTATTCATCCTTATGTAGAATTTTCATTGTAATTAAGGCTAATATGATGATAGCGAAAGCAAACTTGGTTCATTTTGGGATGATTGAAGTGACTACTAGAGTGAAATCAAACTAGTGGATTTATACATCAACCAGTCTAACAATTTATGATTTGAGTTTCATCCATAATTCTTATATGCAATGAATTTTTGGTTGGTATATGGACATTAGCCAAAGTCTAGTACTATGTAAAATCTGATGTTCTATTTAAAATTCTAGCAGATTGTAATGGATTTGTAGCAAGTGCATGTTGTAAAAAGTAGTATTGTGCAAGTAGGGTTAAATCATGATGATTAATTTTTGAATTTTGATGACCTGTTGGCTTTTCATTTCCCTAAATCCAATGTGTCTCCTCACCTACATATCTACAGATCACAAATAAATAAATAAATATATAAATAAATAAAGAATTCACACAGTATTTATTGTGTAAAAAGATAGCATATGAATGATTGTGTACATTAAATAAAGTATGCATCATTTATCTTGTTAAAATTTGATTCCTTCACAGGTCTAAACACATATGAATGTTGGTTGATATCTTTTAAGGTTGCTCATACAAAACCTGTGAATAATAAATTGTTTCTAATAGTTAAGTTCACTTCTTTCTTATTGGATTTATATCTTTGAATACAACTTAATATTTATCATCATGTGCAAGTGAAGAAAATCTAACTGGCTCTTGTTATGCTGATATGATCATACAGTCACGTGCATAGTTAGAATTAGTAGCAGCTTAAAACATATCATCATCATCATCTCCATGGGGCTACTTCTCATCCGGTTTGAACTATGTTTGTATAACAAAGTTGTGTCTTGTTACATGTGTGGATGACGGAGTCATGCAAGCTTGTTACTGTAGATAAAGTAAATTAAATTAAGTTTAAAATTTATGGAGCTTGGCTTCGAATAAGGATAAAAGCCCATTAAATAAAAGCTTGGATTGAATTAATTTGGAAATGGCTACTAGTATAAAAGAATGGAATGTGTCGAGCTAAATAAAATGGTTGTGAATAAATTAAAATGGAATGGAATTAAATAAAATTGAGTCGGAATCAATTTAAATTGGTTATTAAACTTAAGTAACTATGTATTCACATGGATATCATCAGATTGTGTGGAAATGATTATTGTTTGACATAAACGAGATTTAATTAAATTCTATGAGTTAGAAGATGCAAATATAATTAATTTTGAATCAATTGAAGCGAATATGAGATTGTTTCACTTAAAAATGAGTTGAATTTAATTTCAAGTAGTTATAAACTAAAGTGAATACTTTAGAAAGCGAATATCGCCGAATTGACATATAAACAGTTGTCGTTTGAAGTAAACAAAAGTAATGAAAATCTATGAGTGGATAGAGCTTAAACAAATTGGTTGTAGGAATTAATTGAATTGGATATGGGCTTGCTTGGATTAAAAATAATAATAATAAATTGAATGGAAGCACTTGAGTTGTGAACTCTTAAATTTAAATGAAATGGCATATGGATTGGATGTAAACACTAAAATTAGCTTTAAAAGTTATATAAATCGCTTATGGGAAGAGTTTGATACTTGTTGTTTATGTAAAGCTTGTGTTTAGCCATTGAAAGTAAGTAAAATGTTAATAGATTTTCAATGTATGGCACTTATATGTTTAAATTGAGTAAGTACAGGTACCGGGAAGCCGTTTGGCTGGATTTGATTGCGCTATTTGCAAACATTTATAAGCTGCTTGCTTAAAATGCTAAATAAGGTACGCCTACGCAATAAAAATAGGAAATATGAACTGTTTTTACTTTTCCGACCGTGTGGGTCGATGTATACATATTTATATCTATTGTCAAATTGCAAAAGCTCCTCCGTACAAAGGAGACTCTGCTAAAAAATTTCGAAAATTTTGGGAGTTAGAAAAATTTTGGAAAATTTTGGTTAACGACAAAACAACTTCAAATGGGAAACTTAAAATAAACTAGTAAATTAAACTAATATGAATCAGTTTAAATGAAAGATATAACTCCATATTAGAAATCGAAAATAAATTGAATTCATATGAAACGGTGGAAACTAAGTTGAATAGAAGTAATGTGAAGGCTTCTGTAAGAAATGTATACAATGATTTGAAAGATTACGATTGGATATTGTTGTTAAATAGAATATGCAGGTGTTATAAAGGAAAAAGGAAATTGGATTTGGTTCTAAAAGATAAATTTGAATTGCCCGACTGAAAGGTACGTATTGTGATTCTGTATGATATTGGATTGGATTTTTGATGTAGCCACTTGGCTTTTGTTTTCTTTTTGGAATTTGGGAGCCCTAGAGGCCTTTTGTAGTAGTACCGAGCTAGCCGTGCAAAGAAGATGCTGGCAAAAAATTTCGGAAATTTAGGGTGTTAGAAAAATTTTGATAATTAAAAATTTGATTTAAAATTGAAACTTGAATGGTTAAAACAAATAATATAATTTGAAACTATAGGAGAGTTGAGAAGTAAATAAGAATGATAACGGGTCTTTTATAAAATGATAGTTAGTTAGATGTTGAATTGTTTGGTTTTGGGGGTAAGTAAACGGGTATTGGACCATTCTTCCTAATTAGTAATTTCGGGGACGAAATTCTTTTAAAGGAGGAGGAATGTGACGACCCGAAAATTTTAACAATTTAAAACGGAATAATAAATTGATTTTAAACATTTGGAAGGTTAATTTTGGCTTGAATTCCAAATATTAATATTTATTAGACAATTAAAGTATTGAATTATATAATTTGAAATTGGGTAAAATATTTAATATGGAATTTTAAGCCTGGTTAAAATAATTTGAAGGCTTATAAAATTTATAATGATGATACTGAAGATAATAGAATAGTATAAATTTAATTTAAAGGTAATTTGTTCAGTTTTGAAATTTTATCGTTTGGATTGAATTTAAAAATAGCCTTCCGAGGCATAGTCTTGGATTTCAACGAAACCAGTTCCATTGGATCCGTAATAGTTAGTTATTATCGAATTTCAATTTTCGCAGCAATCAGAGTTGTTATTTGGCCATGGCAGCTTGAAACGCTTAGAAATTATTTCAATCGATTTAATTGAAATTTGATCGTGTTCTTTTGTAAATCGCACATACGATCAAATTAGCCTCCGAAACATGTTCCGTTGTGTTCGGAATGCAGGTAGAACCTTATGAACGTCTGTCGGAAAGTCTGATTCGGGGTTCGGGATTTTACGGTGTGCAACACGAGATATTTTCAATTTTCGATTTTATAAAATAAATTCAAAGTTTAAAATTTAATCACCCTAGTCACGTGGTTGGTCTAGCGTATACTCGAAGCCTCTTTAAGAAAAAAATATCTCTTTGTTGTTCCCTGAAAGATCAAACGAAAAATCTCTAGAACAAAAAAATAAAAATAATAAATGGCCGAAGCCAGAGGAATTTGAAAAAAACCAAGTCTCCTTTCCTCTTTACAGATCGTAACGAAATCAATAGCCGCGTTCCTCCTTTCTCCTCAACGAAAACATTCTTTCTGTTCGAAATGAAGGCGGAACAAATCAAGTTCGAATCCAGTGGAGGAGGCAATCGAGCATGCGAGAGGATTTGGATCTTTAGTTCTCGGGTTCTTACAATAATTTTGAATCGAGGTGGCGAGCCCGAGTCAGACGCGCACGTGTGAGGTTCGTCAGTGTGACAATTCGATTTGGGGCGCTGTTCGATTCGACTTGGAATCGATGGAGGTGCGAGCGATGGCACAATCGCATGATGGAGGGAGGGGTCGGCTTTGTTGATGGTGTCGTAGGTCAGAAGGATGTCGCGATTTAGGGTTCACCAATATCACGGCCTGATTTTCTTCGTAAAGGTGATGTTTTGATTTCTGAATTTTAGTTTATGTTAAAAAAAAAGAAGTTAAATACAGAAGTTTTTATTAGACGGGTTATATTTTTACATATAAGATTTAGGAGAAATAGGGTTGTAAATATTTAAAGCTTATATAAGATTTCAAAATAAAATTTATGGAGTTGGTGAATAAGTGATAAATTTAATTATTGGTTATTTTAATTACTAAGATAAAATTATTAATGGAATTTAGTTTAAAACCAAATATTTAGTTTAAATTAAATTGTTGGCCAATTTAATTTATTAAATAGTAAATCATTGTAGATTATCTCGAATATTGATAAAAATTTATTAATATTTATACAAGGTCAAAAACGTTGAGGAAACCAAGGCAATATGGAATTGGATTGCCAAACAAAAATCAAAGGTGAGTCAATCTCACGCTTCTGGATTTTTAATTTAAATTTAAATGGTTAAATTTAAATGATTGGTTGAATGGTTGAAATTGGATTGATGTACTACTTAGTGTGTACTGAATGCTCGATATTCTGTGATGAATATTTTTGCAAATTGGAATGCTAAATGCTGTGGTTTGCTTGAATACTTCGGTACCCTGAGTTACCGAAGTATATAGATTGGATTTTTGAAGAAATATAAGAGTGATTAAAATGGATGATTTGTTAATTCAATTAATCAATGATTTGGGTCGATTAATTTAGTAATTAAGGGTTTGAATTAATTAATGAAGGTTTAAGTTAATTAATGAAGTTAAATTGATTTAGAATAATCATTGGGTGGTTTAATAAGAAATTGCTTAATGTCATTAATAACATAGAATTACTTTGGGTAATTAATCAAGAGATTAATTGAAATAATTAATTAAGGAATAATTAATTTATTAATAGAGTAAATAAAAAGATAGTTAATTATAGGATGAGATTAATTACGAGTGATTAATAGTGTGGTTGAATTTTAGTAATTAATTTATATTAGATAATTAAAATATAGTTGGAAATTATAAATTTTTATAATTAAAGATGTAATTAAAGATTGATTAATTAAGAGGAATTAAATCAATAATAAGCAATTTATGAGAAGTTAAGTGATATAAGAAAACAAGGATTAATGTGATTAATATTATCAATTATTTTATGAAGTAAATAGGATTACTTATCTATGGGGATTAAGGATAAGTAATAACGAGAAGTTAATTAAAGAAAATTACTTGAAGGCAATTGAAAGATAATTAATCCAGGATGATTAATTAAGATGAATAATGATGGGTTGTCTAATTAATTGATTTGGAATTAATTAATGTTAAATGAAGGAACCGAAGTGATTGAGGTTTGAAATTCAATTAGAATCAAATTGAATTGATTTGTATGTGATTAAGCTTTGTTATGGATGATTGATTGGTATTGGTTGTTTTGAATGAGTTGAAATCTCTGATATGAAATGTTGTGTATTTCATTTGGATAACTTGGGTTAGGATGGCATGAGACTCGAAGAGGCCGGGATCGGGTATTGGAAAATACCCGAAACCACTTCGAATTTTTATAAGTTGACTTGTAAAATCAATAGGCTGGAATGAATGAAGTGAGTTTGATTATTTTATCCAAGTTTGGTACTTAGAAATTGATATGTGAAATAAGTGTTGCCTATAGCAAATTATGAATTGGATAAATCAATATATGATACCCCGGGTTTGTATAAGTTGATTGCTTTGGTATTCCATGTTAGTTGAGTTTACTCACGCTGGTTTCCAGCCTGGCCCGGGTGTTACTTTGGTGTAATGCTCGGGTCAGACCGAGTATTACAGATTTTCAGGTAGGGACGTTCTGGGGCTCAGGAGGCGAGCTGGATGGCGAGAACGTATAGAGTATGTCCGCTGTTTTATGTTATTGTAAATCTGTGATATGATAATGTGTACATTCAGTGACTGTATAAATATGTGAAACTCTGATGTATATTAAATGTAATTAACAGATATAGTATACTTCTGTAAACTGTTATTTATTATTATATTTTATCCGCTGCGAATGTGAGTTGATGTTTTCTCTTTTTTCTTCTTCTTCTATCTCTTTCTTCTGTTTCATAACTATCTGGAATTTTCGGCTTCGAAAATTCCGGGTCGTTACAATATACTTCACTAACCAAATTTCAATATTTCTACACATTTTATATAAAGAATAGTTCGCTATCCAAAATCGCGAATATACTTCTTTTACTAAATTTCTATATTCAATTTATCAAATTCCATTGATTTCGAATTTATAAACAATGTCTATAAATTCCATTTCTATTTATAAACTTCGATTTATAAATCCCCTTTATTTACCCAATTCAATTTATATATCTCAAATATATACCAAAAGTCCATATTATAAGTTAAATACTTATAATTCATTTATTTACAAAATCATTCTTTTTTTTAAAACTTCTATTACTTATAAGATTCATTTATATTTTATAACAACTTCAACTTATAAAATCTCCTTTATTAAGAATTTCTATTAATATCCCATTTAAATGCCCAAAATCCAGTTTATAAGTTGATTACTTATAAATCTTTTATTTTACAACGTCTATTCATTTTATAATCTTCACAATTTATAAATCTATAATTTTTAATGAAATCCATTTTATACTTCATTTTAACACTTATAAACTCATTTTATAATTCCAGTATTCTTAATTTATAAAATATCAATTTTGTATATCTTTTATATAAATCGTTCGTAATAATTCAAAAATCCCAATTTAAATAAACCAATCCTTTTAATAATTTACAAAACGTTATTTAAAACTTATATAACTCCAAAATCATACTTAAGTACTATTTTCCAAACATATAACTTTTATAACAATAAAATTACAATGTTTATTTATTTTAACAATTCAAAATTTAATAAAACATATAACTTCAAAAATCACTATAAAATTCTTTTTAAAATCAAAATCATTATTTTAAAACTTCAAAAACGGATCCGATGATGCAACAGCACCAAATAGTCAATCACGACATCCAAATATCATATATCGATATGATAATCAACAAACATCACAATATTTGTAATCAAATAAATACTGGTGAGGAATCCAGTTGGATCCCTCCAACCTGTTTCCCTGCATCCAAAGATGTTAGCACAATACCAATTCCGCTTAAAGATGAAATATCACGGTATATGGGATTTATAAAAATATTATCCGCTTAATAGGCGGCGCAATAGGGTCTCATCCGCTATATAATGCGGGAAAATCAACTCCAAGTACATATATAATACCAATTCCATACAAGTTTTAATTATCGCGGTATATGTTTTTAATAAATAACCTCCGCTTACTAACGGCGTATAATGTCTATTTCAATCAATAACACATAATAATTTATCATTCAGGCATACAATCAACAATTTTAAATCTAACTATTTAAAATTTAAATTGAAACAATTTCGATTGAGTGAGTTCTCACCTCGATTTCAATTCAGTTTCAGCGTTTTATTTCGAATAAAATTAAACATGCGTTTAATTTTACTCGAAATTTTCCGAACTCCAAACGAAGCGTGTCGGCTGAGTTTCTAAGGTTTACCCCGCATTTCGAACGCAATGGAACATGTTTCAGAGGCTAATTCGATCATCTGTGCGAGTTATGGCAATAAAAAATCGATTTAAAATTAAATCGGTTAAATCAATTTTCTAGGCGTTTTGGCTTGCCCCGGACAAACCGTAAATCCGATTGACACGAAATTTGAAACCTTACAATAATATCACATTACGGATCCGATGAAACTTGTTTCGTCGAAATCCGAGACTGTTTGAAAAATGGCTATTTTAACTCGTCAATTAAATATTAAAATATTCAATTTTCACAAATTAACTTCTAATTCGATTTTAAAGGTTCACAAACCTTGTTATAACTCAAATATGATTAAATAAAATTTTACAAATCATTTTAAACCCAATTTTCAATTATTTCTCTAATTTCCACTAATAAATTATCGATTTAATTATCCAATTAAATCCAGATATTCGAGATAAAATTATTCGACTTATAAATTTCACTTATTAATATTTAAAATCAATTAAATATACAAATTTTAATTAATAGAAATTCTGGGTCGTTACATACTTTCCCCCTTAAAAGAATTTCGTCCTCGAAATTACCAAGTAAGAAAAAGTTATAGAATCCATTAACTTTCCAAAACAAACCATTCAAATTGGATTTTTCAAATCTCTTAAGTGTTTAACTTTCCCCAAATTCATAGTTAAACTTCTTACAAAATCTTTACTAAGTTTTCAAATCATATTTAGTTATCTATTCAAAATCAAATACTATCGCATAACTTTCAACTCCAAAATCAAAGTTATAGTTTTCAAAATTCTCCAATTTTCTCAAAAAATTTCTAACGCCTTAAATTTTCGGAAAAATTCGCCAGAGTCTCCTTTGCGCGGCTCGATCCGAAAAAAAATGACAGTATATATATCACAAATATACATCTCATCAAGTGATGAGGCATCCCGTAGGGAAAAAAGAGTAAAAGTACGATATTTAACCCGAAATATGTACTTTATTTATTATTAGCGAGCATATACGGCTAATATAGCGTGAAAGCGAGCTCCAAACGCGAAGCAAGCGCAATCCGCACCTACTAAACACTCAACAAACAATGAGAAACATGTATATATGAAAATAATATCAATATACAACATATAGAATCATAACAACTACATGTGCCAACATAGCAATGCACTCAACCAACAAATGCAACCATCAAACAACTATCCAACTAATAAACATCCAACAATTCCAAATAAATATTCATTCATATTCTCATTAATATTCAATGAATTGTTTTTCAATTTAATCACATTTGATTCATTAACATTGGATGTTTTTACTAACATTCATTCATATTCAATTTCAATTAGTTTGCATTCACTAATTTACATTCACATTAGTTTACTTCCAAATTGAATCAAATTCAGTTCATATTCATTTACTTCCAATTTGGATTCAATTATATAGCTTTTAATTTCGCTAATTCAATTTCATTAATCACTAAATGAATCATACATATAATCAATTTATAATCATATAACAACCAATGTAGATTCAACATAACCAAAATATTAAATTTACATTCAATTCGGTTCAACACGTTTTTTACTTTCAATTGGTTTATATTAAATTGACTTCCATTCAATTATTCAATTTCATTAGCTTTTAATGAATTTACACTTACATTCATTATCCCTTATCGATTCTTTTTACATTCGATTGATTAACATTCAATCCATTTATTAATTCAACTGCTAATTCCTTTAACAATATAAGGTTGAATTTTATTTATATAACTCAAGTTCAAATTCTTAATGACTTCACTTCATTAATTCACTCATTAATTTACTTCGATACCAAAATCAACTTTATTCAACTTCACTTAAGTTATATTCCATTTCAACCATTTATCAATTCAATTATCCTTTGAATTTCAAAACCCAAACCCAAATTTTCCAAACAACTTTCATTTAAAACAATTTGGCAACAATCCCTCTTTTGGAAACCCGAAAAAGAACACCAATGATGTTGCAATCATCATTGGAATTATTTTCCAGCGACCGAAAAGAGTTTAGAGCTTTAATTCTCCAAAACAATTTTCCAAAATATCAAATCCTTTCAAAACACTTCTCTGGAATTTTATTTTCAGATTATAAATCATATTTATAAATCTTTTACTTATATAATTTCACTTCATGTATATAGGATTATTTCACAATTGTAAATCATTTTAACTATAATTCCATACTTATAATTCATTCCTTATAAAATTTATTCTTTTACAATATGTTTCATTCAACTTATTCAAACAACTTTTATTAACTTGCATATATCTTATATTTTCAATAACCAAACAATCAATTCATATACACTTTAATAATTCTGAAAAATTATTCCTTTATATATAAAACATAATCAAGGTAAAATTATTTCATTTACCCTATTAAAACGATATCATGTCAATTTGTTCTATACAAGTGTTTAGTGATCCCTATCAACAACGTTGATTACTCGTGTTGACCAAAATCCATATACCACTCAATAAACCAATCATCACAATATAAAACAATTTCATATTCACTAACAAATATGCGCTCGTATCTATTATTACACTCAAACTCATTCTAGAGTACTACTGACTCTATCTCTAATGAGTAACACCCAACAGAGCCATGGTTGTCGCTTAACCATATGCTCTGATACCAAATGTAAAGGCCCAAAAATCCATACTCCTTTGAACTGGCAACATTCCACAACAACCCAGCCAAAGAGGAACAAACTTACGAGTGTTTAGAGTTAAAGAAGAAGAAAAAGATAGAAGAAGAAGAAAGATAGAACAGAACAGAAAGAAACAACAGAACAATATCAGAATCTCACAATTGCAGCGGAACAACATATAATAGATAAATGAATAATCTTTAAACAAAGAACTATATCCATTATTAAATTACATCATATTTCATTACATTACATCATCAGAGTGTATAACAACAAACAACAACAGACAGCGGAAAAGAATACTATATACTAGTGAATACGCCATGCCATCCAGCTTGCCTCCAGCAACTCCTGAATTCCAGAATATCCTGATAACCTGACTCTAGACTGCCCGTGTGGAAATTGGTGGGCATCTAGAGTTTAGGCAGGGAAACAATAAACTCCGAGTCAGTCATGTGACTAGTGTGAGAACTAAAACAGTTTATCTTTAAAACAAAGAACATGATAATTTTAAAATAGATTTGCAATGCTTTTAGAAAATGAGACTAGCATAAGGCCTCCCGCACACACACACAATGCAAACGCAGAATCAGAGGAGATTTCTCCTTATGATAGTCAAAGATGCTTTGTAACGACCCGTAAATTTCGACGATTAAATTTTAGTTAAAATGGGATTATGTAATAAAAAAAAAATTGTAAAGAAAAATAAAGATATATATAAAAGAGATAGAATTTATGCTGGAATGAACGCTAAATGAAAATCCAATGATTGAGATAGTGTAAGATGTATACCTGTGTGTAAGTTGAATAAATAAAGGAGATTTAAATTTATAATTAATAATGAATTGTAGAAACGGGTATTTAACTTAATTGTTGAAAGTTAGGTGAAATATCAATAAAGAAATAGCGTAAATTGTCGCACTTGAATAAAATGTAAATTAAAGAAATAAAGACAAAATTTAAATTACCTATGTATTAATATATTAAAAAGGACTGTAATTGTATGTGAATTAAGGTGGTAATATAGATGGCGGTTGATGGATAACCAATTTAATGCAAATCCAAATGCAATTGAAACGGCTGTTTGAGTTTTGGAGTGAAAATGGGAATAGTGAACACAACATTATAACCTCTTAATTAAATATGATTGTTTAATTAATACTAAAAGTAATAAAAGTTGGTAATAGTATTAATGAAATAATAATAAGGAGAATTGAAATTGTATAATGGAAAATTTGTTAATAAATGGATGAAAATATTGTATGAACTAATTGATGGAAATAAAATCTAAAAGAATGTTGGATAGAACATAAGTGATTGAAATTTGGTAGTGTGTATTTGGAAATAAAGTTCATCTAAATATTGAGAAATTTTAATGTTGTTATTATGAAAATGTTACTTTAGTAATTATTAAAATAGTAACAGGAAGTGTGAAGGTAAATTTATAAACGTAAAACTTATTTTAAGGAATTAATTGAGTGTAGACTTATGAAATAGATTTAATGACAATAATTATTGTACGTATTTATTCCATTTGTTGGTTAAGTTTTATTTTGATCAATTTCAATTAATGCACTAAATTATTGCAGTTAGTGTGGAATATTGGTAAGAGAATAAATAAGATGTAACCAAGGGAAAGATCCATTTTATAATATAATAATTAGTGTGATCTTAGGAATGAATTAATTGAGGTTTAAGCTTTTATTTATGTGTAAAGTTAACAAAATGTCAATTAAATTGAAATCCAGTAATTTATGAAAATAAAGATGAGAATTGGGAAATATTACTGTAATGAATCATAAAAGAAATGTTAACTGTGTGGTTGAGTAATAATTGATTTATTTTGAGTTGTAATCCAATAAAATCAAATTTATTAGAATTTATTGCAATTAATTGGATTAATTGCAGTAACATTTGGAAATTGGAACTTAGTAAAAATAATCTGGATTGGATTTCAAATAAATAGGTTAGGGTGAGTAACTGAATTACATACTATGAATAAGTAAACCAGGAAGATTAAATTTAATTAATATAAAATAGTTGATTTACTGCAAATAAAAGATTATGTAAATATTTAGTTAGGTGGAATTAAAGTTAATTACATAATAAGGTATGAATCCACTGCTAATTTTATGGAAATGAAAAGAGTACCAAAAACAAGCTTTGTCAGTATATTTAAGTTTAATGTATAATAATAAGTTAATGGTAATAAAAGAAGTTTAAACATCTAAATATTATGTTAATAGAGAGTTGAGTTTAAATCTAAGAATATTAAGAAGTAGATTTTTGAATACAACATTTGATCCGTCCACTTAAAATGTATAGATAGGATAATCGCTGATTTTTGATGTAAGTAGTGCAAACGGAGATTTATCTATTTATTTGGAATTGGAATTTATAAGTGTATAAATAGGAAATAAGTGAAATTTATTTTTAAATATTCATAAATGAAGATTTAGATGAAGGTGAGAATGGTAGTGCTTTAAATAGTAGAGACGTACACAAATCAATGTAGGTGATTTGAAATAAAATGTTGTCGAAACGATAAAACGTTTCTTGTGAAAAATGGATGACATAACGAAAAAGGGTAATGTATTCACTTGAATATAAATTGGAACTTATTTAAGGTATTAATTACAATGGATAGAGATTTTGGGTAACATTGTAAATGATATGTAAGTAATGCAAATGTATGCAATAGTAAGGGATTAGAATGAATTAAAAATTTGTAACATAGGAATTACCTGCCTATTTGTTAATAAAAATTTGAATGGTTAGTAAGTGATAATAGAATAAGTGTACATTAGTGGAATTGAGGTAACGTTGGTTTTAATGTTGAGGAAATAAATGGGTATAGTAAAGTTTAAGTGGAATTGTAAGTATGTATAGGGGAATGAATTATTGCAGGGAAATATTTGGTAACCATTGCAATAAATGTAAATTAGTGTGCATTAATATGAAATTTAGTAATAGGTGTGAATAACTTAAATTTCTTCATAGGATAAAGAATGATGGAAATAACGTTTATTTAATATATCGGGATTTAATTGATCATATAAGGTTGATTGCAAATCAAACGAAAAATGCTTAAATGGGAATTAAGTTATTTATTCATTTGGATTTAAAGCATGATTGAAATTTATTCGAAACTGAATAAAACGTTTTATGTTAATTGAAATTTAAGTTGGAAGTAATTAAGATAAATAAAACATGTATAATATGGAATTCAAATGTACATAGAAATGTGGATTTTTGTATGTAAACGTAAATCTATTGAGAATGGATAGAAATTTAATCTGTAATTATTACAGTAATTTAGAAATTGGAAATTTATCTATATATTGGAAATTTATGGAATTGTGAATATATATATGGAAATTTAAATGAAGCATCTAATTATACATGTGTGAATGCGCTTAAAATGCAATGTAAATGTTGAGAAAGAAATAATTTAATCCGTAACGTGTATAATTAATATCCTTTTGGGACCACTTCTGTTTGCACGTTAAAATTCGTGCACACCTATCCTTTTGCGATCTATCTATAAATATGCTGTGATAAACCCTAGCCACCTTTCTATTGTCAATTGGCTGTACGTTCATTTTTCTTCATCTCTTTCTCTTCCTCAATGGTTGCAAAACCTAATCTATCTACAATTCAAATTTTCTAATAAAATTCAAACTCTCCACAAAAATTCTAGAAAATTTTATGATAAAGTTCTCGAGACACGTGATCTGCTGGTACAATTCGTTTTCTGTTTTGGATATTCGTTTGACCAGAAAAAATTTCGACGACGTGCTGTAGCTTTTAGCTGACGTGGCCATTGAAGTTAAGTGGGTTTTGTTTTATTTTATTTTATTTTTGTTTTCAAATCGTTTAAAATGAATATCTTTTTCATACGTTCTCCGATTCACGCGAAATTTCTTTTGTTAGGATCGTAATTTAGTTCCGGATCTGATGACGCTGGTTTGGACAGATTTGGGGACCGTCGGATTTTTTGAGTTTAAATCGGGTTTAAATTCGATTTAAATTCAAAAGGTGAGTGTTTTAACCCACTCACAACTTCTAAAAGTTTTTATGTTTGTTAAATTCATTTTAGATATGAGTAGAAATTTAGTATGACTGTTTGGCATGTTTTATTCATCATATCTGTTAAATCGCATTTATTTAATATAACTGTTCATTTAATTTTATTACTGCATATAGATTTACAGTTATAGTTATTTATTTGCATATAAACTGTTAGTTTAATAGTGTTAAATTTATTTTTGAATATAACTGCCAGTTATTACAGGTCATATATTCTCGGATATATATTGATATTGATTTAGTATTGGATGATGATTTTGATTTGGATGATGGATGATGATGGATGAATGGATGTTTTATTTTATATCATTTAACTGCAAGTTATCATGCATTTTTCATTTCATTCGGGATTGTGGTTTGAAATGATATACAACCGCAAAATTTTATTTTTTTTAATTGCGGATTGAAATGATAAATATCCGTATCACCTGACCATAGGATAGAAAATTATATACAGGCACCGCGGTCTATATATAAAATATTTTAAAGTGATTTCTATGGTTTGGATGGGATACGGTTTATGAAAATTTTAAGTTTTGATATTTTATAAATATTATTCTTCTACATATATACATATGAAGTTAAAATTTTTGAATTTAGGCTGTGTATAAATCTGTTAAATAAAAATGGAAAAAATTTAGAAAATGGAATTTGATAATTTATATTATATGTTTAAGTTTGGAAATTTTAAGGTATGATATTTATAACTGGAGTTTTTCCAAGATAAATTTAAATGAATATTCTAGTATAATTAAATTTAAGGAAATATTAAATTTCTAGAAATTGGAGTTGTATTTATGGATTTTATGTGAATATTCAAGACTAAATAATAGAACAATTGATTTGTTGAAAGAATAAAATTCCAACTTTAGTTTTGAAATATTAATACTCCAAATGGATATGTGTGTGTGTATATATATATATATATATATATAGAAATAGAAATGGTTTTGGAACTTGAAAGTGATATTTAAATTATGGTTTAGACTTTAAATAAGGAAATATATTTGTAACGCCATGGAAAATATTTTTCTTTAAAAAGTAACCTTAAAGTCAAACCATTTATTTTATATACCGTTGAATATCCAAACCATTCAAGTTCTAGAAGTTATGGTTTTAAAACTATGAATTTTCGAAATACTATGCTTTGAAAATATAATTCAAATGTTGGTTTCCAGATATTATAGATTTTAAAGCAGTATGATTTTGGGAAAGAATTATATTTGGATAAAATGATATCATATTGTTTTAGGTTTTAAAATGATATCGTATTCATAGTTTTGAAATGGAAAATTTTATTCTGGTTTTAAAGTATAAACTATTTTTAAATAACTGCGGTGTTATAATAACGATGGGTTGGCAAAGAGACCGGGATCGGATATGGACATACTCTCTGTCGATACCGAAAACCACTTTGACTAACCGTGTACGCGGTGGAGATTCCAGAATGAAGTAGGTTGGTGGCGACGTTTCCTGTAAGGTAAATACGTGGACCCGACTCCGATGAGTTGGCATAAGGTGGCTAAAACAGGGGCGATCGACGGGTTAATGAGGTCATTCCTCTGATCGGACACTCCTCTTCGATATTATACTTTGACTTTGGATTGATTCAGTGGCCACTTTTACTTTGATTTTGGGGGAGTTTGTTCGAGGTGGGCGGTAGCTGCGGCTACGCGTTACCATCGGCCCGGAAGCGTAATTGGTATATCTACCCTGGCATTGCCTAGTTGTGCCGTGTCACCTACCCTAGCGCGCCTTATACGATTTTGGCTTTGTACCATACCTATGGAGTGCCCTCTGACGACGCCCAGTACGGGGGAGATTACGGTACTGTATAGACTATGGGAATATATTCTGTGTTAAGGGCTATATGGGTAACCCCTTAACGCTATTAAAAAGTAAGTTTATTTTACAAATAGACACTATTATAATAGCGCAATATACTACATAGTAAATAGTTTAACGGATCCTTAGGAGATGTAAATCCCGAGCATCTCTTGAGTTAATGCACTCATATTTATTTCTGTTAATTTAACTCACATAAGATCTTTTAGTTCTGACTCGAGTGTTTTGTCTTTTCAATTCGCTCGGGTCAGTCCGGACGTTTCAGGATTGAAGACTTTAGCTTTGGAGGACGAAGACGAAGAACTCGTATTATTATTATTTATAGTTTTGCACCACACTCATACTGTTCTGCTGCATTGATTGTATTGGTATGTGTAACTCTAATACTTATTGTATAAAGAAGAATCAAGTGTTTTGTAAACCGTTTACGAACTATATATTTATTATTGTATTTTATCCTTCCGCTGTGAGATTCTGTTTTGTTTTATTTTCTTCTCTGTTTTCTTATTTACCCCATAACAATCCGCCCTTCTGTATGGTTTGAATTGGCACGTGTGTCGGTTTAAATCGTGCGAAAAGGCGGGACGTTACAGTTGGTATCTGTAACGCCCCGAAAATTTTCGACTTTCGAAAATTCAACATCGATACTCACTATATCGACTACCGAGAAATCGAAGGCCGGAAACACGGAATGTTATGGTTTTTAAGAAAAAGAAAGACAGAAGAAGAAATAAGAAGATAGAAAATAGAGAAAATTTTAAAATAGAGAAAAGACAAAAGAAAATAGAGAATTTTAAAATAGAATGGGAAAGAAAGGAAACAACAGAACAACATCAGAATCTCACAATCGCAGCGGAACAACATATAATAATAAATGAATAATCTTTAAACAAAGAACTATATCAGTTATTACTTTACATTTCATTTCATTACATCATGTCATCAGAGTGTACAACATCTTACAACAACAACAATGCAGCGGAAAAAGAGATACTATATACTAATAATACGCCATGCCATCCAGCTTGCCTCCAGCAACTCCTGAATATCCAGAATATCCTGATAAACCTAACTCTTAACTGCCCGTGTGGAAAATTGGTGGGCACCTAGAGTTTAGGAAGGAAAACAATAAACTCCGAGTCAGTCATGTGACTGGTGTGAGAACTCAAAACAGTTTACTTAACTTTAAAATCAAAATAGAGGAATATTTTTAAATTCAATCCGCAATGCTTTTAAAAATGAGACTACCATAAGGCCTCCCGCACACACACACATGCAAACGCAGAATCGGAGGAGATTTCTCCTTATGATAGTCAAAGATGCTTGATACGCATTTAAAATAACATTTGATATTATTACTAGTGCATAATGTAGGAAAAATTATTTCGGAAGTAGAATATAAATCTTAGCCAACATACGACCATTATCGTATGCCTACTATAGCTAACTATGTTCAATAGCAGGTTACCGCCACATTCCATAGCAGGTTCTACAACTAATACCGTACAAGTCTCGTATTGTTTCTTTGGATTTCCAACAAATGGTCAGGCCAAGGAACTTCCCATTGCCACATGAGAATGCCTCTGGATGGACATCCCCGAGAACCAAACCGGATCTCTACCAACACAAGTCCGGGTTACCCCTAACTGAGTAACAACTGACCGAATATGCCATCCCCCGGTCCTTTGGGACCTTTATCACCGAGCGCTCGTAATCAATTCACACAATCATAATAATAAAGTGTTTCAACATGAGTAAGTATCTGGGCTCCATACCATGATACCACCCTTTTCCAGAAGGAAATGCACATATCCTAAAGGGCGCTACCCCTCATAACCTTGCTGCATCTTTCCTGTTTTGACCATTTCCGGGATGTGAGGCTCGACGAATTCACGTCCACAAAAACATACTTTATACAAAAGCCATGCTTTGGGTCAACAAATGATCAACACAATGATCACCAAGATAGACGATCAAACAAATGATCCTATCATAAATAATCAACACAATGATCATTTCAGCATCACTCAGCATGTCACATTACCAAATTGGGAATATATCGCTGATAACTTCAACTATATAACCTTTGAGCTCGTACGTCTCAGAGAAGGGTGTTAAGCTAAAAGAATAAATTCTCCGCCACCAACAGAAATATATTTGAAAGAAATCGGCTTTATATCTCAACTTGTAATGTCAGGCATACAATCCATACAAGTCTGTTCCGGGATCGAACAAAACTGAAGGCACTTACAAAGAAGTCCTTGCAATCCGGATATCCACAATCCTGATCGGATTCACCATCACATATGGAGAACTCAATACCGTAGCTACTCGGTGCAGAGTCAATCGACAGGTCATCCTATCGCTTTCGCAAATATCCGGTCTTCAACACCAATCTTCAAATGCAATTCACAACGACGTATCACATATTCGGAATGGGTTATACGACCCCATGGTCCTTTCCCGGTTAACCCGAATAGTGAGCGCTTATTCAAAAATAAGTGTGGCATTCAAATTCAATCAAATCACATCAAATACCCATTCAAAAGGAAATATTGATAGTCGGCTATTGAACTATCAATGGATATGCACAACATCACCAGATTCCAAATAATTTCTCAAATTATTTATTTTTCCAAAATATCTTTACAAGATATCTAATTTCAACACTTCAAAAAAATAAATCAATATTTATTTTTCTAAACCAATCCCACTTTCTTTTATAAATTCCTTAGTGAATTTATATTCCAAAATATTCATGCATATACGATTTCAATTTATCATTTCAATTTATCTTCAAAAAGATAAATTCTAATTATTCACTTCATATTGGAAAAACATTTCCATACTTATTTATTCATAAGTAATTCACAAATCTTTTCATTTTCAACCTTGGAAAATATTCAATATACTTAAATCGAATTAAGTATATAATTCATTCTTTAAGGAAATCATTCTCTTAAACATATTTATTTGGGCCAAAACGAATGTTACGTAAAACATCGTTACGACAACCCAAAATCACTAGTATAGGGATTCGAAATTAAAAATAGATATATAAATCCCAATACTATACAAAACATTTCCTTTCGGAAATTATTTACTATAACAACAGTGTTATAGTCCACCATTCCCTTTTATTTCTCGAAACATCTATTTCAACAATAAATGTTGAAATCTATGGTTTCGAATCTCAACATGTTTAAAAACATCGTTAGATCATTTTAATTCTATTTAAAACATCACATCTAAACATTTTCTTTAACGTATTATTCACTATTCAAAAACGTGAATATACTTCATTAACAAATTTCATCAATTCTATGCATTTTATTTCAAAGGATTATTCACTGTCTAAAACGTGAATATAACTCCATTTATAAGTCATAACAATTAACTTATCAAAATAAGTTGTTTGCGGATTTATAAAACAACGTTTATAAATTCCATTTCTATTTATTTATAAAAACTTCTTTTTTTTTATAAATTCTTTTATTAACCTATTCCAGTTTATAACTCAATTATAAACAAAAAGTTCATATTATAAGTTAATTACTTATAAAACGATTATTTTACCAAATCGTTCTTTTAAAGACTTTCCAATTTATAAATCTTATAACTTATAAGATTCATTTATTTAACCAATCTATTCTTCAAATAATTTCACCAAATTTATAAATCTTACTATTTATAAATTTCATTTATAACTTCACCGTTTATACTTCTATAAATTTCATTCATTTATGAAATTCATTTTCACTTAATTCAAACACTTATAAAAACTCGTTTTATAATGTCTATATTTCAATTTATAAATATCCATTTATAAATCTCTTAATATAAATCAATTTATATTATTCTTTAAAACGTCTTTAAATCCCTTTATAATTTCATCATTCTCTTGATTTATAAAATAATTAAATTTTATAAATCCTATATTTTCACTTTTTATAATAAATCCAAAAAAATCCCAATTTAAACTATTTTATAACATCATTACTTCATATTTCTCAAAAATCAATCTTTAACTATATTTCTCAAAAATCATAGTTTTTATAACATGAAAAATTATAACGTTTATTTATTTAAAATGGATCAATTCCAAAAATATAGTATATTTTCAAAAATCACTTTAAAAATCATTTTAAAATCCCAAAATCTGGGTCCAATGATGCTACACATCAAATAGTCAATCACGACTACAATGATATCATATATCGATATGATAATCCATCAAATATCAAAATAACTGAAATCAAATAAAAACTGTTGAGGAATCCAGTTGGATCCCTCCAACCTGTTTTCCTGCATCCAAAAACATTAGCACAATACCAATTTCGCTCCAGTACGAAATTATCGCGGTATATGTTTTTGATAAATATTATCCGCTTAATAACGGCGTAATAGGGTCTCATCCGCTAAAAGATACGAGAAATCAACAACTGCAATATATACATATGCCAATATATATATATATATTGATATTATATATAATACCAATTTCACTTTTTATGAAATATTCGCGGTATATGTTTTTAATAAATAACATCCGCTTACTAACGGCGCATAATGTCTATTTTAACAATCAATAGATACAATCATCATTCAATCATGCATTCAAATATTTTAAATCTAACTATTAAAAATAAAATCGAAACCAATTCGATTGAGTGAGAAGTTCTCACCTTGATTTTATTTCCGTTTTAGCGATTTATTTCGAATAAAATTAAACGCGCGTTTAATTTTACCCAAAATTCTCACTAACTCCAAACGACTCCAATCCAATTCCATCGCGTAGTGCTCGTCCATACGATTCCAACGCAACTGAGTTTGCATTTTTTCGACCTCGTATGAAAAGGTTATGAATTTTTGAAGTTTACTCGAATTTTATAAACATAAATCACACAACTTTTAATCAATTTTAAACTACAACCATTTTCAGCCACAGGATCCATCTCCAACCTGATCACAGCCCTCCATCCCCTCATCTTCTCCCACGTTACTCCTCTACAGGTTGAGGCCGTAACAAATTGAACCCATCACCCTAAATTAGGTTTACATTTTTCGATCACCACACTCAATTTGAACACGATCGGAGACTTGCGTTTCGAAGAGCATGACAAACTCCATACTCGGCCATAACCCTGGCCAACTCGGCCCCCTCCTCCTCCTAGGAATGCGTGCTCAACTGTAGAGAACGGCCCCATCTATCTCCCTCTACGTTGCACCATTTTCGATCATCTCCGTATGAAATTAAAGCTCTCGTCGAGCTCTACGACTTTCGTGTTGAACACCTTGGCTAAATCTTTGTAGATTGAGAGAGATTGAGGGGGAAAGGAGAATGATTTCTGGCCATCCATTGGGGTAGTGGCGGCTAGGGTTTTATAATTAGGTTTTTATTTTTATTTTTTAATTATGAAGGGTAGGGGGTGTATTTATAGGAAAATCGATCGACACTATTCATCCGGAAATTCCGAACTCCGATTTACGCGCCGAAACTGACATTCCTAGGGTTTATCCCGCGTTCCTGACACAATGGAACAGGTTTCGGAAGCTAATTCGGACATCTGTGCGAGTTATGGCTGTAAACGCTCAATTTAAATTAAACCGATTTAAATCGATTTCTAGGCGTTTTAATTCGTACCGGAAAAACGGTAAATCCAATTGACTTAAAATTTGAAACCTTACAATAATATCACATTACGGATCCGATGAAACTGGTTTCGTCGAAATCCGAGACTTTTTGAAAAATGGCTATTTTGACTCGCCAAATTTAAATTAAAAATAATTCGATGCGTTTCGAGCTGCCACGATCAAACGATAACTCCGATTGACACGAAAATTGAAATCCGGTAATAACTAACTATTACGGATCCAATGGAACTAGTTTCGTTCAATTCTGAGACTGTTTAAAAATTGGCTATTTTACAGTCGATAATTAAATATTAAAATATTCAATTTTTACAAATAAACTTTTAATTCGATTTTAAAAGTTCTAAAATATCATTCTAACTTCAATATGATAAAATAAAATTTTACAAATCATTTACAATCATATTTAACTCAATTTTTAATTATTTCCATAATTTAACATATTAAATTATCGATTTAATTATCCAATTAAATCCGATAATTCAAAATAAAATTTATTCGACTTATAAATTTCACTTATTAATATTTAAAATTAATTAAATATTCAAATTTTATTTAATAAAAATTCTGGGTCGTTACAGTATCAGAGCTTTGGTTTAGCGATAAACCTTAGCTTTGTGGGGTTTGACTCTTTGTTAATAGGGTAGTAATACCCTATGGGAGTCGCTGAGTGTATATATATGAGAGAGCGTACTTGTTAGTTTTATAAAAGGTTTTATATTGTGTTAATCTGTTCCGTTTTGTATTTATAAATTCCGGTTGATGCATGGGACGCTGTGACATCAATAGGGGTTTCTAAACACTTAATAGGACATACCGACATAATATTTGTTTTAATATAGGCGAATGAAATAATTTTGCCTAATCTATTTTCTATATATATAAAATAAAATTTTCAAATTATATCTATAATTGGTTGCTATAGATTGGTTGATAGGAAATAGAGTAAATAATAATAGAAATAAAATTGAAGAAAATAGATAAATGAATTTGGAAATTTAGAACTGAAGTTCCGGGGGTTTTGAAAATTCTTTCGAATAAATTTTGGAATATAATAATATTATTTATAAGTATTTTCTAATATAAGTATTTCAATATATTTCGGAAGAATTGTTTTAAAGGAAGATTTTGGAAAATAAGTTTGTACTTTCCTCTCTGTCGCTGGAAAATAAATTTCGGTGATGAGTGCACGCATCATCGACATTCATTTTCGAGTTTCGAAGAGGAAAGGCCACTGTAGAAATTTACTGCAAATTTGTTTAAGAGAACTTTATCGTTTGGTTATAATTAAAGTTATATAAGTAAAATGAATATGTGTATCTACTATTTTAAACAATTTGGAATTAAACCCGGTATTTGGTTCTTAAAATTCCAGTTAATTAATGGTTCAATTTAGTATAGAAAATGTGAACCTTTAATTAAAGAAAATTTAATACCATAGGAAGATAAGAAATGTAAATAAACAATTGTAAACATTAGTAAATGAATTAGTAAACTTCTTTATTTATAAGAATTAATGTTATAGGGTAGCAAATTTAGTGTAATTAAATTTTTACTATTATTAAATATAATAGTAACGTAAACCCTTAAATAAATAAATGAAATTAAAGGTATGTTGAAATTGAAATTTATAAAACGAATATATTTATTTAACCATTAATTAATTAAAGAAATCGAGAAGAAACTTGTACAAATTTCACTTACATTCTTAAAACATATATAACTTACCATATAATAAAAGTTGCAATGTTAGTAAGGAAATGTAAGAGAAAACTTACAAGTGAAGATTGAGGAAATGAATAATTCAATGAATTTGCTATAATTAAGGAGAATTTAATGTTATTAATTTAAGTTATAATTGAAATTCTATCGAGTAAATATAATAAAAAGGTAAGTATGACAGATAGATGATTTTAAACTCAAGTGATTAAAGTGTGAATAAATAAGATCATGAAATTTTAGTAAATAGTTCATGAAGAAGAAATAAACATTGGAAAAAGATTGAAGCTATTTGTTAACAAATAAGTATAAAGGAATAATTATAAGTAATAAGTAAATTAATGAAACAAACATTAATGAGTAAATGAAATTTAAAGGTTACGCGAATCATAAAAGGAAATCAAACAACTAAGCATGAAATCAATGTATAATAAGTGAATTTGGTCGTTGTTTTGAAATTATTATTGGTTGATTTATGGTTGGTTGGGTAAAGAAATGTGAAATTGTAGGATGAATAAATAATCTATCTTTGTTCCATCTAAGACTGTTGAGTAAAGGATGCACTTAATAGTTATTTTCATTCCATACAAATTTCAAGTTCTGAACCCGAACAACTTCTTGTTTGTTGGATAAATGGTTGCTTTGTCTTGTGTATGTATGCTGTTTGTAAGGTTGATGGTTGTTATTTGATTTGGTTGATTAATGGTGAAATCACTTAAATATTTCAGTGTATCTAAATTTGTATATTTTATCTAAATTAACTAATTTTGTAAATTTAAAATATTGATTTCGAAATTCTTCTTTTCCCTTCTTTTCCTTTTCGGGGACGAAAAGTTTTGAGTGGGGGGGAGTGTAACGACACATAAATTTCGGCGATTAAATTTTAGTTAAAAAGGGATTATGTAATAAAAAAAAATTTGTAAATAAAAATAAAGATATATATAAAAGAGATAGAATTTATGCTGGAATGAACGCTAAATGAAAATCCAATGATTGAGATAGTGTAAGATGTATACCTGTGTGTAAGTTGAGTAAATAAAGGAGATTTAAATTTATAATTAATAATGAATTGTAGAAACGGGTATTTAACTTAATTGTTGAAAGTTAGGTGAAATATCAATAAAGAAATAGCGTAAATTGTCGCACTTGAATAAAATGTAAATTAAAGAAATAAAGACAAAATTTAAATTACCTATGTATTAATATATTAAAAAGGACTGTAATTGCATGTGAATTAAGGTGGTAATATAGATGGCAGTTGATGGATAACCAATTTAATGCAAATCCAAATGCAATTGAAACGGCTGTTTGAGTTTTGGAGTGAAAATAGGAATAGTGAATACAACATTATAACCTCTTAATTAAATATGATTGTTTAATTAATACTAAAAGTAATAAAAGTTGGTAATAGTATTAATGAAATAATAATAAGGAGAATTGAAATTGTATAATGGAAAATTTGTTAATAAATGGATGAAAATATTGTATGAACTAATTGATGGAAATAAAATCTAAAAGAATGTTGGATAGAACATAAGTGATTGAAATTTGGTAGTGTGTATTTGGAAATAAAGTTCATCTAAATATTGAGAAATTTTAATGTTGTTATAATGAAAATGTTACTTTAGTAATTATAAAAATAGTAGCGGGAAGTGTGAAGGTAAATTTATAAACGTAAAACTTATTTTAAGGAATTAATTGAGTGTAGACTTATGAAATAGATTTAATGACAATAATTATTGTAGTATTTATTCTATTTGTTGGTTAAGTTTTATTTTGATCAATTTCAATTAATGCACTAAATTATTGCAGTTAGTGTGGAATATTGGTAAGAGAATAAATAAGATGTAACCAAGGGAAAGGTCCATTTTATAATATAATAATTAGTGTGATCTTAGGAATGAATTAATTGAGGTTTAAGCTTTTATTTATGTGTAAAGTTAACAAAATGTCAATTAAATTGAAATCCAGTAATTTATGAAAATAAAGATGAGAATTGGGAAATATTACTCTAATGAATCATAAAAGAAATGTTAACTGTGTGGTTGAGTAATAATTGATTTATTTTGAGTTGTAATCCAATAAAATCAAATTTATTAGAATTTATTGCAATTAATTGGATTAATTGCAGTAACCTTTGGAAATTGGAACTTAGTAAAAATAATCTGGATTGGATTTCAAATAAATAGGTTAGGGTGTGTAACTGAATTACATACTATGAATAAGTAAACCAGGAAGATTAAATTTAATTAATATAAAATAGTTGATCTATTGCAAATAAAAGATTATGCAAATATTTAGTTAGGTGGAATTAAAGTTAATTACATAATAAGGTATGAATCCACTGCTAATTTTATGGAAATGAAAAGAGTACCAAAAACAAGCTTTGTCAGTATATTTAAGTTTAATGTATAATAATAAGTTAATGGTAATAAAAGAAGTTTAAACATCTAAATATTCTGTTAATAGAGAGTTGAGTTTAAATCTAAGAATATTAAGAAGTAGATTTTTGAATACAACATTTGATCCATCCACTTAAAATGTATAGATAGGATAATCGCTGATTTTTGATGTAAGTAGTGCAAACGGAGATTTATCTATTTATTTGGAATTGGAATTTATAAGTGTATAAATAGGAAATAAGTGAAATTTATTTTTAAATATTCATAAATGAAGATTTAGATGAAGGTGAGAATGGTAATGCTTTAAATAGTAGAGACGTACACAAATCAATATAGGTGATTTGAAATAAAATGTTGTCGAAACGATAAAATGTTTCTTGTGAAAAATGGATGACATAACGAAAAAGGGTAATGTATTCACTTGAATATAAATTGAAACTTATTTAAGGTATTAATTACAATGGATAGAGATTTTGGGTAACATTGTAAATGATATGTAAGTAATGCAAATGTATGTCAATAGTAAGGGATTAGAATGAATTAAAAATTTGTAACATAGGAATTACCTGCCTATTTGTTAATAAAAATTTGAATGGTTAGTAAGTGATAATAGAATAAGTGTACATTAGTGGAATTGAGGCAACGTTGGTTTTAATGTTGAGGAAATAAATGGGTATAGTAAAGTTTAAGTGGAATTGTAAGTATGTATAGGGGAATGAATTATTGCAGGGAAATATTTGGTAACCATTGCAATAAATGTAAATTAGTGTGCATTAATATGAAATTTAGTAATAGGTGTGAATAACTTAAATTTCTTCATAGGATAAAGAATGATGGAAATAACGTTTATTTAATATATCGGGATTTAATTGATCATATAAGGTTGATTGCAAATCAAATGAAAAATGCTTAAATGGGAATTAAGTTATTTATTCATTTGGATGTAAAGCATGATTGAAATTTATTGGAAACTGAATAAAACGTTTTATGTTGATTGAAATTTAAGTTGGAAGTAATTAAGATAAATAAAACATGTATAATATGGAATTCAAATGTACATAGAAATGTGGATTTTTGTATGTAAACGTAAATCTATTGAGAATGGATAGAAATTTAATCTGTAATTATTACAGTAATTTAGAAATTGGAAATTTATCTATGTATTGGAAATTTATGGAATTGTGAATATATATATATGGAAATTTAAATGAAGCATCTAATTATACATGTGTGAATACGCTTAAAATGCAATGTAAATGTTGAGAAAGAAATAATTTAATCCGTAACGTGTATAATTAATATCCTTTTGGGACCACTTCTGTTTGCACGTTAAAATTCGTGCACACCTATCCTTTTGCGATCTATCTATAAATATGTTGTGATAAACCCTAGCCTCCTTTCTATTGTCAATTGGCTGTACGTTCATTTTTCTTCATCTCTTTCTCTTTCTCAATGGTTGCAAAACCTAATCTATCTACAATTCAAATTTTCAAATAAAATTCAAACTCTCCACAAAAATTCCAGAAAATTTTATGATAAAGTTCTCGAGACACGTGATCTGCTGGTACAATTCGTTTTCTGTTTTGGATATTTGTTTGACCAGAAAAAATTTCGACGATGTGCTGTAGCTTTTAGCTGACATGGCCATTGAAGTTAAGTGGGTTTTATTTTATTTTATTTTATTTTATTTTTGTTTTCAAATCGTTTAAAATGAATATCTTTTTCATACGTTCTCCGATTCACGCGAAATTTCTTTTGTTAGGATCGTAATTTAGTTCCGGATCTGATGACGCTGGTTTGGACAGATTTGGGGACCGTCGGATTTTTTGAGTTTAAATCGGGTTTAAATTCGATTTAAATTCAAAAGGTGAGTGTTTTAACCCACTCACAACTTCTAAAAGTTTTTATGTTTGTTAAATTCATTTTAGATATGAGTAGAAATTTAGTATGACTATTTGGCATGTTTTATTCATCATATCTGTTAAATCGCATTTATTTAATATAACTGTTCATTTAATTTTATTACTGCATATAGATTTACAGTTATAGTTATTTATTTGCATATAAACTGTTAGTTTAATAGTGTTAAATTTATTTTTGAATATAACTGCCAGTTATTACAGGTCATATATTCTCGGATATATATTGATATTGATTTAGTATTGGATGATGATTTTGATTTGGATGATGGATGATGATGGATGAATGGATGTTTTATTTTATATCATTTAACTGCAAGTTATCATGCATTTTTCGTTTCATTCGGGATTGTGGTTTGAAATGATATACAACCGCAAAATTTTATTTTTTTTAATTGCGGATTGAAATGATAAATATCCGTATCACCTGACCATAGGATATAAAATTATATACAGGCACCGCGGTCTATATATAAAATATTTTAAAGTGATTTCTATGGTTTGGATGGGATACGGTTTATGAAAATTTTAAGTTTTGATATTTTATAAATATTATTCTTCTACATATATACATATGAAGTTAAAATTTTTGAATTTAGGCTGTGTATAAATCTGTTAAATAAAAATGGAAAAAATTTAGAAAATGGAATTTGATAATTTATATTATATGTTTAAGTTTGGAAATTTTAAGGTATGATATTTATAACTGGAGTTTTTCCAAGATAAATTTAAATGAATATTCTAGTATAATTAAATTTAAGGAAATATTAAATTTCTAGAAATTGGAGTTGTATTTATGGATTTTATGTGAATATTCAAGACTAAATAATAGAACAACTGATTTGTTGAAAGAATAAAATTCCAACTTTAGTTTTGAAATATTAATACTCCAAATGGATATATATATATATATATATAGAAATAGAAATGGTTTTGGAACTTGAAAGTGATATTTAAATTATGGTTTAGACTTTAAATAAGGAAATATATTTGTAACGCCATGGAAAATATTTTTCTTTAAAAAGTAACCTTAAAGTCAAACCATTTATTTTATATACCGTTGAATATCCAAACCATTCAAGTTCTAGAAGTTATGGTTTTAAAACTATGAATTTTCGAAATATTATGCTTTGAAAATATAATTCAAATGTTGGTTTCCAGATATTATAGATTTTGAAGCAGTATGATTTTGGGAAAGAATTATATTTGGATAAAATGATATCATATTGTTTTAGGTTTTAAAATGATATCGTATTCATAGTTTTGAAATGGAAAATTTTATTCTGGTTTTAAAGTATAAACTATTTTTAAATAACTGCGGTGTTATAATAACGATGGGTTAGCAAAGAGACCGGGATCGGATATGGACATACTCTCTGTCGATACCGAAAACAACTTTGACTAACCATGTACGCGATGGAGATTCCAGAATGAAGTAGGTTGGTGGCGACGTTTCCTGTAAGGTAAATACGTGGACCCGACTCCCGTGAGTTGACATAAGGTGGCTAAAACAGGAGCGATCGACGGTTTAATGAGGTCATTCCTCTGATCGGACACTCCTCTTCGATATTATACTTTGACTTTGGATTGATTCAGTGGCCACTTTTACTTTGATTTTGGGGGAGTTTGTTCGAGGTGGGCGGTAGCTGCGGCTACGCGTTACCATCGGCCCGGAAGCGTAATTGGTATATCTACCCTGGCATTGCCTAGTTGTGCCGTGTCACCTACCCTAGCGTGCCTTATACGATTTTGGCTTTGTACCATACCTATGGAGTGCCCTCTGACGACGCCCAGTACGGGGGAGATTACGGTACTGTATAGACTATGGGAATATATTCTGTGTTAAGGGCTATATGGGTAACCCCTTAACGCTATTAAAAAGTAAGTTTATTTTACAAATAGACACTATTATAATAGCGCAATATACTACATAGTAAACAGTTTAACGGATCCTTAAGAGATGTAAATCCCGAGCATCTCTTGAGTTACTGCACTCATATTTATTTCTGTTAATTTAACTCACATAAGATCTTTTAGTTCTGACTCGAGTGTTTTGTCTTTTCAATTCGCTCGGGTCAGTCCGGGCGTTTCAGGATTGAAGACTTTAGCTTTGTAGGACGAAGATGAAGAACCCGTATTATTATTATTTATAGTTTTGCACCGCACTCATATTGTTCCGCTGCATTGATTGTATTGGTATGTGTAACTCTGATACTTATTGTATAAAGAAGAATCAAGTGTTTTGTAAACCGTTTACGAACTATATTTTATTATTGTATTTTATCCTTCCGCTGTGAGATTCTGTTTTGTTTTATTTTCTTCTCTGTTTTCTTATTTACCCCATAACAATCCGCCCTTCTGTATGGTTTGAATTGGCACGTGTGTCGGTTTAAATCGTGCGAAAAGGCGGGAAGTTACATGCTTGATACGCATTAAAAAGAAACATTTGATATTATTCCTAGTGCATAGTGTAGGAAAAATCATTTCGAAAGTAAAGATATAAATCTTAGCCAGCATAGGCATTTCGCACTTATGCCTACTATAGCTACCATGTTCAATAGCAGGTTACCGCCACATCCCATGGCAGGTTATACAACTAAAACCGTACAGGGTTCGTATTGTTTCTTTGGATTTCCAACAAATGGTCAGGCCAAGGACTTCCCATTGCCACATGGGTACGCCTCTGGCAAGACGACCCGAGAACCTAACCGGATCTCTGCCAACACAAGGCCGGGTTACCCCTAACTGGGTAACTACTGACACGAATATGTCATTCCCCGATCGAAACCGATCTATATCCGAGGATCCTCGATTTCCAACAACCACAAAGTAATAAATTTACAGCAGCAACATAGGTTAAGTATCTGGGCTCCATACCATGATACCATCTCTATCCAGAAGGAATGACATACACTAAAGGGGCGCTACCCCCTAATAACCTTGCCGCATCCTTCCTGTTTTGACCATTTCCAGGGTGTGAGGTCCGACGAAGTGTCGTCCACAAAGCCACGCTTTATACAAAAGCTGTGCTTTGATCATCAAATGCTAAACAGCACTTCGTATGCCACGTTACCAATTTGAGAATGTATCACTAGTAACCATCAACTACATAACCTCTAAGGGTGTTAAGCTAAGAGAATAAATTATCCGCCACCAACGGGAATATATTTGATAGAAACCGGCTTTACATCTCAAAGTGTAACGTCAGTTACACATCCATACAAGTCCGTTACGGGATCGAACGGAACCGAAGGCACTTACAAAGAAGTCCTTGCAATCCGGATATTCACTAATCACGACCGGACTTCCCATCACAAAGGGTAATAAATTTCTATATCGGAGATCAGCCGATGCAAAAATATTCGACGGTAATCCTTCCGTTTTCACAAATATCTGGTCTTCAATACCGGTCATCAAATGCAATCCATAACGACGTATCACATATTCGCAATGGGTTATACGACCCCTAGGTCCTTTCCCGGCTAACCTAAATAGTGAGCGCTTATTCAAAAATAAGTGTGGCATTCAAATTCAAACAATCACAACAAATACATATTTAAAGGTAAATATTGATAGTCGGTTATTTAACTATCAATAGGCATGTTCAGCCTCATCAGATCCCAAATAATTTCCCAAATTATTTACTTTCCAAAATGTCTTTACTAGATATATAATTTTCCACACTTCAACCATTTGAAAACAAATTTTCAAATCACTTTTCACCTTTACAACTTTTGAAAACAAATTTCATCATTTTCCTTACGCGGAAATAATTTCATTTCAAAATGGTTCATTTAACCCAATTAAATAAATCCTTAACGATTTACTTTATATTTACGTTCCAAATCCGTAAATTTATTCCCACAGTTCAAAAATAAATCAATGTTTATTTTTAAACAAATTCCATGTAACGATACGGATTTTTCGCGCTCGAAAATTGACATCCATACTTTACATCGTTCTCGAATGCCGTAGATTCGACTGTTCAAATCCGAGTCGCCGGAGCTTATAACAACATTAAGTAAACAATACAGCAGAAATAAAAGAAATAATACATCGATATACAGCTTTGATACAATATATGATACAATGAATATCAATATACATCAGAGATATGATACAAGAAATAGCAGCGGAAAAGGAAAATAGATAACATCTAGCAGCGGAACAATATAACTTAAGATAGTCTTCAAAAGAGAACTCCAACAGCAGCAGCTCGTTTCAACATCACGATACGCAAAGACAAGCAAGTCTCGTCCACTTCCAAAGACTGAACTAGCTTTAGATAATTCACTGAACCTAACTATCTGAAAAACCCAACTCTAGACTGCTCGTGTGGAAAAAATTTGAGCACCCAGAGTTTAGGAAAGAAACAATAAACTCCGGATCAGTCATGGGACTGGTGTGAGTTACAAAAACAGTTTATCTTTTAAAAACAAACAGCAATAGAATTTAAATTAGATTCGCAATGCTTTTAGAAAATGAGACTACCATAAGGCCTCCCGCACACACACACACACAATGCAAACGCAGAATCAGAGGAGATTTCTCCTTATGATAGTCAAAGATGCTTGATACGCATTAAAAGAAACATTTGATATTATTACTAGTGCATAGTGTAGTAAAAATCATTTCGAAAGTAAAGATATAAATCTTAGCCAACATACGACCATTATCGTATGCCTACTATAGCTACCATCCAAACAGTGGGGCGGCATCATAAGTGAATGGCAGGTTCTACAACTAAAACCGTACAAGGTGCGTATTGTTTTATTTGGATTTCCAACAAATGGTCATGTCAAGGAACTTCCCATTGCCACATGAGAACGCCTCTGGAAAGACGTCCCCGAGAACCTAACCGGATCTCTGCCAACACAAGGCCGGGTTACCCCTAACTGGGTAACTACTGACACGAGTATGCCATCCCCCGGTCGTAACCAACCTTTATCCGGGATCCCGATAACCAACAACCACAAAGTAATAAATTTGCAGCAACAACATAGGTTAAGTATCTGGGTCCATACCATGATACCACCTCTATCCAGAAGGAAATGCACATACCCTAAGGGGCGCTACCCACAATAACCTAGCCGCATCTTTCCTATTTCGACCATTTCGGGGTGTGAGGTCCGACGAGGTCACGTCCACAAAGCCACGCTTTGGTTCAAAGCCATGCTTTGGATCAACAAATGATCAAAGTAATGATCACAAAGATAAATGATCAAACAAATGATCATATCACAAATGATCAAACAACGATCATTACACAGCAACACTTAGCATGTCACATTACCAAATTGGGAATATATCGCTGATAACCTTCAACTACATAACCTCTGAGCTCGTACTCTCGTAGAAGGGTGTTAAGCTAAAAGAATAAATTCTCCGCCACCAATAGAAATGTATTTGAAAGAAATCTGCTTTGTATCTCAAAA
The DNA here is from genome assembly GCA_030765085.1 of Allium cepa. Taxonomy (NCBI): domain Eukaryota; kingdom Viridiplantae; phylum Streptophyta; class Magnoliopsida; order Asparagales; family Amaryllidaceae; genus Allium; species Allium cepa. Next base: position 1,014,701,974 of record CM060943.1, on the reverse strand, counting down.
TGTAATTTCAGACACGTAACCATACAAGTCTGTTCCGGGTTCGAACAGAACCGAAGGCACTTCCAAAGAAGCCCTTGCAATCCGGATATTCACTAATCACGTTCGGACTTCCCATCACGTATGGAGTCTCTATACCGGGGACCAGTCGATGCAAAGACATTCGACGAGTTGTCCTTTCGTTTTTTAAAATATCAGGTCTTCACAACCGGTCTTCAAATGCTATCCATATACGACGTATCACATATTCGGAATGGGCTATATGACACAAAGGTCCTCTCCCGGTTAAACCGAATAGTGAGCGAAATAGTTCAAAAACATATGGATACTGGGATTTCAATTAAGTCACAACTTAAAACCCAAAACTTTCTTTAAATGGTTAAACGAATTAACATTTCAAATCTTTAAACAAAAAGATTTATTTCACGCAGATCAATTCATAGATTTCCAAAACAATTTCATTTCTATAGGATTAACCCATTAAATCTTTAAATCAAAGATTTAACTTATAGCTTTCAAACCGTTTTTATAACTTGGAAATCATTTTCATTTTAAACTAGAAATCTTTTTTTAACACAAATTGGAAGTTCATTACTTATGTGAAAGTTTTTATTATTTGAAAATAAACAGTTTTCGTTTCAGAAAAATCCAATTATATTTATACGAGTTTAAGTTCTTAATTTATATTCATATTCCCAAATTAATACACTTTAAAATAGTTTAACCCATATATAACTGGTATAACATCTTTAATCCCTAGTTTCAAATCATAGAATTCAATTTCAAATCTTGGATTTAAGTTTAAATCAAATTATTTAAACTTCATTACTATATCAAGTTATTCAAAATAAATTTCATCTTTGAAATTCCTTTTTCAAAAGCTTTTCACTTTAAACCCAATCCATTTCAAACCATTTGAATTTAAAAATTCAAATTCAAAACTATTTTCAAAAATCTGTGACTTGATCGATTTCCTCGTGAAATACATATTGGTGTGTGTATGGTGTGGTCCAGGGGTTTTACCAAATAGTGCAACAATGACCATCATTACAGATTCAATCGTATCAATATCAATAAGCGGTATATTCTAATAACGTTTATCTATATACACAGGATCACATATAGAAAATATGAATGCATTATAAATAAATAAATAAATTACATTCATCACAGCTTGAATTAAACAACTCAAATCGCAAAGCATCACACAGCAGAGATGACAAAACAATTCACAACATTCAATAGAAGACAATCATCCATAATAAAGTTAATTGATCATTTGATTTATTAAAACATGATTAATCACTAATCCTGGTTGATTAACATTAATTAATTACAGTTCATGTTAATTAATTATCCTTTAATTATTTATAAATTAACCTTAATTTACAATTAATAAATCCTTTAACTATTAATTAATCAACCTTAATCAATAAATTAATTGACCTTTATTACTCAATTTAAATCAAATTTGATTAACAAATTAATCAACTTTTAATCATCAGATAATTAACTCTTTATTTTAATTATTAACACATCAATAATAATCCTTTAATTAAATCCTTGACTTATCAAGATAAATCCTTATCTTAATGATCACTTTAAAATAATTTTCATTAAATAATTTTCAATGTTAAACTTTTAAGTTAACCCATAATTAAAACATCGTTTAAGATAAACCATTTATCATTTAATGTTTTATTTAAATAATCCTTGAAAATTAAATTATCATATGAACTAACTTAAAATTCTTAAGTTAATTAATACCATTATCTTTTTAACTAAATAAACATAAGAATCCATTTTAAATAATAAGGCATTAAACATTTTAGCTTAATTTGTAAAAGACTCTAACTAATTCTATAGCTAGTATAAAACTTTTATTATTATTATTAACTAAGAAAAGGTTTTAAAAATTCGAATTTTTTATTAAAGTTCAAAAACCTGAAATACTTTGTTTTTGAGTTTAAATCTGTTGTTATTTAAAACTGGGTGCATGCTAAACAAACCCGAGACAATCGATCTCTAGCGTCCCTTCAAACCTCCCTCCTCCTTCTTCTTTCTCTGTTCTTCCAGATCCAAGGGTGCACGGTGCACGTGCACCGGAGCTCCGACCCTCTTCGGTCAACTACGCTCCCTTCGACAAGTCACAAATCGACACCGCAGTCGATGCAATTCACCAATTCGACAAAACCCAACCCAAAACGAGAACGAGTATCCCAGTTTAAAACTGGAAATCGACATCACCTGGAAATCTATCACGCAACCACGATTCCGACCACCTGGACACGAGCCACCAAGTAGAAATCTTTGTCACATCGCAACACCTCGAACCGCCTCTACGCGATCCATTCCGATCACCCATCGACGCGGGAAATGCCTCGAGAAGCACCACGATAAATGTTGGGTATCAAACCCTATTTCATCTTCAATCCACTTCTCCCATCATAAAAAAAATTTACAAACATTTTTCCTACAATCTATTCTATATCATCCCCCTCCAGATCAAATCAGGAAGCTTGATTTTTCTTTGATCGATGGGAATTGACCTTTTTGTCAATTCCATTCAACTTGAAAATCCAGACAATTCTTGAATCTGAAAATCTTGAAACTCTATTCTAAAATCATGATTTTCTGTTACGAATCTTTTCCTGAGATCCAAACGAGAAATCGTAATCAATGATTTTTATCTTGAGTTAAATTATTACTGTCATATTCAAATTTTTAGATAAATTACTTAATGATTTTACTTGTTTTTATTTTTAGAATTGGTATTACCTCATTACAATAAATTTCCTTTTAAACATCACATTTTCTAATGATTTAGATGAGGAGTTAAAAATTATTCTTGAAAAATCTTAAACCTGTTAAACAACAGAACATACATATACAAGTACCCAGACATGCATAACTTACCTTTGTGTTCCCAGATAAAAACTATCTACCACCGTAAAAAAAAAACATTTCCCAATCATCATTTTCACTCATCATAACAGGCATTTTCAAGTAAAGTGGATCAAGTTTTGAGGGGAAGTTTACTCACAGTGTTTGAAAATGGACAGAGCCTCATCTATCTGGAAACAGGTTTGCACTGCTATCTGAAAACTCTTTTCTTGATTCTCTGATTTGTATTGTCTTGATATTTTTAGATTGATGTTTTATTTGTGTTTGAGTTTTAAGATAGTATTGTCTTTAGATTTCCTTATCTTGAAGGAACGAAATGATGAAGATGTTTGATATATATAGGAGAAAATAAGTCTACAGGTTATTATATTGTTGTACAAAGTAATACTTTTTTTTCTTTCCTTGTATATTGGCTGATGTATAGGAAAGTGTACTTAGAGATGATGGCATTAAGGGCTGATGTACTTTATGTCTCTATACTTGCCTTATTCTATTCTTTTGTTTTATTTTATAAGCTTGTACTTCTTTTGTTTATACATAGATACTTTTATATTTGAGGCTGAAAAAGATTTAAAGTGTGCTAGCATTAAATGCACGAGTACTAGTTCCCATGCTTGCTTATATCTAGTTTAATTTGGCTGACGATAATGTTAGAGTGGCTGTAGCTTTGTCTTGACAAAAATGCTTTTGTTTGTTATTTTACTTCATTTTGTTTACTTTGCATATTTATTTACAACTTTATTTCTTTGTTTTGTTACTTTGTATTGCAAATAAATTTCTATTTTAATTATGTTGTTTGAATTTAGCTATATGTTACTTTATACTTTATAATTTATCTTATTATATATCTATTTGATTTGTCAAATTTATTTTCTAGCTTAAATATTTATTTTAACTTTAATGCTAATTGTTTTAATTTACATTTTGTATTTCAATTTCAAGAATCCAAAGTCGAATTCAAATTTTATTACAAAATTTGTTCAAAATTTACATTAACTATAAATTTAATATTAATTCAAAATTGGGGTCGCTACAGATTTCCCCCCTTAAAAAGAATTTCGTCCTCGAAATTCGCAAGCACGAAAACAACACAGAGATAGACAGATTCGATCTCCTATAATTTCTCAATCTTAAGATATGAATTCCAAACTCAAGTCGGAATATCTCAAAATACATAGAAATTTGTCCCTCTTTGGACTTTGGTATTCATGAGAAATTACAATAGAATTTCAAATTTGGTTTTAAACGAAATCGTTTTATTGATACAATTCAAATTTAGCTTCATATTCTATTAATCAATTTTAACTCAATTTAAATTTCAAATTTATTCAAAATTTCAAATTTATTTAAAATTTAAAATTTATATTCATTAAGGTTTAAATCAAAACTGAAAAGAAATCGATGAAGATACGAAGTAAGAATTTTTTTCCTACAGTCATTCGTAGGGCCATCGTTATTCCAAAACTTCTCTCTGGAGCTGTTACGAAGCAATCAAAAAGAATTCAGAATCGAATCAAAGGAAATTTATAGAGAAAAATTATTTCCACCGTTGCAGGGTATTGACCATTTATAGTCGTATTTCCCTGTCCCCTATCTCGTCGTCTTCTTACACTCATACTCACTATCGGTGAATAGTAAGAGAATTTACCGAGGCATTCGGACGGATATCTTAGGGATTACTCATTCTAGGGTATACTTCACCCTATCTCTAATGAGTTACTTAATATTTATACACCTGAGCTGAAGTTCAACCTTAGCTTTGATACCAAATGTAACGATACGGATTTTTCGCGCTCGAAAATCGACATCCATACTTTGCATCGTTCTCGAATGCCGTAGATTCGACCGTTCAAATCCGAGTCGCCGGAGCTTATAACAACATTAAGTAAACAATACAGCGGAAATAATACATTGATATACAGCTTTGATACAATATCTGATACAATGAATATCAATATACATCAGAGATATGATACAAGAAATAGCAGCGGAAAAGGAAAATAGATAACATCTAGCAGCGGAACAATATAACTTAAGATAGTCTTCAAAAGAGAACTCCAACAGCAGCAGCTCGTTTCAACATCACGATACGCAAAGACAAGAAAGTCTCGTCCACATCAAAAGACTGAACTAGCTCCAGATAATTCACTGAACCTAACTATCTGAAAAACCCAACTCTAGACTGCTCGTGGGGAAAAATTTTGAGCACCCAGAGTTTAGGAAAGAAACACTAAACTCCGGATCAGTCATGTGACTGGTGTGAGTTGCAAAAACAGTTTATCTTTTAAAAACAAACAGCAAGAGAATTTTAATTAGATTCGCAATGCTTTTAGAAAATGAGACTACCATAAGGCCTCCCGCACACACACACAATGCAAACGCAGAATCGGAGGAGATTTCTCCTTATGATAGTCAAAGATGCTTGATACGCATTAAAAGAAACATTTGATATTATTACTAGTGCATAGTGTAGTAAAAATCATTTCGAAAGTAAAGATATATGTAACGACCCGCCGCCCTGACCGCCTCCAGTCGGTAATTAAACCAACTCGAAACGTTCAAAATGACGGATTGTTGCTCAGTTTATAAAGTTTAAACAGAATCAGCCACAGAATCACAGAATAATCATAATATTATTCATAAATGAATTTTTCTTACATACATATATCAGAGTTTGTACAATGCATTAAATTTTTATACAGCGGAACAATTTATTTACTATTAAGTACAAGAAAAATTTTCTAGAAAAACTTTAGTGGAGTGCTTTCCCCTCTCTCTCTAACTTCGCTGCCTGAAAATCTTCAAGCTGTAAAAATACTCGGTCTGACCCGAGTATTATATTCAAAAGAAAATAATGCACAGGTCAGTCTAATTCAAACTCAGTTATTAGTGCACAGAGGCAATAATAATCAAACAACAATTAGACGACAGTCAAATATAATTTACCTATCCGATCCTTTACAAGAAATCAGATAACGGTAAATATAACACTTAACAGTGTTAAACAATAACTCAGTAGATTCAAATTATCAATAAAGATAGATGAAAGGATTGTTGATGAAGATATTTTAGAAAACAATCAAAATTTGCCTAAACGGCAATTAACAACAAAATCATCAAAATCGATTCAAAATATATTGAATTGGCAACCTAAAATAATTTTCATCAAAAAGAAAACATCAATTTAAACATTAAATTTGGTAGGGCCGCAGTACACGCACTCGCGTACGGCCTCGCCACATTTAAAATGTCAACTCCGTGTGACTGCAGTTCACGCTTGCGTGCACTGCCTCGCCACTATCGTGATGATGTACTCAAAAGATCAACGAACCAAAATCAATGAAGGTTCAGATATCAATTCAAAATGTCGATACTACGTGGCTGCAGGGCACGCACGCGTGCGCTGCCTCGCCACAATAACTTGTGAAATAAAACAAGTTTCCAAACAACTTATTACTGCACATTTCAACAAGTGTAAATTTTCATAAAAATGAAACTGCTGCCATTACTTGGACACAAGGGAAAACTGCCACAAGAATGCAGTCACCACATGGGCACAAGGGCTAGATTACAAAACATGAAATGAATCAGAGGGAGTCCAAAAAGTAATGTAGCAGCAAACTCAAAACAACTCAAAAATCCTCGAATCCAACAAGTCAGTAAGCATTAATGCACGAAGGCAATAACACGTACGTATACATGAACCAGCAGAAGCAATTGAAGTGCAACAGTGGAACAATCAAGGCACAAAGGCCATAAGTATGACTTCAACAAAGCAAGGCTACAGAGCTCGAGCTTATGCAAAGTCAACATCACCGTATAAATTCAAGAAGGCACCAAGAAAATGGAACCAAACCAAGTTACAGTATTATCAAAACATGAACAGTGGAGTACATAGGTACATGAAGTCAAACATATTAACTACAAAGGACAACAAGTATGAAATGCACAATAGGCTGAAGCCAGTGTATGAAGTGCGCAACAGGTTAAAACCAGTGCATGACAACAACATACATATATTTACTTATATGTGGATGGACAAATGTGACAACAATGTCACAATATCAAAGAAATAAAGTAACAGACCAATGCAACATATTCAAGTTCAATGAACATGTACAAGTGAAAGCAGTGGCAATACACATATATACATACAAGAATGTATGTATACAAATGATCATCCATCAAAAAAAACAAGACTCAACTGTCACAAAATACAGTGATGATATGATGCGACAGTGGAAAACTATATGCATATCGAAACAGGCAGTGGCAACTGATGGTATACAAGAGGTGTCAAATAAGCATGCACATTTGTGTACATATATACCAACAACATGAAGTGCAGATCAGTGAACGATGTACGAAAAAAAACATGAACAATGGAATGCACAGCGAGATTTACAACAGGCGAATCGTCAAGAAATACCCAGTGAGCAACATGAACACAATACTCCATTTCAAACATAAATGAAGCCATTACCAAAAGGTAACACTTAGCAGTGAACATATAAAGACCAAAGTGCAAAAGTGATTACAAATGTGCAGAACAAATCTGTTGATCAACCTGGCCAAAAATTTATATATATGGCGCAGTATGGAAGCAGTAATGCTCAAGGATGAGCACAAGTGATAAAAACCATGGCAAGTTCAAAATACTGGCAAGTTCAAAATACTCATCAATAAAGTCGAAGCCGACCAAAATTCGTGCAACAAAACAGGTCAAAGATGTGCTATGTTCTTCATTTGGAAACAAGTCCAGAAAACTGGTGTGTAATATCACTCTTTAAGATTTCAAATATATAATTTTGTTGCATGTTCAACTCTGGAACAAGTATGTTGTGAATATAGTTTAAACTCTGAGTATATATATGAATATATTGATGTATGCATGTCTGAAAGGTCTGGAGCATCTCTGTCTTTGTTTTAAACCCAATATTTTTTTTTTAAATTCTCTAGCTCTTGATCTAGTCATAAATCTGATTTAAGTTACAAACAAAACTTGTTTGTCTGATCGTAGAGTAGGATTTAAAATTTTATGCAAGTTAAAACAAACTTAAATTTGCTCTGGAAACCATAAGAACAGGAAAAATCTAACAAATCTCAAGTGAAAATTTCACAGGCCAAACTTTCCAGAAAATCAAAACCAAAGTCCACAAAACAGCGACCGAAGTCAGAAATCAAAGTGAAATCAGAAATAAGATTCACGTTAATGCCGATGCCAACAGAAAAATACTCAAAGACATTTGCCATTTACATTACACTGTACTCAAGCTACAGAATCAATTACTATTCAAAGCCGTGGATAATAGAATCCAAGGCAAATAAAAATTATCAACGTCGAAACAAAGTTGAGTGTCCGAGCAATCAAGTGACGAAAGTATGCAAATTTGAAAAAGTCAGATAACTCACTTTTTGTAAAATAATCAGAAGGCCGAAGACAATTTCAACATAAACATAAATACGAACGAACATAAAAGGGATTCGAACCTTCAATTAAAACCCTAATTCAAAAATCTCTGAAATTCAAATTAGATATGAGTGAGGAAGAGATTCACTCACCTTTGCTTCATGCGGTCGAGAAATTTGAAGCCGAAGCCCTAATTGTTGAAGGCGAAGAGGAACGGCGAGAGAGGCCGCCATTTTTAATTTATTTTCTCGTTCGATTTGGAATGATGGAGAAAAGGGTATCGATCTGCTTTGAAGTGGAGGGGCACGATTTTTTTGGACGTGATGAAAGGCATAAACAATGGCGTGAATGAAGGCACGAGTTAAGGCGTGCATCTAGCTGATGAAAGTAAGGCCCTGTATACTTATTTATTTTTTATTAATTTTTTTTCTCCCTCTTTTTTTTTAATTTAAATTCAATTAGTTTTGTTAATTGTTTTCTTTACTTTGTTTTGTAAATTTTGTTGTTTGAATTTTTTTAACTATGTGTGTTTCTTTATTTATTTTGTATTGATTAAAATTTTATTCTATTTTATTTTAGTTAAAGAAAAATGTTATTTCTAACTAAACATCGATTTATAAATTTACATAAATAATCATTCTCAAAAATCCAAATTATTATTCCTAGTCATTCGTTCAAATTTTAAATACCAATTCAATATTCAATTTCAAACTCCAAAGTTAAATTTAAATTTTATTCAACTTTAAACAGATTAAATTCTAATATTTAATCGCCAATTTATTCTGATAATTCGAAATTCAAGTCAAATCATCATTTAAATATTTAAAATAAATTAAATATTCACAAATTAAATTGTTCAAAATTGAGGATCGTTACAATCTCCCCTACTTAAAAGAATTTCGTCCCGAAATTATAAGTTAGGAAAAACGATTGCTAAAATCTCACCGATATTTATATCCTACACAATTTTACCAAGTTTCAAACTTATAAATAAATATAGGATTCATTCCATTTATTTTATTTCACTAGTTTTGTTCATCAATTTTAATAATCAAGACACAAAAGTCTTTTACCAAATTTTTTTGACTTACAAAACTCAAATTTTTGAACTTGAAATTCTTTCATGCTAAATATTTGCATATTATATCTTTTCCAAAGCTGTGTGCTTTCAAGATATTTAAAAAATCTTCTTCCTTAATTCATTAAGTTAGAATTATGTAATTCTAATTTCAGATTATTGATTTTCTATTTAAAGTTTGAAAATACTTGATAACTCGAAGTTTAACAAGTCCATCGTCGTTCTCACAGACTTTAGGCATACGCTGGCCAGGCGCAAGACTAAAAATCTCCAAGTACTAAATATACTTGCTTCAACTCCCAGTGAAAATACTTTTTTTAAAAATTCTTTTTAAAAATGGATTGGAAAGCACGTTCCCCCATGGATCACAGTTTACCCGACGGTTACGCTACTATCCCAGTAGAATCGCTTGTAACCTTAGATTTCTCTTCTCTCTTGAATTTCGCCATGGTTGTCGCCTTAGATCGCGGTCCACACGGCGGTTACGCTACTATCCCAGTAGAATCGCTCGTGGCCGTAGGCATCACGCCCCTCGAATTTCGCTTCGGTTTCTAGATCGCAGTTTACACGGCGGTTGCGCCACTATCCCAGTGGAATCGCTTGTAACTGTAGGCATCACGCCCCACGAATTACGCCAGCATCAATTCACCTAATCCCAAACACGATGATCTATCGTGGGGGATTCTAGTCAGTCCCAATGGACATTCCACTAATGGAAATTCTACGTAGCTACGATTTCCAATGGACACTCCACCGAGTTCCAATCACCTTCACAAATAATAAATGGAAGGTACATTTCCATATCCTCAGTTTTTAGAAAACATATGTCATATACATATAGTACTTCATTTCACATTTCGTACTTATCATACCTATGTAAACTTACACAGGACTTTTCATAATAATGACTTTCCAAACTGATAGTTTTCGAATTATTATATTCACATATATAAGTTACGAAAACTTAATTCACATTCATAACAAATAGAGGATTCCAAATTTTCCATCACGTTTAAAATTTTCCTCTAAATCAATTTGAAAATTCAAGGTTATCTCAAACCTAATTCACATTCATAATCCAATTCATTATCGACTTCACATTCGATTTGGATTTCACGTTACATCGTCAATTCTCAACACATAATTGATGTCTATCGATATATAACCTCTAAGCTCGTATGTCTCAGAGAAGGGTGTTAAGCTAAAAGAATAAATTCTCCGCCACCGCAGATATATATTTAATAGAGATCAAATGCTATGTCATCAATTCACAATGTTAGACATACAATCCCAATCGACGATCCAAAATTCAAAGCTCAACTTATATTGTTTTTGGTGTCAAAGTTAAACTCAATTTAACTCAAAATTCAATCTTCGTTGGAAAATATTCAAGTTGAACTAATTGTTCAAATTTCTCAAAATAATATCTTTACAAGATATATAATTTTCCAACTTAGCCATTTGAGACAAATTTCAAATATTCATTTTTCAATTTATCTTTAAAAGATAAAATTTCAAACCTTTCATTTCATATTGGAAAACATTTCCATACTTATTTAATAATAAGTAATTCACAAATCCATTTATTTTCAACTCTTGGAAAATATTCGATATACTTGAATCAAAATTAAGTATATATTCCATTCTTTAAGGAAATCATTCTTTTAAACACATTTATTTGAGTCAAAACGAATGTTGCGTAAAACATCGTTACGACAACTCAAAAATCACTAGTATAGGGATTCGAATTTAAGATAGATATATAAATCTCAATACTGTAAACAACATTTCCTTCCGGAAACCATTTACTATAACAACAGTGTTATAGTCCACCATTTCCTTATTTCTCGAAAACGCCTATTTCAACAATTGAATGTTGAAATCTATGTATTCGATAGTTAATGCATTTTAAAACATCTTTAAAACTATTAACTTTTCAACCTCAACTTAATCCATATTTTGAATTCCTCATACTTTTCATAATATTAGTTTTAAACCGATTTCAAACTTTTCAATATTAAGTTTTTTCACTTAATTTAATTTTCCACACGTTTAAATTCAAATTCGTCACTGAATTTATTAAACCTATAATGGATTATCATATTGACAACTTCAAATTTGAAATTTAAATTTCATTTGAACTTTGCATTTGCTTTCTATTTCAAAAATAATCAACTAGTTCTTTAGTAAGCCATTCATCAACTTAGTTCCATTATATATTTCCACATACCCTAACCGGGTTACCCCTAACTGGGTAACTATTGACACGAGTATGCCATCCCCCGGTCGTAACCAACCTTTATCCGGGATCCCAATAACCAACAACCACAACGTAATAAATTTGCAGCAACAACATAGGTTAAGTATCTGGGCTCCATACCTTGATACCACCTCTATCCAGAAGGAAATGCACATACCCTAAGGGGCGCTACCCCCAATAACCTTGCCGCATCTTTCCTGTTTCGACCATTTAGGGGTGTGAGGTCCGACGAGGTCACGTCCACAAAGCCATGCTTTGGTTCAAAGCCATGCTTTGGGTCAACAAATGATCAAAGTAATGATCACAAAGATAAATGATCAAACAAATGATCATATCACAAATGATCAAACAACGATCATTACACAGCAACACTTAGCATGTCACGTTACCAAATTGGGAATATGTCGCTGCTAACCTTCAACTACATAACCTCTGAGCTCGTACGTCTCGGAGAAGGGTGTTAAGCTAAAAGAATAAATTCTCCACTACCAACAGAAATGTATTTGAAAGAAATCTGCTTTATATCTCAAAATGTAATGTCAGACACATAACCATACAAGTCTGTTCCGGGTTCGAACAGAACCGAAGGCACTTCCAAAGAAGCCCTTGCAATCCGGATATTCACTAATCACGTTCGGACTTCCCATCACGCATGGAGTCTCTATACCGGGGACCAATCGATGCCAAGACATTCGACGAGTTGTCCTTTCGTTTTTGAAAATACCAGGTCTTCACCACCGGTCTTCAAATGCTATCCATATACGACGTATCACATATTCGAAATGAGCTATATGACACAAAGGTCCTCTCCCGGTTAAACCGAATTGTGAGCGAAATAGTTCAAAAACATATGAATACTGGGATTTCAATTAAGTCACAACTTAAAACAAAAAACTTTCTTTAAATGGTTAAACGAATTACCATTTCAAATCTTTAAACAAAAAGATTTATTTCACGAAGATCAATTCATAGATTTCAAAAACTGTAACGACCCGTAAATTTTCGATAATTAAAATAGCTAATTTAAAAGATTTCGTGATTTAGTGTTAGAAAAAAAATTGTAATTCGTTTGGAATAATAATAACTGGAATGAATTGCAACAATAATTATCCAAGTAATGAAAAATAAAAGCTACTTAGTGAATGCCTTTACAATCAATAGTTGAATAGGATAATAAATGTTGAATTCATTGGGTATAATAGAGTAATTGATTGATAAGTAAAATCTATTTAAAATCAAACATTGAATATTGAACAGGTAAATTGTTTAAATTTAATATTTAAAACTTATTGAATGATTGAATAACTATAAATGAAAATAGTATTCTAAATTGTGAATTGGTTTTAAAAGTTGAATCTTATAAGTTCGATTTCAATATTTCAAAAGATAATGAATTATTGGATAAGCGAAATTGTTTAAATTTAATATTTGGGATTTATCGAATAATTTAATAAGGGGAATTGAATAACCGTATAATGGAAAGAGTTGTTCTATAATTTTAATTCGTTTCAAAAGTTAAATTTTATAAGTTTGTTTTGAATATTTCAAAAGATAGTGATTTAAGAATAATCAAACTTGTTAAATTTAATATTACGAATGTTTGTATAAATTAAATTTCGAATTTGATATGATTAATTTGATATTGAAATTTAATACATGAAAATAGAGTGAATAATTGAAATTTTATTTAATATGATCCAAATTGGTTTCCAAAGTGAATGTAAGTTATATTTGGATTTTAATAGGGTTAATAAGATTTTAAAAATTGGAATTTATTGGATAAATTGAATAACGGGTTTAATATGATTAAAAATGATTTGTAAAATTTTATTTTATCATATTGGAGTTATAGTGATGTTATAGAACTTTTAAAACTGAATTTAAAATTTGTTTGCGAAAATTGAATATTTTAATATTTAATTAGCGATTGGAAAATAGCCAATTTTCGAACAGTCTTAGAATTGGACGAAACCTGTTCCATTTGATCCGTAATAGTGAGTTATTATCGGATTTCAATTTTCATAGCAATCGGAGTTGTCGTTTGACCGTGGCAGCTCGAAACGCGTTGAAATTGTTTTTAATATTAATTTGGCGAGTTAAATTAGTCATTTTTCAAACGGTCTTGGATTTCGACGAAACCAGTTTCATCGGATCCGTAATGTGATATTATTGTAAGATTTCAAATTTCGTGTCAATTGGATTTATCGTTTGTCCGGGGCGAGCCAAAACGCATAGAAATTCGTTTAAATCAATTTGATTTAAATTGATCGTTTATCGCTATAAGTCTCACATACGATTGAATTAGCTTCCGAAACCTGTTCCATTGTGTCCGGAACGCAGGATAAACCCTAGAAACGCCAGTCACCGCGCGTAAATCGGAGTTCAAAAATTCGGAATGAATAGAGTTCGTTGTTTCCTATAAATAGCCCCCTTGTTCACAATTTTCAACAAAATAAAAAAAGAAAACCCTAGCCGCCTCTTATTATAACCCACGGCCAGAATCTCATCACCTTCTCCTCCAATTTCCCTCCAATCCGTCGACATCTACGCAAAGTTGTCAACTACAACATCGAGGAGGACAGTGAGATCTATGACATCAACGGTCAAGATCAAATTTCAAGCTACGGATTGGTGGCAAAGGGTGCTCGAACGGCCGGCAATTAGGCACGAATTTCAAGGCCATAAGGGGACCGAGCTCCACCTGGTTTCGGCCGAGTATAGTTTGGCTGATGGGCAACGCAATGGTGCTTGCTGATCGTGATGGAGGTCAAAGGATTTGTTGCGTGATTTGGGGTTTGTAGCTTTGTATGGGTTGTGTTATTTACTGGAAGAGGATGAATGGGGGGAGAGGGAGATACGCGCGCGTGCGGCCTGGGTTGGGGCTAGAGATCTACGGCCGGGATTATTAGGTTAAAAAAAAATGTAAATTAATTATAGTTTAAATTGTATAAACTTCTACATATCGTAACTTTTTGATGCGTGGTCCTTTTCGGACGAATCAAATTGCGTTGGAATCGTATCAACGAGCACTACGCAATGGAGCTGGTTTGGAATCATTTGGAGATAGTGAAAATTTCGGGTAAAATTAAACGCTCGTTTAATTTTATTCGAAATAAAATGCTGGAACTACATTCAAAATCAAGATGAGTGTTTTATAACGCTCACACCGTACTAAATATCTTTATGCTAGTTAAATTTGATATTATGAAGTGTTGTGATTTTATTTGTCATTGTTTGATAAAAATTTAATTGTCATATAGCTTGTCATTTGAATTAACCATTGAAAAATTAAATTGACGGTTAAATTGAAATTAAAATTGAATTGCGATTAAATTACCTGACATTGATAACTATGAAACTGCCATGAATTGTATTGCTTATTGGATGATGTATTTTGATGGATGCTATTGGTTGATAATTCAATGTTTGGATGTTTATTTGCTTATATAGATCCTGTTATGCATACATATGATACTGTGATTTAATTTAAGTAACATATGCTCATCCTTGACGTTTAATGGAAATAAATAATTACTTGGCCATAGGATAGAAAATTATATACAGACACCGAATTGGCTAAGGTAATAATTTTTTGAAATCATCGATTTGAAATTTACTTAAATGTTTTGATTTAAAAGTTATAAATAGAAATTGATTTATAAAAATTGAATTCATCGAAAAATTCAGTTTGGAATGTTGAAATAAATTTTGGTTAAAGGAATTTTGTTAAATAATTAAGTTGAGACTTTGAAATTTAAAATTTGGCTATGATTGAAGTTCGAAAATTTATTCGTTTTAAAGGATTGAACCTTAAATCGAGCTTTGAATATTATTAAGTAAAAGCGATATAAAATGATATTTGAAATTGAGCTTGAAATTGAATCATGCTTGTAATTGGGATTTAAATTTGAATATTGAAGGATAATTTTGTTAACTGTTAAAATTGATATTTTGAAAAATCAAGCTAAAGATCGATATATATTGAAATTGAATAAATTGAAGGTGAATGTAAAATCGAATTAATTTGAAGTCAAAGTTGGCATTGATTTGAATTAAAATCGAAATTGAATCGGTAAAATGGAAATTGAAATTGATTTGAATTGGGGAGTTATAATTGAAATGGATTGATTTGAAGCTGTTTTATTTTGTTTTCCAAATTACTCTGTTATATAAAACATTTTGAATACTTAAACTATTTTAATCTATTTTAAATCTACTTAACCCTATTTAAATTATTTAAACTAAATTTATCTATTTCAAATCCATTTTAAGATTTTAAAGTATTTTAACGATTTTAATTATTTAAGACTATCTTTAAACTACTCAAGCTATTTTTCTAAAATTTCAAATAGGTCAGTAAGGTGAAATGTTTATGTTTAAATCTTAAATGTAAATACGAATTGAGTTAAATGAAGTTGCAACCTAAATTTAAATTCGAAATGATTTTGAAATCAAAATGAGATATTGATGCGGAAATGATTTTGAAACGAAATCTTACATTTGAAAGGATACGATGATATTTGAAATGGATTTGATTTTGAAGAGAATATGATATTTTGATATCAATTATGAATCGATTTGAATGTAAAAGAGCCAACGGTGTAATAATACGTAGTTATTAAAGAGACCGGGATCGGATATGGACATACTCTCTGTCGATACCGAAAACCACTTTAATAAGTATTATACACAGAGTGTTGATCCAGAATGAAGTGGATGGTTTGGTGAACGTGTTGACTGAAGAAAGAGAACGATATTGGATGACCCCTGACATGACTAAAACAGGAGCCGCGCCGGGCCATTGAGGTTCGCCACCACTAGCGGACACGCTTCTTCGATACCATTTCTATTACATTTGTGATTCGATTTGGGTGCACCCCTTGATTTGGGAGTGTTGTTTCGCGGTGTTGGGGTAGCTGCTGGCTATGCTCAACATCAGTCCAGATCACGCAACTACTGGTATCCTAGTTGGTATCGCTTCATGTACCTTGTCATACTGATTATCCTATTCGCGACCACTACGTTATGCTTTGTGTTATACCTATGGGGTACCCTCTGATAACCACCAGTTTACGGTGGGGATTACGGTGCTGTATAGACTATGGCATTATAAAAATGTGTTAAGGGGGATTATGGTAACGCCTTAACGCTATTTTGATACTTTATATTACTGATAGGCATTATCTACGTAGCGTACATTACTACATAGTAGATAGTTTAACGGATCCTTAAGAGATGGAAAATCCCGTAACATCTCTTGAGTTATTGCACGCACGTTGACACTGGACATGAGATGTCAAACCCCGTAAACATCTCTGACGCCATTACACTCATATTTATTTACGATTGATTTAACTTCCATAAGGATATTTTAGTCCTGACTCGAGTGTTTTGTCTTTTCATTACGCTCGGGTCAGCCCTGAGTTTTCAGATTTTTGAAGATCTATTCTGGAGGACGAAGACGAAGATTTGGTACACTATTACTATTATTATCTGTGCATCATGCTGTCTGCTGCATTATTTAAATTGTTCTATTGTATATGTATAACTCTAATAAACGTTGTATAAATAATTGTCAAAGTATAGTAAACAGCTTCATGAACTGTTTATTTGACTATTATATTTTATCGTTCCGCTGCAAGATTCTGTGTTTTTTCATTTCCTTTATTTCTTTTCTTTTCTTTTCTTATTTACCCCAATAACTATCTGCACTTTTGAATGGTTTGGAATCGACATGTGTATTTGATCGTCGGTTTAAACTATCCAAAAAGGCGGGTCGTTACAGTTGGTATCAGAGCTTTGGTTTAGCGATAAACCTTGGCTCTAGTGGGGAATAACTCATTGAAATAGAGGTAAACTATATGAATGAGTTGAGTGTATATGAGAGAGCGTACTTGTTATTTGATATAAAATGGTTTTATATTGTGTTAACTTTGTTCCGTTGAGTATTTATGAATTCTGGTCGATACTTGGGACGCCAAGGTATCGATAGGAATTTCTAAACACTCGAATAGGACAAACCAACACAATATTGTTTTGGAATATATTTTATATAAAAGAATTATTTGAATATTTATTCATTTTGATTGAATTGAATGTTAGGAGATGATAATATTAGATTATTATCGTTATTGTTTGATCAGTCAATATTTACAACAATTGATTAAATAACAATGGATTTAGGAAAATGAAATCTTGTAAACACAATTGATAATGAATATAAATGAATTTTAACTTGGATTTGGGAATTTAAATTCCGGTGTTTGAAATTGACTTACAAGAATTTGAAAAATATAATATGAGTATTATACGATAGTATAATTGAGCTGAAATTGTTTTCGAAGGATTTTTTGTTGTTGTTATATTCCCTTCTCTTGACGCTAGAAAATGATTTCGGTGATGAGTGCACGCATCATCGGTATTTATTTTCAAGAGTCCGAGTGGGGGAGACCACTTAATACCTTGTCCAAACCTTGTTTTGATTCAAATTTTATTTTATTTTGTATTATCTATAGTATGATTTGATATATAAATTATATAAGTATATATTATTTCAAAACTTGATTTGAAATGAAACCGGGATTGGAATTCTTAAGTCCTTTAATAATTAATGATTTTTTTTTATGATTGAAATGAATTTAGACTTGAATCATTAAGGAACTTCTGAATTGTGAAATGAGAAATGAACCTGAGAGCTAAGTGAAAATATCAATTGAAGTAGAAATCCTTAGAATTAGGAAATTATGAACTTAAAATAAAATTAAAACTGTAAAACTCGCATCGTATTGAATTTCATTCTATAGCATAGATATAACTTACCAAAATATTTAAGAAGTTCAAAAATGTTATATGAATGGTTAATTGGATAATATACAAGTATAGGTTTGAATAATGAAATATGCATTTAATTAACGGTTTGCAAATATAGATAAAATTGTTAGTAAATAATTGAAATTTAAATTAACATTTAAAGGTGATTCACAATTAATTTAATATAAAATGGAAATACTATATGTGAATGTAAATGTGAAATTAAATTATAGTGAAATTTAAGTAATGACTTAAGAATTAATTCATTGAAAATTCAACTTTAAATGAAAAGAAGTTGTATGTTGTTTAACTACATTCTATTTGCATAACTATAACTTACCAAATACTTAAAAGGTTTAAAATGCTAATAAGGATAAGTAGAGAAATAATATACCAGTGTGAGAGTGAATAATGAAATGGGAAGATCTATTGATAGTTGTAAATATAAAAGAAATTTAAGCTGTAAAATGAATGATATATATAAGTGAATGAACAAAATTTAAAACTAATGAAATATAAAATTGGTAAATGGAAACTAATAAAATTTGAATATAACTAAATGTCAGTATGAAATTAAAATTTGACTTGGAAATGTATAATTGATTTAGTGTAGATTTTGGATGGATGTTAATGTTTGATATGCATTGGTTGTTAGATGGATGAAAATTGATTAAGTAGAATTCATTAGTGTTAATGGAATTGAATAAACGGAATAAAATTTTAAAATAATTAAATTCAAATTTGAAGCAAAGTGAAATTAAATATAATTGAATTCAATTTAAATTGAAGCAAATTGACTTGAATTTAAAATGTGAATGAAACAAACTTGAATAAATCGGAAACAAACTGAATGTAAACCTATTGCATGGATGAATAAGAAAATAAATAACTTCGTGTTTATGGTTTTTCTTTAGAAAATTTGAAGTTTGATGGTTTGTACTTTGAAATAATAAAAGCAAATTTTGGAAAAAAAACCAAAATTGTCCAATATATGCTGAAACAAAAACAACCATAACTTTTAAATGGCTAAATGAAATAATAATAGCACAACTTTTATTTAGATAACTTGAGAAAATTTCTTCGTCTACTAGGTTAAAAACTTGAATGTTACTTGCTGTCCTGTGTAAAAATAAGTAAAATCAGTAGTATACACCCTAAGTATTTTCACCATATCTTTTGACTGGTTTATTGGATTTTGATGAACTTGCACTTTATGGAAAGCTAAGAACTTAAGCTAAAACTTTTGTTTTAAGTGTTTTGTGTTTTGATGTCGATCAGAAGTCGAAAACGCGGGTGAACGTCGCTGACCTACGCAATTCATTGCCCAGGCTGAGGCGTATCCTCTAAGTAAAACGGCCATAATTTTTGAACGTATGGTCCGAATTCGATGATTTTGGACATTCCGGAAAGCCTGAAATGAATGCAACAACTATTGTTTAGATTACTTTGCTGAATTTTATCGTTTAGGTGTCTTAAAACTAAGATTTGTTTGCTGTCCTGAAATTGGAATCTCAGTTTTGAAGCTAAATATGTTATATATATGTTGTGTAGGCTAAGTATATCGATCTATTTTTATATGCATGGTTCTAACTTAGTTATTGAGTGTTTAGTAGGTGCAGATTGCGCTTGCTTCGCATTTGGAGCTCGCTTTCGCGCTATATTAGCCGTATATGCTCGCTAACAATATATAAGGTACATATCTCGGATTACATACCGTACTTTTACACTTTTTCCCTACGGGATGCCACATCACTTGATGAGATGTATATTTGTGATATATATATATATATACTGTCATTTTTTTTCCGATCGAGCCGCGAAAAGGAGACTCTGTCGAAATTTTCCGTCAAATCCGGGCGTTAGAAATTTTTTCAAGTTTTAAAATTTTTTATAACTTGTTTTGATTTCTAACTTTTAAAGTTAGGAAGCCGTTCGGAGTAACTTAGTGGAAGCGTAGTTATGACTATATAAATGAAATTTCATTATTTTATAAATTGGTAACTTTGAATAAAATATATCTAATGTTGAATTCTATACTTAGTTCATTTTCCCTTCTTTTTCCTTTTCGGGGACGAAAAGTTTTGAGTGGGGGAGAGTGTAACGACCCGTAAATTTTCGATAATTAAAATAGCTAATTTAAAAGATTTCGTGATTTAGTGTTAGAAAAAAAATTGTAATTCGTTTGGAATAATAATAACTGGAATGAATTGCAACAATAATTATCCAAGTAATGAAAAATAAAAGCTACTTAGTGAATGCCTTTACAATCAATAGTTGAAAAGGATAATAAATGTTGAATTCATTGGGTATAACAGAGTAATTGATTGATAAGTAAAATCTATTTAAAATCAAACATTGAATATTGAACAGGTAAATTGTTTAAATTTAATATTTAAAACTTACTGAATGATTGAATAACTATAAATGAAAATAGTATTCTAAATTGTGAATTGGTTTTAAAAGTTGAATCTTATAAGTTCGATTTCAATATTTCAAAAGATAATGAATTATTGGATAAGCGAAATTGTTTAAATTTAATATTTAGGATTTATTGAATAATTTAATAAGGGGAATTGAATAACCGTATAATGGAAAGAGTTGTTCTATAATTTTAATTCATTTCAGAAGTTAAATTTTATAAGTTTGTTTTGAATATTTCAAAAGATAGTGATTTAAGAATAATCAAACTTGTTAAATTTAATATTACGAATGTTTAAATAAATTAAATTTCGAATTTGATATGATTAATTTGATATTGAAATTTAATACATGAAAATAGAGTGAATAATTGAAATTTGATTTAATATGATCGAAATTGGTTTCCAAAGTGAATGTAAGTTATATTTGGATTTTAATAGGGTTAATAAGATTTTAAAAATTGGAATTTATTGGATAAATTGAATAACGGGTTTAATATGATTAAAAATGATTTGTATAATTTTATTTTATCATATAGGAGTTATAGTGATGTTGTAGAACTTTTAAAACTGAATTTAAAATTTATTTGTGAAAATTGAATATTTTAATATTTAATTAACGACTGGAAAATAGCCAATTTTCGAACAGTCTTAGAATTGGACGAAACAAGTTCCATTGGATCCGTAATATTTAGTTATTATCGGATTTCAATTTTCGTAGCAATCGGAGTTGTCGTTTGACCGTGGCAGCTCGAAACGCGTCGAAATTGTTTTTAATATTAATTTGGCGAGTTAAATTAGTCATTTTTCAAACGGTCTCGGATTTCGACGAAACGAGTTTCATCGGATCCGTAATGTGATATTATTGTAAGATTTCAAATTTCGTATCAATTGGATTTATCGTTTGTCCGGGGCGAGCCAAAACGCATAGAAATTCGTTTAAATCGATTTAATTTAAATTGATCGTTTATCGCTATAAGTCTCACATACGATCGAATTATCTTCCGAAACCTGTTCCATTGTGTCCGGAACGCGGGATAAACCCTAGAAACGTCGGTCACCGCACGTAAATCGGAGTTCGAAAATCCGGAATGAATAGAGTTCGTCGTTTCCTATAAATAGCCCCCTTGTTCACAATTTTCAACAAAATAAAAAAAGAAAACCCTAGCCGCCTCTTATAATAACCCACGGCCAGAATCTCATCACCTTCTCCTCCAATTTCCATCCAATCCGTCGACATCTACGCAAAGTTGTTAACTACAACATCGAGGAGGACAGTGAGATCTATGACATCAACGGTCAAGATCAAATTTCAAGCTACGGATTGGTAGCAAAGGGTGCTCGAACGGCCGGCAATTAGGCACGAATTTCAAGGCCATAAGGGGACCGAGCTCCACTTGGTTTCGGCCGAGCATAGTTTGGATGATGGGCTACGCAATGGTGCTTGCTGATCGTGATGGAGGTTAAAGGATTTGTTGCGTGATTTGGGGTTTGTAGCTTTGTATGGGTTGCGTTATTTACTGGAAGAGGATGCACGGGGGGGAGAGGGAGATACGCGCGCGTGCGGCCTGGGTTGGGGCTAGAGTTCTACGGCCGGGATTATTAGGTTAAAAAAAAGAAGATGTAAATTAATTATAGTTTAAATTGTATAAACTTCTAAATATCGTAACTTTTTGATGCGAGGTCCGTTTCGGACGAATCAAATTGCGTTGGAATCGTATCGACGAGCACTACGCAATGGAGCTGGTTTGGAATCATTTGGAGATAGTGAAAATTTTGGGTAAAATTAAACGCTCGTTTAGTTTTATTCAAAATAAACCGCTGGAACTACATTGAAATCAAGGTGAGTGTTTTATAACGCTCACACCGTACTAAATATCTTTATGCTAGTTAAATTTGATATTATGAAGTGTTGTGATTTTACTTGTCGTTGTTTGATAAAAATTTAATTGTCATATAGCTTGTCATTTGAATTAACCATTGAAAAATTAAACTGACAGTTAAATTGAAATTAAAATTGAATTGCGATTAAATTACCTGACATTGATAACTATGAAACTGCCATGAATTGTATTGCTTATTGGATGATGTATTTTGATGGATGCTATTGGTTGATAATTGAATGTTTGGATGTTTATTTGCTTATATAGATCCTGTTATGCATACATATGATACTATGATTTAATTTAAGTAATATATACTCATCCTTGACGTTTAATGGAAATAAATAATTACTTGGCCATAGGATAGAAAATTATATATAGACACCGAATTGGCTAAGGTAATAATTTTTTGAAATCATCGATTTGAAATTTACTTAAATGTTTTGATTTAAAAGTTATAAATAGAAATTAATTTATAAAAATTGAATTCATTGAAAAATTGAGTTTGGAATGTTGAAATAAAGTTTGGTTAAAGGAATTTTGTTAAATAATTAATTTGAGACTTTGAAATTTAAAATTTGGTTATGATTGAAGTTCGAAAATTTATTCGTTTTAAAGGATTGAACCTTAAATCGAGCTTTGAATATAATTAAGTAAAAGCGATATAAAATGATATTTGAAATTGAGCTTGAAATTGAATCATGTTTGTAATTGGGATTTAAATTTGAATATTGAAGGATAATTTTGTTAAGTGTTAAAATTGATATTTTGAAAAATCAAGCTAAAAATCGATATATATTGAAATTGAATAAGTTGAAGGTGAATGTAAAATCGAATTAATTTGAAGTCAAAGTTGGCATTGATTTGAATTAAAATCGAAATTGAATTGGTAAAATGGAATTGAAATTGATTTGAATTAGGGAGTTATAATTGAAATGGATTGATTTGAAGCTGTTTTATTTTGTTTTCCAAATTATTCTGTTATATAAACCATTTTGAATACTTAAACTATTTTAATCTATTTTAAATCTACTTAACCCTATTTAAATTATTTAATCTAAATTTATCTATTTCAAATCCATTTTAAGATTTTAAAGTATTTTAACGATTTTAATTATTTAAGACTATCTTTAAACTACTCAAGCTATTTTCCTAAAATTTCAAATAGGTCAGTAAGGTGAAATGTTTATGTTTAAATCTTAAATGTAAATACGAATTGAGTTAAATGAAGTTGCAACCTAAATTTAAATTCGAAATGATTTTGAAATCGAATTGAGATATTGATGCGGAATTGATTTTGAAATGAAATCTTACATTTGAAAGGATACGATGATATTTGAAATGGATTTGATTTTGAAGCGAATATGATATTTTGATATCAATTATGAATCGATTTGAAATGTAAAAGAGCCAACGGTGTAATAATACGTAGTTATTAAAGAGACCGGGATCGGATATGGACATACTCTCTGTCGATACCGAAAACCACTTTAATAACTATTATACGCGGAGTGTTGATCTTGAATGAAGTGGATGGTTTGGTGAACGTGTTGACTGAAGAAAGAGAACGATATTGGATGACCCCTGACATGACTAAAACAGGAGCCACGCCGGGCCATTGAGGTTCGCCACCTCTAGCGGACACGCTTCTTCGATACCATTTCTATTACATTTGTGATTCGATTTGGGTGCACCCCTTGATTTGGGAGTGTTGTTTCGCGGTGTTGGGGTAGCTGCTGGCTATGCTCAACATCAGTCTGGATCACGCAACTACTGGTATCCTAGTTGGTATCGCCTCATGTACCCTGTCATACTGATTATCCTATTCGCGACCACTACGTTATGCTTTGTGTTATACCTATGGGATACCCTCTGATAACCACCAGTTTACGGTAGGGCTTACGGTGCTGTATAGACTATGGCATTATAAAAATGTGTTAAGGGGGATTATGGTAACGCCTTAACGCTATTTTGATACTTTATATTACTGATAGGCATTATTTACGTAGCGTACATTACTACATAGCAGATAGTTTAACGGATCCTTAAGAGATGGAAAATCCCGTAACATCTCTTGAGTTATTGCACGCACGTTGACACTGGACATGAGATGTCAAACCCCGTAAACATCTCTGACGCCATTACACTCATATTTATTTACGATTGATTTAACTTCCATAAGGATATTTTGGTCCTGACTCGAGTGTTTTGTCTTTTCATTACGCTCGGGTCAGCCCTGAGTTTTCAGATTTTTGAAGATATATTCTGGAGGACAAAGACGAAGATTTGGTACACTATTACTATTATTATCTGTGCATCATGCTGTCTGCTGCATTATTTGAATTGTTCTGTTGCATATGTATAACTCTGATAAATGTTGTATAAATAATTGTCAAAGTATAGTAAACAGCTTCATAAACTATTTATTTGACTATTACATTTTATCGTTCCGCTGCGAGATTCTGTGTTATTTCATTTCCTTTATTTCTTTTCTTTTCTTTTCTTATTTACCCCAATAACTATCTGCACTTTTGAATGGTTTGGAATCGACATGTGTATTTGATCGTCGGTTTAAACTGTCCAAAAAGGCGGATCGTTACAGTTGGTATCAGAGCCTTGATTTAGCGATAAACCTTGGCTCTAGTGGGGAATAACTCATTGAAATAGAGGTAAACTATATGAATGAGTTGAATGTATATGAGAGAGCGTACTTGTTATTTGATATAAAATGGTTTTATATTGTGTTAACTTTGTTCCGTTGAGTATTTATGAATTCCGGTCGATACTTGGGACGCCAAGGCGTCGATAGGAATTTCTAAACACTCGAACAGGACAAACCAACACAATATCATTTTGGAATATATTTTATATAAAAGAATTATTTGAATATTTATTCATTTTGATTGAATTGATTGTTAGGAGATGATAATATTAGATTATTATCGTTATTGTTTGATCAGTCAATATTTACAACAATTGATTAAATAACAATGGATTTAGGAAAATGAAATCTTGTAAACACAATTGATAATGAATATAAATGAATTTTAACTTGGATTTGGGAATTTAAATTCCGGTGCTTGAAATTGACTTACAAGAATTTGAAAAATATAATATGAGTATTATATGATTGTATAATTGAGTTGAAATTGTTTTCGAAGGATTTTTTGTTTTTGTTATATTCCCTTCTCTTGACGCTAGAAAATGATTTCGGTGATGAGTGCATGCATCATCGGCGTTTATTTTCAAGAGTCCGAGTGGGGGAGACCACTTAATAGCTTGTCTAAACCTTGTTTTGATTCAAATTTTATTTTATTTCGTATTCTCTATAGTATGATTTGATATATAAATTATATTGCAGGGCAAGCGGGGTTAACTGGTCCCCTACCAGATTATTGATAAATAGAAAAAAGAGAGATGGTACAAACAAAGGGGAGACATGAACTAGCTCATGTCACAAAAAAAAAACACACAAGCCACAGAGTAAAACAACACAAGAAGAAAGAACATACAACAGACAGGACAGGAAAAAAAGGAAGAACACAATGAAACAGAGAAAAAAAGAAGGAGCTATCACCAGTCAGAAGGGTAGAAACCACTGAAATCAAATTTACTCTCCCGCATACCAATCATGATGCTGGCCTTCAATGCATTCCATAGCTGGTGGCTATTTCTATGTTTGTTCTCAAATATTCTCTGATTTCTTTCTTCCCATACTAGAGACAAGTATTTTTTGATCATGAAAAAGTGCACAAATCTATCCTTCTTTCTCCATTTGGTTGCTTTACCAATCAAATCCCAGTCAAGACTAGTAGGCCCCTGATTGTAGTTTTGGTTGGTAAAACTGAGAAGCCTAGTCCACAATCCCCTTAATTCACTGCAATCAAAGAACAGATGCTCCACAGTTTCAGCATGCATGTTGCATATGACACAGATGTGATCAACTGCCATCCCATATGTCACTAACTTATCTTTAGTTAGGAGAGCATTGTTTATGACTTTCCACAACATTAAGTTGTCTCTGGCATTTGATAAATCAGTCCAAATCACTTTATGCCATTTAATAGAAGAGGCAACTGGACCTGTATCAAGCATCTTGTAAACAGAAGATATTGAATGTTGTTTGCCATTCCAATGTATTTCATCCAAGTCACTTGATTGGTAAAAATTATTCTGGAAACTGTTCCAAACAGCTCTGATTACCTGATTGCTTGTATAGGGCAGCTGAAGTTTACCATCATGAATGTAATCAGAGGCTTTAGCATTAGCACTAATACCAGATTGAACTATTTGCTGTGGGGTAAACATGTTGGCAAGTATAAGGCCATTTGCCATCCAAGGAACTGACCAGAAGTTAGCAGTGCTAGTAGGAGATATCAACACTCTAATATACGGGGAAAAATGGGGCCTTAAATTCAGCAAGCTCTTCCATGTCCAACTGCAGTTTGGTGGGACAGACATGGTCCAGAAATGCTTGTTCCCCAAATTATGAATTTTAGTCCACTTAACCCATAAAGAATCTTTATCAGCAATCAAATTATTGAGTGTGGAGCTAATGGCTGCTCTATTCCAAGAGTGCAAATTGAGTACTCCAAGGCCACCATTGTGTTTCTGCTGCTCCATGATGGAAAAGGAGCAGGGAATGATTTTCTTAGATTGTAGAGAACCAGTCCAGAAGAATCTTAGCATGGCGTTTCTCACCATATTCACAAGTTTATTTGGTAGCATGAAAACTCTGCTCCAATACACCATCATGGATGATATAACAGATTTGATGAGGACGAGTCTTCCAGCTTGAGAGAGAAATCGATTGGCCCAACATTTCATCTTGCTGCAGATTTTATCATACAAAGGCAAGCAGTTGGTAGTTGTGATTCTGGAGGAGCATAGAGGGATACCTAAATAAATCATATTATTGTTCATAGCTTGGATGCCAGAGGATGCAGAGAGAGAAGTTACATGTTCAGGAGATAAGCCAGAAATAAGAATGTGGGATTTATTGAAATTGAGCTGAAGGCCAGTCATACGGTAGAAACTGTGAAGAGTGGCTTTGATATTCTCCAAAGATCGTTTGTCAGGTTTAGTGAAAATCAAGATATCATCAGCAAAAAGCAGTGAAGAGATTCTCAGAGATTTACACTTAGAGTGAAACAAAATATCCTTGTTATCATAGTTTCTATTTAACAAGACAGTCAGAACTTCCATAACCAGAATGAACAAATACGAGGAGATGGGATCCCCTTGCCTGATCCCCTGCTTACTCTTGAAGTAACCAGAATTAGAGCCATTATGTTTGATGGAGAAAGTTGGGGAAGAAATGCAGATATAGATCCATGCAACATAAACTTTTGGAAAACCCATCAGCGCCATAATTCTCACTATAGAACTCCATTGTAAACTATCAAAAGCTTTCTTTAGGTCCAGCTGCAACATCGCATTATTGGAAGCTTGAGCACGACCATACCCTTTCAGAAGCTCATGTGTAAGTAAAATATTATCAATTATATTTCTCTTGGGAAGGAAGGCAGTTTGATTCTTGGAGATGATTCTGGAAAGAACAGGAACAATTCTCGAGGCCAGAATCTTGGATATGCATTTATAAATCACATTACAACATGATATGGGTCTAAAGGAATCAACTGCCGTAGGAGGTTTCATTTTAGGAATGAGCACTAAATCTGTTGCATTGACTTCCAATAACATTTTGGATTTATTGAAAAAATTGTGGACTGCCTTAAGAAAGTCATCCTTGATGATTTCCCAACTATGTATGTAAAAATGTAAGTTGAAACCATCTGGTCCCCCACAAGAATGTTTGTTCATAGAAAAAAGGGTGGCCTTTATTTCTTTATCAGTGACCTTTGTTGTTAGGGAATTTGCTTCATCATGATTCAGTTTGGGCAGCTGCACAAGGTCTAGTTCATCAAAAAAAGGAATGAAGTCATCTTTGTTACCCAGCATGGATTTGAAATATTGTAGAATGGCATGGTCAATATCTGAGGGACTAGAATGCAGGACACCAAACTCATCATGAATGTGATTGATTTGCTCACTGGCATGCTTGATTTTGATTGCAGCGTGAAAGTAAGCTGTGTTGTAATCCCCTTCCTGAGCCCATTTTTGCCTTAATTGTTGTCTCTTCATTTTGCCTTCAGTTGATAAAGCTACATTTAGCTGATCAAAGAGGTTTCTCTCATTCTCTGCAGCTGTTGCATCATCTGGGTTTTTCAGCATATAGTCTTGAGCATCAATAAGTTTCTGCCTTAGTAGAGAAGAAGCAAGAGACCCATTGCCAAATTTTTCTTTTGCCCATAGTCTTAGTGCTTCTTTGGTAGCTTTGGTTTTTCTGCAAAAAATGAACATAGGGTTACCATAAAAATTTGCAGACCAAGATTTATTAATAATATTAGCATACTCAGGATCATTGACCCAAGCATTATAAAATTTGAAACTTTTTTTTCCTTTTAATATCCTCTGACCGGTGGAAAAGATTAGAGGGGAGTGGTCTGAAAGGACAGGGTTTGGGATTAGGGTTGACATGGTAGGCCATGTGGTTAAGGCATTGAGATTGGCAAATGAGTGGTCAATGTTAGAGAATATCCTAGTACCAGACCTACTTCTATTATTCCAAGAGAACTCTGCTCCAAAGGAGGCAATAGGCAGTAGATTGGAAGCATCAATGGCTTTGTTGAGGGGGAATATGTCTTTGGGTAATAGAGGGGATCCACCATGCTTGTCATATAAATTGTAACAACAGTTGAAATCCCCGAAGACAAGCCAAGGGTGGGAGGATTGCCTGAATGCAGGAAGAAGATTAAAGAAATTTTGCCTTGAGTTGAGAGAGTTATGAGCATACACAATGGTTAGGTAGAAAGAGAGTTGGGTATTATTTATTTTTGCTTGAAAGTGCATGACTTGGTCAGTGTTAAGAATTGAGGTAAGGGTTATGACAGTGGGATTATGAATCACCATGATGCGACCATAAGAAGCATGAGCCAGGTTGTGGTGAAGAGTCCAAGATGGTTCAATGTGCTTAGCAGCTTTCACTGTAAGAGTTTCATTCAATTTGGTTTCCAGAATGGCAAATAAAGAGAGTTTGTGCTGAGATATGAGGTACTTTACTTGATCCAATTTATTAGGGGAATGAGCCCCTCTTATGTTCCAAATGGCAAAATTGTGCATCATTTGGAATAACTTAAGGCTTGGTGGATGATGTTTTTCATGCTCCTGGTTGCAGGAGAGTCTCTGTGTTCAGTGGATCTTTTTACCTTGACTTGTTTTTTAAATTTTGTTGTTTTGTCTCTGTCCAGACTGGATAATTTGGGGGATTGTGTTTTGGTGGGGGATGTTGGGATAGATTTCCATCCTGGTAGTTCACCAGAGAATGTGTATTGACTGTTGTTTTTATCAAGTGGTTCTTGCATGCATAAAGACAGAATGTCAGTTTCCAGTGCATGCCTGTACATTGCTTCATCAAACATGGATATATCAGGTGAGTCTCTGGTTTTTTCATGGGTGGTAATTCCTTGAGAAGAATTGTTGAGTATTAAAGGCATGATTGTATTTGGTTCCAGACTATGAGGTGGTTGAATAGATTGTGTATTGGTTTTGCTGCATTCAAGTTCCTGTCTTTCAGCTTGATTATTTCTTGTTATTGGATCTATGTCACTGACTTGAAAAGTAAAGTGCTTGTCACCTTGTATTTCTCCCTCTTCCAACAGACTATTGTTTTCACATATTTCATTTCCTATAATATTGTTGCAGTCAACATAGCTATCTTCAGCTAGATTCTCATTCATTAATACATTGAAACTGTTAGTGACTGAGACTCCCCCCAACAATGTTTCTATAGTATTAACATCATTCATATTGCTGGTAGTTGTGATATTCAATAATTTATTGCCAACCCCATGACCTTCATTCACTGATTTTTTTTGGTTTTCATCTGCTATTTTGTTATTTCCTGCCACCATTATTATCTTTGCCCCTTTATTCTCCACTTTTTTCCATTCTTGCTTTTGTTTAACATTCTTTGATCCTTTGCCAGTCATAATTTCCTTCCCCAAGCCTTCATTACTTGCTTTTTGTCTTGCATCTGCCTTTCCTTTCTTGATCATTTCCACTTTCAGACAATCCACTGTGTTGTGACCAAAAACTTTACAACTAGTACATATTTCAGGTCTCCAAAGGTATTCAACAGTGACTAATTGTTCTGATCCATCCATTAATCTTACAGGGAATTCATTTAGTAGTTCATCATTTGGTGTAACCTCAACCATACATTTTGCATATCCTATCCTCTCCAACTTTTCAGTTTGTGCATCCATACACATAAATGAACCAAGACGTGAAGCGAGCCAGTTAATTCCGAGGTGGGACCACGCATA
This sequence comes from Allium cepa, assembly GCA_030765085.1. Lineage (NCBI taxonomy): Eukaryota > Viridiplantae > Streptophyta > Magnoliopsida > Asparagales > Amaryllidaceae > Allium > Allium cepa. Next base: position 1,014,670,828 of record CM060943.1, on the reverse strand, counting down.
AAGTGGTAAATTGTGGAGTTTGACCCAAACAGGAACAGATCTAATAGAGCTACAACTGTTCCCGACTGTTTGATCCCACTGCTTTACAATGAAAAGTTTGTTCCTCATGATAATTGGGTCTGATTCAATTATTTTCCTTCTATCTTCATCGCAAGATAGATTGAAAAGGAACAGAAATCCATCAGATTTGACACTGATCGAGCCTTTAAGTTTCCAAATTTTTTTGAGGTGCGAGATCACAGTCATATAAGATAAAGGTTTGTCAAGAAAGAATCCAACTAGGTATTCTCCCCATACTTCATTACCTGCCTTAATGACATTGTCAGGCGGAACCAAGACGTGACCATCATAAATCAGAGGGACACAAACAGGTGAATGTTTACCAGCATTACGCGGCTTTGCTTTGAACAGTGAATTCCATTTGGCTGGAGCAGGGATGTGAGAGGTTGACGTGGAAGAAGAGGGACCGAATGGGGGATGGTGATGCAGAAGAGGGATGGTAGACTGTGGTGGATCAGGCGGGGGTGGTTTGGGTGGTACAGGGGGGGTAGGTTGAACAGTGGGAGGTATGGTTGAAGGGACGGAAGGTATGATTGATGGTAAGTGTCGGGTGGGAAAGTCAGGGTCAGCGGACATTAAAAGTTTTTTTTGAGATACTAAATGTATATGATATATAAATTATATAAGTATATATTATTTCAAAACTTGATTTGAAATGAAACTAGGATTGGAATTCTTAAGTCCTTTAATAATTAATGATTTTTTTTTTATGATTGAAATGAATTAGACTTGAATCATTAAGGAACTTCTGAATTGTGAAATGAGAAATGAACCTGAGAGCTAAGTGAAAATATCAATTGAAGTAGAAATCCTTAGAATTAGGAAATTATGAACTTAAAATAAAATTGAAACTGTAAAACTCGCATGGTATTGAATTTCATTCTATAGCATAGATATAACTTACCAAAATATTTAAGAAGTTCAAAAATGTTATATGAATTGTTAATTGGATAATATACAAGTATAGGTTTGAATAATGAAATATGCATTTAATTAACGGTTTGCAAATATAGATAAAATTGTTAGTAAATAATTGGAATTTAAATTAACATTTAAAGGTGATTCACAATTATGTTAATATAAAATGGAAATACTATATGTGAATGTAAATGTGAAATTAAATTATAGTGAAATTTAAGTAATGACTTAAGAATTAATTGATTGAAAATTCAACTTTAAATGAAAAGAAGTTGTATGTTGTTTAACTACATTCTGTTTACATAACTATAACTGTGACGAACCGAAATTTTTGAACATTTGGAATGAGAATATTTAATTGATTTAAAATATTTCAAAGTTAATTTTTACCTCGAATTCAAATATCACTATTATTTGATAATTAAATTTATTGAATTAAACAATTTGAAGTTGGGTAAAATGTTGAATCGGGAGTTGTAAGCCTGTTAAAAATAATTCGAAGGCTTATAAAATCTATATTGGTAATACTGGAGATAATAAAAATGTTAAAATTAAATTTAGCATTGATTTGTTCAGTTTTAAAATTTTATCGTTTAAATTGAATAAAAAAAAGCCTTCCGAGACACAGTCTCGGAATTCGACGAAACCAGTTCCATTGGGTCCGTAATATTGAGTTATTATCGGATTTCAAATTTTGTATTTATCGGAGTTAATGTGTGAGTGTATGGTTTATAAATGCATTGAAAGTTTAATTGATAGAAATCGATTCGAAGTTGAATAAAAAAAGAAAGAGAACACAGTAACAAGCCGTTCTCAAACACGCTATTCTATCTTCCCTTAGAAGCCAATTCTTTCCTTCTAAAACCGAGACTCCCTTCTTTCTTCTTTCATTCGAAAACCAAAGCCAGAATAGATTCCAGATATCTTCCTCAGTACAAATCGAAATCATATTTGTTTTTTTTTGAAAAAAAAAATGGCCGGCAGCCCTTCTGTATAAAAGAAATCGAATTTGCTTCGAATCTACGCTTCGATGAAGCATCGCGATCGACGCGACTGGGCTAAGGGGGGATTCGCGTGATGTTACTGTGGCGTGCCTAGGGTTTCGCAATTCTTGTTGGCGGTCACGAATCGAACGGAGTTCGGTTCGATGAAGAGGGGGAGAGCTCGAGTGCGTGGGCCTCGGCATGGGTTGGTGGTCACGAAGGGGATTGGTTCGATCTTGTGTGCAACGACGCGATTGTCTGAGGTGGAGGTTGCGAATCGCGAGGGGTCGGTGGCTCTGCGTCAGTGCGGTTGAGACTGGGGAGGGGGAGCATCAGCGATTCGGGGGTGAGGTATTCAGTTTTATTTTATTTATTTCTCTATTAAATTAAAAGTTTGACTTATATATGGCCGATAGAAAAAGAAAAGAAATGATGAAATAGAAGGAAAATTTTATTACAGTAAGGTGACTGCAGTTTTTGTATACAAACATATTTCAAATTTAAATATATGTAAAATAGTAGAAATTTAAAGACTTATAAATTCTATAGTTACAGTAATAAGGTAATTCTGTTTTAATTTATAAGTTGAAATGGGAGTTTTATTTAGTCAGAGGATTATATATATATATATATATATATATATATATATATATATTTATGAATAAGTGTTTAAATTTCCAGCAATATATAAATACATTTAACAATTTTGTTTTAACTTAATATATATATTTGAAAAGAATTTTGAATTCATTGGGAATTAATGTATATATAAGGTTTTGAAATTATATAGGGATTTTTAAATGTTTGAGAAATTTATAAAAGTAGATTTTTGAAATCTATAATTTATTTTTATTAGTGTTTCGAAAGAAAATTTATAGTTTAATTAAATCATTAGTCAATTAAAATTATTATATGGAAATTGATTATTAAATGAATTCAAATATTAATAAATTGTCTAAATGTTTATTCAAGGTTATAAATCGGGAAACTAAGATGTAATTGAAGTGGAATGCAAACAAATGCAAAGGTGAGTTAATCTCACTCAGTTGAAATTTAAATTTAAATGATCAAAATTTAAATAATTGTTTGAATGGCTGAATTGATTGATGTGATATATTATAGTATAATTTGAAATTGGCATATTATTTGATGCTAACATTTGTGGATGCAGGGAAAACAGGTTGGAGGGATCCAACTGGACCCCTCAACTTTTATTTAAATTATTTTATATTCTCTTTTCTGATTGTTTGATATTCTATAATGAATTATGTGGATGCATGGAATGCTATGGCTTGGTTGATATAATTGGGCAATAATGAATTACCGAATATATAATCTGAGTTTGGGAATGAAAATAAAAGAAGTGAAGTTGTAAGTAAATAATTTTAGAAAAGTTGAATAAATTTATGAATGAACTGGAAAGGAAATAAAGTGACTTTGAAATTTTAATAAATATATTTTGAGTACGGGAAGGTAAATTTAAATAAACAGAAAGTTAATGAAACATAAATTTCAATGTTATTATTTAAATGAATAAAACAATTATTTTAAATTTAGAATTTAAATTATCCTAGAAGAATAAAGAGGAAATGGGAAAAACTGAAATTTGTATATCTCAGTTAAAGATTTCAAATCAAACGGGAAATAATAACAATCATAATAAAGTCCATAATTAATGAATTTTGAAATGAATTGATAAGTAAAGAATTTATTTCAAAAGGAATAAATTGGAAATCAATTTGGGAAAATTGATTTAAGTGATTGAAGTTGGAATTTCCTCTGGATAACCAAGTACGTTTTTTTTAGAAAGTAAATTTTTAAATAAATTTAAAGGTTTTAAAGTTGTTGTAAAAAGCAAGTTTTGGCTAATATTTAAATTTTAAATTAAGTATTTTCTCAAATCTATTATAGTAGTAATTATTTAAAAAAGTGACTTAGTATTTTGTTTCAAGGGTGAAAATCTAGTTTTATATTTACTAAGTAACTCTATTTTCAAATATTCATATAGTATGTATTTTTAACAAATTATTAAAGTAGTTTTAAATTAAATGTTTTAAAAATATATATTTCAAAGTAAGTGTTTTAAAACTATTTTAAAATCTAGTTTTGTGCTGGGTAATTTCAGAGGAGATAGAAAATATCTGAGAAAGTTTATTCCGAAAAGAAAGATGATTTTGAAACTGTTTTCAAAGTATTGAAAATAGAATTTATCTTGTAAAGATATTCTGAGATAAATAAATAATTGGGAAATTATTTATTGGTTGATGGTTGTTTGTGAATATTAATTGATAGTTAAATAACCGACTATCAATATTGGCCGACTGCGTTGATCGTTTCGAAGAGACCAGGATCGAGATTTATTTCTCGAAAACCACTTCGATCCGGTTTGTACGTTTCGTGCGAAAAACGTGTTTGGAGTCGAAGATGGAGCAGTGAAGTGCAAGGGCTAGTCGCTACTAATCATGAGGATATTTCCAAAATGGATGTAGTAGGAATAGTGCCTTCGGTTCCGTTCGAACCCGGGACGGACTTGTATGGACGAATGCTTGCGAAACATCGTCAGGCGGGCGATGGGCATTCTAAGTGAAACGTTCTAAAAGGTAACGCTTAGCCTCAAGCCTCATCAAATGGGAATGACTGAAAATCAGGGGATATGCAGCAAGGTTAGGTGGGTCATGCCCAAGCAGGACAAGATATTTCCCCTGTCTAGATGTCCCTTTTTATATATTTCGGCTTAGTGGATGGTTGGTCGCGCCAACCACGGGGTTTATCTTGTTCGGGACTATTCAGTTAGGAATGGTTCTGGCCTTGTGTTGCAGGGGATGAAGGGAGTAGTCCTCGGTACGGTGATCTAGGCCCCGTACTGTGACAGGTGGTACCCCAGTGCCTAGTCATTGTTGGAAATCCATTCTCCCTACGAGCCTTGTACGAGTTTTGTTTGTATTACCCACTTTTGTGGCTAGTAGCTGGAATTTAATAGATGTAACAATTTCGGCTATTTTATAAGTATTTGTATATAGACCCTATTATAATATCAGAGGATATCTATAAAAATTGTTTTAGCTATCGTAAGGTAAAAACCCGACATGTTTATTTGTGGCGTGGTCTTACGAGATGCTTTTGTTTTCAAAAGATTTTTGAAACTTTAATAATTAATTGGTGTGGTTTTCTCACGCTGGTAATCCAGACTGACTCGGGTGTTATTTAACTGTAATGCTCGGGTCAGACCGAGTATTATAGGATACAGGATATGATGCTGTGGAGCTCAGGAGACGAGCTGGATTGACGATACGTATAGTCTTACTTGTATATATATATTTTTCCGCTGTTGAGTTGTTGTGTACCCATTGTATGTTATTGATGTGAGCTATGACTGATGTTCTTTGATGAGGTAATATATGTAAACTGATATATTTGATTTTGAGTAAAGATTATTTATTCTCTATTATATTTTATTCCGCTGCGATGGTTAGATTCTGATGTTGATTTTGTTTTCTCTTCTTCTACCTCTTCTTCTTAAACCCAAATGGTTCGTATTTCTGTGCAACTTGAGTTGATTGTTGTAGAATAGTGTTGACTCAAGGGGTACGGATTTGCGGGCTGTTACAGTTGGTATCAGAGCTTAGGTTGGTGATAACCTTGGCTCTGGTGGGAATTATTCATAAAATAGAGTCTATAGTACTCTATAATGAGTTTGAGCGTATTAATAAATATGAGCGCGTATTTGTTAGTGAATATAAATTGTTTTAATATTGTGTTGATTGGTTTGTTGAGTGGCATAAGAACCTTCGTCGGCACAGTCTGGACAACTGTATCGAAGGGGTTTCTAAACACTTGAAGAGAGCAATCGACACGGTATTGTTTTAAATGTGGGTAAATGAAATAATTTTACCCAAATTATATTTTGATATAAAGAAAAGTTTTTGTAAACTATTTAGCTAATATATGATTGCTTGGATGTTAGGAGATGATAATATTAAAATATTATCATTGTTAAGTGAAAATTTAACTAGAAATTGAAATATAATTAAAAAAATTTAAGGGATAAATTCATTATAGAATGAAATTTATAAATATGAATTATAAATGTAATTTATGCATTAAAATACAATTAAATAAGAATTTGTACAAATAAAGTGTACAAATGAATTATAGTTAAAATTTATCTAAGCAGGCTTTAGAAGTTTAAAATCCCGGAGATTTGGAATTGTTTATCGAAGTGTTTTAATGATAAATGATGGCATTATTGTTTTGGAAGTAATTCTGAATGGAAATTTGTTTTAAAATGGATTTTGAAAGTGAAATAGCATTGAACTCACTTCAGTCACTGGAAAATAAATTCGGTGATGACTGCAGCATCATCGATGTTCATTTTCGAGTTTCTAAGTGATGGATTGCTAAAAAAAAAAATTGATTTGCTCAGAAATGTTAGTTGTTTTTGTAAATTTCAACCAGGATTGGTTTAATGTTTGAGAAGTGTGATTTGAGATGTTGAAGATTTCAAAATGATTTGAAACCAAAAGCCGTGTGTTTAAAAATCCTGATAAGATGAATTGTAAGTTTATAAAATTGAGGTGAGTTTTAAATCAGGAAGGAAATATAGGCTTTGAATGCTGGAATTAAAATTTAAAGTGAGAAGTTGTAAAATTGAAATTAACTTGGATTGGGGAATAAAAATTTACCTGGATTGAAAGTAGGTGAATTAGGTTGAATATAATATCCAATTATATTCAAATTTAGCTGAAATCAAATTGAGATTAAATAAATCCGAGTTAAAAGTAGAATTGAATTGGAATAAAAAAAAAATCCAGTTGAGTTATTGAATGGAATTTGATTTTTACCTGAGTAGAGGGCAAAAATAAATTGGATAAGGGATTGGAATGGGTTAAGTAAATTAGAATAACTTGTGATAGAATTAAAAATGCATGGAATAAAATAGGCTTGAGTTAAAAATAAAAGATGAATATATTCAAGCTTATGATGAAATCTAATTGTATAAAAACGATAAGTTGTGACTTATTAAATTGAAAATGAAAATAAATAAAAACCCAAACTTGAATTATAACATAATGTGAACTAAGAAAATTAAATGAAGTGATATTTGGAAATAAAATCCAGTATTGTACTATAAATAGGAGAGAACTAATTTGTTAATAAATTAGTGAATGAAATTGAATTGTGAGTTTACGATGAGGTTTGAAAATAAAACTCAAGTTATAATTAAATTTGACATTGTCAATGAAGAAAATATAATTAAAAGTGGCCTTGAAATTAATTAATTGATTTGTGAATGAAATTGCAATGTAAGTTAATAAAATTGGATGGTAATTTAAAAGTGAATGGTAATTTGAAAATGAATAATGGATCCAGAACTTGAGTTATAAATTGAAATTTTAGCTTGAAGTGTTAACAAATTAAATATAATTGAAGTGAATTGGATAAAAATGTCAATGGATTAAAATAGTAATGATTTGAATGTGCAAATAAAATCCATACGTGCAGATAACTTGGAAATGGCCATGTAATAAATTGGATGAGTTGAATCTGGGAAGTTAAAGTGTATAATAACTAATTAAATAAATTTGTGGTTTGAAATGAGATTGGATTAAAATAGAATCAAGTTAAATTGAAAAGAGAACTTTGTTTGCAAAATGAAAATGAGCTTAAGTGTAAAATTTGAATAAATTGAAGTAAATTGACTTAAGCTGAATAAATCGAAGAGAGTTGGATTTAATTCAACTTATACCAAGTTTAATGATGTTGGATTAAATTTGAATCAAGTAAAAATAAATATGGATTGAAATAAAACTTGGTGGGTGGTAATAATATTTAAGAAAATGGAAAATTCGTAATGAATTGAGTGGATAAGTTAGTTATACCGAATAAGTGAATGGATGGGATAAATAAGAACCAAAGGAAGTATGGTTTAAATAAGCTGAGAAATGGTTATTGAATGATATGGCTTGGTTGTTTTGAGCTAAATAAAATAGTTGGAATAAACAAATTTGGAATAAAATGTAAATAAATGGATTGTAAATAAAATTTAAATGGAATGTGTCGAGCTAAATAAATGATTGTGAATGGATTAAAATAAGAGGGAAGTTTAATTGGTAAATAAGATGAACCTAAATTGTTAATGGTTTTGAATGGAACTTGTTTTGAATAATGAACTAGTTGGTTAATAAAATGAAATGCAGGTGAATGTATACAAATTTAATATGCAATGAAATGAGAATATATAAATTGAGAATAAATTTGAAAATGAAATAGAATTAAGTATAAATCGAGTTGAAATCCATTTAAATTGGTTATAGAGTTGAAATCCATTTAAATTGGTTATAAAACATAAATATTTGTTTATTCTCATGGATCTTGTCAAATTTGTATAGAATAATTATCATTGGGTGTAAATGGAAGTAATTAAAATTCTATGAGTTGATAGAAGTAAAATAAATTGATTTTGAAAGCAATTGAATTAAATAAGAGTTCAATCTGCTTAAGAATAAATTAAAAGTAAGCAAATGAGTTCTAAACCATTCAAATTGATGGAGTTGTTACGAATGAATCGAAAAACCATCCGAATTGAGTGAAAATGGTTATAAATAAATTGGAACAGTTGAATTAGCATGGAAACTATATAAATTGCTTACAGGAAAATGTTTAGTATGAGTATCGTTTAGAATTCATATGTTTTAACTATTATAAATAAGTGAAATGTAGTTAAACTGCATATATTTGACACTTACATGTTTAAATTGAGTAAGTACAGGTACCTGGAAGCCGTGTGGCTAGATTTGGGTTGGGCTATTTGCTAAAAATAATAAGCTGCTTGCTTAAAATGCAAAATAAGGTACGCCTACGCAATAAAAATAGGAAATATGAACTGTTTTTGGTTTTTCCGACCGTGTGGGTCGATGTATATATATTTATCTCTTTTGTCAAATCGCAAAAGCTCCTCCGTACAAAGGGGACTCTGCCAAAAATTTTCAGAAATTTTTGGAGTTAGAAAATTTTTAAAAATTTTGGAAACGACAAAACTATTTCGAATTGGAAACTAAAATAAGTTAGTAAATGAAACTAATTAAAGTAATGACTTAAATCAGTTATAAGTGAAGGATAAAATTTAAAAATTCAAAGTTGAAAATAAATGAAATACATATGTAATGTGGAAATCGATTTGAATAGAAATAAGTATAAACTAAAAGAGGTAAAGAGAAATAAAGATAAGAAACATATAAAATGCTTATACTAACTTAAGAAAGGAATGGTCAAATTCTAGATTGGAAATTGATATTACAAATATAATCTAAGATAATATTGAAATGAATAGATATTGACATTTTGTAAGAAAGTCGATAAGATGTTTTGGGATATTGTGATTGGATATTAGTGCTAAGCAGGATATGCGGGTATTATAAAAGGGGAAAAGAGAATTGGTTTTTGATTCAGAAGATAAATTTGAATTGCTCGACAAAAAGGTATGTATTTAAATTTGGTATGAAATTTGATTGGGACTTGGATTTGGATTGTGCCACTTCGCTTTTTGTTTTCTTTTTGGATTTGGGAGGCCGTAGAGCCATTTTGTAGTTGTACTAAGCTAGCCGCGCAAAGGAGACGCTGGCAAAAATTTTCGGAAAATTAGAGAGTTAGAAAAGTTTTGAGAAATTTTGATAATTCAAAACTGGTTTTAAGGATAAAACTTGGATACTTGGGCAAATAGGAATGTTTACAAATTAGGGAAATGTTTGGAAAGTTAATAAGGGTAATGATGGGCTTTTGTAAAGGATAGTGGTTGGATGTCGAATTGTTTGGTTTTGAGGTTAAGTAAACGAGTATTGGACTGTTCTTCCTAATTAGTAATTCGGGGACGAAATTCTTTTAAGGGGGAAGGAATGTGACGACCCGAAATTTTTGAACATTTGGAATGAGAATATTTAATTGATTTAAAATATTTCAAAGTTAATTTTTAACTCGAATTCAAATATCACTATTATTTGATAATTAAATTTATTGAATTAAACAATATGAAGTTGGGTAAAATGTTGAATCGGGAGTTGTAAGCCTTTTAAAAATAATTCGAAGGCTTATAAAATCTATATTGGTAATACTGGAGATAATAAAAATGTTAAAATTAAATTTAGCATTGATTTGTTCAGTTTTAAAATTTTATCGTTTAAGTTGAATAAAAAAAAATAGCCTTCCGAGACACAGTCTCGGAATTCGACGAAACCAGTTCCATTGGGTCTGTAATATTGAGTTATTATCGGATTTCAAATTTTGTATTTATCGGAGTTAGTGTGTGAGTGTATGGTTTATAAATGCATTGAAAGTTTAATTGATAGAAATCGATTCGAAGTTGAATAAAAAAAGAATGAGAACACAGTAACAAGCCGTTCTCAAACACGCTATTCTATCTTCCCTTAGAAGCCAATTCTTTCCTTCTAAAACCGAGACTCCCTTCTTTCTTCTTTCATTCGAAAACCAAAGCCAGAATAGCTTCCAGATATCTTCCTCAGTACAAATCGAAATCATATTTGTTTTTTTTTTTAAAAAAAAATGGCCGGTGGCCCTTCTGTATAAAAGAAATCGAATTTGCTTCGAATCTACGCTTCGATGAAGCATCGCGATCGACGCGACTGGGCTAAGGGGGGATTCGCGCGATGTTACTGTGGCGTGCCTAGGGTTTCGCAATTCTTGTTGGCGGTCGCGAATCGAACGGAGTTCGATTCGACGAAGAGGGGGAGAGCTCGAGTGCGTGGGCCTCGGCGTGGGTTGGTGGTCACGAAGGGGATTGGTTCGAGCTTGTGTGCAACGACGCGATTGTCTGAGGTGGAGGTTGCGAATCGCGAGGGGTCGGTGGCTCTACGTCAGTGCGGTCGAGACTGGGGGAGGGGGAGCACCAGCGATTCGGGGGTGAGGTATTCAGTTTTATTTTATTTATTTCTCTATTAAATTAAAAGTTTGACATATATATGGCCGATAGAAAAAGAAAAGAAATGATGAAATAGAAGGAAAAATTTATTGCAGTAAGGCGACTGCAGTTTTTGTATACAAACATATTTCAAATTTAAATATATGTAAAATAGTAGAAATTTAAAGACTTATAAATTCTATAGTTACAGTAATAAGGTAATTCTGTTTTAATTTATAAGTTGAAATGGGAGTTTTATTTAGTCAGAGGATTTTATATATATATTTATGAATAAGTGTTTAAATTTCCAGCAATATATAAATACATTTAACAATTTTGTTTTAACTTAATATATATATTTGAAAAGAATTTTGAATTCATTGGGAATTAATGTATATATAAGGTTTTGAAATTATATAGGGATTTTTAAATGTTTGAGAAATTTATAAAAGTAGATTTTTGAAATCTATAATTTATTTTTATTAGTGTTTCGAAAGAAAATTTATAGTTTAATTAAATCATTAGTCAATTAAAATTATTATATGGAAATTGATTATTAAATGAATTCAAATATTAATAAATTGTCTAAATGTTTATTCAAGGTTATAAATCGGGAAACTAAGATGTAATTGAAGTGGAAAGCAAACAAATGCAAAGGTGAGTTAATCTCACTCAGTTGAAATTTAAATTTAAATGATCAAAATTTAAATAATTGTTTGAATGGCTGAATTGATTGATGTGATATATTATAGTATAATTTGAAATTGGCATATTATTTGATGCTAACATTTGTGGATGCAGGGAAAACAGGTTGGAGGGATCCAACTGGACCCCTCAACTTTTATTTAAATTATTTTATATTCTCTGTTCTGATTGTTTGATATTCTATAATGAATTATGTGGATGCATGGAATGCTATGGCTTGGTCGATATAATTGGGCAATAATGAATTACCGAATATATAATCTGAGTTTGAGAATGAAAATAAAAGAAGTGAAGTTGTAAGTAAATAATTTTAGAAAAGTTGAATAAATTTATGAATGAACTGGAAAGGAAATAAAGTGACTTTGAAATTTTAATAAATATATTTTGAGTATGGGAAGGTAAATTTAAATAAACAGAAAGTTAATGAAACATAAATTTCAATGTTATTATTTAAATGAATAAAACAATTATTTTAAATTTAGAATTTAAATTATCCTAGAAGAATAAAGAGGAAATGGGAAAAATCTGAAATTTGTATATCTCAGTTAAAGATTTCAAATCAAACGGGAAATAATAACAATCATAATAAAGTCCATAATTAATGAATTTTGAAATGAATTGATAAGTAAAGAATTTATTTCAAAAGGAATAAATTGGAAATCAATTTGGGAAAATTGATTTAAGCGATTGAAGTTGGAATTTCCTCTGGATAACCAAGTACTTTTTTTTAGAAAGTAAATTTTTAAATAAATTTAAAGGTTTTAAAGTTGTTGTAAAAAGCAAGTTTTGGCTAATATTTAAATTTTAAAGTAAGTATTTTCTCAAATCTATTATAGTAGTAATTATTTAAAAAAGTGACTTAGTATTTTGTTTCAAGGGTGAAAATCTAGTTTTATATTTACTAAGTAACTCTATTTTCAAACATTCATATAGTATGTATTTTTAACAAATTATTAAAGTAGTTTTAAATTAAATGTTTTAAAAGTATATATTTCAAGGTAAGTGTTTTAAAACTATTTTAAAATCTAGTTTTGTGCTGGGTAATTTCAGAGGAGATAGAAAATATCTGATGGTTGATGGTTGTTTGTGAATATTAATTGATAGTTAAATAACCGACTATCAATATTGGCCAACTGCGTTGATCGTTTCGAAGAGACCGGGATCGAGATTTATTTCTCGAAAACCACTTCGATCCGGTTTGTACGTTTCGTGCGAAAAACATGTTTGGAGTCGAAGATGGAGCAGTGAAGTGCATGGGCTAGTCGCTACTAATCCTGAGGATATTTCCAAAATGGATGTAGTAGGAATAGTGCCTTCGGTTCCGTTCGAACCCGGGACGGACTTGTATGGACGAATGCTTGCGAAACATCGTCAGGAGGGCGATGGGCATTCTAAGTGAAACGTTCTAAAAGGTAACGCTTAGCCTCAAGCGTCATCAAATGAGAATGACTGAAAATCAGGGGATATGCAGCAAGGTTAGGTGGGTCATGCCCAAGCAGGACAAGATATTTCCCCTGTCTAGATGTCCCTTTTTATATATTTCGGCTTAGTGGGTGGTTGGTCGCGCCAACCACGGGGTTTATCTTGTTCGGGACTGTTCAGTTAGGAATGGTTCCGGCCTTGTGTTGTAGGTGATGAAGGGAGTAGTCCTCGGTACGGTGATCTAGGCCCCGTACTGTGACAGGTGGTACCCCAGTGCCTAGTCATTGTTGGAAATCCATTCTCCCTACGAGCCTTGTACGAGTTTTGTTTGTATTACCCACTTTTGTGGCTAGTAGCTAGAATTTAATAGATGTAACAATTTCGGCTATTTTATAAGTATTTGTATATAGACCCTATTATAATATCAGAGGATATCTATAAAAATTGTTTTAGCTATCGTAAGGTAAAAACCCGACATGTTTATTTGTGGCGTGGTTTTACGAGATGCTTTTGTTTTCAAAAGATTTTTGAAACTTTAATAATCAATTGGGTGTGGTTTTCTCACGCTGGTAATCCAGACTGACTCGGGTGTTATTTAACTGTAATGCTCGGGTCAGACCGAGTATTATAGGATACAGGATATGATGCTGTGGAGCTCAGGAGACGAGCTGGATTGACGATACGTATAGTCGTACTTGTATATATATTTTTCCGCTGTTGAGTTGTTGTGTACCCATTGTATGTTATTGATGTGAGCTATGACTGATGTTCTCTGATGAGGTAATATATGTAAACTGATATATTTGATTTTGAGTAAAGATTATTTATTCTCTATTATATTTTATTCCGCTGTGATGGTTAGATCTGATGTTGATTTTGTTTTCTCTTCTTCTACCTCTTCTTCTTAAACCCAAATGGTTCGTATTTCTGTGCAATTTGAGTTGATTGTTGTAGAATAGTGTTGACTCAAGGGATACGGATTTGCGGGCTGTTACAGTAACTTACCAAATACTTAAAAGGTTTAAAATGCTAATAAGGATAAGTAGAGAAATAATATACCAGTGTGAGAGTGAATAATGAAATGGGAAGATCTATTGATAGTTGTAAATATAAAAGAAATTTAAGCTGTAAAATGAATGATATATATAAGTGAATGAACAAAATTTAAAATTAATGAAATATAAAATTGGTAAATGGAAACTAATTAAATTTGAATATAACTAAATGTCAATAAACTTGGAAGTGTATGAAATTAAAATTTGACTTGGAAATGTATAATTGATTTAGTGTAGATTTTGGATGGATGTTAATGTTTGATATGCATTGGTTGTTAGATGGATGAAAATTGATTAAGTAGAATTCAATAGTGTTAATGGAATTGAATAAACAGAATAAAATTTTAAAATAATTAAATTCAAATTTGAAGCAAAGTGAAATTAAATATAATTGAATTCAATTTAAATTGAAGCAAATTGACTTGAATTTAAAATGTGAATGAAACAAACTTGAATAAATCAAAAACAAACTGAATGTAAATCTATTGCATGGATGAATAAGAAAATAAATAACTTTGTGTTTATGGTTGTTCTTTAGAAAATTTGAAGTTTCATGGTTTGTACTTTGAAATAATAAAAGCAAATTTTGGAAAAAAACCAAAATTGCCCAATATATGCTGAAACGAAAAAAACCATAACTTTTAAATGGCTAAATGGAATTCGACAATCTTGGACTTTTCGAAAATCTTAGAAACTATAGCACAACTTTTGTTTAGATAACTTGGGAAAATTTGTTCGTCTACTAGGTTAAAAACTTGAATGTTACTCGCTGTCCTGTGTAAAAATAAGTAAAATCAGTAGTATACACTCTTAGTATTTTCGCCATATCTTTTGACTGGTTTATCGGATATTGATGATCTTGCACTTTCTGGAAAGTTAAGAACTTAAGCTAAAACTTTTGTTTTAAGTGTTTTGTGTTTTGATGTCGTTTAGAAGGTCGAAAACGCGGGTGAACGTCGCTGACCTGCGGAATTCATTGCCCAGGCTGAGGGGTATCCTCTAAGTAAAACGACCATAATTTTTGAACGTATGGTCCCAATTCGATGATTTTGGACATTCCGGAAAGCCTGAAATGAATGCAACAACTTTTGTTTAGATTCTGTTGCTGAATTTTATCGTTTAGGTGTTCTAAAACTAAGATTTGTTTGCTGTCCTGAAATTGGAATCTCAGTTTTGAAGCTAAATATGTTATATATATGTTGTGTAGGCTAAGTATATCGATCTATCTTTATATGCATGGTTCTAACTTAGTTATTGAGTGTTTAGTAGGTGCGGATTGCGCTTCTTCGCATTTGGAGCTCGCTTTCGCGCTATATTAGCCGTATATGCTCGCTAACAATATATAAGGTACATATCTCGGATTACATATCGTACTTTTACACTTTTTCCCTGCAGGATGCCTCATCACTTGATGAGATGTATATTTTTGATATATATACTGTCATTTATTTTGTCCGATCGAGCCGCGCAAAGGAGACTCTGCCGAAATTTTCCGTAAAATCCGGGCGTTAGAAAATTTTTCAAGTTTTAAAATTTTTTATAACTTGTTTTGATTTCTAACTTTTAAAGTTAGGAAGCCGTTCGGAGTAACTTAGTGGAAGCGTAGTTATGACTTTATAAATGAAATTTCATTATTTTATAAGTTGGTAATTTTGAATAAAATATATCTAATGTTGAATTCTATACTTAGTTCCTTTTCCCTTCTTTTTCCTTTTCGGGGACGAAAAGTTTTGAGTGGGGGAGAGTGTAACGACCCGTAAATTTTCGATAATTAAAATAGCTAATTTAAAAGATTTCGTGATTTAGTGTTAGAAAAAAAATTGTAATTCGTTTGGAATAATAATAACTAGAATGAATTGCAACAATAATTATCCAAGTAATGAAAAATAAAAGCTACTTAGTGAATGCCTTTACAATCAATAGTTGAATAGGATAATAAATGTTGAATTCATTGGGTATAATAGAGTAATTGATTGATAAGTAAAATCTATTTAAAATCAAACATTGAACATTGAACAGGTAAATTGTTTAAATTTAATATTTAAAATTTATTGAATGATTGAATAATTATAAATGAAAATAGTATTCTAAATTATGAATTGGTTTTAAAAGTTGAATCTTATAAGTTCGATTTCAATATTTCAAAAGATAATGAATTATTGTATAAGCGAAATTGTTTAAATTTAATATTTGGGATTTATTGAATAATTTAATAAGGGGAATTGAATAATCTTATAATGGAAAGAGTTGTTCTATAATTTTAATTCGTTTCAAAAGTTAAATTTTATAAGTTCGTTTTGAATATTTCAAAAGACAGTGATTTAAGAATAATCAAACTTGTTAAATTTAATATTACGAATGTTTGAATAAATTAAATTTCGAATTTGATATGATTAATTTGATATTGAAATTTAATACATGAAAATAGAGTGAATAATTGAAATTTGATTTAATATGATCCAAATTGGTTTCCAAAGTGAATGTAAGTTATATTTGGATTTTAATAGGGTTAATAAGATTTTAAAAATTGGAATTTATTGGATAAATTGAATAACGGGTTTAATATGATTAAAAATGATTTGTAAAATTTTATTTTATCATATTGGAGTTATAGTGATGTTATAGAACTTTTAAAACTGAATTTAAAATTTATTTGTGAAAATTGAATATTTTAATATTTAATTAGCGACTGGAAAATAGCCAATTTTCGAGCAGTCTCAGAATTAGACGAAACCAGTTCCATTGGATCCCTAATAGTTGGTTATTATCGGATTTCAATTTTCGTAGCAATCGGAGTTGTCGTTTGACCGTGGCAGCTTGAAACGCGTCGAAATTGTTTTTAATATTAATTTAGCGAGTTAAATTAGTCATTTTTCAAACGGTCTCGGATTTCGACGAAACCAGTTTCATCGGATCCGTAATGTGATATTATTGTAAGATTTTCAAATTTCGTGTCAATTGGATTTATCGTTTGTCCGGGGCGAGCCAAAACGCATAGAAATTCGTTTAAATCGATTTAATTTAAATTGATCGTTTATCGCTATAAGTCTCACATACGATCGAATTAGCTTCCGAAACCTGTTCCATTGTGTCCGGAACGCGGGATAAACCCTAGAAACGCCGGTCACCGTGCGTAAATCGGAGTTCGAAAATCCGGAATGAATAGAGTTCGTCATTTCCTATAAATAGCCCCCTTGTTCACAATTTTCAACAAAATAAAAAAAGAAAACCCTAGCCGCCTCTTATTATAACCCATGGCCAGAATCCCATCACCTTCTCCTCCAATTTCCCTCCAATCCGTCGACATCTACGCAAAGTTGTCAACTACAACATCGAGGAGGACAGTGAGATCTATGACATCAACGGTCAAGATCAAATTTCAAGCTACGGATTGGTGGCAAAGGGTGCTCGAACGGCCGGCAATTAGGCGCGAATTTCAAGGCCATAAGGGGACCAAGCTCCACCTGGTTTCGGCCGAGTATAGTTTGGATGATGGGCTACGCAATGGTGCTTGCTGATCGTGATGGAGGTCAAAGGATTTGTTGTGTGATTTGGGGTTTGTAGCTTTGTATGGGTTGTGTTATTTACTGGAAGAGGATGAACGGGGGGGGGGGGGGGGAGAGGGAGATACGTGCACGTGCGGCCTGGGTTGGGGCTAGAGATCTACGGCCGGGATTATTAGGTTACAAAAAAATGTAAATTAATTATAGTTTAAATTGTATAAACTTCTAAATATCGTAACTTTTTGATGCGAGGTCCGTTTCGGACGAATCAAATTGCGTTGGAATCGTATCGACGAGCACTACGCAATGGAGCTGGTTTGGAATCATTTGGAGATAGTGAAAATTTCGGGTAAAATTAAACGCTCGTTTAATTTTATTCGAAATAAAACGCTGGAACTACATCGAAATCAAGGTGAGTGTTTTATAACGCTCATACCGTACTAAATATCTTTATGCTAGTTAAATTTGATATTATGAAGTGTTGTGATTTTATTTGTCGTTGTTTGACAAAAATTTAATTGTCATATAGCTTGTCATTTGAATTAACCGTTGAAAAATTAAATTGACAGTTAAATTGAATTGCGATTAAATTACCTGACATTGATAACTATGAAACTGCCATGAATTGTATTGCTTATTGGATGATGTATTTTGATGGATGCTATTGGTTGATAATTGAATGTTTGGATGTTTATTTGCTTATATAGATCCTGTTATGCATACATATGATACTGTGATTTAATTTAAGTAAGATATACTCATCCTTGACGTTTAATGGAAATAAATAATTATTGGCAATAGGATAGAAAATTATATACAGACACCGAATTGGCTAAGGTAATAATTTTTTGAAATCATCGATTTGAAATTTACTTAAATGTTTTGATATAAAAGTTATAAATAGAAATTGATTTATAGAAATTGAATTCATCGAAAAATTGAGTTTGGAATGTTGAAATAAATTTTGGTTAAAGGAATTTTTTTAAATAATTAAGTTGAGACTTTGAAATTTAAAATTTGGTTATGATTGAAGTTCGAAAATTTATTCGTTTTAAAGGATTGAACCTTAAATCGAGCTTTGAATATTATTAAGTAAAAGCGATATAAAATGATATTTGAAATTGAGCTTGAAATTGAATCATGTTTGTAATTGGGATTTAAATTTGAATATTGAAGGATAATTTTGTTAAGTGTTAAAATTGATATTTTGAAAAATCAAGCTAAAAATCGATATATATTGAAATTGAATAAGTTGAAGGTGAATGTAAAATCGAATTAATTTGAAGTCAAAGTTGGCATTGATTTGAATTAAAATCGAAATTGAATCGGTAAAATGGAAATTGAAATTGATTTGAATTGGGGAGTTATAATTGAAATGGATTGATTTGAAGCTGTTTTATTTTGTTTTCCAAATTACTCTGTTATATAAACCATTTTGAATACTTAAACTATTTTAATCTATTTTAAATCTACTTAACCCTATTTAAATTATTTAAACTAAATTTATTTATTTCAAATCCATTTTAAGATTTTAAAGTATTTTAACGATTTTAATTATTTAAGACTATCTTTAAACTACTCAAGCTATTTTTCTAAAATTTCAAATAGGTCAGTAAGGTGAAATGTTTATGTTTAAATCTTAAATGTAAATACGAATTGAGTTAAATGAAGTTGCAACCTAAATTTAAATTCGAAATGATTTTGAAATCGAAATGAGATATTGATGCGGAAATGATTTTGAAACGAAATCTTACATTTGAAAGGATACGATGATATTTGAAATGGATTTGATTTTGAAGCGAATATGATATTTTGATATCAATTATGAATCGATTTGAAATGTAAAAGAGCCAACGGTGTAATAATACGTAGTTATTAAAGAGACCGGGATCGGATATGGACATACTCTCTGTCGATACCGAAAACCACTTTAATAACTATTATACGCGGAGTGTTGATCCAGAATGAAGTGGATTGTTTGGTGAACGTGTTGACTGAAGAAAGAGAACGATATTGGATGACCCCTGACATGACTAAAACAGGAGCCGCGCCGGGCCATTGAGGTTCGCCGCCTCTAGCGGACACGCTTCTTTGATACCATTTCTATTACATTTGTGATTCGATTTGGGTGCACCCCTTGATTTGGGAGTGTTGTTTCGCCGTGTTGGGGTAGCTGCTGGCTATGCTCAACATCAGTCCGGATCACGCAACTACTAGTATGCTAGTTGGTACCGCCTCATGTACCTTGTCATACTGATTATCCTATTCGCGACCACTACGTTATGCTTTGTGTTATACCTATGGGATACCCTCTGATAACCACCAGTTTACGGTGGGGCTTACGGTGCTGTATAGACTATGGCATTATAAAAATGTGTTAAGGGGGATTATGGTAACGCCTTAACGCTATTTTGATACTTTATATTACTGACAGGCATTATCTACGTAGCGTACATTACTACATAGTAGATAGTTTAACGGATCCTTAAGAGATGGAAAATCCCGTAACATCTCTTGAGTTATTGCACGCACGTTGACACTGGACATGAGATGTCAAACCCCGTAAACATCTCTGACGCCATTACACTCATATTTATTTACGATTGTTTTAACTTCCATAAGGATATTTTAGTCCTGACTCGAGTGTTTTGTCTTTTCATTACGCTCGGGTTAGCCCTGAGTTTTCAGATTTTTGAAGATCTATTCTGGAGGACGAAGATGAAGATTTGGTACACTATTACTATTATTATCTGTGCATCATGCTGTCTGCTGCATTATTTAAATTGTTCTGTTGTATATGTATAACTTTGATAAATGTTGTATAAATAATTGTCAAAGTATAGTAAACAGCTTCATGAACTGTTTATTTGACTATTATATTTTATCGTTCCGCTGTGAGATTCTGTGTTATTTCATTTCCTTTATTTCTTTCCTTTTCTTTTCTTATTTACCCCAACAACTATCTGCACTTTTGAATGGTTTGGAATCAACATGTGTATTTGATCGTCGGTTTAAAATGTCCAAAAAGGCGGGTCGTTACAAAAACAATTTCATTTTTATAGGATTAACCCATTAAATCTTTAAATCAAAGATTTAACTTATAGCTTTCAAACCGTTTCTATAACTTGGAAATCATTTTCATTTTAAACTAGAAATCTTTTGTTAACACAAATTGGAAGTTCATTACTTATGTGAAAGTTTTTATTATTTGAAAATAAACAGTTTTCGTTTCAGAAAAATCCAATTATATTTATACGAGTTTAAGTTCTTAATTTATATTCATATTCCCAAATTAATACATTTTAAAATAGTTTAACCCATAAATAACTGGTATAACATCTTTAATCCCTAGTTTCAAATCATAGAATTCAATTTCAAATCTTGGATTCAAGTTTAAATCAAATTATTTAAACTTCATTACTTTATCAAGTTATTCAAAACAAATTTCATCTTTGAAATTCCTTTTTCAAAAGCTTTTCACTTTAAACCCAATCCATTTCAAACCATTTGAATTTAAAAATTCAAATTCAAAACAATTTTCAAAAATCTATGACTTGATCGATTTCCTCGTGAAATACATATTGGTGTGTCTATGGTGTGGTCCAGGGGTTTTACTAAATAGTGCAACAACGACCATTATTACAGATTCAATCGTATCAATATCGATAAGCGGTATATTCTAATAACGCTTATCTATATACAAAGAATCACAGATAGAAAATATAAATGCATTATAAATAAATAATTAAATTACATTCATCACAGCTTGAATTAAAACAACTCAAATCGCAAAGAATCACACAGCAGAGATGACAAAACAATTCACAACATTCAATAGAAGACAATCATCCATAATAAAATTAATAGATCATTTGATTTATTAAACATGATTAATCACTAATCCTGGTTGATTAACATTAATTAATTATAGTTCATGTTAATTAATTATCCTTTAATTATTTATAAATTAACCTTAATTTACAACTAATAAATCCTTTAACTATTAATTAATCAACCTTAATCAATAAGTTAATTGACCTTTATTACTTAATTTAAATCAAATTTGATTAATAAATTAATCAACTTTTAATCATCAGATAATTAACTCTTTATTTTAATTATTAACACATCAATAATAATCCTTTAATTAAATCCTTGAATTATCAAGATAAATCCTTATCTTAACGATCACTTTAAAATAATTTTCATTAAATAATTTTCAATGTTAAACTTTTAAGTTAACCCATAATTAAAACATCGTTTAAGATAAACCACTTATCATTTAATGTTTTATTTAAATAATCCTTGAAAATTAAATTATCATATGAACTAACTTAAAATTCTTAAGTTAATTAATACCATTATCTTTTTAACTAAATAAACTTAAGAATTCATTTTAAATAATAAGGCATTAAACATTTTAGCTTAATTTATAAAAGACTCTAACTAATTCTATAGCTAGTATAAAACTTTTATTATTATTAACTAAGAAAAGGTTTTAAAAATTCAATTTTTTTATTAAATTTCAAAAACCTGAAATACTTTGTTTTTGAGTTTAAATCTGTTGTTATTTAAAACTGGGTGCATGCTAAACAAACCCGAGACAATCGATCTCGAGCATCCCTTCAAACCTCCCTCCTCCTTCTTCTTTCTCTGTTCTTCCAGATCCAAGGGTGCACGGTGCACGTGCACCGGAGCTCCGACCCTCTTCGGTCAACTACGCTCCCTTCGACAAGTCACAAATCGACACCACAGTCGATGCAAGTCATCAATTCGACAAAACCCAACCCAAAACGAGAACGAGTATCCCAGTTCAAAACTGGAAATCGACATCACCTGGAAATCTATCACGCAACCACGATTCCGACCACCTAGACACGAGCCACCAAGCAGAAATCTTTGTCACATCGCAACGCCTCGAACTGCCTCCACGCGATCCATTCCGATCACCCATCGACGCCGGAAATGCCCCGTGAAGCACCACGATAAATGTTGGGTGTCAAACCCTATTTCATCTTCAATCCACTTCTCCCATCATAAAAAAAATTTACAAACATTTTTCCTACAATCTATTCTATATCATCCCCCTCCAGATCAAATCTGGAAGCTTGATTTTTCTTTGATCGATGGGAATTGACCTTTTTGTTAATTCCATTCAGCTTGAAAATCCAGACAATTCTTGAATCTGAAAATCTTGAAACTCTATTCTAAAATCATGATTTTCTTTTACGAATCGTTTCCTGAGATCCAAACGAGAAATCGTAATCAATGATTTTTATCTTGAGGTAAATTATTACTGTCATATTCAAATTTTTAGATAAATTAGTTAATGATTTTACTTGTTTTTATTTTTAGAATTGGTATTACCTCATTACAATAAATTTCCTTTTAAACATCACATTTTATAATGATTTAGATGAGGAGTTAAAAATTATTCTTGAAAAGTCTTAAACCTGTTAAACAACAGAACATACATATACAAGTATCCAGACATGCATAACTTACCTTTGTGTTCCCAGATAAAAATTATCTACCACCATAAAAAAAAACATTTCCCAATCATCATTTTCACTTATCATCACAGGAATTTTCAAGTAAAGAGGATCAAGTTTTGAGGGGAAGTTTACTCATAGTGTTTGAAAATGGACAAAGCCTCATCTATCTGGAAACAGGTTTGCACTGCTGTAACGACCCAGAATTTATATTAATTAAAATTTGAATATTTAATTAATTTTAATTATTAATAAGTGGAATTTATAAGTCGAACAATTTATTTTCGAATATTGGATTTAATTGGATAATTAAATCGATAATTTAATATGTTAAATTACAGAAAAAATTGAAAATTGGGTAAAATATTATTGAAAATGATTTGTAAAATTTGTTTTCAAATGTTGAAGTGTGAAAAATATATATCTTGTAAAGATATTTTGGAAAGTAAATAATTTGGAAAATTATTTGGAATCTGTGATGTTGAACACGCCTATTGATAGTTATATAACCGACTATCAATATTTACCTTTAAATAGGTATTTGTTGTGAATTGCTTGAATTTGAATGCCACGCTTATTTTTGAATAAGCGCGCACTATTCGGGTTAGTCGGGAAAGGACCTTTGGGTCGTATAACCCATTCCGTATATGTGGTACGTCGTTATGGATTGCATTTGATGACCGGTGTTGAAGACCGGATATTTTTGAAAACGGAAGGATTACCGTTGAGTTACTCTGCATCGGCTGATTTTCGATATAGAGGTTTTATCACCCTTAGTGACGGGAAGTCCGGACGTGGTTAGAAATTATCCGGAATGCAAGGACTTATTTGTAAGTGCCTTCGATTCTGTTCGAGCCCGGAACAGACTTGTATGGATTGTATGTCTGACATTACAAATTGAGATATAAAGCTGATTTCGTTCAAATATATTTCTGTTGGTGGCGGAGAATTTATTCTCTTAGCTTAACACCCTTCTCTGAGACGTTCAAGCTCAAAGGTTATGTAGTTGAAGGTTATTAGTGATATACTCCCAAAATGGTAATGTGACATGCTGAGTGTTGCTGGGAAATGATCATTGATTTATCATTTGTGATATGATCATTTGTTTGATCATTTATCTTGGTGATCATTACTTTGATCATTTGTTGACCCAAAGCATAGCTTTTGTATAAAGCGTGGCTTTGTGGACGAGACTTCGTCGGACCTCACACCCCGGAAATGGTCAAAATAGGAATGATGCAGCAAGATTATTAGGGGGTAGCGCCCCTTTAGTGTATGTCATTCCTTTTGGATAGAGGTGGTATCATGGTATGGAGCCCAGATACTTAACCTATGTTGTTGCTCCAAATTTATTGCTTTGTGGTTGTTGGAAATCGAGGATCCTCGGATAGATCGGTTACGATCGGGGGATGACATATTCGTGTCAGTAGTTACCCAGTTAGGGGTAACCAGGCCTTGTGTTGGCAGAGATCCGGTTTGGTTCTCGGGACGTCATTTCAGAGGCGTTTCCATGTGGCAATGGGAAGTTCCTTGGCCTGACCATTTGTTGGAAATCCAAAGAAACAATACGAACTTGTACGGTTTTAGTTGTAGAACCTATCATTCACTTATGGTGGTCACCACTGTTTGGATGGTAGCTATAGTAGGCATAAGTGTGAAATGCCTATGCTGGCTAAGATTTATATCTTTACTTTCGAAATGATTTTTCCTACACTATGCACTAGTTATAATATCAAATGTTTCTTTTTAATGCGTATAAAGCATCTTTGACTATCATAATGAGAAATCTCCTCCGATTCTGCATTTGCATTGTGTGTGTGTGTGCGGGAGGCCTTATGGTAGTCTCATTTTAAAAAAGCACTGCGAATTGACTTTAAAAATGTTCCTCTATTTTGTTTTAAAGATAAACTGTTTTGAGTTCTCACACCAGTCACATGACTGACTCGGAGTTTATTGTTTTCCTTCCTAAACTCTGGGTGCCCACCAATTTCCACACGGGCAGTCAAGAGTTAAGGTTTATCAGGATATTCTGGAATTTAGGAGTTGCTGGAGGCAAGCAGGATGGCATGGCGTATTACTACGATATAGTATTTCTTTTTCGTTGTTTGTTATTGTTTGTTGTTGTACACTCTGATGATGAAATGTAATGTAATATGATGAAATGTAATAAATGATATAGTTCTTTGTTTAATGATATTCATTTATCTATTATATGTTGTTCCGCTGCGAATTGTGAGATTCTGATATTGTTCTGTTCTCTCTTTCTCCCTCTTCTTCTATCTCTTTCTTCTTCTTAGACCCTAAGTGTTCGGTTTTTCGGCATTCGTTTGCTCGGTAGTTGATACAGTGGACGTATTAATGTCGATTTTCGGAAGTCGAAGAATCGGGTCCTTAAAATGTGGTATCAGAGCTTTTGGTTAAGCGACAACCATGGCTCTGTTGGGTATTACTCAATAGAGATAGAGGCAGTAGTACTCTAGAATGAGTGTGAGTGTAATAATATATACGAGTGCGTATTTGTTAGTGAATATATATTGTTTCATATTGTGATGATTGGTTTGTTGAGTGGTATATGGATTTTGGTCAACACGAGTAATAACGTTGTTGATAGGGATCTCTAAACACTTGAATAGAACAATTCGACACAATATTGTTTTAATAGGGTAAATGAAATAATTTTGCCTTGATTATATTTCATATATAAAGGAAATAATTTTTCAGAATTATTAAGGTGTATATGAATTGATTGTTTGGTTGTTGAATAAAACAACAATTTTTAAAGAATAATTGTATAAGCAAATGAATTATAAGTATGGAACTATAATTAATATGATTTAAAATTGTGAAATGATCTTATATATAAGATGTGAAATTATAAAAGATTTATAAATGTGATTTATAATCGGAAAATAAAATTCCAGAGAAGTGTTTTGAAAAGATTTGATGTTTTGGGAAAATTATTTTGGAGAAATTAAAAGCTCTAAACTCTTTTCGGTCGCTGGAAAATAATTCTGGTGATGATCGCGACATCATTGGTGTTCATTTTCGGGTTTCCAAAAAAGGGATTGCTGCCAAATTGTTTAAAAGAAAGTTGTTTGGAAAATTTGGATTTTATTTGGATTTGATAAGATGTTTGAAATGGAATATAACTTAAGTAATGTTGAATGAAGTTGATTTTTGGTGTCAAAGTAAATTAATAAGTGAATTAATGAAATGAAGTCATTAAGAATTTGAACTTGAGTTATATGAATGAAATTCAACTTTATATTGTTAAAGGAATTAGCAATTGAATTGAACTAATGGATTAAATGTTAATCAATTAAATGTAAATAATTGATATGAAATAATGAATGTAAGTGTTAATTCATTAGAAGCTAATGTTATTGGAAATTGAATAAATTGAATGAAAGTCAATAGAATATCAAACCAATTGGAATTAAATGTGTTGAACCAAAGTGACTGTAAATTTAATAAATTTGATTGTGTTGGATAAACATTGGTTGTTATTTGATTGTTGATTGATTGTATATAAATTCATTAAGTGTTAATGAAATTGAATTAGCGAAATTAGAAGCTAAGGTAATTGAATCCAACTTGGAAGAAAAAGAACTTGAATAGAATTGAATTTGATTTGGAAGTGAACCAACTTGAATGAAAATTAGTAAATGCAAACTAGTTAAAATTGAATATGAATGAATGTTAGTAAAATTCCAATGTTAATGAATCAATTGGAAAACCAATTCAATGAATATTAATGAGAAGTAAATTATATTGATTTGGTAGTTTCATTTGTTGTTTTGTTGTATTTTCTATATTGGCATATATAGTTATTATGTTGCTCTATGTGTATATTGATATTATTTTCATATATACATGTTTCTCATTGTTTGTTGAGTGTTTAGTAGGTGCGGATTAGGCTTGCTTGGCATTTGGAGCTCGCTTTCGCGTTATATTAGCCGTATATGCTCGCTAATAAAAAAATAAGGTACATATCTTGGATTACATACCATACTTTTACACTTTTTTCCCTGCGGGATGCCTCATCACTTGATGAGATGTATATTTGTGATATATATACTGTCATTTTTTTTGCGGATCGAGCCACGCAAAGGAGACTATGGTGAATTTTTCCGAAAATTTAAGGCGTTAGAATATTTTTGAGAAATGTAGGAAATTTTTGAAAACTAAAGTTTGGATTTGGAAACTTAGTAAAGATTTTGTAAGAAGTTTAACTATGAATTTTGAGAAAGTTAAACACTTAAGAGATTTGAAAAATCTAATTTGAATGGTTGGTTTTGGATAGTTAATGGATTCTGTAACTTTTCTTACTTGATAATTTCGAGGACGAAATTCTTTTAACGGGGAAGTCTGTAACGACCCAGAATTTATATTAATTAAAATTTGAATATTTAATTAATTTTAATTATTAATAAGTGGAATTTATAAGTCGAATAATTTATTTTCGAATATTGGATTTAATTGGATAATTAAATCGATAATTTAATATGTTAAAGTACAGAAAAAATTGAAAATTGGGTAAAATATAATTGAAAATGATTTGTAAAATTTGATTTTATCATATTGGAGTTAGAACGATATTTTAGAACTTTTAAAATCGAATTAGAAGTTAATTTGTGAAAATTGAATATTTTAATATTTGAATCGACTAGTGAAATTAGTCAATTTTCGAACAGTCTCAGAATTGGACGAAACTAGTTCCATTGGATCCGTAATAGTTTTTATTATCAGATTTCAATTTTCGTAGCAATCGGAGTTGTCGTTTGATCGTGGCAGCTCGAAACGCATCGAAATTGTTTTAATATTAATTTGGCGAGTTAAAATAGTCATTTTTCAAAAGTCTCGGATTTCGACAAAACTAGTTTCATCAGATCCGTAATGTGATATTATTGTAAGATTTTAAATTTCGTGTCAATCGGATTTACCGTTTGTCCGGGGCGGGCCCAAACGCCTAGAAATTAGTTAAATCGGTTTAAATTTAAATCGATCGTTTATTGCCATAACTCACACAGATGACCGAATTAGCTTCTGAAACCTGTTCCATTATGTCCGGAACGCGGGATAAACCCTAGAAACGTCAGTCACCGCGCGTAAATCGGAGTTCGGAAAATCCGGGATGAATAGTGTTTGCAAAATTTTCTATAAAAGGCCTTGGATATTTCATTTTGCAAACAACTTACAACCCTAACCCTAAAAATTGTTCAGCCGCCTCCAAAACAATAAATGGCCGAAAATGATTCTTGTTTCTCCCTCAAAATCTTCAAATCTATGCATCGATACGAGAAAGCATTAACTACAATGTTGTAGTGCTCGACAAGATCTTCAGATCCATACGGTCGAGATGGGGTTTAGCATCGCGTGGAGGTTCTAAAATGGCCGCGTCTTCCTGTAGTTGCGAACACAAATCGAGATGATGGGGGAGGACAAGTTGCATGGGGTGGCAGAGATGGCGGTCAAGATGGAAGCTTCTGATCGTGCTCATGTTCGTCATGGAGGCTCGAAAATCCAACCCTAGTTCGAGTAGGATGGGTTCATGTTACGGCTATTCTCCTGTAGAAAGAACGTGAGAGATGAGGGAAGATGATGGATGCGGCCGTGATTTGCAGATGGAGATCTAACGGCTGATATAAAAGCTAGGTTTAAAAATATAAATATATGTTGTAATTTATATATTAAAAATTCGTGTAACTTTAAATATTCGTATCTTTTTCATACGAGGTCGAAAACGCGTGAAACCATTTGCGTTGGAAACGTATGGACGAGCACTACACTATGGAATTGGATTGGAGTCGTTTGGAGTTAGTGAGAATTTCGGGTAAAATTAAACCTCCTTTTAATTTTATTCGAAATAAAAGATGAAAACGAAATTAAAACCAAGGTGAGAACTTCTCACTCAATCGAATCGGTTTCGATTTTAATTTTAAATAGTTATATTTAAAATTCTTGAATGCATGTTTGAATGATGATTGTTATCTATTGATTGTTAAAATAGACATTATGCGCCGTTAGTAAGCGGAGGTTATTTATTAAAAACATATACCGCAAATATTTCACAGTACAGTGAAATTGGTGTTATTTATGTACTTGGAGTTGATTTTCCCGCATTGTATAGCGGATGAGACCCTATTGCGCCGTCTATTAAGCGGATAATATTTTATAAATCCTATATACCGCGATAACTCCGTACTGGAGCGGAATTGGTATTGTGCTAACATCTTTGGATGCAGGGAAACAGGTGGGAGGGATCCAACTGGATTCCTCAACTGTATTGATTTATTTACAGATATTGTGATATTTGTTGATTATCATATCGATATATGATATTTGGATGTCGTGATTGACTATTTGGTGCTGTTGCATCATCGGATCCATTTTTGAAGTTTTAAAATAATGATTTTGTTTTTTTAAAAGAATTTTTAAAGCGATTTTTGAAAGTATACGTTTTATTTAATTTTGAATTGTTAAAATAAATAAACATTTTAATTTTATGGTTATAAAAGTTATATTTTTGGGAAAATAATACTTAAGTGTAATTTTAGAGTTATATAAGTGTAACGACCTGAAATTTTCTAACCCGAAAATTCCAGATAGTTATGAAAAGAAGAAAGAGATAGAAGAAGAAGAAGAACAGAAACACCAAACACCTCACATTCGCAGCGGATAAAATATAATAATAAGTAATAACAGTTTACAAAAGAATATTATAACTGTCGATTACATTTAATATACATCAGAGTTTCACATAATATACAGTCACTAAATATTTCCAATTATCATGACTCAGATAAACAATAATATAAATACAGCGGATATACTCCATACGATATTGCCACCAGCTCGCCTCTTGAGCTCCTGAACGTCCTAACCTGAAAATCTGTAATACTCGATCTGACCCGAGCATTACACCAAAGTAACACCCGGGTCAGGCTGGAAACCAGCGTGAGTAAACTCAACTAACATGGAATACATGCATACAACTTGTATATAACCCGGGCTACTTATATCGATTTAACCAATTCACAATTTGCTATAGACGACACTTATTTCACATATCAATTTCTAAGTACTAAACTTCGATAAAATAATCCAATTTACTTAAATTACTTCATTTCAGCCTATTGATTTCACAAATCAATTATTAAAAATTCGAAGTGGTTTCGCGTATTTTCCTAATACCCGACTCCGGTCTCTTCGAAACTCGTACCATCCTAACACAATTTATCGAATTGAGATACACTACATTCCATATCAAAGATACTGACTACTTCAAAACATCTCATACCATTCAATCATCCATAAGCAAAGCTTAATCTCATACAAATTAAATTTAATTAATTTTGATTAAATTACCAACCTCAACCACTTAGATTTCTTCATTTAATCATTGATTAGTTTCAAATCAATCAACCAACTATTCCTTCATTATTCATTTTAATTAATCTACCTGGATTAATTATTTTACATTTACATTCAAGTAATTATCATTCTCATCAATTTCACCAAGTAGTTTAAATCCAAATTTCTTTCTTTTATTAATCATTCACTAATTTATCACATCCAACCATTATCACTAATTACTTCACCAAGTAATAATACTTAATAAATTACATTAAGCAATTATACCTACCAAGTTTCACAATTGATTATCCTTAATTAATTAATAAAATTAGTTATCTTAAATTAATCACATTAATAACCTTAACCAATGATCTTTCATTAACTATCTTTATTAACCAATCCTTAAATTGCTTCACTAAGTACTTAACTTTAATTAGTCACTTAATCACAAATTAATTGGTTAATTCATTCTTAATTACATTATTTAATTTCCATTTAATTTGACCCTAAATTAACAACCTCAATCCAAATCATTAATTTGGGAACCTTATTAACTTACTTAATAAATCAATATCAATAATTAGTTAACTTATTTATTTAACCCTTTATTTTTCTTAACAATTTAAATTTCGAATCATTAAGTTTTAATTAACTTCAAGATAAAAAAAAACAATCATTTATTTTTCTGATTAACTGATCATTTCAATCCCATTTAAATGTTTCTTTCGAATTCATTTTCAAACTTAAAGTTGTTTTCTTTCAAACAACAGAATAGTTAACAACAACCAAATATTAACGCTTTCACACATGCATACATCGACTCGGGTATACAGGTCGAAGATTACTCACCTTAATTTTCTGATTATCACCCACTTCCTTCTCGATCAGTTCCATGATTCTCCGACCAAAGAAGCCCGGCCATATAGCATCATCTTCCCACCTTCCATCGTCTGAACACAAACATGGTGACCCACTGCCACATCCAAAAACACTGTAGCGACAAATCCCTGCAGCGAACGAGCCTCCTCAAAACCCTAACCCTCTCAACCGATCGCGACTGCGCCTTCCCTTCATCACGACTTCGTCGAACACGTCCTCCCCCCTTTCTGCCTCGAGTCGCTCCACGCTCACCTTCCCCCTCGAAACGCGTGAGCACGAGATGACACCACAGCATTCGAAACCCTAACACGGCCCTCCCCTTCGATCGAGGCGATCATGCTCACTCTCGCGACCTGCGTCGCCACTTTCCTTCGTCGCCACTTTTTTTTTTATAAACGAATCGATTTGGAAATGGAGATAAGGGCTCGGTTCGATTTCTGTTGAAAAGGAGAAGGAGAGGACGGGAATACAAATAGATTTGGGGTAGCTTCCTGCGTACGAGTTGATTATTTTATAATTGAATATTGAAAAGTATCTCATGTTGCATAACGCGAAATTCCGAACTCCAAATTAGTCATGCCGACAGGCGTTTATGAAGTTTTACCCGCATTCTGAACATAATGAAACATGTTTCGGAAGCTAATTTGATCAAATGCACGAGTTACGGAAGAAAACGACCAATTTTAAATTAAATCGATTAAATAGTTCTACGCATTTCGTGCTGCCAGGGCCAAACGACAACTCCGATGGCTACGAAAATTGAACTCCGATAATAACTAACTATTACGGATCCAATGGAACTGGTTTCGTCGAATTCCGAGACTGTGCCTCGGAAGGATATTTTTAAATTCCAATTTAAACGATATATTATTAAAATTGAACAAATTACCTTGAAATTAAATTTCAACACTTTCACTACCTTCAGTGCTATTAATATAAATTTTACAAGCCTTCAAATTATTTTAAACTGACTTAGAAATTCCAGATTCAGCGTTTTACTCAATTTCAACTTATATGATTCAATAATTAAACAATATAATTCAATAATTTAATTATCAAGTAAATATTTACATCTTAAATTCAAGTTAAAATTAACTTTAAATATTTAAAATCGATTAATATCCCAATTTAAATTGTTAAAAATTCCGGGTCATCACATTCCTCCCCCCTTAAAAGAATTTCGTCCCCGAAATTACTAGATTAGGAAGAATGGTCCAATACCCGCTTACCTTTTCCCAAAACTCATAATTCAACATTCTACCAGCTATCCTTTATTAAAGACCCACTATCACCTTAACCAACTCCCCAAACCTATATAGTTTTCAAACGATATCACTTTTCTCAAACATTTAAATTTCAATTTAAAACCAAATTTTGAATTATCAAAATTTTCTCAAAATTTTTCTAAATCTCTAAATTCCCGAAAACTTTTGCCAGCATCTCCTTTGCGCGGCTAGCTCGGTACTACTACAAAAGGCCTCTACGGGCTCCCAAATACCGAAAAGAAAACAAAAGCCAAGTGGCTACATCAAAAACCCATCCAATTTCATGCAGAAATTTAAAATACATACCTTTTTGTCGGGCAATTCTCATTAATCTTTTGGACTCAAATCCAATTTTCTCTTTTCTCTTAATACCTGCATATTCTATTTAATAACAATGTCCAATCGTAACCCTTTTAAATCACTGTATGCATTTTCTTACAGAAGCTTTCACATTTACTTCTATTCAATTTAGTTTTTTTCCATTTCCATAAGGATTCAATTTGTCTTTACTTCAGAGTATTAAATTTTATCTTTCGTTTATAACCGATTCATATTACACTAGTTTACTTTAATTTCCAATTTGAATTTGTTTTGTCCTTAACCAAAAATTTTCAAAAATTTTCTAACTCCCAAAATTTTCGAAAATTTTTGGCAGAGCCTCCTTTGTACGGAGGAGCTTTTGCAATTTGACAAGAGATATAAATATATATACATTGACCCAACCGGTCGGAAAAAGCAAAAACAGTTCTTATTTCCTATTTTTATTGCGTAGGCGTACCTTATTTAGCATTTTGAGCAAGCAGCCTATTTATTTTAGCAATTAGCATATCCCAAGTCCAACCAAGCCGTGACGCCCCACCTCTATACCCACGCTAGCCAAGGACACTACAAAGTAATGCCGTCAACTAACACGGAGAATAAGGCTGGTTGGGAGCGACCATCTATAGCCTTGCTCTGACTATCTATTGAATATATCGACAATAAACATACCAACCAGGTCGACATACCCAATGAATACTTAAAACAAAACCATAGGTGGTTGGATCTATCAGAACAGAATATAACAATTCAAATGTAATATACATCACAGAACAGTAGATCATCATATACACATACACTGGTGCATAACAGAGTATACAAAATAATACATGTCAAGTGGTATAGCAGACCACAATATACAGACGAGTTCACAAGAATAAATATCAGAGTTACAACATGATAGGACTACACAAAAGCTATGACAAAAAGAAGCTAGCGGAGTAGTCCATGTGGAAGCAAAATAGGCTAAGTCCAAAAGCACCTAACCTGAAACAACTCGGTCTGACCCGAGTATAAAATACACGGATCAGTCTAGCTAAACAAATCAGTTAGATAAACTGAACAACAATAAACCTACAAGGTTACAAAGCATAATAGATATCTCTAAAAGAGATAACACAATCATCTAACGAAAGGTGAATCATATAGAACAAGCTTCATATCATCGGCAACATATAGAAACAAAGGATAAGAATATCCCAAAGCAAGCCATAAAGGCAAACAACAAATACCGATAAATACGAGTTCCACAAGGTAAACGCTATATTTCGTGTGGCTCCAAAGAACCAATACAGAAAAGCAATACCTAGGGAATATACATATAAATGAAACATCATGAGCGGTGGTGAAGAAACCACTCCGATATCTCTTGAGCGGTGGTGAAGAAACCATTCCCATATCTCTTGAGCGGTGGTGAAGAAACCACTCCAATATCTCTTGAGCGGTGGTGAAGAAACCACTCCGAAAGCAATACTAAAGGTAACCGACAACCCCAAATATCTTTCGTGTCGGGGCAAAGGACCAACTCCAAAAGCGATATTAAAGGCAAAAAGCCAGAGGAGACAGTCCGAAGACACTATCCCAAAGGCAGCATGTGTCACAAACTCCCAGAGAGGAATTCGAAAAGTGGCGACGTGAGTCCCATAACCACCCGTTCGCACTAAACGGTTTACTATCCATTAGTTAATTTCACACTCGAAGCAGTACAAAGTTCACCTCATATCCTCAGTAAACCAAACCCGAAGGTCAAAACGATCAATTGAATAGGTCGGGAATTAACCGGAAAGATAAACGCACAGATTCATGGTCCGTGTTTTGCCCAACCATTTAATCACCCTTCCACTTCGCTCTAAGTGCGAAATTGTGCGTGTGTTTAAATAGAATTTACAAATTAGAGAAACGAGCTTTTAATATGATTAGAAAGATTATTTTGTAAAAACCCGTGGATGAAGTCAAAAATAAGTTATCAAAGTCAAAGAGGCAATAACAACCACTAAGAAGCAACTTGAATCGATAAAATTTGGAAAACAAATCAAAATATGCAAAACTAGGCAAAACAGGCAAAACATGAGCAGGTCGGTCGACCGGTTGCAGGGCTCGGTCGGCTAGCCAGATGCAGGAAATAAAAAAAACTCGACATGAGCAGGTCGGTCGACCGGCTACAGGGCTCGGTCGGCCGAACTGCATAAATTTGCAGTTTCTGCCCTTTTTCCAATGAAATGCAAGTTCTTCCAAAATGCAACCGTTCGAGCAATGGAGTTAAGGAGCCTTGGCCAATAGATACCCCAGCTCCATGAGCTCTCCGATTCGCAACCAAAAACGTATTCAAACATCAAAGTTAGGATCTTTAAAGATTTGAACCCAACACTAAAAATTTGGATATTCTCCAATTCATTCCAAACCAAAAGCAAGAGCATATGAACAAGGTGTTATGAATTCACACCCAACATCAATGAAATCAAGAGAAGTAAATGTGAGTTCAAAACTCACCTTTTAACCTCACAAACAAAGAAGATGAAGGAGCTAAAACACAAGGAGAAGACCAACTAATCTGTAACAACCCGATATTCGCGTCAATTCATAATCGACGTTAAAACGATTTATATTTTCGTCAATTGCCATTTTAAAGTTTTTAAAATTTAAATTAAAATTTAAATTTACAAATTGTTATAAAGTTTGAGGGGCTTTGATTTTTAAATTGTGGTCCACCTTTCTTTTATGTTGGGCCGAGACAATTGTTTAAGCAAAAAACCCGTTCCTCTCCCCCTTCACCGTTTTTATTCGAAACCTAAAACCACGAAAAGAATAAAAATGGGGGCGTTCTCGTTCGTTTCCCCCTTTTCCAAATTAGGGCTTCTTCAATTCTCGTGCTCGGCTATGAATCTGCGACTCAAAAAGGTGAGTGATATTTTTTCACTCGCATCTAATTCAAGCACATGATGATTTCTTACTTCTGCAATTTCGTGATTTTGTGCTGGATTTTCGTGGCTACCACGTATTGATTTTCAACTGTTGTTTCATGATTTTGAACTCGTTTTGACTCGTTGACCTCGGCATTACTTTGAATTGTCACTAGTCGTTGTATATGCCTTGAGTTGACCTTGCCTTTGACCTGTAGCTTGACATTCATGGTTTTGAACTTGCGTTTTCCTTGATGGCCATCACGGCGTTGATTTTTAGTTGGCATCAGCCGTGACTTTTAAACTTGAAAATAATTTCTTCGGGTTCACTTTGTAATTCCGGCTTGTCTTGTTTTCACTGAACTTTTGTTGGTTGTTCCATTATGTAGTAGTTGTTTAACTGGTACATATGTATTACACCACTTCTGTCACGTTGAATGGAGCCTTGTTCATGTCGATGTTTGCACCACTACACTTGTGTCCACTGCTTATGGTCGAGTTAATTCTGTCCATTTTCATGTAGCATTTATACATATGTCAGTGGAGCTTGTGCATCGTTCACGTCATTAACTTGCATTGTCTTGTTTCACCACTGCATATATCTATTTGGGTGTTATGCCTGTGACCATTCTTACGGTTTGCATTGGGTTGTACTTCACTGTGTTCGTTTGTCTTCACTTGCATACTTGTTCTTCATGTGTTATGTTTTGAGTTGTAGTCTCAACTCTGACCACTGCTAGCTTGAATTTGGTTGTGACTGTTTCCACTATATGTTGCACCATTCGAGACAGTTCCCTGTTGATGTTTCCATTTATTGGATTCATTGTTTTATATGTTGGAGACTTTAATTATGCTTTATCCAATAATAAGTTTTCAACCTGATAGCACTGTCCAGATTTACAATTGCACTCCATATATATATGTTCCCACCTGAGTTCATATGTATTGTTTCTTGCATTTATATATATAAGCATGCATGCAGTTGCTTCAATGTGTTATCATCACTGCATTTTCATCGCTGTCTGTCATTTCTGACTTTGGTTCTTTTGAACTTTGTTTGCATTATTGTTTCACTGTCTTCAGTTGTAACCTTTATGCTCGAGTCTGATACTTGGTCGTACTGATCATTTATGTCTGGTACATGTGCATTTGTGGCTTTTCCACTATGTACTTGCATGCATCCCTCTGATCATATGGTCATGTTGCCTTCATATTGCTTGTATATATGCTTTTACTTTGAGCATGTTGGATTTTTGGGCATTGTTTCATCTGACTTCGGTCTTGATACTTGTACCACCTGGTCTGGATTGTGCTTTACCTTTGTGTATGGCTATTCTTTGACCACTTCACTACCATTTTGACATTCCTTTGTATCTTGGTTCTATGCATTGCCGTGTCACTTGTGTACTTAAGTCAGTGTTGTCCACCTGACTTTGAGCATTGCAGTTTTCTTGCTGTCTTTATATTGTGACTGTTTTGAGTCTGATGTGCTTTGCAATGCATTGACTTATACACTTCTGAATCTACTGTGGTCCACTATACCACTATTTTCATCTTCTCTTGACTATTTCGGCATTGTCTTGGGCTTGTTCGATACTTTGTTGAATTCTTTGGCAATGTGTTGCCTGGCCCTACTATTTGTGCAGCTTACTTATTTTCACTTTCTCATTTGAGTTATACTGCTTCCCGTTGCACCTCTGAATCATTTTCCATGTGCAGTTGTTATGTACATTCATTGGGTACATCGTCACTGTTGTGGCACGGCAGTGCACGCAAGCGTGAACTGCAGCCACACGGTATTCAATGGGTACATCATCACTATAGTGGCAAGGCAGTGCACGCAAGCGTGAACTGCAGCCACACGGTATTGGTTTTATTATTATTTCTTTGGCTTTTGATTTATGGATCTATTTCGTATTCCATATGTTGTAGTGGCGAGGCAGTATACACGTGCGTATACTGCA
Organism: Allium cepa; assembly: GCA_030765085.1. Taxonomy (NCBI): domain Eukaryota; kingdom Viridiplantae; phylum Streptophyta; class Magnoliopsida; order Asparagales; family Amaryllidaceae; genus Allium; species Allium cepa. The sequence continues at coordinate 1,014,633,097 of CM060943.1, read as the reverse complement.
GCCCTACTCGTGTTGGCCTTTTAATTGATGTTCCAATTGTTTTGAATTGGTTCGCGTCATATTTATCGTTATCCGATTTCTTATTTAAGAATCGGATAGGTAAATTTATTTCTGTGATTGTCTTCTATTCATTATTTAATTATTATTGCTTCTGTGCATTAATAACTGAGTTTGTATTAGACTGACCCGAGTATTATTTTCTTTTAAAATTTAATACTCGGGTCAGACCGAGTATTTTCAGGTTGTAGATATTCTGCTTTGGGTTGCTGCTAGAGCTATGAAGTTCTTTCATATCTTTTGGAGTAGTCGTCGTCATTTGTAGTGGTCTGTAAAAAAAATTGTATAGGAAGATATGTATTCATGTATATTAAATACGTTAATGTACTTGTATATGTAACTTCCTTAGTCGATTGTTGTAGTTGTATCACATGTACCGTGTGAATGTATTGTAACTGACATCAGTTATTATATATATATATATATATATATATATATATGAGACTTTCTGTTTCATCTGTGTTCCGCATTCATATTATCTGTGTTGTTAGTTTATATTTTTGTCCTAGACTATTATAGCCACTGTGTAGTAGCTTTGAGTTTGCATCGGCATGTTGGATTTCCTCCTGAAATGAAATGCACGTTTTTACTATCTGGCATATCGGTGCTCGCACAAAGCAATTACACGGATGGTCGCTCCTCAACAGCATTATTCTCCATGCTAGTTGACAGCACTACACCGTAGTGTTCTTGGCTAGCGTGGGTATAGAGGTGGGGCGTCACAGCTTGGTATCAGAGCCTGGGGTTTAGAACAAATATAAAACATAACTTAGATAGTACATGTGTTACAACTATTTGTCGATGTTTTCTCTCTCATCTTTGCTTAAGATCATCTTTGATTTGTTAGGTTTGAATTCCTAACTCTTATTCATGAGCATTGCTGCTATTCTCTATTGCACTTGCTCATTTCTGTATGTACTGCTAAGTATCATTGTGTATATGCTTTACCAAGTTGCATACTGCTGCAACTCGTATCCACTTCAATTTGAACTCGCATTGTTTATTCGAATTGCTGTATATATGCATTCTTATCTCTAATTCGTGCACTTAATGCAGTCTCCATACAATTGGGTTTTGGGTATCAATCTTTGAGACATATCGCATTTCAATTGTCGACTCTGTCTGTTTACCCATGGTTTGTTGGCTTTCATGTGCCTCTCTCTGATAGTTTTAAAATTTCTTTGGTATAAAAGAAATTGTCTTGGACTTTGCCTTGTCGATATCGACGTTGACTTGACTTTTACTTTTGTTAAAGTCCTTCATGCATTTATGCTCGTTTTGCTTCGTTTTTCCAATTGTTGATCGATTCTTCTTTTCCGATTAGTTGTTATCACCTTTGTCGACTTTGATAACTTCTATTTCAGGAATTTTTGGGTATTCCTACTTTGATGGATTTGGAATCGAATTCTTTGGATTTTATTCACGTCTTCGAATGTGAATCTTAGTGAATTGATTTGGTTTTCGAATTTAATCGATTCTTGATTATTTCCCAATTTGTTGCTATCATTTATTAGCAACTTTGATGACCTTTTCTTCGGGATTTTTGTGGACATACCTTTCGATGAATTCGGTATCGATTTCTTTGGATTCTATTCACGTCTTCGTATGTGAATTCTTGTGATTGATTGTTTCTACAATCATTTTTGTGATTTGTCACTTTAAAAATATAAAGGTTTCAATACTAGTAGTAAATATCAAAACTCTTTTATCAAAATGTTTTCAACTCTATTTTCAATATAAAACTCTTTTTCTCAAACCGTTTTCTAATCTACTAGTATATACAAGCCTTTACCTCACTCGGATGAGAAATCTAATTAAACGGCTTAGTAAAACAAGTGGTATGAAACGCTTGCGTTTGCTTCGTCGGTTAATTCTTGGACTTGTTCGATTGAACCTCATGTGAAAATTTTCTAGTGAAGATTTACAATTTGTTCGTAAATATTTAAGTTAAGCAAGTGGTTATGGGACATGAAGCTAAACTTTTATATTTACTAACTTAGTGTAATTGACACTTCTCGTTGATCATGACGATCATTTTTACGGTTAGACTAGGCCTCATCGGTGTGATTTCGTCTCACACATATCTCTTGGGCTTTGGGGATTGTCTAGACACCATTTGTGTGATTTCGTTCACACATACCTTTTCGGTTAGACTAGGCCTCATCGGTGTGATTTCGTCTCACACATATCTCTTGGGCTTTGAGGATTGTCTAGACACCACTTGTGTGATTTCATTCACACGTACTTTTCTTTTGATTGCGAGGTTAGTTTTGACCTCAATCTGTGTGATTCCGACTCACACATGTGGGGTAGCGCCCCACGGTCTTCGGGCCATTCGTGTGTCAAAATTAATGGCTTGCAACCATGAGATAGCGTCTCGTTATGCGTTGCACGTGTTGATGATTTTTCATGCTCGCGTGTAGATGAGATTCCGTGCTCCCGTTCTCGCTTTGCGTTGCACGTGTTGATGATTTTTCATGCTCGCGTGTAGGTGAGATTCCGTGCTCCCGTTCTCGCTTTGCGTTGCACGTGTTGATGATTTTTCATGCTCGCGTGTAGGTGAGATTCCGTGCTCCCGTTCTCGCTTTGAGTTGCACGTGTTGATGATTTTTCATGCTCGCGTGTAGGTGAGATTCCGTGCTCCCGTTCTCGCTTTGCGTTGCACGTGTTGATGATTTTTCATGCTCGCGTGTAGGTGAGATTCCGTGCTCCCGTTCTCGCTTTGCATTGCACGTGTTGGTGAATTTTCATGCTCGCATGTAGGTGAGTTTTCGTGCTCCCGTTCTCGTTATGCGTTGCACGTGCTGATGAATTTTCATGCTCGCATGTAGGTGAGTTTTCGTACTCCCGTTCTCGCTTTGCGTTACATGTGCTGATGAGTTTTCATGCTCGCGTGTAGGTGAGTTTTCGTGCTCCCGTTCTCGTTATGCGTTACATGTGTTGATGAATTTTCATGCTCGCGTGTAGGTGAGTTTTCATACTCTCCTTCGAGTTTTCATACTCCGTTTGAGTTTTTATACTCTGTTTGAGTTTTCATACTCCGTTTGAGTTTTCATACTCTGTTCGAGTTTTCATACTCCGTTTGAGTTTTCATACTCCGTTTGAGTTTTCATACTCTGTTCGAGTTTTCATACTCCGTTTGAGTTTACAAACTCTGTTCGAGTTTTCATACTCCGTTTGAGTTTTCATACTCCGTTTGAGTCTCATACTCCGTTCGAGTTTTCATACTCCGTTTGAGTTTTCATACTCCGTTCGAGTTTTCATACTCCGTTCGAGTTTTCATACTCCGTTCGAGTTTTCATACTCCCGTCCGAGTTTTCATACTCCGTTTGAGTTTTCATACTCCGTTCGAGTTTTCATACTCCGTTCGAGTTTTCATACTCCGTTCGAGTTTTCATACTCCGTTCGAGTTTTCATACTCCGTTCGAGTTTTCATACTCCCGTCCGAGTTTTCATACTCTCATTCGAGTTTTCATACTCCTGTCCGAGTTTTCATACTCTTATTTTGTGATTTCTGGATTTCTTGTGTAGATTTCTAGAATTTGTGCTTCACCAATTTTCGTGATTTCTATTGATAAGTTTTATCAATTCTTGTGCATTGGTGAATTCGTGTGTCATTGACTTGTTATGAGTACAAGTTTAGGGTATGATATCCCTTTCTATCTTTGAGAAGATTCTTGTGACACTTTTGATGAATGAAAATCCACTTATCGAAGTTGCTACTGATATCGCTGTTTTAATCACGTGTTTTAAAAATTGTTTCAAAATAAAAATCGTTTTCAAATTTTTTATAGTTTACGCTTTCAAAAGAATCATGGAAGCGATTTAAACGTTTCAGCAAAATCGAGGACTATGACCCCTTTCTTTTACTGATTCGTTTAATTCCGGACTTGTCCGTTTGAGGGTGAAAATTTGTAAATTCCTTTTATAAAATTAAGAGAATATTTTGTGATTGTATTGCCCATTGAGTGCTTTAAGAATTCTGGTCGATGCGCTTGATCAACGATATCGATAGGAATCTCCTAGACGATTTGATGAGACAATCAGACACAGTAAATTGAATTTTTAAAATGAAAATTTTTCTGAAAAGATAAGTTTTAGCTTTTCCGGAAAGAATTATTATTTAAAATTCCGATACTCCTATTCTTGTGATTCCCGAAGGGAACCAAGACTTTATCTTTTTTACCCATGCTAATCGTATTGGGTTGCATGCCATTCTCTTGCATAAGAGAACGTGTTGTTTATTGTGTTTCTATATCATTAATGCCTATTGAGACTAGATATGCCACTCATGGTCTAGTGCTCGTGGCTGTTGATTTCGCTCTTAAAAATTTGGCATCATTATTTTTGGGTGAGAAATTTGTTCTCTACCCTGATTATGAATCTTGAGAGTTCATCGAGCAAACACGTTCAAGCTTACTCTTTCATGTTCTTTATGGTGAACTTCCTATTTAGAATTTCTTCATCTTGTGATGGTATGCTCTTATGGTTGTTACCTTTTGTCTATTTATTTCTTAAGATTGCGAGGACGCAATTTCTTTAAGGAGGGGAGTCTGTAACAACCCGATATTCGCGTCAATTCATAATCGACGTTAAAACGATTTATATTTTCGTCAATTGCCATTTTGAAGTTTTTAAAATTTAAATTAAAATTTAAATTTACAAATTGTTATAAAGTTTGAGGGGCTTTGATTTTTAAATTGTGGTCCACCTTTCTTTTATGTTGGGCCGAGACAATTGTTTAAGCAAAAAACCCGTTCCTCTCCCCCTTCACCGTTTTTATTCGAAACCTAAAACCACGAAAAGAATAAAAATGGGGGCGTTCTCGTTCGTTTCCCCCTTTTCCAAATTAGGGCATCTTCAATTCTCGTGCTCGGCTATGAATCTGCGACTCAAAAAGGTGAGTGATATTTTTTCACTCGCATCTAATTCAAGCACATGATGATTTCTTACTTCTGCAATTTCGTGATTTTGTGCTGGATTTTCGTGGCTACCACGTTTTGATTTTCAACTGTTGTTTCATGATTTTGAACTCGTTTTGACTCATTGACCTCGGCATTACTTTGAATTGTCGCTAGTCGTTGTATATGCCTTGAGTTGACCTTGCCTTTGACCTGTAGCTTGACATTCATGGTTTTGAACTTGCGTTTTCCTTGATGGCCATCACGGCGTTGATTTTTAGTTGGCATCAGCCGTGACTTTTTAACTTGAAAATAATTTCTTCGGGTTCACTTTGTAATTCCGGCTTGTCTTGTTTTCACTGAACTTTTGTTGGTTGTTCCATTATGTAGTAGTTGTTTAACTGGTACATATGTATTGCACCACTTCTGTCACGTTGAATGGAGCCTTGTTCATGTCGATGTTTGCACCACTACACTTGTGTCCACTGCTTATGGTCGAGTTAATTCTGTCCATTTTCATGTAGCATTTATACATATGTCAGTGGAGCTTGTGCATCGTTCATGTCATTAACTTGCATTGTCTTGTTTCACCACTGCATATATCTATTTGGGTGTTATGCCTGTGACCATTCTTACGGTTTGCATTGGGTTGTACTTCACTGTGTTCGTTTGTCTTCACTTGCATACTTGTTCTTCATGTGTTATGTTTTGAGTTGTAGTCTCAACTCTGACCACTGCTAGCTTGAATTTGGTTGTGACTGTTTCCACTATATGTTGCACCATTCGAGACAGTTCCCTGTTGATGTTTCCATTTATTGGATTCATTGTTTTATATGTTGGAGACTTTAATTATGCTTTATCCAATAATAAGTTTTCAACCTGATAGCACTGTCCAGATTTACAATTGCACTCCATATATATATGTTCCCACCTGAGTTCATATGTATTGTTTCTTGCATTTATATATATAAGCATGCATGCAGTTGCTTCAATGTGTTATCATCACTGCATTTTCATCGCTGTCTGTCATTTCTGACTTTGGTTCTTTTGAACTTTGTTTGCATTATTGTTTCACTGTCTTCAGTTGTAACCTTTATGCTCGAGTCTGATACTTGGTCGTCTGATCATTTATGTCTGGTACATGTGCATTTGTGGCTTTTCCACTATGTACTTGCATGCATCCCTCTGATCATATGGTCATGTTGCCTTCAGATTGCTTGTATATATGCTTTTACTTTGAGCATGTTGGATTTTTGGGCATTGTTTCATCTGACTTCGGTCTTGATACTTGTACCACCTGGTCTGGATTGTGCTTTACCTTTGTGTATGGCTATTCTTTGACCACTTCACTACCATTTTGACATTCCTTTGTATCTTGGTTCTATGCATTGCCGTGTCACTTGTGTACTTAAGTCAGTGCTGTCCACCTGACTTTGAGCATTGCAGTTTTCTTGCTGTCTTTATATTGTGACTGTTTTGAGTCTGATGTGCTTTGCAGTGCATTGACTTATACACTTCTGAATCTACTGTGGTCCACTATACCACTATTTTCATCTTCTCTTGACTATTTCGGCATTGTCTTGGGCTTGTTCGATACTTTGTTGAATTCTTTGGCAATGTGTTGCCTGGCCCTACTATCTGTGCAGCTTACTTATTTGCACTTTCTCATTTGAGTTATACTGCTTCCCGTTGCACCTCTGAATCATTTTCTATATGCAGTTGTTATGTACATTCATTGGGTACATCGTCACTGTTGTGGCACGGCAGTGCACGCAAGCGTGAACTGCAGCCACACGGTATTCAATGGGTACATCATCACTATAGTGGCAAGGCAGTGCACGCAAGCGTGAACTGCAGCCACACGGTATTGGTTTTATTATTATTTCTTTGGCTTTTGATTTATGGATCTATTTCGTATTCCATATGTTGTAGTGGCGAGGCAGTATACGCGTGCGTATACTGCAGCCCTACTCGTGTTGGCCTTTTAATTGATGTTCCAATTGTTTTGAATTGGTTCGCGTCATATTTATCGTTATCCGATTTCTTATTTAAGAATCGGATAGGTAAATTTATTTCTGTGATTGTCGTCTATTAATTATTTAATTATTATTGCTTCTGTGCATTAATAACTGAGTTTGAATTAGACTGACCCGAGTATTATTTTCTTTTGAAATTTAATACTCGGGTCAGACCGCGTATTTTCAGGTTGTAGATATTCTGCTTTGGGTTGCTGCTAGAGCTATGAAGTTCTTTCATATCTTTTGGAGTAGTCGTCGTCATTTGTAGTGGTCTGTAAAAAAAATTGTATAGGAAGATATGTATTCATGTATATTAAATACGTTAATGTACTTGTATATGTAACTTCCTTAGTCGATTGTTGTAGTTGTATCACATGTACCCTGTGAATGTATTGTAACTGACATCAGTTATTATATATATATGAGACTTTCTGTTTCATCTGTGTTCCGCATTCATATTATCTGTGTTGTTAGTTTATATTTTTGTCCTAGACTATTATAGCCACTGTGTAGTGGCTTTGAGTTTGCATCGGCATGTCGGATTTCCTCCTGAAATGAAATGCACGTTTTACTATCTGGCATATCGGTGCTCGCACAAAGCAATTACACGGATGGTCGCTCCTCAACAGCCTTATTCTCCGTGCTAGTTGACAGCACTACACCGTAGTGTTCTTGGCTAGCGTGGGTATAGAGGTGGGGCGTCACAGCTAATCACTACTTCAACCCAACAAGCTTCAATCTAAGAACAAACAAGTATTTTCCTAAGTTAGGTTTAGGAAAACTTTCTGAAATTGAAGGAGAAAGAGTTGGAGAAGAAGAAGAGAGACTTACCTATGGCTTCTCTATGATTTTGGAGCAAGAAATCAAGTTACAAAGGAGAAACTAGGGCATGCAATTTCTATTTCCTCTTCCCTTCCACCATTTTCAGTTTTACTTGAGAAATGAAAATGAAAGAAGATGAAATGAAGAGAAGGGGTAGAGTTAGAGGGTTAATTAAGCTAGTGGGCTGAACCCAAACCCAAACCCAATAGAAAAAGTAGCCAAAATTTCACAAACTCCAAACATATCAAAGATTATACTCAAAAAGATCGCAAATGCCATTTTGGAACCAGTGGAGGTAGTTTCGAGTTCCAATTCGGCCATTTGCAGAAAGTAACATTTCGGACCCAAATCCGACTAACGATGCTATATTTAAATTAAACATTTAAATATAAAATAGTTAAATATGCGGGTTGTTACAGATCTCCCCTCCTTACAAAATTGCGTCCCCGCAATTCCTAGGGACGATATTTGTAACAACTACATACAATCAATCAAAAGAAAAGAAAATAAGCTTGAGATGAAAAGACATACTCACCGTTCTCAAGCTAAGAAAGAAAACTTGGATAAGATCGCTCAATGAATTCTCTGGTTTCCCAAGTACAGTCATTGGGATTAGCGGACCATTGAACTTTAACGAGCGGCACGTCCTTGTTCCGAAGGTGTCACACCTCCGTGTCAAGCACGCGAATAGGTTGCTGTACAATAGATAAGTCCGGTGAGATCTCAAGCTCTTGCAAATCAGGAGAAGTAATAACAGAATCCGACTCTCGAAGACACTTCCGAAGTTGCGAGACGTGAAACACGTCATGAATGCCAGATAAATGAGCTGGAAGTGAAACTTTATATGCCACAGGGCCAATACGTTCAGTAATAGAAAATGGTCCTATAAAGCGAGGAGCCAATTTCCCAGTCGTACTGAAACGCATAACCCCCTTCAAAGGAGAAACACGAATAAAAACAAGATCGCCGATCGAGAACTCGAGAGGCTTCCTACGGTTGTCCGCGTAGGATTTCTGGCGACTCTGTGCCTCTTTCATTCCCAACCGGATAAGATCAATCTTCTCGGAAGAATGACGAACAAAATCCAGGCCAAGAATAAGCTTCTCCCCAGATTCTAACAAACAAGAAGGTGATCGACATGGTCTTCCGTATAAGGCTTCGAAAGGAGCCATACCGATACTAGACTGAAAACTATTGTTGTAGGAGAACTCTACAAGAGGTAGGTGATCTTCCCAACTACCACCAAAATCAAAAATACAAATACGGAGAAGATCTTCCAAGATACGATTCACCCGTTCAGTTTGTCCATCAGATTGCGGATGATAAGCTGTAGAAAAATTAAGCTTTGTTCCCAAAGCTTGCTGAAGACTCTTCCAAAAATGACTCGTGAATAAAGGATCACGATCACTCACAATAGAACTAGGAACACCGTGAAGTCTCACGATTTCCTTGACATACAACTTAGCCAAATGCGAAGCAGTCCTATTAGACTTAATAGGGACAAAATGAGCAGACTTGGTAAGTCGATCAACAATAACCCAAATGCTAGAATGGCCTGATCTCGAACGAGGTAGGCCGTCAATGAAATCCATAGATATCTGATCCCATTTCCACAATGGAATCTCAAGGGGCTGAAGAAGACCTGAAGGACGCTGATGCTCGGCCTTGAAACGCTGACAAGTTATGCAATTGCTCACATAACTCGGCACATCGCGCTTCATGCCTTCCCAATAATAAAGACGACGCATATCCGCATATATCTTACTACTACCAAGATGAATGGTATACTTAGAACGGTGACAGTCATCAAGAATGTCATGCCTAAGTGCAAAATCAGAAGGCACAAAAAGACGGTTCTTCTTGCGAAGACACCCATGAGAATCAATGCTGAAATCTTGCAACGCCTCATCACAAGATCCAGACTCATAAAGCTGAATAAGAAGCAACAATTCAGGATCACACCGCTGACCATTGGCAATACGATCCAATAAAATAGGTCGAGCTCCCAAACTGAATAATAGAATAGGAGAATCAGAAGATGAACCTCGATCACGAATTTCACAAAAAGATAGAGTCTCAAGAACATTCCATTCGGCAAACATCATAGAAATAACAGCCGAATGTTTGCGACTAAGCGCATCTGCAACACGATTACCCTTACCAGGGGTATACTGGATATCAAAGTCATAAGAAGCAAGAAACTCGAGCCAACGCTGTTGCCTCATATTGAGTTCCTTCTTAGTGAACAAATACTTCAAAGATTTATGTTCAGTATAGAGAATGAAGCGCTCGCCCAATAAATAATATCGCCAAATCTTCAAGGAAAAGACAATGGCGGCAAGCTCAAGATCATGAGTGGCATAGCGAACTTCATTCGGACGCAGTTGCCTAGAAGCATAAGCAACTCCCCGATCCTTCTGCATAAGAACAGCACCGAGACCACTACCACATGCATCGGTGTAGACAACAAGATCATGATTCCCTTCGGGAACCACAAGAATAGGAGCATTAGTGAGAAGTTCCTTCAATGTCAAAAAGGAAGCTTCGCACTTGTCGGACCAAATAAAATGAATGCCTTTCCGAGTAAGACAAGTGAGAGGAAGCACAACCCGGGAAAAATCCTTAATGAACCGACGGTAATAACCCGCCAATCCAAAGAAACTACGAATCTCATGAACATTCTCAGGCCTCTTCCAATTCTGGATGGCTTCGATCTTTGAGGGATCGACAGAAATGCCATCGGAAGATACAACATGGCCTAAGAACTTAACCTTATTCTCCCAAAAGTGGCACTTGGAGAATTTGGCTCTAAGCTGATGACGACGAAGAGTACTGAAGACAATTCTCAAGTGATTAGCATGCTCGGCTTCAGACTTAGAATAAATAAGGATATCATCAATGAACACATGGACGAACTTATCGGGATGTTCCTGGAATATCCGATTCATGAGATCAACAAAGAAAGCAGGAGCGTTCGTCAAACCGAACGGCATAACGAGCCACTCAAAAGATCCATATCGAGTGCGGAAAGCTGTAAGAGGTATGCTATCCTCCGCGACTCGTAACTGATGAAAACCAGTGGCAAGGTCAAGCTGAGAAAAGACCTTAGCACCACTCAATAGATCGAACATATCATCGATCCTAGGCGATGGATACCTATTTCTAATGGTCAACTCGTTAAGCTTGCGATAGTCAATGCAAAGCCTAAGAGTTCCATCAGACTTCTTCACAAAGACAACCGCGAATCCCCACGGAGAAAAACTAGACTGAATCAAATGCTTGGACTCAAGCTCTAAAAGCTGCTTCTTGAGTTCCTTATTTTCCTTTGTAGACATCCTCGTGGGAGGACGACTAACTGGCTGCGCGCCTGGAATGAGATCAACGTGGAACTCAATTACCCGTTTGGGTGGCAAACCCGATACAGGCTCAAAAACATCAGAAAAGTCACAAGCAACAGGAATACGAGATATATCATCATCATCTCGCGAGTCAAGAGAATAAAAAGCCATTTCGGAATTATCCACATCCCAAAGAATAAGAGATAACTGAGTAGGCGAATCCGGATGTCGAAGATATAAAATCCTCTCCGAACAAATAATCCTGGCATCATATCTCACTAGCCAGTCCATTCCCAAAATCATATCAAATCCCAGACAAGAAATAACGTGCAGATTCGCACAGAAAGAAAAGCTACATAAAACAATCTCAACATCATCACACAGCAAACTAAGGGTCGCGGATCCCCCAATAGGATTCGCAATCCTTAAAGAAGTAACCATACAAGAAACATCCAAAGATAAATCATCAACGAGCTTTTTCGATACGAAAGAATGTGAAGCACCCGTATCGAAAAGAACTCGTATACTATGGTCATAAAATAAAATAGAACCTTCCAAAATCGATGGAGATATACCTTTAGATTGAGAAGGACCTCCAGAAGCATTCGCTACATTTAACTTGCCAGATGAAGAATTATTCGAAGCAATAGGACAAGTGGAACTACGATGACCTTCCCTCTTGCAATAACGGCAGAAGAGAGGCTTAGGAAAAGCTCGAATAATATGATCCGGAGAACCACAATTAAAACACTTTCGAACGAAAGGTGTTCCGGAAGACTGAGGCTGAGAACTAGGACCACCAGTCTTCTTCTTCTTAGAAGGAAAAGGATTCTTCTGAATTGGAAACGGCCTCTTGTTGGGGTTCTTGGAAACCTCAACATCAACATCACTATCACACTCCTTCTCGATGGTCTCGAGGTGAAGTGCCGAATCAACCAACTCCTCAAAAGAAAGCTTAAGCTGGAGCAACAAGGACTTCTTGAGATATTTCTTAAGACCAGAGACAAACTTCAAATTCTTCTTATAAGAAGTGCTGATGAATTCAAGACCATACTTAGATAAAGCCTCGAATGATGCAACATACTCAGAAACAGAAGATTTCCCTTGCTTCAACTCAAGGAAGCGATGGGTCAATAAAACTTTTTCAGATTCAGGAACGAACTTGAGTTCAAATCGTCCCCAAAACTGAGTCCATGAAAGAGTAGACTCATCAATTTCGGCTACAAGAAGCTCATACCAATCAAGAGAACGCTCTTGTAATAAGCTAGAAGTTACAAGAACTCTATCATGGTCAGAAAGATCCATGCGAGAGAAGATACGCTCGCACGTGCGAAGCCAAGCTTGGACTTCAAGAACGGATTCGGAGCCCTTAAATGGCTTTCCTCCAAGATGAGCAAAATCACTGCACTGACGTGCAAAGGCAGACTTGCGAGGTGGAGATACTCGAGGAAGAACTAGAGGTTGAGTGCTCCTAAACAATTCCATAAACTGATCAACAGACATATAAACGCCATTCGGATGTGAGCCACTGGATTGCCCAGCATCCGAACGTCGTCCCCTGCCTCTTCCAGCCATAAGCTGAAAGTAAGATAAGAACAAGATTATTCACAAGGTAGATACTTCATTACGGAATACTACGGAATAATATGCATTCCTAGACGTATTCCCCAAATTCTATCTAACCTTGATGGAATAAAGAGACACGATGATTCAAAGGTTTGTATCACTTGTACACTTTGATGTACCGTAATATGTGCATCTATTGTGTGTTTATCATATTTTGTCCTGAACTCAGCTCTGATACCACGCTGTGACGCCCCACCTCTATACCCACGCTAGCCAAGGACACTACAAAGTAATGCCGTCAGCTAACACGGAGAATAAGGCTGGTTGGGAGCGACCATCTATAGCCTTGCTCTGACTATCTATTGAATATATCGACAATAAACATACCAACCAGGTCGACATACCCAATGAATACTTAAAACAAAACCATAGGTGGTTGGATCTATCAGAACAGAATATAACAATTCAAATGTAATATACATCACAGAACAGTAGATCATCATATACACATACACTGGTGCATAACAGAGTATACAAAATAATACATGTCAAGTGGTATAGCAGACCACAATATACAGACGAGTTCACAAGAATAAATATCAGAGTTACAACATGATAGGACTACACAAAAGCTATGACAAAAAGAAGCTAGCGGAGTAGTCCATGCGGAAGCAAAATAGGCTAAGTCCAAAAGCACCTAACCTGAAACAACTCGGTCTGACCCGAGTATAAAATACACGGATCAGTCTAGCTAAACAAATCAGTTAGATAAACTGAACAACAATAAACCTACAAGGTTACAAAGCATAATAGATATCTCTAAAAGAGATAACACAATCATCTAACGAAAGGTGAATCATATAGAACAAGCTTCATATCATCGGCAACATATAGAAACAAAGGATAAGAATATCCCAAAGCAAGCCATAAAGGCAAACAACAAATACCGATAAATACGAGTTCCACAAGGTAAACGCTATATTTCGTGTGGCTCCAAAGAACCAATACAGAAAAGCAATACCTAGGGAATATACATATAAATGAAACATCATGAGCGGTGGTGAAGAAACCACTCCGATATCTCTTGAGCGGTGGTGAAGAAACCATTCCCATATCTCTTGAGCGGTGGTGAAGAAACCACTCCAATATCTCTTGAGCGGTGGTGAAGAAACCACTCCGAAAGCAATACTAAAGGTAACCGACAACCCCAAATATCTTTCGAGTCAGGGCAAAGGACCAACTCCAAAAGCGATATTAAAGGCAACAAGCCAGAGGAGACAGTCCGAAGACACTATCCCAAAGGCAGCATGTGTCACAAACTCCCAGAGAGGAACCCGAAAAGTGGTGACGTGAGTCCCATAACCACCCGTTTGCACTAAACGGTTTACTATCCATTTCACACTCGAAGCAGTACAAAGTTCACCTCATATCCTCAGTAAACCAAACCCGAAGGTCAAAACGATCAATTGAATAGGTCGGGGATTAATCGGAAAGATAAACGCACAGATTCATGGTCCGTGTTTTGCCCAACCATTTAATCACCCTTCCACTTTGCTCGAAGTGCGAAATTGTGCGTGTGTTTAAATAGAATTTATAAATTAGAGAAACGAGCTTTTAATATAATTAGAAAGATTATTTTATAAAAACCCGTGGATGAAGTCAAAAATAAGTTATCAAAGTCAAAGAGGCAATAACAACCACTAAGAAGCAACTTGAATCGATAAAATTTGGAAAACAAATCAAAATATGCAAAACTAGGCAAAACAGGCAAAACATGAGCAGGTCGGTCGACCGGTTGCAGGGCTCGGTCGGCTGGCCAGATGCAGGAAATAAAAAAAACTCGACATGAGCAGGTCGGTCGACCGGCTACAGGGCTCGGTCGGCCGAACTGCATAAATTTGCAGTTTATGCCCTTTTTCCAATGAAATGCAAGTTCTTCCAAAATGTGACCGTTCGAGCAATGGAGTTAAGGAGCCTTGGCCAATAGATACCCCAGCTCCATGAGCTCTCCGATTCGCAACCAAAAACGTATTCAAACATCAAAGTTATGATGTTTAAAGAATTGAACCCAACACTAAAAATTTGGATATTCTCCAATTCATTCCAAACCAAAAGCAAGAGCATATGAACAAGGTGTCAGGAATTCATACCCAACATCAATGAAATCAAAAGAAGTAGATGTGAGTTCAAAACTCACCTTTTAACCTCACAAACAAAGAAGATGAAGGAGCTAAAACACAAGGAGAAGACCAACTAATCACTACTTCAACCCAACAAGCTTCAATCTAAGAAAAACAAGTATTTTCCTAAGTTAGGTTTAGGAAAACTTTCTGAAATTGAAGGAGAAATAGTTGGAGAAGAAGAAGAGAGACTTACCTATGGCTTCTCTATGATTTTGGAGCAAGAAATCAAGTTACAAAGGAGAAACTAGGGCATGCAATTTCTATTTCCTCTTCCCTTCCACCATTTTCAGTTTTACTTGAGAAATGAAAATGAAAGAAGATGAAATGAAGAGAAGGGGTTGAGTTAGAGGGTTAATTAATCTAGTGGGCTGAACCCAAACCCAAACCCAATAGAAAAAGTAGCCAAAATTTTACAAACTCCAAACATATCAAAGATTATACTCAAAAAGATCGCAAACGCCATTTTGAAACCAATGGAGGTAGTTTCGAGTTCCAATTCGGCCATTTGCAGAAAGTAACATTTCGGACCCAAATCCGACTAACGATGCTATATTTAAATTAAACATTTAAATATAAAATCGTTAAATATGTGGATTGTTACACAAACGCCTTTCCTGTACCTGTACTTACTCAATTTAAATAGGTAAGTGTCATATATAGCGAATCTATTAACATTTCACTTACTTTACATAGTTAAACACATGCACTACATAAACATCAAGCATCAAACGCTTCTCATAAGCACTTTATACGATTTAAGGCTAATTTCAGTTGCTTCTAATCAATTCACAAGCCATTTCATTCAATTTTAATGATTTGCAACTCAATTTCTTACATTCAGTTGATTTTTAATTCAAATGAGCTCATATTCACTTCAAATGATTCAAAATCAATTCTTATTTAATCTCTATTAACTCATAGAATTTAATTACTTTCATTTATGCCGAGCGACTACCATATTCATGCAA
This sequence comes from Allium cepa, assembly GCA_030765085.1. NCBI lineage: Eukaryota > Viridiplantae > Streptophyta > Magnoliopsida > Asparagales > Amaryllidaceae > Allium > Allium cepa. Next base: position 1,014,617,244 of record CM060943.1, on the reverse strand, counting down.
TTCCGATGATATTCGTTCAATAAAGTATCTATTTCAATTTATAACTACTTAAATTAATTTCAACTCATTCTATATTCAATTCCATTTCATTTCTAATTTATTTCCCATCCATTCATTAGCTCGACACATTTCATTCTTGTATATTACTAGCCATTCCCAAGTTAATTCAATCCAGGCTTTATTTTAATGGGCTTTCACTTTTATTCAAAACCAAGCTTCCATGAATTTTAAACTTAAGTTGATTTACTTCAATTGATTCCAATATCAAACTTAAGTTTACTTCTACCTGATTCTCATTTAATCAAATGCCATTAAATTCAGTTAGCCCATCCATTCAATTTTAATTTCCACTTCACCTTCTCTATTTATTTAAATAACATTCAAGCACATATGCCACCAAATTTAAGTTTAGTCTAATAATCCAATTCCAATTACAACTTAAGTTTGATTTTTTTATTCTATCAGACTTCATCCATTTATTATTTAACTCAATTAACCTGTTTTAAAATTTTAATTTGCTTACTTAATTCGTTGTCGAATTTATTTTATTAATACAAGGCCACTCTCAATTTATTTCTATTCACTTGGGTTTTGTTTTGCAACTCAAACATTGCTATTATAATCACTTTTCTTATATCCAATTTTCTTGCAAATTTCATTTAACATTATTCAAATCACCTTGAATTTTATTTGTAGTTCAAACCATCACATTTTCGATCCAACTCTATTTTTATTTTACAACATCTCTTCTTATTTAATTCATTATCAAATCCAAGTCAAATTCTATTTACAATTCGAATTCATTACCAAATATTATTAATTTACAACCCATTTGTTTACCCAAGTTAAATTTTATTAACATACTCAATCACACAATTATTTAACCAAATATCTTATTTCCAATTTCTAAATCAATATTCGATTTTAATTACAAATCACTTCATTGAAATTCTAGTTTGGATTTCCTTTTTATTTTCCCAAAATTCCAACACCTCTGTTTAAAATTTTAGAAATGCTTTTAAATTCACATCATACTTAATAAAATAGCTCTTTATAAAATACTTTTTATGACTCGATGTCTCAACCAGTCCATCCTTGTTCTCACAGAAATTCAGTCATATGTTGATCAGGCGTAGGACTGAAAATCTATAAGTACTTGGTAAACCCGTTTCAACATCCAGTGAAAATACTTATGAAAAATAATTTTATTGAAAATATAGAAAACAGTTTTGAAAACAGAGGAAATATCTTTGGTGAAAATGCTCTGGAAGTCATCACCCCCATCCATGGTCACAGTTACATACCAGGGTTACGTTGCAGTCACAACAAAAGTCCATGTAACTACAGGCTCTCCGCGGCCTCTCAATTACGCCATGGATCCCATACAACAAATCACAGTTACATCCAGGGTTACGTTGCCGTCACAGCAAAAGTCCATGCAACTGCAGGCTCTCCGCGGCCTTTGATTACACTATCGAAATGAAACCTCTCCACTCCTACATAGGTCGCAGTCTGCCGATATAAAATCAAATACAGACTGTTGGCTCTCAGCGGCACACACGACTTTCGCTATGTTATACCATAGGTCGCAGTCTACCGATATAAAATCAAACGTAGACTGTTGGCTCTCAGCGGCACACACGACTTCCACTATGGTATACACTACTTATAATCCTCAGGAACTAGTTTTGTCCGGACTCCTCACAGGATCAACTTTAGAACCCCTGTAGGGCTCAAGGAAGCACCACCCAATGGCACTCCTGAGAAGTTCATTTCAAGGGAGCGCCTTTTTCCCTAGAGCCATCATCAAAACCATTTTATATTATACACATATAGTATCTTCAAATCATACACCTAGTATGGTATTATACAAAGTTCCTTTACACAAAATCGATTATCCAAAAATCGATAATTCTCAAACTAGGCTTTCCAAATTCAATATTGATTTTACCCAAAAATCAAAAGCCTTTCCAAATCCAAAGGTTCGCAAAACCTTTTCCAAAATCCTCATAAGATCCTTTATATATATAGATATATATAATTTTTAAAACTTTGGATCATTTCCAACTTATATAAAATCCTTTTATACTTCAAACACTTTCAAAAAAAATCCATCAGAGTGAGATACACTCACTTATTCCCATTTCCCTTAATCCCCATTTGGATTATTACCTCAAGTCTTATCCCAGTTGGGTATTTAACCAATAACAGTTTGAACTCCGACCAGTTTATTTAGAAAATAGCTTGTAAAATTTAAAAACAAATAAGTAGTTGGAAAATAATTACTAGTTTTGTAAAATAGTTAGAAAATAGTTAACTAATCGTAGAATAGTTGAAAATAGCTGAATAGTTTCAAAAAATTTAGATAATTGTAAAATAGTTGTAAAATAGTAATTAATTTGTAACATGGTTGAAAAATAGTAATTAGTTTAGAAAATAGTTGAAAAATGGTTAAATAGCTTCAAAAATAATCGTAAAACAAGTATATAAAATAATTTGGCTTTAAGAAAGAACGGTTGTATATATTTAATAGCTTAGAAAAAATAAGTTTATATCAAAATAATTTATATTGAAAATAGCCAAGAGCCAACTGTTCACTTCCTCAACAATTCAATTTAAATCTCCATTTAAATTGACCCAATTCCAATTCAAATAACTCCAAATTCCATTGGACTTGATTAATTCCCAATTCAAGTTGAATCAATCTTGATTCCTTCCCAAATTTAAATCAAATTCTAGTTGATTTTAATCCTGTTCAATTTTAATTATAATTCCATATTATTCCAATCAAATTGAATTATTATCAATTGTATCCATTTCAAATTCAAATCATTTCAATATAACCCAATTCAATTTCCCCTTTAAATTTTTAAACTTATACATCTTCAATCACCAATCCACTTAATTCAAACTCAATTCAATTGGTACAAATGAAATCTAAGTTTCAGCTTTAACCCACCTCAAATTATATAAATTCGAGTTGAATTCTCAAAGGTTGGTTTAACTCTTTAAACCAAATCAATCTTTATTTAAAGTTTTTAACCAATTTAATTTCTGAATTCAATTCTCCAAATTCCATTTTACTTACGTATTTCAAGGTTCAATACAATTTTATTTGTTTCAAAATTTAATTTATTATTCAATCTTTATCTTCCAGTTTGAAGCCAGTTCTTAAACAAGTTTATATTACAATTCAATCATTCAAATTTATTTTATTTATACACTACCATTCTCAATTTAAAGATTTTTATGAACAATAGGATGATATCATCCAATTTATTTTAAACCGTCCATCCATTTCAATTTTTAAATCTCAAACCGTTTTGAGATCACACAAATTCCCAATTCAAATCAACCATTTAACTTTCTACGTTAAATTCCAATTTCATCTTAAAATCTCCAATGCAAGTTGTTCATTCAAACTTATTTTACTTCTCCCAAGTTAAATTCAATTTACGTAATCCAGCCAACCTCATTCTCAAATTTAATTCCCACTTCAACTTCAAAATTCTTTCCCTTTCATAAGTTCAAAACTTATATCACTTTAGGTTTTCACATCACATTTCAGGGGAAAAAAAATCAAAACTCAACCTCTTAGAGTTTATGTTAAATTATCATGTATATCCATACATATATACATATTTATTTCTTGACCCTCCAGCCATATTTTAATATTTAAACCACCTTTGGTTTTAAATTCTAATCAATTTCAAACACCCCATTGTTTCAACAAGTCCAATTTCCTTTTTATATTATTCTTATTTCTACAAATTAAAGATTAAATCTCAGTTTGAATCCCATTTCAAACTTATATTTATTTAAAGCTTTTTAAATAATTTAATTCCCAAACTCTAAATTTAGAATTTAAACTTCAATTAATTAAATTTCGATTTGGTTGTATTTTCGTTTTTACTTCATTTAATTCTAATTCAAGACTTCAATCTGGTTGTATTATATGACTTCTAAATTTTAATTCTAATAATTTAACAACCAATCACCTTTATATTAATTTGAAGAAAATATTACTTTATATATATCAAAATATTTTTATATATACATATATATATAAAATCATTTAAAACCTTTATATAAGAAAATAACAAGTACGCACTCATATAAATATACATTCAACTCATTTTAGAGTACCACTGACTCTATTTAATGAGTAATCCCCACCAGAGCCAAGGTTCTCGCTTAACCTTCCAGCTCTGATACCAAATGTAACGACCCGAAATTTTCTAACCCGAAAATTCCAGATAGTTATGAAAAGAAGAAAGAGATAGAAGAAGAAGAAGAACAGAAACACCAAACACCTCACATTCGCAGCGGATAAAATATAATAATAAGTAATAACAGTTTATAAAAGAATATTATAACTGTCGATTACATTTAATATACATCAGAGTTTCACATAATATACAGTCACTGAATATTTCCAATTATCATGACTCAGATAAACAATAATATAAATACAGTGGATATACTCCATACGATATTACCACCAGCTCGCCTCCTGAGCTCCTGAACGTCCTAACCTTAAAATCTGTAATACTCGGTCTGACCCGAGCATTACACCAAAGTAACACCCGGGTCAGGCTGGAAACCAGCGTGAGTAAACTCAACTAACATGGAATACATGCATACAACTTCTACATAACCCGGGGTACTTATATCAATTTAACCAATTCACAATTTGCTATAGACGACACTTATTTCACATATCAATTCTCTAAGTACTAAACTTAGATAAAATAATCCAATTTACTTAAATCACTTCATTTCAGCCTATTGATTTCACAAATCAATTTATTAAAAATTCGAAGTGGTTTCGGGTATTTTCCTAATATCCGACCCCGGTCTCTTCGAAACTCGTACCATCCTAACACAATCTATCAAAATGAGATACACTACATTCCATATCAAAGATACCGACTACTTCAAAACATCTCATACCATTTAATCATCCATAAGCAAAGCTTAATCTCATGCAAATTAAATTTAATTAATTTTGATTAAATTACCAACCTCAACCACTTAGATTTCTTCATTTAATCATTAATTAGTTTCTAATCAATCAATCAACTATTCCTTCATTATTCATTTTAATTAATCTACCTGGATTAATTATTTTACAATTACATTCAAGTAATTATCTTTCTCATCAATTACACTAAGTAGTTTAAATCCAAATTTCTTTCTTTTATTAATCATTCACTAATTTATCACATCCAACCATTATCACTAATTACTTCACCAAGTAATAATACTTAATAAATTACATTAAGCAATTATACCTACCAAGTTTCACAATTGATTATCCTTAATTAATTAATAAAATTAATTATCTTAAATTAATCACATTAATAACCTTAACCAATGATCTTTCATTAACTATCTTTATTAACCAATCCTTAAATTGCTTCACTAAGTACTTAACTTTAATTAGTCACTTAATCACAAATTAATTGGTTAATTCATTCTTAATTGTATTATTTAAATTCCATTTAATTTGACCCTAAATTAACAACCTCAATCCAAATCATTAACTTAGGAACCTTATTAACTTAATTAAAAAATCAATATCATTAATTAGTTAACTTATTTATTTAACCCTTTATTTTTCTTAACAATTTAAATTCTAAATCATTAAGTTTTAATTAACTTCAAGATAAAAAAACAATCATGTATTTTTCTGATTAACTGATCATTTCAATCCCATTTAAATGTTTCTTTTGAATTCATTTTCAAACTTAAAGTTGTTTTCTTTCAAACAACAGAATAGATAATAGCAACCAAATATTAAAGCTTTCACACATGCATACATCGACTCGGGTATACAGGTCGAAGATTACTCACCTTAATTTTCTGATTACCACCCACTTCCTTCTCGATCAGTTCCATGATTCTCAGACCAAAGAAGCCCGGCCACATAGCATCATCTTCCCCCCTTCCATCGTCTGAACACGAACATGGTGACCCACTGCCACATCCAAAAACACTGTAACGACAAATCCCTACAGCGAACGAGCCTCCTCAAAACCCTAACCCTCTCAACCGATCGCGGCTGCGCCTTCCCTTCATCGTGACTTCGTCGAACGCGGCCTCCCCCCTTTCTGCCTCGAGTCGCTCCACGCTCACCTTCCCCCTCGAAACACGCGAGCACAAGATGACACCACAACATTCGAAACCCTAACACGGCCCTCCCCTTCGATCGAGGCGATCGTGCTCACTCTCGCGACCTGTGTCGCCACTTTCCTTCGTCGCCACTTTTTTTTTATAAACGAATCGATTTGGAAATGAAGGTAAGGGCTCGGTTCGATTTCTGTTGAAAAGGAGAAGGAGAGGACGGGAATACAAATAGATTTGGGGTAGCTTCCTGCGTATGAGTTGATTATTTTATAATTGAATATTGAAAAGTATCTCGTGTTGCATAACGCGAAATTCCGAACTCCAAATTAGTCATGCCGACAGGAGTTTATAAAGTTTTACCCGCATTCCGAACACAATGAAACATGTTTCGAAAGCTAATTTGATCAAATGCGCGAGTTACGGAAGAAAACAACCAATTTTAAACTAAATCAATTAAATAGTTCTACGCGTTTCGTGCTGCCAGGGCCAAACGATAACTCTGATGGCTACGAAAATTGAACTCCGATAATAGCTAACAATTACGGATCCAATGGAATTGGTATCGTCGAATTCCGAGAATGTGCCTCGGAAGGCTATTTTTAAATTCCAATTTAAACGATAATTATTAAAGTTGAAAAAATTACCTTGAAATTAAATTTCAACACTTTCACTACCTTCAGTGCTATTAATATAAATTTTACAAGCCTTCAAGTTATTTTAAACAGATTTAGAAATTCCAGATTCAGCGTTTTACTCAATTTCAACTTATATGATTCAATAATTAAACTATATAGTTCAATAATTTAATTATCAAGTAAATATTTACATATTAAATTCAAGTTAAAATTAACTTTAAATATTTAAAATCGATTAACATCCCAATTTAAATTGTTAAAAATTCCGGGTCGTCACAATAAGTTTTAAATAACGTTTTGTAAATTAAAAAAGAGATTGGTTTATTTAAATTGAGATTTTTGAATTATTATAAACGGTTTATATAAAAGATTTACAATGTCACGACCCGACTTTCTACTCCCAGAAAATCGCATCATGAATCAAGAAAGAAAGGGATAGAGAAGAAAAGAAAGAAGAGGAAGAAGAAACAACACTAGAATCTCAACAGCGGAACGAATAAATTATATTAATAACATAAGTATTTACATAATATACAATACCAATCAGAGATACACAACATACACATCACATATACTAGACAGTTATAAACACCTGTCTAGTATTTACAACTCAATACAATCACAACACAGAGATAACACAGCGGGAGACTATATCAAACGCAGAAGCCTCCTGCTCCATTGCTCCTCCATTATTCGTCAAAGCTAACCTGAATCCTAACCTGAATTCTCTTGGCTACTCGTAAAAATTTGAGTACCCAAGAGTTTATGAAAAACAAAAATAAACTCCGGGTCAGACATGGGTCTGGTGTGAGTAACAGGTTGAGGTTGCTTAACTTTAAAAACCTTTTGAAAAGAAAGGTATCACGTAAGACTTTCCACACATAAACATGGAAAAGTTTTTACCTTATGCTAACCAAAACATTTGATAGGAAATCCGATGATATTATAATAGTGTCTAGGGTTTTCAAGTAAAATACAGAAATAGCTGAAATGCTTACATCTCACATTCCAACATAGTTGGGCACAACTAATACGTACAGCACTTATTGGATTTCGGATTCCATCAATGGCAGGGCTACCGGGGTACTGCCCGTCACAGTACGTGGCCTAGATCACCGTACCGAGGAGCCACCCTAACTCCCCTACAACACAAGACCGGGACCATTCCTTACTGAACAGTCCCGAATAAGACAACCCCGGCAGTTGTTGCAATCAACTGCCCCACACAGCCGAATATAAAGGGACTTCTAGACAGGGATCAATCTTGCTCTCCAGTGGTAGCTACCCACGAAGCCTTGCTGCACCTCCCCTGTTTTAGCCATTCCCGGTTGATGAGGCTTGAGGTTACGATTACCTTTATAGGACACATCACTTAGAATTCTCATCGTCCACCTGACGATGTTCTAAAAGCATTCAATCCATACAAGTTCGTTCCGGGTTCGAACGAAACCGAAGGCATTATCTCGTTACACTCATTACGGAATCACCCACAGAGTTAACGACGATAACCTTTGCACTCTGATTCACCATCTCGAATCTATAATCACTGTTCCATCAACTCATTACGGAATCACCCACAGAGTTATACTGACGTATAGCCCTTACACCCCGAGTCTTCACAAAGCTCCATTTGGATTTACGACCTAACGTTATTTGGAATCGATGTGGTTTTTGGATATCCAAATATGGAAACCCGATCCCGGTCTCATCGAAAACCAAAGCGTGTCTTTTAGGGCCAAGTTGTTTTAAAGTTTAAAACATTCAATTCAATATTATCTATATACACACAGGTAGATAATTTACAACATCACAATAGATAATCAATATTATCATAACATCAGATAATCTATATTATCAACTCAAACAAATAAATCATATTATCAACTCAATGCAACCATAACATCCAAGTCACACAACAACATTTATCTCATAACTGAGATCTCAATCATTCAGGGTAATAAATATCAACCATTATTCATAAGCAATCACTTATCAATCCAATCTATAATTAATTTAAAATGAATTAAATTAATTACTTCTTCCTTAAATTAATTTAAAACAAATTTAATTAATTACTTATCCAAATAAATCTTGCTTATACATCAAAGAATTATTCTTAACAAATTACCCTAATTAATCATCTTGATTAATTATTCTTTATTTACATTCAAGTAATTAACCTCTAATTAATTTCACAAATTAATTAATTCAAACCAATCCCTGTAATTAATCTGTAATTACTTCATTAATTAATCCTTAATTAATTAACTAATACTTCCATTGATTAATTTTCCTAATTAATCAATCTTTAATCATATCATTAATTATATAAATTAATGATCTCAAATTATTTTAAATAACTCCATTAAATTAATTATCAAAACCTAAATTAATTACACTAAGTAATTAATTATTAATTACTTACTTCAGTAATTATTCAACATACAAATTACATATTAATTACAAAGTAATTAATTTCCAAAACTCCTTCAATTAAATTATATCTAGTAATTTATTTTCTTTATTACTTCACTAAGTAATTTTCCATTTTTAAATTACATTGGTAATTATTTCTCAAATCAATCATCGATTAATTTTAAATTAATTAAACTTAATTAATTAACTTAATTAATCAAAATAAACTTAAATAATTATAATTAGTAATTAATTTCCTTAATTACTTTCACTAAGTAATTATACTTAAATAATTCAAAGGATTATCTTAAATTAATTAATCCAATTAATTATTTAAAATTAATTACATTAATTAATTATAAAATAATATTAAGTTAATGACCTTCATTAACTCATAACAAATCTTTAAATATTTTCTAAATTAATTAACTAAATTAATCAATATTAATTCTTAATTTATTTAAAGAAACTCATTAATTAATTTCTAATTTTAAAATTAACCAAGTGATAATTAAACTTAATTGATTATTGATTACTTGATTTATAATGTCAATTCATTAATTAAATTAATCAAATCTTATTTAAATTAATTCCTAAATCATACTTTAATGAAATTTAGTTAACTTACTTAATCATTTAATTAATTAAATAACCCTCAATTATTTAATTAATATCCTAATTTTTATTAATTAAATTAATTTGTTATGAACTTAATTACCTTGATTGATTAATAAATTATTAAGTTCAAACAACTTAATGGTAATCATTAATTCCATTAATGATTTAATTATCATTATCAAAGAAATTTAAAAAAAAAACAACTTGCTTTTTTTTTAAATTTTCCTAAATTCCATTTTAAATTAAAATTTAAAATGAAATCAAACTTAATCAAGATTTTAAATATTTAAAATCTCTTTAGTTCTCATTTTAAAGAATCATTTACCTCTTAAAGCAATTTTAGAAAAATCATTTAACATTAGCCTATATTCAATTAAATTTAAAATATCATAAATATTTCAAATGACATTTAAACATTTAAATTCAAATCATATTTACATTACAACCAAAATTCAAATTCATGCTTCAAGTTTAAATTCAAAGATTAAAATTTAAAATTCTGTTTTAAATCTTCATTTCAGATTTTATAAAATACTCAAACTAAAATATATCACTTGAATTTATCAACCAATTTTCTTTGAAACTTTCAGATTCAAATTCAAATTTGAACCTAGGATTCTAAATTCAGATTTAACATAGAATTTAAAACTTGTTTTAAAAACTTACTTTCAGATTTAAAATCACTCAATGTCAAAACTGTGCAGGTTTCAGATTTATTAAATACTTTATTTGTTACTGCAAATTTTATTCAAATATCTGGAATTCAAACCTATTTGAATCCATAGTTTAATCTTACTTAAAGTTTGAATTTAAACTTGCCTGACTATTTTTAAAATCTAGTTTAAAATTCAAAACCTGAAATAATTCAGGGTACAGAAACAAGGCTCTGCAACCAAACAACCCGAGTCAAAAGCTAGTCTACTTCGAGTCACACTTGCTCCTACTTCGGGCAAAAATGGAGATTACCCGAGCCATCTCCCCATCACATTCCAGACAACCCTCTCCTGTTGACTATTGTGCACATGCACAAAATCCTTGGCAAATTCCGATCATCAGTGATGATCATCACCTCCATCATCCACCCTTCAACCCAACATGACCACCTAAGCATCAGTGAATCATCCAATTTCCAAAATCATACAGAGCAGTTTCTTATTTTTAAAAACCTGAAAACACTATACCCAGAATTCCTCAAACCTATCAACGACAGTTTCACCTCCCTCCGACCATCTACGCAGTTGAAACTTCAGCCACTACTAACAGGGATCTATCTACTTTTCCACTAAACTGCCCAACACTCGATCCACTAATAAATCAGGAAAATCAATTTTCTTAATTTGCTAAAATCTTAAGTTTACAGGAAAATTTTCCATTCCTCTGCTAATTCAGAGGTAAGTTTACAAATTTGATAAATCTTTGTGATGAGCCTGATCATATTACTATATACAGAAGCAATATCAAAACTTCAGGACACTACAATTATCAGTGTTTGAATTTTATCAGTAACATGGTTTTTACCCCTAACTTGATTTACAGAGAAGGTTACAGTACCTATTTAAATAAATCAAAATTTTAAAACTTAGTTCATAACTTTAAACAAACAATATTCCCTAAATCCCAAGTTAAAATATTAATGTCACCATCTAAATTCAATAAACTAAGAATTTACATTTTTAAATACAATCATGTTCAGGTCATATTGATTTACAGAGAGGTTTTGTTTTCAATTTACCATTCATTTAAATTCTTATGCTTCAGTTTATTTTTAATCAAACACATTTGTTTCTAATCCATTTTTCAGAAATAGTTAAGTTATGAAACTACTAAAATTTGAATTTAAAACTTAAGTTAAGAAAACAAAGGTTCTGATACTAACAGAGTATACACCTATTTAAGTACAGAATAATTTCCAGAACTCATACACATACAACAATAGCTTCAATAATTATCATGCATATCAAATCATTCCAGATATAATAACACGCAACCAGATTTTTAAAGTAGTTTAGAAGTTACTCACCTATTTTCCAGAAAGACAGAGCCATCATGATTCAAGAAAAGCTTTTAAATCATGTCTTTTAAATGCAGCAGTGACATGCCAATGGAAATGAAGTGATACTGCTTCTTATCCCAATCTATATGCATACAGGCCATTATATTGTGCTCAAATTCCAGAGATAAATTGCTATGATCTTCAGGTGGATTGAAATGCAGACTTTATTTGATTAGTTCAAAATTTGCAGAGAGGAAAATGCAGTATTTTGAATTGCAGAGATTTTTTTTTTTTCAGGTTAGAGGAGCTACAGGTTTTGTTTGCAAATGCAGGTTTTTGATTTGAGAAAATTTGATCTTAGTTTTGAATGAGGAGTTTATTACAGATCTGTTTTTGAGAAGCTTTAAATTTCAGGTTTTTAAGTGAAGTATATTTTGATTTCTTTTGATTTTGAAAAAAAAAGAATAAGGGAAAAAATGAGAATGTTTATAAGGCTGAAATTAATTTATCAAAATAAAGAAAAAGATAAAAGAAAACAATGCCACATGTCACATTGCTTGATTTACAACTAACACATGTTGCTTAGATTGCTAATTTGATTACACTTGTTTTAATTAAATTAAGTTATATATTTAAATGTTTATGAAAGGGTTTTCTTAAATTTAATTTAAGTTAGAATGAATATACATATATTTATGATTTACTTCTTTTAAGAAAATGTATATAAAACTATTTATAATTTAAAACTTACAAAATATTTTAAAGAATCAATAAATTTGAATTTCGAAATAAAATTGCCAAATCAAATTTATTCTTTGAAAACCAAAAATCAATTTATCCAAGTTAAAAATGAAGATTCTATTTTCTTTTTATATTTATAAAAATAGAATATTTATTAATAAGGTTTTAAAATGACAATTTACAATTTTATATGATTTATAAAGAAATTATAATCACTTTTATATTTAAATGAATTTAAATCATATGCTACCTTATATTTATACTTATATAAAATATACTCAAATCATATTTAAATCAAATAATATTTAAAAAGAAATAAAATCAATCTTTTATTTAAATTTAAAACAAAAAATTAAACTAAGACAAATTTTAAACAATTACATTTATTTAAATATTATCAAACCACATAGTTACTAATTTAAATAGATTTTTAAAAGCTAACTATTAATTTAAAACAAAATTTCCTAATTACTCAATATCTTATTAGAATTAAAAGAAACAACAGACTTCATTTATTTATTATCATGTAAGTTAAATTCCAAACAAAGATAAACTATAATATATATTTACAAATATATATATACATTATAATTTAAACATTTATTTTAGCTTTTAAAAGATAAATTCACAAATTAAGTATTATTTAACCCTGATTATTAAACCAAAACATATTTTATTAATCAATATTGTCAATATCAATTTAATTTTATATAAAGATTATTAAATTGATATTGTCTAAAATTCCGGGATATCACATTCCTTCCCCCTTAAAAGAATTTCGTCCCCGAAATTTAAAACAAAGGTAATTTAATAACCTATTTAAGATTTTAAAATTTAAAACCAAGCATATATCAAACATATGCTAACATCCATAGCAATCAATTCATCCAATCAAACAACATTAACTATCCAGACAAAATTCTGGATAGAGTTTCCTCGAGTTTCCCCAGTAAACACTGGGATACTCGCCCTATAAAAACCCAAACAATCAACACTACTAAGCTACAGAACTCCTACTCATCTATGTCTATAACTAACAAGACATCAGACTATAGACAAGTCTGACTCAACAACCAAAATCTTCCAGAACAGCTGATTCCAAAACCAAAAATAGATATACACGTACTCCCTCAGAGATACGTGAAACACAACGAATTCCAGTTGTCCAAACTGGCAATTCAATCCAGATAATCAAACACTTATCCAAAACAAAACACAGAAGAAATCCAAAACATCTCGGAGCTAGCTTATCCAACCTTACCAAAATTTATAGCTCCTAAAACTGAGATCTTATCCAAAATTAGATCTTCGACTGCCTATCTCTTACCTGATCAGCTCAATCCTTGCTGATGTCTCTAGAAACAATCTAGACCAACCCTATCCACCAGAATGATCCTCCACGATCAATTAAGTTCAAGAACAACTCTACTCACAACTATCAGAAGAAAACAACTTCCCCTATCCGGAAAAGAAAAGCAGATTCACTCCCAAACTGCTTCCGCTGCACAACTCTGATTTGGAGTAGAAAAGAATGCTGATGAAGAGCATAAGCACATCTAGACAGCATAAACAAGAAGATCTCAGATAACCAAGAGAAAACTCAGAAGTTCCACAAATCCTGAGTTGCTTCAGCAGACTCTATCTCAAGGAACCAACCTTTAACTAGTTGAACCACCGGTACCACTGAATCTCTAGATGAGGACAAACTCTGACCTTTCTGAAATTATTCAGAAAAATCTCCAACAACCCAAGAGAACACTCAACTATCACAAGTCACTTTTACGATCAACTCAAACTAAAATCCAAAGAAGACTGTTCTCTTTTAACAAATTAGAACAGCTTATGCTGGTCTTGCCAATCCATCCAAGAAATGGATTCTACTCTACTGCTTCTGAACTCCATCTCCAGAAAACTGCTAAGCCAGAAAACTCTGCCGACACACAAAACACTCCGAGTTGCACTGCTAATGCCAAAGAATTCTCAATCCAAAGCCCTTCGAGAAACTCGGACTTCAAACCAAACGAAAACATCCTGCTGAACTCAGTCGCAACACCAAAGCAGACCTACTTCTTTAAACTTGTTCCAAAGAAAACATCTTCGGGAACGTCCATAGTCACTGTATCTCATCACGCAGCTACTACTTCCTGAGATAACAAGATATCGTCACTCACTTCTGCTCAGCCAACAGATCCAAACTCTACTCATCCAACTTCAAAGATGAACTCCGAACCTTAACAGGTTACCTTCAGAGATCAATGAAGTCCTTACACCACTTCAAAACTCACTCGAGACGGTATTAGGTCTACAGTCTCGACAGACACACTTTCAACCAAACATTCAAACTCCAACCAATGGCAGTCATGTTATACACACTACTACCTCAATCTACCTTTATAACCCATATTGGAAAATCTGAACAGGTAACCCAACAGATAGGTAGAAATATATATATATATATATATATATAAATATTAAAAATTACAAATACGCTCTCTCAAGAAAGACACCACTCCAGAGCCTAGGTATTCACTCAACCTAACGCTCTGATACCAACTGTCACGACCCGACTTTCTACTCCCAGAAAATCGCATCATGAATCAAGAAAGAAAGGGATAGAAGAAGAAAAGAATGAAGAGGAAGAAGAAACAACATTAGAGTCTCAACTGCGGAACGAATAAATTATATTAATAACATAAGTATTTACATAATATAAAATACCAATCAGAGATACACAACATACACATCACATATACTAGACAGTTATAAACACCTGTCTAGTATTTACAACTCAATACAATCACAACATAGAGATAACACAGCGGGAAACTATATCTAACGCAGAAGCCTCCTACTCCATTGCTCCTCCATTATTCGTCAAAGCTAACCTGAATCCTAACCTGAATTCTCTTGGCTACTCGTAAAAATTTGAGTACCCAAGAGTTCATGGAAAACAAAAATAAACTCCGGGTCAGACATGGGTCTGGTGTGAGTAACAGGTTGAGGTTGCTTAACTTTAAAAACCTTTTGAAAAGAAAGGTATCACGTAAGACTTTCCACACATAAACATGGAAAAGTTTTTACCTTACGCTAACCAAAACATTTGATAGGAAATCCGATGATATTATAATAGTGTCTAGGGTTTTCAAGTAAAATACAGAAATAGCTGAAATGCTTACATCTCACATTCCAACATAGTTGGGCACAACTAATACGTACGACACTTATTGGATTTTGGATTCCATCAATGGCAGGGCTACTGGGGTACCGCCCGTCACAGTACGTGGCCTAGATCACCGTACCGAGGAGCCACCCTAACTCCCCTGTAACACAAGACCGGGACCATTCCTTACTAAACAGTCCCGAACAAGACAACCCCGACAGTTGTTGCAATCAACTGCCCCACACAGCCGAATATAAAGGAACTTCTAGACAGGGATCAATCTTGCTCTCCAGTGGTAACTACCCACGAAGCCTTGCTGCACCTCCCCTGTTTTAGCCATTCCTGGTTGATGAGGCTTGAGGTTACGATTACCTTTATAGGACACATCACTTAGAATGCTCATCGTCCACCTGACGATGTTCTGAAAGCATTCAATCCATACAAGTTCGTTCCGGGTTCGAACGAAACCGAAGGCATTATCTCGTTACACTCATTGCAGAATCACCCACAGAGTTAACGACGATAACCCTTGCACTCTGATTCACCATCTCGAATCTATAAGCACTATTACGTCAACTCATTACGTAATCATCCACAGAGTTATACTGACGTATAGCCCTTACACCTCGAGTCTTCACAAAGCTCCATTTGGATTTACGACCTAACGTTATTTGGAATTGATGTGGTTTTCGGTTATCCAAATATGGAAACCCGATCCCGGTCTCATCGAAAACCAAAGCGTGTCTTTTAGGGCCAAGTTGTTTTAAAGTTTAAAACATTCAATTCAATATTATCTATATACACACAGGTAGATAATTTACAACATCACAATAGATAATCAATATTATCATAACATCAGATAATCTATATTATCAACTCAAACAGATAAATCATATTATCAACTCAATGCAACCATAACATCCAAGTCACACAACAACATTTATCTCATAACTGAGATCTCGACAATTGAGGGTAATAAATATCAACCATTATTCATAAGCAATCACTTATCAATCCAATCTATAATTAATTTAAAATGAATTAAATTAATTATTTCTTCCTTAAATTAATTTAAAATAAATTAAATTAATTACTTATCCAAATAAATCTTGCTTATACATCAAAGAATTATTCTTAACAAATTACCCTAATTAATCATCTTGATTAATTATTCTTTAATTACATTCAAGTAATTAATCTCTAATTAATTTCATAAATTAATTAATTCAAACCAATCCCTGTAATTAATTTGTAATTACTTCATTAATAAATCCTTAATTAACTAACTAATACTTCCATTGATTAATTTTCCTAATTAATCAATCCTTAATCATATCATTAATTATATAAATTAATGATCTCAAATTATTTTAAATAACTCCATTAAATTAATTATCAAAACCTAAATTAATTACACTAAGTAATTAATTATTAATTACTTACTTCAGTAATTATTCAACATACAAATTACATATTAATTACAAAGTAATTAATTTACAAAACTCCTTCAATTAAATTACGTCTAGTAATTTATTTTCTTTATTACTTCACTAAGTAATTTTCCATTTTTAAATTACATTGGTAATTATTTCTCAAATCAATCATTGATTAATTTTAAATTAATTAAACTTAATTAATTAACTTAATTAATCAAAATAAACTCAAATAATTACAATTAGTAATTAATTTCCTTAATTACTTTCACTAAGTAATTATACTTAAATAATTCAAAGGATTATCTTAAATTAATTAATCCAATTAATTATTTAAAATTAATTACATTAATTAATTATAAAATAATATTAAGTTAATGACCTTCATTAACTCATAACAAATCTTTAAATATTTTCTAAATTAATTAACTGAATTAATCAATATTAATTCTTAATTTATTTAAAGAAACTCATTAATTAATTTCTAATTTTAAAATTAATCAAGTGATAATTAAACTTAATTGATTATTGATTACTTGATTTATAATGTCAATTCATTAATTAAATTAATCAAATCATATTTAAATTAATTCCTAAATCATACTTTAATGAAATTTAGTTAACTTACTTAATCTTTTAATTAATTAAATAACCCTCAATTATTTAATTAATATCCTAATTTTTATTAATTAAATTAATTCATTATGAACTTAATTACCTTGATTAATTAATAAATTATTAAGTTCAAACAACTTAATGATAATCATTAATTCAATTAATGATTTAATTATCATTATCAAAGAAATTTAAAAAAAAACTTGCTTTTTTTTAAAAATTTTCCTAAATTCCATTTTAAATTAAAATTTAAAATGAAATCAAACTTAATCAAGATTTTAAATATTTAAAATCTCTTTAGTTCTCATTTTAAAGAATCATTTGCCTCTTAAAGCAATTTTAGAAAAATCATTTAACATTAGCCTATATTCAATTAAATTTAAAATATCTTAAATATTTCAAATGACATTTAAACATTTAAATTCAAATCTTATTTACATTACAACCAAAATTCAAATTCATGCTTCAGGTTTAAATTCAAAGATTAAAATTTAAAATTCTGTTTTAAATCTTCATTTCAGATTTTACAAAATACTCAAACTAAAATATATCACTTGAATTTATCAACCAATTTTCTTTGAAACTTTCAGATTCAAATTCAAATTTGAATCCAGGATTCTAAATTCAGATTTAACATAGAATTTAAAACTTGTTTTAAAAACTTACTTTCAGATTTAAAATCACTCAATGTCAAAACTGTGCAGGTTTCAGATTTATTAAATACTTTATTTGTTACTGCAAATTTTATTCAAATATCTGGAATTCAAACATATTTGAATCCATAGTTTAATCTTACTTAAAGTTTGAATTTAAATTTTCCTTACTATTTTTAAAATCTAGTTTAAAATTCAAAACCTGAAATAATTCAGGGTACAGAAACAAGGCTCTGCAACCAAACTACCCGAGTCAAAAGCTAGTCTACTTCGAGTCACACTTGCTCCTACTTCGGGCAAAAATTGAGATTACCCGAGCCATCTCCCCATCACATTCCAGACAACCCTCTCATGTTGACTGTTGTGCACATGCACAAAAACCTTGGCAAATTCCGATCATCAGTGATGATCATCACCTCCATCATCCACCCTTCAACCCAACATGACCACCTAAGCATCAGTGAATCATCCAATTCCAAAATCATACAGAGCAGTTTCTTATTTTTAAAAACCCTGAAAACACTATACCCAGAATTCCTCAAACCTGTCAACGACAGTTTCACCTCCCTCCGACCATCTACGCAGTTGAAACTCCAGCCACTACTAGCAGGGATCTATCTACCTTTCCACTAAACAGCCCAACACTTGATCCACTAATAAATCAGGAAAATCAATTTTCTTAATTTGCTAAAAACTTAAGTTTACAGGAAAATTTTCCATTCCTCTGCTAATTCATAGGTAAGTTTACAAATTTGATAAATCTTTGTGATGAGCCTGATCATATTACTATATACAGAAGCAATATCAAAACTTCAGGACACTACAATTATCAGTGTTTGAATTTTATCAGTAACATGGTTTTTACCCCTAACTTGATTTACAGAGAAGGTTACAGTACCTATTTAAATAAATCAAATTTTTAAAACTTAGTTCATAACTTTAAACAAAAAATATTCCCTAAATCCTAAGTTAAAATATTAATGTCACCATCTAAATTCAATAAACTAAGAATTTACATTTTTAAATACAATCATGTTCAGGTCATATTGATTTACAGAGAGGATTTGTTTTCAATTTACCATTCATTTAAATTCTTATGCTTCAGTTTATTTTTAATCAAACACATTTGTTTCTAATCCATTTTTCAGAAATGGTTAAGTTATGAAACTACTAAAATTTGAATTTAAAACTTAAGTTAAGAACACAAAGGTTCTGATACTAACAGAGTATACACCTATTTAAGTACAGAATAATTTCCAGAACTCATACACATACAACAATAGCTTCAATAATTATCATGCATATCAAATCATTCCAGATATAATAACATGCAACCAGATTTTTAAAGTAGTTTAGAAGCTACTCACCTATTTTTCAGAAAGACAGAGCCATCATGATTCAAGAAAAGCTTTTAAATCCTGTCTTTTAAATGCAGCAGTGACATGCCAATGGAAATGAAGTGATACTGCTTCTTATCCCAATCTATATGCATACAGGCCATTATATTGTGCTCAAATTCCAGAGATAAATTACTATGATCTTCAGGTGGATTGAAATGCAGACTTTATTTGATTAGTTCAAAATTTGCAGAGAGGAAAATGCAGTATTTTGAGTTGCAGAGATTTAATATTTTTTTTCAGGTTAGAGGAGCTACAGGTTTTGTTTGCAAATGCAGGTTTTTGATTTGAGAAAATTTGATCTTAGTTTTGAATGAGGAGTTTATTATAGATCTGTTTTTGAGAAGCTTTAAGTTTCAGGTTTTCAAGTGAAGTATATTTTGATTTCTTTTGATTTTGAAAAAAAAGAATAAGGGAAAAAATGAGAATGTTTATAAGGCTGAAATTAATTTATCAAAATAAATAAAAAGATAAAAGAAAACAATGCCACATGTCACATTGCTTGATTTACAACTAACACATGTTGCTTAGATTGCTAATTTGATTACACTTGTTTTAATTAAATTAAGTTATATATTTAAATGTTTATAAAAGGGTTTTCTTAAATTTAATTTAAGTTAGAATGAATATACATATATTTATGATTTACTTCTTTTAAGAAAATGTAAATAAAACAATTTATAATTTAAAACTTACAAAATATTTTAAAGAATCAATAAATTTAAATTTCGAAATAAAATTGACAAATCAAATTTATTCTTTGAAAACCAAAATCAATTTATCCAAGTTAAAAATGAAGATTCTATTTTCTTTTTATATTTATAAAAATAGAATATTTATTAATAAGGTTTTAAAAGACAATTTACAATTTTATATGATTTATAAAGAAATTATAATCACTTTTATATTTAAATGAATTTAAATCATATGCTACCTTATATTTATACTTATATAAAATATACTCAAATCATATTTAGATCAAATAATATTTAAAAAGAAATAAAATCTTTTATTTAAATTTAAAAAAAAATTTAACTAAGACAAATTTTAAACAATTACATTTATTTAAATATTATCAAACCACATAGTTACTAATTTAAATAGATTTTTAAAAGCTAACTATTATTTTAAAACAAAATTTCCTAATTACTCAATATCTTATTAGAATTGAAAAAAACAACAGACTTCATTTATTTATTATCATGTAAGTTAAATTCCAAACAAAGATAAACTATAATACATATATATACAAATATATATATATATATACATTATAATTTAAACATTTATTTTAGCTTTTAAAAGATAAATTCACAAATTAAGTATTATTTAACCCTGATTATTAAACCAAAACATATTTTATTAATCAATATTGTCAATATCAATTTAATTTTATATAAAGATTATTAAATTGATATTGTCTAAAATTCCGGGATATCACATATAAAATTTATATTTTATAAGTTAAAGATATTGGAATTATAAAACGAGCTTTTATAAGTGTTAAAATAAAGTTGTACTTAGTTTTATAAGTAAATAAGGATTTTAGATTTATAAACAAATGATGATATAAAAGAATGGATTTGTGAATAAATGGATTATAAGTAATTTACTTATAAGTTAGATTCGGCATATAAACGAAATATAAATTGGATTAATAAAGGAGATTTATAAATCGAAGCTTATAAATAGAAATGGAATTTATAGACATTGTTTATAAATTCGAAATCAATGGAATTTGATAAATTGAAAGTTGAAATTGGTTAAGGAAGTATATTCACGATTTTGGACAGTGAATATATTATCAAATAAAATGGATATGCTTGGGAAAATGAATATTATAAAAATGAAGTTAATCGTTTTAACGATGTTTTAAAATGTATTATGAATCGAATACATAGATTTCAACATTTATTGTTGAAATAGACGTTTTCGAGAAATAGACGGAAATGATGGACTATAACACTGTTGTTATAGTAAATGATTTCCGAAAGGAAATGTTTTATATAGTATTGGGATTTATATATCTATCTAAATTTCGAATCCTTATACTAGTGATTTTGGGTCGTCGTAACGGTGTTTTACGCAACATTCGTTTTGGCCCAAATAAATGTGTTTAAGTGAATGTTTTCCTTAAAGAATGAAATATATACTTAATTTCGATTTAAGTATATTGAATGTTTTCCAAGTGTTGAAAATAAATGGATTCGTGAATTACTTATTATTAGATAAGTATGGAAGTGTTTTCCAAAATGAAGTGAATATTTTGAGATTTTATCTTTTAAAGATAATGGAAAATGAATATTAGAAATCAATTTGGAAATTGTATATTCATAGATATTTTGGAATTGTAAATTCACTATGGAATTTATAAATGAAAAGGGGAATTTGTTTAAAAATAAACGTTGATTTATTTTTGAAGTGTGGGAATTAATTTACGGATTTGGAACGTAAATATAAAGTAAATCGGTAAGGATTTATTTAACTGGTTTAAATGAACCATGTTGAAATGAAAGTATTTCGCATAAGGAAAATGATTGAAATTTGTTTTCAAAAGTGGTAAAGGTGAAAAGTGATTTGAAAATTTGTTTTCAAATGTTGAAGTGCGAAAAATATATATCTTGTAAAGATATTTTGGAAAGTAAATAATTTAGAAAATTATTTGGAATCTGGTGATGTTGAACAGGCCTATTGATAGTAAAATAACCGACTATCAATATTTATCTTTAAATATGTATTTGTTGTGAATTGCTTGAATTTCAATGCCACACTTATTTTTGAATAAGAGTGCACTATTCGGGTTAGCCGGGAAAGAACCTTTGAGTCGTATAACCCATTCCGAATATGTGATACGTCGTTATGGATTGCATTTGATGACCGGTGTTGAAGACCGGATATTTTTGAAAACGGAAGGATTACCGTTGAGTTACTTTGCATTGGTTGATCTTCGATATAGAGTTTTTATCACCCTTAGTGACGGGAAGTCCGGACGTGATTATAAATTATCCGGAATGCAAGGACTTTTTTGTAAGTGCCTTCGGTTCTGTTCGAGCCCAGAACAGACTTGTATGGATTGTATGTCTGACATTACAAATTGAGATATAAAGCTGATTTCGTTCAAATATATTTTTGTTGGTGGCGGAGAATTTATTCTCTTAGCTTAACACCCTTCTCTGAGACGTACGAGCTCAGAGGTTATGTAGTTGAAGGTTATTAGTGATATACTCCCAAATTGGTAATGTGACATGCTGAGTGTTGCTATGAAATGATCATTGATTGATCATTTGTGATATGATCATTTGTTTGATCATTTATCTTGGTGATCATTACTTTGATCATTTGTTGACCCAAAGCACAGCTTTTGTATAAAGCGTGGCTTTGTGGACGAGACTTCGTCGAACCTCACACCCCGAAAATGGTCAAAACAGGAAGGATGCAGCAAGGTTATTAGGGGGTAGCGCCCCTTTAGTGTATGTCATTCCTTCTGGATAGAGGTGGTATCATGGTATGGAGCCCAGATACTTAACCTATGTTGTTGCTCCAAATTTATTGCTTTGTGGTTGTTGGAAATCGAGGATCCTCGGATAGATCGGTTACGATCGGGGGATGACATATTCGTGTCAGTAGTTACCCAATTAGGGGTAACCCGGCCTTGTGTTGGCAGAGATCCGGTTTGGTTCTCGGGACGTCATTCCAGAGGCGTTTCCATATGGTATTGGGAAATTCCTTGGCCTGACCATTTGTTGGAAATCCAAAGAAACAATACGATCTTGTACGGTTTTAGTTGTAGAACCTATCATTCACTTATGGTGGTTACCACTGTTTGGATGGTAGCTATAGTAGGCATAAGTGCGAATGCCTATGCTGGCTAAGATTTATATATGTACTTTCAAAATGATTTTTCCTACACTATGCACTAGTAATAATATCAAACGTTTCTTTTTAATGCGTATCAAGCATCTTTGACTATCATAAGGAGAAATCTCCTCCGATTCTGCGTTTGCATTGTGTGTGTGTGCGGGAGGCCTTATGGTAGTCTCATTTTTAAAAAGCACCGCGAATTAACTTTAAAAATATTCCTCTATTTTGTTTTAAAGATAAACTGTTTTGAGTTCTCACACCAGTCACATGACTGACTCGGAGTTTATTGTTTTCCTTCCTAAACTCTGGGTGCCCACCAATTTCCACACGGGCAGTCAAAGTTAAGGTTTATCAGGATATTCTGGAATTCAGGAGTTGCTGGAGGCAAGCACGATGGCATGGTGTATTACTACCATATAGTATTTCTTTTCCGCCGTTTGCTATTGTTTTTTTTGTACACTCTGATGATGAAATGTAATGAATATGATGAAATGTAATAACTGATATAGTTCTTTGTTTAATGATATTCATTTATCTATTATATGTCGTTCCGCTGCGAATTGTGAGATTCTGATATTGTTCTGTTCTCTCTTTCTCTCTCTTCTTCTATCTCTTTCTTCTTCTTAAACCCTAAGTGTTCGGTTTTCCGGCATTCGATTGCTCGGCAGTTGATACAGTGGACGTATTGATGTCGATTTTCGTAAGTCGAAGAATCGGGTCCTTACAACTGCTATCTGAAAACTCTTTTCTTGATTCTCTGATTTGTATTGTCTTGATATTTTTAGATTGATGTTTTATTTGTGTTTGAGTTTTAAGATAGTATTGTCTTCAGATTTCCTTAGCTTGAAGGAACGAAATGATGAAGATGTTTGATATATAGGAGAAAATAAGTCTACAGGTTATTATATTGTTGTACAAAGTAATACTTTTTTTTCTTCCTTGTATATTGGCTGATGTATAGGAAAGTGTACTTAGAGATGATGGCATTAAGGGCTGATGTACTTTATGTCTCTATACTTGCCTTATTCTATTCTTTTGTTTTATTTTATAAGCTTGTACTTCTTTTGTTTATACATAGATACTTTTATATTTGAGGCTGGAAAAGATTTAAAGTGTGCTAGCATTAAATGCACGAGTACTAGTTCCCATGCTTGCTTATATCTGGTTTAATTTGGCTGATGATAATGTTAGGGTGGCTGCAGCTTTGTCTTGACAAAAATGCTTTTGTTTGTTATTTTACTTCATTTTGTTTACTTTGCATATTTATTTACAACTTTGTTTCTTTGTTTTGTTACTTTGTATTGTAAATAAATTTCTAT
Source organism: Allium cepa (assembly GCA_030765085.1). Lineage (NCBI taxonomy): Eukaryota > Viridiplantae > Streptophyta > Magnoliopsida > Asparagales > Amaryllidaceae > Allium > Allium cepa. The sequence continues at coordinate 1,014,592,275 of CM060943.1, read as the reverse complement.
TTTAATTAAGTTGTTTGAATTTAGCTATATGTTACTTTATATTTTATAATTTATCTTATTATATATCTATTTGATTTGTCAAATTTATTTTCTAGCTTAAATATTTATTTTAACTTTAATGCTAATTGTTTTAATTTACATTTCGTATTTCAATTTCAAGAATCCAAAGTCGAATTCAAATTTTATTCCAAAATTTGTTCAAAATTTACATTAACTATCAATTTAATATTAATTCAAAATTGGGGTCGTTACATTCCCTTTCTTTTATAAATTCCATAGTGAATTTACAATTCCAAAATATTTATGAATATACGATTTCAAATCGATTTCTAATATTCGTTTTCAATTTATCTTTAAAAGATAAAATCTCAAACATTTCACTTCATATTGGAAAACATTTCCATATTTATTTAATAATAAGTAATTCACAAATCCATTTATTTTCAACTCTTGGAAAATATTCAATATACTTAAATCGAAATTAAGTATATATTTCATTATTTAAGAAAAACATTCTCTTAACAACATTTATTTGGGCCAAAACGAATGTTACGTAAAACATCGTTACGACGACTCAAAATCACTAGTATAGGGATTCGAAATTAAAATAGATACATAAATCCCAATACTATACAAAACATTTCCTTTCGAAAATCATTTACTATAACAACAGTGTTATAGTCCACTATTTCCTTATTTCTCGAAAACGTTTATTTCAACAATGAATGTTGAAATCTATGTAATCAATTCATAATACATTCTAAAACATCTTTTTAAAATAATTAACTTCATTTTATAATATTGCTTTCCCAAAACATAACCATTTTATTTAATAATATATTCACTGTCCAAAATCGTTAATATACTTCACCAACCAAATTTCAATATTTCTACACATTTTATATAAAGAATAGTTCGCTATCCAAAATCACGAATGTACTTCTTTTACTAAATTTCTATATTCAATTTATCAAATTCCATCGATTTCGAATTTATAAACAATGTCTATAAATTCCATTTCTATATATAAACTTCGATTTATAAATCCCCTGTATTTACCCAATTCAATTTATATATCTCAAATATATACCAAAAGTCCATATTATAAGTTAAATACTTATAATTCATTTATTTACAAAATCGTTCTTTTTTTAAAACTTATATTACTTATAATATTCATTTATATTTTATAACAACTTCAACTTATAAAATCTCCTTTATTAACAGTTTCTATTAATATCCTATTTAAATTCCCAAAATCCAGTTTATAAGTTGATTACTTATAAATCTTTTATTTTACAACATCTATTCATTTTATAATCTTCACAATTTATAAATCTATAATTTTTAATGAAATCCATTTTATACTTCATTTTAACACTTAATAAACTCGTTTTATAATTCCAGTATTCTTAATTTATAAAATATCAATTTTGTATATCTTTTATATAAATCGTTCATAATAATTCAAAAATCCTAATTTAAATAAACCAATCCTTTTAATAATTTACAAAACGTTATTTAAAACTCATATAACTCCAAAATCATACTTAAGTACTATTTTCCAAACATATAACTTTTATAACAATAAAATTACAATGTTTATTTATTTTAACAATTCAAAATTTAATAAAACGTATAACTTCAAAAATCACTTTAAAATTCTTTTTAAAATCATTATTTTAAAACTTCAAAAATGGATCCGATGATGCAACAACACCAAATAGTCAATCACGACATCCAAATATCATATATCCATATTGTAACGACCCGTATTTTACGTGTCGATGGATCGTAGAATTTACAGGTCGTTAGTGTTGTTTGTGGTGTTCCTAGCCTGAGTCGTATTGGGAGATAACTCGTGTGTTAAGTGATGAGTCGGGACCGACTCATAGTTAGGTCGTGTACGAGTTACGACTTAGGAGGGTGCTCGGGTTAGCATGTTGCCGTGTTAGCTTAGGTCGTGAGGTAGTTTTGGTCGCTGGAGCGACCTAAGAGAGTGACCGACCTAAGAAAGTTGACCGACTCATGAAATAGAGGGCTTCCGAGTTAGGGAGGTTGCCGAGTTAACGACTTAAGGGGATAAGTCGTATACGAGTTAAGGCGATGAGTCGTATGGTTGTTAGGTCGGAAGGGTTTTGGAGCGACCTAAGGAAGTTAGGTCGTGGACGACCTAGCAGATAGGATGATGCTAGTGGCGACCGATCTAGTGTAGATCGACCTAGAGGTGTCCGACCTATAGTAGTAAACGACTTAACTTAGAAGGTGTAAGCTGTTAGGTCGTGTAAGTTTTGGGTCGTGGGAGTAGTTAGGTCGCGTGAGTACTGTTTAGACTTAGGTCGTAAACGACCTAAGTTAGGTCGGAGATATTAGGTCGGCCATAAGGCTAAGCTGTTAAGTCGTGTCCCGTATGGCCTTGGTCTATGTGTTTAGGACTTAGGTCGGCAGGGTCTTAGGTCGTAGGTCGGCATGCTAGTTAAGTCGTCAGGCGACCTAGGACTTAGGAAATGCGGCAGTGTGTTGAGTCGTGTGACAGTTGGGTCGGCAGTGCGTTGAGTCGTTAGGTCGGCCTGTGTTTTAGGTCGCGTCTGGGTTAAGTCGTAAGTCGGCCTTGGTTGTATGTTGTGTTGGTTAGGTCGTAGGTCGTAGGGGCTGATGAGTCGGCAACGACTCATAGTTAGGTCGGGGACGACCTAAGGGGCGACGACCTAAGGAGTTTCCAGCCTATAAATAGAGGGGTTCGGCTCACTTTTTGGCACCGGTTTTTGAAGCAACGAAGTGCTGCCATTTTGAAGACTCGACTACAACATTTCTTCATCTTCTTTTCTCCATTCCAATCAAGTGTTAGCATCCATCCAAGATCGAAGATCGGGATCGAAGATTCAAGTGTCCAAGTTGAAGATCTTCATCCGTTCGGGCTAGATTTCATCGATTGAAGCGAGATCTTGCCGGATCAAGCCTTGTTCTTCGCTGTCCAGATCTGAAGTGTGTGGTTTTTGAGGTGTTTGGGTGATTTGGTGAGTGGTAGTTACCTCTCACGCGGACCCAAAGGAGTGTAGTGGATTGGTAGCTAGTTTATGTGTTTGAAATAGCATTTTCTCGCATTGTCCTTAAGTCTGCATGTAGATCCATCATTTTTGAAGATGTTTACCTATGCATATTTGTTTAACAAGTATTAGAGACAAAACCCATGTTTTATATTTGATAGATCTATGCTAAAAACCTATGAATCATGCATGTTGGACTTATGCTCATTTATTTATGATATTGCCATTTTTGTTGATATTGCTTATTAAATCTTGTTTGAATGCTTGATTGTTTGTATTGATGAATGATTTGGATTGTTTCAAGTTAGCTAGTGGTTGATTTGGAACAAGATGGTTCGAGATGATTCAAAAGCTAGGTGGAAAAGCTCTTGAATGAGGAAGCTGCCTGTAGCATATGAAGCGGATGTGGAAGCTCATATGGATGGATTCGAGGATGTGGGATCTTGCCATGATACGAGAAGGCAAAGCATGATTGAGATGGGACTTTGCTATGATGCGATAAAGCAAGGTGTGATGTTGAAATGGGACGGGTCATGATGACGTTCCAAGAAGAGAGACTTTGCTATGATGTGATGAGGCAAGACATATGTTGTGATGGGACGGGTCACGATGACGTCCCAAGCACGGGCTGCGACGACGTGCAAAGTTATGTTGATTACTCGGTGATGCGATCCGAGTTGGTGATAATGGTTAGCTTGAGAGGCGCTTGAGCTAGTATGGAAATAGTCGTCGAGGAGGATGACTAGGAGGCTGAGATCTTATCGTTGTTGAAGGTTCTAGCATGCTCAAAGCAAGGGTACGTTGGAACGGGCTGCGACGACGTTCCAGGCACGGGCTGCGACGACGTGCTAGTACTCTGGGTAGTTGCGAAAATTCCTAGGCACGGGCTGCGACGACGTGCGGAGTTATGGCTAGAACCGGGGTTACCATTAGCCCTTGACAGGTGGTCATTCAACTAACGGTGATATCAAGGCAATGATACAGTGATAGCCAGAGTCATGGATGTTTGGTTGTACTATCATTCGGTCTCAAGTGCGGTGTTTTCTGGGTGCTTATCTGATCTTGGTTTAGGCCTTGGGGGTTTGTATTTGGAAAACATCGTCCTTGACTCGAGTGATTATTGCTTTATTTTAATTACCTGCTATGCTATGATTGCTTCTCCTTAGTGTGTGTCTGGGGGCTATCACTGTGAGAAGAGGTGGAGTGGGATGGTTTAGTTCCTATTCCTTTTATTCCTTATGCTCTTTTGGTATGTTTGATAGTTAATTTACTGCTCACTAAGACTTTGTCTGACTCAAGGTTTTATGTCTCCTCTTATTACCTTGGGCTGTTCATCCATGTTGGGATGGGCAGACTAGGTAGCAGGTGACAGGTGCTGTGCTAGGAGTTCTACGATGAAGATGACGAAGACGAGCAGGAGGCTTTGCATATTAGTTTTCTTACTATATGTACTGGGTATCCGCTGCTGTATTTGGTTGAGTGATTTGTAGTGAGGCTTTCATGTATGGATTTGAGTAGATGATTGTATAAAACTACTGTGATGCTTATATGATGATGTTCTGTTCTATGGAGCTTCACTATATTATATTTCTCTATTGTATTTTATCCATGCGCTGTGAGTTGTACGATAGAGATTCTTTTGTTTTGTTTTACCCTTGACGGTCACCCATGGCTGCCTTGCACGCCTTTTAGCGCATTATTACCTTGTTTTGGTGCGGGAGTCATGGGCGGTCGTCACATTTGGTATCAGAGCTTTGGTTAATCGATTTTAGCCAACGCTCGCTGATGTAACTACGTAAGAGAGACGTAATTGTAATTTGATGGATGATTACTATATATAATATAGTAGCCTAGAAGGATTTGAACTCCTTATGCAGTTGTTTCTTAAGGTGTTCTAATCACTCTTATTACAGATATTAAGGATGAGTCGAAGAGGGAGACCAGCTGCAAGGGAAAGCCGTGCTGATGAAGGAGCTGTTGATTATGGAACTATGTTCGAAGCGATGATGACTTCGATCATGAGAAGGATACCAGCTTCAGGATCATCAGTGGATGTGGGAGTTCAAGTCCAAGCTCCGAGACCGGTGGATTTTGCCAAGCTTTGCAAGGATTATACTTCTCTTGGAGGAAAAGCTTTCTTGGGGACAGAGTCGACTATTGAAGTGCAGAGATGGATGGATGCTTGCCGAAGGATTTTTGGTGATCTAGGGATTGAGGATGCAACCAAGAGAAAGCTTGCATCGAGGCAGCTTCAAGGGAGGGCTGCGGATTGGTGGAATTCTATCACCATAGATACACCAGAAGAGGAGATTACTTGGGAGCAATTCCGAGTTAGATTTGAAGCTAAGTTCATCTCTACGGCTCAGAAGTCTGTTTTGTTCAAGAGGTTTGTAGAGCTCAAGCAAGGTGGGAGACCAGTTCTTGAGTATATTTCCGAGTTCGAAGCTTTGTCTAAGTATGCCAGATCGTATATTGATTCTCCCTACCAGAAGAACGAAAAGTTTGTGACTGGTCTGGATGCTTATCTTGGAAGGCAGTTAGTGGATCATCTGGACGATCCATTTGAGAAGCTTGTGGAGAAAGCCTTGAGACATGAGAGTTTGTTCCCTAAGGAAAGTTCTGTTGTTGCTGTAACCAGGGAAGGATCTAAACCACAGCAGGGTGGCAATAAGAAGAGGAAGCAGCAACAGCAGAAAGGCAAGGATGGCCAGAAGAAGCCAAAGGGCGAATTGACTTGCTATAATTGCCAGAAGAAGGGCCATCTCTCTAAGGATTGTAGAAATCCAAAGGCGCCGGCGAAGTGCCATAACTGTGATAAGCCAGGGCATTTCAGGAAGGACTGTCCAGAGCCGAGGAAGGACAGGCAAGTTGTGCAAGCTTATGCTTTGGAAGCTGTGCCGTCGTCTTCAAGAGCTCCTACTGCTGAAGAGAAGGGGAAGAGTGTGGTTGTTCAAGGTACTCTTTCTATTTGTGGTGTTCCAGTTAGAGTGTTGTTTGATACTGGAGCGTCGCATTCTTTTGTTTGTGATGATTTGGTAGGCCGGTTAGGTTTGAAACCGGATATTGTTGATAGGCCATTGGTTGTGACTAATCCAGTTGGGGGTTCGTCATGTTTGTGTATGATATGCCGTGGTCTGGTTGTATCGAGTCATGATTGCTCGTTTGTTTGTGATTGCTTTGTTCTGAACTTTGCGGGGTTCGGAATCATTTTGGGTATGGACTGGCTTAGGAAGTATGCGGCAAGGATTGATTGTGAGAGGCTGGAGGTGACAGTCGGGAATGTGGAAGGGCGAAAGGTTGTGATACGATGTAAGCATGAAGAAGGCGTCTTCATGAGCTTCATGTATTCGCTGGTTGTTCCACGGGATGGACTGTCATCGGTGCCTATTGTGAATGGATTTGAGGATGTCTTTGACGAAGTCAAAGGGTTGCCGCCGCATAGGGAGATCGAGTTTCGTATCGATCTAGTTGAGGGAGCCAGACCTGTTGTGATGCCTCTTAGGCGGATGGCACCGAGGGAGCAGCAAGAGCTGAAGGTGCAAGTTGACGACCTTTTGCGGAAAGGATTCATTCGGAGAAGTGTGTCCGAATGGGGTGCGCCCGTTGTGTTCGCAACCAAAGCGGATGGATCGTTGAGGTTGTGTGTTGATTATCGTGAACTGAATAAGGTGACTAAGAAGAACAAGTATCCATTGCCGAGAATAGATGACTTGTTTGATCAGCTTCACGAGGCCAAGGTGTTTTCTCAGATGGATTTGGCAACGGGATTTCACCAGTTAAGAGTGGCGAGGGATAGTGTGCCGAAGACTGCTTTCAGGACACCGTCCGGGTTTTATGAGTGGCTGGTAATGCCGTTTGGATTAACTAACGCGCCAGCATATTTTGTGGATCTTATGAATAGGGTATTCAGAGATCAGTTGAATAAGTTCGTGCTTGTGTTCGTGGATGATATTCTGATTTATTCCAGAACCGAGGAAGAGCACAAGACGCACTTGAGGATTGTTTTGGATATACTGCGGAAACATCAGCTGAAGGCTAAGTTTTCGAAGTGTCACTTCTGGAAGAGTGAAGTGAGGTTCTTAGGCCATGTTATCTCTGGAAATGGAATAGCGGTTGATCCCGCTAAGGTAGCAGCGATCCAGGATTGGGTTAGACCTAAGAATGCATCTGATGTGAGAAGTTTTCTTGGATTAGCTGGATATTATCGTCGGTTTATCAAAGACTTTTCCGAGATAGCTGCCCCATTGACAGGATTGACGAAGAAGAACCAAGTGTTTGGATGGGATGATAAGTGCGAGCAAGCTTTCGTAATCCTGAAAGAGCGACTGACGAGTGCTCCTGTTTTGACTATTCCAAGTGGGAATGATGAGATGGTGGTTTACACCGATGCATGTGGCACTGGACTGGGAGCAGTGCTAATGCAGAAGGATAAAGTTGTTGCGTATGCTAGTCGACAACTGAAGCCGCATGAAAGGAATTATCCGACTCATGATTTGGAGTTAGCGGCGATTGTGTTTGCTTTGAAGATGTGGAGACACTATCTATTGGGAGTTAGATTCGAGTTGTTTACAGATCATAAGTCGTTGAAGTATCTGTTCTCCCAAAAGGATTTGAATCTTCGACAGCAACGGTGGCTAGAGTTCCTAGCATCTTATGATTTTGGTATAGCCTATACTCCGGGAAAAGGTAACGTAGTGGCTGATGCGTTGAGTCGAAGACCTGCAGGATTGGGAGCCATGTTTTCGGAATGGAAGAGTCTTGAGTATTTGGCTGGATTTGACTTCAGGCCTAGATGCGAGTTGGAACCTGAGATGTTGGCAAACTTATCGATAAGGCCTACTCTGGTGGAAAGGATTGGTGAGAGCCAAAAGAGAGATGATAAGCTTGTCAGGATTATCCGAGATTTGAAAGCTGGATTGACTCCAGAGAAGGATAAGGGATTCGAGGTCGATCAAGAGGGTTGGCTTCGAAAGCAAGGACGATTGGTTGTTCCCGATGTTGATGGATTGAGAGATGAAGTTCTAAGGGAAAGTCATCACTCGAAGTTGACAATTCATCCAGGAGGGAATAAGATGTATCGGGATATGAAGAGAACCTACTACTGGGAAGGTATGAAGAAGGATGTTGGAAATTTTATTTCCAAGTGTATGAATTGCCAGTTGGTGAAAGCTGAGCAGAAGAAGCCCAGTGGATTGCTTCAGCCATTAGAGGTTCCTACATGGAAGTGGGAGCAGGTGTCGATGGATTTTATCGATGGTCTGCCTAGGACAAGAGCGGGAAATGAAGGGATTTGGGTCATTGTAGATCGCTTGACCAAGAGTGCAAGATTCATTCCTGTTCGGTCGACTAGGACTGCATCGAAGTTGGCTGAATTATATGTGAAGTGGATAGTTCGTTTCCATGGTGTTCCGAAGAGTATAGTGAGCGATCGAGATCCATTGTTCACTAGTAGATTTTGGAAGAGCTTCCAGGAAGTTTTGGGAACTGAGTTGTGTTTGAGTACAGCTTATCACCCTCAAACAGATGGTCAGACTGAGAGAGTCAACCGAGTTTTGGAAGATCTTCTTAGAGCATGTGTTTTGGACTTCGGAGGATCATGGGAAGATCACCTTCATTTGGTGGAGTTTGCTTATAATAACAGTTATCAGTCGAGTATTGGTATGGCACCATATGAGGCATTATATGGAAGACCGTGTAACTCTCCGACATGTTGGTTGGAAACTGGAGAAAAGCTGATACTTGGGCCAGAGATGATTCGACAGACTTCAGATTGTATAGAGATCATTCGGCAAAGAATGAAGGCAGCCCAGGATCGTCAGAAAAGTTATGCAGATAATCGTCGTAAGGATTTGGAATTCGACGTAGGTGATATGGTTTTTGTGAAGATTTCTCCTCTGAAGAGTGTCATTAGATTCGGAAAGAAAGGAAAGTTAACTCCGAGATTTGTTGGACCATTCCCGATTATCGAGCGAATTGGAAAGCTCGCTTATAGATTGGAGTTACCGGAAAAGATGGCGGGTGTGCACAATGTTTTTCATGTATCTTATCTACGGAAGTATGTGCACGACCCAACTACTGTGGTTTCTGCTGATAGCTGTGAAGACTTGGAGGTTTATCCAGTTGTTTCGAGACCTCGTAAGCCGCTTCGTATTGTTGAAACCGATACGAAACAGCTCAGGAGGAAGACGATTACGTTGCTCAAGGTACAATGGAGTGATGATGTTAACGACTGTACATGGGAGGAGGAAGAGAGGATGAAGGCAGCTCATCCCGGACTCTTCGAGGTATGGCCCTAAAGTGTCGTGACATCTCATGAATTGGTAGCTTGTTCTGAGTCTTAGAATTCTGCATGCTAGGCTAGAATTGGTTGCATGGTTTGTTGATTGCTTTGGATGGTAGGCATGCGGAATATCTTTGATTTCTGATTGTTTGCTTGGAATTTCGGGGACGAAATTCCTAAGGGGGAGAGAATGTAACGACCCGTATTTTACGTGTCGATGGATCGTAGAATTTACAGGTCGTTAGTGTTGTTTGTGGTGTTCCTAGCCTGAGTCGTATTGGGAGATAACTCGTGTGTTAAGTGATGAGTCGGGACCGACTCATAGTTAGGTCGTGTACGAGTTACGACTTAGGAGGGTGCTCGGGTTAGCATGTTGCCGTGTTAGCTTAGGTCGTGAGGTAGTTTTGGTCGCTGGAGCGACCTAAGAGAGTGACCGACCTAAGAAAGTTGACCGACTCATGAAATAGAGGGCTTCCGAGTTAGGGAGGTTGCCGAGTTAACGACTTAAGGGGATAAGTCGTATACGAGTTAAGGCGATGAGTCGTATGGTTGTTAGGTCGGAAGGGTTTTGGAGCGACCTAAGGAAGTTAGGTCGTGGACGACCTAGCAGATAGGATGATGCTAGTGGCGACCGATCTAGTGTAGATCGACCTAGAGGTGTCCGACCTATAGTAGTAAACGACTTAACTTAGAAGGTGTAAGCTGTTAGGTCGTGTAAGTTTTGGGTCGTGGGAGTAGTTAGGTCGCGTGAGTACTGTTTAGACTTAGGTCGTAAACGACCTAAGTTAGGTCGGAGATATTAGGTCGGCCATAAGGCTAAGCTGTTAAGTCGTGTCCCGTATGGCCTTGGTCTATGTGTTTAGGACTTAGGTCGGCAGGGTCTTAGGTCGTAGGTCGGCATGCTAGTTAAGTCGTCAGGCGACCTAGGACTTAGGAAATGCGGCAGTGTGTTGAGTCGTGTGACAGTTGGGTCGGCAGTGCGTTGAGTCGTTAGGTCGGCCTGTGTTTTAGGTCGCGTCTGGGTTAAGTCGTAAGTCGGCCTTGGTTGTATGTTGTGTTGGTTAGGTCGTAGGTCGTAGGGGCTGATGAGTCGGCAACGACTCATAGTTAGGTCGGGGACGACCTAAGGGGCGACGACCTAAGGAGTTTCCAGCCTATAAATAGAGGGGTTCGGCTCACTTTTTGGCACCGGTTTTTGAAGCAACGAAGTGCTGCCATTTTGAAGACTCGACTACAACATTTCTTCATCTTCTTTTCTCCATTCCAATCAAGTGTTAGCATCCATCCAAGATCGAAGATCGGGATCGAAGATTCAAGTGTCCAAGTTGAAGATCTTCATCCGTTCGGGCTAGATTTCATCGATTGAAGCGAGATCTTGCCGGATCAAGCCTTGTTCTTCGCTGTCCAGATCTGAAGTGTGTGGTTTTTGAGGTGTTTGGGTGATTTGGTGAGTGGTAGTTACCTCTCACGCGGACCCAAAGGAGTGTAGTGGATTGGTAGCTAGTTTATGTGTTTGAAATAGCATTTTCTCGCATTGTCCTTAAGTCTGCATGTAGATCCATCATTTTTGAAGATGTTTACCTATGCATATTTGTTTAACAAGTATTAGAGACAAAACCCATGTTTTATATTTGATAGATCTATGCTAAAAACCTATGAATCATGCATGTTGGACTTATGCTCATTTATTTATGATATTGCCATTTTTGTTGATATTGCTTATTAAATCTTGTTTGAATGCTTGATTGTTTGTATTGATGAATGATTTGGATTGTTTCAAGTTAGCTAGTGGTTGATTTGGAACAAGATGGTTCGAGATGATTCAAAAGCTAGGTGGAAAAGCTCTTGAATGAGGAAGCTGCCTGTAGCATATGAAGCGGATGTGGAAGCTCATATGGATGGATTCGAGGATGTGGGATCTTGCCATGATACGAGAAGGCAAAGCATGATTGAGATGGGACTTTGCTATGATGCGATAAAGCAAGGTGTGATGTTGAAATGGGACGGGTCATGATGACGTTCCAAGAAGAGAGACTTTGCTATGATGTGATGAGGCAAGACATATGTTGTGATGGGACGGGTCACGATGACGTCCCAAGCACGGGCTGCGACGACGTGCAAAGTTATGTTGATTACTCGGTGATGCGATCCGAGTTGGTGATAATGGTTAGCTTGAGAGGCGCTTGAGCTAGTATGGAAATAGTCGTCGAGGAGGATGACTAGGAGGCTGAGATCTTATCGTTGTTGAAGGTTCTAGCATGCTCAAAGCAAGGGTACGTTGGAACGGGCTGCGACGACGTTCCAGGCACGGGCTGCGACGACGTGCTAGTACTCTGGGTAGTTGCGAAAATTCCTAGGCACGGGCTGCGACGACGTGCGGAGTTATGGCTAGAACCGGGGTTACCATTAGCCCTTGACAGGTGGTCATTCAACTAACGGTGATATCAAGGCAATGATACAGTGATAGCCAGAGTCATGGATGTTTGGTTGTACTATCATTCGGTCTCAAGTGCGGTGTTTTCTGGGTGCTTATCTGATCTTGGTTTAGGCCTTGGGGGTTTGTATTTGGAAAACATCGTCCTTGACTCGAGTGATTATTGCTTTATTTTAATTACCTGCTATGCTATGATTGCTTCTCCTTAGTGTGTGTCTGGGGGCTATCACTGTGAGAAGAGGTGGAGTGGGATGGTTTAGTTCCTATTCCTTTTATTCCTTATGCTCTTTTGGTATGTTTGATAGTTAATTTACTGCTCACTAAGACTTTGTCTGACTCAAGGTTTTATGTCTCCTCTTATTACCTTGGGCTGTTCATCCATGTTGGGATGGGCAGACTAGGTAGCAGGTGACAGGTGCTGTGCTAGGAGTTCTACGATGAAGATGACGAAGACGAGCAGGAGGCTTTGCATATTAGTTTTCTTACTATATGTACTGGGTATCCGCTGCTGTATTTGGTTGAGTGATTTGTAGTGAGGCTTTCATGTATGGATTTGAGTAGATGATTGTATAAAACTACTGTGATGCTTATATGATGATGTTCTGTTCTATGGAGCTTCACTATATTATATTTCTCTATTGTATTTTATCCATGCGCTGTGAGTTGTACGATAGAGATTCTTTTGTTTTGTTTTACCCTTGACGGTCACCCATGGCTGCCTTGCACGCCTTTTAGCGCATTATTACCTTGTTTTGGTGCGGGAGTCATGGGCGGTCGTCACACATATGATAATCAACAAACATCACAATATCTGTAATCAAATAAATACTGGTGAGGAATCCAGTTGGAACCCTCCAACCTGTTTCCCTGCATCCAAAGATGTTAGCACAATACCAATTCCACTTCAAGACGAAATATCACGGTATATAGGATTTATAAAAATATTATCCGCTTAATAGGCGGTGCAATAGGGTCTCATCTGCTTTATAATGCGGGAAAATCAACTCCAAATACATATATAATACCAATTCCATACAAGTTGGAATTATCGCGGTATATGTTTTTAATAAATAACCTCCGCTTACTGACGGCGTATAATGTCTATTTCAATCAATAACAGATAATAATTTATCATTCAGGCATACAATCAACAATTTTAAATCTAACTATTTAAAATTTAAATCGAAACAATTTCGATTGAGTGAGAAGTTCTCACCTCGATTTCAATTCAGTTTCAGTGTTTTATTTCGAATAAAATTAAACGTGCGTTTAATTTTACTCGAAATTTTCACTGGCTCCAAACGACTCCAAACCAGCTCCATTGCGTAGTGCTTGACGAAACGAAGCCAACACAAGTTGTTTCGTGCGTTTTCGACCTCGTTGCAAAAAGTTATACATTTTAGAAGTTGTACGAATTTATATAAATCAATTTACATATTAAATTTTATTTCCAAACCCTTAATCAAATCATGGCCGCACATTTTTGAATAACAGATCTTGGCCACACGCGGTTTCTTCCTCCTCCAGGCTATTCACGCGAATGAACCCATACGGCCGCCGCCAACTACCCAATTTTCGCGACCAAACCCCTAATCTTTAGCTCGATCAACCAAGTCTACTTCGAAGATCTCGCCGCGCTCCACCATCGCCAAAGATATGGCGAAGCTCGGTTGAGCCTAGCTCGCAAAAACCGAGGCCGACTTCCTCACGTTCGAGCCCTTTTTGCCGCTGATTCGCCTCACCAAATTTGATCATCACCGTTCATCTTCAAGATCTCGTCGAGCCCTACCTTTTTGCAGTTCGAGGTTTGTTGAAATACTTCACGGATTGGAAGAAAATTGGAGGAGAACGGGACGACATTCTGGCCTTTGAATAATGGCCGGCGGCTAGGGTTTAGAAAGAAAGGGTTTGTTGCAAATGAAAGAAATTGAGTGCTTTTATAGAAAATTTCCAAATTACTATTCACTCGAAATTTTCCAAACTCCAAACGAAGCGTGCCGACTGATGTTTCTAAGGTTTACCCTGCGTTCCGAACATAATGAAACATGTTTCGGAGGCTAATTCGATCATCTGTGCGAGTTATGGCAATAAACAATCGATTTAAAATTAAATCGGTTAAATCAATTTTCTAGGCGTTTTGGCTTGCCCCGGACAAACTGTAAATCCGATTGACACGAAATTTGAAACCTTACAATAATATCACATTACAGATCCGATGAAACTAGTTTCGTCGAAATCCGAGATTGTTTGAAAAATGGCTATTTTAACTCGTCAATTAAATATTAAAATATTCAATTTTCACAAATTAACTTCTAATTCGATTTCAAAAGTTCACAAACATTGTTATAACTCAAATATGATTAAATAAAATTTTACAAATCATTTTTAACCATTTTAAACCTAATTTTCAATGATTTCTGTAATTTCCACTATTAAATTATCAATTTAATTATCCAATTAAATCTAGATATTCGAGATAAAATTATTCGACTTATAAATTTCACTTATTAATATTTAAAATCAATTAAATATACAAATTTTAATTAATAGAAATTCTGGGTCGTTACATAAATTGTATAATGGTGACAACTATTGTTCGTTACCAATGCATTTAATTAATAGCGATTAAATGTAATTAATCATTGCCTTTTTGTAAGTTAAGAAATAACTGAAAATTTTGAAGGTAAAATCAATAGAAAGGTTAACTATATGCATAAGATGGAAAGTTGAATAGAGTTCTAATAAATGACAATAATGGAAAACGTATACAATCAATGTAGGTAATTAGTAATTACAATGTTGTTGAAAGTAATAAACGTTTCTTAGTTGATAATTTATAACATAACGGAAAGAGTAAATGTACTCATTAGCATATTTGTTGCAATTGGATAGGGATTTTAAGTAACAATGTTAATGCAAGGTAATTAATGATAAATTAAAGTAAATAATAATGAATGGTGATTAATTCAAAATTTGTAACAAATATTATAAATTACCTGCTTACTTGTTAATGGAATTAGAATTTGTAATAAGTGATAATAAGATAAATGAATGTTACACTAATGGAAAATGAAATAACGTTCATTTAAAATGTGAGTAATTACAATGTCGTTATTAACAACAAGCGTTACTTTAATAATTATGGTTAATTGTGAAATTAATACGGGAAGTATGTAAAGTAATAACTAGGGAAGTAATACGTTATAAATTAAATATGACCTAAACATAAGTGTAAGTTAAAAGTTGAAATTTAATCTAATCCATTAAATTGGAAACTTATTATAATAAATTGGGTTCAATTTATAATAAAGGGGTTATTTTAAGAAATTGAAATAAATACTATGATTGGTAATTTAAGTTACTTTAAAATTGAGAAGGGAATTGGTTTAAAGAATTATGAATTAATAAGTAAATCAAGATGATGAAATTTATGAATTATTGAATTTGAATCTTTAATAGTGAGTTAATTTGTTAATTTATAATAGTTGGACTTACTGAAATAAATGAAATCAAATTTTAATTATTATGTTAAATTTAAAAATAAAGTTGAAAATTAGGAAATATTTATGTAATAATCTTCAATCCAATGGTAAACCCTCCTATTTGAAATATGAATGGAATAATCATTGATTCATTAATTTAATAGAATTATTAGAAAGTTAAATTATAATTTTGAATTTAATGAAATTGAGAATAAATATTGAAATTTATAAATGAATCATCTAAATTTACATTTTTAAATTTGTTTAAAATCATTGTAAATGATTGAGGAAGCATAAGTGATAAAATTTTCTAATTTTGAAACTGAAATATAAAATTTGGATTTATTTACTAATTCTTAATTTATTTAAACTAATATGCCATTTTGGTCACGGACTCGGATTCCGACGAAACCAGTTTCATCGGATCTGTATCAATGAATTATTGTAGGGTTTCAAGTTTCGTAACGATCGGACTTGTCGTTTGATCGTACGAACGCGAAACGCCTTGAAATCGATTTAATTGAAATCAATTTGAAATCAATTTGAAAATATTGTTTTCAGCATAACTTCTTCATACGATGGAATTTGGACGTGAAACATTTTCCGTCGCGTTCAGAATATTTTAAAATACCTATTTCGATATATGGGTTTACCCAATTTCGTTCCGGGGTTAGAACGGGCTTTTCGGGCCATAGTTTGTTCTGCACGTTCATCTATCCCGTCTATCTACCCTATTTCAACCCTACATATAAATAGGCAATTATAAACCCTAGCCTCCATCTATTCTCATTTTTTTGTGCGTTCGTTTTTCCTCAACTCTTTCTCTTCCTCAATGGAAACACATTTCAGATCCAATTCTATTCAAAAATCAAATGAAAATTCAAACATCTCAGAAAAATTCACAAAAATTATATGTCATAGTTCTCGAAGAGCGTAATCTGCTGGTACTGTTTGTTTTTCAATTTGAAGTATCGTTTGATCAGAAAAGCATGAGGAAGCTAGGCCGTTCTTTGTTAGGGTTTCAGAGTGGACGGCAGATCTTCATCTTGAGGACGATCGGAGTTTGCAGCGAGATAGAGGACGATGAGGGAGACTGATCCATGCGGCCACTTGGTGTCAGAGGTGGTCGATGAGCCTCAAATGGCGTGTTTTTGGCTGGCGGCGGCGAAGGGGTTAGGAGGCGTTTCGAGGGGAGGCGAGCCACCAGTAGGGGCGGCCGAGGCAGAGGATCCCTACGGTGGTACCAGATCTCGACCATATCGAGCGAGGCGGCGACGATTTCTATTGATGGTGGCGGCCGCGTTTTAGTAGGGACGATCGCATATTAGGGTTCTGATGTTTATGTGGGTTGACTGTAGCGTGCGCATGGGATTGTGGGACGTGACGTGGCAGAATATGGTTTGTTTATTTTTATTTTCTTTATTTCGATTTCAACGCGTTTTAATGCAATAACTTTCACACACAAATTCCAATTCACACGAATTTTTTTTGTTAGGATCGTAATAAAATTCCAGACGCATTGACGCTTGTTTGGACAGATTTGGAGACCGTCGAATTTTTGGGTTTAAATCGGATTTAAATTCGATTTAAATTCAAAAGGTGAGTGTTTTAACCCACTCACAACTTCTAAAATTTCCTATGTCTGTTAAATTGACTTAAGATATGAGTAGAAATTTATTTATGACCATTTGGCATGTTTTATTCGTCATCTCTATTAAATCGCATTTATTTAATTTAATTGTTAATTAATTTTATTATTGATATAAATTGACAAATAAAATTTATTTATTTGCGTATAAACTGATAGTTAAACAGTTAGTAAATTTATTTTTGAATATAAACTGTTAGTTAATAACTGTTATTTATTACCCGTTATATTTTATATGCTATATATTGATGATTGGTTAAATTTGATGATGATTACAATAAATTGGTTGATGGTTGATATTGGGTGAATGGATGATGTGTTCAATATTATACAAACTGAAAGTTATTATGCATTTTCATTTCATTCGGGATTGCGGTTTGAAATGATATATAACCGTAATTTTATTTTTAAATTGCGGATTGAAATGATAAATATCCGTATCACTTGACCATAGGATAGAAAATTATATACAGGCACCGCGGCATATATATATATATATATATATATATATATATATTTGAAATAATTTTTCTACGCTTTGGATAGGATACGGTCAATAAATATAATTTTGATATTATATAAAATTTTATTTATATATACATCTATAGTGAAATATTGAATTTAAGCTATGTATGAATTTGTTAAATAAAAAATAAGTTGAATAATGGAGTTTGATTTTTTTAATATTATATGGTTGAAGTACATGTTAAGATATTGAAAATATATGGAATTTTTAAATGAGGTTAATCAATTAAGATTGGGAGTTAATTTGAAAATTTTATTTGGGATCGAGCTTAATTAAGAATTTAACTTCATAAGTTGATGTAAAATTTATTAACTTGAAATTTTAAAAAGGTATGATACTTATAACTGAATTTTTATTCAAGATGAATTAAATGAATATTTCTAGTATAAATAAATTGAAGGAAATTTTCTTTATAAGTAATTTGAGTTTTTCTTAAATGATTAATGCAAATATTTCAAACTAAACAATAGGACTTTAAATTGTTGAATAGAAATTTCTAACCTTAGTTCCAATTGTTTAATATTCAAGGTTCGAAATATATTGAAACTGAAGTGGTTATTGAAACTGAAAGCGACTTTGAAATTTATGGATTTTGACTTAATTTTTAGATAAAATAAAATTGTAAGTCGTAGAAATTATTTTACTTTATAAAGTAAATTAAAAATGAAAACTATTATATTCTATATACCGTTTGAATATCCAAACCATCCAAGTTTTAGAAGTTATGGTTTTAAAGCTATGAATTTTCGAAGTATTATGGTTTGAAAGTTATAATTCAAATGTTTGGTTTTCAATTATTATAAATTTTAAAGCAATATGATTTTGGAAAAGAAATATATTTGAAATAAAATGATATTATATTAATTTGGGGTTTTTAAAATAATATCAAATGAGTTTGTTTTGGAATGGAAAAGATATCGTATTTATACGATTTTGAAATAGATATTTTATTCTGGTTTTGAAAGTAAATTATTTTAAATAACCGCGGTGTTATAATAAGTTTGGTTGTTGAAGAGACTGGGATCGAAAGTTGTCATACTCTCTTCCAACTCCGAAAACCACTTTAACAACTGTGTACACGGTGGAGATTCCAGAATGAAGTAGGATGGTGGCGGCGTTTCCTTTGAGGTAAATACGTGGACCCAACTCCCGTGAGTTGGCATAAGGTGGCTAAAACAGGAGCGATCTCGGGCCAATGAGGTCATTCCTCTGATCGGACACATCCCTTCGATATTATACTATGACTTTTCGATTGATTCGGCGGCCACTTTTGATTTTTGATTTGGGGGTGTGGCTCGAGGTGGGCGGTAGTAGCTGCTATGCGTTTCCACCAGCCCGTGTGCATAATTGGTATATCTACCCTAGCATTGCCTAGTTGTGCCGTGTCACCTACCTTATCACGCCTTGTACTAGTTTCTATGTGTGTCGTACCTATGGAGTATCCTCTGGTAGCCTCCCGATCAGGAGGTATTACGGTACTGTATAGACTATTGGCATTTTACGTGTTAAGGTGGAAAATGTAAAGCCTTAACGCTATTTAAAAGTAAGTTTATTTTACAATTAGACACTATTATAATAGCGAAATATACTACACAGTAAATAGTTTAACGGATCCTTAAGAGATGTAAATCTCGAGCATCTCTTGAGTTACTACACTCATATTTATTTTGTTGATTTAACTTACATAAGTTCTTTTAGTTCTGACTCGAGTGTTTTTGTCTTTTCAAATTCGCTCGGGTCAGTCCGAGCATTTCGGGATTTGAAGATTTAGCTCTGGAGGACGAAGACGAAGATTTATATTATTATTAGTTATATTAGTGCACTACACACTGTTCCGCTGCATTGTGATTGGTATGTGTAACTCTGATATGTATTATATAAATGGTTTTGTAAACAGATTTATAAACTGTATATTTGATTATTATATTTTATCCTTCCGCTGTGAGATTCTGTTTAGTTTCTTTTTCTCTTCTCTTTTTTTCCTTATTTACCCCATAACAATCTGTCCTTCCGTATGGTTTGAATTGGCACGTGTGTCAATTTAAACCGTGCGAAAAGGTGGGTCGTTACACATTAGCCAAACATTTTAGTCAAATTTTTGCTTCTTTACATATCAAGCATAGTATTACAGTAAAATGACTTAATAACCTTTAAGCATAACTTAAATTTTTCTGATAATATTTACTAATATTTGATAAAGCCTGGGAGAGCAAAGCAGTGCTCATGTGAGAAGATCGCTTTTTATGACATCAATATTTTGAAATCAACTCGTAGCATCAAAGTTTCGTCCATAGTAGCTATGTCATAATATATCTTCTTTTACACTCTAATGACTTTCCATCCTTGATTAAAGAAGATTACAAGCCTTCCACTTATGGAAAGAATTTATATTGTATTAGTTAAACTTGGAATTCTTACCAACATGTATGATATTATGATGGATGTTAGAATGTAAAACCGTAAAACTAAGGTGTTTTGATGGATCCTAATTTTTTTCCTGTTATACTCTTAGTAATCATATTGAAACATTAACCTTCACAATCAAAACTAAATTAGAGAATAAATACAAGAATATATATACATATACATATATCAGCTTCAATATATGTATGTATGTATATTTATGTATGTATATACATATATATGTGTGTATGGACAATGATCAACTGCACCTCAAATCCACCTTGATATCAGCTATAAATTATGAATTGAATAATAGAGGGATGATGTAAGAGAGAGAAATTATATTATTTAATCAGGTATTTATAGCTAATATTAAGGGATTTGAGGTGCAACTGATATATATATATATATATATATATATATATATATATATATATATATATATATATATATATATATATATATCTGTGTGTGGGGAGGGGGGGGGGTTTGTGCATAGATCTTAAAACTGAGGCATACTAAACTCTTAAGTATGTGTTCGTTGGTTATAACTAAATTTCATATAAACCAATTAAAACTGTTATGACCATTAAAGATCAAAAATGATACTCTCAAAACCTTCATAATCCGTAATACAATACTCTTAAGAGAAATCTAAGGTAGTATTATCTTTGAAAATTAAGTTTTGTGTTTTGTGTTTACAATAGGTACTTTAAATGATATGGAAGAGTGAAAACAAGTGAAAACCATCGATTTGGGAAACAGCTTCAACATATAGAGTTGAAAATGACTTTACGTGTTTTCTGCCTTTTGGAAAATATCAAAATCTGTCTTCTCTCCTCTTCTTCTCAATGTTGGATTGATTAGGACATTCCAACTTCTCCACTCCTACATACAAAAATATTGAAAACGCCAAATACAAAAGCTATTTTCAAACCAGACACTACCTTAGTATTTGAGTTTGATTTTAGATTACACTCAATACTCAATATTGCAGGGTTATTGTAAGTCGTAACAACCTAACTTCTGGTACACTAGTGATGAATATTTTTTTTATAGCAACAAATTTAAAATTTTAATTACATTAAGCATAATATGGAAATTTCTATAATGAAATCTTCATGATATGAATAAAAATGATAATTGGAATTATCGAATATATTTCAAAATAAACAAAATATAGTATTATTTGGAGATAAACTCCCATTATAAATATAGTAGCGGTGGTCTCTTCATTATGAAATATCCAATGCAAGGACTAATTGCTACTGATTCTAGGGGTGAATCTAAATAGAATGTGATATTAGAAGTGCCTTCGGTTTGACCTGTTCCTAAACAACTTGTATGGATGAATGTCCGACGTTGCATTTCTAGTTACATTGATTGATCTCTATGAACATATAATCTGTTTGGTGGCGAAAAAGTCAACTTCTCTTAGCTTAACACCATTTCCTCAGATGTACGAGCTCAGGAGTTATACGATTGTAGAAATCAATTATTTAATTTTGGATGGCAATGTGTCATTCAAAGAGGAAAGATTATGTGCTATGTGAAAGGTAATCGTGACCTCAGGCCTCACACCTGAAAACGACCGAAACATGGTAGATGTGGCAAGACTATGTGGTTTGCAACCATTTGTATATGATCATCCCCTTCTATATATATTTATTTCCGCTATGATGTTCTAGTTTTAAATTATTGTCGTGCATGCAAAGAGGGCCATCGGATATGTCGGTAACGACTAAGGTGATGACATATTCGGTACTATTTAGTTAGAAGTAGCCCGGTCTTGTGTTGGTAAAGGACCATCACTTGGGCCTTGGTACATTCCGCTAGAGATGTACTGTCGGAAGATAGTCACGTCATTTGGTCATTTGTATGGAAATCTATTCTCCTCTATGTGCCTTTCATTTTATTTGTTGTAACAACCCATAAATTTGAATGGTTTTAATAATGTAATAAACTGAAATTTTATGAAATTTTAAATATTTGGATTTGGAAATAAAAATTTGATATTTGGAATACATCTATATAAACATAGCAAATGGTAAATTTTCATCAGTAAATATGGAAGTTTATTTTATTGTGTAATTTTATTTCAATTTAAATCAATTAATTTTAGATGATAATAAAATATTTTCCAAACTTGAATATTTTAATATAATAAATTTGTAAATCATCTTCCGAGTGAGACGTCATATCTTCTTTCGTCAAATTTGGATTGCTATTGCTCCGTCTATCTTATTTTTGGCAAATTAGCAGTATTTTCGGTACCGAATATCGACTTTTGATGGGAAGATTGTACCATTGATATCTATATATCGTTTTGATCGTCTCATCGTGATGATCTTTATGGTATATTCATTTCTATGTTTCGGAGTCCAGTACATGGCAAAGTCTGTGTAATGTTTAGCCGTACCAGTTCTGCATTCAAGCCTTTTGGTTTCCTTCGTCTTTTCATCTTCCACCGTTTAAACCAAAGGTCATCAACTTTAATAGTATTTTCTAAAATTTAACCTTGGCTATTTCTATTCCTTATTTAATTTATTATGGTGGTTATTTCATTTACTTTGGTTCATTTGATCATTTCATTTCGTTCTATGCTCATAAAAAACATATAATTCATCTTCTCTCCCACTCATGCATCCAAAGCTCCTCCCATCTTCTTGTTCTCCCCTCCGCGTGTTGCCTCACACGCATAGCCAGCCCAGCATGGCTCTTGGCCTCCATCCCGCAACCTCACGTGCACAACCTCTTCTCCCTCCACCCTCCTCCATAGCTGCCACCTCTGGCCCACGTCCCCTTCTCCCAACTTCGGCAACCATCCATCTCCTCCACGTCGGCCTTCCAATCTCTGACCCTAGCTCTGCCGTTTGCAGCACCCAACGAGCAATTTCTTAAGTCATTCGATATATACACACACACACATATATATATATCTATATATATAAGATTGTTGCACATGTCAGGTTAGTATATATACTATTATACATATTGATACTTGATTTCTATATTACATTTATATTACCTATGTTAGTATTGTATAATATGTATAAGGATATATATGTTAGTTATATATAAATGTAAGCCTATATGGATATTATCTATTATCTGTTGTATAAATTTTATTATATATGTTAGTTATAATGCATTAGTTTATAAACATAAGTTTTGTAAGTAATATAAAACTTGTTATTTATAAACATAGGAAAATATGAGTTGTATATATAATCGGTTTGTGCGAGTATATATATATTAGAAGAAGAAATTATATGTTTACTGTATTCATGTTTACATTTTTACTGTATAAAGGTCTTATATATATTTGGGTGAATATATATACGTTTAAAAGTATATTTTTTGTGTGTGTTATCAGTTATATGTCAGGATATAGACATATGTGTGTGTGTGTGTGTGTGTGTTTGAAAAGTATATTAATAATATGTTAAAAGCTTATACTAGTTTAATTTTCTGTTTATTTATAAATATAGATATTTGTACGAGTTATATTATATAAAATTTATATATATTAATTTATACAAATCTGATGGGTTATACTGTATTGGTTCATAATAGTCTATTTATAAGCTGAAGTTCATAACTTTTAAATAGATTTTGAATACTAGCCTATATATATACATTTAGTTGTGTGTCTACATGCTTGTTTTATTTTAGTCCAGTTATATATATTTGTTATAACTGTGAATCTGCATGTTTGTTTATAGTTTAGATATATATACAATATACATTTGTTCAAAAATATTAGTCTATATGTAAGAATATATGAGCTTGGTTCAAGTGTGTGTATGTATATAGAAATTTATTTTATATATGGTCGAACTAAATATGGATTTAAAAATATATGTTTTGGAATTTATTTTAGAAAACAAATATACATACATATATATATATATATATACACACACATATATATATCATTTGGTTTCGAAACTGTTTTATATATGTGTTTAAGATTTTGTTTTGTGTAATGGTTTTTAAGTATAATATATATCTTTGATTCTTAATATTTGAGTTTTAAAATAATGATATTAAATTTTTTATATTATTTTAATATCTGTCTTAAATTAAAATATTGAAATATATATATATAATAATGTTGTATATATTTTCAGTTTATATCAATACGGATTTGATTTGATTTCATCGATTCCTGTTATCGGCTCTATTCGTTGAATTCGTGTCAATCTTGTTTTGCTTTGGAATTCGTGCTTGTATTCGTAACACATCTGTAACGACCCAGTATTTTCAACCCTTCGCATCCACACATGTCGGACTTGAATTGTTCAAAATACTGCGTTGTAAAATAAATTTGGCAAAACTCAGAATATGCAGTAAATAAATCACAGAATCACAGACACAGATATCAGAACTCACAGCGGAAATAAAATATTCAGTGGTTCATGAAGCCACTATATAACTTTAACCAAACAGAATTTACATAGTTTAGAATCTGCAATACAGCTTTAGACATAAATAGAAACAGAGTCTTCCAAAATCTTGATTGCAAATAAGATAAAGACTGAAAGCTTCCGGCAGCACGAATGATCTACGGGATGTCCTAGCTCCGGAGAGAAAAACTGAAGCTGCAACTCAGGCTGACCCGAGCGTAAAATAAAACATAACACTCGAGTCAGGACATACATACTTATATAATGTAAGCTAATTCAAGTGTACTGTAATATAGAGCAAGTAACTTAAAGGATGCTTGGGACCGCCCATCCTCTAAGGATCCGTCAAACTATTTACTATGTAGTATATTGCGCTATTATAATAGTGTCTATTTAAAATAAACATACTTTTAAATAGCATTAAGGCTTTACATTTTCCACCTTAACACGTAATAGTCCCAGTAGTCCATCCAATATCATAGCCCCTCCTGATCGGGAAGCCACTAGAGGATACCACACGGGCTACGGGAGAAATCTAAACTCGTACAAGGCGCGGTATGGTAGGTGACACGGCACAACTAGGCAATGCCAGGGTAGATATACCAATTACGCATCCGGGCCGATGGAAACGCGTAGCCGCAGTTACCGCCCACCTCGAAACAACTCCCCAAATCAAAATAGAAGTGGCCACTGAATCAATCCAAAGTCATAGTATAATATCGAAGAGGAGTGTCCAATCAGAGGAATGACCTCATTAACCCGTCGATCGCTCCTGTTTTAGCCACCTTATGCCAACTCACGGGAGTCGGGTCCACGTATTTACCTTACAGGAAACGTCGCCACCAACCTACTTCATTCTGGAATCTCCACCGCGTACACGGTTAGTCAAAGTGGTTTTCGGTATCGACAGAGAGTATGTCCATATCCGATCCCGGTCTCTTTGCCAACCCATCGTTATTATAACACCGTGGTCTTTTAAAACAGTTTATACTTTAAAACCAAAATAAACATTTCTATTTCAAACTATAAACACGATATCATTCAAAACCCAAAACAATATGATACCGTTATATTCAAGTATAATTCTTTTCCAAAAACCATACTGCTTAAAATTTATAATATCTGGAAACCAAATATTTAAATTATATCTTCAAAACATAATATTTTGGAAATTTTACTTTAAAACCATAACTCCCAAAAACACAAATGGTTTGGATATTCAACGGTATACGGAATAAATGGTTTAACTTTATGGTTACTTTGTAAAGAAGATAATTTACATAGCTTTATCAATATATTTCTTTATTTAAAGTTTTAAACCAAAATTTAAATATCACTTTATGTTCCCAAAGCCATTACAATTCCTATATATATATATCCAATTGGAGTATTTACTATTCAAAACTAAGGTTGGATTTATATTCCTTCAACAAATCAATGTTTTATTATTTAGTCTTGAATATTCCCATAAATTCCATAAATAAAACTCCAAATTTTGGCTATCAAATATTTTCAAAATTTACTTAATACCAGAATATTCATCTTTAAATTTATTAAGGAAAATCCAGTTATAAATATCATATCTTAAGATTTTCCAAAACTTAAACATAAAATAAATTTATCAAATTCCATAAATTTTAAAGCAATCAAATTCTAGATTCCATAGCACTTAGGAAATGCTACCTAAAGTTATGGGTAAAACTAGTCAAATTTCAAAAGACAGCATTTAAATGCTTTAGTAGATTGTTTAACTTAATAAATATTTCCAAATATAACTTATATATATATTTCTTAACTGAAATCTTATCCTTTCAAAAATCTAGAATTTCCAAAATAAGTTATATTCCAAAATTTTATTCAAATATTTATTTATTTATTTATTAACATTTATAACTCATTCAAAATCAATATAAAATCCTTTAAAGATATTAAATCAAATATTTAACTTCCAAAATAATTTTAAATATTTCAGAAAATATTATAAGGACCACGGGCCTGTATATAGTTTTCTAGCCTAGGTCAAGTGATACGGATTTATATCATTTCAATCCGTAATTTACAAACCCCGGGTTCTATCATTTCAAACCCGCAATCCCAAGTTAACAGTTAAACAGTTAACATAATAATAGCACAGTAATCATCATTTAGGCCTATCATTTCAGCCCACAACAATCTAAATTTAACAGGGAACTTGCAGTGGTGATTTAAGCAGTAAATAAACAATAATATAATATAACTGCAGAAATAATACAACAGATAATAACTGATGAGGTGTCAATTTAAATGGGTATCATCATTCTACGTTATACTACAGACAGATAATATTTAAATAAAATTTTTACACATACACTTGCGATAATTCACAAAATATATGTACATATGTCTGGTGAGAAATACTCACCTGAAATTTGCAGAAAATTTGAATTTCAAAATGATGATTCACCGGAAAAGACCGACAGAGGGTAACGATAAAATTTCTCGGATGTCGCCTAGATTCAAATCTAGAACAAAAGTAAAAATATAGAATACGCGACTTAGAATTTACGGTCAAAGAAAACTTAAAATAGAACGAGAATTGTTTTGACTTGCTCGACCACTCCACCGTGTAATATGGCCAAATGTACCCTAAAACGTGAACCGGACTAACTCTAAAATTTTGACAAAATTTCCTAAAACAACCTAAGGCAAAATGGTGAAGTTTCTCCTATGGCCGTGATATACTCATGTAACGTGCACATCTTTATTACAACTCACACCTGTACACGTACTCACGCCACCATCTCCTTAGCCTAAATTTTTCACTTAGGTTTTTTTTTTTTTTGAACTCTTTCAAATCCAAGATTTAACATTGCTTTACACTAATTCTTCCTTATAATATTTCTCTGCTTCCTCTGTTATACAGAGTTTCCAACTGTATGCACTTCATTTTCCAAATTTCCCTCCCCTGCTATCATTCAGAAGCCAAGTCCAATAACTGTAGAGATGTACATGCATTCTCACGTATGAATCATGTTCATCAATTACCCAGAGCTAATCCATGTAAAATATGAACTTACGCAACTATCAACATCTAACATTTTTAACTTAGATTCCACTTGTATTCAGTTTCAATCTTAAGTTTAGACTTAGTTTTAAAACATTGCTTTACAGTTTAATTATTCTTAAATTTAAACTTCCCAGGCTAAAAACTGTAACAGGTATCCACTAAAACTCATTCAAAATCAATATAAAAATCTAAGTCAGGTCTGCACGTATACATCGAATTCTTCCTAACATTATATGCTTCTAACATTTCAGATGAGGTGATGTGTGTCCTATACAATTTTGTATCCCAAAGTTATTCTATTGCCAAATTCCTTTCAACTTAGATTCACCCTTTGAATTTAGCTTCAGTTTCAGATTTAAAAATCCGAGGACAACTTGTACACCACACTAACCATCAATCCTATCACTTCCCTTGTAACAGACAAAACTTTATGAGATCTATGCAAAACTAAAGACTTAAGCACAATTACAAAAGGACACTGTTACTACCAAGGAAACAAAATGCACTTCAGAGATATACATATATATGTGACCCATTCAAGTGCCTGCCCTATCAAAAATTCATGCGCATATATGCAGTTTTACTTTCCTCTCCCTCATTCTTTCCTTTCCATTCCTCTGTTAGATATGTATCTATTTGTTTTTATATATTTAAGTCTATGCCAACCTACATCAACTACAGGCACACACACACATGCTCCAATTTATTTCAATACTCCTTTCATGCGAGGCCAAAGGCCAAGTAATCAGTGTAAGATACAGTACTACAGGGCAATCTATATCTGATATTAGTATATCAATTACCTATAAATAAAGGATTGAACAAAATCAATTGTCACAGGCTTGGCATGGGTGCTTAAACCGGGTCAGCTGTAGGTGGAGTGGCCGAGCATACAAATGATCAACAATGGGACCAAGAAGAAAATAGAAGAAAGAAAAAAAAAAAAAAAGTAGCCATACCTTAGCACGAAAATGAAGTGAAGGCCAAGTTTTTATGGGATGCAGAGAAGATAGGAGAGAAATTGAGATGCAGAGAGGAAAATGATGAAGTGGGTAATTATATATAGGCAGTATGAAGAGGGGTAAAAGGAAACGTATCAGTTTCTTCAAACCTCTGATATTTCATTCGTTACAAAAATCAGAGTTGCGTGATTAAAGCGAGCATGCCACTAATAGATAAATGAATTCGAATGTTGATCTTTGAAGTATCAGTTTTATTTATAATTATGTAATTATGAATGCGTGATAGGAGGAGTAAACAGAGGGTGTGCATGCTTTGGTTTTGAGAAAGAGTATCAGAGGAAATGTTTCGAACGTTACCCTCATGCCCATTTATTTCATTTTATATACTTTGAAATGGTAGATTTGTTTCCGGATAAAATGCCAGAGATTAAGCTCGAACGTTGTACAAAAAAAAAAAAAAAATGAGTTACTGCAAGATCAATGGGAGGGAGAGCCATCAGTTTGAGGATGTGAACTTTCAATTTTGCGTGATAAAAGAAACCCCCATGCCAGTTTAAATGATATAACTTGTAGTGTGAATGCACGAATGTTACTAAGGGAATACTGATCAAAGGAAAGGCAAGCAAGCTGTGGGTTGAAAGCATCCGTTGCAAAATGAATACGTGATTTATGGTTGATAACTGATGAGATAGAGGCAAAGAATAGGTAGAGCGAACGTTACACATATGGAAAAAGTTGCACACGTGATTCGTTTTTAACTTAGCTAAATCTTGATTTTGGTTTGATGTCAATAAATAGAAAGGTGAATATTTATGTGTAGGTTTGGCATAAAGAACGTATACAAAGTTATAAAACAAATGGTCCTTTAAAACGAAATAACGTCCGTCTTAAAACCACTGACCAATATTTTTCTTCAAACAATTTTGAAAATATTATTTTTATACTACGTTAAACAGACGTAGTCTAAAACATCAAAAATTTTCATAAAGATAACATTTTAAAAACACACGTTTTATTACGTTGCTTATACCCTAAAATTGACGCGTCTTTTAAACGCGAAATTTACCAGTTCAAACATAGCTTAAATTTTCACAGTTATTATTTAATTTTATTGACATACACAATTATATAAAATATATCTCCAAATTAAATAATTAAACTATATTGTTAAACACAATTTATATAAAATATATTTCAAAATTAAAATAATTAAAAGAAATAAATAGCCAAAAACTAGGGTTGTTACACTCTCCCCCGCTTAAGAACTTTTCGTCCTCGAAAAGGAACGAAAGAAGAGAGACAAAGGAAGATAAGCTAGATAAACAAGAACTTTAAACGAATAGTTCCGGATTTGAAGCACGAAGAAGATCCTCTAGAATCGGTTTGGCCTCTTTCAGTTTGACCGTCAATCTATGGGTGGTAAGCGGTGCTCAAGTCCCGATGAGTAATAAAGATTTCAAAGATCATAGAAAGATTTCTAAATAGACTGGTATAAGCAATAGCCTCCCCAATCCGTAGCAGATAGGGAAACCAAGGATATTTAAAGATAGTTTGAAAACAAAATAAGATAATAACTTTGAAATCATAATGCTTTGAAAGTCATTAAGATTTATAGATTATCATTTGGAAATCATATTACTAAAATCATAGCACTTTCAAAATAATCTTCATTTAATGCCAAATAATATTCATTTCAAAGTTGAAATATTCTTAGGTTCATTTATTCAATTATAAAATTTTCAAAACAATTTTTTTTTTTTTTAGAAACGGCAGCACTTATAATATGCTACAGTAGATATAATGGTATTTCCAATCAGTTCAATTCTGAAATATTTGGATATCATTTTACTTATATTTTTAAAACAAACCTTTATGCACGGAATATCCAAATAAACTATACTTCATTTATTAAGTCAAAAGTTCATTATTTTACTTAACTCTTAATTTAACAAATAACCTGACACTTTATTCAAAATACCTATTTTATAAATAAGATGTTCCTTCAATAAGTTACACTTGAAATTTCCCTTTTGAAATCCAAATTCAATTATCAAATTTAGTGATATTAAAATACGTCTTATTTAAATCATAATTATTCATTTAGGCATCAATTTAAACTATGATTTGAAGATAAATAATCCTTATTAAAAATATCCCTTTCAAAAATATCTTTCTTTCAAAGATACATTGTGTATTACACAACATATTCATTTCAGGAAATAACTTTTATTAAAATCTCTTGGTTAGATTTAAGGTTCCATATTAAATCAAATTTGATTATTAGGTTATTTAAATAAATTCCTTAAATTTCTATTTCCTTATTTACCCCCATTAATCCTTTATAACTAAAATTTTAGTGTATAACATTAATTATAACCACTCAAATTTTATTTATAAAATCCTTTTTATATTGTATATTATCCAATTTCATTTTTTTAACTTCTGAAAAATCAAGGTAAGTTATATTGAAATGAAATTGAGTATTATACAACTAAAACTTTCAAATTCAATTATCTCCAATTGGAATTTTTTATTCAAAATTTTATTTTCCTTTTTGTTTTATTGAAATTTTCCTTAAGATAAAATTTAAGAATTTAATTTTGGATTCCCTTCAAACCATTTAGAGATAGATAAATATATATACATAATATGACAAATCAAATTTAAATTATATATCTATATATATTAAGTCATACTTTAGAAATTCAAATCAATTAAAATCTCAAGGAAACACTGTAGCCAGACTACAGAATGGTCTTTTCACTTCGAAACTCGAAAATGAATGTCGATGATGCTGCAGTCATCACCGAAATTATTTTCCAGCGACAAAGAGAAAAGCACTAATTTTAAAATTTCTTTGGAAACAAATTTCTATACAAAAATACTTATTACATCCTTTTAAAATTTAAACACAAGGTTTGAAATCATCAGAAATTTAATTCTCAAGTTTTAGTTTTAAATTCATTTCTGTTTCCAAATTAATTTATAACCATTGTTTTATATTCACTTATTTATTAGACAAACACATGGCTTACAACACCATAAATAAAATCAAAACTATTATCTCTTGACAACTAGTTAAATTAATTATAAAATTTTGAAAATTATACTCATATATATAATATTAGATTTTAATTTCAAATATAGGAATAAACTTCTCAAACCAGGATAGAGACTCAAATTTGATGAACTCAAATCAAATAGAATTCAAGATAAATTGAAATCAGAAGATCAGAATAAGGAAACTGGGTAAGTCTATATAAGTCGCGGACAACCTTGACCTAGTCATCCGTGACTTAAAGAGCCATATCGATGTGGTTGGGGTAAATCTACATTTGATCCGAAGAGATAGAATTTGGAATAACCAAAGATACTAGCATATAAACCGAGGATAAATATAAATCTCCGGTGAATCAATGCTAATGGTAAAGGAGTTTCACCCCTTTATTAGAATAATGGCGAGACCGCCAATTTACAATAAAGATCATCCGAAGTGAAGTTATGAGATACTCCAGAATCTAAAGCAGATGAAAAAGTGAGGGATACGAATGAACTTTGGAACCGTAGGGAATGTTCCAAAATTCGAAAAGAGAGTGGTTCAATCTCGAATGAACGTGATTCTGTAAATCAAATTTACCATACATTCTAAGTTTTGCCTAGAACCTGGCTCTGATACCAAATGTAACGACCCAGTATTTTCAACCCTTCGCATCCACACATGTCGGACTTGAATTGTTCAAAATACTGCGTTGTAAAATAAATTTGGCAAAACTCAGAATATGCAGTAAATAAATCACAGAATCACAGACACAGATATCAGAACTCACAGCGGAAATAAAATATTCAGTGGTTCATGAAGCCACTATATAACTTTAACCAAACAGAATTTACATAGTTTAGAATCTGCAATACAGCTTTAGACATAAATAGAAACAGAGTCTTCCAAAATCTTGATTGCAAATAAGATAAAGACTGAAAGCTTCCGGCAGCACGAATGATCTACGGGATGTCCTAGCTCCGGAGAGAAAAACTGAAGCTGCAACTCAGGCTGACCCGAGCGTAAAATAAAACATAACACTCGAGTCAGGACATACATACTTATATAATGTAAGCTAATTCAAGTGTACTGTAATATAGAGCAAGTAACTTAAAGGATGCTTGGGACCGCCCATCCTCTAAGGATCCGTCAAACTATTTACTATGTAGTATATTGCGCTATTATAATAGTGTCTATTTAAAATAAACATACTTTTAAATAGCATTAAGGCTTTACATTTTCCACCTTAACACGTAATAGTCCCAGTAGTCCATCCAATATCATAGCCCCTCCTGATCGGGAAGCCACTAGAGGATACCACACGGGCTACGGGAGAAATCTAAACTCGTACAAGGCGCGGTATGGTAGGTGACACGGCACAACTAGGCAATGCCAGGGTAGATATACCAATTACGCATCCGGGCCGATGGAAACGCGTAGCCGCAGTTACCGCCCACCTCGAAACAACTCCCCAAATCAAAATAGAAGTGGCCACTGAATCAATCCAAAGTCATAGTATAATATCGAAGAGGAGTGTCCAATCAGAGGAATGACCTCATTAACCCGTCGATCGCTCCTGTTTTAGCCACCTTATGCCAACTCACGGGAGTCGGGTCCACGTATTTACCTTACAGGAAACGTCGCCACCAACCTACTTCATTCTGGAATCTCCACCGCGTACACGGTTAGTCAAAGTGGTTTTCGGTATCGACAGAGAGTATGTCCATATCCGATCCCGGTCTCTTTGCCAACCCATCGTTATTATAACACCGTGGTCTTTTAAAACAGTTTATACTTTAAAACCAAAATAAACATTTCTATTTCAAACTATAAACACGATATCATTCAAAACCCAAAACAATATGATACCGTTATATTCAAGTATAATTCTTTTCCAAAAACCATACTGCTTAAAATTTATAATATCTGGAAACCAAATATTTAAATTATATCTTCAAAACAT
Organism: Allium cepa; assembly: GCA_030765085.1. Taxonomy (NCBI): domain Eukaryota; kingdom Viridiplantae; phylum Streptophyta; class Magnoliopsida; order Asparagales; family Amaryllidaceae; genus Allium; species Allium cepa. The sequence continues at coordinate 1,014,559,038 of CM060943.1, read as the reverse complement.
AATATTTTGGAAATTTTACTTTAAAACCATAACTCCCAAAAACACAAATGGTTTGGATATTCAACGGTATACGGAATAAATGGTTTAACTTTATGGTTACTTTGTAAAGAAGATAATTTACATAGCTTTATCAATATATTTCTTTATTTAAAGTTTTAAACCAAAATTTAAATATCACTTTATGTTCCCAAAGCCATTACAATTCCTATATATATATATCCAATTGGAGTATTTACTATTCAAAACTAAGGTTGGATTTATATTCCTTCAACAAATCAATGTTTTATTATTTAGTCTTGAATATTCCCATAAATTCCATAAATAAAACTCCAAATTTTGGCTATCAAATATTTTCAAAATTTACTTAATACCAGAATATTCATCTTTAAATTTATTAAGGAAAATCCAGTTATAAATATCATATCTTAAGATTTTCCAAAACTTAAACATAAAATAAATTTATCAAATTCCATAAATTTTAAAGCAATCAAATTCTAGATTCCATAGCACTTAGGAAATGCTACCTAAAGTTATGGGTAAAACTAGTCAAATTTCAAAAGACAGCATTTAAATGCTTTAGTAGATTGTTTAACTTAATAAATATTTCCAAATATAACTTATATATATATTTCTTAACTGAAATCTTATCCTTTCAAAAATCTAGAATTTCCAAAATAAGTTATATTCCAAAATTTTATTCAAATATTTATTTATTTATTTATTAACATTTATAACTCATTCAAAATCAATATAAAATCCTTTAAAGATATTAAATCAAATATTTAACTTCCAAAATAATTTTAAATATTTCAGAAAATATTATAAGGACCACGGGCCTGTATATAGTTTTCTAGCCTAGGTCAAGTGATACGGATTTATATCATTTCAATCCGTAATTTACAAACCCCGGGTTCTATCATTTCAAACCCGCAATCCCAAGTTAACAGTTAAACAGTTAACATAATAATAGCACAGTAATCATCATTTAGGCCTATCATTTCAGCCCACAACAATCTAAATTTAACAGGGAACTTGCAGTGGTGATTTAAGCAGTAAATAAACAATAATATAATATAACTGCAGAAATAATACAACAGATAATAACTGATGAGGTGTCAATTTAAATGGGTATCATCATTCTACGTTATACTACAGACAGATAATATTTAAATAAAATTTTTACACATACACTTGCGATAATTCACAAAATATATGTACATATGTCTGGTGAGAAATACTCACCTGAAATTTGCAGAAAATTTGAATTTCAAAATGATGATTCACCGGAAAAGACCGACAGAGGGTAACGATAAAATTTCTCGGATGTCGCCTAGATTCAAATCTAGAACAAAAGTAAAAATATAGAATACGCGACTTAGAATTTACGGTCAAAGAAAACTTAAAATAGAACGAGAATTGTTTTGACTTGCTCGACCACTCCACCGTGTAATATGGCCAAATGTACCCTAAAACGTGAACCGGACTAACTCTAAAATTTTGACAAAATTTCCTAAAACAACCTAAGGCAAAATGGTGAAGTTTCTCCTATGGCCGTGATATACTCATGTAACGTGCACATCTTTATTACAACTCACACCTGTACACGTACTCACGCCACCATCTCCTTAGCCTAAATTTTTCACTTAGGTTTTTTTTTTTTTGAACTCTTTCAAATCCAAGATTTAACATTGCTTTACACTAATTCTTCCTTATAATATTTCTCTGCTTCCTCTGTTATACAGAGTTTCCAACTGTATGCACTTCATTTTCCAAATTTCCCTCCCCTGCTATCATTCAGAAGCCAAGTCCAATAACTGTAGAGATGTACATGCATTCTCACGTATGAATCATGTTCATCAATTACCCAGAGCTAATCCATGTAAAATATGAACTTACGCAACTATCAACATCTAACATTTTTAACTTAGATTCCACTTGTATTCAGTTTCAATCTTAAGTTTAGACTTAGTTTTAAAACATTGCTTTACAGTTTAATTATTCTTAAATTTAAACTTCCCAGGCTAAAAACTGTAACAGGTATCCACTAAAACTCATTCAAAATCAATATAAAAATCTAAGTCAGGTCTGCACGTATACATCGAATTCTTCCTAACATTATATGCTTCTAACATTTCAGATGAGGTGATGTGTGTCCTATACAATTTTGTATCCCAAAGTTATTCTATTGCCAAATTCCTTTCAACTTAGATTCACCCTTTGAATTTAGCTTCAGTTTCAGATTTAAAAATCCGAGGACAACTTGTACACCACACTAACCATCAATCCTATCACTTCCCTTGTAACAGACAAAACTTTATGAGATCTATGCAAAACTAAAGACTTAAGCACAATTACAAAAGGACACTGTTACTACCAAGGAAACAAAATGCACTTCAGAGATATACATATATATGTGACCCATTCAAGTGCCTGCCCTATCAAAAATTCATGCGCATATATGCAGTTTTACTTTCCTCTCCCTCATTCTTTCCTTTCCATTCCTCTGTTAGATATGTATCTATTTGTTTTTATATATTTAAGTCTATGCCAACCTACATCAACTACAGGCACACACACACATGCTCCAATTTATTTCAATACTCCTTTCATGCGAGGCCAAAGGCCAAGTAATCAGTGTAAGATACAGTACTACAGGGCAATCTATATCTGATATTAGTATATCAATTACCTATAAATAAAGGATTGAACAAAATCAATTGTCACAGGCTTGGCATGGGTGCTTAAACCGGGTCAGCTGTAGGTGGAGTGGCCGAGCATACAAATGATCAACAATGGGACCAAGAAGAAAATAGAAGAAAGAAAAAAAAAAAAAAGTAGCCATACCTTAGCACGAAAATGAAGTGAAGGCCAAGTTTTTATGGGATGCAGAGAAGATAGGAGAGAAATTGAGATGCAGAGAGGAAAATGATGAAGTGGGTAATTATATATAGGCAGTATGAAGAGGGGTAAAAGGAAACGTATCAGTTTCTTCAAACCTCTGATATTTCATTCGTTACAAAAATCAGAGTTGCGTGATTAAAGCGAGCATGCCACTAATAGATAAATGAATTCGAATGTTGATCTTTGAAGTATCAGTTTTATTTATAATTATGTAATTATGAATGCGTGATAGGAGGAGTAAACAGAGGGTGTTCATGCTTTGGTTTTGAGAAAGAGTATCAGAGGAAATGTTTCGAACGTTACCCTCATGCCCATTTATTTCATTTTATATACTTTGAAATGGTAGATTTGTTTCCGGATAAAATGCCAGAGATTAAGCTCGAACGTTGTACAAAAAAAAAAAAAAAATGAGTTACTGCAAGATCAATGGGAGGGAGAGCCATCAGTTTGAGGATGTGAACTTTCAATTTTGCGTGATAAAAGAAACCCCCATGCCAGTTTAAATGATATAACTTGTAGTGTGAATGCACGAATGTTACTAAGGGAATACTGATCAAAGGAAAGGCAAGCAAGCTGTGGGTTGAAAGCATCCGTTGCAAAATGAATACGTGATTTATGGTTGATAACTGATGAGATAGAGGCAAAGAATAGGTAGAGCGAACGTTACACATATGGAAAAAGTTGCACACGTGATTCGTTTTTAACTTAGCTAAATCTTGATTTTGGTTTGATGTCAATAAATAGAAAGGTGAATATTTATGTGTAGGTTTGGCATAAAGAACGTATACAAAGTTATAAAACAAATGGTCCTTTAAAACGAAATAACGTCCGTCTTAAAACCACTGACCAATATTTTTCTTCAAACAATTTTGAAAATATTATTTTTATACTACGTTAAACAGACGTAGTCTAAAACATCAAAAATTTTCATAAAGATAACATTTTAAAAACACACGTTTTATTACGTTGCTTATACCCTAAAATTGACGCGTCTTTTAAACGCGAAATTTACCAGTTCAAACATAGCTTAAATTTTCACAGTTATTATTTAATTTTATTGACATACACAATTATATAAAATATATCTCCAAATTAAATAATTAAACTATATTGTTAAACACAATTTATATAAAATATATTTCAAAATTAAAATAATTAAAAGAAATAAATAGCCAAAAACTAGGGTTGTTACAACATCTTATTCTCGTTCATTTCTAGCCTCGAAAGGTGAGCAATCACTCACGATTAATGTTCTTATATTTATTAGATTTGATTTCATTCGAAACAATAATTAAAATATGCTGCTAAATTGAACTGTTAATTATTTGCCATATATGATATGCCAGTATCTATAACTGTTCACCTGTGACATCTGACACCATGATATGTTATTTACATTTTATCTGTTAGTGATGATATATGCTTGTTATTGGTATGTTATATTATTATCATAACTGTTCTCACTCTGCAAGTTCCCTGTTAATTTACAATTCCCTATGGGTTGAAATGATACATACCCAAACGATCTTGTAGAATATGAGAAAATCGTTATGGGTTGAAAGGATAAACCCAAGCGATTTTCATTGAACTGAATTTAGGATTACGGGTTGAAAAGATATATACCCGTAGATATTTAAATTGCGGATTGAAATGATAAGTATCTGTATCACTTGAGCATAGGATAGAAAATTGTATACAGACACCGTTGGTTTATATATAAATATTTTGAAAATGATTACCAAGGTTTTGAAAGGAAATATATATGGTTTTATATAAATATTGATTTTTAAATATTATATATATGTGTTATTTTATATATTTTTTAAATTTTAGATTTTTTTTAAATTATATATTTGGAAATTTCAAACTTATAAGTTAGTTTTGAAAATATAATTTTAAGTTTTTTTTCCTATAATTTATTATTTTTAAAAATATATAATATGTTTTAATATAAAATAAATTTAAAAATAAGATCTAATTTAATAAAAAATTAATTTAATTAGTATATAATATGTTTGAATATTTGATTAAAATTATATTTTTAAAATAGATTTTTTAAAACGATTTTAATAAATTGAAGTTGAAAAGACAAATTTGAAATTGATTTGAAATTGTATTTATTTAAGAATTATAAAGAAATAAAAATCAATTTGAAACTTATTGGATATGAGATTTTAAAGCTATGATTTATAACTTGTTTTTGATTTAAGAGGATTAAATGAATATTTTTATATTTTAATAAATCAAAATGGGATATTTTATTTTATTTAAATTGTAATTTTAGATTTTATTTAAATGTTATTGGATTAATTTAAGTGAATTTGAAATATATATATGAAAGTATCAAATTGACTCATTGAAAAAGTTGAATATTAAACTTTGAAATCTATTGAAGTTGATATGGTTTATTTTGTAGTTCAAATCTACATTCAAAATTGATATAATTTGAAAATGGTTTATTGAGAAACTGAATTGAATTGAAATTGATGAATTAGGATTGAATTAAATTGAACTTTGGAATTAGAGTTGATTTGAATCAATTTGTGAAATTGGAAGAAACTATTTTATTTTATAAATTATTTTATTATATAAGAAAAACTATATATATATATATATATATATTATTTTAATATAAACTATTTTTAATGTATAATTATTTTAACATACTAATTATTTTAATTTATAAACTATCTAACTTATAACTATTTTAATATACTAATTATTTTATTATATAAACGATTTTATTATATAAACTATTTTAATATATATACTATTATTAAAATCTAAATTGTTTAGAGGAAGTGTTATGGTTTTACAAAGTTATGACTCCAAGGTATTATGATTTCAAAGTGTTATGATTTCCAAAGTGTTATAATTTCTAAGTTTTATAATTTCAAAACTTTGAAAGTATTGTGATTTTTGAAATGGATATATTTTAAGTGAATAATGATATCGTATTGATATGGTTTTGAAATGGATATGATATTTTGGTTTTGAAATATGAATTATTTGAAATGAAATGACCACGGTGTTATAATAATATTTGGTTGTTAAAGAGACCGGGATCGGATTGTCATACTCTCTGCCAATTCCGAAAACCACTTTCACAACTGTGTATGCGGTGGAGATTCCAGAATAAAGTAGGATGGTTGGCGACGATTCTATATGAGGTATATACGTGGACCTGACTCCCGTGAGTTAGCTTAAGGTGGCTAAAACCGGAGCAATTGACGGGCCAAGTGAGGTAGCTCCTCCAATCGGACACACTTCTTCGATACCATTCTATTACTTTGTGATTGATTGGGTGCACCCTCGGATTTTTAGGAGTGTAGATCGAGTTGGGCGGTAGCTACGGCTATGCGTTACCAACAGCCCGGAAGTGTAATTGGTATAACTGCCAAGGCAGGTGTGCCGTGTCACCTACCATATCGAGCCCACTACGAGTTTGTTTTGTACCATATCTTTAAAGTGCCATCTGACAACCTCTAGTTTACGGAGGAGATTACGGTAGTGTATAGACTATGGGAATATGTAAAAATGTGTGAAGGGGGATATTGGTAACGCCTTAACGCTATTTTAATAGTTTACTTTACTATACACATATTATAATAGCGTATTGTACTACATAGTAGATAGTTCCATGGATCCTTAGAGGATGGGTATCTCAAATATCCTTAGAGTTACTTGTATTTTGGTTAATATTTCACTTGAGTTGGATATATTGATATAAGAATGTTAATCCTGACTCGAATGTTTTGTGTTTTGCTTTATGCTTGAGTCAGACTAAGTGTCACAGCATTTGAGACTCAACTTTGGAGTTGGAGCTTCGCTTGGAGATCCATCTATCAATTCAGCTTTTAGTTATTTAGTTGACTCTAGTGATATATTAAAATTTTGTTATTTGAATATTGTATTGAGGCCTCTATATATTCGAGATTTCTGTCGTATCTTCTTTTAACTCTGATATATATAAATATATATATATATATATAGTAGCTTCATGAACTACTATTCATTTATTTCCGCTGCTTATTGGTAAATTACTCTGTCTTTGTGACTCTGTGATTGATTTATTTACTATATATGTTGAGTTTTGCCAAATATAAATTAACAATCTGATATTTTGAGCAATTCAAGTCCGACATGTGTGGTGCGAATGGCAAGAAATACTGGGATGTTACATTTGTAGAACCCACTTTGTGGCTAGTATGCTGGAATTTAATTATTGTAACAATTTCGACTATGATTAATATTATTTGTATAATAGACACTAGTGTAATATAACAGGATTTGGTATCAAATGTTTTCGTTATCATAAGGTAAACCCATCTGTGTTTATGTGCGGCGTGGTCTTAGGAGATACCTTTGATTTGAAAGATTTTTATAACTTTGAAATTCAGTTGAGATGTGTTTTCTCGCGCTGGTTTACCAGACTGTTCTATGCGTTCTTCCCTTTCTATGCTTGGATCAGACTGAGTATATTTACAAATTTGGATTCTTTGGCAGCTTCAGCAGACTAGCTGGAGGTCTTCACGACGTCTTTGTTTATTTTCTGCTGCATTGCTGTTTAAATTATCAGCATTTTTTAGAGCAGGTTATTATAATTGTCCATTCTGTTAGTGATTTGATTGTTGTACTCTGATGGATATATGTAAATTGTACTACAGTTTCCCTTTTTGTAACAATAATTGATATTATATTTTATGTTGTTCTGCTGCATGTATGAGATTCTGTAATTATTTTAGTTTCTTCTTCTTCTCTTCACTTCTTTCTACTTTCTTTATCATGACTATCCGTCTTTCCATCCAATTTGGGTTGGACATGTGTGGTTTGTTGTCAGTTCGAATTAGACGGGGTTTACGGGTCGTCACACCTGCAAAATATGAATTATTTTCATGGTTCTCTAATTTCACCTTGTATTGTATATTATATGTGTACTCAAAGAAGAACCCAGTCACATTTGCTCACACTTCTTCTAATTGGCTCAGAATAGAAATTATAATTTTCCATGTTATTAGCAACAAAAATATAACAATTTCTACCATATCGTGAATATAATATAACAAGATGGAATTTTTAAAACATATTTCAAAGCATTTTTTGCGCGGCTAAAGTTTTTATTCTTTCACCGGTTTCAAAAATAGCTGTCACAATGTTATAAAAAGATCATACAACTTTTGAATTAAAAAAATATGTATACAGAAAAGTCAAATAGAAAATCTTCTAGATTCTATCAAACATGAAAGTCTAACTGCATTAAAATTGATGTTATATAAATAACAATATTAATAACCAAGTGTAACAAGTATAAAGGAAGGTATTGTTCAAAGTTAGCTATACACACTTTAACACGAAGACAATTCTATCATGCTTATCTTGTTTGATGAAGATCTCACATAGCAGTTGTACCTCCTTAATTAACCTTCACCCATCTACTCTCCCCTCTCTTTATACCCACATGTAAGAATCAATTCGCTTATATAAGCTGCATATGGTTGAAAGTACAAGGTTTAGTTTAATAATAATAGATACAATGGAAATATTTAATGCTCACATATGCAATCCTTATGAATTTTCAATTGATTAACACCATTCAAATTCAAGTTATTCTTAAATAATGTATTTGTAGTATATGATGCAAGGAACTAGCAAAACTCATATCTTAGGGCTTATAATAGAAGCATGGTTATATTTATATTTTAAAAGTTAGAAAAACAACAAAAAATATACAAACACGTTGACTATCATGTAAATCTATAAGCGGTGATTATACAAAGACTTAGATGTATCATTTTAAATACAGGTTGCTACCAATAAGTACGGCGTCCATGTCAAAAGCTCGGCTGTATCCAAGCTTCAACAATATTTCCAAAATATTATTAACTATGATTGCTCTAATGATTATTGACCTCGACATTTACCTCATCAGCCTTATTAAGATTTAGTTTTCTTCATAAAGATGTAAAGGAGTTGAAGTGGATGCTGAAAAACCTCTCGATGTGGATGTTCTTCTGATTGGATATCTAGCTTCCACCACTAATGTTGCTCTCACAGCAATACCTCAAGTCAACAAATTAATAAAATAATGAAAAGACGCATCATTTTTGCAGTCTAGATCATGAAAATGGAAAATAAGTATAAAAAAAAAGAAGTAAAAATAATAACATAACGAAAAGGCATGTCATTTTTTCATCGTGCACCAGTTGCGCCTTAGGACAATCCCCACCCCTTTCCATGTGCATTGCGCCATAGGAAAGAAAGGTGCAAACACTGTGTCATGCCTTACATCATGGCATGTGACTTGGCTTGGCTTTCGTAACTACGATTCCAACATGTAGGTGTAATCCATATGTTCATACTGGAAGAAAGTAATGCATTATACTAAATGTTGAAAATAATTATTCATTATGATCATAGAATACTTACAAATTAAATTTACATGTTAGAAAAATTATTATCAAATGTATTCTTTCTAACATACAAAAGGTTAGTTGAGAAAATATTGGATTTATTTGAAAAATTATTAAACTTATTTGCAAATTATATGCTAATTGTATTTATATTTGTTTGTGGTGGGTACTACAAAAAGGGGAAAAAAATTTGTGGAGCCTCTATGCTCTACGTGCAAATATTATATGTAATTTTAAGTTATTGTGCATGCATTAAAATAATTATACTTTTATTATAGGGAAAAAAAAATTTAAAGGACAAATTACTTTAAACAATTGGGCACAAGGACACATGCATTTTTTTATGTCTCAAGGACAAGTCTAAAGCCTATTCACGGTTAAACAATCCCCTACCTTTCTGATTCGTTTCATTCGACTTCTTTGATTTCAAATTTTCTCTCATTCGCTCTCAAAGTTCCAATTGATAATGAAAATGATGCCCCAAACCAGAAGCAAATCGTTATCTCCAACTCAACTGCAAACTTCGACACACGAAGAGCAACCACCAAAAATTGAACAACAATCATCGGTTCGTGAAATTGATGACCTAGCTTTAGCAGAAATTCAGCAACAAACTCCAAATCGAGAAACTGAAATTGTAGCTCCACTAGACATTCAATAGTGTAACGGACCCTGACTCGACCTTCGAAAATCGACACCGAATACAACACTCGTATTCGAATGCCGCAGATCCAAACGTCGAATCTGGTTCGCCGGAGCTTATAACACATCAAGTATAACAACACAGCGGAAGAAAGAATGAATATCATTGATATACAATATTCAATACAACAATGATACAATATGAATCAATATCAGAGATACAAGATAACAATGCTGCAGCGGAAAAGATATCAATAGATGAGATAACTCCAAGTGAACTATAGACAAGAATGAATCCACAACTGCATCCTAATCCAAAGCTCCAAGGCAAAGATTTAAACCACGAGCTTGAATCCCCATCACATTTCACCAAGCTGAGCAAGTCCAGTCCATGAATCCAAAAGACTCCAAAGAATTCCAAAAAGAATGCTGAAGGTTACAGAATCGACATCTATATTTACTATCTGAAAAAATCCAAACTCTTGACTGCTCGTGTGGAAAATTGTGGGCACCCAGAGTTTAGGAAAGGAACAATAAACTATAGGCCAGTCATGGGACTAGTATGAGCAAACAAAACAGTTTTATCTTTTTAAAACAAACAAAAGAAATTTTAAGTTGAAATTCGCAAACTGCCATAAGGCCTTCCGCCACACACAATGCAAGCGTACACTTGGAGGATATTTCTCCTTATGACAGTCAAAAATGCTTGATACGCAAGAACAATTTGATATTATTATTAGTGCACAGTGTAGAAAACATTTCGAAAGTATAATATTAATCTTAGCCAGCATAGATATTTCGAACTATACCTACTATAGCTACCATCCAAACAGTGGGGCGCCACCATAAGTAGATGGCAGGTAATACAACTAAAACCGTACTGGGCGCGTATTAGATGATTGGATTTCCAATAAATGGTCAGGCCAAGGAACTTTCCATTTCCACGTGGGTACGCCTCTGGAGGGACGCCCCGAGAACCTAACGGATCTCTACCAACACAAGGCTGGGTTACCTTTGTAACTAGGTAACTACTGGCATGAGTATGCCATCCCCCGGTCGTAACCAAGCTTTATCCCGGGATTCACCAACAATCACAAAGTAATAAATTTGCAGCAACCACATAGGTTAAGTATCTAGGCGCCATACCATGATACCACCTCTATCCAGAAGGAAATGAACATACCCTCACGGGGCGCTACCCCCAAATAACCTTGCCGCATTCTTCCTGTTTCGACCATTCCGGGTTGTGAGGTTCGACAAAGTCTCGTCCACAAAGCTATGGTTTTCACAAAATCCATGCTTTGATCAACAAATGATCAGAAGCACTTCGTATGCCACATTACCAAATTGGGAATGTATCACTAGTGACCATCAACTACATAACCTCTGAGCTCGTACATCTCAGAGAACGGTGTTAAGCTAAGAGAATAAATCTCCGCCACCAATGTGACGACCGCCCATGACTCCCGCACCAAAACAAGAGAAAAGAGCGCTGAAGGGCGTGCCAGGTAGCCATGGACAGTAGTCAGGGTAAAATAAAACAGCAAACTCTATCGTACAACTCACAGCGCATGGATAAAATACAATAGAGAAATATATAGTGAAGCCCCATAACAGAAAAATCATCATATAAGCATCGTAGTAGTTTTATACAAACATGAATCATCCATACATCAAAGCCTCACTACAAACACTCAATCAGATATAACAGCGGAACACCCATTACATATAGTAAGAAAACTAGTATGCAAAGCCTCCTGCTCGTCTTCGTCATCATCAGCGTAGATCTCTAAGAACAGCACCTGTAACCTGCTACCTAGTCTGCCCATCCCAACATGGATGAACAGCCCAAGGTAATAAGAGGAGACATAAAACCTTGAGTCAGACAAAGTCTTAGTGAGCAGTAAATCAACTATCAAACATACCAAAAGAGCATAAGGAATAAAAGGAATAGGAACCAAACCATCCCACTCCACCTCTTTCTACAGTGATAGCCCCCCAGACACACACTAAGGAAAAGCAAGCATAATATAGCAGATAATTAAAGTAAAGCAATAATCACTCGAGTCAAGGGCGATGCTTTCCAAATACAAACCCCCAAGGCCTAAACCAAGATCAGATAAGCACCCAGAAAATACCGCTCTTGAGACCGAATGATAATACGACCAAACATCCATGACTCTGGCTATCACTGTTATCCTTACTTCGATTTTACCGTTGATTGAATGACCATCCGTCAAGGGCTAATGGTAACCCCGGTTCTAGACATAACTCCGCACGTCGTCGCAGCCCGTGCCTAGGAATTTTCGCAACTACCCAGAGTACTAACACGTCGTCGCAGCCGGTGCCTGGAACGTCGTCGCAGCCCGTTCCAACGTACTCTTGCTTTGAGCATGCTAGAACCTTCAACAACGATAAGATCTCAGCCTCCTAGTCATCCTCCTCGACAACTATTTCCATACTAGCTCAAGCGCCTCTCAAGCTAACCATTATCACCAACCCGGATCGCATCACCGAGTTATCAATATAACTTTGCACGTCGTCGTAGCCCGTGCTTGGAACGTCATCATAACCCGTCCCATCTCAACATCACACTTTGCCTCATCGCATCATAGCAAAGTCCCATCTCGATTTCATGCTTTGCCTCCTCGCATCATGGCAAAGTCCATCATCATCGAATCCATCCATATGAGCTTCCACATCCGCTTCATATGCCACAGGCAGCTTTCACTATTCAAGAGTCTTTCCACTTAGCTTTTGAATCATCTTCAACCATCTTGTCCCAAATCAACTACTAGCTAACTTGAAACAATCAAATCAATCATTCGTCCAAACAATCAATCATTCAAACAAGATCTAATGAGCAATATTAACTATAATGGCAATTTCGTAAATAAATGAGCATAAGTCCAAAATGCATGATTCATAGGTTTTTAGCATAGATCTATCAAATATAAAACATGGGTTTTGTTTCTATAACTTAATAAATGAACTTGCATAGGTAAACATCTTCACAACAATGGATTTGTACTTGGATCTAAGGAAAATGCACAAAAATCACTATCTACAACACTCCAACAAACCACCAATCCAATATACTCCTTTGGGTCCGCATGAGAGATAACTACCACTCACCAAATCACCTAAACACCTCAAAAACTAAACACTTCAGATCTGGACAGCGAAGATCAAGGCTTGATCCGGCGAAATCTCGCTTAAAACGATGAAATCTAGCTTCGTTGGATGAAGATCTTCAACTTTGTATCTTGGATCTTCAATCTCGATCTTCAATCTTGGATGGATGTTAGAATTAGATTGGAATGGAGAAAAGAAGATGAAGAAATGTTGTAGTCGAGTTCCCAAAATGGCAGCACTTCGTTGCTTCAAAAACCGGTGCCAAAAAGTGAGCCAAACCCCCCTATTTATAGGCTGAATCAACCTTAGATCGCCCAAGGTCTTAACTCGGAGTTCGCTATTAGGTCGTTACCGACCTAAAAAGACTCCGACCTAACATAGGTCGCTGCCGACCTATGCTCTTCTACGACCTAAAACATACGTGCCTTAACCATCCCACCGACCTAACGGCTTATCCCTAGTGCCGACCTAAAGACTTAAACAGGTCTCCGACCTATCGATATAACTCGTAGCTCCTTAAGCCGGTATCCCCCCTTAACGTGTTGTCCCGGTGACTTTGCTAGCTCGACATCTCCACTAAGCCGATCACCACTAAGTCGGTCAACCCCTTAACTCGGCCATAACTCTAAACCATTAGCTCTTAGGTCGGTCACTCCCCTTAGGTCGGTCCAATCCTTAACCTGTTAACTCCTATAGCTCGGCCACTTCCTTAGGTTGGTCATACGAGCTAACCCTTAATTCGTACACAACTCATCCCATGGCTCGAACAAGACTCAGGCTAGAGACAGCATAACCAATCCTTCGACCTGTAAATTCTACAATATATCAACACGTAAAATACGGGTCGTTACATTCTCTCCCCCTTAGGAATTTCGCCCCCGAAATTCCAAGCAAACAACAGAAATCAAAGATAATCCGCATACCTACCATCCATAGCAATCAACAAACCATGCATCCAATTCTAGCCTAGTATGCAGAATTCTAAGGCTTAGAACAAGCTACAAATTCATGAGATGTCACGACACTTTAGGGCCATACCTCGAAGAGTCCGGGATGAGCTGCCTTCATCCTCTCTTCCTCTTCCCACGTACAGTCGTTAACATCATCACTCCATTGTACCTTGAGCAACGTAATCGTCTTCCTCCTAAGCTGTTTCGTGTCAGTTTCAACAACACGAAGCGGCTTACGAGGTCTCGTAACCGCTGGATCAACCTTCAAGTCTTCACAGCTATCAGCAGAAACCACCGTAGTTGGGTCATGCACATACTTCCGTAGATAAGATACATGAAAAGCATTGTGCACACCCGCCATCTTTTCTGGTAACTCCAATCTATAAGCGAGCTTTCCAATTCGCTCGATAATCGGGAATGGTCCAACAAATCTCGGAGTTAACTTTCCTTTCCTCCCGAATCTAATAGCACTCTTCAATGGAGAAATCTTCACAAAAACCATCTCACCTACGTCGAATTCCAAATCCTTACGATGATTATCGGCATAACTTTTCTGACGATCTTGGGCTGCCTTCATTCGTTGCCGAATGATCTCTATACAATCCGAAGTCTGTCGAATCATCTCTGGCCCAAGTATCAACTTTTCTCCAGTTTCCAACCAACATGTTGGAGAGTTACACGGTCTTCCATATAATGCCTCATATGGTGCCATACCAATACTCGACTGATAACTGTTATTATATGCAAACTCCACCAAATGAAGATGATCTTCCCATGATCCTCCGAAGTCCAAAACACAAGCTCTGAGAAGATCTTCCAAAACTCGGTTAACTCTCTCAGTCTGACCATCTGTTTGAGGGTGATAAGCTGTACTCAAACACAACTCAGTTCCCAAAACTTCCTGGAAGCTCTTCCAAAATCTACTAGTGAACAATGGGTCTCGATCGCTCACTATACTCTTCGGAATACCATGGAATCGAACTATCCACTTAACATACAACTCAGCCAACTTCGATGCAGTCCTAGTTGATCGAACAGGAATGAACCTTGCACTCTTGGTCAAACGATCTACTATGACCCAAATTCCTTCATTTCCTGCTCTTGTCCTAGGTAGACCATCGATAAAGTCCATCGACACTTGCTCCCACTTCCATGTAGGAACTTCTAATGGCTGAAGTAATCCACTGGGCTTCTTCTGCTCAGCTTTCACTAACTGACAGTTCATACACTTGGAAATAAAATTTCCAACATCTTTCTTCATGCCTTCCCAGTAGTAAGTTCTCTTCATATCCCGATACATCTTATTTCCACCTGGATGAATTGTCAACTTCGAGTGATGACCTCCCCTCAGAACTTCATCTCTCAATCCATCAATGTCGGGAACAACCAATCGTCCTTGTTTCCGAAGCCAACCCTCTCGATCGACCTCGAATCCTTTATCCTTCTCTGGGTTCAATCCAGATTCCAAATCTCGGATAATCTTGACAAGCTTATCATCTCTCTTTTGGCTCTCGCCAATCCTTTCCACAAGAGTAGGTCTTATCGATAAGTTTGCCAACATCTCAGGTTCCAATTCGCATCTGGGCCTGAAATCAAATCCAGCCAAATATTCGAGACTCTTCCATTCCGAAAACATGGTTCCCAATCCTACATGTCTTCGACTTAACGCATCAGCCACTGCGTTACCTTTTCCCGGAGTATAGGCTATACCAAAATCATAAGATGCCAGAAACTCTAGCCACCGTTGCTGTCGAAGATTCAAATCCTTTTGGGAGAACAGATACTTCAACGACTTATGATCTGTAAATAACTCAAATCTAACTCCCAATAGATAATGTCTCCACATCTTCAAAGCAAACACAATTGCCGCTAACTCCAAATCATGAGTCGGATAATTCCTTTCATGTGGCTTCAGTTGTCGACTAGCATACGCAACAACTTTATCTTTCTGCATTAGCACTGCTCCAAGTCCAGTGCCACATGCATCGGTGTAAACCACCATCTCATCATTCCCACTTGGAATAGTCAAAACAGGAGCACTTGTCAGTCGCTCTTTCAGGATTACGAAAGCTTGCTCACACTTGTCATCCCATCTGAACACTTGGTTCTTCTTCGTCAATCCTGTCAACGGTGCAGCTATCTTGGAAAAGTCTTTGATAAACCGACGATAATATCCTGCTAATCCAAGAAAACTCCTCACATCAGATGCATTCTTAGGTCTAACCCAATCCTGGATTGCTGCCACCTTAGCGGGATCAACCGCTATTCCATTTCTAGAGATAACATGGCCTAAGAACCTCACTTCACTCTTCCAGAAGTGACACTTCGAAAACTTAGCCTTCAGCTGATGTTTCCGCAAGATTTCCAAAACAATCCTTAAGTGCATCTTGTGCTCTTCTTCAGTTCTGGAGTAAACCAAAATATCATCCACGAACACAAGTACAAATTTGTTCAACTGATCTCTGAACACTCTATTCATAAGATCCACAAAATATGCTGGCGCGTTAGTCAATCCAAACGGCATTACCAGCCACTCATAAAACCCGGATGGTGTCCTGAAAGCAGTCTTCGGCACACTATCCTTTGCCACTCTCAACTGGTGAAATCCCGTTGCCAAATCCATCTGGGAAAACACCTTAGCCTCGTGAAGTTGATCAAACAAGTCATCTATTCTCGGCAATGGATACTTGTTCTTCTTAGTCAACTTATTTAGCTCACGATAATCCACACACAACCTCAACAATCCATCCGCTTTGGTTGCGAACACAACTGGTGCACCCCATTCGGACACACTTCTCCGAATGAATCCTTTCTGCAAAAGGTCATCAACCTGCACCCTCAACTCTAGCTGCTCCCTAGGCGCCATCCGCCTAAGAGGCATCACAACAGGTCTGGCTCCCTCGACCAGATCGATACGAAACTCGATCTCCCTATGCGGCGGTAATCCTTTGACTTCGTCAAAGACGTCCTCAAATCCATTCACAATTGGCACCGATGACAGTCCATCCCGTGGAACAACCAGCGAATACATGAAGCTCATGAAGACGCCTTCCTCATGCTCACATCGTATCACAACCTTTCGCCCTTCCACATTCCCGACTGTCACCTCAAGCCCCTCACAATCAATCCTAGCCGCATACTTCCTAAGCCAGTCCATACCCAAAATAATTCCGAACCCCGCAAAGTTTAGAATAAAGCAATCACAAACAAACGAGCAATCATGACTCGACACAACTAGACCACGGCATATCATACACAAACATGACGAACCCCCAACTGGATTAGTCACAACCAATGGTCTATCAACAATATCTGGTTTCAAACCTAACCGGTCTACCAAATCATTACAAACAAAAGAATGCGACGCTCCAGTATCAAACAACACTCTAACTGGGACACCACAAATAGAAAGAGTACCTTGAACCACCACACTCTTCCCCTTCTCTTCAGCAGTAGGAGCTTTTGAAGATGACGGCACAGCTCCCAAAGCATAAGCTTGCACAATCTGCCTGTCCTTCCTCGGTTCTGGACAGTCCTTCCTGAAATGCCCTGGTTTATCACAATTGTGGCATTTCGCCAGTGCCCTTGGATTCCTACAATCCTTGGAGAGATGGCCCTTCTGCTGACAATTATAGCAAATCACCTCGCCCTTCGGCTTCTTCTGGCCATCCTTTCCCTTCTGTTGCTGCTGCTTCCTCTTCTTGTTTCCATTTTGCTGGGGTTTAGATCCTTCCTTGGTTACAGAAACAACAGAACTTTCCTTAGGAAACAAACTCTCATGCCTAAGAGCTTTCTCCACCAGCTTCTCAAATGGATCGTCCAAATGATCCACTAACTGCCTCCCAAGATAAGCATCCAGACCAGTCACAAACTTTTCGTTCTTATGGTAGGGAGAATTAATATACGATCTGGCATACTTGGACAAGGCTTCAAACTCGGAAATATACTCAAGAACAGGCCTCCCACCTTGCTTGAGCTCTACAAACCTTTTGAACAAAGCAGACTTCTGAGCAGTAGAGATGAACTTGGCTTCAAATTTAACTTGGAATTGCTCCCAAGTAATCTCTTCTTCTGAAGTATCTATGGTGATAGAATTCCACCAATCAGCAGCTCTTCCCTGAAGCTGTCTCGATGCAAGCTTCCTCTTGGTTGCATCCTCAATTCCCAAGTCCCCAAAGATTCTTCGGCAAGCATCAATCCACCTCTGCACTTCAATAGTCGACTCTGTCCCCAAGAAAGCTTTTCCTCCAAGAGAAGTATAATCCTTGCAAAGCTTGGCAAAATTCACCGGTCTTGGAGCTTGGACTTGAACTCCAACATCTACAGATGGCCCTGGAGCTGGTATCCTTCTCATGATCGAAGTCATCATCGCTTCGAACATAGTCCCATAATCAACTGTTCCTTCAGTAGCACGGCTTTCCCTTGCAGCTGGTCTCCCTCTTCGACTCATCCTTAATATCTACAAAAAGGAATGACTTAGAACACCTTGAGAAACAACTGCAAAAAGGAGTTCAAATCCTTCTAAACTACTATATTATATATAGTAATCATTCATCAAAATACAATTACGTCTCTCATACGTAGTTACGTCAGCGAGCGTTGGCTAAAATCGATTAACCTGGCTCTGATACCAAATGTGACGACCGCCCATGACTCCCGCACCAAAACAAGAGAAAAGAGCGCTGAAGGGCGTGCCGGGTAGCCATGGACAGTAGTCAGGGTAAAATAAAGCAGCAAACTCTATCGTACAACTCACAGCGCATGGATAAAATACAATAGAGAAATATATAGTGAAGCCCCATAACAGAAAAATCATCATATAAGCATCGTAGTAGTTTTATACAAACATGAATCATCCATACATCAATGCCTCACTACAAACACTCAATCAGATATAACAGCGGAACACCCAGTACATATAGTAAGAAAACTAGTATGCAAAGCCTCCTGCTCGTCTTCGTCATCATCAGCGTAGATCTCTAAGAACAGCACCTGTCACCTGCTACCTAGTCTGCCCATCCCAACATGGATGAACAGCCCAAGGTAATAAGAGGAGACATAAAACCTTGAGTCAGACAAAGTCTTAGTGAGCAGTAAATCAACTATCAAACATACCAAAAGAGCATAAGGAATAAAAGGAATAGGAACCAAACCATCCCACTCCACCTCTTTCTACAGTGATAGCCCCCCAGACACACACTAAGGAAAAGCAAGCATAATATAGCAGATAATTAAAGTAAAGCAATAATCACTCGAGTCAAGGGCGATGCTTTCCAAATACAAACCCCCAAGGCCTAAACCAAGATCAGATAAGCACCCAGAAAATACCGCTCTTGAGACCGAATGATAATACGACCAAACATCCATGACTCTGGCTATCACTGTTATCCTTACTTCGATTTTACCGTTGATTGAATGACCATCCGTCAAGGGCTAATGGTAACCCCGGTTCTAGACATAACTCCGCACGTCGTCGCAGCCCGTGCCTAGGAATTTTCGCAACTACCCAGAGTACTAACACGTCGTCGCAGCCCGTGCCTGGAACGTCGTCGCAGCCCGTTCCAACGTACTCTTGCTTTGAGCATGCTAGAACCTTCAACAACGATAAGATCTCAGCCTCCTAGTCATCCTCCTCGACAACTATTTCCATACTAGCTCAAGCGCCTCTCAAGCTAACCATTATCACCAACCCGGATCGCATCACCGAGTTATCAATATAACTTTGCACGTCGTCGTAGCCCGTGCTTGGAACGTCATCATAACCCATCCCATCTCAACATCACACTTTGCCTCATCGCATCATAGCAAAGTCCCATCTCGATCTCATGCTTTGCCTCCTCGCATCATGGCAAAGTCCATCATCATCGAATCCATCCATATGAGATTCCACATCCGCTTCATATGCCACAGGCAGCTTTCACTATTCAAGAGTCTTTCCACTTAGCTTTTGAATCATCTTCAACCATCTTGTCCCAAATCAACTACTAGCTAACTTGAAACAATCAAATCAATCATTCGTCCAAACAATCAATCATTCAAACAAGATCTAATGAGCAATATTAACTATAATGGCAATTTCGTAAATAAATGAGCATAAGTCCAAAATGCATGATTCATAGGTTTTTAGCATAGATCTATCAAATATAAAACATGGGTTTTGTTTCTATAACTTAATAAATGAACTTGCATAGGTAAACATCTTCACAACAATGGATTTGTACTTGGATCTAAGGAAAATGCACAAAAATCACTATCTACAACACTCCAACAAACCACCAATCCAATATACTCCTTTGGGTCCGCATGAGAGATAACTACCACTCACCAAATCACCTAAACACCTCAAAAACTAAACACTTCAGATCTGGACAGCGAAGATCAAGGCTTGATCCGGCGAAATCTCGCTTAAAACGATGAAATCTAGCTTCGTTGGATGAAGATCTTCAACTTTGTATCTTGGATCTTCAATCTCGATCTTCGATCTTGGATGGATGTTAGAATTAGATTGGAATGGAGAAAAGAAGATGAAGAAATGTTGTAGTCGAGTTCCCAAAATGGTAGCACTTCGTTGCTTCAAAAACCGGTGCCAAAAAGTGAGCCAAACCCCCTATTTATAGGCTGAATCAACCTTAGATCGCCCAAGGTCTTAACTCGGAGTTCGCTATTAGGTCGTTACCGACCTAAAAAGACTCCGACCTAACATAGGTCGCTGCCGACCTATGCTCTTCTACGACCTAAAACATACGTGCCTTAACCATCCTACCGACCTAACGGCTTATCCCTAGTGCCGACCTAAAGACTTAAACAGGTCTCCGACCTATCGATATAACTCGTAGCTCCTTAAGCCGGTATCCCCCCTTAACGTGTTGTCCCGGTGACTTTGCTAGCTCGGCATCTCCACTAAGCCGATCACCACTAAGTCGGTCAACCCCTTAACTCGGCCATAACTCTAAACCATTAGCTCTTAGGTCGGTCACTCCCCTTAGGTCGGTCCAATCCTTAACCTGTTAACTCCTATAGCTCGGCCACTTCCTTAGGTTGGTCATACGAGCTAACCCTTAATTCGTACACAACTCATCCCATGGCTCGAACAAGACTCAGGCTAGAGACAGCATAACCAATCCTTCGACCTGTAAATTCTACAATATATCAACATGTAAAATACGGGTCGTTACAACCAAACAAAAATATATTTGATAGAAACAAGCTTTACATCTCAAAGTGTAATGCCAGACACACATCCATACAAGTCTGTTGCGGGTTCGAACAAAACCGAAGGCACTTTCAAAGATTCCCTTGCGAATTCGGGTATTCATAATCCCGATTAGACTTCCCATCACTTAGGGAATCTCTATACCATAGCTACTCAGTGCAGAGACAATCAATAGGTCATCCTATCATTCTCGCAAATACCCGATCTTCACCACCGGTCTTCAGATGTTATCCATAACGACGTATCATTATTCGGATTGGGTTATATGACACAAGATCCTCTCCTGGCTATACCGAATAATGAGCGCAAATTTAAAAACATATGGATATGGGATCTCGGTTAAATCACAGCTTAAAGTCCAAAACCTTTCATTCGAATGGTTAAAACAAATTACCGTTCCCAATCTTTTTAAACGAAAAGATTCATTTCAAAAGCCTCCAATGGTTTAAAACAATTTCCACATTTAAATCTTTTAAACAAAAGATTCACTTTTAAGACCCCTTTCAATTTAAAACAAGGTTCATCAATCTTTCACAAAGCTTTATTCATAGCCTTTCAAGACAATTCCATTTCAAATTGGATTAACTCATCCGGTCTTTAAACCAAAAACTCATTTTCATAGCTTTCAAACAATTTCCCAAAGATTCATTCATAATTTTCAAAACAATTCCCGTTTCAAATTGGATTAACTCATCGGGTCTTTAAATCAAAGACTCATTTCATAGCTTTCAAAACGATTCCATTTCAAATTTGAAATCTTTCCATCATAATTTGGAAATTCTTTCCTTATATAAAAGCTATTATTATTTGAAACCACTTGTTTTTCGTTTCAGAAAACCCGATTATAATTTCATGAGTTAAGGCCTTTCAAATATAAACTTGGATTAAATTCAAATTCTCAAAACCATACTTTTAAAATGGTTCAAAAACCCATATAAACACATTTATAACTTGTATAACCTTTTTCCGTCATAGATACCAAATATAGAATTCAATTTCAGATACTAAATTCCAATTTAAATCAAATTATTCAAATTTCAAATCTTTGTTAAGTTATTCAAAATAACTTTCATTTTTTTTAAAAACGCATTATCAAAAGTTTTTCACTTTAAACCCAATCCATTTCCAAAACCATTTGGATTTAAAAATTCAAATTCAAAACTATTTTAAAAATTTGTGACTTAAGCAATTTCCACGTGCAATCCATATTTGTGTGTGTATAGTGTAGTTCAGGGGTATTACACACAATAGTGCAACAACAATCATCACATCACAGATTAAAGCGCATCAATATCGAGAAGCGGTATAATCTGTAACGCTTTCTTTATTCACAGATTCACAGATAAATGTGTCAAAAATAAATAAATAAATAAAGTATGCAAATCTCAAATTCACATAACAGAATATTACAATCCAGAGATAATAATCAATTCAAGGCATACAAATGCAAACATTCATAAGTAATCCAAGCATTCAACAATCATTTATAAATAGGATTAATTATTTAATCCTAAATAAATTCTATTAAATTTTCATTTAAGTTAATTACTTATGAATTAAGTACTCAATCCTGAATATAACTTAATTTAAGCCAGATTAATAATGTACTAATACTGATTAATTAACATTAATTATCCTTAAATCATTTATTAATTAACCATTAATATTAAATTGATTAACCCCTTAATCACATTAATTAACTAAATTAATTAAGTAATCAACCCTTAATTACTTTCATTAACTAATTATCTTCTAACATCTTTCATTACTTAATTACTCTCTTAATTAGTTACCTTAACAGGTAATTAATCCAATCATTAATTAACCTTAATTTTTTTAATTAATTAATTACTCTTTAATTAATTAAATTCAAATTAATTATATTAATTAATCCTTAAATTAATAATTATCAAGTGATTAACCCTTAATCACTTCACTCATTTACTTCCATGAGCAATTTTCCACTCATTACTTCCGTAAGTAATTTCTCTAATTAATTACTTTAAGTAATTATCCATTAATTACTTCATTAAGTAATTATCCATTAATTACTTCATTAAGTAATTTTACTCAATTAATTATAAAGTGATTATCTTAAATTAATCAGACTAATTAATTAATCTAAAATTAATTACATGAATTAATTAACTAATTAATCATCTTTTAATTCCAAAGTAATTCATTAACTATCCACTAATTACTTTATTAAGTAATTATTCTTAATTACAAACAGTAATTAAGCTTAAATTTATTTTATTAATTAATTATTCTTAATTAATCTCTACTTAACTAATAAAGAATAAACTTTGCATTTATATTAAATATTTACTTAAATCATTTACTTTATTAAAACCAATTTAAAAATCAATTTGAAATATGATTATACTTTTTAAAATAAAACAATTCAAACACTCAATTTTAATTTACTCAAAATCTTTGAAAACCCTATCCAATCATATTTAATTGAATTAAACAAATATTAATCTTTGAAAACTTAATTATCATATTCTTTAATCATATCTATTTAAAAATATAAATTTGAAATATAGTTTAAACATTACTTTGAATATATTCTTCAACATGAAACATCCTTATTTAGACTTGATTGAGTTTCTTAAAACTCTGATCTAATATTTAAATTGAAAATCCCTTGAAATTCAATTTAAAATAAATTTAGTTAATTAATTTTAAAATCAATTATTTTAGGCTTTTCAAATTTGAAAACATATTAGATTAAAATACCCTTAAAATCTTTGACTTTCATTTGTTTTGAATAACTTACTTTACAATTTAAACTTGATTTCTATTTACAATACTTTGATTTCATTTGTTTCAAAATAACAAGTTAAATTTGTAAACTTATAACTTCCTACAGTACTTAACAGATTAGCACCACCTAAAACTCGAGTCGAACACTACATCTACACGAGCCTGCCCCGAGACAAACCCCGGCCTCCTCTACTTCGAGTCGACACCATGAAAACGCGAGCAACACTCCGAGTCGACCTCGTCTTCCCGAAATCCATTGTTCCCAGTGCACAATGCACACGCGTGCACGTACCCATCGATTCTGACCACCGTAGGCCATCGCGACTATCTTCGACGACCATATGAACCCACGCGAGCCTCTTCGAACACTCAGATCAACAAAAAGATACACGAGTCAAAATCGAGCGAAAACTCAACACTGTAGAAACCAACATGGCCAGAAACTTCACCATTGCCGACGCCACAGACCTTGAGATCGCCGACCATCATCACCGAAGCTTCTTCATACCCTCCAGCTCGTATTCCCACCAACTCGAACCACCCCGGTCTCCAATGGCCACGACCATTGCTCTGCGAACCACCCAGTGCTCAAGCAACTACCGAACCCTAATACCACCATTTCCGACCACCACGTCGCATGAAAAATTAAGCAACTATTTTTCCTTTGACCGCCGTTCTACCCTCCTCCTCCAGACCAAAACCCATGCCCAGTCACCTCTTCGTTCGCGGGAATTTGGCGAAAGTACCAATTCCGTTCAATTCAAGATTTTCAATAGGCTATTGAATTAAAAATCATGAAATTAGTGTTAAAATTCATGATTTCCCATCACGAATTCATTCATACAATCCAAACTTTAAATTGAGTTTAATGATTTTTACATGCATCGGTATTTCACTGCATTTCCCATTTTAAAAATTATTTGTAAATTAAAAATCCCAAAAACTATTTTAAGAATTGCCATCATACATTAATTTACAACTTTCATTCACATATCAAGTTCAAATGTGGTTTAGATTGGAAGATCTTTGAATTTTCTTTAAGAAAAACAAATTTTGTAAATAAACAGAGATGAACTTATACAGGTTCTTCTATTCCCAGACATTCCATACCCTCAATCATGCATACATAACAGTATTCATGCAAACATATATTTAATACCATGGCAAAATTCATTACATGCATAAAAGTTCAACTACGGATATTATTAAACTGTTTTTAAAAGGGTTTACTCACAGATTCACAACATTGGGTAAAAAAACTGGTTTTTTTAAAAAGAATTGAAGTTGCTCACCTGAAGTTTGATTTTGAAAGCAGTGTCATTTTTGATAAAAATGGGATTTTGATTTAGCTCACTTGATTTGTTTTCACTTCTGTTTTGAACTTTTTGAAATGCTTCAGATATCAGGTTCCAGATTTGATTCCTTTTTGTTTTTTCGAACTACATTTCCAGGTTTGAATTAAATGACTTTAATCTTGATTTAAATTTTGCCTGACCTACCCCTTGAATCAGTGCTTCCAGGTTTGAAATGCATGCCTTTTCTGGAAGTAATTCTGATCTGAATGCTTTGCTTAGGATTTTCTATTTGATTTTTTTTCTGGTTTATAGTTTTTTCCCCTCGGTGAGAATGGCCTATTTTCTTTTCTCAACATATTTTTTTCTAAAATCCTAACTTAAGAGAAAATTTGTTATCTTGCCACTTGTCTTATTCATTTTACACTTGTTAACCTATATTACTACTTGTTAAACATTTGTCCCACTCAAACAAATTTATGTCAATACCTTTCCTTGAGTTTATTTGCAAATTAAAATTTAAACCTTACTTCATTTAAATTTATAAATTTAATTCTAAATATTTACATATACAATTTTAAATTTGCAAATCATATTTTCATGTTTTCTTATTTATTTTCAAAAGACAATTTTAACTACTTATACTTATATATCTTTCACATCAAAATGCACATTTACAAAAAATTAGAAAACAAGATTTTATTAGTTTCAAATATGTAGAAATTTTAAATTTATGTTTAATCCTTCTCTTTAATTTATTGTTTAAACCCTTCTCATTTTTTTGAAAATTTATATTTTTATACCCTTTATAACTTTTAAATAGCAATTTCAAAAATTATTTTATTTAATTTCAAGTATAGCTTCTCATTCAAAATATCTATTTAATATAATTTGGAAAACAAATCTTTATTAATTGAAAATATAATGTTTTCAAACCTAATATATTTATAAGATTTTTTATTTTGAATTTCAGTTTCAAGATTTAATTTAAATTTATAAATATAAATAAATAACAGAACATATCTTTTATAAATCTAATTTATATACATATTCATTCCCAAATACTCAAATTCTTTCTAAATCAATTTATAATTTAATCAAAATTTTACATTAATTTACCAAATTAATTCTTAATTTAATCTAGGAATAAAATTAATTACAAATTTAAATTTGTTTAAAAACAGGAATGTTACAAATAACCATCTGCAATTTTAGAGAAGGAAAACTTAGCTCAATCTCAGTCGGAATCAGAGACGATGAAAGAAAAAGCTAGCAAGTTAAAATTATGAAAATGGCCAATTGAAGAAGAAGCACAAAAAGATCGAGAAAAAAGAAAAACGAGAAATGAACAAAATAAAGCAGATGAAAAGCAATCAAAAATAACAAAAAATGTACTAGAAAAGTTAACTGATACTATAAATTCTAGTGTGACAAAGTTAATATAGTTGTAGTATAATAGTATTGAATTTATTTGACAGAACAACGAAGAAAACATGCAGCAAAAAATAGCTGCTGAGAAAGCAACTGAACAATAGCTGCAAAAAAAGAAGGAAGATCGAAGAGAGAAAAATGAAAAAAAAACCATTCAGAAAGAAATTCCAACAGGAACTCAAAATACAATTCAACATGTAAATGATAATATAAAATTATGAAACTGATACTAACAATATCATATTATTAAATGTATTCCCATTGTATCAAAAATGTTAAACAGGAAAAAATCTCAAAAAGAAAAGGGGAAACGTATCGCAAGTGAAAAATTCAAAGGTGAATTAATCGATTCGGTAAAATTACAAACATTATCATTTTATGACATGTTACATATTGCAAAAATGATACCTATAGTCTATTTAGTACAAGACAAAGCTTCCTAGTTTTGAAAATTGTTTTCATCATCATTTATTACAAAACTAATACAAATGTATTGGAAAAGTGATACCCACTATCTGTTTGATTTAAATTGGTGCTTTGTAACTGAAGAAATTAGTATCACTGGCGTATATAATAAAACTGATACCAACATACTACAGAATTGATACCCACTGTCTGTTTGTGTGGAGCTAATGTCTTGTAATGTAGAAATTATTTTTCAATATTTGTAGTAAAACTGATACTACTATCTTACCAAAATGATATCCACTTTATATTTGTTTGAATTTGATACTTTTAGTTTTACAAATTGTTTTAACTGTAATTTGCTATAAAACCAATACAAATATAAACCAAAATGACACCTCCAATTTGCTTGTTTGTTGTATTGTTTTGCAATTTTAAAATTATTTCAAACGTACTTTTTAACAGATTATACCTATATTTAACAAAAATGGTATACACTGTTTGTTTTGAGTAGAAATCATAACTAATAATTTTATAAACTGTTTACCAAATCATTAGTAGGAAAACTGACAACGATATCATGAAAAACAAATAGTCATTTTGTTTAAAGTTTTTACTTTATGCCTTGATAAGTTATTTTTATTGTATTTTTTATAAAATTGATACCGTTATAAATCAAGAATGATACATACAACTTGTGAAGATAATTGTTTGGAATTTTAAAAATTATTCAAAATATCATGTTTATGAAAACCGATACCTATATCTAGCAAAAATGAAACCCACTGACTATTTTGACTAGGTTTGATGCCACTTTAATTCTATAAATAATTTTGAATGTATTTTGTGGCAAAACTGTTACCGATACATTGCAAAAATGAAACCAGAGGTTTATTTGCTTGAAATTTGTACTTCGTACTTTTGTGAATTGTTGTCGCTGCATTATGTTTTAAAACCAATACCATTACAAATAAACGTTGATACCTAAGTTGTGTATGTTTGAGTTAAATGACTAGAAGTTTCCAAAATTATTTCAAATGTCGTTTTATGAAAACTGACGCTAGCATTTAACAAAAGTAGTACTCGCTAGTTGTTTTGAATAGAGTTGACGTCTTTCTAATTTTATAGAATATTTTCCATGTAATTTATAGCAAAAATGATACGAATAGCTTGCAAAAATAATACCACTAACATATTTGTTTGAAACTTATACTTTTTACTTCTTTGCATTGTTTTCACTGCATTTTATTTAAAAAATAATATCATTATAAATCAAAAATGATACCAACATTATGTATGTTTCAGATTAATGATTTTGAGTTTTAAAATTATTTTGCACGGTCAAGTTTATGAAAATTGATACGAATATTTAATGATTTTCGATATATGTTTTGAGTAGAACTTATGTCTTTCTAGTTTTATAATTTACCATGTAATTTTTAGAAAAAATGCTACCAGTGGCTTCTAAAAATGATACCACTAATGAAGCTTGTACTTTGTACTTATATATATACATACACACACACGCACACACACATATATGTATATTATATTCAGTGCATTTTGTTTAAAAATTGACATTATTATAAATCAAACATGATACCTATAGTTTATACACTTGAAGTTATAAGTTTGGAATTTTCAAAGTTGTTTTAAATCTCATTTTAAAAAAAAACTAATTCCTATGTATAACAAAACTAACACCTTTTAACTATAAAAAGGATATTCCTTATATTTGTATGAATTTGTTTCATTGCAGTTGATACCCGACATATTGTTATGTTTCAATATCATTTGTTACACTGTCAACTTAATGCCACTTTTTCAAATAATAGGATGATTATGATTTTGGCAATCCACATCCTACAAGCATGAATGTTATATCTATAGGATCGAAGTAGGAAATAGCAGAAGCTAATGATATAAAGCCACACACAACATATACATGCGGCTTACAAGATATCTTCAACATGATAAAATTGTTAAAAGAAAAGAATGGCCTAACCAAAAAAAAATTGACACGTTGAAAAAAACTCTATTTTACAACTTCTTCAGTGTCTTTTGTGAAGAAAGAATAACAATGAAGGAATGCAAGAAGGATCGACACAACTTGGATGCTTTATACAAGTGCTACTTAACTGAAACTGATAACTTCTTCTTGTTTGGAGGAGAAAAAATGGAAGTAACTACCACAGGCATAAGCTTGTTTTTTGTTCTACCGTTGAAAGGAGTAAACATAGAAACGACACAGAAAATGCTAAGCAAAAACATTCCAACAGTGTGTAAAAGATTTGCAAAATGAAATTTTGGCAATTGTACTTTCATTACAAGAAATATGGTTGAAAGAAGAATAAAACAAGAGATAGCAAAAAAGAAAAAGTAAAATGAAGAAGTCCTACCATTTTTAATGGTAATGAGAATGTTATTAACAATTTTCTTCTCCAACAATCAACAAAAATAGAGATGGAGATTTCTGCCGTTTTTGATGGATTTTGAAAAAAGGCAAATAGTTTCTTAGCCACAGACAATAGAGAATTTTTTTTAGCAAATTTATCAAAAAATTATCCACAAACCAAGAAACATATTAGGATGCTCCATGCTTCCTTTGGTAAGACATGTTATTCAAAGTATTACTATTTGAAATAAATATTATTTTTAATAATCATATATAATCAGTTCTTTGAATTCTTATAGTTTTGCATATGTGAGAAGATTCATCTAACCAAGATGACAACGTACTCAAGATTTACTAAGATTTGCATAATGGGATTTGCGAAAGCTTAAAGACATAGTAGTCTCAAATTTTGGGCAATTGTAGAAGATGTGATGTTAGTTAAAAATTACCTACTTTAATCAATATCATTTAACTTTTACTTAGAATCAATTTTAGCATTATATATTTTCTTCTATCATTTCTAACCATACATAGTATCAGTTTCAATACTTAGTATCAATTTTTTCACTGCATAGTATCAGTTTTGCCTCTGTATAGTACATGTTTTGCTTTATTGCATTATCAGTTATAATACACAATAATACTTGATATCATTTTAATGCTGTAGAGTATCAGTTTCATAACTATTATCTTTTCTTCTATTAAAAATTCAATTATCATTGTAAGTTATAAGATAATATAATAGCTTAAAAATAAAACAAAATTTCTGTACCAATTATACAACTGAAAGAAATAAGTAATATTCTTCCACATGAAGAAATACTTCTTCAAACAACATCTACAAAATAACAATTAAGCAAAAAATAAAAAGGAAAGCAAGCGAATAAAAAAATTAAAGAAGTTGAACATAGTATTGAATCGTTTGAAGAAGACATAAGCATTAGAGTCTTCTAACACATAAAATAGTTGGAAGATGAAGCCAAAAAAAGAAAGGTGGAACTGGAAAAAAAGAAAATGATGATAGAAGCGGGGAAAGAAATTATAAAATTGAAACAAGAATTGAGAGAAATCAAGTAAAGATTGCAAGAGTACGAAGAGAAAAATTTGGACATTGAAGTACAAAATCTACATATAGTAGATGAAACTGAAATGGATGAGGACAACGAAGAAATGTTTAAAGAGACAAATGCTGACTCCAATGTACAAAAATACCAAACAACAACTAAAATAAACAAAGATACATGCATAGAGATGGAAATCCAAAATGCAAAAAAATATCTGCAATTGAAAAAATGAAGAAAATGAAGTACAAAATGGAGAAAGAATTGTAGAACATGATATAGAAAAATCAACTGAAATAGCAACTAAAGTGCATGGAAAGGTACAAACAAAAACAGAAAATGGATTGATGGAAAAAGTGCAAAATCAAATGCAAAATGTATAACAAAAGTAATATCAAAAAATAGTGCAGAACTCATACTTAGTACTTGTATGATTGAAATTCAAGCTTGATGATTTATAAATTATTTTTAATATTATATGCAATAAAATGGATACATATATTTATGAAAAAATGATACTCAGTAGTTTCTTGATATAATATGATGTTTTATAAATTTAATTATCTAGTTTGATGTCATGCAAGACAAAAGAAATACCAAAATTGATAGATATATTCTACGCGTTAGAATATTTCCTGATATTACCTGCATTTATTCTCTGATATTTCCTGAGTTTTTTTGCAATAGGAAATAAGGTCCACAAAAATTTTCTATAGCCATCAAGAAAAAGAACATAATAACAATGGCCGGAAGTACTAACAATAGAAGTCCAAAGATCACTATGAATAATATCGAACGGAAGAAAAGTATATGACACTGAATCATAAAAAGGTAGCTTAGAATGTTTCCCAAGAGGACAAGAAGAACAAAAAGTTTTACAAACCTTATTACAATCAATAAACTTTTTACTACAAAGAGACTTAAGAATAGCATCGCCGGGATGACCTAAACGATTGTGCCAAATATTCGAAGGCAAAGCAGTAAAAGCAGAATGATTGTTGGAAGAAATGGCTTGAGAGACGGAGAAAAGTAGATATAAGCCCTTGGTGCTATCACATCTCATTAGTCTGTTCCCGGTCTGTAAGTCATTAACAGAGAAACCAAAAGGGACAAAAGAGATAGAAACCATATTATCAATGGTGAATTTACAAACAGAGACTAGATTTTTAATGAGCCTAGGAGCATGTAACACATTGTTTAGGGTAAATGGTGGATAAGGTGGAGGCAATGTAGTGCAACCGTGACCAATAATTGGAATTAAATGACCACTACCAACAACAATGTTATGATGCTTATTGCTTGAATCGGTTTTGTGATAATATATAGTTCTCTAACATAGTATCATAGCAGGTTTAATTGTGTCAGATGTCACCCTCAATGAATGTCCACGGGTTTGGCTGATGATACGCCACACATGCGGGGACGTGTTGAGATTAGTCCCATATCGGACAATTTACAATATATATCATGCATAAATACTAAAAGACCTCCCTTCACATCACCAATGGGTTTTGTGATAATATGTGGTTCTCTGACAAAAATAGTGCAAATTCATACCTAGCCGAAGTTTGATTGAAATTCATGATTGTTCATTTTGTAAATTATTTTTACTATAATTCATAGAAAAATCGATACTTAAATATATGCAAAACTAATACCCAGTTGCTGTCAAAATTAATTTGACAATAACACACTGCCAAACTATACTTTTACACTTTACATCATATATTGAGTTGCTAGCTGTTCACCATAACATACTGTACATTATATATTGCATTTAAGCTCATAATTCCTCTCATAGTTTTTCTCTTCACAACTCAGCAAATAAATAATTTCAGTCACTTCAAAACTAGAAAAAAAATCATCATGCAGAGAAGATACAAATAGCATGCAAAAAATGATATCATAGTTTTTTTACCTGGAATAGATTTAAAACACACAAAACCAATACTGTAATTATAATGCCTAAATCTGATACTAATAACATAAAAAACTGATACCACATTTTTTACATACCTGAAATTGACACCAATAGAACCAAAATCTTATAACAAACAACCAATAAAAATGAATAAACTGAACAACATATAAACGTTGTAACACATCATTTCCTATTCAACATATATCTTCCAAAACACACAACAATCAACTAAAAATGATATCATATAACAAAGTTCAATTACAAATATCAAGTCAATGTCAAATTTAGTAAATGATAAACTAATATAGTTATATAACAATGTTCAATTAAATAAAATTGCTAAAAAAACATAAAACCAAGTATATCTTCTTCGAAGCTTGACAATAAAATTATATCTTCTTAGAAGCTTGACATTTACATTTGCTGTAACCATATTGCTTGCATACACCATATATATTTTTCTTATTTTGAAAACATGCAAATTCTCCTTTTCGTTTCATAGAAGGTCTACCAGCACCTCTTTGTGAATTAATTTAAATTTTTCCAAAATAAATAAGAGATGTGTTTGTTTTTTTATATATATAGATTGTAAATAGAATTTTGATTAGGAAATTCAAAAATAAATATCATATACATAAATTAGATTTAAAAACTTTATATTGAAAAAAAGTAATATGTATATGTTTATATTATTATTTATTAGTGTATAATTAATTTTAAATCATTTTCTTTAAAAAATATATAAATATAAATAAAAGGAAAAGTTTAAAAATAAAAACATAAAACACATATTAGTATTAAACTAAATTGAAAATACAATATAAAATTTATATAAAAACGTATGTTAATATAAAAACATATAACATAAATAATAAAAACATATATAAATATAAAACTAAAAATAATATAAAATCATATTAAATACATTATAACATGTAAGATTAACAAGTGTAAAAATTAATACATGCATTAAACAAATGTAATTATTTTAACATGCATAATTACAAGTATCATTAGTTTCTAAAATAACAAATAACAAAAAAAAAGTTATATATATCACTACTTCCCCTTCTCTTCCCATTTTCTTTCATTCAAAATTTACATACTAAAAACATAAAACTTGAGAAAGCTATAAAACCAGAGATAAAAAAATTCAAAGCAATCAAACAAGTTCAACTCAGTATTAAATCAAAGATCAGATCATCTCAAACAACAAATAATTTTGACCTGAAGTAATCAAAATCAAAATAAAGTTCATATCAATTCAACTTCAATCTTAACAAGGCAGATCAAATTCAAGTTTCAAGATCAAATCAAATTATAGATTTTCAAAAGAAGCTCCTCTGTTTTCCAAAATCGGGTGAGTAAACTAAACTTTAAAAAGCTAAATCCTCCTTATCCTCTGATAATTAATGGATATAATGTTGTGAAATGTTCTGCATGGAAGTATAAATATGTTTTGTATGTTTATATGTATGAAGTAATGTGTGCATGTTTGTGTTTAGGCACATAACCATCTGTTCTTGTTTAAAGACCCCAAAACCAATTCAGAAAACCCATATCTCTTTACCTGATTTCTTTTAGGTTATAATGTTTAAAGAAAATGTGTTTGTATTAACTAAATCTTTATTTTAAAAATATTTCTAAGTGTAGTTAGAAGGTAGAATTACTGGGAAGGAAGAAGAACAGTAAAAAATCAAACAAGTCAGAAAATTAATAGTTTAAATCTTGGTTTTTTGCTTATATCATCAGATTCGAATCTGAAAAACATGAATTTTAATTTTAATTTCAAGATTTTTAGGATAGTATTGAGGTAGAAATTATAAGTTGAACGGGATTTGGTTTTATGCTATTTTCTGGCGATCGGAGTTTTTGGGAGGGTCGTAGTCGTTGCTGGAGGTAGCTCGAAGGTTGAGGCTCTCGGGAAAATAGTCGCTGAATTTTCTGATCATCGAGGTGGAAGAATGGCATTGAAGTTGTAACAACCCGCATATTTATCGATTTTATATTTAAATATTTTATCGTTAGTCGGATTTTAGTCCGAAAAGCTACTTTTTGCATACGGTCGAATTAGGACTCGGGACCACTCCCATTGAGTTTAAAATGTCGTTTGCGACCTTTTTGAGTATAAGCTTCGATATGTTTGGAGAAAGTTGATTTCTGCTACTTTTTACTTTGGGTTTGGTTTTTGGGCTCAGCCCTATGTTAACTTATGCTCAAATCTTAGCCACTCTCCCCCACTCACCCTCATTCTCTTCTCATTTCAGTTTTTAGAGTATTAATGGTGGGAGAGATTGGAAATTAAAACTCCAAAACCCTAGTTTTCCTTGCAAATCAAATTCCTTGCTCCAAACTCAAGAAGAACCCATTGGTAAGCTTCCCTTCTTCTTCTCCAACTTATTCTCTTACCAATTTCAGAAATTCCTAAACCTAATTTTGGGAATGTTCTTGTTTTTGAGATTAGATTCAAGCTCAATTGGGTTGTGTTGAAGAGAGGTTGATTCTCCATTTGCTTTCAAGCTTCTTCTTGTTTGATTTTGAGAAAAGGTGAGATTTTTATCTCACATCTATGACTATAATTATCTTTGGTTGTTGGGTATGAATTCCTAACACTTATTCATGTGCATTTGCTCTTGATTTGGATTGGTTTTGTGAATATTCCAATTTTTGGGTTTTTAAACCAAATTTGTGTAAAATCCTTTTATGGATGTTTGATCATGCTTTTAGTGATGCACCGAGGAGCATATAGGGCTGGGTTGCCGATTGGCATAAACCCTTAGAGCCAATGTTCGTCCGGTTGCATTTTGGAAGAGTTTGCTCTTCATTTGAATAAGGCTGAAAACAGCCCAGGCATGATTCAGTCGACTGAAAACTCTGTTCAGTCGACTGAACCTGAAACCCGAGAGTTTCCAGGCATGATTCAGTCGACTGAAAAACTCTGCACAGTCGACTGAAACTGGAAACAGAAAGTTTCCTGAACCTGGAAAATTTCCAGGTACAGGGTCAGTCGACTGAAAACTCTGTTCAGTCGACTGAACCTGCTGTTTGAGTCCAATTTGCCTTTTTGGATTGAAATTCCAATTTAAATCGATTCGTGATAATCCTATTTGTTGTTATAATCTATTATGACTTTGATGACTCTTTTTTTAGGGATTTTTGAATATCCATTTCGATGGATCCTTTATCGATTTCGTTGGATTTTATTCACGTCTTCGTATGTGAATTTTTGTGATTGATTGTTCTTACAATCTTCTTCGTGATTTGTCACTTTAAAAATATAAAGGTTTTCTATACTAGTAGTAAATATCAAAACTCTTTCCTCAAACGATTTCAATACTATTTCAATACCAAATTCGTTTATAAAACCGTTTTCCAATCTATTAGTATATACAAACCTTTACCTCACTCGTATGAGAAATCTAATTAAACGGCTTAGTAAAACAAGTGGTATGAAACGCTTGCGTTTACTTTGTCGGTTAATTCTTGGACTTGTTCGATTGAACCTCTTGTGACAATTTTCTAGTGGAGATTTACAGTTTGTTAGTAAATATTTAAGTTAAGCAAGTGGTTATGGGACATGAGGCTAAACTCATATATTTACTAGCTTAGTGTAATTGACACTTCTCGATGATCATGACGATCATTTTTGTGATTTAGACTAGCAATGTGCGATGTCTCTTTGTCTGCGTGGGAGACTAAACCCCGTTCGTGTGTCAAATTTGTGGGGTAGCAACCCACGGTCTTCGGGCCATTCGTGTGTCAGGTCTTCGGACCATTCGTGTGTCAAATTAATGGTTAGCTACCATGAGATAGCTTCTCGTTCATGTGTTACAGCTGTTGGTGAGTTTTCATGCTCCCGTTCATGTGATAGGCCTCCCCCCTTTGTGATTTCTGGATTTCTTGTGTAGATTCCTAGTGTGTTTCACCAATTTTCGTGATTTCCATTGATAAGTTTTATCAATTTTTGTGCATTGGTGAATTTGTGTGTCATTGACTTTAGTGATTTCTGGATTTCTTGTGTAGTCTTCTGGAATTTGTGTGTCATGGACTTTAGTGATTTCTGGATTTCTTGTGTAGTCTTTTGGAATTTGTGTGTCATTGACTTTTGTGATTGACATTGATATTATCGTCAATATTTATGGTTCGGTGAACGAAATAAGGAGTATGACGTTTCTTTGATTCTTATGTAGATTTGGTGACATTGATTAATCTCTTGATAATTATCAACTAAGTATATATATATATATATATATATATATATATATATGTCACAGCTTGGCATTGTGATTATTATGTGTTTTGTCATATCTCTTATTCTATATCGTTTCATCTGATATTTATAGTTAGACTGATCCGTTTATTATTTCCTTATAAATAATACTCGGGTCAGACCGAGATGTTGCAGGTGCTTCTGCTTGACTTCTCTCTTGGGATTGATTTCTCTTGCTTTTGGTTAACTACTTAGATTAGTAGTTTTTGTTGTATACATTTGAGATATAGACTCCATAATGTATACTTATTCTTTTGTGTAGTTCATGTAACTATTCTTTTCTGATATTGTGGATCTTTTTGTCCACTACTCTGATATACACTTCTATGTGTTAATTATATATTCATATCTTCTTCCGCCTTTGTGATATGAATTATCTGTGACTGATTTGTGTTTTGCTTATTTCTATATTTGTTTTCCGAAGGATTTATATAGTTACCGTGTAGTAGCTTTGAGTTTGTGTCGGTATGTCGGATTTCCTCTTGAAATAGAATGCATGTTATATTATCTGACATATCGGTGCTCGCGCAAAGAAATTACACGGATGGTCGCTCCTCAACAGCCTTATTCTCCGTGCTAGTCGACAGCATTCACCGTCATGTTCTTGGCTAGCGTGCGTATAGAGGTGGGGCGTCACAGCTTGGTATCAGAGCCAAACTTCGGAACAATATGGAATATTATAACAAGGATCATCGTCCTAAGTTCATCTTAGGAGTCGTGCTTTAGGATTTTATTCGGGTCTATGTACCGTTCTATCCTATTTTCTTTTATGATTCCTTGTTTTGTCTATCAAGATTGCTTGATATTCAATTTGGTGAATAACCTTTTTCTTCCTCTTCTTCTTTCTAAAGGAAGAGAAATGTCTAGACCTGACCGCCCCAGAGCCGTGCCATCTAGCACTCCACCCCAGGATGGAGTTTTTATGACTGCTCAACAGCTTCTTGATTTAGTGACAAATGCTCAAGCAGCTGGAGCTAATCTGGAACCTACTCACCCAAAGTCGGGATTTGCACGCTTGTGTAGCGATTACACTAATTTGGGTGGGGAGCCATTCAGAGGTTCCGAAACTGTTATTGAAGTACAGGCTTGGCTAAGAACATGCGATCGCATCTTTTCGCGCATGAATCTTATTGACCTTCACCGAGTTCAGGTGGCCTCTAGTATGCTCCGAGAAAGAGCATTGGATTGGTACGAGCTTCTTATTTCTGAGATTAATGAAGCGTATCTCACCTGGGAGAAATTCCGAGAACGCTTCGAGTTGAAATTTGTACCGGAAGCAGAGAAAGTGACATTGGCTCGACGATTTATAGACCTTGTTCAAGGTGAGTCCTCCGTGACTAATTACGTCGCCTCCTTCGAGTCGCTTTCCAAATATGGGGTTGAATACATCAACACCCCTCTGAAGAAGAATCAGAGATTTGTTTATGGCTTAAACAAAAGTCTCAAGAAGCCATTACTCCTAAAATTAGAAGTTTCTTTCGACCAACTCGTTGATATCGCTCTTCGTCTTGAAGAGGCGGATAGGGAGAATGATGTTGAAGTGGTGGGTTCCAAACCAAACTTCAATAACAAGAAGAGGCCAAGCAAATTCAAAGGTCCTTATCCCAATAAGAAAGGGAGGCAAGCAACTCCTGCTGAAAAGACCTTTTCCTCTACCCAAGGGAAATGCTATAATTGTGGTTCGAAAGACCATTTTGCGAACAAGTGTTCAAAGACTCGTACTTGTCTCTACTGCAAAAGCCCGGACCATTTTATGCATGTGTGTCCCAAACTTCAAAATAGGAGGAAGGGAAAGTTAAATGTTGCTCAAGCCCATGGCAACACATCTCGTGGCCAAGGTATTTCTCATTCTATTCTAGATGGAATTATTTTATTTCATGATCATTCTATTCGAGTTCTTTTTGATACGGGTGCGTCCCATTCTTTTATATCAAAAGAACTTGTTGATACTTTTTCTTTGGATGTTTTGTGTTTAATGACTTCTTTGAGAATTGCGAATCCGGTTGGTGGATCCGCAACAATCAGTTTATTGTGTAAAGAAGTCGAGATTATTTTGTGTGATTTTTCTTTCCGAGCCGATTTGCATGTCATGCGTTATTTAGGCTTTGGAATGATTTTGGGAATGGATTGGCTTAACCGTTATGAAGCTCATATCCTATGTCCTGAGCGGACTATTCATCTTCGACATCCTCAATCTGTTAATCAGGTTTCTGTTATTCTTAAAGATTCAGATTCTGCTTTGGTTGCATCTTTATATTCTTTAAATCCTCGTGATGACGATGATGATGATGAGGGTGATATTATTTCTCTTATTCACGTCGTTTGTGAATTTTCCGACATATTCGAACCCGTTTTAGGATTACCACCTAAACGAGCAATTGAGTTCAGAATTAATCTTATTCCTGGAGCTCAACCTATCACTCGTCCTCCTTATCGTATGTCCAATAAAGAAAACGAGGAGATGCGTAAACAATTATCTGAATTGGAAACGAAGCAATTTATTCGCTCTAGTTCCTCACCTTGGGGAGCTTCAGCTATTTTTGTGAAGAAATCCGATGGTACACTTAGGCTTTGCGTCGACTACCGCAAGCTTAATGATCTTACTATCAAAAATAAATATCCTTTACCTCGGATTGATGATCTATTCGATCAACTTAGTGGTGCTAGAGTCTTTTCACATTGGACTTGGCTACCGGTTTTCATCAGCTTCGTATTGCAGAGGATAGCATTCCTTTGACATCGTTCCGTACTCGGTGTGGATCTTATGAATGGCTTGTTATGCCATTTGGGTTAACAAATGCCCCGGCTTATTTCGTTGACTTAATGAATCGAGTTTTTAAAGACTTTCTCAACCGGTTTGTTCTCATCTTTATCGATGATATTCTTGTGTATTCTAAAACCGAGGAGGAGCATGAAAAACATCTTCGGATTGTGTTGGAAACTCTTAGAAGTAATCAATTAAAGGCAAAGTTTTCTAAGTGCCATTTTTGGCAATCTCGTGTGAAGTTTCTCGGTCACATTATTTCCGAATCCGGAATTTCCGTGGATCCTTCAAAGATTGAAGCGATTCAAGATTGGAAGAGACCGGAGAGTGTGACAGAGATTCGTAGTTTTCTCGGATTGGCGGGCTATTACCGTCGTTTTATCAAAGACTTTTCTAAGATTTCCGTGCCTCTCACTAGCTTGACGAAGAAAGGTGTTAAATACATTTGGTCGGACAAATGTGAAGCTTCTTTTCAGAAATTAAAAGAACTTCTTTCTGATGCTCCTATTCTTGTTATTCCCGATGGGAATCAAGATTTCGTTGTTTATACCGATGCTAGTCGCATTGGTTTGGGTGCCGTTCTTATGAAAAAGGAACGCGTTATTGCTTATGCTTCTAGGCAATTAAAGCCCGCTGAGACTAGATATGCCACTCATGATTTAGAGCTCGCGGCTATTTCTTTTGCTCTTCGGATTTGGCGTCACTATCTCTTAGGAGAGAAATTTGTTCTTTACACAGATCATAAGTCTTTGAAATATTTATTCTCTCAAAAGGAACTTAATTTGCGTCAACAGCGTTGGCTCGAATTTCTTGCACCATATGATCTTGATATTCTTTATACTCCCGGTAAGGGTAATCTTGTCGCCGATGCTCTTAGCCGAAAACAACAAGCTGTTGTTTCTATGATGATATCCGAATGGAACCATCTCGAGATTTTATCCACTTGCGAAATTCGAGACCGTGTTTTCGATTTATGCTCATCATTTGTTTTATGTAGCCTTGAGGCTCATCCATCTCTTTTAGACCGCATTCTTGAAGCTCAAAGGCTAGATACTGAATTGGTTCTTCTTGGCCAAAATATTAAGGATAAAATGGATATTGAAGGTTTGAAAGACTTTAATATCGATTCTTGTGGCGGCATTCGGAAATTTGGTAGACTTATCGTGCCAAATGTTAGGGATCTTCGTAAAGATATTTTAGAAGATTCTCATCACTCTAAATTTACCATTCATCCCGGTAGTAGTAAAATGTGCGCGGATATGAAGCGACTTTATTATTGGGAGGGAATCAAACTTGACATCGCTAACTTCGTTAAACGTTGCATGACTTGCCAACTCGTTAAGGCCGAACATCAAAGGCCCGGAGGGTTATTGCAACCTTTAGAAATTCCAGTTTGGAAGTGGGATCAAATTTCCATGGATTTTATAGATGGCCTTCCCCGTTCTCGATCGGGTTATGATAGCTTATGGGTAATTGTTGATAGACTTACTAAATCCGCCCATTTTATTCCCGTTCGGTCTAACCAAACCGTTCCTCTTTTGGCCAAAATATTTATCAAAGAAATTGTTAAATTGCATGGTGTTCCTACTTCTATTGTTAGCGATCGTGATCCATTGTTTACTAGTGGATTTTGGAAGAGTCTTCAAAAAGCTTTGGGAACGAGGCTTAATTTTAGCACCGCTTATCACCCCCAGTCCGATGGACAAACTGAGCGTGTGAATCAAACTCTTGAAGATCTTCTTCGTTCTTGTGTGCTTGATTTTGGTGGAAGTTGGGAAGATCATATTTCACTTGTTGAATTTTCCTATAATAATAGCTTCCAATCTAGTATTGGTATGGCACCTTTCGAGGCACTCTACGGAAGGCCATGCCGATCTCCTTCTTGTTGGCTTGAGGCCGGTGAGAAGCTGGCTTTAGGTCCAGACTTTATTCGTGATTCCACAGAAAAGATTGATCTTATTCGTCATAGGATGAAAGAAGCGCAGAGTAGACAAAAATCCTATGCCGATAACCGGAGGAGGAAGTTAGAATTTTCTGTGGGGGATCTTGTGTTCATTCGTGTTTCACCTATGAAGGGTGTTGTACGTTTCAGTCGATCGGGAAAACTTGCGCCTCGATATATTGGGCCATTTCCTATCACCGAACGTATTGGTTCCATGGCTTATCGCCTTTTATTACCGGCTCAGTTTTCTACTATGCATGACGTGTTTCACGTTTCTCAACTTCGAAAATGTCTTCGAGATTCCGATTCTATTCTTGAGCCCAGTGTTGTGGAAGAGATTGAAGTTGCGCCTAATTTAACTTATGAGCAACATCCTATTCGTATCATTGCTTCGGAAGTCAAACGACTTCGAAATAAAGATGTTCCGCTTGTCAAAGTTCAATGGTTTTCAAATCCTAAGGATTGTTCTTGGGAATCTAGAGAGTACATCGAGCATACACATCCGGACTTACTTTCTCGTGCTCTTTGAGGTGAACTTCTTATTTCAAACTTCTTTTGTGTTGAATATGCTTTTATGGTTGTTACTATATATCTTCTTCTTGTAATATTGCGAGGACGCAATTTCTTTAAGGAGGGGAGTCTGTAACAACCCACATATTTATCGATTTTATATTTAAATATTTTATTTAAATATTTTATCGTTAGTCGGATTTTAGTCCAAAAAGCTACTTTTTGCATACG
Source organism: Allium cepa (assembly GCA_030765085.1). Classification (NCBI taxonomy): domain Eukaryota; kingdom Viridiplantae; phylum Streptophyta; class Magnoliopsida; order Asparagales; family Amaryllidaceae; genus Allium; species Allium cepa. The sequence continues at coordinate 1,014,516,796 of CM060943.1, read as the reverse complement.
GTCGAATTAGGACCCGGGACCACTCCCATTGAGTTTAAAATGTCGTTTGCAACCTTTTTGAGTATAAGCTTCAATATGTTTGGAGAACGTTGATTTCTGCTACTTTTTACTTTGGGTTTGGTTTTTGGGCTCAGCCCTATGTTAACTTATGCTCAAATCTGAGCCACTCTCCCCCACTCACCCTCATTCTCTTCTCATTTCAGTTTTTAGAGTATTAATGGTGGGAGAGATTGGAAATTAAAACTCCAAAACCCTAGTTTTCCTTGCAAATCAAATTCCTTGCTCCAAACTCAAGAAGAACCCATTGGTAAGCTTCCCTTCTTCTTCTCCAACGTATTCTCTTACCAATTTCAGAAATTCCTAAACCTAATTTTGGGAATGTTCTTGTTTTTGAGATTAGATTCAAGCTCAATTGGGTTGTGTTGAAGAGAGGTTGATTCTCCATTTGCTTTCAAGCTTCTTCTTGTTTGATTTTGAGAAAAGGTGAGATTTTTATCTCACATCTATGACTATAATTATCTTTGGTTGTTGGGTATGAATTCCTAACACTTATTCATGTGCATTTTCTCTTGATTTGGATTGGTTTTGTGAATATTCCAATTTTTGGGTTTTTAAACCAAATTTGTGTAAAATCCTTTTATAGATGTTTGATCATGCTTTTAGTGATGCACCGAGGAGCATATAGGGCCGGGTTGCGGATTGGCATAAACCCTTAGAGCCAATGTTCGTCCGGTTGCATTTTGGAAGAGTTTGCTCTTCATTTGAATAAGGCTGAAAAACAGCCCAGGCATGATTCAGTCGACTGAAAACTCTGCTCAGTCGACTGAACCTGAAACCCGAGAGTTTCCAAGCATGATTCAGTCGACTGAAAAACTCTGCACAGTCGACTGAAACTGGAAACAGAAAGTTTCCTGAACCTGGAAAATTTCCAGGTACAGGGTCAGCCGATTGAAAACTCTGTTCAGTCAACTGAACCTGCTGTTTGAGTCCAATTTGCCTTTTTGGATTGAAATTCCAATTTAAATCGATTCGTGATAATCCTATTTGTTGTTATCATCTATTATGACTTTGATGACTCTTTTTTTAGGGATTTTTGAATATCCATTTCGATGGATCCTTTACCGATTTCGTTGGATTTTATTCACGTCTTCGTATGTGAATTTTTGTGATTGATTGTTCTTACAATCTTCTTCGTGATTTGTCACTTTAAAAATATAAAGGTTTTCTATACTAGTAGTAAATATCAAAACTCTTTCCTCAAACGATTTCAATACTATTTTAACACCAAATTCGTTTATAAAACCGTTTTCCAATCTATTAGTATATACAAACCTTTACCTCACTCGTATGAGAAATCTAATTAAACGGCTTAGTAAAACAAGTGGTATGAAACGCTTGCGTTTACTTTGTCGGTTAATTCTTGGACTTGTTCGATTGGACCTCTTGTGACAATTTTCTAGTGGAGATTTACAGTTTGTTCGTAAATATTTAAGTTAAGCAAGTGGTTATGGGACATGAGGCTAAACTCATATATTTACTAGCTTAGTGTAATTGACACTTCTCGATGATCATGACGATCATTTTTGTGATTTAGACTAGCAATGTGCGATGTCTCTTTGTCTGCGTGGGAGACTAAACCCCGTTCGTGTGTCCGATTTGTGGGGTAGCAACCCACGGACTTCGGGCCATTCGTGTGTCAGGTCTTCGGACCATTCGTGTGTCAAATTAATGGTTAGCTACCATGAGATAGCTTCTCGTTCATGTGTTACAGCTGTTGGTGAGTTTTCATGCTCCCGTTCATGTGATAGGCCTCCCCCCTTTGTGATTTCTGGATTTCTTGTGTAGATTCCTAGAATTTGTGTTTCACCAATTTTCGTGATTTCCATTGATAAGTTTTATCAATATTTGTGCATTGGTGAATTTGTGTGTCATTGACTTTAGTGATTTCTGGATTTCTTGTGTAGTCTTCTGGAATTTGTGTGTCATTGACTTTAGTGATTTTTGGATTTCTTGTGTAGTCTTCTGGAATTTGTGTGTCATTGACTTTTGTGATTGACATTGATATTATCGTCAATATTTATGGTTCGGTGAACAAAATAAGGAGTATGACGTTTCTTTGATTCTTGTGTAGATTTGGTGACATTGATTAATCTCTTGATGATTATCAACTAAGTATATATATATATATATCACAGCTTGGCATTGTGATTATTATGTGTTTTGTCATATCTCTTATTCTATATCGTTTCATCTGATATTTATAGTTAGACTGATCCGTTTATTATTTTCTTATAAATAATACTCGGGTCAGACCGAGATGTTGCAGGTGCTTCTGCTTGACTTCTCTCTTGGGATTGATTTCTCTTGCTTTTGGTTAACTACTTAGATTAGTAGTTTTTGTTGTATACATTTGAGATATAGACTCCATAATGTATACTTATTCTTTTGTGTAGTTCATGTAACTATTCTTTTGTGATATTGTGGATCTTTTTGTCCACTACTCTGATATACACTTCTATGTGTTAATTATATATTCATATCTTCTTCCGCCTTTGTGATATGAATTATCTATGACTGATTTGTGTTATGCTTATTTCTATATTTGTTTTCCGAAGGATTTATATAGCACCCGTGTAGTAGCTTTGAGTTTGTGTCGGTGTGTCGGATTTCCTCTTGAAATAGAATGCATGTTATATTACCTGACATATCGGTGCTCGCGCAAAGAAATTACAAGGATGGTCGCTCCTCAATAGCCTTATTCTCCGTGCTAGTCGACAGCATTCACCGTAATGTTCTTGGCTAGCGTGGGTATAGAGGTGGGGCGTCACAGAAGTAGGGTTTTATACCCAGGCTTGGTCACTACCGAATTCGAGGCTAGTTTGTCGTCGTTGTTACATCAGACTTGACCGGTGTGGGAGAAATAAATGCGTGGGTCTGCGACAAAAGTTTGGACATGATCGCATGATCTCTGGCGATTAAGGGTGGTGATGCGAAGTGGTGTTCAATGATCGAGTTGGGTTCCTGTGAAGCATGATTTGCTTGATTTTGATTTTGGCGAGATCGATTGTTCTGGGTGGTCAGGTCGACTGAGTGGAAGGTCGATGATTTGTTGGTGGGCGGAGCGATGGTCGGAGAAGTGTGGGCGCGGCTTGCACGTGCATGTGCATCTGGGTATGTCAGTGTTTGGGTTGAGTTGCTGTAGGTTCGTAAGAGAAGAGGGAAAGCTCGGGAAAAGGAAGGTTTAGCTCGAGTGGGAACTCGAAGAGGTATCGGGTCGGTCTCGATGTAGCTCGCGAGTGTTTTAGGTATGCAACAATTTTAAATTTTAAAAAGAAAATAAATTTAAAAGGATAAAAAAAGGAAGGGGTTAGGAAAAATGCATACTAGCTCGAGTTTTGTATCGTGGATTTTGGGTTTTGGCCCGGGAATTTTAGAAATTTTTGAACTAAAAGCAAAAGTAAATTGTTAAACAAGTTTTGAAAATAAAGTAAATTTAGTAGCAAAGTTTCAAAGTATTAAACAAGTTTCAAAGCAAAGTTTGATCAGTTTTTTTCAAGCAAGTATTCAACATTTAAATTTAAGTCAAATGCTTTTAATATAAATTTCTTTGATTTTAAATAATTATATATTAGGATAATAATAAATTAATTCCTAGTATTTTTAAATGGAATTTAATAATGATTGAATTAAGAAACTGATTAAGATAAGTTTATCAAACTTTAATCAATTAAAAGGTCTCAAGTGATTTTATATGTTAATATTAAATTAATTTTTAAACATTTAGTTTAATAAGATTTAAATGATGCAATTAATTAAGATAAAGGGTTTATCTTTAATTGATTAGGGTCTTGAGTAATTAAAGGATTATTAAGTAATTAAAGGATAATTAATTAATTAAAGATTAATTAATTAATGAAATAATTAAGGGATAATTAATTACTTAAAGGATTATTAAGTAATTAAAGGTTAATTAGTTAATGACTTAAGAATAATTAATTAATAAATTTTTTTTATTAAGGGTTAATTAATTTATGTAATTAATTAAAGGTTAATTAATTTATGTAATTAATTAAGAGATAATTAATTAATGTAAGTAATTAAGGATAATTAATTAAGATGGATAAATTAAGGATGATTAATTAATTAAAATAATAATAAATGGTATTTGATTAATTAATTAAGCAGAGTTAGGTAATTAATTCATAAGTAATTTATCTGGTTTAAATTAAAAATTATGTGATTAACTAATCTTGCTTTTGGATGATTAATTATATTGAATGCTTAGATTGATTGCTATCTTTGGTATGTTAATAGGTAATATTCTGTGATATGAATTGCTTTGGATTGAACTTGATTTATTTATCTCTGATGAATTTACATGTTTATCTGTGAATGGAAGATAAGCATTATAGGATTATACCGCTTATTGATATTGTTGTGCTTGGATTTATGATGGTTGTGATATTTTATTGTTGCATGCAAAGCCCTTAGACAAAACTCACACACCAATATGGATTTCGTGGTAAATTGGTTAAGTCATGGGTATTTTGAATTTAATATTATTTTATTCAAAATAGTGAAAAATTTTCAAAGTTGAATTTTGAATCCAGAATGGTTTGGAAGTGAAATTGGGTTAAATATGAAAAACTTTTGGAAAGGAAGTTTTGAAATTAAAATTAGTTTGAATACAATATGACTTGTTAAAGTTTTGAAATTAAAATAATTTAATTTGAATTTGAATTCAGGATTTGAAGTTGAACTATATTTATATAAACTAGTGTAAAATTTGAAATTTCATCCAACATTCTTATATATAGTTTAATTTGATTTCTGGAAATTTTGGGACTTAAAAGATGAATTTAAAAAATAATAATACTTTGTTATTTAAATATTTATTTTAAATAAATAATTAATTTTGAAAATTTGAAATTTTGGAAACTAATGTTTAAAAGGGGTTATACGGGTTATATAATGTGTGTGTGTGTGTATATATATCGATTTTAAACCATTTTTAAAGAATTTTGAATGAATTATTTTGGGTATTTAAATTTAACTCAAATAGAGCTTGTCGAGGGTGCGGCAGTTTATTGTCCGATTTATACTTTATAAGGCTATAACTTGAGCAAATTTAATCGGATTTTCTCGAAACGAAAAACCTTTGTTTTCAAATGATAATAACTTTCATATAAAGAAAGAATTTCCAGTTTTCGTTGAAAGGATTTTGAGTTATGGGTAAAATCAAATTTGAAATGGAAATAGTTTTGAAAGTAATGAATGAATCTTTGTTAAGCAATCGGTAAACCTTGTTTCAAACCGAGGAGGATCTTAAAGGCGGATCTTTTGTTTAAAAGATAAAAAAATGGAAATTTGTTTAAACCATTCAAAAGGAAAGGTTTTGGGAAACAAGGGCTAAATGGTTGTGACTTAACTAAGATCCGAATGTATCCATATGTTTCAAAAATTAGCACTCATTATTCGAAAAGGCCGAAGGAGGACATTTTGTCATAGAACCCATTCGAATAATGATACGTCGAAATGGAATTGCATTTGATGACGGTGGTTGAAGACCGGGTATTTTCGAAAATGAAAGGATTACCTATTGATTGTCTCTACACCGAGTTGCACCGGTATAAAGATTACCCTAAGTGATGGGGAGTCCAGACGTGATTAGAGGATATCCGGATTTGCAAGGTCTATTTCCTTAATTTGATGAAGTGCCTTCGGTTCCATTCAGACCCAAAATGGACTTGTATGGATGTATGTATGACATTGCACTTTGAGATTTCTATCAAATACATTTCAGTTTGGTGGCGGAGGATTTATTCTCTTAGCATAACACCCTTCTCTTAGGCGTACGAGCTCAGAGGTTATGTAGTTGATCGTTGCTAGTGATATATTCTCAATTTGGTAATGTGGCATACTAAGTGCTGAGCATTGGATGATCGAAGCATGTCTTTTGTGTAAAGCGTAACTTTGTGGGACGAGACTTCATCGGACATCACACCCCACGAAATGGTCGAAACAGGAAGGATGCAGCAAGGTTATGAGGTTCGCGACCCTCTGGGTATGTGCATTCCTTCTGGATAAAAAGTGGTATTCTGGTATAGAGCCCAGATATTTTACTTTTGTGGTTGCTGGAATGTGAGGTGCCTCGATAAAGGTCGGTTACGACCGGGGGATTGCATACTCGTGACAGTTAGTTACCTAGTTACAGAGGTAACCCGGCCTTGTATTGGCAGAGATCTGGTTAGGTTCTCGGGACGTCCCTCTAGAGGCATACCTATTCGGATAAAGGAAGTTCCTTAGCCTTGACCATTTGTTGGAAATCCAAACAAAACAATACGAGCCCTATACGGTTTTAGTTGTAGAACCTGTCATTTAACATAGTAGCTATAGTAGGCATATTATAATGGTACGTATGTTGGCTAAGATTAATATTATACTTGCAAATGTTTTTCCATACTATGCACTAATAATAATATCAAAAGGATTTTCGTGTATTCAGCATGTTTGACCACTATAAGGAGAAACCTCCCTCATGTGTGCGATTGCATTGAGTGTGTGCCGGGAGACCTTATGGTAGTTTCATTTTCCAAAAAGCATGAACGGATTTTTTTTATTTCTTTCTGTTCAAATAATTGTTTTATGTTTCTCACACCAGTCCCATGACTGACCCTGAGGTTATTGTTCCCTTTTCTAAGCTCTAGGTTCCCATAATTTTCCATATGTGTAGCCTAGAGTCAGGTTATCAGTAGGTTCTTAAGAGTGGATGTAGATTTGGAAGTCTTTGAAGCTTCTGATTTTGAGCTTTTCGGTTTGGACTTTGGAGATTTGGAGATGAAGATGCAGTATGTTAAGCTCTCTTGGAAGACCATATCCATGATGATGTTGTTTTTCCACTGTTGTGTATTATATATAAATCTCTGATGTTGTTGGTCCCTTGTTGTAGAATGTTGTATCCATGTGGTGTATAAATAAAAGTTATTTTGTTCCGCTATGTTAGCTGTGTTGTTATCATCTAATGTGTTATAGCTCCAACGAACTGGACTCCAACGTTTGAATCTTCGGCATTTGAATATGGGTGATGTATTGGATGCTGATTTTCGAAGGTTAAAAGTCTAGGTCGTGAAATTTGGTATCAGAGCTAAAGGTTGAGTAAGAACTTTAGCTTTGGAGTATAACTCATTAGGTAACTCATCAAAGATAGGGTTAGAAATGCCCTAGAATGAGTATAACCCAAGAGTCCGAAAACCCAAAATATTCTTATTTATGACAAAATTGTTAGATTTCTATTCAACACTGGAGCCACACATAGTTTTATTTCCTAACAAACCCTAGAAGAGTAAAATCTTTAACCCGAATTCGTAGACGAACCTATTTGTGTGAAGAACCCGGTAGAAGGCCCTTCGAATCTTTGTTTACGTTGTAGAAACGTTCCTATTTCGTATTCTCATCATCAGTTTCCTATCAGTCTTTTCGTTTTCGACTTTAATGAATTTGAGATTTTACTTGGAATGGATTGGTTAGACAAGTATAAGGCTGTTCTGATTTGCGAAAAGAGAATTGTGTCATTAGAAACCGGGCTGGAAAGGATTGCAAAAGTGACTTGCGATAGTTCAGAAATTCACCTGGGAAACACTAGATAGTATTAGGAAAGCCTATCTGGATTTGTGTTAGGATAGTTAGGAATGTTTGTTTGAATGAATTGTTTGCTTTGGTTGCTAGTATATGGCTGATATGTATGCTTGATTGGTTGAATATAAAGTTTTGGAATTATCTTTTGCTTTCAAATTTCGAAGACGAAATTTTCTTAAGAGGGGAATTTGTAACGATCCCCTTTTTAAGCCAAATTTAATTTAGTAATTAATATAATTTTTATAAATTAATTTGTAAATTAATTAGAATTTTTCCAAAATAAAAAGATGTGTTTGTTTATATATATATATATATATATATATATATTGTAAATAGAATTTTGATTTGGAAATTCAAAAATAAATATCTTATAAATAAATTGGATTTAAAAACTTTATTTTTAAAAAAAAACAAATATATATACATATGTGTGTAAATATGATTATTTATTAGTGTATAATTAATTTTAAATCATTTTCTTTAAAAATTATATAAATATAAATAAAAGGAAAAGTTTAAAAATAAAAACATAAAACACATATTAATATTAAACTAAATTGAAAGTATAATATAAAATTTATATAAAAACATATGTTAATATAAAACATATAACATAAATAATAAAAACATATATAAATATAAAACTAAAAATAATAAAAACTCATATTAAAGACATTATAACATATAAGATTAACAAGTGTAAAAATTAATACATGCTTTAAACAAATGTAACTATTTTAACATGCATAATTACAGTGTCATTAGTTTCTAAAATAACAAATAATAAAAACAAAGTTTTATATATATATATATATATATATATATCACTACTTCCCCTTCTCTTCCCATTTTCTTTCATTTAAAGTTTACATACTCAAAACTTAAAACCTGAGAAAGCTATAAAACTAGAGATTAAAAAAATCAAAGCAATCAAACAAGTTCAACTTAGTATTAAATCAAAGATCAGATCATCTCAAACAACAAACAATTTCAACCTAAAGCAATCAAAATCAACAAAGTTCAGATCAATTCAACTTCAAGCTTAACAAGGCAGATCAAATTCAAGTTTCAAGATCAAATCAAATTCTAGATTTTCAAAAGAAGCTCTACTGTTTTCCAAAATCAGGTGAGTAAACTAAACTTTAAAAAGCTAAATCCTCCTTATCCTTTGATAATTAATGGATATAATGTTGTGAAATGTTCTACATGGAAGTATAAATATGTTTTGTATGTTTATATGTATGAATTAATGTGTGCATGTCTGTGTTTAGGCACATAACCCTCTGTTCTTGTTTACAGACCCCAAAACCAACTCATAAAACCCATATCTCTTCACCTAATTTCTTTTAGGTTGTGATGTTTAAAGAAAATGTGTTTGTATTAACTAAATCTTAATTTTAAAAATGTTTTTAAGTGTAATTAGAAGGTAGAATTACTGGGAAGGAAGAAGAACAGTAAAAAATCAAACAAGTCAGAAAATTAATAGTTTAAATCTTGGTTTTTTGCTTATATCATCAGATTCGAATCTGAAAACCATGAATTTTTTATTATAATTTGAAGATTTTTAGGATAGTATTGAGGTAGAAATTATAAGTTGAAAGGGGTTTGGTTTTTTGCTGTTTTATGGCGATCGATGTTTCTGGGAGAGTCGTAGTCGTTGCTGAAGGTAGCTCGAAGGTCGAGGCTCTCGCGAAAAATAGTCGCTGAATTTTCCGATCATCGAGGTGGATGAACGGCGTTGAAGTAGGGTTTATATCCTGGCATGATCACTATCGAATTTGAGGCCAGTTTGTCATCGTTGATACATCAGACTCGACCAGTGTGGGGAAATAGATGCGTGGGTCCACGACGAAGGTTTGGATGTGATCGCGTGATCTCTGGCGATCGAGGGTGGCGATGCGAAGTGGTTTTCGATGATCAAGTTGGGTACCTGTAAAGCATGATTTGCTCGATTTCGATTTCTGGCGAGATCGATTGTTCTGGATGGTCGGGTCGACCGAGGGGAAGATCGATGACTTGCTGGTGGACGGAGCGATGGTCGGAGAAGTGTGGGAACGATGTGCACGTGTACGTGTGTCTAGGTATGTCAGTGTTTGGGTTGAGTTTCTATCGGTTTGTAAGAAAGGAGGGAAAGCTCGGGAAAAGGAAGGTTTAGCTTGAGTGGGAACTCGAAGAGGTATCGGGTCAGGCTCGAAGTAGCTCGCGAGTGTTTTAAGTATGCAATAGTTTTAAATTTTAAAAACAAAATAAAGTTTAAAAAGATAAAAAAAAAAGAAAAGGAAGGTGTCAGGAAAAATGCAGACTGGCTCGAGGTTTGTACCGGGGATTTTGGGTTTTGGCCCGGGAATTTTAGAAATGTTTTAACCAAAAGCAAAAGTGAATTGTTAAACAAGTTTTAAAAACAAAGTAAATTTAGTAGCAAAGTTTCAAAGTATTAAACAAGTTTCAAAGCAAAGTTTCATCAGTTTTTTTCAAGAAAGTATTCAACATTTAAATTTAAGTCAAATGTTTTGAATATAAATTGCTTTGATTTTAAATAATTATATATTAGGATAATAATAAATTAATTCCTAGTATTTTCAAATGGAATTTAATAATGATTGAATTAAGAAAGTAATTAAGATAAGTTTATCAAACTTTAATCAGTTAAAAGGTCTCAAGCGATTTTATATGTTAATAATAAATTAATTTTTAAACATTTAATTTAATAATATTTAAATGATGTAATTAATTAAGATGAAGGGTTTATCTTTAATTAATTAGTGTCCTGAGTAATTAAAGGATTATTAAGTAATTAAAGGATAATTAATTAATTAAAGATTAATTAATTAATGAAGTAATTAAGGGATAATTAATTACTTAAAGGATAATTACTTAATGTAAGTAATTAAAAGATAATTAAGTAATTAAAGTTTAATTAGTTAATGATTTAAGAATAATTAATTAATAAAAAAATAATTATTAAGGGTTAATTATTTTATGTAATTAATTAAAGGTTAACTAATTTATGTAATTAATTAAAGGTTAATTAATTTATATAATTAATTAAGGGATGATTAGTTAATGTAAGTAGTTAAGGATAATTAATTAAGATGGATAAATTAAGGATGATTAAATAATTTTCATTAATTAGTTAAAATAATAACAAATGGTTTGTAATTAATTAATTACGCAGAGTTGGGTAATAAATTCAAAAGTAATTTATCTGGTTTAAGTTAAAAATTATGTGATTAATTAATCTTGCTTATGGATGATTAACTATATTGAATGCTTGGATTGATTGCTTTCTCTGGTATGTTAATCAGTAATATTCTGTGATATGAATTGCTTTGGATTGAAATGTGATTTATTTATCTATGATGAATTTATATGTTTATCTGTGAATGGAAGATAAGCATTATAGGATTATACCGCTTATTGATATTATTGTGCTTGGATATATGATGGTTGTGATATTTTATTGCTGCATGCAAAGCCCCTAGACAAAACTCACACACCAATATGGATTTCGCGGAAATTGGTTAAGTCATCGGTATTTTGAATTTAATATTATTTTATTCAAAATGGTAAAAAAAATTCAAAGTTGAATTTTGAACCCAGAATGGTTTGGAAGTGAAATTGGGTTAAATATGAAAAAATTTTGGAAAGAAAGTTCTGAAATTAAAATTAGTTTGAATATAATATGGCTTGTTAAAGGTTTGAAATTAAAAAAATTTAATTTGAATTTGAATTCAAGATTTGAAGTTGAATTATATATATATAAATAAGTTTAAAATTTGAAATTTCTTCCAACATTCTTATATAGCTTAATTTAATTTCTGGAAATTTTGGGACTTAAAAGATGAATTTTGAAAAATAATAATATTTTGTTATTTAAATATTTATTTTAAATAAATAATTTATTTTGAAAATTTGAAAGTTTGGAAACTATGGTTTAAAAAGGGTTATACACGTTGTGTAATGTGTATATATATGGATTTTAAACCATTTTTAAAGTATTTTGAATGAATTATTTTGGGAATTTAAATTTAACTCAAATAGAGCTTGCCGAGGGTGCGATAGTTCGCTGATTGTCCGATTTATACTTTAAAAGGCTATAACTTGAGCAAATTTAATCTGATTTTCCGAAAACAAAAAACGTTTGCATTCAATTGATAATATCTTTCATATAAAGAAAGAATTTCTAGTTTTTGTTGAAACGATTTCGAGTTATGGGTAAATCAAATTTGAAATGGAAATAGTTTTGAAAGTTAATGAATCTTTGTTAAGAATTTGGTAAATCTTATTTCAAACCGAGGAGGATCTTAAAGATGGATCATTTTTTTAAATGATTAAAAATGGAAATTTGTTTAAACCATTCAAAAGGAAAGGTTTTGGGAAACAAGGGCTAAAAAGTTATGACTTAACTAAGTTCTGAATGTGTCCATATGTTTTAAAAATAAGCGCTCTTTATTCGAAAAGGCTGGGGGAGGACATTAAGTCATAAAACCCATTTCAAATAATGATATGACAAAATGGAATTGCATTTGAAGGCGGTGGTTGAAGACCGGGTATTTTAAAAAACGAAAGGATTACCTGTTGATTGTCTCTGCACCGAGTTGCTCCGGTATAGAGATTACCCTAAGTGATGGGAAGTCCGGACGTGATTAGAGGATATCCGGATTTGCGAGGACTTTTTTCTTAATTCGACGAAGTGCCTTCGGTACCATTCAAACCCAGGATGGACTTGCATGGATGTATGTCTAACATTACACTTTGAGATATAAATCTGATTTCTATCAAATGCATTTCTGTTTGGTGGAGGAAGATTTATTCTCTTAGCTTAACACCCATCTCTAAGACGTACGAGCTCAGAGGTTATGTAGTTGATCGTTACTAATGATATATTCCCAATTTAATAATGTGATATACTAAGAGCTGAGCATTGGATGATCGAAGCATGGCTTTGTGTAAAGCGTAGCTCTGTGGGACGAGACTTCATCGAACCTCACACCCCGGGAAATGGTCGAAACAAGAAGGATGCAACAAGGTTATGGGGTTTGCGACCCTCGGGGTATGTGCATTTCCTTCTGGATAAAAAGTGGTTTCTGGTATAGAGCCCAGATATTTTATATATGTTGTTGTTGGAATTTGAGGCACCTCGGTGAAGGTCGGTTACGACCAGGGGATGGCATACTCGTGACAGTTAGTTACCCAGTTACAGAGGTAACCCAGCCTTGTGCTGGCAGAGATCCGGTTAGGTTCCCAGGATGTCCCTCCAGAGGCGTACCCATTGGGATAAAGGAAGTTCCTTAGCCTTGACCATTTGTTGAAAATCCAAACAAAACCATACAAGCCCTGTACGGTTTTAGTTGTAAAACCTTCCATTTAACATGGTAGCTATAATAGGCATACTATAATGGTACGTATGCTGGCTAAGATTAATATTATACTTGCAAATGTTTTTCCACACTATGCACTAATAATAATATCAAAAAGATTTTTGCGTATCAAGCATGACTATAAGGAGAAACCTCCCCTATGTCTACGATTGCATTGAGTGTGTGCCGGGAGACCTTATGGTAGTTTCATTTTCAAAAAGCATGAACAGATTTCTTTTTTATTTCTTTCTGTTCAAATAACTGTTTTATGTTTCTCACACCAGTCACATGACTGACCCGGAGTTTATTGTTCCCTTTTCTAAACTATGGGTGCCCATAATTTTCCACATAGACAGCCTTGAGTCAGGTTATCAGTAGGTTTTGAAGAGTAGAAGTAGATTTGGAAGTCTTTAAAGCTTTTGATTTTGAGATTTTTGGTTTGGGCTTTGGAGCTTTGGAGATGAAGATGCAGTATGTTGAGCTCTCTTGGAAGACCATATCCATGATGATGTTGTTTTTCCGCTGTTGTGTATTATATATAAATCTCTGATATTGTTGGTCCCTTGTTGTAGAATGTTGTATTCATGTGGTGTATCAATAAAAGTTATTTTGTTCCGTTGTATTGTTATCATCTATTATGCTATAGCTCCAATGAACTGGACTCCAATGTTTGAATCTTCGGCATTTGAATACGGGTGATGTATTGGATGCCGATTTTCGGAGGTTGAAAGTCCGGGTCATTACAATCTTCAATGCTTGCATCAACAATTGGCTTATCAAATTAGGGATAGGTTAACAGAATTAGCATAAGAAGAACGATAAACATCAACAGTAAAATTATACTCAACAAATTCATAAAAAGACAACTTTGACTTGTTCGTGCACTTAATAGCATGAGCACAAGGAAAACCTTTAACTTTCCATTAATTGCAGCTACAACTCCACTCTTTAATATCAACATGATGAGAGATTGGCAATTTTACATCAAAAGCAAACTTTGCAGACTTGTATACATCTCATCCAATTCCTTCTTCGATCAATTCACTTAAATGAGACTCGATATTAGGACAAAGAATAGTATTCCACAATTGACACTTCTCTCTCTTTTTAGCCATTTGTTCCATAACATTAATTTGAATTCCATATAAGCATAACTGCTAGCACTTAAGTTGGTCACTAACACCCTTGAGAAAGATTATGTAGAGAGATTAATGAAGAAAGTAAATTAAAACAGAGAACTGTATGCTAAATTAAATGCAAAGACAAGACACCGGATTTATAGTGGTTCAGCGTAATTGCCTACGTCCACTTTAAGTTTTGATCTTTATTCCTTTCACAAGTGAGTGAATACAGATACAATCCTCACTATAAAGACTTGAATACAAGTGCTAAGTAAAATAAAATAGGTCGTGAATGCAGCAGAGTCTCCCTAGTGTTCTCGAAAAAAGGTCCATTTCACTGTGCCCCTGCCCCTTTGTTTATAGACGAAGATGGGTTGGACTTCCCTCATGGGCCTAGGAGCAAGATACCTCGGTCCGTGTAGAGTGATTTTTGTGTACCGAGCCACAAATGTCGAACGGCCATTGCCGAGCCACATATACAGGTCGAACGAAATTCATTTGCCGACCGAGGAAGATATGTCGAGCGGTACCTATATGTCGATCGAGACAGTGTGCTGAGCGAAGAGTGCAGACCGAACGAGACCTGTTCCAAATGAGTCTTGATGCAAGTCGAGGAGAGATGTCGAACGATGATCATGCCTAACGACCTTGCTATGCTGAGTGAGATGAAATGCCAAACGAGGGAGGATGTTGAGTCACCTCCCTATGCTGAACGAGGTAGGATGTCGAACGAGCGAGGCTCAAATGCCGAACGAGCGAGGATGTCGAGCGACCTCCCTATGCCAAACGAGGTCGTATGCCGAGCGACATTGCTACACCGAACGATGCTCTTATGCCGAGCGAGGAGAGGTGCGCCGAGCGAGGTCGTATGCCGAGCGACCTCCTAATGCCGAATGGTGCTCTATGCCGAGCGACCCTTTTACGCCACGCCTTTTGTTACTTGGTCAAGCCACCGGGTAACACTTGCCTCCCAAAGTGTATCATGTGGACGAACATGATACGTTTTGAACCATGAGCACTCTGTATTTTTCTTTATGCCCTTATTCAGTACTCTCTATGGTGATCCCCTTAATGCCGAACGAGGCCTTGATGTCGAACGAGGCCTTGATGCCGAATGAGGTAGTGATGCCGGACGACTCCTCAACGCCGAACAACATGTTGATGCCAAACGACACATCGAATGCCGAACGACATACTGAATGCTGAACGACATTGATGCTGAACGAGGGAGGTGCCTTAACCGGTTCTACCGGTCGCTGACTATTCGCCTTCCTCCTTTCTATCTATAAAAGTCGATATTTCACCCCTTCTTCCCCTTTTACTTTTTTACCTCCACTCTAAATTACCCTCACGAACTCAACCTTTCCCAAACCCTCGTTAACACCTCAATAACTCCTTTAATCCCCAAGTCCCTTTGGTTACTGCTCGATTGCCTTCAACAGCAAGCCCGAATAGATCTTTAATTCCAATTTGAGTATCTTGCCAGATTCCAACCCCTTCTCTTAGGTTTGAAGCTCTCGCATACCTGACTCTCTCCGATTAGAGACTTTGGACAAGACTTGAATTTACGGCCTTTCTCTAACCCAAGAATACGCGTAGATATGGAAGATGTATCCAAGGCTCAAGCGAGCCTTAGGATTAGATGGAGTGCAGGATGGAAGAAGGTGTCGGCTTAGTAGAAATCGGTGAGGGTTGAGATGGTCGGTCGAAGGTGGTGTGTGAATTGGAGTGGTGATCGACTGGCCACCTTAGAGGGTATTTAATTTGTACGAAGAAAGGAGTTGGAAGGAGATGTATGGATGTGCTCGGCATGACTTCCTCATGCCAACGAAGTGAGGGTATGTAGGAGTGGAGTTGAGGTTGGTTTTTACAAGCCGAGCGATGTAGTTTGATATATCTACGGCTCGCATACCCGCTATGCCGAACGGTGTTAGAGGGAGTGCAGGTGAAAAGTGGGAGATGGGTAGAGTGTCGAGCGACGCGGCTCAGCATGTCTTGCCGAACGACCCTTTTGTGCTGGGTGGTAGAGAGGGAGCGTAGGAATGAAGTTGGAGTTAAGGGCAAAGTGTCGAGCGATGCGGCTCGGTATGACCGTGGTTCGGCATGACTTACCGCATGTCGAACTGTGGAGAGGAAAAGTGGGAGAGTGGTGTACATATGACAGTCAAAACCATCTCAACATGAACTCAATGCATTGATGACTTAACACACCTCTTATGCCCGAACATATGACAGTGAACAAGGACGGGCTTAAACAATTAAGCTTATCGGACAATCCAGACTGATAACTCCCTTATTTTGGCAACTGTAAACGTGAACTTAACTTGCTTAAAATAGTTAATAACCTTTCACATACAGTGTCGATGCCGAGTTCAAAACACAAACCATCTTATGATAAGCTCTCGCAGACGGTCAGCGATGACGGTCTTCGAAGATGATAGTTCGAAGCCTAACTTTATTTCATCAACTCTGTGACTTTTAATTTCTTGGCACTTGTGTTTGAATGATCGCACTATTTCACACACCAAACAAGGGGAGTGTTTTTGTTGTTAAGTCTAATGTCGATTGTTTTTCAAGTATAGTTCAAACAGGTGTTTCATCAGATTCAACATTTCACTAGGGATGTCTAGGAAATCTAGTTCTGCCACGATCTCGGACAGACCTGGGCCATCTTCTCAACAAGAAGTAGTTGGAACTTCAAATCTGTCGACTACTCCTGTACAAGACATGTCGAACCCCATGATCGCATATTTCGACTTGGCTCCCGATGCCTTGGATGCAGCGATCTTTTTAGATGATCTGATCGATTCCCAAGCCTCGAAGATTAATGAAAGCACGCTTTGCCGTATCAGCTCAGTACACGGGATTCCTTTTGGCGACATGTTGGTTCCATCGGGGCAGGATCGTCCTCACTTGCCCCCAGTCGGATATACAGCCTGCAACAGATTCATGTGCTAGGTTGGTAGCGTGCCACTATTCGACTCTTTTCCTCACGACCTGTTACAGTATATCGAGATCGCCCCATCAAAATTACATCTAAACAGCCACATATTCATGTACGGCACTTGCATTCTCTTTATGAGTGTTCGTTTCAGGCTCACGACTCCTGGCGATATCCGCTATATCTATCGCTTCAAGAGACGGTCAGATAGCCCGTCTTTTGTATTCCTTGAGCCGCATAGCAAGTGTCAAATTCGGGCTGGGGCATGGAGCAAGTTCGCCCAGTATAAGCAGGAGTGGTTCTACGTACGCTATCCTCCCGGCTTTGCAAGGAGATGGGTGGAAGGGAGCAAGTTTTTTTTTGGATCAATGCACGTGTTTGGCAGAAACTGCACCTTTTCTAACTCTTTCTTTACTTTTACAAGTACCAACCCATGTCCCGAAGGCTCCGGGTATTTTGAAGCTGTCGACGCTATCCGAGCCATCCCCACAGAAGATCGAGACATTATATCTCTCATTTTAAATGAATCACTCACGAAGCTTGGACTGCTGGCGGAAGGTCATCGAATAAGCCTCCCTCAAGGCGTCACTATAACCAGGCCTGCTACGAGCAAAGGAAAAAAGCAGGCTGGGTCTTTAGCACGTAATGCCCCTGACACACTATAGGAGGGGGAGATAAAGAAGCTCAAACGCCCGAAGTACAGGTCGAAAATGTTAGTCCCGCTTGGGACCCGATAGTCAAGGTTCATGATATCAAAACGACGCCTTCCCCTTCGAAGGGAAAAAAGAAATTGACCTACAAGTTGAGGAAGAAAACAGTGGGTGGAACTTCTAAGGTCATCCTTATTCTAACAGAGAGAGAGTCTTCCCTCCAACACTTAGAGAGTTTTCTGAATGATCTATCGAACCTCACCATTCCTGATGATCTGCTTAGCTATGGTTTCGACGACCCGGAGGCCCTTAAGCTTCATTCGGCCGCGAGAGGCGTTACAGGTGCTCAAGCCCAAAACCAGGGAGAAAAAACTCCTATTAGTAAAGATAAAGAAACTGGTCCATCGGGGGGAAACACTAGGACACACACAGACACGTGCACTTCACCTTGCACTTAAATTTCTGTCATTGCTCTACTCTTTGCTAACTTGTCATCATTTAAATTCTATGCAGATGATATGGGACATACACATGGACTTGATTGTCTTCGTGGGTCATCCATCTTCCACCACTCTGGACGGGATTCAGGTTTCGGAAGACGCCGGGACAGAGATGATGATGGCGATAGGGATTATCACTCCCGGGATTCATCATCTCGAAAGAAAACTTATCACCAGCCTTCGTACTATTATAATCCTCCTTCTCACTCCAAGCAAGGCAGGGAGAAATACGGCCATAAGGGGTCCTAATCTGATGCCTCTCGTGATCAATGCTCTGGTTCATCCAGCACACGGCAATTTCGGCAACCCTATAATAAAACTGAACTTTCAAAGCCATCTCCCTCTGTTCCCACAACAGATCCGACGATATCAGAGAGGCTAGCCGAGCTTAAGACCAAGTTCCCCAAAATCTGCTTCGATGGTCTGAAGTTCCTCCTGGTGATCCACCACATTCTGGGACACGTCAAACAGAGTGCCATTGCTTGCAACAACGACGTTTATGTTCAACATGACGCGTTCATTCATCTAGCTGAAAAAGTCTTGGAAGTCTCTGTCGAGCGTCGACATGAAATTGACCGCCTGAAGCTCGAGGCCATTCATGATAAAGATATTATTAAAGCTCGGGATGAAGAGCTTGCTTCATACAAGTCTCAACTCGAAGCCGCCCAACAAAGTGCTAAAGATATCGTGGAGGCCGTCAGTCGTTTGGAGACAGCTCATAAAAAAGAAATTGACGAGGCAGTCCAACGCTGCAGGGCCTTGGCTTTAGAGAAGGACTTTGTTCAAAAGGAAAGGGATGCATTTTCTCAGCGTGTCAAAGAGCTGGAAGATCTACTCCGTAAAGAGAGAGAGGAAAAAACTGCTGTTCAGGAGGAGGCACAACAGTATTGCAATGAGATTGTTGCTACGTGTATCCTGAAAACAAAGCTCGATGATTAACTTTCTAAAGTTGAGACGTTGAAGGATGAAGCCCGTGAAGAGGGCAAGAGGATAGCATTCGTGAAGGTTGACTCTCGCCTCGAGGTGGCTACAGAGCCTGGCAGGGAGGAGATCAAGTGCTTATTCGACCCGTTTATTGCAGAATACAAAGCCCGTGTCCACATGCATCGAGACTTGACTTTTCTTGGCGAGGGTTACCTTGAATCTCTAGCCGAGGCATGGGAAACTCTTATAAAGATCAGAAAGGTCGAACATGGCACCGAAGAGGTCAATGAGGATGCTTTAGTAAAAGAATTTGTCAGGGGGAATGAGCCTTCAGACTTGTCTGCGGCGAAGGTTCTCTACTACAAAGGTTCCTCCTTATCGAAATGAAAAGATGTCATTGCCAGTCCGTCTGGAACCGAGTCTCCAGCCCTTCCTCCCTCTCAATAGGCTGATCGGCCAGTGCTCGATCCATTCAAGCAGCATAGCTGGTTATGACCCAGAAGACCTTGGCCTCGGCATTCACATTCTATCTCCCATTCCAGAGGGTGAGACCCCTCGGACAGTCGAGAGCCAGCAAGAATCCGGTACATAACTCTTCTTTTTAAAGTTCAAAGAACCGCCGTTTTCGGCGACAGATTATTGTATCCTAGTGTTTGTTTCTTGTGATTTTATGCAGGCTGTTCTAATCCTGAACAACTCCAAGGAGCGGTGACGCCAAGGAGGAGAAGGGGAAAGCGAGTGAGGCTACTCGTGTGGGAGAGACCCCCAGTCCAGTTGCTTAAGTGATTGAGGCGCTTGATGAGGAAAAGTCTAAGATTTCGTCTCCCGTCAAAGAGAGTTATGAAATTGAGATCACAAGTGCCTTTGGACACACTTTTAAAATGAGCATGAAGGAGCAACTCGCTAAGGAAAAGAAAAAGACAGCTGAAATCATAGTCGAGCCTTGAGTCGTGGATCTAGATGATCCTCTGAACAGTTCTTTGAAGGTCATCCTCCCTGGTGGATCCAAGCCACAAGAGGTCCCTTGTTCTTCCTCAATTATTACCTCCCCATCAAGCAAAGCTTCTAAACGAAAACGCGTGGGGGAGGGGTCGTCAGAGAAGACGAAGGAGAAAAAGAAATCGAAGAAATCGAAGAAGTAGTTGTTACTCTCGTTCAATGAGAGTTAGCTTAGATTATGTAATTATTTTTATTTATTTTCGTACTCGATGTAAATATATTTTTGACTCCGAGTTTTGGAGGAGTTATAGTAGAACCTTATTTTGGGTAAGTAAAATTTAGTACTTTTTTCTTTCAAAAGACTTTTATCGTTCAGCTTTCTGTATAATTGTGGTCGAAACTCAAGCTATTATGAGTTACATAAACTCCTCAATTCATCTTCATATAAATCGAAAATTCTTTGGAGTTGCACATCCTTTATCCTATGCTTCAGGTACTTAGAATATTTCTTTAGTCTGTACGCTGGGGACTTGATGACTTCAAGTCATTAGTACTCTAGTCTGCACTCTGGGGACTTAGAATACTCCAGTACGCATTCAGGGGACTTGGAGATTTTCAAGTCGTTTATACTCTAGTCTGCACTCTGGGGACTCAAAGCACTCCAGTCCGCACTCAGGGGACTTAGAGATTTTCAAGTCGTTTGTAATCTAGCCTACACTTTGGGGACTCAGAGTACTCCAGTCCGCACTCAGAGGAATTGGAGATTTTCAAGTCATTTATAATCTAGTCCGCACTTTAGGGACTCAGAGTACTCCAGTCCGCACTCTGGGGACTTGGAGATTTCAAGTCGTTTATACTCTAGTCCGCACTCAGGGGACTCAGAATACTCCAGTCTGCACTCTGGAGACTTGGAGATTTCTAGTCGTTTATACTCTAGTCCGCATTCTGGGGACTCGGAGTACTCCAGCCCGCACTCATGGGGCTTGAAGATTTTCAAGTCGTTTATATTCTAGTCCACATTCTGGGGACTCATAACACTCCAGTCCGCACTCAGGGGACTTGGAGATTTTAGTCTTTTATACTCTGTTTGCACTATAGGGACTTAGAGTACTCCAGTCCGCACTCCGGAGACTTGGAGGTTTAAGTTGTTTATACTCTATTCCACACTCTAGGGACTCAGATTACTCCAATCCACACTCAAGGGACTTGGAGATTTAAGTCGTTTATACTCTAATCCACAATCTAGGGACTCAGAGTACTCCATTCCGCACTCAGAGGACTTGGAGATTTTCAGTATTCGTTCACGTTTATACGTCAGACGGAATAATGTAACTCTAGTTGTCTGCAATAGAATTATCATACACGGAAACATCAATAATTCATGGAAGAGATGGCTTCAAGCCTTTATTAATGAAAATAAGCTAAACTGTCTTATTACATGCTGAAAACTAAGAGTCAACGAAATAAAAATATGTTGGAAATAATTGCAACTAAAATATGAAAGAAATAGACTAAGTGTAATAATGCAGCAAATGCTTGCTATTCCATGCTCAGGGGAGTGTCGCACCATCAACGGTCGCTAGCTCGAAGGTTCCCTCTCTAAACATCCGTTCAATGACGTATGGACCTTCCCATGCGGGATTCATATGTGACGGGATCAGAAAATTTCGTTTCAAAACGAGGTCACCCACATCAAAGATTCTCGGTCAGACCTTTTCATTATAATATCGAGCGACTCGATGTCTGTATGTAGCCGCTCTTAAATCAGTTTCTTCATGCTTTTCATCAATGAAGTCCAATGATTCTAGTAAAAGATCCCGATTCGACGCAGGGTCATAATAAGTTACCCGATGTGATGGAACTTCAAGTTCTACGGGTATGACAGCTTCCATGCCATATGCCAACACGAATGGAGTGTGGTCAGTCGTGGACTTGTGGATGGTTCTATAAGCCCAAAGTGTTGTTGGAAGTTCATCCACCCACTTGCCTCTAGCCTTTTCTAAACGCTTTTTCAATATGGACTTGATTATTTTGTTCACAACTTCCACTTGTCCATTGGCTTTTGGATGAACAATTGCCGCAAACTTTTTCTCAATGCCATATTTTTGGCAAAATTCTTTGAACTCCCTACTTTCAAATTGAGTTTCGTTGTCTGTAATGATAGTTCACGGATGGCCAATACGGCATATAATGTTTCGTGCAACGAAATTAATGACTTTTTTGGTGGTGATCGTGGCCAAAGGCTCTACTTCTGCCCACTTAGTAAAGTAATCGACTGCAACTATCGCGTATTTCGCACCACCTTTGGATATGGGTAAAAAATCGATTATGTCGATTTCCCACATTGCAAATGGCGGGGGACTAACCATTTGCATGAGTTCCGTTGGCGGAGCTCTCGGGATTTTTACATACTTCTAACATTTGTCGCATCTCCTTACGTAGTTTGCAGCGTCTCGATTTACAATTGGCCAATAATATCCATAGAGGAGGATTTTCTTTGCTAATGTCTGCCCCTCAGTATGGTCACCACTTTCTCCTTCATGGACTTTCTTCAGGACTTGTTTTATCTCATCGTAGGCAATGCACCGGAGTAAGGGTGTCGAGAATCCCTTCCGATACATTATTTCGTCCTGCATTACATATCGTGAAGCCTTACGTATGACTTGTCCTCTTTCGCTCCTTCTTTCGGGTAAGACCCCGTGTAGCAAGTACTGCTTGAATGGGGTCATTCACGATTCCTTCTCCATTTCTATTTCTAACACGAAATCTACCTCCATCATATTTATACTCGGAGTATGCAAGGTTTCAACGGGAACCAATCCCATTTGTTGTGCATCGCTAGTGCTCGCAAATTTTGCCAGTGAATCG
This sequence comes from Allium cepa, assembly GCA_030765085.1. NCBI lineage: Eukaryota > Viridiplantae > Streptophyta > Magnoliopsida > Asparagales > Amaryllidaceae > Allium > Allium cepa. The sequence goes on along the minus strand of CM060943.1, from coordinate 1,014,493,858 downwards.
ACTTCTCTGTTTTGTTCACGTGGGACATGCGAAATTTCATAATATTCTAGATTTGCTAGCATCTCTTGAACCCATGGAAGATATGGGGCAAGTCTTTGTCCCTTTGCTTGATAGTCCCCCCGCACCTGGTATACCACCAGTTGTGAGTCACAAAGATTTCAACCGATTTTACCCCTAGTTCTCTGATAAATCTCAAGCCAGCAATCAATGCTTCATACTCGGCTTTGTTATTTGTCATTGGGAATTCGAGCTTCAAAGCATAATAAACTGATCGGTTTTCAGGAGTCACAAGAACTATGCCAACCCCCGAGAAACAATCGTTAGATGCCCCATCGGTGTACATCTTCCATCGAACGGGAGGTATGACATTATGACCGTTTGATTCGTATGACATGGTGAATTCAAAAATGAAGTCTGCTAGCGCTTGCCCTTGTATAGCCCTTCGCGGCAGGTAGGTAATATCGAACTGAATCAACTCGATATTCCATTTTAACATCCTTCTAGAGGTTTCTGCTCGTTGGAGTACCTACCACAAAGGTTGATCGGTATAAACACTGATTGAGTGTACCTGAAAGTACGGTCGGAGCTTGAGTGATGCGATCACCAAGCAGTAAGCTAGTTCCTCAATATTAGGATAATTTCTTTCTGCCCCTGTCAAACGTTTACTGACATAGTACACTGGCTTTTGAACTCGGTCCTCCTCGCGAACCAAAGCCGTATAGATAGCATGTTGGGATACATCCAAATGCACATACAATATTTCATGGTCTATTGGTTTCGATAGCACCAAGGGACTTTCTAAATGCCTTACCAATACTCGGAATGCTTCCTCACAATCGGATGTCCACTCAAAATTTCTCTTTCCTTTTATTATTACATCGAAGAAGGGAATATACTTATCTGTGGCTCTGGATATGAATCGACTCAGCGCAACCACCTTTCCATTCAAGCTTTGTACCTACTTTATAGTTCTGGGCACTTGTATGTCTCGTATAGCTTGAATATTTTCCGGATTAGCTTCAATTCCCCACGCATTTACAATGAAACCTAAAATTTCCCTGACACAACGCCAAAAGAACACTTCAAAGGATTGATTTTTATTCCATAATGTCTGAGTATATCAAACATCTCTGCTAGGTCTCGAATGTGGTCATTTGACTGTTGTGACTTCACGAGCATGTCATCCACATAGACTTCCATCGTTCTACCAATCTGGTCTTTAAACATTCGATTCACCAGACGCTAATAAGTCGCTCATGTGTTTTTTAATCTGAAAGGCATCACTATATAGAAATATAACCCAATGTCTGTGACAAAACTGGTGTGTTCTTGTTCTGGAATATGCATCAGGATCTGATTGTATCCCGAGTACGCATCCATAAATGACAGTAACTCGTGTCCGACCGTTGAGTCGACGAGTTGATCGATTCTGGGTAAAAGGGAACTATCCTTCGGGCACGCTTTGTTCAAATCAGAGTAATCTACGCAAGTTCTCCACTTCCCATTTTCTTTCCTCACAAGCACAGGGTTAGACACCCATTTAGGGTAGAGAGCATCGCGGACGAATCCATTGGATTTGAGTTTGTCCACCTCCTCTCTGAGAGCCGCGGAGCTCTCCGGGTCCTCTCCTTTTCTTATTTACAGGAACGTGCTTCGGGTCTATGTTCAACATATGACTCGCAATAGCGGGTGAGATCTTGGACATATCAGAATGTGTCCAAGTGAAAACATCCAGATTCGCTCGGAGGAAATCAGTGAGATCCTCGGCCACTGAGGGGTCGAGTTGTGATCCAACCTTAAGAACTCGTGACGGGTCATCCTGGTTGACTGGAATGTCTATCGTTAGCTCAGCCGGTGCTGCATTCGCTTCCCTGGGTTCCGCATCATCATATCTCTATGTCTCTATAGATCCAAGAATGTCGCACGAGCCAAAGCTCGGGCACTACTTGTCAATTGTAAGTATTTCGGATGCGGACGGAGTTGCCCGCAACCTTGCCTTTCTCTCTCCGCTGAGCCTCTCTCAGCTCAGCCATATAACATGCACGATCAGTCGTCTGATCGCCATGCACCACACTAACTCCTTTGTCTGTCGGAAATTTCGAAGTCAAACACCACGGGGCCAAAGATTCCCTAAACTCTGCCAGGACCGATCGACCTAGAAACACATTGTATGGAGAATCAACATCCAAAATATGAAAGGTAGGAGTCGCACCCTCCTACGTTCACTTTGTCCCAGTTCAACTGGCAACTCAACATATCCTACTGCATCAGTCGCTGCACCATTAAAGCCATGGATTCAAGCTTTAGATGGTTTCAAATCCTTTGTCTCCATCTTCATTTGGTTGTATGCCTTTTTGAAGATGATGTTAACGGAACTTCCACAATTAATTAATTAAAATTCTCTTCACATATGCTATCCCGATCGTCGCAGATATGACCATCGGGTCGACGGTAGGAGCCTCCACCTTGTCCGCATCTCGGCTCCTAAATTCTATATCGTCTGTCATCATGCGTTGCTGCTTTGCGGGGGTCCCATCCTCCACATATGAACAAAACTAATAATCCGCATGCCTTAAGAAGTTAGCATATCGCTCCGTCTCCTGCCAATTCTTGTCTGCAGGGTGAGGTCCACCGACTATCGTATTTATGACCAATCTACCCATGGTTCGGGCAAGTTCCTCTAGTTGGCATGGAGCCAACCCGCGTCCGGGCTCTGATGTTCCTTCCCTACCCTCCTGTGGGTTCTTGACAAACTCCTGCAATTTTTTCTTTCTAATCAGCTTTTCTATAGCGTCGTGGAGGTGCCCACACTCCTCTGTATTGTGCCTGTAAGTCTCATGGAAGCGATAGTACTTCCCCTTCCGCTTTTCTTCCTCTGTGGACTCCTTTGGGAACGACTTTCTGCATTGAAAAATGTTACAAGTTGACAGGTAAATATTCTCAAGGGATGCATTCATTGGGGTGTACTCGTTGTAAATGGGAATTCTTGACTTCCATTTCCCCATCTCCCTTTTCTTTCATGGATTTCCTCCTCCGGACCCTTTAGATTGCCCGGGCTTATTCTGGACATTGACTAAAACCTTTCCCGAGTTGTCACCAGATTATTTCACGGCGATGTCACTTTTCACAATCTCCTGAACGAGCCCTTGTGCGTTATCTCGCCTTGTCCATCTAGCTTCCTCCTTCCTAATGAATTGATGAGTCTTCGAACAGATACGCTCAAGCTTAGTTGGAGGCTTTCTTGCCAACCAATCTTCGAACTCTGAATCTGGATCTACTCCGCGCATTACAGCCATCAGAATTGCGTGGTCATTAGGGTTGCTGACTTCTGTAGCCGTAACATGGAATCTCTATAAATACTCCTTCAAAGACTCCCCTGGAGCCTGGATTATACTTGATAGGGATATCATATCCTTAGGACGAGTAGCATGCATCCTGAATTGTTCTACAAATTTTGTTGCCAATTCGTCAAAGCTGGATATAGACCGCGGGGGAAGTCGAGTGAACCATATGGTGGCGATTCCGGATAAAGTAATTGGGAAGCACCTACACTTGGTCGCATCATTGTCTCTAGTAGAATCCATCATCCATTCATACCTCATTACGTGCTGCCTAGGATCGGTCTTCCTTCGTAGGCCGGGATAGTTGGCATACTAAACTTCCTGGGATACTCAGCCTGTAGAATAGTATCTACGAAGGGAGTATGACTCTAGGATATTCCCCAATCTTCGTTGGTTAAGCCTTGATTTTCTCTCATTAACTGCCTGAACATAGCTGATAAGTCCAGAGTTTGTATGGAGGATGGAAGGTTGTGCTCTGTTCTACGGGACCGCTCGGGTTGATGTCTCCTCTGTTGGCGATCTGCCAAACGTGTATCTTAAAGACTAGCCTCATTAGCATCCTGGTGAGCCAGGCGTCCAGTCTCCACACGTGCTCCAGCTTCTAATTTCCTGTTTCGGCTTGGGTGTGGTCTCCAAGATGTGAGTGATCCCTAGTTGATCGATCAGCGGAACCTGCTTATGTCATTTCAGTTTTGCGGCGTCTACGCCTGGGAGGTTCATTGGATGAAGTTGAACTATCAGATGAAGAATAAGGAGCAGGGCTACCTCCAGCATTCTGATGTTGTTGCTGAGTAAGCTGAGTCATGAGGTTAGCGTTAGCTTGAATCTGCTCAGTAAGTTGTCTTTTACTTTCCATGAGTTCTCTCATCAAGTCGTTGAACTCTGTCCTGGTGATGACTTCCTTTTGATTCTGGGTGGAGGTTTCTGCACCTAGATTTGCTTGTTGATTGCTAGGTCCTAATTGTTGTACGCTAGCAGTCTCATTGACGTCCGTGTTATGAGAGGCTAATCGGGTACGTGGTCTTCCCATAGTAGAGTTATTGATAAGAACTCTGAGTAGAATCAACGGACGTCTTATGAATGATTTGGATCTCCTTCGGGGGATTTATTCAATCCAGTGGCTACAAAGCAGATCCTAGCGGCTTGAGAATTCGGTTCTCGGTGAAAGCACCAAAATGTTAGCACCTGAATTGGTCAATAACGCCCTTGAGAAAGATTATGTAGAGAGATTAATGAAGAAAGTAAATTAAAACAGAGAACTGTATGCTAAATTAAATGAGAAGACAAGAACACCGGATTTATAGTGGTTCAGTCTACGTCCACTTTAAGTTTTGATCTTTATTACTTTCATAAGTGATCGAATACAGATACAATCCTTGCTATAAAGACTTGAATACAAGTTCTAAGTAAAATAGAAAAGGTCTTGAATGCAGTAAAATCTCCTAGTGTTCTCGAAAAAAGGTCCATTTCACTGTGCCCCTGCCCCTCTATTTATCGAAGAAGATGGGTTGGACTTCCCTCATGGGCCTAGAAGCGAGATACCTTGGCCCGTGTAGAGTGACTTCTGTGTACCGAGCCAGAAATGTCGAACGGCAATTGCCGAGCCATATATCCAGGCCGAACGACATTCATATGCCGACCGAGGAAGATATGTCGAGCGGTACTTGTATGCCGATCGAGACAGTGTGCTGAGTGAAGAGTCCAGGCCGAACAAGACCTGTGTCGAACGAGTCTTGATGTCAATCGAGGAGAGATGCCGAACGAGGCTCATGCAGAACGACCTTGCTATGTTGAGTGAGATGAAATGCTGAATGAGGGGGGATGCCGAGCGACCTCCCTATGCCGAACGAGGTAGGATGCCGAGTGAGGCTCAAATACCGAACGAGCGAGGATGCCGAGCGAGGCTCAAATGCCGAGCGACCCCCCTACGCCGAACGTGGCAGGATGCTGAGCGACCTTGCTATGCCGAACGATACTCTTATGCCGAGCAAGGAGAGGTGCGTCGAGCGAGGAGAGGTGCATCGAGCGAGGTCGTATGCCGAGCGACTTTGCTATGCCGAACGGTGCTATATGCCGAGCGAGGAGAGGTGCGCCAAGCGAGGTCGTATGCCGAGCGACCTCCTAATGCCGAACGATGCTCTATGCCGAGCGACCCTTTTACGTCGAGCCTTTTGTTACTTGGTCAAGACACCGGGTAACAATGACGTAATAGGAAAGTCTCGTTCATCTAGAATCCAACTATTACATTCGACGATATTTGATCAATATTCACCATACCGTTTACTTGAAAAAAAAAACAAATCTGCCCACTTATCAAAAGGCATATTCTTCAAGAAATTCACAGCATCAACACCATCCATTTCACAAATTTTAGAATGTGCTTATTTAAATTCATACAAATTATAAGATTTGGAACACGTCTTGAACAAATCAATGATAGACACATTCGAATTCTTTGCCTTGACTGCTGAAAGTAGATTCTGTTCCATATGAAGATAGCAGTAACTATGAACGGTTGAAGGAAATACTCCATGAACGCATTTTTTCAAATGACTCAAAAACCATTTGCAATTGTCCACATTTTCTAAAGAAACTATGCCCATAGCCAAAAGGAAAAAACCAACATATAACAATTTTAAACAAAAATTAAAAAAATTCAATCAACTATTAACTTAAAAACTGATACCCAAATAGTGCTACAGATAACTAAAAACCGGTACCTAAAAACTCTTACCAATAAAAAAACTAATACAAAAGAAATAGATAACTAAATTCTGATATTATAAGTTAAAACATTTTAAAATAAAAACACACATTGATTACCATTTTTTGCACTAGCACCAATCAAAACAGCTGGCCATCCCCTTAAATGAGTATCATCTAAAAATATCATAGGTTAATAATGCTTGAAACCAAGTAAACAAGCAGCAAAACTAATAAATACTCTCTCAAATTGGTTAGTACAAGCATTAACATCCATATCAACACAACTACCTGGATTATGCCTCTTCAGTGCTTCTAAATATCAACTCAAATCATCGTAGGACATAGCATCATTATCATCCAATTCCATATAAGCAAGTTGTTTTCTACAATAAGCAAAAAAGTAAGAAAACTTAACATTGTATTCTCTTCTAAAATCATCAACTATATCTTTAGCCTTTTTTACTAGGACAATCGCAAATCTTACCAATTATCAAAGATTTAACAAATGCACTAAAAAGATGTCGATTATTCAAATTTCTAAGGTCAGCTCAGCAAGAATGATCACTAATCAAACTTCTAATGAAAAACCAATTAAGTTGCTCGGAATCACAAGAAGCATGCACTTCAAAAGGATATTCATTCTTAGACAAAGAGCAAATAACAGTTGTGACGCCCCACCTCTATGCTCACAATACAAGGAGTATTAAAAGAAATACTGTCTGTTATTATGAATAATAAGGCTCGGTAGGAGTGGCCATCCGTAGTTAGGCCTTACACTAGTATTGGTTACCTCGATAGGAGTGGTATATATTTTTTTTCCATCTATTTGTTTATTTACTCCCATTGACATACCCGATTCCAGTATAAAACGAACTACGATGGTTCATAATAGTTTAGGACAATATATATAATAATAACACAGACAAGCTAATTGCGGAACACAGATAATAAAAAGTCTCATATATATATATAACTGATGTCAGTTACAATACATGTGATACAATATATATGATACAACTACAACTGTCGACTCTGGAAGTTACATATATAAGTACAATATCGTGAATAATATACATGGATACATAACATCCTATACTATGACAACAACTACTCCAAAAGGTATAAAGAGACTTGATAGCTCAAGCAGCAACCCAAAGCATGATATCAACAACATGTAATAACTCGGTCTGACCCGAGTATTAAAATCAAAAGAAAATAATACACGGGTCAGTCTAATTCAAACTCAGTTATTAATGCACGGAAGCAATAATAATTAAATAACAAATAGACGACAGTCAAAATAAATTCACATATCCAATCCTCTAATAAGAAATCGGATAACGACAAATATAACACGTAACAGTGTTAAACAACAAATCAGCAAATTCAAATTATCAACGAAGATAAATGAAAGGATTATCAATGAAGATAATTTAGAAAACAGCAGAATTGCCTAAACGGCAATTAACAACAAAATCTAATTATTAAATAAATAATTAGAAACTCATAATCTAATTATCAAATAGATAGTTAGACAACAACAAAATGTTCAAATCAAACTAATTCAAAATACGATTTCAAAATATTGAATTGAGCACGCAAAACAATTCAAGCAATTGAAATATCAATTAAAATGTTACTTCTGTTTGGTTGCAGTACACGCACGCGTGCACTGCCTTGCCACTACAGTGATGAATTACACAAAAGCTCAGTGAATCAGAAGCAAATGAATACAGTGGTCAGTGCAATGCACCACCCAATCTAAACTGCAGCCACCACATGAATACAAGAGCAAAACTGGAACAAGAACTGCAGCCACCACAAGATCACAAGGGCAAGGCTGCAACAAAAACTCAGATGCAAACACGCTCAAGGCGCAGTGCACATCAAACCAGTAGTATGCACAAAGAAATACAAACCAAGTTTAAGAAACAGGTTCACCTTGCACAGCAAGTGATAAACCAGAGTTCACATGACTACATGCCTCAAAGAACAGGCAATAAAAGAGGCAAACAAATGATGTACAAATGAATACATCAGTGATCAATGTAAGTGTAGACTCATGTGCTACCAGATAGCAATGTAGCATGAAGGGAACACATAGAACAGTCAACCGAGTCGAGGCCACAACCCAGTTCAATATGTAATGTACCCAAAACAAGTGAAAACAACAGACTACAAGACTCAAGTGTAACGCACAGTCCAACTAAAAGTCAATAAGAAATCTTGACTCAAGATCCCTGCATATGAAGTCAACAAGAAATCTCGACTCAAGATCCCTGCCTATGAAACAATTGGACTTGACTCAAAGAAGTGCAGTGGTATAAAATACATGAAACCCAAAACTGCATAAGCAAACTGCAATTGTCACAAAGGCACAAGACTATCAAATACATAGTGCAAAAATGAATGCGTACACTTGTATTGACACAAGTATATACACGTTGTAAATATAAGTGCAGACAATTACAAAATCAGGTTAAGATGCACGTTCGAGCAATTCCATGCCAAAACCATCAATCGAAATGCAAACTGCCTCGAGTAATAATACCAGAGGCTACAAAGAAACTAAGTGTATGAAGCCTGCATCAAGAATACAACTCAAAGGCAATCAAACATATATGCAGCAGACTCAATTGATACAAATTCGAACAAATACTCAATGCAACTACAGCCAAAGGGATGCCATCAAGAGATAACAAATATGTGTACCCAAAATAAGGCAACACAGCACAAGCACAAGGCTACAGGTAAAATAAGCATGTGTACTCAAGATAAGGCAACACAGCAACAGCTAAATCATATAAGCATATGAATGCAAGTGGATGTCACTGAGAAGCAATGTTTAGCATGCATATGAACCAAGTTCATATGTACAACAAACACAAAGGACAAACTCAGTAATGCAAGTGAATCACAACCCAAAGGAGAGACATGAACTAAGATATAACATGTATGCCACTGTAAAACTTAACAATGCAAGCTTCAAAAATGAAGATTACACTACAATAGGTCGGGAAACAAACATGTGCAACAGTAACAAGTGTTGTACACATGAATGTAACAGTGAAACTACAACACCAAGTAATACAACAGTTCAGAGAACAATTGAAGCACATTGGTTTGTATGTGAAAATATACATATTACAATTTTCAAGCTGCTAGTCAGAGATATACTGGCCGCAATAAGAACACAAAGAATTGCAAAGCAATATCAATACGCCAGTGATGAACCATTGACTCTAGTAAACAGCAAGTGTAACAAATAAAACATATTGCTTTTTCAAAAAAAAAATATTTGAATTCAACAACTGCAGTTCAAAGTAAAATTCACCCGCGGTTCAAAATGGCAACCAATAGAATGTTCAAGGCTGAAACAAACCCCATAATCGAAGACAACAACCAATTGATACCAATAAAGTCTAATAGCAGTTTCGAACAAAAATAAAGGAGATTTCAAAGCATTTAATAGTTGAAATAAATTCGGCCGTAGTCATCAGAAAATTCACGGAACCAAAATGCCAGAAATCAAAACCGTGACAAGCAAGGAAATCAACCAAGTCAGCAAATTCAACAATCCAAGCAAACAAAATTGGAACAAGACAGAAATCAACGAGATTCGAACAAGATGTGAGTAATTAAAATCACTCACCTTGTTTACGAGCAGCCAAACAATCGACGAAAGCAACAATCAATCGATCGACAAGCAAAATCCCCCAGATCGAAGCAATCAATGTCGTCCTCCTCAATTATAAACAAAGCCCTAGTTTGAGGAACGAACGAGCACAAAATTCGAAGCTGCCATTATTTACTTTCTTTCGTTTAGGGTTTATTCGAACGAAAGAAAGGAGAAGGGGGAATCAGGTTTGCCTTTTATAACCATCACGGCACAAAGATAAAACATGGGCCAATATTCAATTGAAAGCCCGAATAACTTTATCGATTCTTTTAAAAGAATTTCAATTCGGTTTTAAAATTCCAACAGTAATTAGCTACCAGATTAATCGTTTAATGACGAAAATCAGTTGTTACAAAATCCCAGGTTGTTACAGACTCCCCTCCTTATAGAAATTGCGTCACCGCAATTTTCATAATGAAGGTCGTCAATAACCATTATTCTTCTAACATAAACTGGTTAAGCTAGAAAAATAAAGGTCAAGAACACAGATGCCAGAGAAATCTTTTAATTTCATAAAAGAAATTCACAAATTCTCAAAAAAATCTAGTTATCAGATAGATAATCAGAAAACATCAAAACTGAATAAATGCAATTATTAGCAATATTCAATTATCAATTAGATAATTAGAATATAGAAATCACAAAACAGTAATATCTAATTATCGATACGATAATTGGAAAACTGCAAAATCTAATTATCAACAAAGATAATTTGAAAACACAAATCACAATTCGCAAAACTGCAATTATCTAGTTATTAACCAGATAATTTGAAAACAACAATTATCTAATCACCAAAACCGATACTTAGAAATCTTAAATCAACAAATATCTAATTATTGAAAACGATAATCAGAACTCAAATCAACAATTATCCAATTATCAAAAACGATAATCAAAAACAACAAATATCTGATTATCAAAAACGATAATCAGAAACAACAAATATCTAATTATCAAAAACGATAACCAGAATCAACAAATATCCAATTATCAAAAATGATAATCAGAACTCAAATAAACAAATATCCAATTATCTACAGATAATTGGAAACAACAAATATCTAGAAATAAATTAAGATACTCTAGAAAATCAACATAAAAGATTGGATCGATCCCATCAGATGGCGAGTTTTAGCTACGCCACACGTGCATCAACAAATGGCCGAAGCCTACCAAGTACTATATTTTTGGCGCCCAACAAATGACCTAAAGGTCCAACAAACTACCCGGAGGTCCAACAAATGACCCGAAGGTCTAGTATTAGTACTGATCCGAAGGTCCAAAAAATGACCCGGAGGTCCAACATATGACCCGAAGGTCCAACATAGTGGCTCGAAAGCACACAAAATCATCAAAATCATCAAACAGCATATGTTTCAATTTACGAGTCCGAAATTAACCAAAATAGCGAATGCACATGTCCCATACCATAATTTTTACTAAATCGTTTAATTCTCTTCATCGTTTCCTTGAAAGTGCAAAATCGTCAAACAACAAATATTTCAATTAACGAGTCCGGAATTAACCAAAATAGCAAACGCACATGTCCCATACCACGTGTTTTACTAAATCGTTTAAATCTCTTCATCGTTTCTTTGAAAGTGCAAAATTGTGTAATTTAAATAAATAACATTTTACATTCTCAAACGGACAAGTCCGGAATTAAGAGAATCAGTAAAAGTGAGAGTTCATAGTCCTCAGTTTTGCTGAAACGTTTAAATCGCTTCCTCATTCTTTTGAAAATGGAAACTGTACAATTTTTGAAAACAATTTTATTTTAAAACGATTTTTAAAATACGTGATTAAAACAGCAACATCGGTAGCAATTTCGACAAGGAAATTGCACTTCTCAAATCGCCGTAAAAACGGATCTCAAAATCAGCATTGCAGGATAACCGCTTGAAAATTCACTTTAAATTTGACGGTTACTGAAGTCAAAGCGACCGTAGTTTTTATACGTCAAAATCTCATCAAAATAATTCGCATTAAATTATAATACCAGTGAATTTTCATTCATTAAAATTGTCAACAAAACATCGTCCTTCAAAAATTTAGCACCGGTGTAAAAATCCCATTATAAAAATAATGGCAACAAAGTACGTTTAAAACCAAATGTCGGTTCAGCGTAAAATTAATGCAGTAACGTGCAACTCAAATTTGCACGCATACTACAAAATGAACAAAAAATCAGTCGAATATGTCTTCAATGAAGATAATTCAAAACAGCAAAAATCTCAACAAATCACATAACTGCAATAGCTTCGGATCCTCAAATCGGATTCAAAACTTTCAAAGAAAACAAAATAAACACAGCTATGTAAACAACAAATGAAATTTATTTCAATTTAATATTTTGATTTTTAAATCAAAAAATTATCAGCTGTATTTAGCGAAGACAGTCTCACTGTTTCCGCTGCGCACTCTGATAAACATACAAAATTCAACCAATCATCAAAACACAATTTCACTTTTGTTTTTAAATAAAGCTATTTAAAAATTTCATCATAATTTCAAAACTTTAGTTTTGACTCAAAGCACAATCAAAAACATCAACAATTAGTTGTAACACAAGTTCCATCTAAGTTAAGTTATACATTATGTCCATAAACCCCAAGCTCTGATACGAACTGAGACACCCCACCTCTATGCTCACAATAGCAAAGAGTATTAAAAGAAATACTGTCTGTTATTACGAAGAATGAGGCTGGATAGGAGCGGCCATCCGTAGTTAGGCCTTACACTAGTATTGATTACCTCGATATGAGTGGTATATATTTTTATTTTTCATCTCTTTGTTTATTTACTCCCATCGACATACCCAATTCCAATATAAAATGAACTACGATGGTTCATAATAGTTTAGGACAATATATATAGTAATAACACAGACAAGCTAATTGCGGAACACAGATAATAAGAAGTCTCATATATATATATATATATATATATATATATATATATATAATTGATGTCACTTATAATACATGTGATACAATACATATGATACAACTACAACTGTCGACTCTGGAAGTTACATATACAAGTACATTATCGTGAATAATATACATGAATACATAACATCCTATACTATGACAACAACTACTCCAAAAGGTATAAAGAGACTTCATAGCTCAAGCAGCAACCCAAAGTAAGATATCAACAACCTGTAATAACTCGGTCTGACCCGAGTATTAAATTCAAAAGAAAATAATACACGGGTCAGTCTAATTCAAACTCGGTTATTAATGCACGAAAGCAATAGTAATTAAATAACAAATAGACGATAGTCAAAATAAATTCACCTATCCAATCCTCTAATAAGAAATCGGATAGCGGTAAATATAACACGTAACAGTGTTAAACAACAAATCAGCAAATTCAAATTATCAACGAAGATAAATGAAAGGATTATTAATGAAGATAATTTAGAAAACAGCAGAATTTCCTAAACGGCAATTAACAACAAAATATAATTATTAAATAAATAATTAGAAACTCATAATCTAATTATCAAATAGATAATTAGACAACAACAAAATGTTCAAATCAACTAATTCAAAATATGATTTCAAAATATTGAATTGAGCACGCAAATAATTCAAGCAATTGAAATATCAATTAAAACGTCACTTCTGTTTGGCTGCAGTACACGCACGCGCGCACTGCCTCGCCACTATAGTGATGAATTACACAAAAGCTCAGTAAATCAAAAGCAAATGAATACAGTGGTCAGTGCAATGCACGACCCAATCTAAACTGCAGCCACCATAAGAATACAAGGGCAAAACTGGAACAAGAACTGCATCCGCCACAAGATCACAAGGGCAAGGCTGCAACAAAAACTCAGATGCAAACACGCTCAAGGCGCAGTGCACATCAAACCAGTAGTATGCACAAAGAAATTCAAACCAAGTTCAAGAAAGAGGTTCACCTTGCACAGCAAGTGATAAACCAGAGTTCACATGACTACATGCCTCGAAGAACAGGCAATAAAAGAGGCAAACAAATGATGTACAAATGAATACATCTGTGACCAGTGTAAGTGTAGACTCAAGTGCTACCATATAGCAATGTAGCATGAAGGTAACACATAGAACAGTGAACCGAGTCGAGGCCACAACCCAGTTCAATATGCAATGTACCCAAAACAAGTGAAAACAACAGACTACAAGACTCAAGTGTAATGCACAGTCCAACTAAAAGTCAACAAGAAATCTCGACTCAAGATCCCTGCATATGAAGTCAACAAGAAATCTCGACTCAAGATCCCTGCCTATGAAACAATTGGACTTGACTCAAAGAAGTGTAGTCGTATAAAATACATGAAACCCAAAACCGCATAAGCAAACTGCAATTGTCACAAAGGCACAAGACAATCAAATACACGGTGCCAAAAATGAATGCGTACACTTGTATTGACACAAGTATATACACACTGTAAATATAAGTACAGACGATTACCAAATCAGGTTAAGATGCACGTTCGAACAATTCCATGCCAAAACCATCAATCGAAATGCAAACTGCCTCGAGTAATAATACTAGAGACTACAAAGAAACTAAGTGTATGAAGACTGCATCAAGAATACAACTCAAAGGCAATCAAACATATATGCAGCAGACTCGAGTGATACAAGTTCGAACAAATACTCAATGCAACTACAGCCAAAGGGATGTCATCAAGAGATAACAAATATGTGTACCCAAAATAAGGCAATACAGCACAAGCACAAGGCTACAGGTAAAATAAGCAATGTGTACCCAAGATAAGGCAAGGCAGCAACAGCTAAATCATATAAGCATATGAATGCAAGTGAATGTCACTGAGAAGCAATGTTTAGCATACATATGAACCAAGTTCATATGTACAACAAACATAAAGGACAAACTCAGTAATGCAAGTGAATCACAACCCAAAAGAGAGACATGAACTAAGATATAACATGTATGTGACTGTTAAACTTAACAATGCAAGCTTCAAAAATGAAGATTACGCTGCAACAGGTCGGGAAACAAACATATGCAACAGCAACAGGTGTTGTACACATGAATGTAACAATGAAACTACAACACCAAGTAATACAACAGTTCAGAGAACAATTGAAGCACATTGGTTTGTATGTGAAAATATACATATTACAATTTTCAAGCTGCTGGTCAAAGATATACTGGCCACAGTAAGAACACAAAGAATTGCAAAGCAATATCAATACGCCAGTGATGAACCACTGACTCTAGTAAACAGCAAGTGTAACAAATAAAACATATTGCTTTTTCAAAACAAAATATTTGAATTCATCAACTGCAGTTCAAAGTAAAAGTCACCTGCAGTTCAAAATGGCAACCAACAGAATGTTCAAGGCTGAAACAAACCCCATAATCGAAGACAACAACCAATTGATACCAATAAAGTCTAATAGCAGTTTCGAACAAAAATAAAGGAGATTTCAAAGCATTTAATAGTTGAAACAAATTCGACCGTAGTCATCAGAAATTCACAGAATCAAAATGCCAGAAATCAAAACCGTGACAAGCAAGGAAATCAACCAAGTCAGCAAATTCAACAATCCAAGTAAACAAAATTGGAAAAAGACAGAAATCAACGAGATTCAAACTAGATGTGAGTAATTAAAATCACTCACCTTGTTTACGAGCAGCCAAACAATCGACGAAAGCAACAATCAATCGATCGGCAAGCAAAATCCCCCAGATCGAACCAATCAACGTCGGCCTCCTCAATTATAAACAAAGCCCTAGTTTGAGGAACTAACGAGCACAAAATTTGTAGCCACCATTATTTATTTTCTTTCGTTTAGGGTTTTTTCGAATGAATGAAAGGAGAGGGGGGAATCGGATTTCCTTTGATAACCATCACGGCACAAAGAAAAAACATGGGCCAATATTCAATTGAAAGCCCGAATAACTTTGTCTATTCTTTTAAAAGAATTTCAATTCGATTTAAAAATTCCAACAGTAGTTAGCTACCAGATTAATCGTTTAATGACGAAAATCAATTGTTACAAAATCCTAGGGTTGTTACAACAGTAATTCTTCTTGAAAAATTCTTTAAAACACTAATTCATAACCCTTTTGAATTTAGTATGCCATTAATAGTTCCCTAAAATCGTTAGCTCTTCCAAAACGAAAACCAACAAAATCAAAGATGGATAATTTCGAGCCTCTCTTCAATATATCCTTCAAATAACTTTTACTATGGACAATAACATTTGAACACAAATATCCCCTAGAAGATGAATAACTAAGAAGATTAGATGAAATTGAAGTAGAACCACCACCAACATTTTCCAAATGAAAATCCTTGACCTTAACGGTAAAAGGAAAGAATGCACTTTTCTTATACAATTGAAAAAAAAGTATGCTCTAAAGATCAGAATCGATATCAACCATGGTAACTTTATTCTCAAACACATAAAAAATCTAAATGGATAAAAGAGTTAATTGAGACCAATTCCAAAAGTGTCATCCTTCAAATCATAAAAACAACAATCAATGGACAACCGAGTGTTGAAAGTATTATCATTAAATACAAACAAACAAGGGAGGATATTATTACCACTGCAAAAGGAATAAAAGATCAGTAAAAAATCAAAAAGAAAATAAAATAGTTTTTACAAAAACGATACCCACTGATAATAAAAATGATACCTAAAAACTGAACCTCAAGTTAATAGCAAATCTAATCCAAAAACATACTTCGTGAAATGTTTGATACCAATAAAACACTAATTTAACTCATCCATTATTTGCTACATATCACCATCTTTACTATGTAACAACTTCATTTTTTTATATGCATAAACAAATAAAACATAAAAAATACTTCACACTGCCGCATTGCAAAAAAAGGGTACCTAAAAAGTGATCGTCACTGAAATAAACTGTAACAACCCTGATTTTAGCGATTACCTGAGAATATTAAATTATAACGACAGTTATAATTTAATAGTGTAAATTAATAATTAAAGAGGAATTTAAATTGGTTATTGGGAATAAACAATATATTTAAGTATAAAATGAGAAAAATAGAGTTTTATAAACTTTATTAAGATGGTTTGATTTAAAAGATTGAGGAAATGTGTTTACTTAGAGTTAATGCAATAATTTTGTAAATTATTGCTATTTACTTCTTTTAATGATTTTTAAAAGAAGTAATTAAATTTTAAAATGAGATGTATTTAAAATAATGATGGAATTGGATTTAAAAATATAATTTTAGTGTTAAATTACATTTGAAATGGGTTATAAAATTTTATTACACAAAAATGTGATTTGTGTGTAATTATAATGTTAATTACAATGAGTTTTGTAATTAAAGATGTAAATTTGCTATTTTATTTAAAATAGAGAAAGATGATAATAAAATGTTTTAAATATATAAATAATCTTTTATTTTGAGTATAAAACATTTTTATTATCATGAGTATTGAGTTTCAAAAGTTTTAAAGAAGTAAAACTTGAAATAGTGTTAATTCCATTTGTTAATATGCATTGTAACATGAAATAAGAGATTAAGTAATTAACTTAAGTTAACTTCTTTTGTTAATTTGGGCTAAAGCCCATTACCACTATCATTAGCCTATTACTAGAAATGAGTAATGAGAAAGAAAAATTACAGTACGTATATTTTTCTCTTTTCTTCGTCAAAATTCCAAAGCTTGTTAATGGCTGAAACCCTTTCTTTCCCTTTCAATCTATGCTTAAATTTGTCAAATGAAATGAAAATTGGTGATTTTAAATGTCAATTCTAGAGCTAAACTCAGGTAATCTTCAATCTAAAACCAATCTTCATATCAAAATCTACTTTTACAGTGAATTTTTTGATTTGCCTCTCTCTTTGTTTGCATGCATCTATTACTAGTTTCTATAGGTTTTTTTGGTCTATACTTGGGAGAAATTGCAATCTTTGGCTCTAAATCATTGCTTAATCATCTATGGCAGTAAGGTGAGTTAATAAACTCACAAACCTAGCTGAAGCAAAGCTTCAAATGCAAAAATATATGAAAATAGCTTGATAATATTGATTTTTGGTTGATGTTTTATTTCTGTAAAAAACTGAATTTTGTCCATCTAGATGCTGAAACAAATTCAGCCATAACTTTCTCGTTTTTGATCGAAATTTGATAATTTAGGATGTTTCGGAAAGCTTAAATCATATGCAGCAATTTTTATGTTTTGAGTTTTCTTTAATTTTGAGGTTAGCTATGTCAAAAATTGATTTTTCTACTACTAACCCGAGAGCAAAGTCTATATTTGCTCTGTGCTTGAAGCTGAAACTAAATTAGACATAACTTTCTCGTTTTTCGTCGGATGCGACAATGATCAGTGACCTAAGAACGTTTTTGGCCGTATCTTTTGATCTGTAAGTCGGATATAGAACCATGGATTTTCACGAATCCGTCATTGGGATTTTAATTAATTTTAATGATTCATTATGTAATGTTTTCATTGTGATTCCAAGCTCATGTGCACGTATTTTCAAACTATTTTCCAACAATGTTCATATTCTAGCTATTGTTCTAAGAAATATATTTTACAAAGTGATTTCATCAAAAAAATGATACAATTAATATTTCTAAATTATAAAGAGATTTCCAAAGTTGATTTCTTAAATATTTTCTAAAATTTATTTCAAAACCCAATTTATCAAAAATATATTTTCTATTTAAAGATACACGTTTTTGCACTTTTCGGACGTATGAGAAAGAGAATTAAACGATTTAGTAAAACATGTGGTATGGGACACATGAGTTTTCTTTCACGGATAATTTCGGATTTGTACGATCGAAACCTCTTGAGTATTG
Source organism: Allium cepa (assembly GCA_030765085.1). NCBI lineage: Eukaryota > Viridiplantae > Streptophyta > Magnoliopsida > Asparagales > Amaryllidaceae > Allium > Allium cepa. The sequence continues at coordinate 1,014,475,307 of CM060943.1, read as the reverse complement.
TACCTTGAGTTAGTATTTAAGATTTTCAATTCCTATTATAGGAATTACCCAAGTAGCCAATATTTGGCGAGTTGAGGTGTTCGAGATCTCCTATTATAGGAGTAAAAATCGATGAGAACCACTTAAAGATGTTGTTTTACTTGCCGATGAGATGAGGTGAGTCTTGAGATGAGATTTCCCTTTTCGGGGATTATGGTTTAAGAGAAACCATTATGAGATTTAATTGCATTTGTCGATGATATGAGGTAAGTCTATTTATGAAGTATTCATGAAGTTAAGATGTTTATGATGATTTATGAAGTTAAGATGGTTAAGATGATTTTTACTTGTCGATGAAATGAGACAAGTCACGATGGAACCATTACTCGTCGATGAGAAGAGATGAGTGCGGTATTATATTAACTCGCCGATGAGATGAGGCAGAGTGAGTTTTATGATGGTTCTGATGTTTTCTAATGTGGAACCAATTAACAATTAGTAAAACATTAGGGGTGAACGTATAGTATGGGATATACGTTCTCGCCTTTTGGGTTCCTATTCGAATAGTTGAGACACATTCAAGATGTTACTAGTACTAGACCGAGTACGATTGGAGTCACCACGATGTTCACGATGTTATTACTCAACTCCAATCACTATGATGTTTTTACTTGGATTTGTGACTGGGTGTCATCAAGATGTTCCGACTAGTCAATCACAATGTTATGATGTTATGTGACCCCAAGTCATCACGATGTATGGTACCAAATTACTAGTACTAGTCAAGATGTAAAGCACGTGCTGTTTTCCATGAAGTTTAGATGTTTCGTTTTCACTGTTTGACGATGATGCTTTATTATAGCCATATGTAAGAAAAGGGCTTATTTATATACATGGTTTTATGATGATTTCGAATATGATGTTTTGGATTCTTTCTGAGCTCTATCAAGATGGATTTGAGACATTACATATATTTATACCAATGAGATGAGGTATAAATTATGGTAATGCTTTTATGATAAGTGTTGATAATAAATTTAAGATAGATTTATATTTATACCAATGATATGAGGTATAAATGATTATAGAGATTCCTTTATAATGAGGTTAATGATGGGTTTGAGATGTATTTATATTTATATCGATGAGATGAGGTATAATAATTAAGAAGTTTCTATTAGATGGTTTTATTTATGATGGATTCTTGAAGTTTAATTATCTTATGGATTTACTGTATGGTCCAAATCCTCACCCATTTCATTCGGTTATATATATAATTAGATAAACCATGTCTATCTAATATACATATTGTAACCCTCTATGCAATCATGATGAACCATTGATGTATTACTCTAGAGATAACTTAATGACCTATATCATTCCATTGGTAATGACGGAATGGTTTTCCCCTTATCTCTTATCATCACCTTTACTAATGATAAGTTCTAGCTAGCCTGACCCGTGTGTTTTCACTTGGGTCAGACCGAGTTGTTTCAGGTATCATCTATTAGGCTTAGCTTGAAGTTGATGTTGGATATCAGCTCTTCTTTCTCTTGAGTAGTTTATTTCTTCCGCATACTCTGATGTTTTTACATTTGATTCGATGTATATGGTGTGGTCGTGTACCACCTTTATTGTATTCATATTGTATTGTACTGAACGTGTATAAGTGTATATGTATATATATGATGTTGGTTCCTGTTCTATGATGTGGTTTACATTCAGTTATTGTATTTTGTTCTGATAGATCCGTTAGCCACCTATAGTTTTGGATTAAGCATTTACTGGGTATGTCGATCCACTTGAGTTGAAAAAAAATGCATTTATCGACGTATTCAATGGATGTTTAAGACAAAATTATAGATGGTCGTCCTTAACCAGCCCTATTCTCCGCTTTAGTAGACGGAATTACTTGTTAATTCTCTTTGCTAAGGTGGGTCTCGGGGTGAGGCGTTACATAAACACAGTAATACAATATCAATTAAACCAATATGAATGAAAAAACAGCAGTTGAAAAATGTTTGCTTCAAAATGTCAATTTATTACCTAACACCTGATACTCAAATCAATAACAAAATGATACTTCATTGAATGTTTGATTATAACACAACACAATAATTCAACCCATTAAATTTTAATACGTATAATTATACATACTCCATAACAATTTCATATTCATATATACATAAACAAAACATTAAAACACTTCAAAACGTCATTATTGTAAAAAATGATACTAACAAAGATTAAAAATGATACCTAAAAGTTGATCCACAGTGCACTAAACATGGAAATACATTTTCATCCAAATCAATATGAGTCCATCAAATACAACAGTGAACAAAAAGCAAATAATATTCCATTTAAAGTAAATAAAAACATTGCTGCATATTAAAGAAAAGAAAAAGAAAACAAACCTGCTACCACTACCTAAATTTTTCATAGAATATGAAAGAAGAAAACACAGCAATAAAACTGATTCAATTATGAAAAAGGAAAACAAATCAATGTTAGAAACGCCAATTAAAACTCCAATAGAAGAAAAAAGCAGAAGAAAAAAATAGAACCATAGCTAAACCCAAGGACTTCCAGTATCGAACTGAAAGAACGAGAATCAAAATCACGATAATATGAATGGATCGCGCACCACAAAGAAGAACGAAGAAGAATATTCAAATTCGAACGTGAAAAAGAAAAAGCGAAGAAGAATTTAAAAGGAAGAAGAAGAGAAAGCACATGCGACGGTTAGGTTGTTTAAAATATTTTAACAGTTTTGTCCTTGGGTGTAAAATATTAGCAGGCTATCCTAACTAACAAAAAAGCCTTTAAGTTTGCCTTTGACAATATTTTCCTATCTATTGTATGTTATAATTAGTTAAACAGCAATAAAACAATTAATATATTTTTTCACTAAAAGATATGAAACAAAAATTATTTTATCATTTTGCAAAAATATTATTAATGATGTTATAAGAAATTTCAAGTAAAAATGTTATTACATATAAAAGTCAAATACGAAAATATTGGAATATGTTACATATAAACAAGAAAATATAACATATTCGGTAGCATCAACATACTTTCCTTGATGAACCAAGTTTTATATATAAAGAAATATGGTATCTTAGTTTATTATACAAAGTGAATATTTCAACATTATTTATTTGTCACACTTTGAAAAAATGTCTACTTTTAATAAATCATCTGAGAGGAAAATCCCCTTTTTCCTTTAATAATATTTATAATAGACACCACAAAATATGCACTTTTTTAGTTATTTTTGAAAATAAAATGCATGCATAATCATTCAACTATAGTATACCGTGAAATGTATAATTAGTTCTTTAGAAGTTATACTTCATATTATAAATCATATTACGATTTCTTTTAGTAGTTAAATTTCAGATAATGAGCCAATAACTAATTTTCTATGTCTTATAGGTATAATAGGCATAATCGCTGCATTGTTCCAAGAGTTATGACGCCCTTTTTATAACATGTTTTATATTCCGTAGCAGGATTCAAGATAGATGTAAGCCCTTGTCAATATTATACAACAAGAAAATTGGTTTACTCATTAATTTGAAGGTTTTTACAATCTTTTTGTGAATATATTAATTATTTAGATTTTTTTTTTCTAAACATTCAAAAAGGACACTTTAGCCAAGTAGTTAAGGCGTATGCCTGTTAAGTACATTCCCCACGAGAGATTGAATCTTGCAGGTATTGTTTTCAATCCCTTTTTAATTTATAAGCTATGCATTCTTAAATCATTTGTTGTACTTATTTACTACGTTAACATGTTTTGTATGTTGTCAATAAGTTGAACAAAAATTATTGATATATTTTATGCTTTTTCAACATGTACAACTAAGATGCATCTTAGAAAAATGTATCATTTCATGTTCCACAAGATTAGAAATTGTATCACAAATGTTTCTACCATGTTTATTTATTCACAAGACAAGCCTATATGGCTGATATAAGAGCAACGAATTTTGATGACACATTGCAGCATATTTTGAAATGCCAATGTCTTTTTACTTTGTTGGTTTTTTTATAATATAACCAATACAAGAGGAATGAATTCATGACACATTTTGAAGCATGCTTTGTATGGCCATAGTGTTTACCTAATTCATTGTCTTCGAAATATTTATAAGGAAAATATTTTACAACCTTTATTTGTGTATTATATATCAAATGGCATTAAAACTGGAAATAATTAAGATTCAATAATATACAATAACATTAATCCACTCACAGATTGTTGGGTTACAAACAAATAATTTGGATATCAATTATAAGCCTCATAAGAAATTTAGCAATTATCATTCAAGGTTAGCAATACATGCAAAAAAAGCATTGCGCTATTATTCCATGACCACATAACGGAGAAATCACTTCCACATTTGACTACAAAATGTATATACTATTACAAGTAAAATAATAATTTTATTCAATAATACTATGCGACAAGGCTCCACCTTTATCCAATAGTACTATAAGGAAAAAAATTACATTGAATAGCTAAATGTTCCTCGATTCAATTATGGCATTAGATAAGAAAAATCATTAATATGATTCCCCACAATCCAAATGGTGTCTTACGATGTATGTAACGACCTGCCTTTTTACTCTTAAAAATTGACACTACTACATCCACGATATTCACATGTCAAGCATCCAAATGCCAGAAAGGCGGATTGTTAGGGCAAAAGAAAGAAATGACAGAACAGAATCGCATATCATGACAAGTAATATATAATATAAAACAGATCTTTAAAGAAGAAAACTATAATATACATACTCATTCTGAGTAAAGAAACCATTCATCAACATGGAAAATTACAATAAATTTTCCTCACAAATTCTGATAAGTATAAGACAACAAATGCAGCGAAAAATCAAATACACATGAATACGTCATAGAGGCATCCAACTCATCTCCTGAAGCTCCAAAGCATCCGTGACTGAAAAGGAAAATATGCTCGGTCATACCCTAGTATTATAAGAAAATAATGTTCGGATCAGTCTGGTATACCAGCATGAGAAACACATTTCATATGGATTCTTAATGTTATAAAGCCTTTGCAAAAATAAAGGCATCTTGTGAGACCACGGCACACATAAATACAGTCGAGTTTTTACCTTACGATAACCAAACCATTTGTATTAGAAAATCCAGTGATATTATAAATTTATAATAATGTCTAATACTTAAAATAAATATATAGCATAGCTAAAATGTTCGCATCTCACGTTCTAGCATAGTTGGATACAACTAGGTCTATAAGACACTTATTGGAGAATGGATTCCATATAATGACAAGACACTTGGATACCACCTGTCACAGTACACCTCTAGAAAATGTACCAAGGGACTCGTGTAGATCCCCTGTCAACACAGGACTGACCTACTCCTTACTGGATAGTACCGAATATGTCATTATCCGGTTGCTTTGCAACCTTCTTCCTCAAGGTCGCAACATACATCAATTCATAGATATTGATCTATAAGGGTGATGATATACCCTAATGGGTGCGACCCACATAGCACTACTGCATCTCGTCTAATTTTTGTCTTTCTCAGGTGTGAAGCTTGAGGCTACGATTACCAATTTCTTTAGCAAATATCACTTGGAATGCTATCACTGTTCTCTAGGCAACAATGCAATGCCAGCATTCATGTATACAAATTGTTCAAAATATATACAAACCGAAGGCACTATTTCTACTACATCCTCAGGATTAGAAGCAACTAGCCCTTGTACTTGAAAGAACTTTGTCTTCGATTTCATTATCTTTAAGATGACTCCAATTCGAGTGCTTATGCTGGTTCGAAGTGGCTTTTCGATAATATATCTGATCACGATCTCTCCGACAATGATAGTTTTCAAAACTGATCAACATTTGATAGTCGATTATTTAACTATCAAATAAACAAATAATCAACCAAAGATTTAACCAAGCATGGTTAAGCACAAAGCATCCAGTAAGCCTCTTTAATGAATCCTTTCATTAATTAAAATGACTTTTCAAATTATTCATATAGAACTACATTTTACAAAAGATATATTCATAAACTCCTTTTACTCTTTTCAATATTGAAAAAATAATGATATACTTATTTCAACTATATAAGTATACTCACAAAAAGTTCATTTTCAGTACTTAGAAAAATATTTATATATTTATCGCAAGAGGATAAGTATATCTTAAATCTTAAGGAAACTTTAATATTTTTCCAAACCATATTAAATTGGGTCAAAAACAGCTATCAATTAAAAACATTGTTTACTATAAACTCCAAACCACTTTTCTTTTTGGTGTAAGTAAATAGATCATATGAAAATTAAACCCATTATACTTACCACCTCTTTTCGATTTCAAACAACATTATCCCTCGGTTAACAATGTAGTCGGATAAGTTAGCATTCTATCCTTACCTCGATACACATTCTTTTTTCTCAAGATAGAGATGAGTTTCCATCATGGTTTTAAATATCGGATTTCGGTCACGTTTCGTCTTTGAATTTTTACACAAGTTATCTCGTATCGGGAGAGATCTCGGACGAGATGAGTACGTATCGGGTGTACATCTCGGATTGACATCTCGGGTCTTATAATGCATCTCGGGAATATCTTGGATGTACTTATGTGTTTAAAATTGATGTGTCAAAAATTTATTTAACGATTATTAGTATCTTAGTAAAAATAAAAATGGTAACATACTTGATTTACATGGAAAAAGAAATATTTTTGGAAGAGTGGTAGCTTAATTAGCTTAATTGATTTGGTAATGATTGAATAATATCCTTTTATTTGAACGTAATAAAGAAGCGAAACCTTTCGCTATGACTCATTAAGATAAAAAGTAAAGAATATGTTCAAGAATTTGGTAAATTATAATTGGATTGAGTAGTTTCTTTTGAATCAATATGAAAATAAAAATTATTATGGAAAATAAGAAAAATGTATAACTTCGGGTGAGATCTCGAATTGAGATTTTGATCCATATATCGGGTGAGATTTGAATATCTCGGACGAGATGAGTGTCGAGGGAGATATGGAGGAGATTTGATGTCTCGTCTCGTTTAAGTGTGAAAATGAGATCTCGGGCGAGATATAGGAGATTTAAAACCATGGTTTCCATACCCCAAAATTTTGGGTTAAATATGAAAAGAATACTTTCCATACCACCATAATTTAAAAAGATCATTTATGGATATCAAACATCTTTCCTTTTATAAAATTCCTTTTTATAAATCTCTTTTATATTTATAGACCCCTTTTTTAAATTTCCGAATTCATTTATAAAATTTATTTTAGACATCTCCCTTTACAAAACTCTAAATTTTAAATCTCATACAGTTATTATATATCTTTGATTCCAAGATAGGACTAAATATTTTTTTTAAACGGTCATCCCATATATCATAAATCCACAAACGTGATTTATTATTCCAATTTATCAAAGTGATATAATTTTCCCTCTTTATAAAATGTGATTTACAAAACTATATTTTATTATAAAAACACCATTTATAAATCCCCTTTTTATTTACAAAATACCATTTATAAATCTATTCTTTTATTAATAGAATACGTTTACAAATTTACTCTTTTATTTATAAAATGCTGTTTATAAATTTATCCTTTTATACAACATTTTTTGAAATGTTTCATAAATATTTATTTCAAAGTATTTCTGTGTCCTTTTTAAAAAAATTACTTTATTACAAAAGATAAATTTCCCCTTTTATTTTCCTTTAAAATAAAAACTCGTTATTATATTAACTTTTATATAAAATAAACAGTCCCCAAAATACATAAATCATTTCCAAAAAGGTTGCAGAAAAACAGAAAAATGCAAAAACTTTTTTAAAATAAAATAGTCATAGAAAATTCCAAAAGTCACCTTTAAAATCATTCTCCAAATCAAAACCATTTTCAAATCCAAACAACAAATAATAGTATTTTCAAAATATTATAATGAGGCCAATAACTACCATAGCACTTAATAAATGTTGTTGCTGCTACCTTTATCACTAAAAGGTTCAACTTTTAACATATATCAATGTCATGGCCAATGTAGCCAATTATCAAACTTTGAGCATCCAACAATTTATAATATAAGTATATAAATGAAATTTAAATTAACAGTGGTGAGGAATCCAGATTCCTCAACAAAATTCTCTAATTTTCATTTTAAATGTCATTTTTTTTTCAAAGTGGAAATTTAACCAAACTAAACCAATAAATTATTCAAACATGAAAATAATAATTTATGTCTATTATATATCATATAGTATTTATCTAAAGGTGAGTAAACTCACCAAAATTCTAGTTAATGCTTAAGCATTCTGGCTTTGATCTAAAATTGTACGACGTTCCATTTTAGCTCAAAATTCCACTTGCTCCAAACATGACGAAACTAATCAGTGCTTAGATATTGCTCCTACAAGCATAATGCAGAAGACCACGTCTCGATTGGACCTCGTACGAAGAAGTAATTCATTTTATAAGAATTTGATTGATTAAATTAATTAGTTTAAAATTTTATCCACTAACTACTCATCATTAACACTAAATCCTACTTCCCCAATATAAAACGTGCACAGACCGTGCATCTGTATCACAAACCCACTCACTAATCATCCTCTCTCCTCGTCTCTTATAAATTATTTATTTTAAATAATACCAATTCTTACAAATTCCATAACTCGGTCGTTTAGGTCCAAATCCAACGCGGTCAGTCGCGTCTGGTTCGTGTTAACAAGATTTGTGCTATGAAATCAAATTGGTTGAATTTAAAGGTTGCTGAAATTGTCAGCTAAATTCGAATGCATTCGAATTTAATTGGAATCAGAACGCGAAAGCGACAACAGGAAATAAAGGTGAGTTAAACTCACTCATTTGGTTAATCAGTAATGTTTTATAGCAAATAAAATTTCTTTATGCTGTTTGGATTATTGAAATGGGTGATTGTTGAAACTGGTGGTTGTTGAAATTGATTAGGATGACGATATAGCATCTTCAAAGGCTATTAGATTGGTTGAACCGATCTAGGGTGACGATATAGCAACTCGAAATGCTATTAAACTATTTATGTTTATTTTTAAGCTTATTTCCAGTATTGAATTGTATATGTGTGAAATTTGATGAATGGATTGTTTTTGAATTACGTTATTTAATTATAACGTGAATTTGATTGGAATATATCGGTGTTATCTATTTGGCTAAATAAACACCATATAGTATTAAATGAAAAATTGCTTGAATGATATGTTAAAAGCAGCATAAACTTCTGATATGCTATGATATAGAACTTGGCCAAATGTTAATTGATAGTAAAAATCAATATGGATAAGTGTCGTTTAACGAATTGCTTGTTAATCATGAAATTGGATGTATATTTGCAAATGGACCATGTGAATATTTGATAAATTAACTTGGATAATTAAATTAAATAAAATGGTTGTTGTTTTAGTACCATTAGAGCTATTGAGCTTGTTTTGAAATCTGAAATGTTTCCGGTCGTGTTTAACTTTAGATTCTATGAAGAAATATATACAAGTATATTATTAAGTTATTGTTTATAAATGACTTGAAAAGTGGTTTATGAAGAAATATTGGTCATTACGATTAAATTGTGAAAGAACTATTTCGAGATTTCAAGTGGTATTATTTATTATGGTAATATAATTATTTAATAAATGGATAGTAAGTATCGATTACTTTATTTTAGCTATATCGTTTCAGATTAATTACTTAGGTGGATTTTTATGAATTATTTTGAAGTTATTTGGTAATTCTTTATAAGGGTTCAAATTATATATTATTATTATTATAAAAGGGTTTAAGGTGATATTTTTATGGAAAGAATATTTATAAGAAGCTATAAGTGAAAAGTTTGGTTTAGAAAGGGTATATATTTTAAAGTATTATGGAAAAGAGGAATTAATAAATGATTTAGGAGATTTGGAAAGGGTATCTTTGCAAATAAACGTGGAGATTTATAAGAAGATGTTCTAAATGAAAAGGTAATGGTTAAAGAGAAAATGAGTATTTCGGAATGTTTATATTTTCGTTTTAAAGAATACTTGTGTTTTAATCATATTAATATGATCTTGAGATAAGTAAATCATTCTTAGCGATGGGTTGAGATACTTATACCATGTTAACTCCTATGTTTCACAACTAAGCGACCTAATGGAATGAAGAGCCTAGCGATCTAAAGTTATTACGACCTAACGAGCTAAGAAGCTCAGCGACCTAGACAGTTGAGCGACCTAACGACCTAATTACCTAAAGGGTCTAGCGACTTAACGACCTAAATCATGAAGTGGCACAGCAAGACGCGACTCAACAGCTTAAGGGGCCCTAACGACCTAACGGGGTAAGAGAAGGATGACCTAGCGACCTAGTAGCTAAACGACCTAAGCCACTCAATGAAGCAACTCAGCGACCTAGCGGGCTGGAAGGTCCAGCGACTAACAACTTGAAGAATAAGCGAGCTAACATGGATGCTTGATCTAACAAGTTAGCGACCTAATGACCCAACGACCTACGACCTAACGGGTTAAGGCAGTACAAGGCCGCATGCATACCACCTCTTCATTATGTCGCTTGCGACCTAAATATTCCAAAGTAACTCCATAAGCCGCAACTTCTTATGCCGCTCCTCTCTTAGGTCGCTATGACCTACCAGTTCTTCAAGAGACCAAGTGCAACCAAAATAAGTCGTAGCTCGTATCCCTTAGGTCGCTCGCGACCTACGACCTACTCTTAGGTCATTCGCGACCTACGACTTAGCCCAGAAATTCCGTATAAATACCCCATCTACTCCAACTGGAAAAGGACCTTTTGGCTCACTTTTGGAACGCCGATTGTTAGGGCCAAAATTGGTCACTAACACCCAAATGTAGACGAAAGCACCAATTAACAGTCACTGATAACAGATAGAGTGTGTGTAGAGAGTAATAATATGAAGAACAGTTAAAATTAAAATGAAAGCAGTAAAGAACAGCAGATTTTATAGTGGTTCGGCTAAATCTGGCCTACGTCCACTCCAGTAATTTCTTTTTTATTGCTGTAACAATCGATTACAGTTACAAAGTGGTAGGATAGCCTTAGCCTTAGGAAATAGAAGGTCAGAGAGCAAAGGAGAAAAAAGATCCCTTTCTCTGTGCCCCTGCCTCCCTATTTATAGATGAATGTGGGTTGGACTTCCCTGGTGGGCCAGACGGCCAGACAGCTTGGTCCAGATAGGACGCGCCCTGCATGCCGAGTGGAACAGGCCGAACAGTCGGCATGCCGAGCCCTCCTTTCCAAGTCGATGGATCTCTCTGTTGAATGGAGGAGACGGGCCGAACAATGCTAGAATGCCGAGTGAAGCGTGGGTGCCGAGTGAAAGGCTTGCCGTGTGGGATGCTGGATGCCAAACCATCGCCTGGATGCCGGACGACCTTAAGCCGAGCAAGCTAACTTCCTTTAAGGAGCAATCGTGCCGAGCGACTTAAGCCGGACGATCCTATGCCGCGTACAGTTTTGGTCTGCCGAACCCCCTTCGATGCCGAGCCCTGCCTTGGAAGGCCGAGCGTACTTCAATGCCGTGTAAAGAGTTGAATGGCCTTATGCCGAGCATCCACTTATGCCGAGTACAACTCTTCATGCCGAAAGCTTTTAGGATGCCGAGCGATACATCTAATGCCGAACGATCCCTGATGCCGAACGATCCATCCTGCCGAACGACCTACCATGCCGAACGATCCCTGATGCCAAGCGACCTACCAATGCCGAACGATCCAACGTGCCATGCGACCTCGTATGCCGAACTATCCATCGTGCCGGTCGACCTACCATGTCGAATGATTGCCAATGCCGAACCATATTTCCTAGACCCAAACTATAGTTGATCCATCTTTATTCAGTCATATTTCCATCTCCTAAGCACGTTGCGTCATCCATCCATCCAGTCGACTGAATCCATCGTACACCAGCCTTGACGAACGTGCAACCGATTAAGTTAAACCCGCATGTCCATGGCCTGGTAAAAAGGCGGGTTAACATCGATACTCTGCTGTTTTCTCAACTCATCCGACACTTCAAACATGACAGATGCTTCATCGAACTTTAGGAAGAAATCTAACACATTCGACATGGATTCAAAGAGTTCTTTTACATCGGAGTTCTAGCTACTTATCTTTGTAGTGTTAATCGATGTTGTAAAGTTGTAATCGATTCAGCAATAAAGAAGATTAAAGTGGACATAGGCTTGACTTGAAGCCGAACCACTATAAAACTGTTGTCTCTTTACTATTTTTCTGTAATTTCTACTTGTTTCTAATTCTCGTATCGACGGGTGGTGCTTTCACTTTTTCTCTACTTACACCGGGGTGTTAGCGTTCAATTTTAGCGTTAACATTTTTGGTGCTTTCACTGAGAACCCAACTCAGGCTACTTTCATCATTGCTTCGCAAAAGTTTGTTGAAAGAATCTCTCTCAAAATCATAAGTCTATTAGAGATAATGGCTCCTGGAAGAAAGCGAAGATCTGTTAGATCCAATGATGTTCGTGAAAATACTACCACTTCTTCTCCATTAAGTCAAACAGCTCCAAGTTTTGGAGTTAACGAGCGGAGTTAGATGCTGCAGTGTCTGGGCTATGTCAGCAAATTGAAGCCCAAAACAATCTAATGTTGGAAAGGTTGAACGCTTTGCTCGAAGCCAACCGTCAACCGGTGAATAATGAACAAAACTTTGCTGATGATGTGCATGATGTTAAAGGAAGAAATATTCCTCAAAGGGCAGCTGGCCCCATCGAAGGGACACCACCCCAAGCTGGAGGATCAGGGAAGCAGCCAACTCTCCGTGAACGCTTGTCAAGACAAACTTCCGAGAAAATAGCTGATGTTTGTCCCGTAGAGCCTCTAAATGATGAGGAATATTTCTCGGGAATGGTTCGGCAAATCATGAAAGAAAGTATGCAAAGGGAAAAGGATGAAAAAGAATGGGGGTTCGCTCCGAGCAAGGCTCCATTCACTGAAAAGATTTTGAAAGCAGAATTTCCAAGGAAGTTTGTCCCTCCCACCATTCCGGCTTATAAGGGGACAAGCGACCCTAATCAATTCTTGTATAAGTATGACTGACACATGACTGGTGCCAGGGTATAGGATGAGATCAAATGTCGGTACTTTCCGGTATATTTGGAAGGAGTGGCTCTACTTTGGTCTACAAAGCTACCTGTCTGATCTATAGACCATTTTTCTGATTTAACACGGAAGTTTAAAGAACAATTCAGATTGTATGCTTCAAAGGCGAAGGATATAATGTCATTGTCCAGCCTGGAACAGAATCCTGGAGAATCTATTAGATCATTTTTAAATCGCTTCAACATAGCTTTGGCTGAAGTCAATAATGCAGAGCCACGAATGATCTTGACATACTTGATGAAGGCTATCGACAAATCAAGTGAGTTTGGGAAGTGGCTGAAGATGAAGGAGCCGAATTCGCTTGAGAAATTCTATAAGAAAGCTGACGAATTCATGCGCTTGGAAAGCCTTCAAGCACCGGCCAAGGTGGTATCGACAGAGGTTGGGAATAATAATGCTGCTCCAAATAAGAAGGAATCTGGCACTCAGAAGAGGGGAAACGATGGTGGGAAGAAGCAAGGAGATGCAAAGAAAAATCGTCCTTTCAACTTCACTCCCTTTACCGATACCCCAGAAAACATTTTCTTTGCAACCAAGGACACTGTCGAATACCCCACACCAGCTAAATTGAGGGTTGGAAAAAATGCTGAGAAAAGTGGAAGATTTTTCCGGTTCCACAACCAACCTGGTCATGATACTAATGAGTGCCGCCACTTAAAGGGGTTGATTGAGGAACTATTGAAAGAAAGCAAACTCCAGCAGTATGTGAAGAGGAACAGGAATGACCCAACTTCATCAACTCAAGGACAACAGGTTCCTGTTCATCGTCCCAGCTCAAGTGAAAAGGCAGCAGCGCATGAATCGGAAAGGCCTATTATTAATGTGATTACCGGAGGTCCTCATCCAAGGGGCAGAAGCTGCGGCGAGATGGAGAGATATGCCCATGCTTTGAAGTATGCCCCGAATGAAGAAATTGTATTTGTGTTGGAAGATGCTGCACCCACAAAGAAGCAAAGGACTTTTAATGATGACATTGTGTTTAGGGCCAAGGATTCTATGGGTGTTGAGGCTCCCACCATACATCCTCTGGCTACTCTGCAGGAATTGGGCCAGCTATTGTGAGAAGGGTTCTTGTTGATTGCGGCGCCTCTTGCAATATTCTTTTCAAAAAGACATTTGATCAAATGAGAATTCCAATGGTTGATGTTCAAGCTTCATCGCAGAAGATTGTTGGGTTTAATGGGAAACCGAAGCAACCAATTGGAACTATTGACTTGTTCATGGAGCTTGGAGAGGGGCAGAAAAAGGTGGTTCGAAAATAGACTTTTGTAATTTTTGACGAATTTTCTACTTACAACGCCTTCCTAGACCGACCAACTCTTGCAGCATTTAAGGCAATTCTTGCCCCGTGGTGCCTTACTATGAAGTTTCCAACAGATAATGGAGTTGGTGTTATTAAAAGGGATCAGAATGCTGGGCGAGAATGTTATCTGATAGAGTTGCGTGAAGTAAGGAAGAGAGAGATGGGAAAAGATGCGGCAGCCCCAGTCCGCATCAAAGAACCAACCTTGTAGCAATTACAGGGTGGACCCTGCACCGGTGAGCATAGCGGAGCACGAGGAGAAATGGATCCTGGAAAAGCCAGTGCAGGGGAGAATAGAGTGGTGCCGGTGGAAGTAACGGTGCCAGTGCCTGTTGACCCGAAAGATCCGAACAAAGTGGTGAATGTGGGTTCGCAACTTAGTGTGACAGTTCAAAAGTCTTTGATATCATTCTTGAAAGCAAATCTGGACGTAGTTGCTTGGACTCATGCTGATATGTGTGGAATATCCGTAGAAGTTGCAGTACATACTCTGAATATTGATCCGAAGTTTACACCTGTAAAGCAGAAAAGAAGAACCCAGGGTCCTGAAAGGTCAGCAGCATTGAAGGAAGAAGTAGATCGGCTCATGGAAAATGGCTTTATCAGGGAGTCTACTTATCCGAATTGGGTTTCAAATCCAGTACTGGTTAAGAAAGCTAATGGAAAATGGAGAGTATGCATCAACTTTTCAAATTTAAACAAAGCCTGCCCCAAAGACTGCTTCCAGTTACCCAGGATTGATCAGTTGGTGGATGGAACAGCGGGACATGAATTGTTATCTTTTATGGATGCTTACTTCGGATATAACCAGATCATAATGCATGAGACAGATCAGGAGGATATGAGCTTCATCACCGATGTTGGTCTTTACTGCTATAGAGTCATGCCCTTCGGACTAAAGAATGCGGTGGCAACTTACCAAAGACTTGTTAATGCTATGTTCAAACCGCAGATTGGAAAGACTATGGAAGTCTATGTTGATGATATGCTAGTGAAATCAAAGAAGGAAGTAGACCATGAATTGTTATATTTTATGGATGCTTACTTCGGATATAACCAGATCATAATGCATGAGCCAGATCAGGAGGATACGAGCTTCATCACCGATGTTGGTCTTTACTGCTATAGAGTCATGCCCTTCGGACTAAAGAATGCGGGGGCAACTTACCAAAGACTTGTTAATGCTATGTTCAAACCGCAAATTGGCAAGACTATGGAAGTGTATGTTGATGATATGCTAGTGAAATCAAAGAAGGCAGTAGACTATATGGATCACTTGGCAGAGATGTTCACAGTCCTCCGAAAGTACGAAATGAAGCTTAATCCTTTGAAATGTTCATTTGGGGTGGAGTCTGGAAAGTTCTTGGGTTTCATTGTGAATGCTAGGGGCATTGAATCTAATCCTGCTCAGATTACTGCCTTAAGAGAAGTCAAAGCTCCTAGAACAAAGAAGGAATTGCAAAGTCTCAATGGAAAAGTCGCTGTCTTGAGTCGGTTCATTTCCAAAGCTACTGATAAATGCATTCCATTCTTTGATGCTCTGAAGAAAGGAAGGAAAAACTTTGACTGGACTCCTGAATGCCAGAAAGCTTTCGATGAGTTGATTCGTCATAGGAAACGCCTCCAATACTTTCTAAGCCCAACAATGGTGAAGATCTTTTTGTACATTTGGCAATCTCGTCTCATGCTCTCAGTGCAGCGTTGGTAAGGGAAGACGCAAAAATTCAGCGTCCGGTTTATTATATCATCAAAAGATTCACTGGGGCAGAGATGAATTATTCAAAGTTGGAAAAGCTCGCCTATTGACTACTAATTGCATCAAGAAAATTAAGGCCATATTTCCAAGCTCATCCTATCAAAGTCCTCACTGATCAACCTCTGAAGCAAGTCCTGTTTCGCCCTGAGACCTCGGGTCGTCTTCTGAAGTGGAATATTGAACTCCGCCAATACGACATCACTTATCATTCCCGGAGAGCAACCAATGGACAAGCTTTAGCAGATTTCATCGCAGAATGTACAGATAAAGGTGATAGTGAGGAAGAGGTGACTGATAACACCCCAATTCTATGGAAATTATATGTGGATGGTGCAAGAAATGATTACTGTTCCGGAGCTGGGGTTGTGCTTGAAACCCCTGAAGGACAGTCGCTGTGCTACGCGTTGAGATTAGAATTTCCTTCGACAAACAATGAAGCAGAATATGAAGCTCTCATTGCCAGCTTGAAGATCGCGAAAGAACTAAGCATCAGAGTATTGCAAATTTTCAGTGATTCTCAGCTTATTGTATGCCAAGTCAAGAAAGAGTTTCAAGCTAAAGGGGGAAATCTGCCTGCTTACTTGTCAAAGGCCTGGGAGCTTCTTGATGATTTTGACCATTACACGATAAGTCATATACCTCGAGAAGAGAACATGAAGGAGGATTCCCTCGCGAAGTATTCCAGCACTGGTGAAGCTCAATTATTGGGCTTAGTCCCTGTGGAAGTCTTGTCAACTCCAAGTACTGACGAAATGGATATTGACTGGATCTTGACCGTATCTCAAGAGCAAGAATCATGGATGACTCCGATAAAGGAATATCTGCTCAACGGTTCTCTGCCAGAAAATTCAAAAGAGCGTCAGAAATTGTTAAGAAAAGCTTCGGGATATATAATTCAAGATGGCCGATTGTACAGACGGGGATTCTCAATGCCATTACTCCGATGTGTAACCAAGGAAGAAGCTAAGACAATTCTAGCTGAGGTGCACGGAGGAGAATGTGGAGATCATACAGGTGGCCAAACTTTAGCAAAGAAAATTTTCCGTTATGGATATTTTTGGCCAGATATTAATCGAGACGCTGCTGACTATTCCCGAAAGTGTGAAAAATGCCAGAGATTTGCAAAAACCCCTAGAGCACCTTCCACCGAACTAACACAAATGGTTAGTCCATGGCCATTTGCCATCTGGGGGATAGATCTCATTGGACCTTTACCGACTGCCAAATCCAGAATCAAATATGTTATTGTTGCTGTTGATTATTTCACTAAGTGGGCTGAAACCGAACCATTGGCTACTATTACCTCTAAAAAGATGATAAATTTTGTGACTAAAAATATCATTTGCAGGTATGGTGTGCCTCAAAAGATAATAACAGATAATGGTACATAATTCGAAAGTGAAGAATTCCAGGATTTTTGCAAGCGATTCAAGATCAGGAAAAGCTTCTCAGCAGTGGCCCATCCGCAGGCAAATGGGCAAGTGGAAGCAGTAAACAAAATTATCAAAACAACCATCAAAAAACAGCTGGAAAAGGCAAAAAGGTGGTTGGGTCGATAAGCTGCCACTAGAACTATGGGCATATAGAACTACCTACAAAACTACGACTGGGCAAACTCCATTTTCATTGGCATATGGATCAGAAGAAATGATTCTGGTGGAAACAGAGGTCCCTTCACACAGAGAATCCATTTCGATCAAGCTGAAAATGAAAAGCTGCAACTTGAAGCACTTGACCTCCTCGATGAAAAAAGAGAAGAGGCGAAGCTCAGAATTACAGCCCATCAACAAAGGATAGCCAGGCACTTCAATTCCAAAGTTCGCCAACGCAGCTTTGAAATTGGAGATCTAGTCTTGAAAAGAATTATGACAGCAACAGGTGTGTTTGGGCCGAACTGGGAAGGGCCATATGTCATAGGCCAAAAACTTCTTGATGGCGCATTCAAACTCACAACTGTCGAAGGAGATCTAATTCCAAGAGCTTGGAACAGCAATCACTTGCGTCCATATTGTACTTAAAAGCTTTGATGAAATATTGTAAAAGAATTATGGATGTATGATTCTTGTATTGAAAGCCATTGTAAAGCCAGTGCAAATGAATAATAAGAGCTATAAAGTGGATATAGGCCCAGCTTTTGGCCAAACCACTATAAATCTTGTGTTCTCTATTATTATAAAATGCCTGTTTTATTTCGATATGTAAAGTACTTTAAATATATTGCTAAAATGTCGATTTAATATTGCAGGCAATTAAAACAAAGCTTGCCTATCGCGAGACCAAGCGATCCCTGACATCACTCAACAAACAAATGCTAAGCCACAGAAATTCCAGATTCAAATCCTATATAAGAAGTGCTTCAAGCAAACAGTTAGTGATTCTGCTGGAGGTGGGCCCTTGCTAACTAATTGCGATCGTTTATGTAAATGAGCGTCCGATTAAATAGCCCGTGTCGCCCCTGCGAACTCACTTAACTATGAATTACACTTCATTGGATAAAACGAACTACTTGCAAAAGAAAGGGATGAGTGCTTGAAAATGGTAACAGGGAATCGCTGATATGAGCAAAATGGCGAAAAGACATGGGCGAGCAGACAGGAAACAGCCAAAGACCTCTTCGGAGGCACAAGCCCTCTTCGGAGGCACAACTCTTCGGAGGATAAAGACCTCTAACGGGGCATGCCAGAAAAAGAAAGTTCTCTTTCTCAACAAAAAAGAATGGTGGAATGACCGGAGGCACGTTCCCAAGTGGAATGCACAAGGCCCTTGTTAACTAGCTGCGATCGTTTGTGCAAACAAACATCCAAGTAACTTGCGTCCGCCCCGTGAATCCTTCCAACCATGAGAAAGTAACTTACAGGCAAACGCCCTACTCGGAGGCACACATTTCACCAAGATTTGAAGTGCAAACTTCACAAGAGTTGAAATGTGAAAAGACTGGTATGAGCAAAATGGCGAAAAGACATGGGCGAGCAGGCAGGAAACAGCCAAAGACCTCTTCGGAGGCACAAGCCCTCTTCGGAGGCACAACTCTTCGGAGGATAAAGACCTCTAATGGGGCATGCCAGAAAAAGAAAGTTTTCTTTCTCAACAAAAAAAATTGGTGGAATGACCGGAGGCACCTTCCCAAGTGGAAGGCACAGGGCCCTTGTTAACTAGCTGCGATCGTTTGTGCAAACAAACATCCAAGTAACTTGCGTCCACCCCGCGAATCCATCCAACCATGAGAAAGTAACTTCCAGGCAAAAGCCCTACTCGGAGGCACACATTTCACCAAGATCTGAAGTGCAAGCTTCACAAGAGTTGAAATGTGAAAAGCCCTCTTCAGAGGCTCATTTCACTAGAGTTGAAATGATAAAAGACCTCTTCGGAGGCACACATTTCACCAAGATCTGAAGTGTAAAATTCACAAGAGTTGAAATGTGAAAAGCCCTCTTCGGAGGCCCATTTCACCAGAGTTGAAATGATAAAAGACCTCTTCAGAGGCACACATTTCACCAAGATCTGAAGTGCAAACTTCATAAGAGTTGAAATGTGAAAAGCCCTCTTCGGAGGCTCATTTCACCAGAGTTGAAATGATAAAAGACCTCTTCGGAGGCACACATTTCACCAAGATCTGAAGTGCAAACTTCATAAGAGTTGAAATGTGAAAAGCCCTCTTCGGAGGCCCATTTCACCAGAGTTGAAATGTTAAAAAACCCTCTTCGGAGGCCCACTACCTCGCATAAAGAGAAAGAAAGAAAAAAAAAGCCCTCTTCAGAGGCGTACTTCTACTCTTAAAAGAAGATCAATCTCTCTACAATGAGAATATTCTTCTCCAGAAGTTGAAGTACCAAATCAAAGCCTTCTTTTGAAGCCCACTTTACCGCGCAGGAGAATTCACTACTTTTCTTTTAAAAAAAAAAGAGAAAAAGAGTGATCATCTCCAAAAGTTGAAGTATATAAAAAAAAGAGAAGACTTCTCCAATACAAGGCACATTCTATTAAATCAGAGAAATATTTCTTTAAAATGGAAAAATTATTCTCTAAAGTACGAATACGAGCCTTCTCAAAAATGGAAAAGTTTTTCTCCAAAGAAAGAGTACAAGTCTTCTCGAAACAGAAGAGTTGTTCTCCAAAATCTTGCCAATGTGAAAGACATTGCAATAAACCATGGTATGGAGGCAAAATAATATAGTTACATTCATAAAAGCAATGCTCAAGCGACATACCATAGGCTTACTACAACCTCACACAAAGAAAATAAAGAAACTTGTATGAAAATGAAGAATAGATGCATTCTCAAATACAGACAAAAGTTTGTATAAGTAAAAGAATCATTTTATTCCATACTATGAGAATTTTATACATGTGCAGGTTTCAAAATAAAAAGAAGGCGGGGATTGGTACCCGCACAATCTCCGGTCAACACAAGCCTTTATATATACAAGCAGAAAAGCAAAAAGCGAGACAAAAAGCATAGGACCAAACCCATCACTTCTTCTTCCTGCCACCTTTCGAGCCCTCGTCTGGCCGGATGATTAACTTTTTGGGTCGGCTTGTAAGAGTAGGGGATGAAGGAGAAAGGGGTACAATTGGATCTACTTTTTCTTTTTCTTCGCTGGTAGAAACTTCCCTCTTTTTCTTTGAGATTCCACGCTTCATCTTCTTCCTTGAAGAAGACTCGCTACCCGGAGTGAAAAGTGCAGACAACTTTATGTCATCAGAAGCAGTTTGCTCCAGAGTCTTTTCACCTTCTTCAGGTTCTTCATCCTTTTGTTCTTGTGAAGCAATAGGATCATATAAGTCTCAAAGAGCTTCTATCTGCTCCTCTTGCGACCCCGGTTGAGAAACAGAAGGAGGAGTAATCTGAAGAGACGGAGGGGGAACAGCTGGAGGAGGGGAAGTTTGAACAATACTTGACGTTTTCACTACAGGAGAAGAAAAGTTAAAGCCAGTATTCCTCATAAAAAGAGGGGATAATGGCTCATTGACATTTAAGAAATAAGCAAGAAGCTCATCGAACTCGGTCAAAGCAAACAAGTAATCTACTTGAGCTGGATCAACATTGAGGTTACCTGGAGAAGTAGGCTTTATTATGTCAACTTCAAAGTCTTGCGCTTCAGCGCTTTCTTGAGTCTCAGCTCCAGTATGAGCAGTTGCACTTTTAGTGACAGCTTTAGCAGGAGGTGGAGAATGGAAACTGGAGCCAACAATATCGATGTCGGCCGAAATTGAAGGTTGAACTGGGTCGGTTAAGGTTGCCTTTCCTATATGTTCTCCTTCCGCTATTCCGGCTCGCTCTTTAGCAAGTTGCTCCTTTCCCTTGGCAAGAGCAGCACGTGCATCGTCATCTAGATAGTGTGCTTCAAGATCTGCTTCGGCATAGCCAGCACCTCCAAGCATGTCAAGTGCAGCTTTCCACACTTCGGTCAAAGTAATCTCGTATTTAGGGCCTAAGAATGAGAGACTACCACGCCCCAGAACACTATGCAGATAAAACTCAAATAAAGTAGAGCTGACATTGGCCTTAGCCACTTCGTGCAATTGTTCGGCTGTTGCTTTTCCAACAATGGCCTCGTCACACTCTTTTTCGGTCTGTAATAGTTGGGCACGCAACTTCATGATCTCAACATCCTGAAAGTTGGTTTTTTCTCGCAATTGAACAATATCAGTGCGATAGCTTTCCATAATTTTCCCTTGTCCCTCGAGCTTAGCTTCAGCATCTCGTTGAGCGGCATGAGCATCCCGTACTTATTTTTGAAGCACTTTTTCCTTTTGAGTATAGGAAGTGTAAGAAGTGGCAAGCTCTTTTTTGAGTTTTTCAATTTCCGCTTCAAGCTTTTCATTGTAAGCGGCGATGCTCTTCATCTTTGCGTCATGTTGATCGAGAGTTTTCTGCCATTCGGATTTATCATTTTCCATGGTCAGCATGGCTTCAAGGTTTGCATGATTTACTCTTTGAAGTTCGTCGACAAGTTTTTGCCAACCAGACATTCTCTCAATATCGAGTCTGATGGCATCAAGATTTCGCAACATAGCTGGCTTGTCGGCTTGGACTAAATCAAGATCGAAACGCACTCCTTTTAAGCACTAGTGCGGAAACCGGCTTTGAAGAGTAGGTGGACCCTGTCCAACTTGATACGAGGGCTACTGATGATTTTTTGAATGTCAGTTCGGGTAAGGGCAGGAGATTGAGAAGAGACGGGAGCAGCAAGCTTTTCAGGAATTTCAGATGCCGGCTTTTCGCTAAGTTTGGCCCGTTTACTTGGATCTTAAGGCAAAATGACTTTTCCCTTTGTCATCTCAAGATTTTCGTTTGTGAGAATCATCCTTTCTCCGGAAAGAATCATGTCGTTCATCCCTTCTTCCGTAGCGTTCTTCATAAGCACGCCTCTCATGAGCTTTTCTCGCAGCCCTTTCTTCGTCGGTCTCTCTAAAAGAAGGCAGATACCTCTTGGGATCATAAGAGCCGCGTTTTCTGTAGTGCTGAAAATCATCGTAGTATGAGCCACTTCGCCTCATTGGAGAACCTGAAAGTGATAAAGAAGCAAAGCTTAAGAATCTTCGATGTAAAGGATCTAAGTATATATAAGTGCAGAAAAGATCCTAAGTGTGTGTAACGTGTAAACTACGCGCGTCAAACTACAAACCGCTCTTCGGTTGGGGGGTGATGACGGATTTTATAGCAAGTGACAACTCTTGCATCGATGGAGTTTGTTGCAAGACAGATGTTGCTTCAACTGCTGGATAAGTAACTTTAGCAGTGATAGGATCATCTTTAAAGAGCTCCTGTGAAGTAATCATCAGGTCGCTCAACCCCTCAAAAATGTCATCACCGCTCTGCTTGGCGGGACTCATTCTCTCGGCTCCTTCATCACCAGATTTCCATGAGTGTTGAGGAGGTTCCTCTTCTTTGATGACCGGGGAAAGTGCAAGTTTGCCGGATGGCCCCGCAACGTCAATAGAAGTAGAACACTTCACCAGTGAAGCCTCAGCAGTAAGTTCTTTCGATATAGGTTCTTCGGCGAAAACTGGGGCATCTGGTGTCTCTGCTGGAGAATCAGGGACTTCATGAGGCTGAGTAGAACGAGAAGAGTGCAGAAGTCAAAATTGGTGCAGAAACTCGTCTTTTAGCAAAAATTTAATACTTCTTTCCTCAACCGCCATGGCCCTTACTCTTTCAAAAGTTAGCTTGTGGCTAGAGTCTTAGAAAGAGGAGGAAGTGCTGAAAAAGTAAAGAATGAGGTTAGCACATGACAACTCGGATCCCGAAAAGCTCAAAAATGAAAAGAACGGAGATAAGAAATCTTACTTCCTACTCTCCAGATGGCATAAAACCCTGGGGGCAACGAACGAAGAAGACTTGATTCAAGAAACCGTGAGCACTTTTAGAAAGATCAGTAATAAGTTTACGGTTTCTGGCGCTTCTCATGAGTATGATGGAGGGGTGATCTTTTTTTTTGCAAAGGTGCACAAGTAACAAATTTCTTCAAAGCTCGAAAGACAGTCAAGTGTCCTCCTGAATAGAATGCACAATCCCATCAAGATGGCGTAGCCATTGGGATGCAATTAGAAGGGAGAGATGGTTAATCGGAGGAGTTGTTGAAGAAATTCATTAAAAGGAGGAATAGCACCACACATGCACATCTAGCGATTGACAGTGACAAAATCGAGAGGTGGCCTGTCAGCAGTATCATTTGGCCCAGGAAGTAAAGCATCGGCTTCAGCAATACCAAACTGAATGCGTAGTTGGTTGAACGACCGTTGATTCAGGGTGGTTGAAGTCCTTTCCGGGGGGTTATCCAGTGGATTGGCTATTGGGAAGGCCTCTCCAGCTTGCCTCACTATTTCTTCTTGAGAAGTCATTCTACACAAGGAACTGGATATTCAAATATGAAGGTGCACGTTTCCTAAATGTGCGAAGTGTTGTGCAAAACTAATAAAATGACAAGCAAATATAACTGAAATTAAACTAATATGCATTTGTCAATTATAAAGTTTCAGGGATTGTGGTTTTAAGTCCAAATACAAGTGCAGTGTTGATGCAAACAAATCAGCTTTAATTGATTAATATTGATTTTCTTTAATACTTCACTGGAATTTGTTAATTCACAGCATTTCATATAATTTCTTTAAGTTGATTATTCTTTATCGACTAATCTGTCACTCGATGTGGGCAGTCAGTGGCAGTATATTCGCCCTAGTTTTCTGTAAATGTTGTATTTAACAGGTTGTTAGCTTCAAAAGTTGATATAATCTGTAAATAAGTGCAACAAGTTCAGAAATGTTATCTCGGCAGTTCAAGTTGAGAGTACAATTCAACAATGTCATGTTCATTCAAGATGAAAGGTGTTCAAGTCCTTAAGTCACAGGAACGACTTAAGCTAGCTTGAGGATTATTTAGGTCGTCCAGATCAAATCAAACGACTTAACATAAGTCGAACTGCTTAAGTCGCATTGTTCAAGGCCAGGTAGTCAAAAATTGTCTAATTCCTAACTCGGCCGTGACCTAAAACCTGTGCCGCAGAAAGTTAGGTCGTTAATTCATTAAGTCGCTTTGTTTTAAGTTTTACGGTATTCCAGCAAGATAAGTCGCGAGCATGATAAGTTGCAAGCATGGCAGGTCGCGAGCAAGTTAGGTCGCAAGCAAGTTAGGTCGCGTGTTTCATGATCAAGCCGATAAGCCTAAGTTCGGCCGAAGTTCCTCAACCGATCATTTCCTAACTCTCTTTGCTCCTCTCCACTCAGAAAATCGCCTAACGAACAAACCCGTTAACCCAATAACCTGTTATCTCCTACATAACAGAATCCATCATCCTTCAACATCACCAAATCACTCGAAACTGATTCAAATCGCCTCGAATCCATCATAGATCCAATGCATTACCATGTTCTCATGAATTATAACATCAATGCGTCCAATGGTGATCGAAAACCGGCCGCAACATGACTCGGAATTAAAACGCGGCGCGTGAAATTGAGTTAACGCCGGAAAAAGGGGGATTCACATTTCGATGATGGCCGTAATTGAATATTGATTGAATTCACTTACGCAAAATGATGATGGAGATGATTGATGGTTGAGTAATTAGAATTGTCTTCGAGAGCTCGGAAACTTGTTAATGGCAGGATGGAATGTTATAGCAGATGAAGCAAAAAAGGAACGACCTAAGCTATTTATATACCGGAGCAGTGGAACTCGAATCGGCACAAACGACCTTACTTTCTCATAAGTCGCTTACGACCTAACATCTCAAAATAGTACGAGTTAAGAGGTACCGAAGCACACGACCTAACCCCTAGGCGTGTACTTCGAGGGGCAAGTGTTAACTCCTCTGTTTCACAATTAAGCGACCTATTGGAATGACGAGCCTAGCGATCTAAAGTTTTTACGACCTAACGAGCTAAGAAGCTCAGCGACCTAGACAGTTGAGCGACCTAACGACTTAATTACCTAAAGGGTCTAGCGACTTAACGACCTAAATCATGAAGCGGCACAGAAAGACGCGACTCAACGGCTTAAGGGGCCCTAACGACCTAACGGGGTAAGAGAAGGACGACCTAGTGACCTAGTAGCTAAACGACCTAAGCCACTCAATAAAGCAACTCAGCGACCTAGCGGGCTGGAAGGTCCAGTGACCTAACAACCTGAAGAATAAGTGAGCTAACATGGATGCTTGATCTAACGAGTTAGCGACCTAATGACCCAACGACCTACGACCTAACGGGTTAAGGCAGTACAAGGCCACATGCATACCACATCTTCGTTTGGCCGCTTGCGACCTAAATATACCAAAGTAACTCCATAAGCCGCAAATTCTTATGCCGCTCCTCTCCTAGGTCGCTACGACCTACCGGTTCGTTCAAGAGACCAAGTGCAACCAAAATAAGTCGTAGCTCGTATCCCTTAGGTCATTCGCGACCTACGACCTACTCTTAGGTCGTTCGCGACCTACGACTTAGCCCAGGAATTCCCTATAAATACCCCACCTCTCCAACTGGAAAAGGACCTTTTGGCTCACTTTTAGAACGCCGATACTCTGCTGTTTTCTCAACTCATTCGACACTTCAAACACGAAAGACGCTTCATCGAACTTCAGGAAGAAATCTAACACATTCGACACGGATTCAAAGAGTTCTTCTACATCGGAGTTCTAGCTACTTGTCTTTGTAGTGTTGTAATCGAAGATTGTTGTAAAGTTGTAATCGATTCAGCAATAAAGAAGACTAAAGTGGACGTAGGCTTAACTTGAAGCCAAACCACTATAAAACTGTTGTCTCTTCACTATTTTTCTGTAATTTCTGCTTGTTTCTAATTCCCATATCGACGAGTGGTGCTTTCACTTTTTCTCTACTTACACCGGGGTGTTAGCGTTCAATTTTAGTGTTAACATACCATTTTGTAAGTATACGGGTAAGGTTTTTTTTCAAGTTTTGAAAGGAATGATTTGGCATATATTTATACTGCTAAGATCAATACGTGGTTTTATTTTCTAATTATTGAAAAATATTTTGTTTTGGGAATATACTCATATGTGATATAAGTATATGGAATTGATTTCCAAGGTTTTTTTGAAAAGTGATTTCTAGACTAACGAAGGTGGAGCTCAGTGGTTTTCATGGGAAATGAAATGTATGATTTGCATGTTTTGTTTATTTGATAGTTAAATAACCGACTATCAAATCTGGTCAAATTTGTTGATCGTTTCGAAAAGACTGGGATCAATTTAATCATCCGAAAACCACTTCGATTTTTCTGTGCGTTACGAATTGTGATATTGTAAAGCTTATATTGACAGTGAATTTTGGAAAGATTGGTTTGTCCAAACCTAGTACAACTTGTATGGACGAATGTATGATGGTGCATTTCTAATGAGGTTTTTACAAACGTATATCTGTATGATGGCGGAGTAGGCAATTTGTAACGACCCATAATTTCGCTACTTCAAAAATGAGAGATTTCGTTTGTTCAAATTTAAAAGGTTTTAAAACTTAAATAAATATTTTATATATAATAAATAAATAATAGATAAATTATTTATTCTTATAGTTAATAATTTAAAAAGTATAAATTTTGATTTTAGAACAAACTAGTAAAAGTTAAGTTTTGTTAAAAATAAACAAAGGCTTTAGGTTTAAATATTTATTTAAAAAGTTAAATCATATTAAAAACATCTAATAAAGATAATAAAAGTATATTAAAAAATTTAGAAGTATATTAGTAATCAGTTTACAAAAATATCTAAATTTTATCACATTTTGTCAGTTTTACACACATTGTTAAAATAGAGATTTTGATATTATTTAAAAATAATTTTAAAATATGAATAGACATGTTTTAATTTATTTATAGAAGTAAAAGGTTCATTTTTAAGTATGATTTACAGCAATATATTTCTTAACAAAAACGTTAAAATGTGACCAGAAAACGTTTTCTCGAAAATCAACATTTTGTTCAAAATAAGTTGCCGCAACGTTGTTGCACCTTTGTTAACATGATTTTAACACATATTAACACACATTTAAAAACATCACAATTAATCACATCAAAAGATAAGAAAATATCTAAGATATTTTCATAATATAATTAAATAAGAATACTTAAAAGTTAAGTAATTAAAAAGCAAACTTACCATCACCTTCATCTCCTTACACATACTTTCCATCTCATTAAATGTTAGTACGTAAGGGTCTAAACTTGCATTTGAATGGAGGAATAAATATGTGGTTAGAAATGAGTTTTGGGTTAAGGGTAGTAAGGTCTTTTTGCTATAAACTTCATTTATAAATACCACCATCGTTTCTCCACTTTCTACACATCTCATTCTTCACTTCTTCTTCACTTTCTTCATCTTCTTCTTCCTCCATTTCCATGGCTTACCACCTCTCCATTCTCTTCCACCATCTCCACCAAACTCCACCACCCCCTAAACCCACATCTACCCATGGCCAACCACCTCCAAACACCCATACCTGCCTCCAAAAGCCACGCAGCCCCTCCTTCCCACCTACCCAAGCCACACACACCCCTATACCACATGCACCCACCCTCCTCTCCACATAACTGTGCCCTGCACCATATACCCAAGCCTAAAACCCCACTTACCCAACTCAAAGCACACACATACCTTACCTACCCGCCATCAAAAATCACGCACCCCTCTACCCAAGCCACCCTAGGCCGTACCCTCCTCTCAAGCCCACGACCACACTTATTAAAAAAAGAACAAAAAAAGAATAAAAGAAAAAAAGAGAATGAAAGGAAGACAAGAATTCACGATGTTCGAGAAGAAGCATGCTAGTTTAGATAAAAGTTAGACGGAATGGAAATGAAGGTGACGAAATTCTAACCACTTTTAAAAGATCGTATTTTCATTTTGTTATAATAATCGTCGTATTACATATGCAAGTATACACCCCTTTGAAATGTTTTTATGGATGTTTGGATATGTTTGAATTGTTGCAAGTGTTTATGGTCGTGATTATTTATCATATTAGTTTGTGTATGGAACATAATTATGTTAGTGATAAATGTTAAACTTGGTTATGCTCATTTTGTTTAAGTATTTTCTTTGTTAAATAAGACCCAATTTTGGTGATATGATATACTGTGATAATCCGAATTTTTGGTCATCTAACAAACTGGGTTAATTAATAGAATATTGAATTATAAATTGAACGGATATAAAAAAAAATCTAGTAATAAAAGATATCTGATTAAAAGAAACAATTTCTTTATAAATTATTTAAGTTATCAAATTTGTTATTTTCAGAATATAATAATGTATTGTTTTTAGCAAATAGATGTTTTATAAAAATAATTCTTTTCAAAAATTGAATTGTGTAATTATATATGTATATATATAACTTGATTTCAAAATTTAATTTTAAAATTTAACTTGAACTTGAATTCAAAAGCCTTGAAAACTTAAAGTATAAGTATTTTTAATTTGTTTTGGTTTTTTAAAATATTTGTATAAACCTTTATTTTATAAATATAATTGGATTTATTCATTCCAAAATTTATCTACGTATAAATAGGTACATATCAACTAATTAATTAAACAAAGATTTACATTTATCTTATATTAACATCTAATTAAACACAAATTAACATTTGATTATAACTAATTAAATTTAGAGACAAGTGGAATCATTTTAGGCTAGGCCTTGTGATAACATGTGTTAATCTAATACTTAAATAGGAAAATAGAATCCATTCTTTACCTACGCGAGACGTGTCATCCCACTTCTTTCTAAACTGTCTCTTAAACCAAACCCTTTCTTCCGCTTCCTCTACGTTTGGTTTCATTTTATCTTTTTCGTCCGACTGTTGTTCCTTTACATCTACAAACCAAAAAACCTGTATCCTTGCCAATCACCTCTCTTCCTTGCCAACCGTCGCACAATCCTTGCTATCTCCAATTTGGGTAAGATTTTACTCCATTTCATTTTTTAGGTTTCGTGCTGTTATTGAATTTTTGCACAATTACGAGTATATGACATAAATATTGCCATCATTATTCTGCTCATCATTTCGAAACCTTTGATTTCACTGTTAAATACTACTCATCTTTTCCTTTCAACCCTTATTATACCCTTTCTTTATTTGTGGAGGTGGATTTGATTTGTTAATGATTAACACATGTTAATTTTTCAATCACTTTTTTCGAAAGTGTTTGAAATGGTTGGAGAAACGCAATTTTAGTTATTAATTTGTATATTTCCATATCCTTTGTTGTTAATGTTGTTTTCACCCATTCTGGTACTAAACTTTAATACATAATATAACTAACTAAAATTGGGCTCATGATGGGGAAAACTTCAACTTTCAGCAACTCATTATTTGCATGGAAAATATCTAAATTAGAATTGGATGAAAAATATGAATTTTGACATGCTACGGCAATAAGATGTCATATATATTTACAACTTTTTATATACAAAACTATGTACGATTTTTTTTACACATGATAGTTAGATGAACTATTATGATTTTAGAATTCACAACTTTAATGATCAAATAAACTACTATGTTTTTAGAATTTACACACGATAGTCAAGTTCAATCGAATTCACGTTTACCTAAGAAGTTAAAATGAAGTATTACAAAGGAAGCTTGATTACTTTTGTATCCATGTAGTTTTACTAGATCTTTTTGCTTAGGAGATAACTGATATTGTCCTTATATGTTTTGGTGGTAAAATATGACCATCTCTATTTGTTTAGCCTCCTTTTATCATTGTGTACAAAACAAGCTAAGATAGTTCTATGAACATAAAGAACATAAACCATAGATGTAGACAAAGTGCCAAATTATTTAAGACACTTGACTTTCCTACACTTCATAAGTGTATCTTTTGACATATTATATGTAAAATAAATAAAAATTTTGAGTTCTTTGAATTCGTAGTCATTTAATGTTTTCTCAAAAATCATTTTCTAGCATGTCATCCAACAAGGAAAGAATATACATTTCAAGAAGCATTTTTTTTTCCAGGTCAATGATTCTAAAGAGTAAACTTAACTACATCTTTTATATTAAGATTACATCATATATTATTCATGCAGTAGATTTCTATGCTACTTTATTTCGATAGCCAATCTGACGTAGATATTTTGGACCGATGCGTTTTTCAACTGTGCATATGAGAAATCACACCGAATCATCCATCCCTATTTTTGCTATCCTATATGACCGTTACATATGATTTACTGATTTCTCCATCAACACCTACTATTCTAATATGGTGGGTTTTGCGTATTACTTAAATAATTATAATTATTGGTTGAGATTATGGACAAAATAATTGGTGACAGGGAATTGAACTCATCAGAATTAGCATTTGTTATATTAATTTTGTTATTATATAGTTGTTTCACTTACTCTTTGTACAGTTTTTTCCTAACGATAAAGAAACCTGAGCACTAAATTTAAAGCATATAAATTACAAGTAATCAACACAAACATTAATTAGTGCTTATTTATCCATTATGACTCGTACCTCCGATCAAGTTAGTTCAAAATCCAAATTGAATATAGATTATTATTCAAACTGTATAATCTAATGTTATGCACATTTCAATATTATGAACTTAAATTTATGATTCATTTTAGTATTTGAATGCTTATTTGTAGCAATTTAATTCAACGTGTTTGTCTGCCACATTATTGAATACTTTTATATGTTTTACTTTTAGTGGTATACATTAAATATTAATCCATCTTCCATAGTTCAAAATACTCAAGGATTCTCATGTTTTACTATTCACATCTTATGTTTACTTAATTTGGATTTTTGTTAACAGTCACATACTATATAAAAACATCCAGGGAAGCCTTTTTTGGGTATATGTACTGTCCTCATTTACGAGCACTTATAGAACACTACTATTTAGGCAATGAATTAATAATATTTAATCTATGAAATAAATTAATTATATGGCATTCATTTAGTTACAACCCCATGGCTTCAAAGAATTAACAATTTATTAATGTCAAAGTTCTTAGTAATTAATGACGTCTCTATTTTTTCTTCTTCTTTAGACTGTTTCTTTGTTAAGTTCTTAATTTGTAATTTCCTCAGAATTTGATGGAGCTCAAAACTAACAAATCCTCAAAATCCAACTAAAAGCAATTTATTACTCTCTAAGTTCATTTAGCTTTCGTCTATTTCATGGTGTGTGGAAAATACTTGATTAAAATCACATCTTTTTAGGACTTAGATTATTTTTGAAATTATAGGACTTGATACTAGATCGAAGAGTGACAATGCAGAAAGATAGAATCATTGTTTATTTAAGCTTATGGTGTTTGCATAGTTTTATAGCATAATTTTCTCTATACTGAAATTTTATTTCTCATTTCATTGGTTCTTTGAACAATATTTTTTCAATCCTTCGTCCTCACTTATTATCCATATATATAAACAATATTTATTATATATTCATATATTATGGCCAAATTTGCAAATGATATAAAATATGTGTATATCCATGCAACTATCATAAACAATTTCTGGACAAATCTCTAAATGGATTCTTTGGGCATGAATGAGAAGTATATTACCCAGTGGTGGTGGAAAATGAAATATTCATTTTGTCTTCAGTGGATAACAGTAAATTACTATAACAACGGAGCAAAAGTGTAACCTGAATATAAAGCAAGGAAAATTCTAAGTATAACACATTTCTTTTTTGTTAGAAAAAATAAATCTGCAATTTTATTCACCGGATGCTACAAGCAGCATTTTCTACATTTTTTGTTGCACCCATTGAGAAAGAACTGGATTGAAAGAAATTGTGTACACAGATGAATGGGAAATTAATTACCTACATCAGGTATTAAACACGTTGCATACTATAAGATCTGTGCATGATAGAAAATAGCATTATGGAGGCTAAAAACACACGAGGGATGAGCTTATGTTGCAAGTATTCAGCTAGGTTGCTAAATGATGCGATGTGGACTAATTTTTAATTAAATACTACTTTTGCATCTCATGTAATAGTTTATATAGTTCTGCTAATCAAAATCTTCTTTTTGTTTCTTGAATCTAATGCCAGGCCATAGGAGTAAGTATAAAATGCATGTCCGTATTGATGTTCAAAAAGAGGACTAGGACCATGAAAAATTGAAAAAAAATTCATTACTTCTAATGATGACAGCCGTAAGTTCAGTAATACATGCTCTTGGACAATTGCAGACTGTATTATTACTACAGACTTAATACCGGGTAGTGATATGAAAGCTGGTATTGTGCTTTAAAATTTTGGTCCAATTTATTTCCTGATGAAAATCGTCTAGGAATTTAACTCATTTTTGAAAATATTATGGTTTATGTTACCTCTTTTTAGTGGTTTAAAGATTGATTTGTAATTTCAGATGATTTATGAAGAAAAGATACTATTATCTTTATCTAAGATATATAGAGGTTGAAGTGTAATTAATATTAAGTATATTTCATTTTGCTAACAAAGTGTTTGCTTAGCTTTCATCTACTTCATGATGTGTGAAAAATATTTGATTAAAATCACTTTCTTTTTTGGGACTTGAGATTATTTTTGAACTTATAGGACTTGATACTAGATCGAAGGGTGACAATGGAAAAAGATAGGGTGTGTTGTATATTTAAACTTATGGTGTTTGCATATTTTTGTAGCATAATTATCTCTATTGAAATTTTATTTCTCAACTTTCATTGGTTCTTTGAACAATATTTTTTCGCTCCTTCATCCTTACTTATTATCCATATATATAAACAATATTTATTATATATTCATATATTATGGCCAAATTTGCAAATGATATAAAACATGTGTATATCCATGCAACTACCATAAACAATTTCTGGACAAATCTCCAAGTGGATTCTTTGGCCATGAATGAGAAGCATATTATTAAGTGGAGGTGGAAAATGAAATATTCATTCTGTCTTCGGTAGATAATAGTAACAGTAACAAAGGAGCAAAAGTGTAACATGAATATAAAGCAAGAAAATTCTAAGTATAACACATTTCTTTTTTGTTAGAAAATATAAATCTGCAATTTTATTCGCCGAATGCTACAAGCAGTGTTTTC
This sequence comes from Allium cepa, assembly GCA_030765085.1. Classification (NCBI taxonomy): domain Eukaryota; kingdom Viridiplantae; phylum Streptophyta; class Magnoliopsida; order Asparagales; family Amaryllidaceae; genus Allium; species Allium cepa. Next base: position 1,014,441,493 of record CM060943.1, on the reverse strand, counting down.
TACATTTTTTGTTGCGCCCATTGAAAAAGAGCTGGATTGAAAGAAATTGTGTACACAGCTGAATGGGAAATTAATTACCAACATCAGCTATTAAACACGTTGCATACTATAAGACCTGTGCATGATAGAAAATAGCATATTGAAGCTTAAAAGACTAAAGGAATGAGCTTAGTTCTGTTGCAAGTATTCGGCAAGGTTGCTAAATGATGTGATGTGGACTAATTTTTTTATTAAATACTACTTTTGCATCTCAAGTAATAGTTTATACAGTTCTGCTAATCAGAATCTTCTTTTTGTTTCTTGAATGAAATGCAGGCCATAGGAGCAAGTATAATATGCATGTCACTATTGATGTTCAAAAAGGGGACTAGGACCATGAAAAATTGCAAAAAAAAAAATTATTTCTTCCAATGATGACAGCGGTAAGTTCGATAGTACATGCTTTTGGATAATTGAAGACTGTATTATTACTATACACTTATTACCAGGTACTTATATGAAAGCTGGAATTGTGCTTGATAAATTTGGTCCAATTTATTTCATGATGAAAATCATCTAGGAATTTAACTCTTTTGGTAACAAAGTGTTTGCTTGCAAAATCTTTTGTATCACTTGGTGGATATAATTTAATTATTAAATGGGGTATAGGGTTAATTATCATGCATGCTTATGTGAGAGTTTATTCTTAGTCGAAGTACATTTTACGTGGAAGTGTGAATCTACTATAGTATCTTACCCATGTGTAGTGCTTCAGGATTTTATTTTTGTTCTTTTTTTTTCTTCTTCCAATTTTGACAGAAGTGGGTGTATGCTTCGAACTGCAACATTATGTAATTATATTATATTGTGGAATAATGGTGTGCATATGAGAAGTTAAAATTGTTCTTTATCTTCTTCAAAATGCAAATGGGTTTGCTTTATTATTCCTACTTAATTTTACTTTTTTGGGAAATTTGAATTTGTATAATATAATTTTATGCTTCCACAATTCCAACAATACACATCTGAGGAAATTGAAAAGAATGAACAAATTTAGCCGATCATTTATTGAAGGTGTATTCTAGTTTCACAATAGCTTAATAGATGTAATAACAGGTTTATTAAGGTTTGGTTACACCATGAGTACACCTAAAGCTTTAATTTAGCTAGCAGAGAAGGTACCACATCTAACCTTTCATAGGATTTGTCATGTTCATTAGTTTATTTATGCTACTATTTTTTTTATATTTAAAAGTGTCATCAAGTTGAATGTGCTCGCTGAAATTTGATCAAGTTTGATTATAATTGATTAATTGCTCATCATTACAAAACTACGACCTATTTAATTTTTCCAGGTCCATGATCTGGTTTCGTCAATAAAATTTCAAAATACGCTAACACGGTATTTATCAAATTGACTATTTTCAGCTGTTTGTCAAAAAGAAATCAAGGAAAAATACGTTGGTTTTGGAAACTACAATGATAACGGCACTGTTGTACCTATGTTTTTGGGATGTTCATGGATGGATTTCTCAGCCACTTTTTTGGCGTAGATCTATATTAGATTTTGGTCGACCAGTTTGGATGTTTGTTCTAGGCTATCGAAATGCATCTGCCATATACCATATATTATGCAGACTTTAGAAATATGGGTTGGCCATTCTGGATGGTTGTTTTATGTTATAGGAATGCATCTGGCGTATACCGTATATTATGTAATGTATTATGGAAATCTGGGTATAATTTGAATATTTTGGGTTGTCTTATGTTCAAGTGAATGAAGATAAAAAATGTGCAATAGCTTATTTCACTTTGAATATCGATCAAAATTGTATATTCACACTGCAATTTGTATGAATGGTGATTTTTACGGAATGTATTTTTTTGCTAATTGATATATCACTACCTTTTAGACCATTAAATAATACTAATACTATGATATTGTTTCAATTGAAATAATTAGTGGATTTTGCTGTTAATGCAGAATTTACTGTATAATGTGAAATCCCACCTTTTATTTTCGAATGCATGTTATCACATATACCTTATCTTAGTTTCTAACTCTAGAATTAAGTTTGTTTGATTGATATTTTTGAACCAATGCGGCACCGAAGGCAATCAGTTAGGGGTTCATAATCATCATCATAAAATAAGAAGAAAAATATAGCTAAATGCAAAGCCAAATTAATGTTCGCTTGCGATGGATGCGGTGTGTATAGAAGCTATGCTAAAAAGACAGAGGATTCTGAAAAACCAGAGATGAAAATAGCCAGGAAGAGAGAATGTAACAATCACGCTGGTAGGTTAAGCGAGTATGAAAAAGTAGTGTTGCTGGCATGTATAAGGCATGTGCGAAGCCTAGAGACTGAGAGAATTTACCTGCTATAAAATGGAATGGTAATCAATAACCATCGGTAAGCATATCTTTCCTTTTCTTTTTGGTGTTGTACATTATTTATGCATGACATGATTATGTGTGTTTTTAAATTATCTCATTTTGTACTGAGACTATTCAACGAGAATGATGCATGAACTAACATTTGAATCATATTTTTTCACAAAAAAGGGCAACCAATACGATACATTTTATTCAATAGATTGAAATCATAAAATTTTATATTTTGAATGGTTAAGGAGCATTTGGGAAGCAGATACATAAAATTGCTTAGTTTTATAGACGTTTAAATGTTGGTACTGGGAAGAAATTTTCCAACAATTTTTTTGACATGAGCTTGCTGGTGCATGTTATATTCTGGTTGTAAAATGACAAGAAGGGCATGGAAATTTAGGTAAGTAGATAATTTGATGGAAACACTGGTTGATATTCTCCTTGAGTTCTGCAATTATCCCGACTTTGACCTTTAACTTATATTTAAGGATATGGATGTGGTGCAAGAGTTTCCACGGCAGTTATGTATGGATATTTTCATTATCTTGAGTTCAGAAAGAAACAAACAGTTGAAGTACAATAGCATAAGGGAAGTTATAGGCAGACCGGTAAATGTTGAAACATCACTATTATGATGATTGGGTCCCTTCATAAAAGAAGGGGTGGGAGTAGCTGGAAAATCATAGGTCTACCTAATGGATTTAGTCGACTTTGAAATGAAGTAGATAAGATGCATATGAAAAGAGATTGGGCAAAGTCCCCAAAAATAGTTGAATTTCATTGTTTGTATTTTTTTATGATTTATACTGGGTTCCTAATGATTAAATGAATTTTCCTTCCTCTACATTTAAGGTCTGTTTGGTTTCATTTTTTATTTTGAGTTTTGTGTTTTCAACTTGCACTAAGAAATAGCAAGAAATAAAAGAAGAAGATTTACAATTCTTAGCCATTGCGACGACCAACGGACAACAAAAGAGTTGGATTGTTCTTCGTGCTTTTGTTATCTCTTGAAACACGAAGAACAAAATAATCTTGGTTTCTATTTTGCATGTTAATTTCATTTTTCAAAATTGTTTGTTTTTCAACAATATATACAACGGGCACGCTTTTGTATAGACGAAAACATAAAACTAAAAACGACAAGCCAAACGGAGCTTTACTTTTTTCATACATTCTACTGGAACATATTCATAATTTTCTTTCTTCGGTACAATGATTTAATCTGATAGTATACATATAATACAAAAGCAGTTAACGCTTAATATGTTTACCCAATTTTTGTTTCATATTACTACCTATACTGCAAAAATATTTACCAAAAGATTATAAAGAAGACTACTATGGGATTATGAAACCGTAAATTGGAAATTTGGATACACTGACTGTAAATATACAAGACATCACTGACGTATGTTTTTAAAACCCTTCCGGATTCGAAATCATTCTTCCTTAAAAATCACATTTTATATCACATAATTGATGGTCAAGAATTATATATATAACTGATTCATATACTTCATTTCAATTCTATCTATATTACTTGCTAATAAAAGGATTAATACTGGAACAAGGTATGCCCTTGCTTTAACAATATTTGATTTTTTTTTTCAAAAGGGCAAGATATATACAAATCTGACTTTATTCGAACATTGTAAATATTGATAAAAAGTAAAAATTTAGTGGTTTCTGCATTTTCATTCTATTCTATCTGTATTTTCCTATATTTTAAACAAGGGTTTTGAAGAAATAATTAAACTTGTCAATTTATATTAAAAATCTACTATATTAAAAATCAAACATATATATATACACATATACTTGTATGCGTATGTATGTATACTACATTTGCAAACACACACCAAAATATACTAAAAGTATATATTCCTCTCCTATATAAAATTCCTTTACGTTACTACACTATACCCTAAAATAACTTTTAACATCAATTTAATTTCCAACCATGCCCGTGTGCGTAGCACGGGCTACACACTAGTTAATGAAGTTAGGATAATGACAAATGTTTAATCTTAAGATAAGTGACATTTTTAGCTTTTTCTTTTATTTTCATTTCAGTTTTTTGTAAAACAAATCCTCTTTCCCTTTTATTTTTCTCTAAATCTATGATGCTAAGAAATTTAAAGAAAAAACTTACACTTCCTTTGAACCAAAATCAGAAAACAAGAACAAGTTGAAATGTTATCTTCAATCATGCAAAGCCTGTAAATCATTACCCTCTAATCCACTTCCAATATCAAGCCTGCATATCACTTTCAATTTTTCTAGAAACAACAACCTGTCACCACCTCAAAAATCAAATTCCTGAAAATCAAACAATTTGAAACCTACATGCATTTTTTTTTAAAAAGCCAGAGATTTTCAAAGCTTGTTCTGTTGTAAATCTGTCAAAGCATTTCTCCAAAGGCTGTAACAAAAAAAAATATACAAGTTTAAGTGAAAACTGGAAGCTGTCTTCTGCATGCAAATATGAGAACTATAGGAACGTGTTCCTCTGCCTCTTCAAAAAAAAAAAAATGGCGAGTAAACATTTCTAATAAAAACTTAAGTAGTTAATTATCTGTTGCATGTGAGTTTGTGATGATGTTTATTTTAGATGTATATAAGTTGCCTCTGTGTAGATATAAACATGCAATGTGTTTTGTTATGCTTTGAAATCGTGTATGCCTGATGGCATTTATCTTCTCTATTTTACTTACTGCAGACTTAAGTTAAACTGAAAACTTCAAGCTATTTTTGTTTAAACAACTTTTAGGACTTAGATTCAAACAAAATAGGTAGTTTAATTATAAACTAAGAATTAGAATAGATCTAAGTATCTGGTATTTGGAAATTATCTGGAAATCAAACCAATGCAGTGACATTCTAACATCAATGTTAAAATCGAATGTTGAAATTAGATGAAACAGTTATATAAACTAAATTGTCACTGGAAGATATGAATTTTAAAAAGAAAATCTCAATTTTTAATGAAGTGTGGATGGTGAATTTTGGGTCTAACTAGAAATGGGGTTTTTGGTGATGTCTAATGATCACAAGATCTGGTTGTTCGAGATCATCATTGGAGATGGAGTGAGGTAGGGTGGTTTAGGAAAAAATATTTAGAAGGTGGGTAAGTTGCAGAGGCGTCGGCGGTGGTTGAGGCAAGTTTCTAACCCTAGTTTGGGTCCAGTTTGGATTTGGGGTCTCTGCATTGCCTAGAAGTGATCGAGTGACTCATGGTCGTGGGAAAATAGCAGTGTGAGTTGTCGGCATAGTGCGGCCGGAGTCGTAGTAACTACGATGGTTGGAAGCGTGGATGCGAGGTGGATTCTCTGGTGGGACAAGTTCCAGTTCGAGTGTTGGATACTTGTTTTCATTCTAGAGTAGATGATGTTGATTCGTTTGTTTAAATCATCTGTTGAGGAGATTTGTGACTTGCCTGAATGCATGAAGTTCGCCGGAGCGATGGTGAACGGCCGCGCATGTGCACGGCGATGCTGTCTCGTGTCTGGAGGATAGTTTCGTAGGGACTGAAGGGATGCATGTGTATTTGAGAGAGGGACACGGGTGTGGACTCAAAGTAGCTAGTAATGATGTAACCGTTAACTGTGTAGTGATAACAGGTCTAAAATTTAATTTTAAATTTTATAATAAAAAGTTTAAAACAACTTTAAATGAGTTTAAATAAATTGAATTTAAAGGTAAAGTTTTAAAATAAAAAGTAGAAGATTTAAACGTAAATTTAAATCTGGAATCAAAATCTAATTTGAAACATACTTTAGAAATAAAGCAAGTTTTTTTTAAAAAAAATGTAAGTGTTTAAAAAGCTTTGAAGGTTTAAGTTATATTTTAAGATTATGAAAAGACAAGTTTTTAAAATCCAAATTGAAAATAGTTTTGAGGAATATTTAAGCTAAGTAAAGTTATGTTTGATAATCTTGACTTTATCAAGTAGAATGTTTGTTTTATTTTAAAGACTTAATTAATAATTTAATTAAGTAAAGATAGTTATTAAGTAAATGATGCAAATATGCTAAGGGTAATTAAAGCATTTATAAAATGAATGTTTTATCTTAATTAAGGTTATAATATCTTAATTTTGATTATGTTAATTTAAAGAAATTAAGTTTGATTAATTAGTTTAATTATAAAGGATTAATTAAGAAGTTTTTAAATGGTAATTACTTGATTAATAAATGGTGATTAAGGATTAATCAAATGGCAATTAAGGATTGATTATCTGTTAATTAAGGATGAGTTAATAGTTAATTAAGGATTAATTAAATGATTAATTAACGGGTGATTAAGGAATAAGCAATCTGTAATTAAGTTCTTAATTAATAATTGATAATTAGATTTATTAATTAATAATTAAGAAGTAATTAATTAGTTAATTAATAATTAATTAATTATAAAGGTAATTATGGATTAATTTATTTGTATTAAGAGATATTGATTGATAATTAAGGTTATTAATTAATAGTTGATGAATAACTCATCAGTTAATTAAAGGTTAATTAATTGATTATGAAAGTAATTAAGAATTAATTACTTTGTATTAAAGGAGATAAAAAATAATTAAGGATTATTAATTGATAAATAAAGGATAATTAATCTGGGATTAGGGATCGATAAATTGATTGATCGAGCTAATCAAGGATGTGATTAATTAATTAAGGTTAGCCTTTAATCAACAATTGTATAAGCAAGATTAAGTGATTAATTCTTAAGGAGTTAATTTAATTTAAGTAATTAATTTAATTACGATATGTATTGATGATGCTTGCTTATGGATGATTGGTTGTTGAATGTCTGAATTGGATGATATCTATTGAATTGATATCTATTAATGAATAATCAAGATTGATTAACGAATGTAAATAAGTTAAAGGATAATTATTAAACGAAACTTAATAATAATTAACTAATGAAAGTAATTTGAGGGTCATAATTAATGTAATTAATGAAGTGATCAATCTTGCTTATTAATGATTGAATGATGGTGAGTGCTTTGGACTGGTTGATATCTTTGATATGAATTGCGTTGTGATATGATATGTTGGATGGATGGTGATAATACGATTATCTATCAATTATGAGTTGATGTGTAAAAATGTTATCTGGTAATTCATGTTGAATTGTATTTAATTGGATAATTTTGGTTAGGATGACATTGGATTCGAAGAGACCGGAGTCGGGTATAGTGAATACCCGAAACCACTTCGATTCTTTTAAATGGCTAAGTGAAATCAATAAACTGGAATGGAATGATTTAATTGAATTGGACCATTTAATCTAAGTTTGGCACTTAGAAATTGAGGTGTGAAATAAGTAATGTTTATAACATCTTGTGAAATTGTAAATCGATAAGTTACCCTGGGTTTATATAGATTGTATGCGTTTGTATTCCAAGTTAGATGGGTTTACACACGCTGGTTTCCAGCCTGACCCGGGTGTTACTTCGATGTAATCTCGGGTCAGAACGAGTATTACAGATTTTCAGGTAAGGACGTTCTGGAGCTTAGGAGGCGAGCTAGATGGTAGGGACGTTTGGAGAGTTTCCACTATGATATTGTATATATCTAAGACATGTTAAATTGTATCTATCCAATGTTGTATAAAATTGTTTGTAACTCTGATATATCGATGTAAATTGATAGATACAGTTTTTCTTTGGTATAACTATTATTATTGATATTATATTTTATCCGCTGCGAATGTGAGATTGTGTGTTTCTTTCTGTTCTTCTTCTATCTCTTTCTTCTTTTCTCTAACTATTTGGAATTTTCGGGATCGAAAATTTCGGGTCGTTACATTTGGTATCAGAGCTGAAGGTTAAGCGAGAACCTTGGCTCTGGTGGGGGATACTCATTAAGGAAAGGGTCAATGGTACCCTAAAATGAGTTGAATGTATAAATATGAGAGAGCGTACTTGTTATTTTCTTATATAAAGGTTTTTAAATGATTTCAAAAGTAAATGAATGTTATATAAGAAATAGATTATCTATTATATTAAGGAAATTGGTTGTAGTATTAATTAAATTAAAAGTAATAGTAAGAATTACGTGGTAATAGAATTACAACCAAATTGAAATTAAATTAAAGACAAGTTTGAAATGGATTCAAACTGAAATTAAATCTTGAAATTGGGAAAGGTTTCAGGATAAGGATAATCAATTAATTTATGTAATTAATTAAACTTTATTTAATGAGATTAATTAATGGATAATAATTGGAATTGATAAATAAGAGGGAGTTACTTAATGAAGTAACTAGAGGTAAGTAATTTAAGGGACAATTACTTAATGAAGGTAATTAAGAAATAAGTTAATTACCGAATGTGATTAATTAATGATGTAATTAATTTAAAGAAATAACAAATAATTTTATTTAATGCATTTGAATGAAATGGTCCTATTTCAAACAAGAGTTGTTTGAAAATTTAAAAGAAATTTGGTTTGAATTAAAACCAAAGGTGGTTTAAAATTTTAAAGTATAACTTGGTATGTAAAAGAAATTAATATGTATACATGTGGATATACATAATATCAAAGGTGGTTGGAAATAAACTCTAAATGGTGAGTTTTGAGTTTGGAATGAGATGTGATACCCAAGGTGATAAGTTTTTGAACTTAATAAGTGGGAAGATTATTTATGAGAAGTTTAAAATTTGAAATGAAAGTTCAAATTGTGTAAGGTTGACTGGATTAAGTGAATTGAGTTTAACTGGGGAAAAAGTCAAATAAGTTGGAATGATCAACCTGATTTGAAAATTTGAAGATGAAATGAAGATTTAACTTGGGAAGTTAAATGGTTAATTTGAATCGGGAGTTTGTGTGATCTCAAAATAGGTATTGAGATCTGGAAACCGGAAATATTTAAATTGTGAAATTGGATTTGTTTAAATGAATAAGAAATGAAGTGTGGTGATATATCCAGTATTGAGATAAAAGAAAATCTAACTTTAATTTGAAATTAAATTGTTTAAAAGTTTTTAATAAAGGTTAACTTGGTTTAAAGGGCTAAACCAACCTTAGTGAATTTAACTCGAATTTATATAATTCGAGATGGTTTAAATTTGGAATTTGGATTGAAATTAGTTCAAATTGAATTTGATTTGAATTAATTGAAATTGTTATTGAAGATGTATAAGTATAAAGTTCAAATGGAAAATTTGAATTGGATTAATTTGAAACAATTTGAAATTGAAGTGGGTTCAATTTGAAATTAGTCCGAATTGATTTGAATAATTTGTAATTGTAATTAAAGTTGAATAAGTTTTAAATTCAAATGGAATTTGAATTGAATTTGGGAAGAAATCAAGAATAATTCAACTTGATTTGAAAATGGAGTTTGAAATTGAGATTAGTTCAAACTGGAGTTGAAATGAATTAAAACTGGAACTAATTCAATTGAAATTTATTGGAATTAGTAGAAATTTGAGATCAAGATTGAATAAATTAAAATTTGGAAAGAAACCGAGGTTAATCAAACTTGAATTGGGGTTGAATCAATTTCAATGGAAATTGAAGTTATTTAAATTGGAATTGGGTCAATTTAAATGGTAGAGGAAATTTAAATTGAATTGATAAGAATTAAAGTGATAATCCAATAGAATTGGAAGAATTGTGATTATGTGGATAGAAATTAAAGGAAATGTGATTAGATAAGAGAAATTGATTTAGTTGATAATTAATGAAGATAAATACGTAGGATATACGTATATTATTCTATTCGCATAGTGATTTGATCCAGATTCGAACACAGAATTTCGAGATAGTTACACCGATCCAAGTGGGATTTTTCACTCGATTTTCGACGACGAACCTGGATATGGATTGTTGATTGGTTCTGGATATTCTCTATCATAGTTATGACTATGCAAGGAGAATGACGGTTTCTGATCGAGAAACCAGATATGTGTCTGCACTAAGAAGTCGGGTGGACATACTAATTCGGAAGTGATATTGTGTGATCGAATGAGCGATCAGATTGGTATGGCGTACAAATGATATGTGTACATCATACGTATGTGAATGAAATTGATATTGAAAAGAGTAATCAAATTTGGATAGTTGATTTTGAATAAACAAAGTTATATATCTTTGTTATATAAGATAAAACTCCCCTTGATGAATCTTTTGCCGGAAGAAAATGGTTTTTGGAGGTGTTTGAAGTATAAAGGAGATTTATACAAGTTTGAAATGATCCAAAGTTTTAAAAATTATATATATCTGTATATATATATATGTGTGTGTGTGTGTGTGTAAAGGATCATATGAGGATTTTGGAAAAAGGTTTTGGGAACCTATGGATTTGGAAAGGCTTTTGATTTTTGGGTAAAACCAGTATTAAATTTGGAAAGCCTAGTTTGAGAATTATCAATTTTGGAATAATCGATTTTGTGTAAAGGAGCTTTGTATGAGATCATACTAGGTGTATGATTTAAAGATACTATATATGTATAGTATAAAGTGTTTTGATGATGGCTCTGGGGAAAAAGGCGCTTCCTTGGAATGAACTTCTCAGGAGTGCCACTGGGTGGTGCTTCCTTGAGCCTCATGGGGAGGGAGGGGGGTTCTAAAGTTGATCCTGTGAGGAGTACGGACAAACTAGTTCCTGAGGATTATTGGGTAGCGAAAGTCGAGGGCGCTGATGCATATAGGGGCATTTGGGTTATGCTGTGACGACAGTGTAACTCGATGTCACTGCGATCTACTATGAGGACCATAGCGAAAATCGTGTGGAGGATGAGTGCCAACGGTCTACACTTGATTTTGCCGGAAAGGCAACGCAACATCGGTAGACTGCGATCTATGGTCAAGTGGAGTGGAGAAGTTTCATTCTTTTGGCAGCAAAATTCGAGGGCGCTGACGCCTACAGTTATATGGGTTTTTGCTGTGATAGCTACGTAACCCCAGTTGTAGCTATGATCTGTAGCGGGTTCCATGGTGTAATCGAGGGGCGCGGAGGCCTACGGTTATCTATGGATTTTGTCGGGATGGCAACGTAACCATCGGATTAACTGCGACCATGGATGGGGATGATGATTTCCAGAGCATTCTCACCAAAGATATATCCTCTATTTTCAAAAAATGTTTTCTATATTTTCAATAAAATTATTTTCCAAGTATTTTCATTGGGTGTTGAAGATGGGTCAACTAAGTACTTATAGATTTTCAGTCGTACGCCTGATCAACGTATGACCGAATTTCTGTAAGAACGAGGATGGACATGTTGGAACATCAAGTTATAAAAAGTATTTTTATAAAACTATTTTGGTAGTATTACAGATTTTAAAAGTATTTTAAAATGATCGAAGAATATTCTAACAGGTTTTAAAATATTTAATAAATTCTGGCTTCGTTTCTTTTCGAGGACGAAAAGATTCAAAGGGGGAAGGAATGTGATAACCCGAATTTTTGGTCATCTAACAAACTGGGTTAATTAATAGAATATTGAATTATAAATTGAACAAATATAAAAAAATTCTAGTAATAAAAGATATCTGGTTAAAGGAAACAATTTCTTTATAAATTATTTAATTTATCAAATTTGTTATTTTCAGAATATAATAATGTATGTTTTTAGCAAATAGATTTTTTATAAAAATAATTCTCTTCAAAAATTGAATTGTGTAATTATATATGTACATATATAACTTGATTTCAAAATTTAATTTTAAAATTTAACTTGAACTTGAATTCAAAAGCCTTGAAAACTTAAAGTATAAGTATTTTTAATTTGTTTTGGATTTTTAAAATATTTGTACAAACCTTTATTTTATAAATATAATTGGATTTATTCATTCCAAAATTTATCCACATGTAAATAGGTACATATCAACTAATTAATCAAACAAAGATTTACATTTATCTTATATTAACATCTAATTAAACACAAATTAACATTTGATTATAACTAATTAAATTTAGAGACAAGTGGAATCATTTTAGGCCTTGTGATAACATGTGTTAATTAATGAAGAAAGGATAATGATGTAACGACCCAGAATTTTTATTAATTAAAATTCGTATATTTAATTAATTTTAAATATAAATAAGTGAAATTTGTAAGTCAAGTAATTTTGTTTTCGAATAATTAGATTTAATTGAAGAATTAAATCAATAATTTAATATGTGAAAATACAGAAATAATTGAAAATTGGGTTAAATATGATTGAAAATGATTTGTAAAATTTTATTTTATCATATTGGAGTTAGAATGATGTTATAGAACTTTTAAAATTGAATTTAAAGTTTATTTGTGAAAATTGATTATTTTAATATTTAATCGACTAGTGAAATTAGTCGTTTTTCGAACAGTCTCAGAATTGGACGAAACTAGTTCCATTGGATCCGTAATAGTTTGTTAATACCGGATTTCAATTTTCGTAGCAATCGGAGTTATCGTGGCAGCTCGAAACGCATCGAAATTGTTTTAATATTAATTTGGCGAGTTAAAATAGCCATTTTTCAAACTATCTCGGATTTCGACAAAACCCATTTTATCGGATCCGAAATGTGATATTATTGTATGGTTTCAAATTTCATGTCAATTGGATTTACCGTTTGTCCGGTGCAAGCTAAAACGCCTAGAAAATCGTTTAATCGGTTAAATTTTAAATCGAACGCTTATTGCCATAACTCGCACAGATGACCGAATTAGATCCCGAAACATGTTCCATTGTGTTCGAAACGCGGGGTTAACCTTAGAAACGCCAACCGGCACGCTTCGTTTGGAGTTCGGAAAATTTTGGAGTGAATAGTGTTTGCAAATTTTCTATAAAAGGACCTCATATCTTTGTTTTTGCATCAAACCCTAACCAGAAACCCTAGCCGCCACTATCTTCATTAATGGCTAGAAAATCATCTCCTTCTCCCCCAATTTTCTTCAAATCCGCAAAGTAATTCAAGAAACTTTCAACTAGAAACTTGTAGAGCACAGCATGAACTAGATATCTAACGGTAGATCTCAGCTATCATCGTCGATTGGAGGAGATAAATGGCCGCGTTCGTGTTCGAGGTCGCACGTTTTACTGAGCAACAGGAAGTGCCGAGCTTCACCCAATTGGAGCTGAGGGTAGCTCTTGCGTAGAGCTTCGAAACCCATGTTGTTGATCGAGTCGAAACAACTTGTAGAGGTCGCGAAAATTAACCCTAATTTTGAACGTAAATTGGTTGTGCGTGCGTGATTCATCACCTGGGCGCGTTTGGGAAGAAGAGAGGGACGGTCTTGATGTATGCAGGCAGATCCAACGGCCAGAAGAGTGAGGATTAGAAAATATAAAAAGAAATTGTAAAATTTATAGTTAAAAATTCGTGTAAATGTTTAAAATATCATAACTTATTCATACGAGGTCGAAAACGCGCGAAACAAGTTGCATTGGAATCGTATGGACGAGCACTACGCAAAGGAGCTAGATTGGAGTCGATTGGAATCAGGGAAAATTTTGGGTAAAATTAAACGCACGTTTAATTTTATTCGAAATAAAAGGCTGGAACGGTATTAAAATCAAGGTGAGAACTCCTCACTCAATCGAATAGTTTCGATTTATATTTTATATAGTTAGATTTAAAATTTTTGAATGCATGTTTGAATGATTATTGTTATCTATTAATTGTTAAAAATAGACATTATGCGCCGTTAGTAAGCGCATGTTATTTATTAAAAACATATACCGTGAATATTTCACAGTACAGTGAAATTGGTATTATTTATGTACTTGGAATTGATTTCCCGCATTATATAGCGGATGAGACCCTATTGCGCCGTCTATTAAGCGGATAATATTTTATAATTCCCATATACCGTGATAATTCCGTACTGGAACGGAATTGGTATTGTGATAATGTTTGTGGATGCAGGGAAACAGGTTGGAGGGATCCAACTGGATTCCTCAATTGTATTGGTTTATTTACAGATATTGTGATATTTGTTGATCATCATATCGATATATGATATTTGGATGTCGTGATTGACTATTTGGCGATGTTGCATCATCGGATCCATTTTTGAAGTTTTAAAATAATGATTTTGGTTTAAAAAGGGATTTTAAAGTTATTTTCGAAAGTATATGTTTTTATTTAGTTTTGAATTGATTCATTTTAAATAATTAAAACGTTATAAATTTTTATGTTATAAAAATTAAGATTTTTGAGAAATATAACCGAAATGAGATTTTTTGGAAATAAATAGTTAATTAATTTATAAATTGGCTTAAATTGGGATTTTTGAATCATTAAAAAGTGTTAAAAATGAAATAAAAAAAATGGATTTCATAAGTGAATGGAATTTATAGATTTATAAACTGTGAAGTTATAAAATGAATAGATTTTGTGAAATAGAAGATTTATAAGTAATTATCTTATAAATCGGATTTTGGCATTTAAATGAGATATAAATGGAACTTGTTAATAATGAGATTTATAGATCGAAGCTTATAAATAGAAATGGAATTTATAAACATTGTTTATAAATTCGAAATCAATTGAATTTGATAAATTGAATATTGAAGTTTATTAAAGGAAATATATTCACGATTTTGGACAGTGAATACATTATTGAATAAAATAGTCATGTTTGGCAAAATGAATATTATAAAATGAAGTTAATTATTCTAAAGATGTTTTAAAATGTGTTATGAATCGAAACCATAGATTTCAACATTTTTTGTTGAAACATACGTTTTCGAGAAAGAAGGAAATGGTGGACTATAACACTGTTGTTATAGTAAATGGTTTCCGAAAGGAAATATTTTGTATAGTATTGGGATTTATATATCTATTTAAACTTTGAATCCCCATACTAGTGATTTTGTGTCGTCGTAATGATGTTCTACACAACATTCGTTTTTGACCCAAATAAATGTGTTAAGAGAATGATTTCCTTAAGGAATGAAATATATACTAAATTTTGATTTATGTATATCGAATATTTTCAAATGTTGAAAATAAATAGATTTGTGAATTACTTATTAATAAATAAGTATGGAAATGTTTTTCCAATGTGAAATGAAACGTTTTGAGAATTTATCTTTTTGAAGATAAATTGAAAATGAATAATTGAAATCGTATATTCATAAATATTTTGGAGTGTAAATTCACTATGGAATTTATAAATGGAAAGGGGAATTTGATTTAAAAATAAACATTGATTTATTTTTGAAGTGTGGAAAGATATATCTAGTAAAGATATTTCGGAAAGTAAATAATTTGGGAAATTATTTGGAATTTGGTGATGTTGAGCACGCCAATTGATAGTTAAATAATCCGACTATCAATATTTACCTTTAAATAGGTATTTGTTGTGATTGTTTGAATTTGGATGCCACACTTATTTTTGAATAAGCGCTCACTATTTAGGTTAGCCGGGAAAGGACCTTGGGGTCGTATAACCCATTCCGAATATGTGATACGTCGTAATGGATTGCATTCGGTGACCGGTGTGGAAGACCGGATATTTCTGAAAATGGAAGGATTACCGTTGAGTTACTCTGCATCGGCTGACTCCGATATAGAGGTTTTATCACCCTTAGTGACGAGAAGTCCGGACGTGATTAGAAATTATCCGGAATGCAAGGACTTCTTTGGAAGTGCCTTCGGTTCTGTTCGAGCCCGGAACAGACTTGTATGGATTGTATGTCTGACATTACAAGTCGAGATATAAAGCTGATTTCTTTCAAATATATTTCTGTTGGTGGCGGTCTCTTAGCTTAACACCCTTCTCTGAGACGTACGAGCTCAGAGGTTATGTAGTTAAAGGTTATTAGTGATATACTCCCAATTTGGTAGTGTGGCATGCTGAGTGTTGCTGTGAAATGATCATTGATTGATCATTTGTGATATGATCATTTGTTTGATCGTTTATCTTTGTGATCATTGCTTTGATCATTTGTTAACCCAAAGCACAGCTTTTGTATAAAGCGTGGCTTTGTGGACGAGACTTCGTCGGACCTCACACCCCGGAAATGGTCAAAACAGGAAGGATGCAGCAAGGTCATTAGGGGGTAGCGCCCCTTTAGTGTATGTCATTCCTTCTGGATAGAGGTGGTATCATGGAATGGAGCCCAGATACATAGCCTATGTGGTTACTGCATTATTATTCTTATGTGGTTGTTGGAAATCGAGGATCCTCGGATAGATCGGTTACGATCGGGGGATGACATATTCGTGTCAGTAGTTACCTAGTAAGGGGTAACCCGGCCTTGTGTTGGCAGGGATCCGGTTTGGTTCTCGGGTCGTCTTTCCAGAGGCGTACCTATGTGGCAATGGGAAGTTCCTTGGCCTGACCATTTGTTGGAAATCCAGAGAAACAATACGATCTTGTACGGTTTTGGTTGTAGAACCTATCATTCACTTATGGTGGCGCCCCACTGTTTGGATGGTAGTTATAGTAGGCATAAGTGCGGAATGCCTATGCTGGCTAAGATTTATATCTTTATTTTCGAAATGATTTTTTTCTACACTATGCACTAGTAATAATATCAAATGTTTCTTTTTAATGCGTATCAAGCATCTTTGACTATCATAAGGAGAAATCTCCTCTGATTC
This sequence comes from Allium cepa, assembly GCA_030765085.1. Taxonomy (NCBI): domain Eukaryota; kingdom Viridiplantae; phylum Streptophyta; class Magnoliopsida; order Asparagales; family Amaryllidaceae; genus Allium; species Allium cepa. Next base: position 1,014,424,576 of record CM060943.1, on the reverse strand, counting down.
TGCGTTTGCATTGTGTGTGTGTGCGGAAGGCCTTATAGTAGTCTCATTTTTAAAAAGCATTTCGAATTGACTTTAAAAATATTCCTCTATTTTGATTTTAAAGAAAAATAAATTGTTTTAATTCTCACACCAGTCACATGACTGACTCGGAGTTTATTGTTTTCCTTCCTAAACTCTGGGTGCCCACCAATTTCCACACGGGCAGTCAGGAGTAAGGTTTATCAGGATATTCTGGAATTCAGGAGTTGCTGGAGGCAAGATGGATGCCTGGCGTATTCACTAGTATATAGTATTTCTTTTCCGCTGTTGATGTTGTCTGTTGCTGTACACTCTGATGATGTAATGAAATGTAATGTAATGTAATAACTGATATAATTCTTTGTTTAAAGATTATTCATTTATGTATTAAATGTTGTTCCACTGCGAATTATGAGATTCTGATGTTGTTCTGTTATTTCTTTCTGTTCTGTTCTATCTTTTTCTATCTTCTTCTACTTTTTCTTCTTCTTTAACCCTAACATTTCGGTTTTTCGGCAACGAAAAGTCGCAAACGTTACATTTGGTATCAGAGCTTATGGTTAAGCGACAACCATGGCTCTGTTGGGTATTACTCATTAGAGATAGAGTCAGTAGTACTCTAGAATGAGTTTGAGTGTAATAATAGCTATGAGTGCGTATTTGTTAGTGAATATAAATTGTTTTATATTGTGATGATTGGTTTGTTGAGTGGTATATGGATTTTGGTCAACCCGAGTAATTAACGTTGTTGATAGGGATCTCTAAACACTTGTACAGAATAATTCGACACAGTATTGTTTTAAATTGGGTAAATGAAATAATTTTACCTTGATTATATTTTATATATAAAGGACTATTTTTTCAGAATTATTAAAGTATATAATTGATTGTTTAGTTGTTGAATAAGTTAAATAAAAACAACAGTTGAAAAAAAATGAACTGTATAAACAAATAAATTATAAGTGTGAAATTATAATTAATGTAATTTACAATTGTGAAATAATCTTATATATATATATATATAATAAGTGAAATTATATAAGTAAAAGACTTATAAATGTGATTTATATTCTGAAGATAAAATTCCAGAGAAGTGTTTTGAAAAGATTTGATATTTTGGAAATTTATTTTGGAGAAATTAAAGCTCTAAACTCTTTTCGGTTGCTGGAAAATAATCCTGGTGATGATCGCGACATCATTGGTGTTCATTTTCGGGTTTCCAAAAGAGGGATTGCTGCCAAATTGATTAAAAGAAAGTTGTTTGGAAAATTTGGATTTAGTTTTGGAAATTCAGAAGGTAATTTGAATTGATTTCAAAAAATAGTTTTGAAAGATTTGAAAGGACTCTGGAATCCTATTTAAGATATTTATGGGAATGATAAATGAGTTGATAACTTATACAATTTGAATTTTGATAGAATAAATTTAACTTAAAGGATGAAGTTAAATTAAAGGAAGTATAAGTAAATCAATAAAATCCAAGTTGAAATAAATTTGAGTTGTCATCAAAGATATGTGATTTGAAATTTAACAAAAGGAAAGTTAAATAAATTGATTTGGATTTGATAAGATGTTTGAAATGAAATATAACTTAAGTGAAGTTGAATGAAGTTAATTTTAGTATCGAAGTAAATTAATAAGTGAATTAATGAGATGAAGTCATTAAGAATTTGAACTTGAGTTATATAAATGAAATTCAACATTATATTGTTAAAGGAATTAGCAATTGAATTGAACTAATGGATTAAATGTTAGTCAATTAAATGTAAATAATTGATATGAAATAAAGAATGTAAATGTTAATTCATTAGAAGCTAATGTTATTGGAAATTGAATAAATTGAATGAAAGTCAATTTAATATAAACCAATTGGAATTAAAAGCGTTGAACCAAATTGAATGTAAAGTTTAATAATTTGGTTGTGTTGAAAATACATTGGTTGTTATATGGATGTTAATTGATTGTATGTAAATTCATTAAGTGTTAGTGAAATTGAAAGCTATGTAATTAAATTCAAATTGAAAGTAAATAAATTTGAATAGAATTGAATGTGAATTGGATTTAAATTAGTGAATGTAAACTAATTGGAAATGAACGTTGATAAAATCCAATGTAAATGAATCAAATGTGATTTAAATTGAAAACCAATTCATTGAATATTAATGATAATATGAATGAATATTGATTTGGTTATGGATGATAGTTGGTTGATGTTTGCATTTGTTGTTTTGTTGCATTTGCTATGTTGGCACATGTAGTTGTTATGTTGCTATATGTTGTATATTGATACTATTTTCTATATACATGTTCTCATGTTGTTGTTAAGTGTTTAGTAGGTGCGGATGGCGTTGCTTCGCATTTGGAGCTCGCTTTCGCGCTATATTAGCCGTATGTGCTCGCGAATAAAATAAATAAGGTACATATCTCGGATTACATACCGTACTTTTACACTTTTTTCCCTGCGGGATGCCTCATCACTTGATGAGATGTATATTTGTGATATATATACTGTCATTTTTTTTCGGATCGAACCGCGCAAAGGAGACTATGGCGAATTTTTCCGAAAATTTGAGGCGTTAGAATATTTTTGAGAAAAATTGGAAAATTTGTGAAAACTATAAATCTGATTTAGAATTGAACGTTAAACGATAGTAGTTTTTTTTTCTTGAAAAGATAACTAAGTATGATTTGAAAACTTAGTAAAGATTTTGTAAGAAGTTTAATTATGGATTTATGTAAAGTTAATACATTCTGTAACTTTTCTTACTTGGTAATTTCGTGGACGAAATTCTTTTAAGGGGGGAAGTATGTAACGACCCAGAATTTTTATTAATTAAAATTCGTATATTTAATTAATTTTAAATATAAATAAGTGAAATTTATAAGTCAAATAATTTTTTTTCGAATAATTAGAGTTAATTGAAGAATTAAATCAATAATTTAATATGTGAAAATACAGAAATAATTGAAAATTGGGTTAAATATGATTGAAAATGATTTGTAAAATTTTATTTTATCATATTGGAGTTAGAATGATGTTATAGTACTTTTAAAATTGAATTTAAAGTTTATTTGTGAAAATTGAATATTTTAATATTTAATCGACTAGTGAAATTAGTCATTTTTCAAACAGTCTCAGAATCGGACGAAACTAGTTCCATTAGATCCGTAATAGTTTTTTATTACCGGATTTCAATTTTCGTAGCAATCGGAGTTATCGTTTGATCGTGACAGCTCGAAACGCATCGAAATTGTTTTAATATTAATTTGGTGAGTTAAAATAGCCATTTTTCAAACTGTCTTGGATTTTGACAAAACCAGTTTCATCGGATCCGTAATGTGATATTGTTGTATGGTTTCAAATTTCATGTCAATTGGATTTACCGTTTGTCCGATGCAAGCTAAAAGGCCTAGAAAATCGTCTAATCGGTTTAATTTTAAATCGAACGTTTATTGCCATAACTCGCACAGATGACCGAATTAGCTCCTGAAACACGTTCCATTGGGTAAACCTTAGAAACGCCAACCGGCACGCTTCGTTTGGAGTTCGGAAAATTTTGGGGTGAATAGTGTTTGCAAATTTTCTATAAAAGGACCTCATATCTTTGTTTTTGCATCAAACCCTAACCAGAAACCCTAGCCGCCACTATCTTCATTAATGGCCAGAAAATCATCTCCTTCTCCTCCAATTTTCTTCAAATCCGCAAAGTAATTCAAGAAACTTTCAACTAGAAACTTGTAGAGCACAGCATGAACTAGATATCTAACGGTGGATCTCAGCTATCATCGTCGATTGGAGGAGATAAATGGCCGCGTTCGTGTTCGAGGTCACACGTTTTACTGAGCAACAGGAAGGGCCGAGCTTCACCCAATTGGAGCCGAGGGTAGCTCTTGCGTAGAGCTTCAAAACCCATGTTGTTGATCGAGTCGAAACAGCTTGTAGAGGTCGCGAAAATTAACCCTAATTTTGAATGTAAATGGGTTGTGCGTGCGTGATTCATCACCTGGGCGCGTTTGGGAAGAAGAGAGGGATGGTCTTGATGTATGCAGGTAGATCCAACGGCCAGAAGAGTGAGGGTTAGAAAATATAAAAAGAAATTGTAAAATTTATAGTTAAAAATTCGTGTAAATGTTTAAAATATCATAACTTTTTCATACGAGGTCGAAAACGCACGAAACAAGTTGCGTTGGAATCGTATGGACGAGCACTACGCAATGGAGCTGGGTTGGAGTTGATTGGAGTAAGTGAAAATTTCAGGTAAAATTAAACGCATGTTTAATTTTATTCGAAATAAAAGGCTGGAATGGAATTAAAATCAAGGTGAGAACTCCTCACTCAATCGAATAGTTTCGATTTATATTTTAAATAGTTAGATTTAAAATTCTTGAATGTATGTTTGAATGATGATTGTTATCTATTGATTGTTAAAAATAGACATTATGCGCCGTTAGTAAGCGGAGGTTATTTATTAAAAACATATACCGCGAATATTTCACAGTACAGTGAAATTGGTATTATTTATGTACTTGGAATTGATTTCCCGCATTGTATAGCGGATGAGACCCCATTGCGCTGTCTATTAAGCGGATAATATTTTATAAATCCCATATACCGCGATAATACCGTACTGGAACGAAATTGGTATTGTGCTAATGTTTGTGGATGCAGGAAAACAGGTTGGAGGGATCCAACTGGATTCCTCAACAGTATTGGTTTATTTACAGATGTTGTGATATTTGTTGATTATCATATCGATATATGATATTTGGATGTCGTGATTGACTATTTGGCGATATTGCATCATCGGATCCATTTTTGAAGTTTTAAAATAATGATTTTGGTTTTAAAAGGGATTTTAAAGTGATTTTCGAAAGTATATGTTTTTATTTAATTTTGAATTGATTCATTTTAAATAATTAAAACGTTATAAATTTTTATGTTATAAAAATTAAGATTTTTGAGAAATATAACCGAAATGAGATTTTTTTGGAAATAAATAGTTAATTAATTTACAAATTGGTTTAAATTGGGAATTTTGAATTATTAAAAACGATGTGTATAAAAGACTTATAAAATTGATATTTTATAAATTAAAAATATTGGAATATTAAAACGAGATTTTATAAGTGTTAAAAATGAAATAAAAAAAATGGATTTCATAAGTGAACGGAATTTATAGATTTATAAATTGTGAAGTTATAAAATGAATAGATTTTGTGAAATAGAAGATTTATAAGTAATTATCTTATAAATCGGATTTTGGCATTTAAATGAGATATAAATGGAACTTGTTAATAATGAGATTTATAGATCGAAGCTTATAAATAGAAATGGAATTTATAAACATTGTTTATAAATTCGAAATCAATTGAATTTGATAAATTGAATATTGAAGTTTATTAAAGGAAATATATTCACGATTTTGGACAGTGAATACATTATTGAATAAAATAGTCATATTTGGCAAAATGAATATTATAAAATGAAGTTAATTATTCTAAAGATGTTTTAAAATGTATTATGAATCGAAACCATAGATTTCAACATTTTTTGTTGAAATAGACGTTTTCGAGAAAGAAGGAAATGGTGGACTATAACACTGTTGTTATAGTAAATGGTTTCCGAAAGGAAATATTTTGTATAGTATTGGGATTTATATATCTATTTAAACTTTGAATCCCTATACTAGTGATTTTGGGTCGTCGTAACGATGTTCTACACAATATTCATTTTTGACCCAAATAAATTTGTTAAGAGAATGATTTCCTTAAGGAATGAAATATATACTAAATTTTGATTTAAGTATATCGAATATTTTCAAATGTTGAAAATAAATAAATTTGTGAATTACTTATTAATAAATAAGTATGGAAATGTTTTTCCAATGTGAAATGAAACGTTTAGAGAATTTATCTTTTTGAAGATAAATTGAAAATGAATAATTGAAATCGTATATTCATAAATATTTTGGAGTGTAAATTCACTATGGAATTTATAAATGGAAAGGGGAATTTGATTTAAACGTTGATTTATTTTTGAAGTGTGGAAAGATATATCTAGTAAAGATATTTTGGAAAGTAAATAATTTGGGAAATTATTTGGAATTTGGTGATGTTGAGCACGCAATTGATAGTTAAATAATCCGACTTCAATATTTACCTTTAAATAGGTATTTGTTGTGATTGTTTGAATTTGAATGCCACACTTATTTTTGAATAAGCGCTCACTATTTGGGTTAGCCGGGAAAGGACCTTGGGGTCCTATTACCCATTCCGAATATGTGATACGTCGTAATGGATTGCATTCGGTGACCGTTATGGAAGACCAGATATTTCTGAAAACAAAAGGATTACCGTTGAGTTACTCTGCATTGGCTGATCTTCGATATAGAGGTTTTATCACCCTTAGTGACGGGAAGACCGGACGTGATTAGAAATTATCCAGAATGCAAGGACTTCTTTGGAAGTGCCTTCGGTTCTGTTTGAGCCCGGAACAGACTTGTATGGATTGTATGTCTGACATTACAAGTCGAGATATAAAGCTGATTTCTTTCAAATTTATTTCTATTGGCGGCAGAAGATTTATTCTCTTAGCTTAACACCCTTCTCTGAGACGTACGAGCTCAGAGGTTATGTAGTTGAAGGTTATTAGTGATATACTCCCAATTTGGTAGTGTGGCATGCTGAGTGTTGCTGTGAAATGATCATTGATTGATCATTTGCGATATGATCATTTGTTTGATCGTTTATCTTTGTGATCATTGCTTTGATCATTTGTTGACCCAAAGCACAGCTTTTGTATAAAGCGTGGCTTTGTGGACGAGACTTCGTCGGACCTCACACCCCGGAAATGGTCAAAACAGGAAGGATGCAGCAAGGTCATTAGGGGGTAGCGCCCCTTTAGTGTATGTCATTCCTTCTGGATAGAGGTGGTATCATGGAATGGAGCCCAGATACATAGCCTATGTGGTTACTGCATTATTATTCTTATGTGGTTGTTGGAAATCGAGGATCCTCGGATAGATCGGTTACGATCGGGGGATGACATATTCGTGTCAGTAGTTACCTAGTAAGGGGTAACCCGGCCTTGTGTTGGCAGAGATCCGGTTTGGTTCTCGGGTCGTCTTTCCAGAGGCGTACCTATGTGGCAATGGGAAGTTCCTTGGCCTGACCATTTGTTGGAAATCCAGAGAAACAATACAATCTTGCACGGTTTTGGTTGTAGAACCTATCATTCACTTATGGTGGGGCCCCACTGTTTGGATGGTAGCTATAGTAGGCATAATTGCGGAATGCCTATGCTGGCTAAGATTTATATCTTTATTTTTGAAATGATTTTTGTCTACACTATGCACTAGTAATAATATCAAATGTTTCTTTTTAATGCGTATCAAGCATCTTTGACTATCATAAGGAGAAATCTCCTCCGATTCTGCGTTTGCATTGTGTGTGTGTGTGCGGGAGGCCTTATGGTAGTCTCATTTTTAAAAAGAATTTCGAATTGACTTTAAAAATATTCCTCTATTTTGATTTTAAAGAAAACTAAATTGTTTTAGTTCTCACACAAGTCACATGACTGACTCGGAGTTTATTGTTTTCCTTCCTAAACTCTGGGTGCCTCACCAATTTCCACACGGGCAATTAGGAGTAAGGTTTATCAGGATATTCTGGAATTCAGGAGTTGCTGGAGGCAAGATGGATGCATGCCGTATTCACTAGTATATGGTATTTCTTTTCCGCTGTTGATGTTGTTTATTGTTGTACACTCTGATGATGTAATGAAATGTAATGTAATGTAATAACTGATATAGTTCTTTGTTTAAAGATTATTCATTTATGTATTATATGTTGTTCCGCTGCGAATTGTGAGATTCTGATGTTGTTCTGTTATTTCTTTCTGTTCTGTTCTATTTTTTTCTATCTTCTTCTACTTTTTCTTCTTCTTTAACCCTAACATTTCGGTTTTTCCGCAACGAAAAGTCGCAAACGTTACAAATGACAAATGTTTAATCTTAAGACAAGTGGCATTTTTAATCTTTTCTTTTATTTTATTTTCAGTTTTTTTAAAAACAAATCCTCTTTCCTTTTTATTTTTCTCTAAATCTATGATGCTAAGAAATTTGAAGAAAAAACTTACGCTTCCTTTGAACCAAAATCAGAAAACAAGAACAAGTTGAAATCTTATCTTCAATCATGCAAAACCTGTAAATCATTACCCTCTAATCCACTTCTAATATCAGCCTGCATATCACTTTCAATTTTTCCAGAAACAACAACCTGTCACCACCTCAAAAATCAAATTCCTGAAAATTAAACAATTTGAAACCTACATGCATTTTCTTTTTAAAAAAAGCCAGATATTTTAAAAGCCTGTTCTGTTGTAAATCTGTCAAAGCATTTCTCCAAAAGCTATAACAAAAAAAATATGTATATACAAGTTTAACTGAAAACTGGAAACTGTCGTCACATGCAAATATGAGAACTACAGGAACCTGTTCCTCTGCCTCTTCAAAAAAAATGGTGAGTAAACATTTTTACTAAAACTTAAGTAGTTAATTATCTATTGCATGTGAGTTTGTGATGATGTTTATTTTAGATGTATATAAGTTGCCTCTGTGTAGATATAAACATGCAATATGTTTTGCTATGCTTTGAAATCGTGTATGCCTGATAGCATTTATCTTCTCTGTTTACCTACTGCAGAATTAAATTAAAACGAAAAATTCAAGCTATTTTTGTTTAAACAACTTTTAGGACTTAGATTCAAACAAAATAGGTAGTTTAATTATAAACTAAGAATTAGAATAGATCTAAGTATCTGGTATTTGGAAATTATCTGGAAATCAAACTAATGCAGTGACATTCTAACATCAATGTTAAAATCGAATGTTGAAATTAGATGAAACGGTTATATAAACTAAATTGCCACTGGAAGATATGAATTTTAAAAAGAAATTCTCAATTTTTAATGAAGTGTGGATGGAGAATTTTGGGTGTAACTGGAAATGGGGTTTTTTGGTGATTTCTGATGATCACAAGATCTGGGTAGTTTGAGATCATCATTGGAGATGGAGTGAGGTAGGGTGGTTTAGGAAAAAATATTTGGAAGGTGGGTAAGTTGCAGAGGCGTCGGCGGTGGTTGAGGCAAGTTTATAACCCTAGTTTGGGTCCAGTTTGGATTTGGGGTCTCCGCATTTCCTTGAAGTGATCGAGTGACTCATGGTCGAGGGAAATAGCAGTGTGAGTTGTTGGCATGGTGCGGCCGGAGTCACAGTAACTACGATGGTCGGAAGCGTGGATGCGAGATGGATTCTCTGGTGGGACAAGTTCCAGTTCTAGTGTTGGATACTTGTCTTCGTTCTAGAGTAGATGATGTTCATTCGTTTGTTTAAATCGTCTACTGAGGAGATTTGTGACTTGCCTGAATGCATGAAGTTCGCCGGAGCGATGGTGAACGGCCGTGCATGTGCACGGCGATGCCGTCTCGTGTCAGGAGGATAGTTTCGTGGGACTCGAAGGGATGCATGTGTATTTGAGAGAGGGACATGGGTGTGAACTCAAAGTAGCTAGTAATGATGTAACCGTTAACTATGTAGTGGTTACAGGTCTAAAATTTAATTTTAAATTTTATAATAAAAAGTTTAAAACAACTTTAAATGAGTTTAAATAAATTGAATTCAAAGGTAAAGTTTTAAAATAAAAAGTAGAAGATTTAAACTTAAATTTAAATCTGGAATCAAAATCCAATTTGAAACATACTTTAGAAATAAAGTACGTTTTTTTTTAAAATGTAAGTGTTTAAAAAACTTTGAAGGTTTAAGCTATATTTTAAGATTATGAAAATACAAGTTTTTAAAATCCAAATTGAAAATAGTTTGGAGGAATATTTAAGCTAAGTAAAGTTATGTTTGATAATCTTGACTTTATCAAGTAGAATGTTTGTTTTATTTTAAAAACTTAATTAATAATTTAATTAAGTAAAGATAGTTATTAAGTAAATGATGCAAATATGCTAAGGATAATTAAAGCATATATAAAATGAATGTTTTATCTTAATTAAGGTTATAATATCTTAATTTTGATTAAGTTAATTTAAAGAAATTAAGTTTGATTAATTAGTTTAATTATAAAGGATTAATTAAGAAGTTTTTAAATGGTAATTACTTGATTAATCAATGGTGATTAAGGATTAATCAAATGGTAATTAAGGATTGATTATTTGTTAATTAAGTATGGGTTAATAGTTAATTAAGGATTAATTAACAGGTGATTAAGGAATAACTAATCTGTAATTAAGTTCTTAATTAATAATTGATAATTAGATTTATTAATTAATAATTAAGAGGTAATTAATTAGTTAGTTAATAATTAATTAATTATAAAGGTAATTATGGATTAATTTATTTATATTAAGAGATATTGATAATAATTAAGGTTATTAATTGATAGTTGATGAATAACTCATCAGTTAATTAAAGGTTAATTAACTGATTATGAAAGTAATTAAGGATTAATTACTTTGTATTAAAGGAGATAAAAAATAATTAAGGATTATTAATTGATAAATAAAGGATAATTAATCTGGGATTAGGGATCGATAAATTGATTGATTGAGTTAATCAAGGATGTGATTAATTGATTAAGGTTAGCCATTAATCAACAATTGTATAAGCAAGATTAAGTGATTAATTCTTAAGGAGTTAATTTAATTTAAGTAATTAATTTAATTACGATATGTATTGATGATGCTTGCTTATGGATGATTGGTTGTTGAATGTCTGAATTGGATGATATCTATTGAATTGATATCTATTAATGAATAATCAAGATTGATTAATGAATGTAAATAAGTTTAAGGATAATTATTAAATGAAACTTAATAATAATTAACTAATGAAAGTAATTTGAGGGTCATTAATTAATGTAATTAATGAAGTGATCAATCTTGCTTATTAATGATTGAATGATGATAAGTGCTTTGGACTGGTTGATATCTTTGATATAAATTGCATTGTGATATGATATGTTGGATGGATGGTGATAATACGATTATCTATCAATTATGAGTTGATGTGTAAAAATGTTATCGGGTAATTCATGATGAATTGTATTTAATTGGATAATTTTGGTTAGGATGACATTGGATTCGAAGAGACCGGAGTCGGGTATAGTGAATACCCGAAACCACTTCGATTCTTTTAAATGGCTAAGTGAAATCAATAAACTGGAATGGAATGATTTAAGTGAATTGGACCATTTAATCTAAGTTTGGCACTTAGAAATTGTGGTGTGAAATAAGTAATGTTTATAACAACTTGTGAAATTGTAAATCGATAAGTTACCCTTGGTTTATATAAATTTTATGCTTTTGAATTCCAAATTAGATGGGTTTACTCGTGCTGGTTTCCAGCCTGACCCGGGTGTTACTTTGATGTAATGCTCAGGTCAGACCAAGTATTACAGATTTTCAGGTAAGGACGTTCTGGAGCTTAGGAGGCGAGCTGGATGGCAGGGACATATGGAGAGTTTCCACTATGATATTGTATATATCTGAGAAATGTTAAATTGTATCTATCCAATGTTGTATAAAATTGTTTGTAACTCTGATATATCGATGTAAATTGATAGATACAGTTTTTCTTTGGTATAACTATTATTATCGATATTATATTTTATCCGCTGCGAATGTGAGATTGTGTGTTTCTTTCTGTTCTTCTTCTATCTCTTTCTTCTTTTCTCTAACTATTTGGAATTTTCGGGATTGAAAATTTCGGGTCGTTACATATACTTTGGAAAAATAAATCTCTTTTTAAGTGGAATTAAAATCAAAGTGGAAATAAAAGAGAATTTGAAATTTAAAGTGTAACAGGATTTGAAAAGTAGAGTTAAATTGAAATTGAGATGAATAGTGAAATTGAAATTGAGATGAATAGTGAAATTGAAATCGATTTAGAAAGTTGAAATTGAGATGAATAGTGAAATTTAAATCGATTTTGAAAATTGAAATTGAGATTAAGGTTGAAATTTAAATTAGAATTGGAAATAGATTTGAAATCTAAGTTTTAATTTAGTTTAAAATTGAAATTGAATTGAAATTGGAATTTAAATTTTAATATTTAAATAATAGAAATAAAATAATATTATAATATGGAAATAGTGAAAATATATTTTAAATATTTTAAAATGTTGAAATATTGATTTAAAATGATTTGTAATGATATTATAAGTAATAAAATTTAATTTGAATAGATTATTTCAAATGTTGAAAAATAAGTTAAACTAGACGCGTCACACAACGGTAGTACGCGATTTCGAGCCGAAAAGTTCAAATGAGTGTATAGAGTAGAATATAGCTCGGAATTCTTCGAGATAAGAAAATTCCGGAGTATTATATCCATATATTCTAAACGAAGAAAGAAAATCAAAATTTCATTGAATAGATTTTGAAATATATTCAAATCAATATTCTAGAAAAATCGTGCTAATGCAGTTTAGTGACCATAACAGAAAATCTACTTAAATGAATGCTTTTAATTATGAAAAAATATATAATAAATTTGATAAATCTATTTTAAATAGTTTATAAAATATTTGAAGTGGAAAATATGAATTATCGAATATAAAAAAGTTGTTTAAATCAAATAAGCTTATATAGCACTTTCCGTAGTACTTTTATGCTACGAATTCTATAACTTTTTGAGTATGAGATTAAACATAATGACTTTCCTAGAATCAATTGTGAATGTTTTTAAAAGGAAAATTAATCATTTAAAAGATAATTTGGAATTTTTATAATCAATGCCAAAATAAAGTTGATAACTGAGTATGCGGAAACGACTAGCACATTTGTCCCCCTGTGAGATCTGGTAAGATAAAACAAGGTGTTTAAATAAGGTTAGGGATGGAGCAACCAGTGCCCTGAACTTACCTCGTCTCTGTTTCCTTTACTTAGGTGAGGGGTGGAATAGATCGAAAGGAAAGCCCGGATGCTCTAAAAAGATTATTGATTTTTCTATAAAAAAAAGATTGAATCCAAAGCAAAAGAATGAATTACTTAAAATTATTCTGAGACAAAGAAAGAGATTTTGAAATCATCCGAAAAGAATTAAAGTGAAAAGAGACTTAATAAATCCTGTATACTTATGTTCACTTTTTATCGATAATTGGGTTTCGAAGGAACGGGGGTCAAATTTGAATGATTCCTATCTGAAAACCACTTCGAACCAATTTACGTGTTCGAAGAATGAAGATGTTTGAAGACGGAGATATTGAGATGAATAATAATGAGGGACTACTTGTTAATTAATTGGGGATAAACTTCTGATTCACTATATTGTAGAAGTGGTCCCTTTGTTATGAAAAACCTCAAAACCACAAGGGCTTCTCGCGTGCCAAGGAAAGTACCTTCGGTTTCGTTTGATTCCAAAACGAACTTATATGGAAGAATGTTTGTGTAACGATCCCGGATTTTTACTACGTTTAAATTAATAATTAATTTAGTTTTTGAATAAAAATTATGAAATTAACTGGTAAATTGATTTGGGTTTCTCCATATTCGAATAAAATATGTGTTAATTTATATGAATAAAACTTCAATTTCTTTTGATTGAAGTAATATATGTTTTAAAAATCATTTGACTTTAAAACTTATATATATGTGCATATATGAGTGGATTTAAATTTATATATATATTGAATTTGAATATAAATTTTAAGCAAATGTTTAAAGATAATTTGAAATTATAAAAATATGTCTATGTAATTTATTTGATATGTATATTTTGCAAAACACGACAAGTTTGTGTATGTAAGACAAAATAATTATTACAAACAAATAAAGTATAGATATGAAGCAAGTAAACATATATATAAAGTGTTACAAAACAAAAATCTAAGTATATATGTACAAGCAAATATAGATAAATATGAATTAACTTGTATATGAAGACAAAGATGTATTTAAGTATAAAGACCTAAGAAGAACATATAACTATTCAGGTATGAAGAAGCTAATTAAGATAAATATGAAAAAAAAGATAAGTAAGCTTATAAAAAGAAGACAAAGGAAATTAATGCAGCACACAAAATATATCTCATCAGCCACCATTTCAAAATGAAAATAAAAAAATCGGTTGAACAAAGAAAATTGATGCAAAACTGTAACGATCCCAGATTTTAACTAAATTTAAATTGATAATTAATTTAATTTTTGAATATAAATTGTGAAATTAATTGGTAAATTGATTTGAGTTTCTCCAAATTCAAATAAAATATGTGTTAAATTATATGAGTAGATTTGAATTTATATATATATATATATATATATATATATATTGGATTTGAATTTAAATTTTAAGTAAATGGTTTAAAAATAATTTGAATTTATAAATAGATATATATAAGATAAATTAGATATACAAAGTAAACACATTAGTTAGAATTTTTACAACATATATATAAGATAAAATAATGAATAATAAATAATAATAAAACATAAGCACTAAAACAAAACAAAGAAGACACTAATGTGTATATGCAAGTATGACACTAACAAAAGAAATGAAGAAAAAATTATATATCCATTCAAGTATGAACAAACAGAAATTTTATGCATTCAAAAAAAAGAAAGAAAAAGAGATAAGTATGTAAACAAGTATAAGTATGAAAGGCTTGCATAGGAAGATAGTAACACATTTCAAGTATGTAGATTAAAATATCTAAAAGCAAGACAAATATAATTAATGCCATTATCTTCAGCACAATATCTTATCAGCCACTAAAACAATATTATCAACCAAAATTTTGCTCAACCAAATGAAGAAAAAAATATCTTGATATTGTACAAACAAAATAATTACCCTGTACAAATATACAATTACCTGTAAACTAATTTTCTATATATCAACTTCTTTCATCAACTTTTCATTTTAGTTTCATCCATTTATTCAAAGCAAACCCGAAGTAATGTTATCTCAATCTAAAACAAAAATTCAATTTAAAACAACAATACAATCGACTCAATTTCAACAAGCTAGGAATTCAAAGCCTGTTCCAAATAGAGCTACTATGTTCATCTTCTCAAAAAACACTATGAGTAACTTATTTTCTTAAATTTAAGAGTATAAATTTGTTGTTTATTTATATATATCTGTTAATAGGTTGTGTATATATATGGATCCTCTGAATATTTGAAAACTGGAAGTGTTTTATTCAGCCTATTGTTTGCTCATGATCTCTGTTCTTAGATTCTCAGTACAAATTTTAATTCAAAAAATCATTTCTTCAAAAATTTACTCAATGTTAGGACTTAGGATCAAAACAAAAGATGTTTGTTTGGTTATGAACTAGGTTTTAAAATTTTATTAAAGTTAAAATAACTTGGATTTTTCTCAGGAAATTTCAAGAACTGAGTAAAGTTTAAATTTTAGTAAAATTTCGAACATCTTAAATCATGAATTCAGGTATGCAAAACAAATTCTTACACTTAATCATGATTTTTAAAGTAAAAATTATAATTTTTAGAATGAGGATTTGAGAGAAATTGTGGATTGACTGAATTTCATTGTTTGGTCGTTTTCTGGTGATCTCGGTGTTGAGGGAGGTCGGAGTTCCTAGAGATGGTAGATTAGCGATCGGGGGTCCTAGGAAAAATATTGGTTGGGGTTGCAGGTGAACGCGGTGGCGACGGTGATGGGTTCAAGTTTGTAGCCCTAGTTTTTGTGAGGTTGAGATTTTTGATTCGATCGTCGCCGATAGGCGATCGAGTGTCGCGGGGTTTTAGGAGGTGAAAGAGGAAGTTTCGGTGAAGAGGTAACCGTGGTTTCACGTCTTCTGGTGGCCGAGGTTGTGCGAACGACGTGATTTCCAGGCTGAGGTGGTGGTACTAAGTTCTGGTTCCAGGTGAGCTTTGATCACTCGATTCCAATCTGGAGTGTATGGTGGTGGCCTGATGTTTGGGATAGAATGTTTGGGTGATGGTCGATATAGTCTGATCATCGACGATGATCTGAGTGGCTCGACGCCACCGTGCATGTGCACGGTGCACTGCCTGTTTTCCCGTCATTGTTGGGTTGAGGGTGTTTGCGTGGTCTCAAGCAACTTGAGTAAGTACTCGGAGCTTTAAAGCGTTGGACCCGAATAATTTGTTGCTAGCTCGAAAATGTTCATATAGATTCTTTTATAAAAAGGATTTCTTTAATATTGGATGAAAAGTTAATAAGTTTGTTTAACTTAAATTTGTAAGTTGAATAATCAATTTATCTTTAAAGCTTGATTTTAAATAATTAAGTAATTTAGTTTAAAACCTTTTCTTATATAAGTTTCTTATATAAGAAATGAATGCTCTTTATATTTATTTGAAGATTTATAAATTAATTTTAAAATTGACTTAAAATTTAAATGGTTAATCATGTTGAATCTCAAATTAAAAATGGAACTTAATTGTGAGTTTAAAGGTAAAATGTTTTAAAATATATATGTTAATGTTAATTAAGTCGTTAATAAAGAAATGGATTACCTTAAAGATTATTAAGGTATTAAAATGATTTAATGAATAAGATAAATAAGGAATGACTTATTTATTTAAATTATAAACTAATGATTTAGATTAATCTATAATTAGAGATTAATTAACAAAGTAATTAAAGAATTGTTTATAGTTAATGAAGGTCATTAACTAATTTATTTAAATAATTAATTAATATGATTAATTAATGATAATCATTTGTGGAATTGTTAAGTGTAATTACTTTATGAAAGTAATTAAGAAATTAATTACTCCTTGTAATTAATTGAGTTTAAGTTAATTGTCAAATATTGTACACTGGATTGATATTCCTGTTGTGATTGTGTTACTGTGTTATGCGAATTGCTTTGCGTTGAACTGTGATTTGTTTCCATATGTATGTGAAAACCCTTTTTGCCCGTAAACGGCATTTGAATTTCGATGCGACCGAGAGTCGGATTCCAATTGGTTATCCGAAACCCACATCAAATTGTAATGATGACTCTTTGTGATTGATAAATTTACTTTATCTATGAATCTGTGAATGAAGATAAGCGTTATGGGTTATACTGCTTATCGATTTGATATGATTGAATCTGTGATGATTGATGATGTTGCACTATTGTGTAAAACCCCTGGACTACACCTTACACACACAAATATGGATTTCACGAGGAAATCGGTTAAGTCGTAGATTTTTGAAAATGTTTTAAAATTTGAATTTTAAATTTAAATGGCTTGGAAATGGAATTGGGTTAAATATGAAAAGCTTTTGAAAAGGAGTTTTTGAGGATAAAAGTTATTTTTGAACAACTTGATGAAGTTTTGGAATTTAAATAACTTAAATTAAATTTGAATTCAAGATTTGAAATAGAAATCTGTGCTTGGAGATTATGGTTTAAAAGTGTTATACAAAGTTATAATCTGTTCATATGGATTTTAAACCATTTTAAAACATATTGTTTTAAGAATTTGAATTCAACCCAAGTTTCATCATTGAAGGGTTTTAACTTGATCAAATGTAATTGGATTTCCCCGAAACGAAAACTATTCGTTTTCAAATAATAATGGCTTTCATTTTAAGAAAGGATTTCCAAATTGTGTTGAAAGGTTTCTGTGATATCCCGGAATTTTTGGCAATATCAATTTAATAATCTGTGTTAAAATTAAATAGATTTGATAAATATTGTTAATAATATTTTGAATTGATTTAATAATCTTCTTAAATAAATATTTAATTGGGTGATTTTATCTTCTAAAAGCTAATTAAATTGTTTCCTATTTATAATATATATATATATATATATATATATATATATATATATATATTTGTATATATATTGTAAATAGATAAGCTTTGTTTCAAATTTAATAAATAAAGGCATGTTTTCTAATTTTAATATTTTTTGTAATTTAGAAATTTGATTTAATTTAATATTAGATAAATAACCAGATGGCTTTAAAATACTCAAGATAAGTTTTATTGTTTAAAATGATTTTAGCTTAACTTTAAATTTAAACAAAAAGATTGTGTTGTTTTATAGCTTGATAAGATGAGTAAACTTATTAATAAAGAAATGATTTCTTTTATAAATTATTCTAGTTCAATGAGGAGTTATTTTTAAACAATATTAATAAAATGTCTTTACAAATGAATTCTTGTTTTAAATAGAAATTGTCATTTTCAAATTTATTTATGAATATATAAATATATGCGTTTTGAAAGAAGCTATGATTTGAAATTCAAAATGAAGTCTTTCAAAATTATTTAAAATAAAATAAACTTTTTAAATATTAAGCATAGTATAAATCAAATAATGGTTACAAAACATAAGTATAATAATAAATAATAAGTAAATGAAGTATTTGATAGTTTAGGTTAAAAAAACGAAAGAGAAATAGAAATAAGCATATACTAAATTCATAAGTTAAAATTTTATAACAAATAACTAAAACAACTATACTTAGGGGATAAGAGCATAGGCAGGCAAGTAAAATATGCCTGTAAAATGAATATGCAAGAACAATGTATGAATAGAAATAAGACAAGAAATTAAAGCAACCAGGCAAGAGTAATATGGATGTAACCTGTAAATGGTATGCAAGACAAAAATAAGACAAAATAAAAGATCTATCTACATACAAAATAAGATATGTATGAAACATAAAGGACATTGCATTTAATGCTAGCATAACATTTGGTCAATTCGAATTGTTTTAAAAATCAATTCAGCCTCCTTATGCAAGAAAAAAAATCTCTGACTAGGTTAATAAAAAAAGGAAGGTATACCAGTAAAATGCAAACCAGCAAACACCTACCCCCTGTAATCTTTTCTTTCTATATATTCACATCATTCCAGTTTCTGTTGGTTCATCTCAACAATTGCAAACCAAAAATAAAGTAAAGCCTGCAACTTTTCTTTCAAAGGTTCAACTAAGATAACCTGTAAAACAAAGCTTGTTGTATTTTATCTTCAACCTGGAAATCAAGCGTCTCCCCAACAACAATTGGCTTCAAAGTTAAAAGGATTTTTTGTGCAAACTTTCAAGTTTCAGAGCATTTCAATTTTAAGGAATCAATTCTTAAAAACATTTGCAAGTTCCAGGATCAACATCCAAAATCCGTTCTCTGTTTATTTTCAGGTGAGTAACTTTTAAAATCTAAAAAAAATATTTTGGTTGAAATATGTATTATATGTATAAGTGAAATCTGATATAGTATGCATGCTATTTAATATATGTGTTCTGTTCTGTTTTATTTACCCAGGTTCTAAATTTAATCTTGAATTAATCTCTCTTGATCAAATCTTTGTTAGTACTTAAGTCTTAAACCAAATATGTTTGTTATAGCATTAATTTTAGTTTAAAAATGTGCTTAAGTTAAAATAATGTGTATGGCCTCTGGAAATAAATTAACAACAGTGAAAACGTTAAATAAGATAAAATTCAATTTTCATAATTCATGGATTCAGGTATATGAATCGAATGCTAATACGAAAACTTGATTTTTTGAAACCAAAATCACTATTTTTAGTTAAGTTTTAAAGGTGTAGTTCTAGTTTGAACGAAATATGGGAATTTGTGATTTTCTGGTGATCTACTGGAAGGTGGAGGTCAGGGTTCCTCCAGGAGGTGGAGGAATGAGTGGAGATTGGTGGAAAATTGTTAAATGGATGAACAATTCGAGGAGGGGAGAGAAGTGATGGGATATTGTTCAGAACCCTAGTTTTTACTGTGTTTAGTGAATCTATCACTATGGCCTGTGAAGTTGATCGAGTGGTTCGAGTTTTTGGGGGATGGTAGTTGGGTCGTAGTTGAAGTCGTAGCCGGAGTAGTGGATTTTCTGGTGGCTGAAGCTTCGTGGACGAGGCGATGACAGGTTTGGACATGGTGGGTCGTGTTGTTTCCAGGTTTGGTTTTAAGCTCTCGAATTTGATTTCGAGAATCGTGGCACGATCTGAAGACCGTGGAGGGCTGTTATAGAGTGACCGACGTGGGGAGATCGTCGTCGGTGGCCAGGAACAACAAGCGTCACCGTGCACGCGCACGGTGTGGTTGTCTTGGTGAAGGTTGTTGGGTTTTGTTGTAGGTTTGTGCAGTTTCGAGTTTTACTCAAAGCGTTGTGATTTTGTAGGGGCTTGGGTGAATTTTAGTTACAGGTTTTAAAAACCTGTAAGTTTTAAAATTTACACATGGGTTTTTAAAATGTGAAATAGGTATTTAAACTAAGTTTGAATCAAAATTTAGTTTGG
Source organism: Allium cepa (assembly GCA_030765085.1). Taxonomy (NCBI): domain Eukaryota; kingdom Viridiplantae; phylum Streptophyta; class Magnoliopsida; order Asparagales; family Amaryllidaceae; genus Allium; species Allium cepa. Next base: position 1,014,404,302 of record CM060943.1, on the reverse strand, counting down.
ATTCAAATGAAGTTGAATCTCAGTTTTCAAAAAAAAATAAAGTTTTAAATTTAAATTAATTGTAACAACTTTAAAAGGTTTAAATAGTTTAAATTTAAAAGTAAAACTTCATATAAAATATAGATTTAAACTTAAGTTTAAACCTGATTCAAATCTAAATTTGAATCTTAGTTTTGAGATAAAAGAAGTTTTTTAAATTTAAATTGTTTTAAACAGTTTGAATGGTAAGGTGAATTTTTAAAATTGATTTGAATTTAAAATGAAATCGGGTTTTAAATTCTTTTAAACTTCTATATCAAGGTAAAGAATTCTTTAACTTGTGAAATTAAAAAGAGTTTTTGAAATCGTTTTAAAATTGTTAAAGTTAATTTGATTTCATTTTAAATCTTAAATTTAAAATGAAATTTTAAAAGGAAAATTTGAAAGTAAATTGTTTTTAAATACCTTGTTAATGAAAATTTGATAATTAATAAGAAAAATGTTTTTATCTTAAATAAATTAATATTTAATGATTTGTAATTATTAAATCAATTAAAATGGATAATTAATGATTTAGATTAATTAATTTAGTAATTAAAAGTTTAAATTAGTTAATTAAGGTTTATGATAATTATTTAGGATAAATTAGTTAATAATTAAGGATATTAATGAAATAAGGTTTTAATTTTAAATAATGATTAGTAATTAATTAATCAATTAATTAAGGATTAATTAAGTTATAGTTGACACTTAATTAATTAAATAATATTGGATTAATTAATGAGTTATTAAAGATTAATTAAATTGTAGTTAATAATGAATAAATCTTAGTTAATTACTTTAGAGAAGAAATTAAAGAATTATAAATAGTTAATGAAGGTCATTAACTAGAATTATTTAATAATTAATTAATGTGATTAATTTTTAATAATTAATTAGATTAATTAATTTAAAGATAATCAATTGAAAATTGTTTGAGTATAATTACTTAATGGAAGTAATTAAGGAATTAATTACTCATTGTATTAATTAAGGTTAATATGAATCGTTTAAGTTAATTAATTAAATTAAATTAATTTAAATAAACATTTGATGATGTGATAAGTATAATTACTTACGGAAGTAATTAATGATAATTACTGGATGTAATTAACTAAGGATGATTTAATAGCGAAAGTAATTTGAGTATAATTACTTTCTATAATTAATCAAGGGGTTAATTAGAGATAATAAATTAAGGAATAATTTATTTATTTGATGAAGTAATTAAGGGTAGTTAATTACTGAATTAGGTTAATCAGGGGTGATTAACAATTTGGTTAAATTGGAGATTAATTACTTAATGTAATTAATTTAAATAGAAAATGTAATTAGAGATCATAAATCATTATAATTAATGATGTAATTTAGAATAGATTTATTAGGAAATAATTAATAAATGAAAGGATTTATTAATGTAATTAATTTAGAAGTAATATAATTAACGTTAGTAATTTAAAGGTTAATTTCTGTATTAGGTTAAGGGTAATTAATTTGTGAAATTAGTTAAAGGGTGATTACTTGAATGTATTTAAAACTTAATTAATCAAGGGTGATTAATTGAATGAATAATTAGTGAATGATTTATTAATTGATTGATAAATTAATTAATAGTGATATAAGCAAGTTTAATAATGGTGAAGTAATTAATTTAATTTACTTTAAATTAATTAGAGATGCAAGTAATTAATTTAATTCATTTTAAATTAATTATATATGGCGTGATTACTAATCATTGCTTTTGTATGGATAGATGATATTGTTTACCTTGAATGGTTTGAGATCTCAGATATGAGATAAATTATGCTGCGTGATATGTATGCTTGATTTAAGTATAATAATAATGTGGATTATCTGTTTGTGATGATAATATGAATTATCTATTGATGATGATAATGTAGATTATCTATTGTGATATTGTGAATTATCTATTTGTGTGTATATAGATAATATTGAATTGAATTGTTTTAAACCTTAAGACAATTTGGCCTTAAAAGATGGCGTTTTGGATTTCGATGAGACCGGGATCGGGTTTCCAGATTTGGATATCCGAAAACCACATCGATCCAAATTAACGATAGGTCATGAATCTGAAGTGAAGATGAATATTCAGAGTGCAAGGGTTATCATCGTTAACTCCGAGGATGATTCCAAAATGAGTGTAACGAGATAATGCCTTCGGTTTCGTTCGAACCCGGAACGAACTTGTATGGATTGAATGCTTTAAGAACATCGTCAGGTGGACGATGAGCATTCTAAGAGATGTGTTCTCTGAGGGTAATCGTAGCCTTAAGCCTCATCAACCGGGAATGGCTAAAACATGGGATGTGCAGTAAGGTTAGTTGGCTCATGCCCAAGCAGGACGAGATATACCCCTGTCTAGATGTCTTTTTTATTTCGGCTATGTGGGCGGTTGCTAGCTACAACCGCGGGGTTATCTTGTTCGGGACTATTCAGTAAGGAATGGTTCTGACCATGTGTTGTAGGGGGTCGGGAGTGATCCTTGGTACGTTGATCTAGGCCACGTACTATGACGGGCGGTACCCTAGTAGCCCTGCCATTGTATGGAATCCAATCTCCAATAAGTGTCGTACGTATTAGTTGTGCCCAACTATGTTGGAATGTGAGATGTAAGCATTTCAGCTATTTCTGTATTTTTCTTGAAAACCCTAGACCTATTATAATATCACTGAATTTCATATAAAATGTTTTGGTTAGCGTAAGGTAAAAACTTACCCATGTTTATGTGTGGGAAGTCTTACATGATACCTTTTGTTCAAAAGGTTTTCAAAATTAAGCAACTTTAACCTATTACTCACACCAGACCCATGTCTGACCCGGAGTTTATTTCTGTTTTTCCTAAACTCTCGGGTGCTCAAATTTTTACGAGTAACCAAGGGATTCAGGTTAGCTTTGACGAATTCTGGAGGAGCAATGGAGCAGGAGGCTTCTACGTTGTTGATTATATATAGTGTTCCGCTGTGTTGGTATCTCTATGTTGTGTTGTGTATTGAGTTGTATAACTAGACAGGTGTTTATAACTGTCTAGTATGTGATGTATTGTCTGTGTAACTCTGATTGATGTTGTATATTATGTAATGCTTATGTGATTAATATAATTTATTCGTTCCGCTGTTGAGATTCTGATGTTGTTTCTTCTTTCTTCTCTATCTTTTCTATTTTCTATCCCTTTCCTCCTTCAAGATGATACGAATTCCTGTGCGTAGGAAGTCGGGTCGTCACAGTTGGTATCAGAGCGCTAAGTTGAGCGAATACCTAAGCTCTTGAGTAATTTCTTTCTTGGGAGAGCGTATTTGTAATATATATATATATATATATATATATATATATATATATTTCGACCTATTTATTGGGTTACCTGTTCAGGTTTTCCAATATAAGTTATAATGGTAGATCGGATAGTGGTGTGTGTGACACGACTACCAATGGTGGAGTTTGAATGTTTGAAGTTGGAAGTATATCTGTCGAAACCGTAAACCTAGTACCGTCTCAGTGAGTTTTGGGCGGTGTAAGGATTTCATTGATCTCTGAAGGAAACCTGTTAAGGTTTGGAGTTCATCTTTGAAGTGTAGTTGGATGAGTTAGAGTTTTGAACCTGTCAGAAGCAAGTCATGATATCTTGATACCTCGGGATATAGTAGCTGTGTGATGAGACACAGTGACTATGGATGTCTCCGAAGATGTTTATTTGGAACAAGTTAAGGAAGTGTGTCTGCTTTGGTTGTGGCTATGTTCAGCTGGGTGTTTCTGTTTGGTTTGTGGTCCGAGTTTCTCGAAGAGCTTTGATAGGAAGTCTTTGGGATCTGAGTCAGCAGTGCAACTCGGAGTGCTCTGTGAGCCGTCGAGAAGGTTTTCTAGTTAGCAGTTTTTCTTGAGGTAATTTCAGAAGTAGCAGAGTGGTTCCTTTTCTTCGATGGATTGGCTAATTAAGCATAGGCTATACTGTTTGGTAAAGAGAGAACAGTTTTTTTTCTTTGGAATTAGGCTGGATTGATCGCAAAAGTGACTTGCGATAGATGAGTGTTCTCTTGTGTTTCAGAATTTTTTTGGATGTCTTCTGGAAGTCAGAGTTTTGTCAGCATCTGGAGATTGAGTTTGGTATTGACTGGATTCTAGGAGTGGTACCGATGGTTCGGCCTAGTAGTCGGATGGTTTCAGGAGAGAGAGTTTAGTGAAGCAGCTCGGATTTTGTGGAAAAATCTGAGTTTTATGGATCTGTTGAACCTTATTTTTTGGGATGTGTTGTTCAGTTTGTGCTTGTGTATGTTATTAGCATTTTCATCTACTCAGTCAGGATAGCGCAGTGGAAGCATGGTGGCAGCTATTTTAGTGTGGAAGCAACTGGAGATTGTAGTGTTTTGGATTAGTGAGTTTCTTCAGAAAATTTTTCGGGATCTTAAGGCCAGTTTGGCAGGTGCACCTGTTTTATCTTTTCCGGATGAGGGAAGTGAGATCAGTCTTCTGATTTTGGAATTTAGTTTGTGTTCTGAGTTTTGGTTGATCTTGGAAAGATCATTTTTTTGGATTGTTTCGGTTCAGTTTATTTCTAAGGGACGGAGGAACTTGGATTCTGAAGTAAGAGATTTGATCTTGGATAAGTGTTTGGCATTTAGCATTGAATTGTTGGTTTGGATAACTGAGATTCGTTATATTTCACGTATCTCCGAGGGAGTACGTGTAAGATCTATCTCTGGTTGTAAAGCCAGCAGTTCGGGAGTTTTGGTTGTTGAGTCAGACTTCTCTGTAGTCTGATATCCTATCTTGTTTTGTAGATCTAGATGAGTGGAAGCTCTATAGCTTAGTAGTATAGATTGTTTGGATTCTATAGAGCGAGTATTCTGGTATTTATACTTGGGAAACTCAAGAAAATTCTATCCAGAATTTTGTCTGGATAATTATATTTGTTTGTTTGGATGGATTGGTTTCTATGGTTGTTAGCATATGATTAATATATGCTTGTGTTTTAAAATTAAATCTTTAATTGGATTATTAAATTACCTTTGTTTTAAATTTCGGGGACGAAATTCTTAAGGGGGAGGAATGCGATATCCCGGAATTTTTGGCAATATCAATTTAATAATCTGTGTTAAAATTAAATAGATTTGATAAACATTGTTAATAATATTTTGAATTCATTTAATAATCTTCTTAAATAAATATTTAATTGGGTGATTTTATCTTTTAAAAGATAATTAAATTATTTCCTATTTATAATATATATATATATATGTATGTATGTATATATGTATTTGTATATATATTGTAAATAGATAAGCTTTGTTTTAAATTTAATAAATAAAGGCATGTTTTCTAATTTTAATATTTTTTGTAATTTAGAAATTTGATTTAATTTCATATTAGATAAATAACCAGATGGCTTTAAAATACTCAAGATAAGTTTTATTGCTTAAAATGATTTTAGCTTAACTTTAAATTTAAACAAAAAGATTGTGTTGTTTTATAACCTGATAAGATGAGTAAACTTATTAATAAAGAAATGATTTATTTTATAAATTATTTTAATTCAATGAGGAGTTATTTTTAAACAATATTAATGTCTTTACAAATGAATTCTTGTTTTAAATAGAAATTGTCATTTTCAAATTTATTTATGAATATATAAATATATGTGTTTTGAAAGAAGCTATGATTTGAAAATGAAAAATGAAGTCTTTCAAAATTGTTTAAAATGAAATAAACTTTATAAATATTAAGCATAGTATAAATCAAATAATGGTTACAAAACATAAGTATAAGAATAAATAATAAGTAAATGAAGTATTTGATAGTTTAGGTTAAAAAAACGAAAGAGAAATAGAAATAAGCATATACTAAATTCATAAGTTAAAATTTTATAACAAATAACTAAAACAACTACATATAATTACTTAGGGGATAAGAGCATAGGCAGGAAAGTAAAATATGCCTGTGAAATGAATATGCAAGAACAATGTATGAATAGAAATAAGACAAGAAATTAAAGCAACCAGGCAAGAGTAATATGGATGTAACCAGTAAATGGTATGCAAGACAAAAATAAGACAAAATAAAAGATCTATCTACATACAAAATAAGATACGTATGAAACATAAAGGACATTGCATTTAATGCTAGCATAACATTTGGTTAATTCGAATTGTTTTAAAAATCAATTCAGCCTCCTTATGCAAGAAAAAAAATCTCTGACTAGGTTAATAAAAAAAAGGAAGGTGTACCAGTAAAATGCAAACCAGTAAACACCTACCCCCTGTAATATTTTCTTTCTATATATTTACATCATTCCAGTTTCTGTTGGTTCATCTCAACAATTGCAAACCAAAAATAAAGTAAAGCCTGCAACTTTTCTTTCAAAGGTTCAACTAAGATAACCTGTAAAACAAAGCTTGTTGTATTTCATCTTCAACCTGGAAATCAAGCATCTCCTCAACAACAAGTGGCTTCAAAGTTAAAAGGATTTTTAGTGCAAACTTTCAAGTTTCAAAGCATTTCAATTTTAACGAATCATGTCTTAAAAGCATTTGCAAGTTCCAGGATCAACATCCAAAATCTGTTCTTTGTTTATTTTCAGGTGAGTAACTTTTAAAATCTAAAAAAAATATTTTGGTTGCATGCTTATATGTTTGAAATAAATATGTATTATATGTATAAGTGAAATCTGATATAGTGTGCACGCTGTTTAATATATGTGCACTGTTCTGTTTTATTTACCCAGGTTCTAAATTTAATCTTGAATAATCTCTCTTGATCAAATCTTTGTTAGTACTTAAGTCTTAAACCAAATATGTTTGTTATAGCATTGATTTTAGTTTAAAAATTTGCTTAAGTTAAAATAATGTGTATGGCCTCTGGAAATAAATTAACAAAAGTGAAAACATTAAATAAGATAAAATTCAATTTTCATAATTCATGGATTCAAGTATATGAATCGAATGCTAAACTAAAACTTGATTTTTTGAAACCAAAATCACTATTTTTAGTTAAGTTTTAAAGGTGTAGTTCTGGTTTGAACGCAATATGGGAATTTGTGATTTTCTGGTGATCTACTGGAAGGTGGAGGTCGGGGTTCCTCCAGGAGGTGGAGGAATGACTGGAGATTGGTGGAAAATTGTTAAATGGATGAACAATTCGAGGAGGGGAGAGAAGTGATGGGATTTTGTTCAGAACCCTAGTTTTTACTGTGTTTAGTGAATCGATCACTATGGCCTGTGAAGTTGATCGAGTGCTTCGAGTTTTTGGGGGATGGTAGTTGGGTCGTAGTTGAAGTCGTAGCCGGAGTAGTGGATTTTCTGGTGGCCGAAGCTTCGTGGAGGTGGCGATGACAGGTTCAGACGTGGTGGGTCGTGCTGTTTCCAGGTTTGGTTTTAAGTTCTCGAATTTGATTTCGAGGATCGTGGCGCGATCTGAAGATCGTGTAGGCTGGTTGAGAGTGACTGACGTGGGGAGATCGTCGCCGGTGGCCAGGAACAACCAGCGTCACCATGCACGTGCACGGTGTGGTTGTCCTGGTGAAGGTTGTTGGGTTTTGTTGAAGGTTTGTTTGGTTTCGAGTTTTACTTGAAGCGTTGTGATGTTGTAGGGGCTCGGGTGAATTTTAGTTACTGGTTTTAAAAACTGTAAGTTTTAAAATTCAAACCTGGGTTTTATAATGTGAAGTAGGAATTTAGACTAAGTTTGAATCAAAATTTAGTTTGGATTCAAATGAAGTTGAATCTCAGTCTTCGAAAGAAAAAAATAAAGTTTTAAATTTAAATTAATTGTAACAACTTTAAAAGGTTTAAATAGTTTAAATTTAAAAGTAAAACTTCAAATAAAATAAAGATTTAAACCTAAGTTTAAATCTGATTCAAATATAAATTTGAATCTTAGTTTTGAGATAAAAGAAGTTTTTTAAATTTAAATTTTTTTTAAACAGTTTGAATGGTAAAGTGAATTTTTAAAGTTGATTTGAATTTAAAATGAAATCGAGTTTTAAATTCTTTTGAATCTCTATATCAAGGTAAAGAATTCTTTAACTTGTGAAATTAAAAAGTGTTTTTGAAATTTTTTTAAACTTGTTAAAGTTAATTTGATTTCATTTTAAATCTTAAATTTAAAATGAAATTTAAAAGCAAAATTTGAAAGTAAATTATTTTTAAATACATTGTTAATGACAATTTGATCATTAATAAGAAAAATGTTTTTATCTTAAATAAATGAAGATTTAATGATTTGTAATTATTAAATTAATTAGAATGGATAATTAATGAATTAGATTAATTAATTTAGTAATTAAAAGTTTAAAATAGTTAATTAAGGTTTAAGATAATTAATTTAGGATAAATTAGTTAATAATTAAGGATCATTAATGAAATAAGGTTTTAATTTTAAATAATGATTAGTAATTAATTAATCAATTAATTAAGGATTAATTAAGTTATAGTTGATAGTTAATTAATTAAATAATATTGGATTAATTAATGAGTTATTAAAGATTAATTAAATTGTAATTAATAATGAATAAATCTTAGTTAATTACTTTAGAGAAGAAATTAAGAATTATAAATAGTTAATGAAGGTCATTAACTAGAATTATTTAATAATTAATTAATATGATTAATTTTTAATAATTAATTGGATTATTTAATTTAAAGATAATCAATTATAAATTGTTTAAGTATAATTACTTTATGGAAGTAATTAAGGAATTAATTACTCATTGTAATTAATTAAGGTTAATATGAATTGTTTAAGTTAATTAATTAAGTTTAATTAAATAAACATTTGATGATGTGATAAGTATAATTGCTTAGGGAAGTAATTAATGATAATTACTGGATGTAATTAACTGAGGATGATTTAATAGTGAAAGTAATTTGAGTATAATTACTTTCTATAATTAATCAAGGAGTTAATTAGAGATAATAAATTAAGGAATAATTTATTTATTTGATGAAGTAATTAAGGGTAGTTAATTACCGAGTGAGGTTAATCAGGGGTGATTAACAATTTGGTTAAATTGAAGATTAATTACTTAATTTAATTAATTTAAACAAAAAATGTAATTAGAGATCATAAATCATTATAATTAATGATGTAATTTAGAATAGATTTATTAGGAAGAGGGAATTAGGCTGAAGGAAAAACCTGAGAACACTTTTAGTCTGAAGGAAAGAAGTTTTAAAATTTAGCCTGAAGGACAAAAAATGATATATTCATATAGCATTACACATCCATAATGCTATATTCATATAGCATTACACATCTATAATGCTATATACAACACAATTTTATAAGTTTCTGCATACACAAACAAGCAGCTGTGTAATGCTATATGAATATAGCATTATGGATGTGCAATGCTATATGAATATATCATTTTTTGTCCTTCAGCCTAAATTTTAAAACTTCTGTCCTTCAGACTAAAAGTGTTCTCAGGTTTTTCCTTCAGCCTAATTCCCTGTATTAGGAAATAGTTAATAAATGAAAGGATTTATTAATGTAATTAATTTAGTAATATAATTAATGTTAGTAATTTAAAGGTTAATTTCTATGTTAGGTTAAGGGTAATTAATTTTGTGAAATTAATTAAAGAGTAATTACTTGAATGTATTTAAAACTTAATTAATCAAGGGTGATTATTTGAATGAATAATTAGCGAATGATTTATTAATTGATTGATAAATTAATTAATAGTGATATAAGCAAGTTTAATAATGGTGAAGTAAATAATTAAATTTACTTTAAATTAATTAGAGATACAAGTAATTAATTTAATTCATTTTAAATTAATTATATATGGTGTGATTACTAATCATTGCTTATGTATGGATAGATGATATTGTTTACCTTGAATGGTTTGAGATCTCAGATATGAGATAAATTATGTTGTGTGATATGTATGATTGATTGAAGTATAATGATAATATGGATTATCTGTTTGTGATGATAATATGAATTATCTATTGATGATGATAATGTAGATTATCTATTGTGATATTGTGAATTATCTATTTATGTGTATATAGATAATATTGAATTGAATTGTTTTAAACTTTAAAACAACTTGGCCTTAAAAGATGGCGTTTTGGATTTCGATGAGACCGGGATCGGGTTTCCAGATTTGGATATCCGAAAACCACATCGATCCAAATTAACGATAGGTCGTGAATCTGAAGTGAAATGAAGATTCACAGTGCAAGGGTTATCGTCGTTAACTCTGAGGATGATTCCAAAATGAGTGTAACGAGATAATGACTTCGGTTTCGTTCGAACCTGGAACGAACTTGTATGGATTGAATGCTTTCAGAACAACATCATGTGGAAGATGAGCATTCTAAAAGATGTGTTCTCTATGGGTAATCGTAGCCTCAAGCCTCATCAATCGGGAATGGCTAAAACAGGGGATGTGCAGCAAGGTTAGTTGGGTCATGCCCAAGTAGGACGAGATATACCCCTGTCTAGATGTCCCTTTTTATTTCGGCTATGTGCGCGGTTGCTAGCTACAACCGCGGGGTTATCTTGTTCGGGACTATTCAGTAAGGAATGGTTCCGACCTTGTGTTGTAGGGGGTCGGGAGTGATCCTCGATACGTTGATCTAGGCCACGTACTGTGACGGGCGGTACCCCAGTAGCCTGCCATTTTATGGAATCCAATCTCCAGTAAGTGCCGTACGTATTAGTTGTTCCCAACTATGTTGGAATGTGAGATGTAAGCATTTCAGCTATTTCTGTATTTTTCTTGAAAACCCTAGACCTATTATAATATCACTGAATTTCATATAAAATGTTTTGGTTAGCGTAAGGTAAAAACTTACCCATGTTTATGTATGGGAAGGCTTACGTGATACCTTTGTTCAAAAGGTTTTCAAAATTAAGCAACTTTAACCTATTACTCACACCAGACCCATGTCTGACTCGGAGTTTATTTCTATTTTTCCTAAACTCTCGGGTGCTCAAATTTTTACGAGTAGCCAAGGGATTCAGGTTAGCTTTGACGAATTCTGGAGGAGCAATGGAGCAGGAGGCTTCTACGTTGTAGATCATATATAGTGTTCCGCTGTGTTGGTATCTCTGTGTTGTATTGTGTATTGAGTTGTATAACTAGATAGGTGTTTATAACTGTCTAGTATGTGATGTATTGTCTGTGTAACTCTGATTGATGTTGTATATTATGTAATGCCTATGTGATTAATATAATTTATTCCTTCCGCTGTTGAGATTCTGATGTTGTTTCTTCTTTCTTCTCTATCTTTTCTATTTTCTATCCCTTTCTTTCTTCAAGATGATACGAATTCCTGTGCGTAGGAAGTCAGGTCATCACAGTTTCAAGTTTGAAATGGAATTAAAATGTTTTGAAAGTTATGAAATGAGTCTTTGATTCAAAGACCGGACGAGCTAATCCAACTTGAATTGGAATTGTTTTGAAAGGCTATGAGTGAATCTTTGGAAACTAGTTTTGAAAGCTATAAGTTAAATCTTGATTTAAAGATTTAACAAGTTAATGAATGGAAATTGTTTTGAAATCCATGAATGGATCTTTGTGAATGGGGTGAACTTTGTGAATTGAATCTTTTGGTTTAAAAGATTAAAAGTATGGAAATTGTTTAAATCATTGAAGGTTGGTGAAATGAATCTTTTTGTTTAAAAGATTGGAAATGGTAATTTGTTTTAACCATTTGAATGAAAGGTTTTGGGCTTTAAGCTATGATTTAACTGAGACCCTAGTATCCATATGATTTTTAATATTCCGCTTGTTATTCGGTTTAGCCGGGGGAGGACCTTTGTGTCATATAACCCATTCCGAATAGTGATACGACGTATATGGATAGCATTGAAGACTGGTGGTGAAGACCGGGTATTTGCGAGAATGATAGGATAACCTGTCGATTTTCTCTGCATCATGGCTCCAGTATAGAGATTCCCTAAGTGATGGGAAGTCCGATCGGGATTGTGAATATCCAGATTTGCAAGGGCTTCTTTGGAAGTGCCTTCGGTTCTGTTCGAACTCGAAACAGACTTGTATGGTTGTATGTTTGACACTACACTTTGAGATGTAAAGCTGGTTTCTATCAAATACATTTCTGTTGGTGGCGGAGAATTTATTCTCTTAGCTTAACTCCCTTCTTTGAGACGTACGAGCTCAGATGTTATGTAGTTGATGGTTACTAGTGATACATTCCCAATTTGGTAATGTGGCATACAAAGTGTTGCTGATCATTTGTTGATCGAAGCATGGCTTTGTGGACGAGACTTCGTCGATCCTCACAACCCGGAAATGGTCGAAACAGGAATGTTGCGGCAAGGTTTTTAGGGGTATCGCCCCTAGGGTATGTCCATTTCCTTCTGGATAAAAGGAGATATCATGGTATAGAGCCCAGATATCGAACCTATGTGGTTACTGCAAATTTATCACTTTGTGGTTGTTGGTTGTCAGGATCCCGGAATAAAAGTCGGTAACGACCGGGGATGGCATAGCTTGTGTGTTAGCTACCTAGTTACAGCTGTACAGTGTGAGGTAGCGTCGGTGTGTTAGTTACCTAGTTACATCTGTACAGCGTGAGGTAGCGTCAGCCTTATTTGGCAGAGATCCTGTTAGTTTCTCGGGGGCGTCCTTCCAGAGGCGTTCCATTTCGGTGTGGGAAGTTACTTTGCCTGACCATTCGTTGGAAATCCAAAGAAACAGTACGAGCCATATATGGTTTTAGTTGTATATCCTACCATGGAATGTGGCGGTAACCTGCTATTGAACATGGTAGTTATAGTTGGCATAAGTGCGAAATGCCCATGCTGACTAAGGTTAATATTATATTTTCGAAAAGTTTTCTGCACTATGCACTAATAATAATATCAAATGGTTTTCGCGTATTAAGCACTTTTGACTGTCATAAGGAGGAATCTCCTCCAAGTATGCGCTTGCATGGTGTGTGTGGTGGGAGGCCTTATGGCAATTTCATTTTCCAAAAAGCATTGCAAATTTAAAAAGTAAATATTTTGGTTTTTTTAAAAGATAAACTGTTTTTGTTACTCATACCAATCCCATGACTGACCTGGAGTTTATTGTTCCTTTCCTAAACTCTGAGTGCCCACAATTTTCCACACGGGCAGTTTGGAGTTGGGTTTTTCAGATAGTCAGATAGTAGGAGTAGATTCGATATCTTTGAAGCCTTTGGATCTTGGCGATCACATATGCTTCATTCTGGAGTTATCTTATTTGCTTATTGCATCTTGATGGTTGTTCGAGCTATTTATCGATTGGTGTTTGGAGATGGAGAGTGCAAGCATAGGAGTTCTCTTCTGAGGACTATTCTTTCTATTGGAGATCATAATTATTCTTTCCACTACTATATTGTTTTCCGCTGTTGTTTATTGTCTCTGATATTCTTGTATCATATTGATACCATTATTGTATATCATTGGATATTGTATTCATTGGAGTTGTATATGATGTTCATTTCTTCCGCTTTGTTGTTTACTTAATGGTGTTATAGGCTCCGGTGAACCGATTCGACGTTTGGATCTGCGGCATTGGAATACGAGTGTCATATTCGGTGACGATTTTCGAAGGTCGAGTCAGGATCGTTATATGTGGTATCAGAGCTGAAGGTTGAAACTTTAGCTCAGGAGTATAACACATTAAGTAGCTCATTAGAGATAGGGTGAAGTATATCCTAGAATGAGTATATCCCTAAGATATCCGTTCGACTGCCTCAGTAAATTCTCTTACTATCTACTGATAGGAGTGTGCGTGCAAGAAGAGGACGAGATAGGGGACAGGGAAGTACGACTACAAATGGTCGATGCTCTGTAAAAACAAGGAACAATCTTTCCTCTATCAATCTCTTTTGTTCAGCATCTCTTTCCAATTCTTCGATGGTTCCTGGTAGATCCAGAAAGAAGATTTGATATATTTGCATGGGACATCAACTTCAAATAGGTCAGAATTGTTTGTTTGGATGAATTGGTTGCTATGGTTGATAGGTATACTTTAGTTTCTATACTAAAAGTTTTGAAATTGTATCCATATATCTGTCTATTTTTGGGTCCGGATATGTTCTATGAATGGTTAGCTGCCCTTCGAACTAACCAGTGCCCTGCATATTTCGTAGACCTGGTGACCTAAGTATTCTATGTAGTATTGAATGAGTTTGTTCTCATATTGTTGATATTCTGATTTGGTAAGAAAAATGTAGAATAAATATCCAGTTTGATTTGGAAAGATGTTTCATCTATCTTTCATCTATCGTTGTTATCCCTCCGGCAAATTTCGACGACGAAATTTTTTAAAGGGGGATTTGTAACGATCTCTGATTTTAAATAAATTTAAATTGATAATTAATTTAATTTTTGAATAAAAATTGTGAAATTAATTGGTAAATGGATTTGAGTTTCTCCAAATTCAAATAAAATATGTGTTAAATTATATGAGTAGATTTGAATTTATATATATATATATATTGGATTAGAATTTAAATTTTAAGTAAATGGTTTTAAAATAATTTGAATTTATAAATAGATATATATAAGATAAATAATGAAATACAAAGTAAACACATTAGTTAAAATTTTAACAACATATATATAAGATAAAATAATGAATAATAAATAATAATAAAACATAAGTACTAAAACAAAACAAAGAAGACACTAATGTGTATATGCAAGTATGACACTAACAAAAGAAATGAAGAAAAAATTATATATCCATTCAAGTATGAACAAACAGAAATTTTATACATTCAAACAAAAAGAAAAAAAAGAGATAAGTACGTAAACAAGTATAAGTATGAAAGGCTTGTATAGGAAGATAGTAACACATTTCAAGTATGTATATTAAAATATCTAAAAGCAAGATAAATATAATTAATTCCATTATCTTCAGCACACATACATATCTTATCAGCCATTAAAACAATATTATCAGCTGAAATTTTGCTCAACCAAATGAAGGAAAAATATCTTGATATTGTACAAACAAAATAATTACCCTGTAAAAATATACAATTACCTGTAAACTCATTTTCTATATATCAACTTCTTTCATCAACTTTTCATTTCAGTTTCGTCCATTTATTCAAAGCAAACCTGAAGTAATGTTGTCTCAATCTAAAACAAAAATTCAATTTAAAACAACAGTACAATCAACTCAATTTCAGCAAGCTAGGAATTCAAAGCCTGTTCCAAATAGAGTTACTATGTTCATCTTCTCAAAAAACACTGTGAGTAAATTATTTTCTTAAATTTAAGAGTATAAATTTTTTGTTTATTTATATATCTGTGAATAGGTTGTATATATATATGGATCCTCTGAATATTTGAAAACTGGAAGTGTTTTATTCAGCCTATTGTTTGTTCATGATCTTTGTTCTTAGATTCTCAGTACAAATTTTAATTCAAAAAATCATTTCTTTAAAAATCTACTCAATGTTAGGACTTAGGATTAAAACAAAAGATGTTTGTTTGGTTATGAACAAGGGTTTAAAATTTTATTAAAGTTAAAATAACTTGGATTTTTCTCAGGAAATTTCAAGAACCAGTGAAGTTTAAATTTTAGTAAAATTTCGAACATCTTAAATCATGAATTCAGGTATGCAAACCAAATTCTTACACTTAATCATGATTTTTAAAGTAAAAATTATAATTTTTAGAATGAGGATTTGAGAGAAATTGGGGTTGACTGAATTTCATTGTTTGGTCGTTTTCTGGTGATCTCGGTGTTGAGGGAGGCCGAAGTTCCTAGAGATGGTAGAGGAGCGATCGGGGGTCCTAGGAAAAATATTGGTTGGGGTTGCAGGTGAACGCGGTGGCGATGGTGATGGGTTCAAGTTCGTAGCCCTAGTTTTTGTGAGGTTGAGACTTTTGATGCGATCATCGCCGATAGGCGATCGAGTGTTGCGGGGTTTTAGGAGGTGAAAGAGGAAGTGTCGGCGAAGAGGTGACCAGGGTTTCACGTTTTTTGGTGGACGAGGTTGTGCGAACGACATGATTTCCAGGCTAAGGTGGTGGTACTAAGTTCTGGTTCCAGGTTAGCTTTAATCCCTCGATTCCAATCTCGAGTGTGGGGTGGTGGCCTAATGTTTGGGATTGAGTGTTTGGGTGATGGTTGATATGGTCAGATCATGGACAATGATCTGAGTGGCCGGCGCCACCATACATGTGCACGGTGCACTGCATTTTTTCCTGTCTTTGTTGGGTTGAGGGTGTTTGCGTGGTCTCGAGCAACTCGAGTAAGTACTCGGAGCTTTGAAGTGTTGGACGCGTAGAATTTGTTGCTAGCTCGGAAATGTTTATATAGATTCTTTTATAAAAAGGATTTCTTTAATATTGGATGAAAACTTAATAAATTTGTTTAACTTAAATTTATAAGTTAAATAATCAATTTATCTTTAAAGCTTGATTTTAAATAATTAAATAATTTAGTTTAAAACCTTTTCTTATACAAGTTTCTTATATAAGAAATGAATGTTCTTTATATTTATTTTAAGATTTATAAAGTAATTTTAAAATTGATTTAAATTTAAATGGTTAATCATTTTGAATCTTAAATTCAAAATGGAACATAATTGTAAGTTGAAAGGTAAAATGTTTTAAAATATATATGTTAATGTTAATTAAGTCATTAATAAAGAAATGGATTACCTTAAAGATGATTAAGGTATTAAAATGATTTAATGAATAAGATAATTAAGGAATGACTTATTTATTTAAATTATAAATTAATGATTTAGATTAATTTATAATTAGAGACTAATTAACAAAGTAATTAAAGAATTATTTTTAGTTAATGAAGGTCATTAACTAAGATTATTTAAATAATTAATTAATATGATTAATTATTGATAATCATTTGTGGAATTGTTAAGTGTTATTACTTTATGAAAGTAATTAAGAAATTAATTGCTCTTTGTAATTAATTGAGTTTAAATTAATTGTCAAATATTGTGCACTGGATTGATATTCCAATTGTGATTGTGTTACTGTGTTATGTGAATTGCTTTGTGCTGAACTGTGATTCGTGATTTGTTTCCATATGTATTTGAAAACCCTTTTTGCCCGTAAACGGAATTTGAATTTCGATGCGACCGGGAGTCGGATACCAGTTGGTTATCCGAAACCCACATCAAATTGTAATGATGACTCTTTGTGATTGATAGATTTACTTTATTTATGAATTAGTTAATGAAGATAAGCGTTATGTGTTATGTCGCTTATCGATATTGATATGATTGAACCTGTGATGATTGATGATGTTGCACTATTGTGTAAAACCCCTGGGCTACACCTTACATGCACAAATATGGATTTCACGGAAATCGGTTGAGTCATAGATTTTTGAAAGTGGTTTTCAAATTTGAATTTTAAATTCAAATTGTTTGGAAATGGAATTCGGTTAAATATGAAAAGCTTTTGAAAATGAGTTTTTGAGGATAAAATATATTTTTGAATAACTTGATAAAGTTTTGGAATTTAAATAACTTGAATTAAATTTGAATTCAAGATTTGAAATTGAAATCTGTGTTTGAAGATTATGGTTTAAAAATGTTATACAAAGTTATAATGTGTTCATATGGATTTTAAACCATTTTAAAACATATTGTTTTAAGAATTTGAATTCAACCCAAGTTTCATCATTGAAGGGTTTTAACTTGAGCAAATGTAATCAGAATTCCCCGAAACGAAAACTATTTTTTTCTAATAATAATAGCTTTCATTTTAAGATAGGATTTTCAAATTGTGTTGAAAGGTTTCAAATATGAAATGGAATTAAAATGTTTTGAAAATTAAGCAATGAGTCTTTGATTCAAAGACCGGACGAATTAATCCAACTTGAATTGGAATTGTTTTGAAAGGCTATGAATGAATCTTTGGAAACTAGTTTTGAAATCTATAAGTTGAATCTTGATTTAAAGATTTAACGAGCTAATTGGAATGGAAACAGTTTTGAAATCCATGAATGGATCTTTGTGGATGGGGGTGAACTTTGTGAATTGAATCTTTTGGTTTGAAAGATTAAAAGTGTGGAAATTATTTAAGTCATTGAAGGTTGTTGAAATGAATCTCTTTGTTTAAAAGGTTGGAAATGGTAATTTGTTTTAACCATTCGAATGAAAGGTTTTGGGCTTTAAGCTGTGATTTAACTGAGACCCCAATATCTATATGATTTTTAATACTGCGCTCGTTATTCGGTTTAGCCGGGGGAGGACCTTTGTGTCATATAACCCATTCTGAATAGTGATATGACGTATATGGATAGGATTGAAGACCGGTGGTGAAGACCGAGTATTTGTGAGAATGATAGGATGACCTGTTGATTTTCTCTGCATCATGGCTCCGGTATAGAGATTCCCTAAGTGATGGGAAGTCCGATCAGGATTGTGAATATTCGGATTTGCAAGGGCTTCTTTGGAAGTGCCTTCGGTTCTGTTCGAACCCGAAACAGACTTGTATGGTTGTATGTCTGACACTACACTTTGAGATGTAAAGCTGGTTTCTATCAAATACATTTCTGTTGGTGGCGGAGAATTTATTCTCTAAGCTTAACGCCCTTCTTTGAGACGTACGAGCTCAGAGGTTATGTAGTTGATGGTTACTTGTGATACATTCCCAATTTGGTAATGTGGCATACGAAGTGCTGCTGATCATTTGTTGATCGAAGCATGGCTTTATGAAAAAGCATAGCTTTGTGGACGAGACTTCGTCGAGCCTCACAACCCGAAAATGGTCGAAAGAGGAATGTTGCGTCAAGGTTTTTTAGGGGTAGCGCCCCCACGGTATGTCCATTTTCTTCTAGATAAAAGAAGGTATTATGGTATAGAGCCCAGATATCGAACCTATGTGGTTACTGCAAATTTATTACTTTATGGTTGTTGGTTGTTGGTTGTTGGGATCCTGGAATAAAGGTCGATAACGACCGGGGATGGCATAGCTTGCGTGTTAGCTACCTAGTTACAGCTGTACAACGTGAGGTAGCGTCGGTGTGTTAGTTACCTAGTTATAGCTATACAGCGTGAGGTTGCATCGGCCTTGTTTGGCAGAGATCCGGTTAGGTTCTCGGGGGCATCCTTCCAGAGGCGTTCCATTTCAGTGTGGGAAGTTCCGTTGCCTGACCATTTGTTGGAAATCCAAAGAAAAGATACGAGCCCTATACGGTTTTAGTTGTATAATCTTCCATGTAACCTGCTATTGAACATGGTAGCTATAGTTGGCATAAGTGTGAAATGCCCATGCTGCCTAAGGTTAATATTATATTTTCGAGAAGTTTTCTGCACTATGCACTAATAATAATATCAAATGGCTTTCGCCTATTAAGAACTTTTGACTGTCATAAGGAGGAATCTCCTCCAAATGTGTGCTTGCATGGTGTGTGTGGTGGAAGGCCTTATGGTAATTTCATTTTCCAAAAAGCATTGCGAATTTCAAAAGTAAATCTTTTGGTTGTTTTAAAAGATGAAATGTTTTTGTTACTCATACCAGTCCCATGACTGACCTGGAGGATATTATTCCTTTCCTAAAGTCTAGGTGCTCACAATTTTCCACACGGGCAGTTTGGAGTTGGGTTTTTCAGATAGTCAGATAGTAGGAGTAGATTTGATATCTTTGAGGCCTTTGGATCTTGGCGATCACATTTTATTCATTCTGGAGTCATCTTGTTTGCTTATTGCATCTTGATGGTTGTTCGAGCTATTTCTGGATTGGTGTTTGGAGATAGAGAGTTCAATCATAGGAGTTCTCTTCTGAAGACTATTCTTTCTATTAGAGATCATAGTTATTCTTTCCGCTGCTTTATTGTTTTCCGCCGTTGTTTATGCTCTCTGATATTCTTGTATCATATTGATACCATTATTGTATATCATTGGATATTGTATTCATTGGAGTTATATATGATGTTCATTTATTCCGTTGCGTTGTTTACATAATGGTGTAATAAGCTTCGGCGGACTAGATTCGACGTTTGGATCTGTGGCATTGGAATACGAGTGTCGTATTCGGTGCCGATTTTCGAAGGTCGAGTTAGGATCATCATAAAACTATCTTTAGCACATAAAGTATATCATCTCAGCCGAAATCTCTTCTTAATCAAATGAAGGAAAAGAAAAATCTCTAATCAAAAAAAATTAATATCCGTACCAGCAATGCAAACCCAGATAGCATCTCCCCTATACAAACTCTTTTCTATATATACATCTCTTCTTATTTCGATTCGTTCATCAACACATAGCAAACCAGAAAATATATAGCAAGCTTTTCCTTTTTTTTACAAACTTAAACATTATTTATCCAAACAAATGCAAGAAGATTTAAGAAAGATCAAGCCTGCAGTTTTTCAAACAGAGGAGCTTTGTTCATCTTCTCAAAAACTGTGAGTAACATCACAATCTAAAAATGTTTTAAGTATATTTGTTTTGTTGCATGTTCTCTCTGAAGTTTAGTTTATTTTTGAGTATATTTTTTTTAATATATCTCTGTGACTGTGTATAAATATATTGGTAATCATTTCTGTGTACCTCTTTGTTTTGATTCCAGGGTTGAATCCTCATCAAAATTCATTTGCTTTTAACCCAAGCCTTGATAAGACTTAAGTTGTCGATATAAATGTTTGTTATAACATAGACTTAAGTTTAAAAAATTTGGTTAAGAGAAAAATCAATTTGTATTGGTTCTGGGAATATTAAACAACAGAGAAAATTTAAATAAGTTAAAATTCAATTTTTATAATTCGTGGATTCAGATATATGAATCAATTGCTAAAACCAAAACTTGATTTTCGAAACCAAAATTTATATTTTTAGTTAAGTTTTGGGAGAGCAGTTCCGGGTTGAACAAATAGGGGAAATTTTCTATTTTTTGATGATCCAAAGGCTTGGAGGCATCGGGGTTCTTCTTGATGATGGAGGGATGATCAGAAATGTTGGGAAAAATAGTTGATGGTGATGAAATTCACCAAGGAAGTTGCGGTAGTGGGTTTTCTTCAGGAACCCTAGTTTTTGCAGTGTTTAATGTATCGATCACCATGGCTGTTTGGGTTGATTGAGTGCAGCGAGTCTTTGGGTGGTGGTAGCTTGGCCGTAGTCGAGGCCGTGACCGGAGTTGTATGAGTTCTGATGATCGAGGCGGCGAGATCGAAGCGTTGCAGGTTTGTGGTGGTGATTGCTCTCGTATTTCCAGGTTTAGGTTTTAACTCGTTTTCGAATTCGAGAAGATGGGTACGTTCTGATGGTCGAGGAATGGTGCGTGGGTGATCGTCAAGTTGCTCGAGGACGTGGCGATGACTGGAGAAGATCATCGGCGTCATGCACGTACACCGTGCACTAACTCTGGTAATCTGGAAACATTGTTGTGTAGTTTGAGTGGAGCTGGGTTTTTCTTGCGTGTTTGTCTCGAGTATTTACTCGGGTTATTTCGTGAATTTCTCGAAGCAAGGGGTGTTGGACTCGGAGTAATTGTAGTCAGGGCTCGGGTCAAAAAAAAATTTCCAGGTTTTAAACAGACCTGTTCTCTTTTTCTGAATTTTAAAATTTAATTTTTAAAAACAAAGCTCAAATAAGTTTTAAAATAAAAGTTTAAATATAAACTTAAGTTAGTTTACAACTTAGTTTTGGGCATAAATAAGTTTTTAAGTTTAAATTGTTTTTAATAACAATTAGGTGTTTTTAAAGGGGATTTGAATTTAAAATTAGAATCTGAATGTTTTAAACAAGTTCAAATCAAATAGCTTTTTAAAATAATTTTTTTTCAAATAAACATTTGGATGGGATTTTGATAATGTTCTTTTATAAAAGGATTTTGAATGAAAAGTTTAATAATTTGTTTTAACTTGAATTTGCAAGTTAAAATGTAACGTATTTTAAAACTTAAATTTTAAATAAAAATTTAAGTAATTTTGTTAAAACTTTTCTTATATAGGTTTATAAGTTGATATTTAAATTTGGTTAATGTTTAAATAAATAACCATTTTGAATCTTAAATTCAAAAAGAAATTTGAATCTAAATTTAGAAGTGTAATGTTTTGAATACACTTAATATTAATAAAGTCATTAATAAAGAAATGGATTACCTTAAAGATAATTAAGGTATAAAAATGATTTTATAAGATAATTAAGGAATGACTTATTTATTTAATTTATAAATTAATGATTTAGATTAATTTATAATTAGATATTAATTAGCAAAGTAATTGAAGAATTGTTATTAGTTAATGAAGGTCATTAACTAAAATTATTTAAATAACTAATTAATATGATTAATTTTGATAATTAATTAGACAAATTAATTTATGATAATCATTTATGAAATTGTGTAAGTGTAATTACTTTATGAAAGTAATTAAGAAATTAATTGCTCATTGTAATAATTGAGTTCAATTTGATTAATTTAAATTAATTTTCCAATATTGTGTACTGGATTGCTATTTCTGATGTGATTGTGATACTGTGTGATGTGAATTGCTTTGTGCTGAACTGTGATTTGGGATTTGTTTCGTTTGTATATGAAAACCCTTTTTGCCCGTAAATGGCATTTAAACTTCGATGCGACAAGGAATCGGATTCTAGTTGGTTATCCGAAACCCACATCGAATCGTAATGATGAATCTTTTTGATTGATAAATTCACTTTATCTATGAATCTGTGAATGAAGATAAGCGTTATGGGTTATACCGCTTATCGATATTGATATGATTGAATCTGTGATGATTGCTGATGTTGCACTATTGTGTAAAACCCCTAAACTACACCATACACACACAAATAAGGATTTCATGAGGAAATCTGTTAAGTCACAGATTTTTGAAAATGGTTTTAAAATTTGAATTTTTAAATTCAAATGGTTTGGAAATGGAATTACGTTAAATGTGAAAAGTGTTTGAAAAGGAGTTTTTAGGATAAAAGTTATTCTGAATAACTTGATAAAGTTTTGGAATTCAAATAATTTGAATTAAATTTGAATTCAAGATTTTAAATTGAAATCTGTGTTTGGAAATTATGGTTTAAAAATGTTACACAAAGTTATAAATGTGTTTATATGGATTTTAAACCATTTTGAGAATTTGAATTCAACCCAAGTTTCATCATTGAAGGGTTTTAACTTGAGCAAATGTAATCGGATTTCCCCGAAACGAAAACTACTTGTTTTCAAATAATAATAACTTTCATTTAAAGAAAGGATTTCCAAATTGTGTTGAAAGGTTTCAAGTTTCAAATGGAATTGAAATGTTTTGAAAGCTATGAAATGGGTCTTTGATTCAAAGACCGGATGAGTTAATCCAACTTGAAATGGAATTGTTTTAAAAGGCTATGAATGAATCTTTGGAAACTAGTTTTGAAAGCTATAAGTTAAATCTTAATTTAAAGATTTTACGAGTTAATCCAATTGGAATGGAAATTGTTTTGAAATCCATGAATGGATCTTTGTGAATTGGGTGAACTTTGTGAATTGAATCTTTTGTTTAAAAGAGTAAATTGTGGGAATTGTTTAAACCATTGAAGATTGTTGAAATGGATCTTTTTGTTCAAAAGATTGGAAATGGTAATTTGTTTTAACCATTCGAATGAAAGGTTTTGGGCTTTAAGCTGTGATTTAACTGAGACCCAAGTATCCATATAATTTTTAATGTTGCGCTCGTTATTCGGTTTAGCCGAGAGAGGATCTTTGTGTCATATAACCCACTTCGAATAGTGATACGACGATATGGATAGCATTTGAAGATTGGTGGTGAAGATCGGGTATTTGCGAGAGCGATAGGATGACCTATCGATTGTCTCTGCACTGAGTCGCGTCGGTATAGAGATTCCTTAAGTGATGGGAAGTCCGATCGGGATTGTGAATACACGGATTGCAAGGGCTTCTTTGGAAGTGCATTCGGTTCTGTTCGAACCCAGAACAGACTTGTATCGTTGTATGTCTGACGTTACAAATTGAGATGTAAAGCTGGTTTCTGTCAAATACAATTCTGTTGGTGGCAGAGAATTTATTCTCTTTGCTTAACACCCTTCTCTGAGACGTACGAGCTCAGAGGTTATGTAGTTGATGGTTACTAGTGATGCATTCCCAATTTGGTAATATGGCATGCGAAGTGCTGCTGATCATTTGTTGATCGAAGCATAGCTTTGTGAAAAAGCGTAGCTTTGTGGACGAGACTTCGTCGAGCCTCACAACCCGGAAATGGTCGAAACAGGAATGTTGCGGCAAGGTTTTTTTAGGGTTGCGCCTCTAGGGTATGTCCATTTCCTTCTGCATAAGAGGTGATATCATGGTGTGGAGCCTAAATATTTAACCTATGTGGTTACTGCAAATTTATTACTTTGTGTTTGTTGGTTGTCGGGATCCCGGAATAAAGGTCGGTAACGACCGGGGATGGCATAGCTCGTGTGTTAGTTACCTAGTTACAGCTTGGTTAAAGTGTGAGGTAACGTCGGCCTTGTTTGGCAGAGATCCGGTTAGGATCTTGGGGACGTCCTTCCAGAGGCATTCCATTTCGATGTGGGAAGTTCCTTTGCCTGACCATTTGTTGGAAAATCCAAAGAAACAATACGAGCCCTATACGGTTTTAGTTGTATAACCTGCCATGGAATGTGGCGGTAACCTGCTATTGAACATGGTAGCTATAGTAGGCATAAGTGCGAAATGACTATGCCGGCTAGGATCAATGTTATATTTTCGAAATGTCTCTTTACACTATGCACTAATAATAATAATATCAAAGGATTTTGCATATCAAGCATTTTTTACGGTCATAAGGAGAAATCTCCCCCAAGTGTGCGTTTGCATTGTGTGTGTGGTGGAAGTCCTTATAGCGGTTTCATTTTCCAAAAGCATTGCGATTTTTAAAATTAAATTCTTTTGGTTGTTTTAAAAGATAAACTGTTTTTGTTACTCACACCAGTCGCATGACTGACCTGGAGTTTATTGTTCCTTTCCTAAACTCTGGGTGCCCACAATTTTTCCACACGGACAGTTTAGAGTTGGGTTTTTCAGATAGTCAGGTTAGTAGATTATCTGGAGCTAGTTTAGTCTTTGGACGACTGACCTTGCTTATTTTGTGCATCATTATTGGGGGTTCGAGCTATTTCAGGATTGGTGCCTTGGAGATAGAGATTATCCGCCGCTGGTGTTATCTGTTTCTTTCCGCTGCTGTTGTCTTGTATCATATCTCTGATGTATATTGATATTCATGGTACCATCGTTGTATCAGATATTGTATCAGATGTTGTATATCAATGTATTATTCTTTCTGTTCCGCTGTGTTGTTGTACTTAATGGTGTTATAAGCTCCGATGAACCAGATTCGACGTTTGGATCTACGGCATTGGAATATGAGTGTCATATTCGGTGGCGATTTTCGAAGGTCGAGTCGGGATCGTTATAAGTAGTATCAGAGCTGAGGGTTAAAAGTTTAGCTCGAGAGTATAACACATTAAGTAACTCATTAAAGATAGGGTGAAGTATCCCTAGAATGAGTATATCCTTAAGATATCTGTTCGAATGCCTCGGTAAATTCTCTTACTATCCACTGCTAGTAAGTATGAGTGCGAGTAGAGAATGAGATAGGGGATAGGGATGTACCACTGCAAAGGGTCAATAGCCTGTAATAGCGGAAACAATCTTTCTTTATCAATCTCCTTTGATTCGATTTCAACTCTTTGATTGGCTTTGTGGCAGTTCGAGGGAGAAGCTTCGGTGTGATGATGGCCCCTACGAATCGTGTAGATAGGCTACTATTTCATTTTCTCTTCATTAAATTTCTGACAGCTTTTTGTTTTTAACTTCGATGAATTTGAAATTCTATTTGAAATAAATTGGTAAATTAAATACAAAGTTGAATATGAAGATTTGTATCAATAAAACAATTTCGATTATAACCAAATTCGAAATTCTATTGTAATTTCTAATGAATATCGAAGTCCGAAGAGGGACAAGTTATATATACTTTGGGATATTCCGACTTGAGTTTGGAATCCATATCTAGTGTTTGAAAGGTATGGAAAATTAAATCCATTTATCTATTGTTAGGGTCTCGATATATTCTACGAATGGTTAGTTATCCCTTCGAACTAACCAGTGCCCCTGCATATTCGTAGATCTGATGGCTCGAGTATCCTGTGAAAAAATTGTATGAGTTTGTTTCATATTGTCGATATCCTGATTTGGTAAGCCAAATCCAGAATAGATATTTAGTTGATTTGATGAAACATTCTTCGTCTATTCTTTTGTTATCTCCCTAGCTAATTTCGGGGACGAAATTTCTTAAGGGGGAAATCTGTAGCGATCCCGGATTTTTACAAAGTTTAAATTAATAATTAATTTAGTTTTTGAATAAAAATTATGAAATTATCTGTTAAATTGATTTGGGTTTCTCAAAATTCATATAAAATATGTGTTAATTTATATGAATAAAACTTCAATTTCTTTTGATTGAAGTAATATATGTTTTAAAAATCATTTGACTTTAAAACTTATAAATATGTGAATATATATGTGCATATATGAGTGGATTCAAATTTATATATATACTAGTATGGGACCCGTGCTACACACACGGGAAGTTAAGATTTACAAATGCGTGCGTGTCATCATGCCAAATGCAAAGAATTAAAAAATAAGTCTCCTTTTATTGATTTGTGAATAAAGCAAAATGGTTAGATAAGCAGTGATGACAATTGTTAAAATAAATGTAAGTCTACATGTTAACTAAACCATGTAGTTGACTAAGCGATCTTGAATGACCAATATACTCTTAGTATCTATATGTTCAAAAATAATTATAACATTAAATGTTCAAATTGTAAGCATACTAAAATCATTTCCCATTCGCTTGCTCATCGGAACCCATATTTAGACAAAAAATTTGTGAAAATACAAAATAATCTATGATCATCTAATATTTATTTTTTTGTTCTACTTACTTCTAGATTTCCCTAACGAAATGTAACTGGTGATATAGTAACATACAATCGTGTTATTCATTGTGCGCGTAAGTATTTTTTTATCTTCACTGTAAACTCTTCAAGGGATAATCATACTAATAAATTATCACCTTATTTGGACTTTCTTCACCATTTTCTACTATAAGCATAACTTCTTCATATGACCTTGTATCTACTAATATAATGTATCTTTATCTTCTTTTGTACCGTTGAGATGACACCTGTAAATGCACGATGATAGGACCGAGAGTAGAAACGTTAATGAAAATTGAAAATGAACCGTAGAAATTACAAATTAATGATGTTTCCTATTTTTACATTAAATGATTGATTGTTATATTTAAAGTTATAGGAAGAATCCATGCTCCATACACGTATATCGTCCAAACAGTTATGTAAAATTACAATAGTTTTTTTGTTTAATGATAACTTGATGTTAGTTGAGAAATTTTGATTTTATGTTTATTTATAGGTTGTTATTAGTTGTTATGTCGATGGTGAATGTAACCGTTAATTTAATTTTGTGTTCGTAGCTATTAGTAGCAAAAAAAAGTAAATAAATAAATTTATATACCATTGTAAAAACAACATTTTAATCGGGAAAAGCATAGCAATAACAGTTTTGTGTAGCATACAAGTATAAAGCAACCACTGATCGCTGCTGGACAGCTGGAATATACAACGGTGCTTGTTTAGAAAATGAAGCATATGCAAGAAGTCAAAGCGCTAGAATACATGCAGCAATTTGGAAATAAAATATGAGAAGAATTTCTTAACTAGAGCAGCTGTCATTGTGAAGAAAAAAGGAAGTCAATAAAGTGAAGCTCCTTAGAACGGAAATTTATGGTTTGTATTTGGAGTTTACAGTTGAAAAAACTTGGATGTAAACCATTCACTTTGTCAATGTTCAAAATGAAGTTGAGTTGGCTGGTTAGTCTATGCAGGCGGGACATGATATTTTATATCTTTTATATGGGCAGAACGTAATACAAAGTCACCTGTACAAATCATAAAACAGCTAAATTGAGTTTAACTGCAGTTAGCTAAATAATGCACTAGCATACCTGAATAACATATTCCCACAGCAATTGAAGTTGAAAAGCATAACACATTTGCATATGTGTGCTTCAATCAATAAAAAAATGCAGGTCAAGCATACTAAATCTATACACAACAGCGCTATATAAGAAAATTAACTTCCAAAAATCATAAATATTAGTACTAATGCTTAAAACATAACATAACCTATAATCAAAACATCGGTGTATATGGTCCTGTAGAGATTGAATGTTTAGCACTAAAGGACCTAGACTCTTCTTTGTGGCTTTGGAAAAATAAGCAACATAATGCAACCTGCGGAGAAAACAATAGTGAATAAGGAATGAAATTGTTAGTGCTGTGCAAAGATGACCCAAATGTGACTCACTGGTTAACGAAAAAGATTCAGTCAAGGCCAGCATAAATGCTACATATACACATTAAGCATCTTTCCAAAGTTGTTAATACAAAATGGTGTATAATATGGATCTAACATAGTATACCTTAGATAATTATTGGGTGATAAGTTGAGAATTGGATGGTAAGTTGGTTAACCATGTGCCATATAACTTACAACAAACGTATGTGTTTGCAGTTAAAGTTGGAAATTTATATAGTAACTGAGCAATTAATTGATAGTTGAAATCAAGGTGCATGTCAAGGAAAAGGGTAAAATATGTAAAAGGAGTTTCCAATCACTATTAAGTCTTGTTTCTATCATTGATTTAGTGCACAAGTGCATCCAAGAATGTACTGCACTTTAAATTGGTGTGAAAGAAGATTCAGGGAAATATCAAATGGATCAAATTCAGAAGCTTAGCCATGAAACTTTCAAACTTTAATTTTGAAGTCGCTTTCCTCTATATTCAAGCAATAAACAAATAATAAAATTGTTGAAGGTGTAACTAAATTATAATTTTGTCGTAATAGCGACCAGTCATCTGAAGTGTAATGAACAGAGAAATTATGAACTAAGTTTGCAAGTAGATAGTATTTACTGTTCAAGTATCATTCCAATATATCCATTATGGGATATAAATAACATGGTGGTTATATAATGTTGTAATAATTTTATAAAACGGAACAAAACCAAGGGTCTTAAACTATATCAATATTGTTATGATGCTAGTCTATATGTGTAACATATGTCCGTCCAAATTCAGCAATGGGAAATAATTACATTTAAAGTAACCAATGTATATGAACTTACCTGTGATGATAACTCTATGGTTGTAGGCTTGGGTCACTGGAGAATGGTTTGTTGTTGAACTTGTATGAGCCAGGCATGCTACGCAAACTCTATAGTCAATGCATACACCACCAAGTGAATTGTTCAATCGTATGGTTACCTGTCCAGACATAAAAAATTATATCAGTGTGTGTATGTTGACTCCACCGGGTGATTCAGTGAAGCTTTCTACCTTGTTAAGGCATAGCTGCTCGCAATTGTAGTGAAACCAAAGTACTTTTCTATTAATATTAGTACAAACAAATCAACTGTTCTGAAACCAAAGCAGATGCGGACTAATGTTAATGCTTATGGGAGTGCAAAATAAAGGAACTACCTCTTTATTTAGAGGAATGCATACATTGAACTTTGCAGTTCTGTCAACATCAGGATGGCTCATATCAATCACTTCATTGTTGCAAAGGTTGTCATTTAGAATCATTTCTTACTTGTAGCAATATTTTGAATTAATGCACGTGGAAGTTTCGAGAAACAATAGCCATGAGAAAATATTCACCATAAAATTCTTATGTAATATTATGTATGATGGCAAAGGGTAAAATTATGTACAACAATATTGCATAGTATAGGAGATAAGAAAAATTAACCCAAAAAACAAAGCCAATACAACTAAATCTTATAGAAATAGTATTTATTCAACATAAAATAAACTTAGGTAATCATTCCAAAAAGGAAAAAAATCAATTGTACATTCTCCAGGCTAGCAATAAAAAAAAGAATAAAGCATTAAGAAAATCAATCCAACCCAAGAATTTTTACCTTAATAATAATGACAGTTTTAATGTGGAAGGGAACTTGTTAATACAATAAAAAAATACAAACTGCATTTTGAACATCGAAAATGGAGGCTGTAGTCATTGGCACAGTGCATCGTAACAATAAATGTTAAAAATAACCGGATCAGAAGTCGTTTAATATCGAAAAATTGAAAAATTAAAATTTGTTTTTTCGAAAAAACAGACCAAATATAACATGAACAGTAGCAGATTGAAGTTAGATCCAATAAATAATTGCACTGTAGGTAAACATCGGTCAATTCATCGGAGTTAGGCCAGTTCTTCTTAGTCAAATCAATAGGCATTAGATTATATTCAATTACGATTCGGTAGCAAAAGGAGAGGAAAATTAATAGTTTATATCCTTCACTATCCTGGATTCTTTGAGAAAAAGGGATAAATTAATAGTGCGGTTATAACCCGTGATAGTAAAATAGATAAAAAAAATTACAACTGTATGAATTGCCATAAAACCAAAAAAAAAAGAATTCATAGCTTTACTCAAAGTGAATTTCAGAGCCTCCAACGGGCTCAATTATATTTGGATCGCGAACTGTTTGACTTCTTTTTTAATTGTTTTTCAACTCCATTACTCGATAAATGGGAAAGACACAGCAGTACTTATAGCCCATTCACTTCCACTATCATTTATTAACTTTTCACGAATATTTGTGTTCACATACTTATTTTCGACATTTTTTCCAGATCATCGAGTGTTTCAACAATTTTTCCAGATCATCGAGTTTAAAATTCAAAGTGATACAAAAGTAGTCATCTTCTACGGTTAATCTGGTAAAATTTATTAGCTTGATTTAGAAAAAAAAGGAAAAACATAAGAAAACACGTTTCACATATGCATTAGAATATAGAATTTAAATCTATATGGTAGATTTATCAATGGACATCGACAACCCGAAAAATAGCTTCCTATTGAAATTTTATAAACATATATACACTAACTAACATAAGGGGTTAGAGTATCTAAAGCTCTTATTTTATGCAATTGTAAGAAAAGTCTATTTAGAAATGAATATGTAAATCAAATCTCTATTTTTTTATATAGAAAGCACAAGTTTGTTTAACGCTTTCCTAATAGAAAACCCAAATGAACATGCGGTTTTCAAATAGTTTTTCAAAAACCAAGTTTCATTATTTGTAAGTATGCATAACTGTTATGTAAGTTATTTTTATCAATCAATTTCATTTTTTTACCATTTAAAAAAATATTAAAAATACTTTTTTAAAGCGCAAATTAGTTAGTTTCACTATATTCCAAAAGGGCCTAAGTTGTATATTCATTATTACAAATGCTTTATTATAACAACAACGAAAATATGGATCCGTAGCTTTTTTATAAGTAAAATAACTTGGAAAAGAATGGCAATATGAATTTTGTTCAAAAAATTGACATAAACAACAAAGACGACGATAGTCAAAATCACCAATAAAAGAAGAAAAATATAAATAAAACTTGCATAGTTGAAGCACACAATATATTTGTAACTTATTCCCTCCCTCCTAACCTGAATTACTTTATAATAGATTATCTTCTAGTTATTAACTGAATATAATGTTGATAATTAATTGAAATAAAGTATTAACTATGAGAGTTCAACCTAAAAGATTAATAATACACTTTACTATTTATTTAATGGATTAAGCTAATTATTCTATCAAATACTTTGCATATGAAATGATAACATTAAAATAGAAAAATCGTCTATGAAGCATGTGTGTTGCTGTACCAGTAAATTGATGTTAAAGTAGTTAACAATATAATACCATATAACTTGTCTCTAACTTTGATACTTGACTACTAAATTTTTTCAAATCTTTGTATCCATCTCACAAAAGATTTAGTCTTTAGGAAATGAGAAGATGAAGTCCTTTTTGAAGGAAGTAGAGACTAATATTTAGGGAATATGTCCATGAAGCAAATAATTGAATAATGAAGACAAACTGATTTAGGAGTATATTTTTGCAAGTAGTTTTTTCTTTCACTTTCAAGAAATGGAAACTATGAAATAAAAAAAACACAATGGTAACTATTTGAATCATAGAAATGATGGACCAAGCTCATTACATAAAGCCTACCCTTCTACATTTTCCAACATTTTTGTCAGCACCACATTTTATTATTTGAATAAGGATCAGTTGAGTAAATGTTAGCTATATTCAGTTTAAATTTGTTTCTCTAAAGTTAAAGTTGTATTGCAAGTATGGACATGCTTAATTCATGAATATGGGTGATACATGCATGTTTACCTAAATAATTATGTACGATGATTAATATATATTTTTCCATTTTGACATGGATCATTTTATTTTTTAAATTTATTTCCTGTACACTATATTTAATGAAACTTTAAACGACTTGGAACATCATAATTTAGTTAGATAACGCTTGGCTTTTGAAACTTGCTTTTCATTAAAATATAATGCCATAGTATACAGAATAAATGATTCAGTGGATTATTGTTGGGTATGAATTTGACTGCAAGTTTAATAACAAAATGCATTCACCTAAATCATAAAAGATAGTCATATTTCAACCACACTTTAGTAAGGATCATTTTCTTTTTATCTTATAAACAGTAAGAATACAACCACGACATAATAAAAAGTAATGCATGTGCAAATTCATGTCAGGCCATATTTTCCTGATTGCTTTGTAACATATATATAATATAAGGTTAAAATCATACCAACGTTGATGATATATGTTCATGTTGGCCTTAAAATAGCATAGATAATCATCAATTGCTTCCAAAATATATACAAAGTTGACTGGATACTTGAATAGCAAAGATAATCATTAGTTTCTATATTAGTTTCACAATGCTCTAAATAGGTAAAATGTCAAATCTAAAATTTTGTTGACTGAATGATGTTAGGTAACTAATTGCAGCTTGGTACATGTAATATGAAGTTGTGAAAATGTATCATAATTAGTACATATACTAAAATAGTGATATGTCTGCATCCAAATAAATGAGATCGAAACTTCCACTGCAAATTCCTCCTTATAATCATGAATAATAATAGTTAGCGATAACGAAGAGCGCAAATTCAATAATTATTATCCACTCTTATATTACTTTCTTCTATCATTGTGAATCCTTTCATATATATATATATATATATATATATATATATATATAAAATTCTTTAGCATATGAGGTTTCTTCATCATTTCTATGTTGTCAGTCTGAGTGAAATCATGAGAGTAGGTAGCTTTTCATCTAGTTTAAAAATTATGATTATCTATGACATGCTTAAAGAATAAATATTATTGGAGCTCCTACAATAATAATAGATGTTTGTATATTATAGGAAATAAGCATGGTGCAAATGATTGCTGATGTAATCATTTTGTTTTTCCTTGTATCTGAAATTTTAGTATGTATTGTAATTTTTATATCAAATGCTCGAATAAGTTTAGCGTTAGAACATGAACATGCATTACATCCAAACTTAGTCTATGCGCATCAAAGTGCAAAAAAAATCAAAATTATCAAAATACTGAAACACAGAAGGCATACTTTTTACCGAGTGAACTCCTTGTAATAAACTTTTCAAGGCTTTTCACAATTTTAATACCATATATTGCTATGAACCATAAAATTATACTACTTAACAATAGTAAATTCTTACCTCGAATAAATAATCTTGAAATTATTGTCAAGGACAAAATTTATCAGCATTTTAGCATCAAGGACAGACCTTCAGTATTTTAGCCTGAAGGACAACTTTCTTTAGGTATCGGTTTTTAGTTATCGGTGGCAGTTTTTAGGTATCAGTTTTTAGTTCGGTAGTAGTTTTGAAATAATGTTTGTCCTTATGAATAATTTTGGATGAATGTTTGTCCTTATGAATAATTTTTAGGAGAATGTTTATTAAAATATTAAGGCCATGTCGTTGAGGCTAAAAATATACAATTTTTTGTCCTTTAAATTAGTTCAACCATAAATAATCTAAGAAGAGGTGTGAAATAAACCTATTGCCTAAACGTACTGCCACCAACATTAGGCATTGTTTCCTATATAAAAATACATTAAGCTATATAGTCCTTTTATTCATTCATTAAATTTGAATCATTAATCAATTAAAATCAATTAAGTACGATGAGAATAATTATTTCCATGGTAAAATTGTAAAATCCATTGGATCGTCCAAATGTTTGCTGTAATTACATATTATTTTATTTATTGCTAGAACTATACATAGTAAATTACGTATTATAACCCAATTTTAGTAATCTCCACTATGGCATCGTTTGAAAATGGAATGTTTCTTTGATTACTTCATAGAAAACCTATTCTCCTGCCCTAAATCGTCAGAAGTAATATTTATAAAGCATATGAAAATTGTTCACTTGTCAGAAAATTAAATGATTTATTTTCAATTACCTCAAGAGCGGTCATAAAGTTAACGTTGGAAGGCTGAAGCTTCATGACTTTGTCGTTGCCAGAGACATGTAGATGTAGGCGGTTCTTGTTGAAAATGGAATGTTTGTTTGATTACTTCATAGAAAGCCTATTCGCTTGCCCTAAACCATCAGAAGTAATATTCATAAAGCATATGAAAATTGTCCCCTTGACAGAAAATTAATAGATTTTGGATTCAATTACCACAAGAGCGGTCATAAAGTCAACGTTGGTAGGCTGAAGCTTCATGACTTCATCGTCGCCGGAGACATGTAGATCTAGGCGGTTCTTGAGGATGCCACGATGTTGTTTTGCAGAGACATGATTTAGTGGTCCAAGTGAGAATGTCGATTTGGGATTTCTCGCATTATTAGGTTTTTCGCACTATTTTCGGAACTGTAGATGTAGGCACAGAGACGTATAATAACTGTCAAATGGATATGCTAAAGAGAGAAGAAATGAACGTTTGAGTGCTACTCTGTCCAGTTGTTTGAAAAGAAGAATGGACACGTGTCGAATAGCCTGAACGTGGATTCTCTTTTCCTTTTTAAGTAATAGATTGAATTCGAATATAAATTTTAAGCAAATGTTTAAAGATAATTTGAAATTATAAAAATATGTCTATGTAATTTATTTGATATGTATATTTTGCAAAACATGACAAGTTTGTGTATGTAAGACAAAATAATTATTATAAACAAATAAAGTATAAATATGAAGCAAGTAAACATATATATGAAGTATTACAAAACAAAAATCTAAGTATATATGTACAAGCAAATATAGATAAATATGAATTAACTTGTATAAGAAGACAAAGATGTATTTAAGTATAAAGACCTAAGAAGAACATATAACTATTCAGGTATGAACAAGCTAATTAAGATAAATATGAAGAAGAAAAAGATAAGTAAGCTTATAAAAAGAAGACAAAGGAAATTAATGCAGCACACAAAATATACCTCATCAGCCACCATTTCAAATTGAAAAGAAAAAAATCGGCTGAACAAAGAAAATTGATGCAAAACTATCTTTAGCACACAAAGTATATCATCTCAGCCGAAATCTCTACTTAATCAAATGAAGGAAAAGAAAAATCTCTGATAAAAAAAATATATCTGTATCAGCAATGCAAACCCAGATTACACCTCCCCTATACAAACTCTTTTCTATATATACATCTCTTCTTATTTCTATTCGTTCATCAACACATAGCAAACCAGAAAATATATAGCAAGCTTTTCCTTTTTTTTACAAACTTAAACATTATTTATCTAAACAAAAGCAAGAAGATTTAAGAAAGATCATGCCTGTAGTTTTTCAAACAGAGGAGCTTTGTTCATCTTCTCAAAAACTGTGAGTAACATCACAATCTAAAAATGTTTTTAAGTATATTTGTTTTGTTGCATGTTCTCACTGAAGTTTAGTTTGTTTGTGAGTATATTTTTTTTAATATATCTCTGTGACTGTGTATAAATATATTGGTAAGAATTTCTATGTACCTCCATGTTTTGATTCCAGGCTTGAATCCTCATCAAAATTCGTTTTTTTTAATCCAAGCCTTGATAAGACTTAAGTTGTGAACATAAATGTTTGTTATAACATAGACTTAAGTTTAAAAAATTTGGTTAAGAGAAAAATCAATTGGTATTGGTTCTGGGAATATCAAACAACAGAGAAAATTTAAATAAGTTAAAATTCAATTTTTATAATTCATGGATTCAGATATATGAATCAATTGCTAAAACCAAAATTTGATTTTTGAAACCAAAATTTCTATTATTAGTTAAGTTTTGGGAGAGTAGTTCTGGGTTGAACAAATAGGGGAAATTTGCTATTTTCTGATGATCCAAAGGCTTGGAGGCATCGGGGTTCTTCCTGATGATGGAGGGATGATCAGAAATGTTGGCAAAAATAGTTGATGGTGATGAAATTCACCAAGGAAGTTGCGGCAGTGGGTTTTCTTCAGGAACCCTAGTTTTTGCAGTGTTTAATGTATCGATCACCACGGCTTTTTGGGTTAATCGAGTGCAGCGAGTCTTTGGGTGGTGGTAGCTTGGTGGTAGTTGAGGCCGTGACCGGAGTTGTATGAATTCTGATGATCGAGGCGACGAGATCAAAGCATTGACAGGTTTGTGGTGGTGATTGCTCTCGTATTTCCAGGTTTAGGTTTTAACTCGTTTTCGAATTCGAGAAGATGGCGACATTCTGATGGTCGGGGAATGGGGCGTGGGTGATCGTGGAGCTGCTCGAGGAAGTGGAGACGACTGAAGAAGATCGTTGGCGTCGTGCACGTAAATCGTGCACTAACTCTGGTAATCTGGAAACATTGTTGTGCGGTTTGAGTGGAGCTGGGTTTTTCTCGCGTTGGTTTTGTGTTTGTCTCGAATATTTACTCGGGTTATTTCATGAATTTCTCGAAGCACAAAGGTGTTGGACTCGGAGCAATTGTAGTCAGCCTCGGGTCAAAAAAAAATTTGTCCGGGTTTTAAATAGACCTGTTCTGTTTTTCTGAATTTTAAAATTTAATTTTTAAAACAAAGCTCAAACAAGTTTTAAAAATAAAAGCTTAAATATAAATTTAAGTTAGTTTACAACTTAGTTTTGGGCATAAATAAGTTTTTAAGTTTAAATTGTTTTTAATAACAATTAAGTGTTTTTAAAGGGGAATTGAATTCAAAATTAGAATCTGAATGTTTTAAACACGTTTAAATCAAATAGCGTTTTAAAGTAATTTGTTTTTCAAATAAACATTTGGATGGGATTTTGATAAAGTTATTTTATAAAAGGATTTTGAATGAAAAGTTTAATAATTTGTTTTAACTTGAATTGCAAGTTAAAATGTAACGTATTTTAAAACTTAAATTTTAATTAAAAATTTAAGTAATTTAGTTAGAACTTTTCTTATATAGGTTTATAAGTTGATATTTAAATTTGATTAATGTTTAAATAAATAATCATTTTGAATCTTAAATTCAAAATGAAATTTGGATCTAAATTTAGAAGTGTAATGTTTTGAGTACACTTTAATATTAATGAAGTCATTAATAAAGAAATGGATTACCTTAGAAATAATTAAGGTATTAAAATGATTTAATAAGATAATTAAGGAATGACTTATTTATTTAATTTATAATTAGTGATTTAGATTAATTTATAATTAGAGATTAATTAGCAATGTAATTGAAGAATTGTTATTAGTTAATGAAGGTCATTAACTAAAATTATTTATATAATTAATTAATGTGATTAATTTTGATAATTAAGTAGACTAATTAATTAATGATATTCATTTATGAAATTATGTAAGTGTAATTACTTTATGAAAGTAATTAAGAAATTAATTGCTCATGGTAATTAATTGAGTTCAATTTGATTAATCTAAATTAATTGTCCAATTTTGTGTACTGGATTGGTTTTTCTGATGTGATTGTGATACCGTGTGATGTGAATTGCTTTGTGTTGAACTATGATTTGTTTCCGTATGTATATGAAAACCCTTTTGCCTGTAAATGGCATTTAAACTTCGATGCGACAGGGAGTTGGATTCCAGTTGGTTATCCGAAACCCACATCAAATCGTAATGATGAATCTTTGTGATTGATAAATTCACTTTATCTATGAATCTGTGAATGAAGATAAGCGTTATGGGTTATACCGCTTATCGATATTGATATGATTGAATCTATGATGATTGCTGATGTTGCATTATTGTGTAAAACCTCTGAACTACACCATACACACACAAATATGAATTTCACGAGGAAATCAGTTAAGTCATAGATTTTGGAAAATGGTTTTAAAATTTGAATTTTTAAATTCAAATGGTTTGGAAATGGAATTGGGTTAAATGCGAAAAGCTTTTGAAAAAGAGTTTTTAGGATAAAATTTATTCTGAATAACTTGATAAAGTTTTGAAATTTAAATAATTTGAATTAAATTTGAATTCAAGATTTGAAATTGAAATCCGTGTTTGGAAATTATGGTTTAAAAATGTTACACAAAGTTATAAATGTGTTTATATGGATTTTAAACCATTTTGAGAATTTGAATTCAACCCAAGTTTCATCATTGAAGGGTTTTAACTTGAGCAAATGTAATCGGATTTCCCCAAAACGAAAACTACTTGTTTTCAAATAATAATAGCTTTCATTTAAAGAAAGGATTTCCAAATTGTGTTAAATTTCAAGTTTGAAATGGAATTGAAATGTTTTGAAAGCTATGAAATGAGCCTTTGATTCAAAGACGGATGAGTTAATCCAACTTGAAATGGAACTGTTTTAAAAGGCTATGAATGAATCTTTGGGAACTAGTTTTGAAAGCTATAAGTTAAATCTTGATTTAAAGCTTTAACGAGTTAATCCAATTGAAATGGAAATTGTTTTGAAACCATGAATGGATCTTTGTGAACTGGGTGAACTTTGTGAATTGAGTCTTTTGTTTAAAAGAGTAAAGTGTGGAAATTGTTTAAATCATTGAAGATTGTTGAAATGAATCTTTTTGCTCAAAAGATTGGATATGGTAATTTGTTTTAACCATTCGAATGAAAGGTTTTTGGCTTTATGCTGTGATTTAACAGAGACCCCTGTATCCATATGATTTTTAATGTTGCGCTCGTTATTCGGTTTAGCCGGAGAGGACCTTTGTGTCAAATAACCCATTCCGAATAGCGATACGATGACATGGATAGCATTTGAAGACCGGTGGTGAAGACTGGGTATTTGCGAGAGCGATAGGATGACCTATCGATTGTCTCTGCACTGAGTCGTGCCGGTATAGAGATTCCCTAAGTGATGGGAAGTCCGATCCGATCGGGATTGTGAATCCCCTGATTGCAAGGGCTTCTTTGGAAGTGCCTTCGGTTCTGTTCGAACCCGGAACAGACTTGTATGGTTGTATGTCTGACGTTACTAATTGAGATGTAAAGCTGGTTTCTATCAAATACATTTCTGTTGGTGGCGGAGAAGTTATTCTCTTAGCTTAACACCATTCTCTGAGACGTACGAGGTCAGAGGTTATGCAGTTGATGGTTACTATCCCAATTTTGTAATGTGGCATACGAAATGCTGCTGATTATTTGTTGATCGAAGCATGGCTTTGTGAAAAAGCGTAGCTTTGTGGACGAGACTTCGTCGAGCCTCATAACCCGGAAATGGTCGAAACAGAAATGTTGTGGCAAGGTTTTTTTTGGGGTAGCGCCCCTAGGGTATGTCCATTTTCTTCTGGATAAGAGGTGTTATCATGGTATAGATCCTAGATATTTAACCTATGTGGTTACTGCAAATTTATTACTTTGTGGTTGTTGGTTGTCGGGATCCCGGAATAAAGGTCGGTAACGACCGGGGATGGCATAGCTCGTGTGTTAGTTACCTAGTTACATCTTGGTTAAAGCCAGAGGTAATGTCGGCCTTTTTTGGCAGAGATCCGGCTAGGTTCTCGGGGACGTCCTTCGAGAGGCGTTCCATTTCGATGTAGGAAGTTCCTTTGCCTAACCATTTGTTGGAAAATCCAAAGAAACAATACGAGCCCTGCACGATTTTAGTTGTATAACCTACCATGGAATGTGGTGGTAACCTGCTATTGAACATGGTAGCTATAGTAGGCATAAGTGTGAAATGCCTATGCCGACTAGGATCAATATTATATTTTTGAAATGTCTCTTTCCACTGTGCACTAATAATAATAATATCAAATGATTTTGCATATCAAGCATTTTTTATGGTCATAAGGAGAAATCTCCCTCAAGTGTGCGTTTGCATTGTGTGTTGTGGGAGGCCTTATGGAAGTTTCATTTTTCAAAAGCATTGCGATTTTTAAAAGTAAATTATTTTGGTTGTTTTAAAAGATAAACTGTTTTTGTTACTCACACCAGTCCCATGACTGACCTGGAGTTTATTGTTCCTTTCCTAAACTCTAGGTGCCCACAATTTTTCCACACGGGCAGTTTAGAGTTGGGTTTTTCTGATAGTCGGGTTAGTAGATTATCTGGAGCTAGTTCATTCTTTGGACGACTGACTTTGCTTATCTTTGTGCATCATTGTTGGGGGTTCGAGCTATTTCTGGATTAGTGCCTTGGAGATAGAGATTATCCGCCGCTGGTGTTATCTATTTCTTTCCGCTGCTATTGTCTGGTATCATATCTTTGATTTATATTGATATTCATTGTATCATTGTTGTATCAGATGTTGTATCAGATGTTGTATATCAATGTATTATTCTTTTTCTTCCGCTGTATTGTTGTACTTAATGGTGTTATAAGCTCCGGCGAACCAGATTCGACGTTTGGATCTGCGGCGTTGGAATATGAGTGTCATATTCGGTGTCGATTTTTAAAGGTCGAGTTAGGATCGTTATAGTTTGATCTTGCATTCCTAATCATAATGAGTGATCTCTATAAAAGTATAACAGTCAGTGGCGGAGAAGACACATTCTCTTTACTTAACATCCTTTCTCGAGACATATGAGCTCAGAAAGTATGTTTATAGTAA
Organism: Allium cepa; assembly: GCA_030765085.1. Taxonomy (NCBI): domain Eukaryota; kingdom Viridiplantae; phylum Streptophyta; class Magnoliopsida; order Asparagales; family Amaryllidaceae; genus Allium; species Allium cepa. Next base: position 1,014,363,388 of record CM060943.1, on the reverse strand, counting down.
TCAGTCGTGTGAATGTGGAATGGTAGTGTTGCATTCAAAGTGAAAGAAGATGTGTTATGTGAAAAGGTAATCGTTGCCTCAAGCTTCATCAACCAGAAATTACCGAAACAAGGTTAGACGCAGTAGGACTAAGTGAGTCATTCCCAATTAGGGTATGATCATCCCCTTCTAGATATATTTCTCCCCGCTATGACGTTCGGTATGCCAATTAAAGTGCTGTATGAAAAACGGGCGCTCGGTTAAAGGTTGGTAACGACCGGGGATGATATATTCGGTACTATCTAGTAACAAAGATAGGTCGGTCTTATGTTGGTAAAGGATCCTTTGTGATGGTCCTCGATACATTCCTCTAGAGATGTACTGCCGGAAGGTAGTCCCTTCACCTGGTCATTTATATGAAAATCCATTCTCCAATAAGAACCTGCAGCTTTGTTTGTATTTCCATAATGAATGGCCCCGAAATGCAATATGGGTAACCATTTCGTCTAAGATTAATAAGTTTATTTGCAAATGTTTTCAAAGAATGTCATTGGAAATAATATCAAATGTTTTGATATAAAAGTGTTTAAGTTATCATAAGGTAAAACCTGTCCGTGTTTATGTGTGGGCGTGGTCTTATGAGATACTCTTTCTATTCAAAGGATTTTATTTACAGGATGATATATGACACTGTCATTTATTATTGAGTTTTTCTCACGCTGGTTTATCAAGCCTGATACGGGTTTTTTCAATACGCGGGTTAGATCCTAGTAGTTTCTGTTTTAGTTGAAGAAGGTTGGAGTTTCCAGAGGAGAGCTGGAGATATTCATCTATGTATGGACATATTCTATTATCCGCTGATGTCCGTTTGTTTCTGTTTAATGTTTGTCAACAATTATAAAGACAGATGTTTATAACTGTCCAAGCTAAAATCAGGTTAGACTCTGATATATATATTTTAAAAGTTTTCCACTGTAAAGATAATTGTTTAATATTATATATTATTTCATTCGTGTGACATTCTGTTCTGTTTATTTTCTTATTACCCTTCATGTTCCGTCTTTTCGTGCAATTTGAGTTGGACATGCGTAATCTATTGTCGATTCAAAGGGTACGAAAAAACAAGCCTTGACACAACTTCTCTTAGCTTAACACCATTCCTTGAGACGTACGAGCTCAAGAGTTGTATTTTTGTAGGAAGCAATTAGTAGTCAACGGAAATGACAATGTTAGTATTCCAAATATGAATGTTATTATAAAAGTAAATGTAGCCTCAAGCCTTATCAACCGGGAATGACTAAAATATGAGAGATGCAGCAGGGCTAAGTGGGTCGCACCCAAGTAGGGTATGTTATCATCTTTCTAGATACCCTTGGAATTATTATATTATAAATTAAGGATATGGTTGTGCATGAAAAGAGAGCGCTCGATAAGGGTGGGAACACCCATGTTGATAACATATTCGGTAATATCCAGTAAGAGGTAGGCAGGTCCTGTGTTGGCAGGGATCGTTAAGTACGATCTCGGTATATTTTTCTAGAGGTGTACTGTGATGGGCGGTACACAGTAGCCCAGTCATTGTTGGAATCCAATATCATTACAAGCCTGTACGGTTTTGATTGTATACCATCTACGTTGAATGTGAGATGCAAGCATTTCAGCTATTTTCTAATTTACTTTCTATAGACCCTATTATAATATCAGAGGATTTGATATAAAATGTTTTGGTTATCGTAAGGTAAAAACCCGTCGTGTTTATGTGACGTGGTCTTACGAGATACCTTTGTTTTTAAAGGATTTTTGAAATATAATAAAATTCAAATTGTGTGTGTTTCCTCACGTTGGTTTCTAGACTAATTCAGGTGTTATTTTATTATAATGCTCAGGTTAGAACGAGTATTATAAATTCAGGTTATGACGCTATGGAGCTCAGGAGAAGAGTTGGATGACAGCGATGTATTCACCTACTTGGTTATTTCCGTTGTGTGTTATGTATATGAGGACGAGTTATTAAAACTATCCAGATTGTTATATTGATTGTTGTACTCTGATTAATATTTGAATATATATACAGATTATAGTTTTTGTTTTGTGTCAAGACTTGTGATATATTATAGATTATTCATTCCGTTGTGAGATTCTGTATTGTTTAGTTTTCTTCTTATTTTCTATCTTTTCTTCTTACCCCTAACAATTCACCTTTTTGTTCAACTTGAGTTGACATGTACGGTTATTTGTCGGCTTAAAATGTACAGAAAAGTGGGTCGTTACATTTGTGGTATCAGAGCTTAGGTTGTCGATATACCTTGGCTTTGGTGGGGTTTACTCGTTAGAGATAGAGTCAGTAAGTACTCACTACACCATAACAGCCATTTTGTAACATTTAATTATTTCAGTTGCCAACACTTATTTGCGTTGTGCATTAATCGCAACAATAAGCATCGCAAAACAAAAAATTATGACCGAAAATACACATTTATAATTTTTTATCACGAAATTATTGTCAAGGACAATTTTTTCTCAGCGTTTTAGCCTCAAGGACATACCTTCAGTATTTTAGCCTGAATGACAACTTTCTTTAGATATTAATTTTTAGTTATTGATATCAGTTTTTAGGTATCAATTTGTAGTTATTAGTAGCAGTTTTTAGGTATCATTTTTTAGTTTGGTAACAGTTTTAGAAGAATGTGTCCTTATGAATAATTTTGGAAGAATATTTGTACTTATGAATAATTTTTAGGAGAATTTTTGTCCTTGTGTTTAAAATTTTGAGGTCATGTCCTTGAGGCTAAAAATATACAAGTTTTTGTCCTTTAAATTAATTCTTTTTTTTACTGCTAATACTATTTGAAATGGAAAATCCGGTTAAATTGCAATTAGCTGAGTTATTGGGGGCAAAAAAGTAAATGAGCATCAGCTGTCTTTCGTAACCCTAATCCCCAACTTCTCAACGCTTATTCGTTCGGCTACCATAAAAAAGAAATATTCTCCGCGATTCAATTTCCACCTCTCTCCTTTACATCAAATGCTATTATCTGACTACTTTATTTCAGTTTGCCAAGTTTATTGAGAAGTTCAAGAAGTCGTATAGGAGTGTGGAAGAGCATGCTCATAGGTTCAGAGTCTTTAAGGCAAACTTGAGAAGGGCGAGGAGGTACCAGGTACTGGATCCATATGCAGAACATGGAGTTACATAGTTCTCGCATCTGATATCGAAGGAGTTTGAGAGGTATTTTGTAAGACACGGGTTGTTCTGAACCTTTAGCCATGATTGAAGAAGAAGAAAACTGGTAAGATAGTGATGAGTTCTGGATGAAGAAGAAAGTATTGCTTTTTGTGCACGTACACAGATTGTATTTGTGCACTCAAGAAATAAGAAGTGAATAACAATGATAACAGGCTATAAGAAAATCAAGAACTAAAAGTGTAAATTATGACTCGAAGGAGGAATCAGGAAGGATTTAGATTTTCTTAAAGAAGACATAACTGCTGTATTGAACATGACAGTCATAAGGCATATGTTTCTTGGACAAGAAGTAACAATTTAATAGCTCTATTTAACACAAGAATTTGAGCAAGATTGTTTCACCGGAATTTAACAAATGAAATAAGGGAAAATCAAGGATAGAAACGTGAATTGATAACAAAATGAAACATTCCCAATTTGCAGAATGCTAAAGAAAAACTTTAAAATGAACAAGATTAAAGACTGGAAAAGTTAACTAACAAGAGAAGTAAAAGCTGTTTCAAGAATTAAGAACTAAAGTGTAAAAATGAGAAAAAATAAACAGATGATGAATTAACCTACCGCGACAAAAGAATTAACTTCTGTTGCAAATGAGGGATAAACGAGTGTATTAAATTGAGGACAAATGGAACAAAATGCAGCTACTGATATATGTACACATCTGTATATATGCACAACTTGAATGGTATGCTTTCTTCCCAAATGATGCAACAATTATCTTGGAGTTCTAACTAACAGCGTATCAAGAAAATCAAGAAAAGAACAAAAGAACAAATGACCAAATTCTTAAGTAACAAATACTACAAGCAGTTTTCAGATGAAGAACAGTATTAGAAATTTTTAAGGAATCACTTAAGTACGGAAATTCGTAAGCATAAAGATTGATTTGGAAATTGAAGAGGACATGGACAGTTTCATTTAACATGTACAAAATGCAAGAAGAACATGTACACAAATTTGCAAATTTAACAAAGAGGAAAATTGCAAGAATTAACAAAGAGGGATTAACAGTAATATTGAACATTGAAATCGCAAGACTTAACAACATGAAATGGAAATTTGCTAACTACAAGTAACTATTCAAATTGAAAGAAATTAAAGAACTGAGATATTATAGCTACTGGAAAGAAACAAGAACACATAATGAACAAGTGAAGACGTGTACTAACAAGAAATGGTAACAACAAATATGAGAAACAAAAGAACTGAATTAGTATAAAGGTAGAATGACAATAACAGAGAATTGTAATAGAGAATTGTAAATTGATGCTAGAATTAAGATCTAACTAACAAGAAATATCAAAAGAGGAAATGAATTGATATAAAATTGCAACTAATAGCTAATACACGGAGAACTGGAAATGAAAGAGATAATTTGCATTCAGATTTCTTCACCTTCATTACAAACACCTATTCCAGTATATATAGACATCTTTGAGTACAACTCAATAGACTCAACTGAACCCAATTACAACCCAAATACTGACATATTAATCATGCGCACTGACATATACTCTCTGACATTCTGATATAAACTTCCCTCTGTCTCAAACCTTCATGCTTCCGGCCTTTGACAAAAGTCTGCTTCCTTCCGATGATCTCTAGTCAACTCTAGTGAGCAGTGCTCAGTTGCAACGACTTCGTTCCCCTCAATCCTCTCACAACAGTTTTTGTCCGCCATAATCATGGCTGTCAAACTATGGTTGTTACATCTCTCTTCCCCTTAAAACGGACCTTGTCCTCAAGGTCAATTGATAACCCGATACCCTAACTTCTCGCACCTTCCAATGGAGCACCGCCTGAATCGAATATGAAAATAGTTTCTTCATTATAAGGCTCTCTACAACACACATGCCAGTAGAAAGCACAACGAGTATTGATAATCCCGTTTATGGTTGAATCTGGACCAAAAAAGCATTCATTGATTTGAGTTGACCTATCAATATCATTAGCTGCATTCTTATCCCCATTTACCTTTTCTTTGGATATTTTTTCATCAATTTTGCCAGCTCCTTCCAATTCATCGTAACTAAATTGGTTCTCATTTGATTCTTCAATTTCTGGAATAATATGCTTGTCTTTAACATTCAACTTACTCTCATCGTTGCCTGAACTTAACTGAAGAATATTTCCTTTGCATGTATCATGATCAGTCTTAAAGTCGACCTTATCACTCTCACCATCAAATTCAATAGCTGAAGGAATTGGCTCCGAATGAAGAACTGTTGGCACAGGAACTGAAATGGTAGTGGTATATGGATTAGGTAGGAGAGGCTCTTGATGGTTTACAAGGGTTGTTTAGGGTATAACAGCAGTTTTCTGGAAGTCTTGGGCAAGGGTGGTCAATGAGTTATGTAGAGGAGGTTCTTGAATGTGTACAGGGGGCAGCTGAGGTACTGGTTGTGGTGCAACTGGAGGTTGATTCTTGATTTGCTGGAAATCTTGGACATAATATGAAACTGGTCCTGCTAATGCTTCATATGGCATCTCCATCTTCTCGTGATTAAATCTAAGTGTAATTTTTTCCTTGAATACTTGCCAAGACCTGTGATTTTGCACACTCTTTGTATACTGGTTATACCATCGCATTGGCTCCTTATTGAGATAAAATGAACAAAAATCCAACCAAAATCTTTCTTCTATTTGATGAAATCTGAAGTACCGCTCAACCTTTCTCAACTAGTCTGTCGCTTTCCCTTCATTAGAGAACACTGGATAGTCTAGTTTCATTGTAGGGTATGGGTTAGGATAGGGGTTGTAGTAGTTTATGGTGGAATATTGCTCTCTGGGTGCTTGTAGAGGTTCAGGCAGGTACAATGGGGAATTTATGAAGTCTGGAGCAATTCTAGGTTGTGGCAGAACATTTCTTAGTGGTGGTACAACATTTCTTGGTGGTGGCGCAACATTTCCTGATGCAGTATTGATGGTTTTTGGCCTTGGGGTTGGGATTGTTATGGCTGGAGGTGCAAATGGGTAATAATTTAAGGGTTCAGACTGCTGTAGTTGAGGTGGATACTGAAATCTTGGATTAGAAACTATTGATTCATTACTGGAGTTATTATTGAGGCTGAGATCAGACTGGTTGTCAATGAATAACCCAGCCGGCTGCTCTGATAACAAATTGTAAGGCGCAGGTTGTTCTGAACCTTTACCCATGGTTGTAGAAGAAGAAAACTGGTAAGATAGTGATGAGTTCTGGAAGAAGAAGCAAGTATTGCTTTTTGTGCACGTACACAGATTGTATTTGTGCACTCAAGAAATAAGAAGTGAATAACAATAATGACAGGCTATAAGAAAATCAAGAACTAAAAGTGTAAATTGTGACTCGAAGGAGGAATCGGGAAGGATGTAGATTTTCTTGAAGAAGACATTGTTAGGATTGTCTCGCATGTTTACTGGAGGAACGACGGTTTGGATTGGAGAAAAGTCCCACATCGCTAAATAATATGGAAAAGTGGTGTATAAATATAGGTTGGTAGGCATGTAAAATTAGGGATTCCTTTTGTTACAACAAAGTGTGTGCCAACCCATATGCGTACGCCACGTGCTGGAGATGGGGAGCTTGTTCCGACCGTCGTTACACAACAGTGGTACGGAGCCGATGGTAACAGACTGGGCCATGCAGACATAGCAGTACTCTCAAAGGTTACCGCAAATGGATGCGAGTCAAGGGGGAGATTGTTAGGGTTGTCTCGCATGTTTGATGGAGGAACGACGGTTTGGATTGGAAAAACGTCCCACATCGCTAAATAACATGGAGAAGTGGTGTATAAATACGGTTGGTAGGCACGTAACATTGGGATTCCTTTTGTTACAACAAAAGTGTGTGCCAACCCATATGCGTACGCCACGTGTTGGAGATGGGGAGCTTGGTCCGACCGCCGTTACACAACACTGGTATCGGAGCCGAAGGTTATGGACTGGGCCATGCAGACACTGCAGTACTCTCAAAGGTTACCGCAAGGGGATGCGAGTCAAGGGGGAGACTGTTAGGATTGTCTCGCATGTTTACTAGAGGAACGACGGTTTGGATTGGAGAAAAGTCCCACATCGCTAAATAATATGGAAGAGTGGTGTATAAATATGGGTTGGTAGGCATGTAACAGTAGGGATTCCTTTTGTTACAACAAAATGTGTGCCAACCCATATACGTACGCCACGTGCTGGAGATGGGGAGCTTGTTCCGACCGTCGTTACACAACAGACATAACTGCTGTATTGAACATGGCAGTCACAAGGCATATGTTTTTTGGACAAGAAGTAACAATTTCATAGCTCTATTTCACACAAGAATTTGAGCAAGATTGTTTCACTGGAATTTAACAAATGAAATAAGGGAAAATCAAGGACAGAAACGTGAATTGATAACAAAATGAAACATTCCCGATTTGAAGAATGCTAAAGAAAAACTTTAAAATGAACAAGATTAAAGACTGGAAAAGTTAACTAACAAGAGAAGTAAAAGCTGTTTCAAGAATTAAGAAATAAAGTGTAAAAATGAGAACAAATAAACAGATGATGAATTAACCTACCGCAGACAAAAGAATTAACTTCTGTTGCAAATGAGGGATAAACGAGTGTATTAAATTGAGGACAAATGGAACGAATCCAGCTACTGATATATGTACACATCTGTATATATGCACAACTTGAATGGTATGCTTTCTTCCCAAATGATGCAACAATTATCTTGGAGTTCTAACTAACAGCGTATCAAGAAAATCAAGAAAAGAACAAAAGAACAAATGACCAAATTCTTAAGTAACAGATACTACAAGCAGTTTTCAGATGAAGAACAGTATTAGAAATTTTTAAAGAATCATTTAAGTACGGAAATTCGTAAGTATAAAGATTGATTTGGAAATTGAAAAGGACATGGACAGTTTCATTTAACATGTAAAAAATGCAAGAAGAACATGTACACGAATTTGCAAATTTAACAAAGAGGAAAATTGCAAGAATTAACAAAGAGGGATTAATAGTAATATAGAACATTGAAATCGCAAGACTTAACAACATGAAATGGAAACTTGCTAACTACAAATAACTATTCAAATTGAAAGAAATTAAAGAACTGAGATATTATAGCTACTGGAAAGAAACAAGAACACATAATGAACAAGTGAAGAGGTGTACTAACAAGAAATGGTAACAACAAATAAGAGAAACAAAAGAACTGAATTAGTATAAAGGTAGAATGACAATAACAGAGAATTGTAATAGAGAATTGTAAATTGATGCTAGAATTAAGATCTAACTAACAAGAATTATCAAAAGAGGAAATGCATTGATATAAAATTGCAACTAACAGCTAATACATGGAGAACTGGAAATGAAAGAGATAATTTGCATTCAGATTTCTTCACCTTCGTTACAAACACCTATTCCAGTATATATAGACATCTTTGAGTACAACTCAATAGACTCAACTGAGCCCAATTACAACCCAAATACTGATATATTAATCATGCGCACTGACATATACTCTCTGACATTCTGATATAAACTTCCCTCTGTCTCAGACCTTCATGCTTCCGGCCTCTGACAAAAGTCTGCTTCCTTCAGATGATCTCTAGTCAACTCTAGTGAGCAGTGCTCAGTTGCAACGACTTCGTTTCCTTCAATCCTCTCACAGCAGTTTTTGTTCGCCATAATCATGGCTATCAAACTATGGTTGTTACATCTCCCTTCCACTTAAAACGGACCTTGTCCTCAAGGTCAATTGACAACCCGATACTCTAACTTCTCGCACCTTCCAATGGAGCACCGCCTGGATCGAATATGAAAATAGTTTCTTCATTATAAGGCTCTCTACAACACACATGCCAGTCGAAAGCACAACGAGTATTGATAATCCCGTTTATGGTTGAATCTGAACCAAAAAAGCATTCATTGATTTGAGTTGACCTATTAATATCATTAGCTGCATTCTTATCCCCATTTACCTTTTCTTTGGATATTTTTTCATTAATTTTGCCAGCTCCTTCCAATTCATCGTAACTAAATTGGTTCTCATTTGATTCTTCAATTTCTGGAATAATATGCTTGTCTTTAACATTCAACTTACTCTCATCATTGCCTGAACTTAACTGAAGAATAATTCCTTTTCATGTATCATGATCAGTCTTAAAGTCGACCTTATCACTCTCACCATCAAATTCAAAAGCTGAAGGAATTGGCTCTGAATGAAGAACTGTTGGCACAGGAACTGAAATGTTAGTGGTATATGGATTAGGTAGGAGAGGCTCTTGATGGTTTACAAGGGATGTTTAGGGTATAACAGCAGTTTTCTGGAAGTCTTGCGCAAGGGTGGTCAATGAGTTATGTAGAGGAGGTTCTTGAATGTGTACAGGGGGCAGCTGAGGTACTGGTTGTGGTGCAACTGGAGGTTGGTTCTTGATTTGCTGGAAATCTTGGACATAAGATGAAACTGATCCTGCTAATGCTTCATATGGCATCTCCATCTTCTCGTGATTAAATCTAAGTATAATTTTTTCCTTGAATACTTGCCAAGACCTGTGATTTTGCACACTCTTTGTATACTGGTTATACCATCGCATTGGCTCCTTATTGAGATAAAATGAACAAAAATCCATCCAAAATCTTTCTTCTATTTGATGAAATCTAAAGTACTGCTCAACCTTTCTCAACTAGTCTGTCACTTTCCCTTCATTAGAGAACACTGGATAGTCTAGTTTCATTGTAGGGTATGGGTTAGGATAGGGGTTGTAGTAGTTTATGGTGGAATATTGCTCTCTGGGTGCTTGTAGAGGTTCAGGCAGGTACAATGGGGAATTTATGAAGTCTGGAGCAATTCTAGGTTGTGGAAGAACATTTCTTAGTGGTGGTACAACATTTCTTGGTGGTGGCGCAGCATTTCCTGATGCAGTATTGATGGTTTTTGGCCTTGGGGTTGGGATTGTTATGGCTGGAGGTGCATATGGGTAATAATTTAAGGGTTCAGACTGCTGTAGTTGAGGTGGATACTGAAATCTTGGATTAGAAACTATTGATTCATTGCTGGAATTATTGTTGAGGCTGAGATCAGACTGGTTGTCAGTGAATAATCCAACCGGCTGCTCTGATAACAAATTGTAAGGCGCAGGTTGTTCTGAACCTTTAGCCATGGTTGTAGAAGAAGAAAACTGGTAAGATAGTGATGAGTTCTAGAAGAAGAAGCAAGTATTGCTTTTTGTGCACGTACACAGATTGTATTTGTGCAATCAAGAAATAAGAAGTGAATAACAATAATGACAGGCTATAAGAAAATCAAGAACTAAAAGTGTAAATCGTGACTTGAAGGAGGAATCGGGAAGGATGTAGATTTTCATGAAGAAGACATAACTGTTGTATTGAACATGGCAGTCACAAGGCATATGTTTCTTGGACAAGGAGTAACAATTTCATTGCTCTATTTCACACAAGAATTTGAGCAAGATTGTTTCACGGAATTTAACTAATGAAATAAGGGAAAATCAAGGACAGAAACGTGAATTGATAACAAAATGAAACATTCCCAATTTGAAGAATGCTAAAGAAAAACTTTAAAATGAACAAGATTAAAGACTGGATAAGTTAACTAACAAGAGAAGTAAAAGCTGTTTCAAGAATTAAGAACTAAAGTGTAAAAATGAGAAAAAATAAACAGATGATGAATTAACCTACCGCAGACAAAAGAATTAACTTCTGTTGCAAATGAGGGATAAACGATTGTATTAAATTGAGGACAAATGGAACAAAATGCAGCTAATGATATATGTACACATATGTATATATGCACAATTTGAATGGTATGCTTTCTTCCCAAATGATGCAACAATTATCTTGGAGTTCTAACTAACAGCGTATCAAGAAAATCAAGAAAAGAACAAAAGAACAAATGACCAAATTCTTAAGTAACAGATACTACAAGCAGTTTTCAGATGAAGAACAGTATTAGAAATTTTTAAGGAATCACTTAAGTACGGAAATTTGTAAGTATAAAGATTGATTTGGAAATTGAAGAGGACATGGACAGTTTCATTTAACATGTACAAAATGCAAGAAGAACATGTACCCAAATTTGCAAATTTAACAAAGAGGAAAATTGCAAGAATTAACAAAGAGGGATTAACAGTAATGTAGAACAGAAATTGAAATCGCAAGACTTAACAACATGAAATGGAAACTTGCTAACTACAAGTAACTATTCAAATTGAAAGAAATTAAAGAACTGAGATATTATAGCTACTGGAAAGAAACAAGAACACATAATGAACAAGTGAAGAAGTGTACTAACAAGAAATGGTAACAAAAAATAAGAGATACAAAAGAACTGAATTAGTATAAAGGTAGAATGACAATAACAGAGAATTGTAATAGAGAATTGTAAATTGATACTAGAATTAAGATCTAACTAACAAGAATTATCAAAATAGGAAATGAATTGATATAAAATTGCAACTAACAGCTAATACATGGAGAACTGGAAATGAAAGAGATAATTTGCATTCAGATTTCTTCACCTTCATTACAAACACTTATTCCACTATATATAGACATCTTTGAGTACAACTCAATAGACTCAACTCAGCCTAATTACAACCCAAATACTGGTTATATTAACCATGCGCACTGACATATACTCTCTGACATTCTGATATAAACTTCCCTCTGTCTCAGACCTTCATGCTTTCGGCCTCTGACAAAAGTCTGCTTCCTTCCGATGATCTGTAGTTAACTCTAGTGAGCAGTGCTCAGTTGTAACGACTTCGTTTCCCTCAATCCTCTCACAGCAGTTTTTGTTCGTCATAATCATGGCTATCAAACTATGGTTGTTACATCTCCCTTCCCCTTAAAACGGACCTTGTCCTCAAGGTCAATTGACAACCCGATACTCTAACTTCTCGCACCTTCCAATGGAGCACCGCCTGGATCGAATATGAAAATAGTTTCTTCATTATAAGGCTCTCTACAACACACATGCCAGTCGAAAGCACAACGAGTATTAATAATCCCGTTTATGGTTGAATCTGAACCAAAAAAGCATTCATTGATTTGAGTTGACCTATCAATATCATTAGCTGCATTCTTATCCCCATTTACCTTTTCTTTGGATATTTTTTCATCAATTTTGCCAGCTCCTTCCAATTCATCGTAACTAAATTGGTTCTCGTTTGATTCTTCAATTTCTGGAATAATATGCTTGTCTTTAACATTCAACTTACTCTCATCATTGCCTGAACTTAACTGAAGAATATTTCCTTTGCATGTATCATGATCAGTCTTAAAGTCGACCTTATCACTCTCACCATCAAATTCAATAGCTGAAGGAATTGGCTCCGAATGAAGAACTGTTGGCACAGGAACTGAAATGTTAGTGGTATATGGATTAGGTAGGAGAGGCTCTTGATGGTTTACAAGGGATGTTTAGGGTATAACAGCAGTTTTCTGGAAGTCTTGGGCAAGGGTGGTGAATGAGTTATGTAGAGGAGGTTCTTGAATGTGTACAGGGGGCAGCTGAGGTACTTATTGTGGTGCAACTGGAGGTTGGTTCTTGATTGGCTGGAAATCTTGGACATAAGATGAAACTGATCCTGCTAATGCTTCATATGGCATCTCCATCTTCTCGTGATTAAATCTAAGTGTAATTTTTTCCTTGAATACTTGCCAAGACCTGTGATTTTGCACACTCTTTGTATGCTGGTTATACCATCGTATTGGCTCCTTATTGAGATAAAATGAACAAAAGTCCACCCAAAATCTTTCTTTTGTTTGATGAAATCTGAAGTACCGCTCAACCTTTCTCAAATAGTCTGTCACTTTCCCTTCATTAGAGAACACTGGATAGTCTAGTTTCATTGTAGGATATGGGTTAGGATAGGGGTTGTAGTAGTTTATGGTGGAATATTGCTCTCTGGGTGCTTGTAGTGGTTCAGACAGGTACAATGGGGAATTTATGAAGTCTGGAGCAATTCTAGGTTGTGGCAGAACATTTCTTAGTGGTGGTACAACATTTCTTGGTGGTGGCGCAGCATTTCCTGATGCAGTATTGATGGTTTTTGGCCTTGGGGTTGGGATTGTTATGGCTGGAGGTGCATATGGGTAATAATAAGGGTTCAGACTGCTGTAGTTGAGGTGGATATTGAAATCTTGGATTAGCAACTATTGATTCATTGCTGGAGTTATTGTTGAGGCTGAGATCAGACTGGTTGTCAGTGAATAACCCAGCCGGCTGCTCTGATAACAAATTGTAAGGCGCAGGTTGTTCTGAACCTTTAGCCATGGTTGTAGAAGAAGAAAACTGGTAAGATAGTGATGAGTTCTGGAAGAAGAAGCAAGTATTGCTTTTTGTGCACGTACACAGATTGTATTTGTGCACTCAAGAAATAAGAAGTGAATAACAATAATGACAGGCTATAAGAAAATCAAGAACTAAAAGTGTAAATTGTGACTCGAAGGAGGAATCGGGAAGGATGTAGATTTTCTTGGAGAAGACGTAACTGCTGTATTGAACATGACAGTCACAAGGCATATGTTTCTTGGACAAGAAGTAACAATTTAATAGCTCTATTTCACACAAGAATTTGAGCAAGATTGTTTCACCGGAATTTAACAAATGAAATAAGGGAAAATCAAGGACAGAAACGTGAATTGATAACAAAATGAAACATTCCCGATTTGAAGAATGCTAAAGAAAAACTTTAAAATGAACAAGATTAAAGACTGGAAAAGTTAACTAACAAGAGAAGTAAAAGCTATTTCAAGAATTAAGAACTAAAGTGTAAAAATGAGAACAAATAAACAGATGATGAGTTAACCTACCGCAGACAAAAGAATTAACTTCTGTTGCAAATAAGGGATAAACGAGTGTGTTAAATTGAGGACAAATGGAACAAATGCAGCTACTGATATATGTACACATCTGTATATATGTGTGGTGATCTTGTGATTCAGGAGGAACAACCATGATTGAATGATCACTACGGCTTCAGGAAAATTGAAGAAACAGATGTGGGAGGAAGAAGCTCAACAGAAAGTAGGTTCAGGGATGAATGCAGAGGATTGAAGAGGATCAGAAAAGATGAAGAAGGAAGATTGCAGACAGTAGATAAGGAAGAATGAGATTAGTTAGGGCAGAAAGAAAGAATTGTAATAAAAGAGTGAAAGAAGAATGAGCGAAATAAAATTAAATGTAACAGCAGATTTTGGATGTAAAAATGAAAATATATTTCTTAACTTCTTCTCCACTACATAGCATGTATATTTATAGCTAGATTACTAACGGCTGTATGTCAATTAACATGCCAGCTCATCTTGATTACAACTAATATACAAGAAAATGTCTCAACATTAACAGCTACTAATATCAGAATTCCATGCACATATCTCTGTGTACACGTGCACAGCCTGTAGCTATTCAGGGCTTCATTCTGCCTTGGCCATTTCTTCACCTATCTTCAGTCTGAACTTATTAAGTAGGGCTTGATTGTTACAATTCCCTTCCTCTTCAAGAGTTGTCCTTGTCCCATGGTCAAGAGTAGGAAACTTTCGAATTATAGGCCAATAATCTTCCCTAGTAGCTTCTTCTTCACTTCTACCTTTCCATTTTATCAAAATCTGGACTACTGCTTTCCCATTTTTGGGAATCATCCTTCTGTCTAAAATCAAGTCTCGTTCCAGTACTTCTTCTATTTCATAGCTTGGTAGGTCTTCTTGCATTACTATATGGTTACCCACTTTCTTTTTCAGCTGTGAAACATGGAATACAGGATGTATTCTGGATTGCTCAGGAAGCTTTAGCTTGTATGCCACTTCACCAATTCTGGATTCAATTTGATATGGTCCATAGTACCTAGGAGATAATTTGTGTGTCTTATGATCTCGAGCTGTTATTTGTTTATATGGTTGTAATTTTAAGAACACCCAGTCTCCTTCTTGAAAACTTCTTTCAGATCTTCTTAAATTAGCATATTTCCTCATTCTAACTTGTGAAAGCTTCAAGCTGTCTTTAAGAAACTCCAGTGTGATATCTCGGCTGAACAGTGCCCTTTCAACTTGTTCCACCTTAGCAGTATTAGGTATGTATGAGAGTAATGTAGGTGGGTGTATGCCATAGACAGCATTGTAGGGAGTTGTATTAGTGGATGATTTCCAGGAAGTGTTGTACCAAAATTCAGCTAGGGATAGCCAATCAAACCATTCATGGGGCTTATGACACACAAAGCACCTTAGATATCCCTCTAAAATTTTATTTACAATTTCAGTTTGACCATCACTTTGGGGGTGATATGCTGAGCTTAACTTTAGCTTGCATCCTTGTAATTTAAAGATTTCTTGCCAAAATGTACTTGTGAATATTGCATCTCTATCACTTACAATTGACTTTGGCATTCCATGTAGCTTAAAGACACCATTAAAAAATACCCTTGCTACCTCTCTGGCTGTGTAAGGGTGAGCTAAAGGAAAAAAGTGTGCATATTTGCTTAGCCTATCTACCACCACATAGATGACAGTGTATTTGTGGCTTTTGGGCAAGCATGTGATGAAGTCCATAGACACATCTTCCCAAATTCTCTCTGGTATAGGTAGAGGGTTCAGCAGACCAGGGGTTAGCACATTTTCATGTTTATTTCTCTGACACTGGTCACATTCCCTGACATACTTCTCCACAGTTCTTTTGAGCTGTTTCCAATAGAATACTTGCTTGATTTTCTTCGTGGTTCCTTTGATTCCTGTGTGCCCTCCAAGTGGAGTAGAGTGGTGTTCCTCAATAAGACTGTTTATTAGGTTGTCTAAGTGGTGGTCAATCAGCAACTTCCCTTTGTAAAATACCAGATTATCCACTAACTTGTATTTTCCCTCATGCATTTCTTTGTTCTCAATTTTGGCAATTAGTTGTTGATACCAACTGGAAGTAGATAGAGCAGTTTTTAGTTCCCTTAGCCATGGGGTCTGAACTATGCAAATTGCTTGTATCTTTTCAGTGCTAAGGTCTTCTCTTCGAGATAAGGCATCAACTATGACATTTTCCTTGCCACTTTTATATTCAACTTTGTAGTCAAAACCATGTAATTTGGCCAACCATTTGTTCTGAATTCCTGTGTGTAACTTTTGTATCAACAAATACTTTAGGCTTTGGTGATCTGTCTTTATAATAAACTGCCTCCCTATGAGATACTGGGCCCACTTCTTGGTGGCAATGATGATGGCTAGTAGTTCTTTTTCATATGTAGATAGTGATAAGTTCTTTCCTTGTAGAGCTTTACTTAGATAGGCTATGGGTCTTCCCGCTTGGAGTAAGACAGCACCAATGCCTAGTCCACTGGCATCACACTCAAGAACAAAGGGTTTAGAGAAATCGGGCATTGATAATATAGGTGGATTTGCCAAACACTTCTTGAGTTGTTCGAATGCTTGTGTAGCATCTTCAGACCATGTAAATGAATTTTTCTTGAGCATGTTGGTAAGTGGTCTTGCAATAAAACCATAATTCTGTATGAATTTTCTGTAATAACCAGTGAGGCCTAAAAAACCCCTTAGTGCCTTCAAAGTTTTTGGCAGCGGCCATTCCATGATTGCCTTTACCTTGCCTTGATCAACCACAACTCCTTGCTGTGATATGGTGTGCCCCAAATATTCAACAGTTTCCTTGGCAAAGCTACATTTAGAAAGTTTGATGACCAACTGGCTTGCTTGCAGTACCTGAAATGTTAACTCTAAGTGCTCTAAATGCTCAGACATGGTCTGGCTGAAGATTAGAATATCATCAAAAAATACTAGCACAAATTTTCTCAAATATGGTTTAAATATGCTGTTCATGAGAGATTGAAATGTGGATGGTGCATTGACTAAACCAAAAGGCATAACTGTGAACTCATAATGCCCTTCATGGGTTTTAAAAGCAGTCTTGTGAATGTCTTGTTCACAAACTCTAATTTGGTGATACCCAGACTTGAGATCAAGCTTAGAAAAATATTTCGACCCATGCAATTCATCAAATAATTCATCTATTAAAGGAATATGAAACTTATCTTTTATGGTGAGAGAATTGAGGCTCCTATAGTCAATACGTAGCCTCCACGTGCCATCTTTTTTCCTCACCATCACCACTGGTGAAGAGTAGGGACTGCAGCTATGTCGAATGATTCCAGTGTCCAGCATGTCTTTAATGATTTTTTCCAGCTCATTCTTGATATGATGAGAGTGTCTATATGGTCTTAAACAGACTGGCTTTGCTTCCTGAATCAGTGGTATATGATGGTCTTGTGGTCTCTTGGGTGGAAGAAATGATTCGCTGTTGGTTATTTCAGGATATTTTTGGAGGAGCTTTGCTATGGAAGGATGAATCTCAGAACTATTATTTTCAATAGGAGTTATTACTGAAGTGTAAAGCATCATGGTAATCTGACTTTGGCAGTTTTCCTTACTCATAGTCTTCTTGTCTACTACTTTAATGTCTTGCAGTTTCATTCCCTGCCATATGTAAGTTTTCTTGTTAAAGACAAACTTAACTTGTAACTTCTCTAAATTCAATGTAACTTCTCCTAGATCCTTCATCCATTGAGCACCAAGAATGACTTGACATCCTTCTAAAGGTAGGATTAAGAGATCCACTGGCATCTTGCAACCTTGGCACCTCAGAAGAACATTACGACAAATGCCAGAGCCTTGGATTTTTTCTCCATTAGCAACCATTACCTCATAGATTTTGGATTCATCTATCCGAAGTTCTAATTTATTGGCTAGTGACTCATCAATGAAACTATGAGTTGATCCCGAGTCTATTAAAATTTGGACTGGCTTCCCTTTGATATGTCCTTGTATTTTGATGGTGGAAAGGGCTGGTATGCCACACATAGCTTGCAAGGTGATAGCATGTGTTTCTTGGGATGTTTCTTCACTGTGAACTTCATCCTCATCTTCTGTGGCTTGTTCCTCATTATCATCAAGTTCATCAAATGTCATCATCCCTTCTAACACATGAATTTGTGGGCTTTTACGCTTGTGTCCTTTGTGCCATTTTTCTTTACAACCATAGCAAATATTTTGCCTCCTCATTTCAATTAATTGATTAGGAGTTAATCCCTTGCTTCTTGCCAATCCTTCCAAGTAGTTAGGGTTAGAGTTGTTGTTCTGTGGCTTTGAATAAGGAACAATCTGGTTATGATTTCCCTTGGATACTGTTCGCATTACTTTGTTTCCCTTCTTGGTTTGATTCAGTACACCTTCAAACATTTTAGCTAAGGAGACTGCTTCCTTGAAATCCACTGGTCTAGAGGTGAGAACATCGTATTTTATCTCTTCTTTAAGCCCACCAACAAACATGTCCAGTAGAAATCTAGGTGGTAGTTTCTCAATAGTAGTTTGCAGACCTTCAAATTTGGATAGATAGGCTGATACAGTGGTTTGCTGTTTGAGTTTGGCTATGGTTTCGTAGGGTCTTTCCATTTCTTCTGGACTGAACCTCACCAATATCTCCTCCTTAAATACTGACCAAGATTCGGGGTTGGGTATATTTTTTGTAAACCAATTATACCATTTTAGCGCATCTTTTTTTAAGTAGAAAGAAGAAATTTCTACCCAATAACATTCTTCAGTTTAGTGGAATCTGAAGTATTGCTCTACCTGGTTGATCCATTCATATACCATGTCATCACCAGTGTATATAGGGCAGTCTAATTTCAGATTAGGAAAGGGTGAGTTCTTGTTCCAAGAATTATTTTCTTGATGGGCTGGCTGGTTATGGTGATGGGCAAGAAGATGCTGATGAGGTGCTGGGTGTGTAACATGGTGGACTGAATCAGAAATGATGTTTCTTGGATTGGGTTGGTGGTTGTGAGAGGAGGTAGATGGTTGATGGGGATTTGGTGCAAGAACTCCTTGAAGATTGTTTGGTGTTGAGGAAGGGGAAGGTACTGTCGCATTCTGGATTTTGAGTTGTTGAATATATACGGCTAAAGCAGATAAGACATTGTGTATTCCCTCGAATTTAGTACTGAGTTCCCTTGTAGCATGATCCAATCCTTGTGTGGTTGCTTCTAATCTTCTCAATGAATAGTTGGTCCGATTATTGATTTCTTCCTGCCTTTTGATCCAGTTATTTTCTTGATTTTGTGAAGTGGTCTCATCGCCTTCATGGAGATTCGTGTCGAGTGGCCCTGGCTGGTTGTCAATGGTTAGCCCAGCCTCAGGCTCTGATACCAATTTGTGGTGATCTTGTGATTCAGGAGGAACAACCATAATTGAACGATCACTACGGCTTCAGGAAAATTGAAGAAACAGATGTGGGAGGAAGAAGCTCAACAGAAAGTAGGTTCAGGGATGAATGCAGAGGATTGAAGAGGATCAGAAAAGATGAAGAAAGAAGATTGCAGACAGTAGATAAGGAAGAATGAGATTAGTTAGGGCAGAAAGAAAGAATTGTAATAAAAGAGTGAAAGAAGAATGAGCGAAATAAAATTAAATGTAACAGCAGATTTTGGATGTAAAAATGAAAATATATTTCTTAACTTCTTCTCCAGTACATAGCATGTATATTTATAGCTAGATTACTAACGGCTATATGTCAATTAACATGCCAGCTCATCTTGATTACAACTAATATACAAGAAAATGTCTCAACATTAACAGCTACTAATATCAGAATTCCATGCACATATCTCTGTGTACAGGTGCACATCCTGTAGCTATTCAGGGCTTCATTCTGCCTTGGCCATTTCTTCACCTATCTTCAGTCTGAACTTATTAAGTAGGGCAAGATTGTTACAATATGCACAACTTGAATGGTATGCTTTCTTCCCAAATGATGCAACAATTATCTTGGAGTTCTAACTAACAGCGTATCAAGAAAATCAAGAAAAGAACAAAAGAACAAATGACCAAATTCTTAAGTAACAGATGCTACAAACAGTTTTCAGATGAAGAACAGTATTAGAAATTTTTAAGGAATCACTTAAGTACGGAAATTTGTAAGTATAAAGATTGATTTGGAAATTGAAGAGTACATGGACAGTTTCATTTAACATGTACAAAATGCAAGAAGAACATGTACACGAATTTGCAAATTTAACAAAGAGGAAAATTGCAAGAATTAACAAAGAGGGATTAACAGTAATATAGAACAGAAATTGAAATCGCAAGACTTAACAACATGAAATGGAAACTTGCTAACTACAAGTAACTATTCAAATTGAAAGAAATTAAAGAACTGAGATATTATAGCTACTGGAAAGAAACAAGAACACATAAGAACAAGTTAAGAAGTGTACTAACAAGAAATGGTAACAACAAATAAGAGAAACAAAAGAACTGAACTAGTATAAAGGTAGAATGACAATAACAGAGAATTGTAATAGAGAATTGTAAATTGATGCTAGAATTAAGATCTAACTAACAAGAATTATCAAAAGAGGAAATGAATTGATATAAAATTGCAACTAACAGCTAATACATGGAGAACTGGAAATGAAAGAGATAATTTGCATTCAGATTTCTTCACCTTCATTACAAACACCTATTCCAGTATATATAGACATCTTTGAGTACAACTCAATAGACTCAACTGAGCCCAATTACAACCCAAATACTGACATATTAATCATGCGCACTGACATAGACTCTCTGACATTCTGATATAAACTTCCCCTCTGTCTCAGACCTTCATGCTTCCAGCCTCTGACAAAAGTCTGCTTCCTTCCGATGATCTCTAGTCAACTCTAATGAGCAGTGCTCAGTCGCAACAACTTCGTCTCCCTCAATCCTCTCACAGTAGTTTTTGTTCGCCATAATCATGGCTATCAAACTATGGTTGTTACATATTTGGGGCTAAGGAAGGGTGTTGTTTTGGAAGGGGCGATCGCGGCTTCGATTTTGCCTACGGATGGGTTGCCTGAGGGGTTTGATTGGAGAGAAGGGTGTTGTGGCTTCTGTTAAGAATCAGGTTTGAATTATATTTTTTTATTTTTATTTTTTTTTTATAATTTTTATATTCAAACTTATAGGATTGGAACTGCATTAGTATAATATCTGTATGGCTTTTCTTTTAAAACAAGTGACTTACGTTAATTACTTCTTTGTATTTGTTGTCGTACTAACGAAAACTTTAGGGTAATCAACTATTTTATTTGAGATAATTAATAGTCTTAACAGTCTTTGGTTTAAACTAGTCTTAACAGTCTTTGGTCTAAACTTGTTTTACATGAAAGCTTTCGATTTCGATCTGATGTTATTCTGGGTGGTTATTTAACATATTCAGTCATTAAATTATATGGATCATGTATGTTATATCAGGGACGGAAAGAATCATGATGCTCTTGTTTATTAACACAAAATAAACTTCAGAGTTATGCCTTAGCTTATCATAACAATCATGATACAAACTTACTAGCAGTCAGATTTAAAGCAATTGTTCAACTGTTCAATGATGTCAAAATTTGTCAAGTTAACTCTGTGTAATGATTTTTCCTATCCTTTCTAACACTTGTTCAGCTGCTGCACTCAAATCTTTGGCTAGTTTGTGGGAGAATACCCCTTCCAGTTGGGTGGGGTCTGATCCATGCGCTGATCAAGCTTGGGTTGTAATACGATGTGCAGGCTCACGTATCACCTCCATGTAACCAATCCTATATTCTTTTTGATTTATCTCCAATATTTGTGTGACTGCATGCATTAAACGTCAGGCCACTAATGTGCATTAAAATGCATTTTGTCAAATGAAGAATGCTATCAAGCTTGGGGATCAAAGGCACACTTTCTGGAGATATTCGGTCCTTAATAATTTATTTCATTCTAAACATGTGTGTTCACACTGCCTTTTTCCATGTAATTGGAAAATATTAATTTGGTAGGGAAAAGTCAAGATAGTATTATTTTTACTTATGGCCTTGGCTATTTATCATATTTAAAGCTACATTTTGGATTTTCCACAAAATTGCGAGTATCCAACAAATATATTTACTATTAAGGCCACATATTTAAAAAATTCTAATAATTAGTGCACTATCTACAAGACTAAGGTACCTTAAATTTGAAATCCTTTTCCAGTTTTGAGCTACTTTTACATTAACTATCATGAAATACATTTAGTTTAATTCGTTTGAAATTTGGATTTCCAAAATGGAATCCTAGTAACTGCATGGCTTGGTGTTTAAATGATTTCAGTTTTTTATTTTTGTTTATCTCTAGCAAGCACATTTCTTCTAACATCATTAATTTTAGTTTAAACTTTTCAACTTTAAAGCAAAGTGTATTCAATGTTTTCTTTTTGATTTATTTTACACTTTAAATTTGTTTACAACCTTTTAAACTTGTGTTCTTCTATTTAAATTGATTATGAAAACCTTCAAAATAAGAGGACAAGTTTTCTGTTTTACTGTTGATCCGTCAATAGAGATCCAAAGCCCCCTTCCTTTCTCCAAACCCCCCCTTTCCCACACATGCGCATGCATGCAGACATAGCGTTGAATCCATCAAAGGAAATTAGTGTTTTGCAAAATTATTCTGGATATTTGGATAGACTTGATTTTGATTAATTTAAAATTGATTTTATATGATATCTGCTTAGTTTCATTATCAACCAATTTGTCCTATAGTTTATTTTCCAAAGATTAACTTCTGCAAACTCTTACTGTTTTTGTTGTATCTACATAAAATTTAGCTAAATGTGTAGAAAATGTATTTACAGATTGAGGATAGGAGATAATTGTGGCAATGTTAATATTTTTTTTTTTGAAACCCAGGATGGGAACATATTCCCAGCCTAATAACTTAACATTAAACCATACAGATAGTACATATTAGTCACATGTCCCTTCCCATACATTCAAGCAATACATACAACCCAAAATGAAAAACATACCCCTTACCACTTACAAACAGCCCAAACAGACATAACAAAACAAAACACAATACAAAATACAAACATTACAAAGCAGCCCAAACAAAATATACAGACATACTTCCAACTATTAGACAGCAGCACCTTCTACATATTTTCACCTTTCTTTCTACGCACCACCATCTTCCCTATCGAATCCAAGCTTTCTCTTACCCTCTTTTGCAGATCAGGTAAAATTGCTTTCCATTCCTGCCCATATGGAAGCTCCATACCTAACCAGATCAGCATGTTAGATAAAATATATTTAAGAAGCATTTCAAAAGTTTTACATATATGATTGAAGCATCTATTGTTTCTTTCACACCAGATAACCCAAGATGAACTCATGATAATAAAATCAGCCAGAATTCTATCTATCTTGCCTGACACCTGCTTTCTGTCCATAGTCCAATACCAGTATAAACTGAAAAAATTTGGAGGAATAATATGCAGAATCTGAAAACATTGAATCCTGAGAAGGAAAGTAAAAGGACATTGATAGAATAAGTGATTTATATCTTCATCTTTGAACTTGCAGAACTGACATAATGAATCAATCTTGAGCCCTTTATGGATAAGTAAGACTTTGGTGTTCAATTTATTATTAATAGCAATCCACATATGAATCTTTACTTTGGCTGGCACTTTCATTTTCCAGAGAGCTTTACTGTATAAAACTTTGACACCTCCGAAATTTAACATTCTATAGACTGAATTAACACTGAAGCTCCCATTTTTCTCTAAAGCCCAACTGTTAGAAATGAACGAAGTAAACCAGAGCAAGCAGATATTCATCTCAGAAGTAATCAAGACCGTTCATCAACTTTCACATGTAGAGATTATTTTCTTTATTTATGCGGTCTGGGCTGGTCTTGTGTTTAGGCCCATATTGTCATAATATGCATTGCATATATATAGCACAGCTTGTATACCGAAGACAGTACTTTTGTATCATTTTACAACATCAATAAAACAATTACATTTTCTCTTCAATTGTATACAATCTCTTATACCAACTAACATAATCCTTATTATTACTTAAGGATATGTTCTCCAACATCTTTATTAGCTTACAATACTGGCCTAGTAAATCACCAACCAATATTCTATTGAAGCTGAGAATCCATTTATATTCATTATCAACCTTGAAACAGAGCTCACACATTCTTGCATTTTTGATTCATGGAAATGTTGTATAGGTCAGTAAAGATATGCTTCAAAGGTATGTTACATATCCAAACATTATGCCAAAATAAAATTCTATCTCCATTACCCAAATGCCAAATCAGACCAATTTTGAAAATTGGCTGCAGTTTAATTATGTCTGCCCAGTATTTTGATGCACCATGCAAAGATAAAACCTCAGTGTTATAGTTACCTGTATAGTATTTATTTACAACCCAACACTTCCAGAGAGAATTATTATTTGTAGTAATTTTCCATAACCATTTACATAATAGAGCACAATTAAAGTCCTGCAAATTTGTAACCCCTAATCCACCTTGGTCTTTGGCTTTACAAACTGACTCCCATGCAATTAATTTTTTTAAGGAATTCCCATTTCTACATCCCTTCCAGAGGAAATTTCTCCTTATACTGTCTATTTTGTTGATTACCCATTTAGGAAATTTGTATAATGACATCCAGAATAAAGGCAAAGCAGTTAGAACTGAATTTACTAAAACCAATCTTCCTGCTCTTGAAAGTGTATGACTTTTCCATCTTGCTAATCTTGACCCAATTTTGTCAATTAAAGGTAACCAATCTTCATGCTTTAAAGTTTTAGGTCTGATAACCATTCCTAAATAAGATAAAGGAAAATTTCCAATCCTACAATTTAAGGTCCGTGCCACATCTTTGATATTAAAATCTGAACCTGCCACTGACATAACTAAGCTTTTGTTGAAATCAATTTTCATCCCAGAAAGATTCTAAAATCCATACAACAGAACTTTAAGTGTAATAATATAGTGAGGCTTAGGAGAACTGAATATAATTGTATCATCTGCATATTGAAGAGAAGAAATACCACCTGTGACCAAAGAGTTTCCAATAGATTCTGACATTCCATTTCTAACAGCAGCTCTGATTAGCCTTGCAAAGATATCAACAGCAATATTAAACAGCAAAGGAGAAAGTGGATCACCTTGTCTTAATCCTCTTTTAGATATAATTTTCCTACCTTCCATTCCATTCATCAAAACAGTCGAAGTCCCACTATGCAAAATCCTACTTATCCACCCACACCACTTTTTCCCAAAGCCTCTAGCTTTCAACACCTCCATAAGGAAATCCCAATTTAAGGAATCAAATGCCTTTGCAAAATCTAATTTTAAAATTACAGATGATAAATCTTCCTGAATGAAATGATTGATCACTTCTTGCACCACTGCTACATTTTCCATGATATTTCTATTCTTGATAAAAGCAGACTGACTGTTAAGAATAAGACAATTCATCAAACCTCTGAGCCTATTAGCAAGTACTTTGGTGATGATCTTTGTGATACAATTCAATAAGCTGATAGGTCTAAAATCCTTGACATCATTAGCTCCCTCCTTTTTGGCCAGTAAAATAATAAAAGCGTAATTCATACAACTAAGATCCAATGTACCCACATACAAATCATTAAAAAGAGCAATAACATCAGTTTTGATGATATACCAATATCTTTGAAAAAAGAAAGCAGGGTAGCCATCAGGTCCAGGGGCCTTCTCAGCTGGGAGGTCTTTAACTGCCTGCCAGACTTCCTCCTCCGAAAACATTTGCTCTAAACAATTTAAATCCACCTTCTCATTATCATCAAACATTAAATTCCAATCCACTGAAGTAAATTTTTCATGAGCCTTACCAAACAACTCTTTGTAAAAATCAGAAAATTTATTTAGAATCTTATTTTGATCAAATTCCTCCACACCCTCAATAATAATATTGGATATGTAATTAGTTCTTCTCCTTTCATTTGCTATTTTATGAAAATATGCAGTATTGGCATCTCCATGTTTGAGCCAATTTACTCTAGATCTTTGTTTCCACATGATCTCCTCTTGATCAATAATTCTGAGTAATTCATGTTCCTTAAGTTTAAGAATGTCAAATTCTTCTTGAGTCAAAATCCCATCTTCCTCCTTCTTGTTAAGATCTAAAATCTCATTATTCAAGTTAGACTTCCTCACTTTCAAATTACCAAAGTTATTTTTCACCCATTGTTTAATACAATTTCTCAACGATCTAAGCTTAAACATTATATTCTTAGCAGAATTTTCAAGACTATTGAAGCTGGACCACTTATCATTAACAAAATCATCAAAATCCTTCTCTAGACACCACATCTTTTCAAATCTAAAAATCCTTTTAATTTTCCTTTCATTCTTGCAATCTAAAATGACTGGACAGTGATCAGAGACAATTCTGGCATATCCATATTGCACAGTAAGGGGAAATTTATCATCCCATTGTGAGTTTATTAAAAATCTATCTAATCTAGAAAATATAGGATTTTCTTGTCCATTGCTCCAAGTATACGCTCTATTATTAAGAGGCAGATCAATTAAACTACAGTCTTCAACCAAACCTCTAAATTTTTCCATTTCTGAATAACTACCTTCTCTTCCACTTCTTTCACCTAAGAATCTTGTGACATTGAAATCCCCTCCAATAGCCCATGGACCATCAGCTTTTACAAAAAAATCAGCACATCTTTCCCAGAAAACATCTCTATCATCTTTTCCACAAGGTCCATAAACATTTGAAATGTAAAAAACACCTCCACCTTTCAAATTTTCCAATTTGATGTGTAAAACATTAGAAAATTTAACTTCCTCTACCATCTTAAAACTCTCCCCTCTCCATCCAACAATATTACGGCATAAAAAATACCAAAACAATATTACTGTAGTCACATCGTTTGAAATGTAGATAGCCTGCATCATAAATTATCTTGATTCAATTCCAACTCCTTGTTAGAAGGAATTATTTTCACTCTCTTGATTTTGGAAAAGGGTATAAAAAAAATGCTCTGTCAAGAGCGGTTTAAAAAGCGGTTTTTTCCTGTACTCTTATGCACCTTTGTTATATTTTTTCCTCTCTCAGTATTACCTTTTTCATATTTTTTCATTGTTATAATGTAGTGGAAGAAAAATAAGTTACAATCTCTTTAGTAGTCTATGAACTTTCATTCTTTTAAGCATTCAACAGGTTGCCTTGTAGCAATTAACACATACTTTAAACTCTAGATCGTGTATAGGTTCGTAGATGGAAATGCATCACTTTCTTACATGTCAAGAAGCTTAACAAAGATGTTAAAAAGGTTAGTATTACTCATTTATAATTTCATGTTGTTTTTCTAATCAATGTTTGTCAAAAGTAGGATTTATGTTTGGTAGAATTTCACTAATTTGAAACTTAAAACACTAATAAATGGGGATGCTATTTAATCTAATAGTCGCCCAACACTTCAAAATATCATGAGATTATCGGAGATGATATGACACAAATGTAATCGCTATTTCGTAGGCAGTAATTTTATAATGGCAAGTTTGAATACACCAATGTTTTGTGAATACCTTTCCTAGGCAAGCAACATTTCCATATTTTTACCATAAAAATCCAAGAAAGTTTGGGCTATTCGTTATTAGACATAAAATAAAGAACTTACAGTATTTTTTGCACCCCACTAAAACAATTTACTACAGTGATGCTTAATTTACTGCAGTGATGCACATTACAAGTGACTTAAATATTTGGTTATATGATATTTTTACTTGAGACATTCTCAATTTCAAAGGGAAAAATGTACTAGTGATTAAATGTATTTTTAGCATTACTCTGCTTAGTTTAACCTCTTAGTGCAAAATTGTAAATCATCACAAATATTTTGTATCGTTTTGATATTGCTATTTCAAGCATCAAACTGCTGTAAATCTATTAAAATAAATAAATTTGTGAGGTCCAAAACTGTATATAACAGCCAAGGAAAAAAATTTAGCAGTCACAATCAAACTTGTAGTACATAACAGGGTACTATGATATCACCATGCTGGACGGGATAGACCACTGGTGCACCATGACATATTAAATTTTCGTTACTTTTGTTTGATTTAATATCCACTATGCACTAATCGCTTTGTATTAAATTTCATATTCAACTTCATCAAAAATGGTTATTATATATATGTATGTTTATTCAGACTGAGATGTTTCTGAAAAAGACGTGTGATGATAATGAACCACGGGCATAACTAAGCTAATTATGGTGAGCTCTCTTAGTCATCATTTATATTTTAATGTTGAATCTTCATGCCGTAAATTATGGGTGCTTAAAAATCTTCTTGTGACTTTAATATAGTTAGAAATGAGGAACTAAACAATTTTCCACAGTATATTCACAAACAGGTATGGCATGGATATACCAATATATCAAACATTATATAACTTCTACATGTGTTTGCTTAATTTGTCTATATTAGCATATTATGTATATCACCTGGTTGTTTGCAGGTTAACGAGTGGTCACTACTGTCGGGTGGTATGTTCATGATAATCCATTGAAACTCACTGTTCCTTCCGTTATATCGCAGGCAAATATTCTTCTTGACTTCGGTAGTAGATCCAGTCTACTTGCCAGCAGTTATTCGCGTTGCTGATTTGGTCGGAAAATAAATCAAGGTACTATTGTAAGTTGACCTATTGTCCTTAACTATTGTTTCCAACACTGACGTTAATAATATTCAATTGCTTTCAATTATTGCAAATCAAATTTGCATCTTTTTTTAATGTAGAGTTAGTAGTGCATAAAAATAAAGAAAAATCTATATAATAAGTTTTGCTCTCACTGAAGGCCCTTCCCAGCGACTTATTGTGTATCTGTTTTAAAATTGCGGTTTATTGGATGAACACTTCAAAATTGAAAGAATATCAGATATAAATGTAAGAAGAAACAACAAAGATCCATAATATTCATTGATAGCAAAGAATGTTTCACCCACATACAAATTTCGCGGTTCCACATCTTCTGCCGTTTATGGCTAGTTGTCA
Source organism: Allium cepa (assembly GCA_030765085.1). NCBI lineage: Eukaryota > Viridiplantae > Streptophyta > Magnoliopsida > Asparagales > Amaryllidaceae > Allium > Allium cepa. The sequence continues at coordinate 1,014,334,271 of CM060943.1, read as the reverse complement.
ATAACAGCTATGAAATGAAGGAGATTTTGATTAGAAAACTCATTCCTTTCTCGGCCTTTTCGCTAGTATCAAGTGTAGTATAACGATATTAAATAATTTTTCAGAAGGGAAGAACCTAAGAAATTGCTTGCTATTTCGGCTCTTATGATTTACCCTTGCTTTGCACTACGGCATGGGCTGGCTTACCCCCATAAGTTCATTAATTATAATTTTAAACATTCATGCTCATGGTTCACTGCAATTTGTTATATGTACATGAATATATTCTGACTAAACGTAATAAGTTGGACTTGAAAGTCTTTTTACTAAGAACTGGCAAACCATGATTTGAAACATCATATCGATCTTTAGGATTTGGTATACTGGGCAAAATTCAATTTCAGTGTTATTAGTTTACATGGACGTCATGTGCTAAACTATTATCTATTCTACATATAAAGGAAATACTAAGGCTTCCGACTTTAAGAAACGGTATTGTACAAAGGAGTTTGTGACTTAAATATCTTAAAGTTTTTTCTATCAAAATTAATAATTCCAGATTTTAGGTGCATTTATGCCTATCCATATAATCATATCCATATAACATAAGTGAGGGTCTGCATATCCATATAATCATATCATGCTGCAACACAAATTTTAGATTCCTGAGTTTATATGACCGTGTGTGTGTGTATTAGTTTGTATACAAGTGTTAGTTGGTGTGTGCATTTAAATTTACATGTGTGTGCGCACTTGAGTGAGAAAACATATGTATAAATATAGAACAAAAAAAATGAATAAATAAAGAATAGGCTATCCAACAAGGTAAATACAAAGCTGGTTAAGCTAGATAACAAAACCAAGCAACTAAATTTATAAATGGTGGAATTTTAGAATAAATTTTCCTGAAATCCAATTTTGGATTTAAGTCCTTTTTGTCTTAAAAACAAAATTCCGATTTAATCGGAAATTTATAATATTTCTAAAATACTAACTCGAGGCCAGTAACCACCCAACACTTAACTATTATCGATATTGATTTTCTATCACTACTGGATTTTATTTTCGAACATATAACGATGTTATAACTATAACATCTACAATCATACCTATTAAACAATAAACCATATAAAAGAAATACAATTGAATAATTCAACAATAGTGGAGAATCCCATTGGATCCCTCCAACCTGTTTTCCTACGTCATAGTTCATATATATGTCAGCACATATATATGTAATTCAAATGAATAATTGTAAGAAATCATGTTGGATCCCTTCGACCCGTTTTCCCTGCATCACCAACGTTATATAATAATAAATATAAATCAACCGTTTCGAGGCGGAATTCGTATATAAAGAATCATCCGCTCTTACACAGGAACACAATAGGGTCTCATCCGCTCTAATAGCTGAGATTACTCAATTCAACTAATAAATATAATAATTCATCCAACCAATCATCCAACAATTTTTATTAACTATATATCACACAAGTTATTCAAAAGGTGAGATTAACTCACCGAAATTTTCTACTGTCGTCGAGGCGTTTCGACTAAACTAAAAACGGACGACGTCGATTTTAGCCCAAAATTAAACCGTCTCCAATTTTATCCAAATCAATTCCAATCCGAAGCATTCATCATCACAAGCGCAAGCAACTTGTTTCATTTTGATCTGATCTTACATGAAGAAGTTATTATTATTTTAAGTTATGATATTTAAACTAATAATTAAAAAACTAGTTACAAAATTTTTATTAATTGCCCCCTTAAAAATAGTTTACCCGCCTTCTTCCTGTTATCATCTCGTACACGAACCAGCCCAAACCAGCCGCGAGCTTCACGATCATCCCCACGCCACCTCAGGCCACGACCTTTACCGCGACCATCAACAGGGAACCCCTGGATCTCGCCGCACCCTACGACACATGAGCGACCACCTTAAACGCTTCCCTCACCGAGAACTTCGCCAGCATCTAAACTCCATTCGCTCCCAATCTCCGCCACCACAGGCCATCGTTGGCCATGAGATTTTGGCCAAAGGTTGACCCCACTCCTCTCTACCATTTCTCTTCAGACACCACCACCTCTAGATGGGCAGAGCCCGCCGTAAAACCCAAAAGGTTACTGCCTTTTGGAAGCGAATCATCGCCGCCATGATGAACTACCGCCTATCTCCACCAATGAACAACTTTGTCTTGATGCTGGTAACATCTACTTAGTTGACGACCTTGCCTGATATCGTCAAAATTAGCTCCGATGATCTCGGACCGTAGGATTCGCGAGGAGATAATTTGAAAATTTTAGAAGGAATGAATCCTTCTTCAGTAAATTACGATTATATATAGGAAGGGAATGATTGGGAAAGGACGAGAGTGTGGGCTGATGGAGATGGAAAATGGCTGAGTAGTTAAGTCGTGGATAATATATTATTTAAAATTCCAAAATATTTAGATATTTAATTCCAAACACCGAACGACGTATGCCATCTGACATTCTTAATGTTATACTTCTATTTCGAACGCAATAGGACAAGTCTCAAGCCTTAATTCGATCACATGCAGAAGATAACTTTTTAAACTCAATTATTATATTAATTTTTCAATGTTAATTTCAACGCGTTTCTATCGTGTATGACCAAACGATGCATCTGATCGCTATGAAATTTGACGGCATATAATAATTCATTATTGCGGAACCAATGACATATGTTCCGTCGAAATCCGAGACAGTGCCTCAGAAGGCTATTTTTATATGTTAACTAAAATGAATTATTTCAAAATCACTTAAATCACTTTTAAATCCAATTTAATTTTTTTTATTACCTTCATTCTTATTAGTAGAATTTTAGTAAGATTTGAAATTATTTTTATCTAACTTAAAACCCAAGATTCCACTATTTAACCAATTTGAATTATTAAATTCGATAATTAAATTATCCAATAAATTACTATATTTGGAATTTAAGTTATTTAACCTATAAATTTAACTTTTCAATATTTAAAATTAATTAAATATTCTAATTTTAAATAACTAAAATTCTGGGTCGTTACAGACGTATTGTGGGATCGTGCAAGCTCGAAACGCATAATAAGTAATTATAAAAATTAAAATATTATAATTTGATTTAAAAAGCTAACTTCTGTTTACCATATAATTAGGTCCCGATAATAGCTCCATTGAGTTCAGAATATGGTTATTTCGCTAGGAACGCTAGTAGGCACATCTCGATTGGACTTCGTCATTTTTCAAAAGTGAATATTGCCAGTTAGAAAATCTACATATGGACCCTTATACCATTCATTTGCAAACCAGATTCTTAAAACCCTAGCTGTTATTTTTGTTCATCCCTTCCAATGGCCATCATCATTCAGGCCATTAGGAGCGTTTTCGGTCGAAAGTCTCAACTAGGATTTTGTTCGTCGTAATGTGGCGAGGAAGATGATGGTTGGATGAAGTTGCGACAGGGCTTGGTGGCCAGAATTTGGCTCAACGACGTTCGTCTTTAGTTGGGTTATTGCGATGGTAGAGGCGAGTTAGAGGTAAAGGTTGGTATCATTGGGTGTGGGATGGTCGGGGCTATCCCTTGTAATGTTGCAGCCACTGTCAAGGTACGGCGGCGGCGACAGTGATCGAGAAGTTGCTACCTAGATTTATTAGCGTGAGTGGATTAGGGTGTTTAATTTGGAAATTAATGATTAATGAATGTAATTAAGAAATAATTTTATTATTTAATTCGATAATCTTACTTAACCGGTATCTTGATTATGCAAGGTCCAAATCAAATGCGGTGAGTTGTGTTGTACTCGTAAAAGCATTGTCTATGCTTTGGAATTGAAGCTTGTAGAATTTCAAGCTAAAATCGAACGCTGTTCAATTTTAGACGGAACCAAAATGCTTCGGTGATAATTAGAATCACGGTGAGTTAAACTCACATTTTGGTTAATCAGTATATTATATAGTGGATAAAAATTATTTATTGCATGCTTGGATGTTATTTTATATTGTTGTTTGATTAATTGTTCGGATTGGATTCCCATTTTAGTAATTTATCTAACTGTATATTATTGTTTGCTTCCGCCTAGTAGCGGATGTCATAAATAATCACTTTGTTGCATGGGACAAAAAGAAGTCAGAGTATTATTGTAGCAAACAGGTCACCATGGAACACTTCAAAAAATAAACATACATATATATGATTTACAGGGAACCTTTGTAAAGAGACCCAACAAGGTTTTTCGCCATTATTTATTAATTTACTGTTATCGAAAGCTCATCTATATTCTTTTATTGCTTATATTGATGTTTAGTTAAAATAATTAAGATAGTCTATATAATTGTTTAATTATCGTTATAGCAATTTGCTATATCGTCACTTTTTGAATATCATCTCCTTAAAACCTTGTATGTTAAACTCGAGCTTGTATTTTCACAAAATAGATTTCTATAATTCATTAATCATTTTGATTAACGATATTTGAATTTAGTCAATCATTTTAATTAATGATGTTTAAATTTAATTAATGATATTTAAAATTAATCGATCATTTTAATTAATGGGATTTGAATTTGATTAATCGTTTTAATTAATGATATTTGAGTTTAAAATCATTTAATCAATGATGTCATAAATTTAGTTAATCATCATAATTAATGATGCTTAAAATTAAGTTAATTATTTCAATATGGTGTTTTAAAAGTTAATTAATTAATTTAATCAAAGAGTTTAAAGTAAATCAAGTGATTTAATAAAAGTGTTTAAAGTTACTTAGTTGATTTAATAATTATATTTTAAAGTTAATTAATTAGTTTGGCAAAAGTGCTTAAAGATAATTGATTAATTTATTAAGATTATAAGATTGTATATAAATTATCCTTTAGGACAAATTAACAATGTTTAGATTTATAAAGGTATTTAAATTGATTTATTTTCCTTTGGGATAATAAGTTCTATTTAAATTTATAAAGGCTGGATTATTAATGGAAAAATCTTTTAATAGAAATTGTTTCAAAAAAGCTAAGTTTAAATTTTTTTTGGTTTACAATAACCAGTGTATTTATAACATTTGTTTTTGAACCTTGTTTTAATACACTTACTATTATAATTTGCTATTTTTCAAAAGATTATTTCAAAGAGAGTTTTAATGTATTTTACAAATATCCAAAAAGTGAAAATCACGCCCTAATGTAGATCAAACGTTGTAAAAGTTTTCTCATATACAAATCATTTTGAGCATTTTCATCCAACACCATGGAAAACTAAAACCAAAGAGGAGTGGGAGCAAAGCCATATGGGTCATTACAATTTAGTGCAAGAGCCAATGTTTAAGCATGAACCGTGGCTTTGTAGGCTATGACTCATTAGAGATAGGGTTCGTAATACCTTGGAGTGAGTAACTCATTAGAGATAGAGTAAGTGACACCCTAGAATGAGTTGAGTGTATTGTATATACGAGAGCATATTTTTTATTGTTATAAAAACATATTATGTTAAATGGTCTGATGAGTTGTTCATGAATTCTGGTCGAGACGTAGGACGACAAGGTATCGATAAGGATTTCTAAACACTTGAGCAAGCCAAACGGACATGATATTGATTTTTGAAAATTTGGTAAATGAAATATTTTGCCTAAATAATTTTCAAATTTATATAACTATTTATAGTGTTCGTTTGTTAATGATAATACTTCTGTAATAGCATTATTGTTTGATTTGTCATGCTCAGATATTTTAGGAGCATTGATTATTGTTTGTTGATTGTTAATCCATGCCCAACTAGTTTCAGAGCATATATTGTTTAATAATTGAAAGTACATTAAAGTGAACCTCTTGTGAATTAAGTTTCACAATCTGACAATAAGTTGTTCGGAGAAAATGTAAGTTAAAGTAATCTTTCAATAAAGGCTATTTAAAAGTAATCTAAGTGGTAGGATAAGACATTTAGAGAATAAATATTTGATAAAATTTTATTATAATAAAGGAGAATTATTATAAAATGAAATGATTTGATATAAAGATAATTTTATATAAATTTGATTTATAAAATTTATTTAAAATAGGATTTTTGAATTTGTACCCTGGAGTTGTTTGAAATAATTTCAAAATGCATTTGAAAAAAAATTTAGCAGTACTATTTAAAAGTATTTCTAAATAAATATTTTAGAAGAGAAATTTGAAATGGAATGCCTTTTCTTTAGGGTAATCCGGGGAAAACATCTTGATTAGTTTTATGATATTCTGGATAATCTTCTAAGTGACGATTGGATGTTTAAGTGAATAGTGTATGACACTTAGTAAAATATTCTTTCTATCATTGTGCGGTCGAAATGAGTTCAAATCCGGACAAACCTAAAGTGAGCTTTGGTAAATAGATTGTTTAAAGTTTTTTCATAAAGAAAATAAGTAATATGATTTCAGACAGGGTTTTGAAGTAAAAATCATGATAATTAGTCTTAAGTTTCCTTAAAGGAAACTGATTCCAAAATAAAAGTTATTTTGTATAACAATTTGAAAAAAATGAAAATTTTAAAACTCTTAGATAAAAAAGAAATAGTTTAACTCAAGTTCCAAATGGGTTAAATTAGACAGAAAGATTTTGTTAATTTATTTAATTAAAGCCATAGTTTTTTTAATCATATAAGTTGTGTGAATTATTTAGTGATATTGAGTTAACCCATAAACATTTTCCTTAGAGCACTCTAAGGTAAAGGGGTCGAAGGGTTGACTCTGTTTTAAGGGACCAATATTTGACGCGGTCTCCATCTAAATTGTGAAAAGTAAATAAAATTGGTCTTTTGTATATGCTCTTAGGATCTAGAAGAGTATTATACAAGTAAATAAAATAGAGCAAGCTTTTATTTGTTGTTTTAAAAATAATCATCTTTGTAAAATATTTAGAAACTTAGGTGAAAATTTATGAAGTAATTCATAAAATAATTTTAGTTGTTGAATAAAATACTAAATGGAAAATATGAGTGATTTATAAAGAGACTGGTATAATCAAGAAACCAATCGAATTAAGTACGTAAATTATGTGTAGATCATTTTATTTGCATAGTTACAGCGCACGAATGATTTATGTATATCATATGGGCTTGAGTATAATTCTATACATAGCGTGTGACATAAGAAAACTTATGAACTTAAGCAAAAAAATTATCTAGTTGTTAGTCATTTGACATTATAAAAATAATGTGAAGTGTTAGATTTTTCACTATTGAATTTGAATTGATAATGTTAGCTTATTCCTTTACGAAATTTGACTATATTCGATTGATTGGTTGTGTAAATTTTATACCATAGTTTATAAGTTTGAATTTATAAACATGGATTTTTGAACTGTTGTTTATTAGGATTTAAATCCTGGTGATTTTGAAATCGTTTTGAAAGAATTTTTAGAAAGATTGTGAAAAAAAAAATAGTATGATTTGAAGTATTTGAGAAATATTGTTATTTTAGGAAAAAAGGTTGGAATTTTACCAATAGATTTTTTGCTAAGTGTTTTACAAATATTTTTATTTATTACGACGAATGACTAAAATCAAAGCGTGATTGGGAGTTTCCCCGTTTTGGGACTCGCCGGAGTGTATTTCCTTTATTGTTTTATAGGAGGTACTAGATTACCACCACATATTCATGTTAGATCTAGTTTTGATATATTTCTTTTTGAGGGAGTTTTAAAATATTTTTTGAATATAAAACCTAGGCATTTGGTTTTAAATTTATGGTTTGAATATATTGGATGCATAACATTTGTTATAAAATATTTTCTTTATTTTGTAGCATATGGTTGATATGTTGCTTTTGTTTGCGTGTAGCTTTATTTCATAATAAAGTTGTATGTAGATTTATATCATACCTTTTTGCATGTAGGGTTGCCTTATTATTGTGAGTTGCATCTTAGTACCTTGTTGCATATGATTGTTACATTATTTATGCTATTTGAATTTATTGTAGAGATAGCTAGTATATTTCTATTTTATCAATAAGAATCTCTTTTGGATTATGTAAGTACAGCTAAGCAAGAGATTTCTACTTGATTTATTTTACGTCTGTTGTAACGACCCGTGCTTTCGAACCCCAGAAGTTGACACTAATATATCCACGGTATTCACTTGTCGAACAACTAAATGTCGAAATAACAAATTGTTAGGGGAAATAAAGGAGATAGAAGAAAGAAAAAACTGAAGAATCAGAGCATCTTACAATGTAACAGAATAACATATATTAATAATATAATTCTTTACAAAGCCGTTTCAAAAATCATATATCAGAGTCATACTAATAAAATTCTATCCCCAGATAGTAATAACAACCTGTCCCTACCTAACATAAGATACATATAATATAGCGGAAATAAGATAATAACTAGCAATCGATGAAGCATCTTGCTCCAAGCTCCTCTAAGATGCATCCGTGGGAAACCTGAACTACTTGGCTGCCTATAAATATTTGAGCACCCAAGAGTTTTAGGGAACGAAAATAAAACTCTAGGTCAGACATGGGTCTGGTGTGAGTAAACTCAAAACAATCCAATTATTACTTTTAAAACTCTTTAAAAATCAAAGGTATCTCGTAAGACCAGGTCGCTCATAAACACGGATGGGTATTTACCTTATGATAACCAAAACACTTTTATATAAAATATCCATTGATATTATAATAATGTCTAACGGTCAAAATAAATATATAAAATAACTAAAATTGTTACCATTATTAAAATTCAGCATACTAGGCTCTACAATCAAAACGTATGGCATATATTGGAGATTGGATTTCACACAATGGCAAGGTAAGGGACTACCTTCTGATGGTACAACCCTAGAAAATGCACCGATGCAAACACAGAAATGGCTGCCCCTTTAACATGGCATACCCAATTACCTCACCCCTTATTGACACCGGGCCTTATACTACCACGGTGTTTGCCTACAAACCAACTCTGAATAGGGACAATCTAGAATGAGATGACGACTCCTAATGGTAGCTAACCATATTGCTCTACTGCATACCCTATTTTTTCCATTTTTCTGATTTGTGAAGCTCGTGATGTGACGCTCCACCTCTATACTCGCACTAGCCAAGGACATTACAGAGAAATGCCGTCAACTAGCACGAAGAATAAGGCTATTAAGGAGCGACCATCTGTGTATTTTCTTTGTGCGAGTACCAATATGTCAGATAGTATTACATCTGACACATCAATTACAAACTCAAAACTACTTCACAGTGGCTATGTGTCTTTGGAAACAAATATAGAAATAAGCATAACATAAATCAGTCACAGATATTCATATCACTAAGGCGGAAACATATATGAATATATCAAATAAAAGTGTACATCAAAGTTTTGGTCATATAGGATCTACTACATCACAAAAGAGAATAGGTACAAGTGCTAGATAAAAGAATAAGTATACATCAAGTAGTCTTTATCTTGAATGTATAAAAGCAAAAACTACTAAACTAAAGTAGTTAGCCAAAATTTAGATGACGGACCCTGATAAGAAGTCAAGCAGAAGCACCTGAAATACCTCGGTCTTGTGATGACCCGGAATTTTGTGCAATAACAATTTGATAATCTTTATTTATAAGCATTTAAATTGGCTTGATAATCTTCTTTTATAAATATTTAATTGGTAAATTTTACCTTTTAAAAGCTAATAAAATTTGTTTTCCATTTATAATGTATATATATTGGTGTATATATTGTAAATAGGAAGTCTTTGATTTTAATTTAACAAAAGATATGTTTTCAAATTGTAATATATATGTATGTACATATTGTGATTTGAAGTTATGTTTTAAAATTCAACATAATAATTTTCAAGGCTAATATTAAAATGTTTTCTATTTATAACGTGTATATGTATATATATTTATATGTATTATAAATAGGAAAGCTTTGGATTGAATTCAACAAATGAAAATATGTGTTATCCCATCTTTTGGCAAGGTCGTGATGCCAAAAGATTAACCGAAAACCAAAGACAGTTCGTCTCAAAGATCGATTATACACTGCTTCGCTATGGATATTGATGAATTTTGTCCGAGTCTGGATCAGGCTATAACTGACAAGACACGACAAGCGTAGCCATGGAAACCAGCATTCCAAATTTCAAGTTAATCCGATTTTGTATACTCAAGTTATGATCGATGCAAGTTGAAGGAAAAAGCCACATTTTCGTATCCATCAGTGCACTTTGATTCGTATCGATGTGGTTCGTATCCACCAGCCCGCCTCGGTTCGAATCCATCGACCTCGCATCGATCAAAACAGCCACGTCTTCGTATCCATCAACTTCGCATCGATCGGTCTCGCATACATCAGACGACCTCACTTCGTGTCGATCGATCTATCACCTACTTCGTATCCATCGGGTAGCCACACTTCGTATCCATTGGATAATTATTATTCGTATCCATCGAGCCAAGCAACATCGCCATTTGTTCGAACCAATCATAATACTATTTCCTCGTATCCATCAAGTTGTATTATCTTTGATCGATACGAACAAGGGCTGACTCGATGGATTTGAACGAGGCTACCTCTATCGATGTGAAATAGAATGCCTCCATTGAATCGATATGTACAACGACCATCGATACAAACGAGGCGTAGTTGAGGGGAACGACTCGGCCATCTTGGAGGGAGAAATGGATTGACGCGAGGGGTGCATGCCATGTCACCGTACGATCACGTGCTCTATCGACACTAAGAGAATCGATACGGTGCCATGGATTCGAAGCGAACAGCTAACCGAAGCACCCCATCTCGTATCGATCATAACTCGAGATCCACTAGTCCAAATGCCATGAAATTTTCACAGGATCTTACGTACAGCTGAAGAAGGTTCCTGCCAAGTTTCGGCTCGATTCGATGAATTGTTGATCAATACAATATTGGTTCGTATCGATCATGGATCGAGTCGAAACTTCACAGGATCGATCGCGTGGGCCCCCTCATGTGCCAAAACGAGTCTCTCGAAATTTGGCGAGATATCAGCCCCTACGCCTATAAATAGAGCTCCAGAGCCAACAGAAAGGGGATCTTTTCAACTTGGGGACATCCAGACTCCGTCGGATTCTACTTAGAACTTCACCGCAACTATTATACTCGAACTTCAGAGCTATTATTCACTGTTACCTGCTTTAATCAATTGAAATCATCAAGTGAATCAATAAAGCAATCAACTTCAGAGTGGACGTAGGCCAGATCGCCGAACCACTATAAAACCTATGTTATTTACTGCTTTTTTTAAATTTTTTGAAAGATTTTCATCTTTATTTCTCTACATACTTGTTACTTGTGATCTGTGATTACGAACTGGTGCTTTCATCGGCAATTGGATGTTTGTGACCAATTTTGACGCAAACATTTGGGTGCTTTCACTGAGAAGGCTAATTCAGGGATTCTATCGCTTGGAAATTAAAATTGAAGGTTTAAGGGTTCAGATCTGAAAAGCCATGACAAGGCAATCAAATAGAAGGCAGAGACCAGAGAGAAGTCAACACGAAGGGAGTCAAGAGGCTTCCTCAGGAGCGAGCCAAGCCTCAGTCTTCATCACTAGGGATGAAATGGGGACAATGATGAGGAGACAAGAAGAAATGATCCAGAATTTGTTTCGACAGGTTGGACAGCTTGGAGCGCAGAATCAAGGAGCAACTGGAGTTCAGAATGGAGCAGGACCTTCTGAGGCGGCACCGGAGCTAGGGGGAACTCACCTAGAGCACGTGTAACGTCTCGCATTTTCACACGCTTTAAATCGACGATAAACCAAATACGTCAGACTTAAAGCATACCAAAGGGCGGATTGTTATGGGGTAAATAAGAAAAACAGAGGAGAAAAAAAACAGGATCTCACAGCGGAAGGATAAAATATAATAATCAATATACAGTTCATAAAATTGTTTACAAAACATTTGATTTTACTTAGACAATATATATCAGAGTTATACATACCATAAAATATCAATAGTGCAGCGGAATACAATAGTGTAGTGGAATAATATAGTAGATAATAGTACTACTAATCGTCGTCTTCTTCCTCCAGAGCTAAAATCTTCAAATCCTGAAATGCTCAGACTGACCCGAGCGAATTGAAAAGACAAAACACTCGAGTCAGAACTAAAAGATCTTGTGTAAGTTAAATCAACAAAAGTAAATATGAGTGCAGTAACTCAAGAGATGCTCGGGATTTACATCTCCTAAGGATCCGTTAAACTATTTACTATGTAGTAATATTTCGCTATTATAATAGTGTCTATAGTAAAATAAACATACTTTTAAATAGCGTTAAGGAGTTACCCAATATCCCCCTTAACACAATAATAGTCCCAGTAGTCCATCCAATATCATAGTCCCTCCTGATCGGGAAGCCACCAGAGGATTCCATACGAGCTACGGGAGAAAACCAAACTCGTACAAGGCTCGGTATGGTAGGTGACATGGCACAACTAGGCAATGCCAATGTAGCTATACCAATTACGCTTCCGGGTCGGTGGTAACGCATAGCCGCAGCTACCGCCCACCTCGAGCCACATCCCCAAATAAAAAAAAATCAAAAGTGGCCACCGAATCAATTCAAAAGTCAGAGTATAATATCGAAGGGATGTGTCCGATCAAAGGTGCTACCTCAATTAACCCATCGATTGCTCCTGTTTTAGCCACCTTATGCCAACTCACGGGAGTTTGGTCCACGTTTTTACCTCAAAGGAAACGCCTCCACCATCCTACTTCATTCTGGAATCTCTACTGCGTACACGGTTGTTAAAGTGGTTTTCGGGGTTGGCAGATAGTATGACAACTTCCGATCCCGGTCTCTTTAACAACCAACCGTTATTATAACACCGCGTTTTTTTTCCAAATAGTTTATACTTTAAAACCCTAGAATAAAATATCCATTTCAAAACCATATAATTACGATATCATTTCCATTTTAAAACCCAATAAATATGCTATCATTTTATTTCAAAATATATCTTTTCTCCAAAATCATAGCACTTCCAAATTGATATACTTCGAGACCAAACATTTGAAATATAACTTTCAAAACATAATACTTCGCATTTCATAACTTCAAAACTTAAATGGTTTAGATATTCAACAGTTTATAAACAAAAATAGTTTGAAATTTTTTCATAAGGTAAAATGATTTCCATGACTTTACAAATTATTTCAATTTAAATTAAAACTAAATCCATAAGATTTCGACTCACTTTTAGTTTTCATAAACTATTTCAATTTCAATATATATCAAACTTTCAATGTCCTATTATTTAGTTTTGAAATATTTGCACAATAAATTCCTAATCAATTAAATAAACTCAAATTTCTAATAACTAAAATATTTCCTTCAATTTATTTATACTAGAAATATTCATTTAATTCAATCTTGGAAAATCCAGTTATAAATATCATACCTTTTAAAATATTAAGTTTAATACGTTTATATTAACTTATGGAGTTAAATTCTTAATTTCAAATAATTCTCCAATTCTCCTTCAAATCTTAATTTATTTTAAATCATCATAATTTTTAAATTATGATTTAATTACTTAACAATATTTATTTAATTAAAAATCAACTCCATTATTAAACTTATAATTATTTAACAAATTTATACATAGCTTAAATACATGGACTAACTATATATTTATAAACTAATATTTATATAATCTCAAAATCAATATTCATATAACCATATTATATAAAATAATCAAACTTTAATATTGGGCTTATTTTATATTTCAAAGCATACTTATATATATATATATATATATATATATATATATAGAATCAAAAATAAATTTGACGTTTATATAACATCAAAAATCAATATTTATATAATCCCTATATTTCTTTACAAAACCATATAAATCATTTCAAAATATTTATATATATATATATAGACTGCTGTGTCTGTATAAACTTTCTACCCTATGGTCAAGTGATACGGATATTTATCATTTCAATCCATAATTTAAAAATAAAAATTTACCGTTATATATCATTTCAAACCGCAATCCCGAATGAAATAAGAATGCATAATAACTTGCAGTTTACAACAACACAGAATACATCATCCATTCAACCAATATCAATCATCAACCATTTATTCCAATCATCATCCAATTTAAACAATCACATCCATAAAGTGCATATAATACACACAACTAGTTACTGACAGTTTATATTCAAAATAAATTAAACAATCTATCTAACTGGCAGTTTATATGCAATAATAAATTAAATAACAAATGAAATAAATGCAATTAACTGAGATGATGACTAAAAATATACAAAACAGTCATAAAAAAATTCAAATCATATCATATATCAGTTTAACAAACATAAGAAATCTTAGAAGTTGTGAGTGGGTTAAAACACTCACCTTTTGAATCTAAATTGAATTTAAATCCAATTTAAATCCAAAAATTGCACAGTTTTAAGGGGATAAGAATGCAACGACCTAAAAATTTTAACGTTTCGAATAGGAATATTTAATTTATTTAAATATTCAAATTTGTTTCGAATGAGTAAAATAATAATAAAATAAACTACTAATAAAATGACTAGATTTTTATTGATGAATTTTCGAATGAATTTGTAGGATTTTTCCATAACTTTTAATTTGAAAAATATTCAAATTATCGTTTTGTCATATTTTGCGGTAAACGTTGGTATTTTTGGAATTCATAGAATAAGATAACTAGTGTATTTTGTTATTGTTTTGGGACAATATCACATTGTTATTGCAATCGTATTGTTGTTTCTATCGTCCGTAGTTCGTAGGTGAACAAAAATGTTGTGTAGCGAAGTGACGGAAATATTTGAATAAACAAACTCCACCCTAAGACTATTCTTCTTTTTCCACTTTATCTCTTACTTTTCATTTTCTCTCTCTCCCATTTTCATTTTCTGTTAAAAAATGACCTCCTCCAAAGAAAAATAAAAATCAAATAATTTATAACAACCCTAATTTTTGTGATTATCTGTAAATATTAAATTATAATAGAGGTTATAATTTAATATTGAGAATTAAAATAATTTTGAGATTTAGCTTTTTATTTGAAATAAACAATGAAGTTTAGAAATAAAATGTGAAATTAAAGTTTTGGGAGCTTTATTCTTGTTTATTTGTGAGAAAAATAAATGAAGTATGATTTTATTTAGTGAAAATGCAATAATTCTTGTAGTTATTGCCAATTACTTCTTTTAATAATTTTAATGGAAGTATTCGATTTTAAAAGATGTTTATTATAAATCAAAAGATGGAATTTGGTTTAAAAATTAGTTTTGGCTATAAAATTGAGTTTAAAACGGTTTGCTTCATTTTATTACACAAGAGAATTATTTTTATGTAATTTTTAAAGTTAAAATCGCGTTTTATGCATTTATTTGTGTGAATTGTGTATTTATGTAAAAATAAAGAGTTTTTGCTAATAAAAAAATTTAAAACCAAATTATCTTTTTATTAAGTGTAAAATATTTTATTTAACTTGTAGATATGCTTACATTATTTTATTATGTTAAAACTTGTGGAAATTGTTGTTTTATTGAGTAACATAAGTGTGTGTATTTGTTTTGGGTGATAATTTTTCTCATAGGCTTATTAATTATTTTTGTTTTGTTAGTCCAAAGCCCATTAATTAGAGTAAACTAGAAGAAGTGAAAAAAAAATTACATGTACGTTGTTTCCCTTTTCTCACTTTCCTCTTCTGAGATAATTACAGTAAATGGAAAATAAAAACAATGGCTTCCCTCACTAATTGAAATTACTTCAAATTTGTTGGAAATTAAGCAGAAATCAAGAGAGTAGTTAGCAAATTAAATCAAATATAGGTAATCTCATCCAAAACCTCTAATCCATCTTCTGTTTATTTTGTTGGCAAGGAATTTAGTCTGTAACTCCTGTTTCTTGTATTGCATGTCCACTGTTTTCAAGTTTCAGGATGCTACAATCTAATTCAAGGAAAGAGGTTGTATCTTGCAGCTCTAAATCATTTAAGAATGTCCTAAGGTGAGTTACATCTCACATTTCTAGCTAAAATCATGAATGGCAAGAAAAATCTATACTGTAGGAAGTTTTGATTTCTTAGTCTACAGTTGTTATGCTAGTCTCCAGAAAGCAAAATCATGTTTCTTAGTATTGTAGGATATGCTAGGATGGTTGCTACTTTGAGTAACAATATCTCTTTGATTTCTTGTTGAATTGCTGCCAGATCTTTTCTGGATCATAATTTAGATGTTGTTTTATATGTATGCAAAATTTCATAGCTTTTTATCTTCATTTGCTGTCTCAAAATTATGCTGCAAAATTACCTCGGGGATTGGAAAATGCCAACAATTGTGTACGAATGATCGACATGCCTCCTTCCTAGGTTGACATGTAGGTTGACCTAGAGGCTTCATAGGCCGACATGCATGTCAACCTATGGACTATGATGGTCGACACCCAGGTCGACATGCATGTCGACACGGGGAGCCTTCTTTTCTGTTGTTCTTTTTGTGTGTTGTGCTTCATTACTTGCTCGATTTCTACACTTTCTGCTTTAGATTTCTGTGATATTTCTAATTAGATTTAGGGCTATTGTGATGACCCGAATTTTAGGCAATATCAATTTGATAATCTTCATTTAATTTTTTTTAAATTGAAAATATTGATTTAAATTTGATAATATTGTTTAATAATTTTCTTTTATAAATATTTAATTTGGCAAAATTTATCCTTTTAGAACTAATAATATATAATTGGTAAATTTTATCTTTTAAAGCTGATAAAATTGTTTTCTATTTATAATGCATATATATTGGGGTGTGTGTGTATTGTAAATAAAAGTCTTAGGCTTTACTTTAATAAAAGAATTAATTTTCAAATTGTAATATATATGTATATATTGTGATTGGAAGCTTTGTTTTAAAATTCAATTTATAATTCTCAAAAGTTAATTTAAAATTTAATTGAACACTTTTAATACTAGTATTTATTTATAATTATCAATTCAAGTATATTAGCTTAAGTTTGAAATAGAATTTAATTAAAAGATTTAACATCTTTTCTTTTTAAATTTAACATGAATAAATGTGATTTGTTTATTTATAAACATTTAAAACATAATACATATTTATATAAAACATATAATTAAGAAAATTTATATTTAATTAAGAGTTTAAACATTTGTAAACATTTAAATATAGCTTTTAACATTTGTAAAAAAAGATAATAGCACACTTGACATTTGTCTCTAAATTGTGACATGCATTTACAAGTGGCAAAGTGTGTTTTCATCTAAATTTTAATTTATACAACCAAGTATTTTATAGAAAACTAGTTATTTCATTTACCTGTCCATTTCTAAAAACAACTTTCTCCTCTTCTTTAAACTAAAACTGAGAACCAAATTCAAAATCCAAAAATCAAAAGAAACCTGATCTAAAGCAAATACAAAAACCATGATTTCATCTTCAACCTAATCAACAGTAGGCAATCAAAGATCTGTGCAAAATCAATAGCTAGATTCCAAACTAAAACCAATACCTTATTCCTCTGTTTAAATTTTGGTGAGTAAATTTTCTTTTAAAAAACAGTTTAAACTTGTCTTATGTTGATGCATGTGATTAATATATTTGAAAATGTTGTAATATGGTTGCATAAATATTCTTATTTGGAATATGGATTAAATTGATATGAACATCTGTGTGTATGATGATCTTTCTGTGATATTTGTATTCATATACAAGAAAATAGGTTTAGAAAAATCATTTTCTATCTTTCTAATCTTTATCTGGCTATGATCTCTAAAAGGAAAATATCTGCATTGATGAAAATTTATGTTTAAAAATGGTTTCAATAACTTATATTCAGTAATTAATTCAAATAGTAAAAAAATTATAGTGAAAATCAAGTTTAAGTCAAAAATTGATGATCATAATTTCAAATTTGGAATTTACTACTAGATTCATAGTGGAAATTGATGAATTTTAGTGGTTGAATCATGATTTTTAGATTAGTAAAATGAAAGTTAACTTGAGATGATCAAATTTGGTGTTTTGTTCGATTGTCGTCGATTGGTGTGAGTGGGGCGATGTGATCATTGTTGGAGGTCGAGTGGAGGTCGATGATCTCTGGAAAAATAGTGAGGTGATTTACAAATGGCCATGGTGGCCAGACAGTGACAAACTAGGGTTCGACTGATAGGTTTGAGTAGTGTTGATTCTCGGGGTCGTGCGTCACCGCTGGATACTCTGAGGCGATCGCGAGGGTGGGGATGTCGCGTGGGTGTATGTTGTAGCTGTGGTTGGAGGGACGTGAACTCCGGAGGACGAGGTCGTCGGTGGTGAAGAATTTAGTCATTCAGGTAGGTTCAAGGATTTGATCAACTAGCGCGATCCTCGATTTCGGACGGGGTAGGTTGATCTGGTGGTTCGGAAGGACTGGGGTTGGTGTCGTTGACTTGTCGACGATCACGGCAGTGGTCGGAGGCAAACTGGTCGGATGTGCACGTGCGCTTGTGCATGATGGTATCCTTAGTGGTTGTGGCATGAGGGAAGAAGTTTCTGCTTGGAGTGGTTGGGGTTGTCGCTCGGGTTGATCTCAAGTACGTTGAGTGGGTGTCGCGAGGAAGAGAACGCGAGTGTTGCTCGGATTTTCGGTTCTTCGACTTGGTTTTTTTTTGATATAGTGTTCAGGTTTCGATTTTTTTTTAAAGGAAATCAAGTTAGGATTTAGTTTTTAAAAGTAAAAGCAAGTTAATTTAATCAAGTTTCCAAGAAATGTTAGACACGTTCAAATTATATATTTAAATGTTTTAATTTCAAAAGAAATGTTACTAAGTTTATAAAAATGTATATTAAATGAATATAATTTCAAAGCTAAAGTAAATCTAGTTTTAAAAATATATTAACTAGCTTTTAAAAGAAATAAAATGGAAGTTTTTAAAGGAAGTTTTCAGATATAGTATAAGTGTGAATTTAGTTTCCAAAGAAAAGTATTTAACAAGTTTTATACAAGTTTTCAAAATTTGAAATGTTAAAGTTAATGATTGAATTTGTTTTAAAGGTAATTATATTAATTATGTAATTAATTACCAATGATTTTTAAATAAAGTTAATGATGTAATTAAGTAATTTATGAAGATAAGAATTTATCTTTAATTAAGGTTGTGAGTAATTAAAGATAATTAATTGGTGAAAATAATTAAAAGTTAATTACTCAATATAATTAATAATGGTTAATTAATGTTATAACCAAAGTATAATTGCTTAATGAAAGTAATTAAAGAATTGATTAATGAGTATAATTAATTTAAGGATCATTAACTAGTGATTAAGAAATAATTAATTAACGTAACTAATTTAAGATAATTGGTTTAATTAAATTAAGAATAGTTAATTACTTATTTAATTAAGAGTAAATTAATCTAAGTAATTAAAGGTAATTAATTAAAATTAATTAAATGGAAGTAGTTAAAGGGATTAATTACTCACTGTAATTAATTAAATTAATGTGATTAATTTAAGTCAATTAACCAGTTAATTAATTAAACATAATCACTGGATGATTAATTAAGTATAATTACTTAAAGTAATTAATAAAGTTGTGACGAACCAGAATTTTTAAACATTTGAAATTCGAATATTTAATTGATTTTAAATGTTTGAAAGGTTGATTTTAACTTGAATTCAAATACCACTAATTATTTGATAATCAAGTTATTGAATTAAATAATCTAAAGTTGGGTAAAATGATGAACCTAGGATTTTAAGCCAGTTAAAAATAATTTGTAGGCTTATAAAATTTATATTGATAATACTGAGGATAATAGAAGTGTTAAAATTGAATTTGAAAGTACTTTGTTCAGTTTTGAAATTTCATCGTTTAAATTGAATTTAAAAATAGCCTTCCGGGGCATGGTCTCGGAATTCGACGAAACCAGTTCCATTGGATCCGTAATATTGAATTATTATCGGATTTTAATTTTCGTGGCATTTGGAGTTGTTATGTGAGTATTCGATGTATAAAAGTGTTGAAATTTATATCGAGAATTCAATATAATAATTGGTCTAAAAGCTATCTTCTCCATACGATCGAATTAGACCTCGAAACATTTTCCATTGCGTTCGGAACAGGGGTTTAACATTATAAACGCCTAGCGGAGCGCATCGATAGGATATCAAACTTTTAAGCTGCTTAAACGAGATATTTTCAATATTAAAATTTATATACTATTATTCAAGTCAGAAATCAAGTCCAGCCTCTTCCATCTTTTCGACATAAATTGTCTTATCACGCAAGGCAATCCAATTCGTTTCCTTTATAAAAATCAATCTCTCCTCCTTCGTTTGTTCGAACAACCGAGATTCTGAAAAGTAAAATAAAATATACTCGAAGCTAAAACAAATAGCAATGGCCGATACTTCATATGGAAATCAAGATTGATTAGGGCCGAACTTTTTTTTCTTCTTTCCAAAACACCAAGCCAGTCCGTGGTTTAAAAAAAAGGGGAAAAGAAAATCAAAATCGATTTTTGATTCGATCGAGGGGTTATTGGGGCAGGCACCTGGCGAATCATAGTAGCTTCGAGTCGCGACAGGTTAGCGGCGCGTGCGACAGGGCTCTGGAACGAGCACGGCTGATCGACGAATGGGTCGCGTGTTGATGGGAGGGCGTAGTGATGTCGAGCAACGTGGAGGCTTGTGGCACGGCGAGCGATGGAAGTTCGCGAGCTTGAGGCGGTCGTGGGTAGGGATTCAAAGTCTCGGGGTTCTTGTTTGTGGCCGCAATTGATTGCCGTGAGCAGCGAGGCAGCGACCACGTGGCTGCAGAGCGGCGGCGGCTTTGTGCTAGGGTTTCATGCTCGTTAATTTCTAGGGTTGGTGGCTGTGATTTTGTTTCTGGGACGAATTGTTAAGGTAATTGTACAGATTTCTTTTTTCTTCAATTTATATATATATATATATATATATATATATATATGTTCACAAATTTAGGATAAGAGAAAGAAATTATTATATATATATTTACAATAAAGAGTTATAGACTGTTGGAAATTATTGGGTATTCAGTTTAAAAGAAAAAAATATAAAATATAAATATATTAAGATTTAAAGCAAAAGAAAAAAAATATTAATGAAGACACAGACAGTTTTGGGCAATCATGTTTAATCAAGATTTCGAAAGAGAAATTTTATATTTATATTTACAAGAAATAGGAAATTATTTTAATAAATTGGGAAAAGGAAATAAATAAATTTAGATAACTAGTTTAGATTAAATTGTTGATCAACTAAATTTATTAAATAGTAAATTTTCATAGTTTCCTCTCAGATGATAATAAGTCGTATAATATTTATTTAAGGTCAAAAATCGAGAAAACCAAGGGGGTATTGAAGTGGATGACCAATGCATAGTCCAAGGTTAGTTAATCTCACTCGGCTGAATTTTAATTTTAATTTAAATAGTCAAATTTAAACAATTGATTGATTAATTTGATTTGGTGTGTTGTATATAGTAGTATATAGTATATCTTGGAATGTTTGATTTCCCGCATTAAATAGCGGATGATTTTATATTTTAAAACCCATATACCGTGGTATTCCACCTCGAAGTGGAATTGATATTTTATGTTGTGCTAGTCTGTGGATGCAGGGAAAACAGGTTGGAGGGATCCAACTGGATCCCTCAACATTTATTTAAATTATTTAATACCCTCTATTGTGATTATTTGATATTCTATGATGAATTATATTGGAATATTGAATGCTATGGTTTGATTGGATATAATTGGGTATAATGAATTACCAAAAATATATAAATTGGATTTTGGAAAGCAAGTAAAACAAGTGAATTTGTGAGTAAAATAATTATAGAAAATTTGAATAAATTTAAGAATGAATTGGAAAAGAAATAAATTGACTATAAAATTCTAATAAATAAATCTTGAGTATGGAAAGGAAATTTTGAATAAACAGAAAGTTAATAAATTTTAAACTTCAGTGTTATTATTTAAAAGAACATAGCATTTATTTTAAATTTAAGATTTGAATTTTGAAAAGTAAAGAAGAAATTGGGAATAACCTGAAATTTGTATATTTCACTTAAAAGGTTTGAAATCAAACGGAAAAGAATAATAATAATAAAGTCCATAATTAATGAATTTTGAAATGAACTGAGTAAGTAAAGAAATTTATTTCAAATGGAATAAATTGGGAATCAATTTGGAAAATTGATTTAAGTGATTGAGATTGGAAATTCTCCCTAAATAACCAAGTACGTTTTCAAAATAAATTTTTAAATATAAGTTTGAAGTTTTAAAGTTGTTTAAAAAGCAAGTTTTGGAAAATTTATTATTTCTAAATATTTAAATTCTAAAGTAAGTATTTTCTTTTAATCTATTATAGCAGTAATTATTTAAAAGTGACTTACTATTTTGTTTTAAAAAGTGAAAACCTAGTTTTATATTTTATAAAGTAACCTTGTTTTTATATAGTCATTTAGTATGTATTTTTAACAAATTATTGAAGTAGTTTAAACTTAAATGTTTTAAAGTATATTTCAAAGTAAAGCATTTTAAATTATTTTAAAAATCTAAAGTTTTGTGCTTGGTGATTTCAATGGAGATAGAAAATATTTGGGAAAGTTCATTTTGAAAAGAAGGATGGTTTGAAACTGTTTTCAAAGGGTTGAAAATAGAAATATATCTTGTGAAGATATTTTTGAGGTTAATAAATAATTTGGAAAATTATTTATTGTTTGATGGATGTTTGTGAATGTTAATTGATAGTTAAATAGCCGACTATCAATATTAGACAAATGCGTTGATCGTTTCAAAGAGACCGGGTCGATATTTATTTCTCGAAAACCACTTCGATCCGGTTTGTACGTCTTGTGGGAAACGAGTTTGGATTCGAAGATGGAGCAGTGAAGTGCAAGGGCTAGTCGCTACTAATCCTGAGGATATTTCCAAAATGGATGTAGTAGGAGTAGTGCCTTCGGTTCCATTCGAACCCGGGATGGACTTGTATGGATGAATGCTTTCGGAACATCGTCAGATGGACGATGGGCATTCTAAGGGATATGTTCTAAAAAGGTAACGCATAGCCTCAAGCCTCGTCAACCGAGAATGACTGAAAATCAGGGGTTATGCAGCAAGGCTAGGTGGGTAGCACCCATTCAGGGTGAGGTCATTGTGACGCCCCACCTCTATACCCACGCTAGCCAAGAACACTACGGTGTAGTGCTGTCAACTAGCGCGGAGAATAAGGCTGTTGAGGAGCGACCATCCATGTAATCTCTTATCACACGGTGGCTATAAAATAATCTTCGGAAACAAATATAGAAGTAAGCATAACATGCGAATCAATCACAGATATCCATATCACAAAGGCGGAAAGAGATATGAATATATATCACATAAAAGTGTACATCAGAGTAGTGGTCTAAAAAGATCCACGATAATACAAAAGAATAGCAACGCGTGCTATACAGAAGAATACAACTATGAGTCTATATCTCAAGTGTAAACAACAAAAGCTGCTAATCTAAACAAGTAGCCAAAAGTCTGAGTAGTGAATCACTGGGGGAGGAGTCAAGCAGTAGCACCTGTAACATCTCGTCTGACCCGAGTATTATTTATAAGAAAATAATAAACGGATCAGTCTAGCTATAAATATCAGATGACATGATATAAAATAAAAGATATGGCATAAACATAAAATACCCATACTGACATACTACTATAAGTATGCAAATAATGATCAACAGGAGATCAACCGATAAGAGATAAATCAATATCACAAGAATCTTCTCAAAGATCCAAAGAGGGCATCATACCCTAAACTTGTACTCATAACAAGTCAATGACATAAATTCCAGAAATCAACACGAGGAATCCAGAAACCATAAAAGGGAAAGAGGCCTATCACATGACGGTCCGAAGACCATGGGGAGCTACCCCACATGTGTGAATGGAATCACACAGATTGAGGTCAAGACTAACCAAAAAGCACAAAGGTATGTGTGAATGGAATCACACAAGTGGTGTCTAGTCTAACCTTGCAATGAAAGAGACATCGCGCAATTGCTAGTCTAATTCATAAAGCGATCATCAAGATCAACGAGAAGTGTCAATTACACTAAGCTAGTAAATATAGAAGTTTAGCTTCATGTCCCATAACCACTTGCTTAACTTAAATATTTACGAACAAACTGTAAATCTTCACTAATAAAATTGTCACAAGAGGTTCAATCGAACAAGTCCAAGAATTAACCGACGAAGTGAACGCAAGCGTTTCATACCACTTGTTTTACTAAGTCGTTTAATTAGATTTCTCATTCGAGTGAGGTAAAGGCTTGTATATACTAATAGATTGGAAAACGGTTTAAGAAAAGAGCTTGGTTATTAAAAATAGAGTTGAAATTGTTTGTTAAAAGAGTTTTGATATTTACTACTAGTATTGAAACCTTTATATTATAAAGTGACAAAACACAGAAGCAATTGTAGAAACAATCAGTCACAAAAATCGCATACGGAGATGTGAATAAAATCCAAGGAAATCAGCTCAATGTTTTTCAGATAAGATCCCCTACGGAGGGGGGGTCCGGGGGGGTGGCAACCCCCTAAGGTGGGGGTGCGGGGGCAACGCCACCGCTTACGGGGTTCGACCTAGTGAAGACAAAATGAGGTCTAACGACCTAAGAGGAATAGGGTCGAGCGACCTAATGGTTGCGACCTAGGGGTCTAAGGGGTCAAACGACCTAGTGGTGTTCGCGAGTTAGCCGAAGCGAGCGACCTAAGAGAGACGAGCGACTTAAGGAACTCGCGACCTAACATTTGAATAGGTCAAGCGACCTAAGTGGTCAGGCGACCTAAGGTCTTACGACCTAACGACCTACGGTCTAAAGGTCACGCGACCTAGAGGATCTGCGAGCTAACGTGGCCGACCTAAGGTGCAAGCGACCTAAGGGACAACGGGCTAAAGTATGGTACGCGACCTAAAAGATGGCGCGACCTAAGGTGAGAGCAGGTCGAGCGACTTAAGGCGATGCGCGACCTAAGACCTAGCGACCTAAAGGGATGCGCGACCTAAGACCTAGCGACCTAAAGGGATGCGCGACCTAAGAGAGGCATCAGGTCGAACGACTTAAGGGTGATGCGACCTACGACCTAAGCTCAAATACGAGCTACGAGCTAGCGACCTACGACCTACGCTCAAATGCGAGCTAAGGCCTACGACCTAAGGCCCTAACGTACTAACATTTGTCGCGACCTAAGTGGTGACGACCTAACAAGGAAAGGCTGAGCGACCTAACGCTGCAGAGGGGATTTAAGGCCAGAAACAATCTACGACCTAAACCCCATACGACCTAACGTGAAACGACCTAACTCCGAAGTGAAAATTCAAGGCAGTGCGACCTAGCGCGATAACACGCGAACGACCTAAGGGTTAGGTCGCGAGCGACCTAACTCCGAACACACGAAAATGGCCAAAACGACCTAAGTGCAGAAAATTCACCAAAACGCTAAAAATTGGAGTTTTTCGCCAATCTAATCCAAACCAAATGCAAATGTGCATGCAAAAGTGATAGGGAATCATTCCTAACAGTCCAATATAGTTATAGACTAGATTTGTGAGATAAAAGTCTCACCTTTGCACTAAAGTTTATGAAGATGAAGCATGAAAGCAAGGAGAAGCAATCCAAAGCTTGAATCCAATATCTTCTACTTGAATTTGGAGTTGAATGTTGGATTTGCAATTGAATTTGTGCTTGGAGTTTTAATTTCCCATTCTTTTCACCATTAATGCCCAAGCTTGAGTTAGTTAGGAAATTTATGAAGAGTGAGGAGTAGGGGGTTGGAACTTGGGCTTAATAGGCTAAACTAACCCAAAGTCCAAAGCGGGAAAAGTTAGTGAAATTTCGCTAACTCCAAACCTATCGATGTTTATACTTAAAAACTTGTAAACGGCATTACGAACTCAATGGAAGTGGTCTCGAGTCCGAATTTGACCGTTTGCAAAAAGTAGCTTTTCGGACCAATATCCGATTAACGACAAAATATTTAAACAAAATATTTAAATGTAAAATCGATAAATATGCGGGTTGTTACAGTCATCCCTATCTAGATGTCTCTTTTATTTCGGCTTAGTGGTGTGGTTGCTGATCCCAACCACGGGGTGATCTCACTCGGGATTATCCGGTAAGGGGTAGTCCCGGTCTTGTATTGCAGGGGAGCGGGCGTACTTCTCGGCACTGTGATCTAGGCCACGTACTGTAACAGGTGGTACCCCAGTGCCTAGTCATTAGTTGGAAATCCATTCTCCCTACGCGCCTTGTACGAGTTTTGTTTGCATTATCCACTCTGTGGCTAGTAGCTGGAATTTAATAGATGTAATAATTTCGGCTATTTTATAAGTATTTGTATGTAGACCCTATTACAATATCAGAGGATTTTAATAAAAAATTGTTTTAGCTATCGTAAGGTAAAAACCCGACATGTTTATTTATGGCGTGGTCTTACGAGATGGTTTTGTTTTCAAAGGATTTTTGAAAACTTTAATAATTAATTGAGTGTAATTTTCTCACGCTGGTATTCCAGACTGACTCGGGTGTTATTTAACTCTAATGCTTGAGTCAGACCGAGTATTATAGGATATAGGATATGATGCTGTGGAGCTCAGGAGACGAGCCGGATGACGATACGTACTTTCGTACTTGTTTTAGATATATATTCCGCTGTGTTGATTTGCTGTTTATCCAGTTGTATGTTATTGAAGTCGAACCGTGATTGATGTACTCTGATGATGTAATATATAAACAGAGATATTTGATTTTGAGTAAAGATCATTTATTATCTATTATATTTTATTCCGCTGCGATGGTTAGATTCTGTTGTTGTTTTCTATTTTCTTCTCCTACCTCTTCTTCTTTAACCCAAATGATTCGTATTTCTGTACAACTTGAGTTAATTGTTGTAGAATAGTGTTGAATCAAGGGGTATGGATTTGCGGGTCATTACACTTGGTATCAGAGCTTAGGTTGGTGACAACCTTGGCTCTGGTGGGACTTACTCATTTAAATTAGAATCCGAAGTACTCTAGAATGAGTTTGAGCGTATTAATAGATATGAGTGCGTATTTGTTAGTGGATATAAATTATTTTAATATTCTGTTGATTGGTTTATTGAGTGGCATATGAACCTTCGCCGACACAGTCTGGACAACTGTATCGAAGGGGTTTCTAAACACTTGAATAGAACAGTTTGACACGGTATTTTTTTAAATGTGGGTGAATGAAATAATTTTACCCAAAAATATTTTTGATATAAAGAAAGTTTTTGTAAACTATTTTAGCTAATATATGGTTGCTTGGATGTTAGGAATGATGATATTTAAATTATTGTCCTTATTGTATGGAAATTTAACTAGAATTGAAATAATAACTAAAGATTAAGGAATAAACTAATAATTAAACGGGGTTTGTAAATGTAGACTATAAATGTGAATTATAGCGTGATTAATAAAAAAATAAAAAAAATAAAAAATAAATAAGGTAAATTTTCAGAATAATATTTGAATGTAAATTAACAATGTGTATAAATTGAAACATGATCAAATGAGAATTTATACAAATGAATTATAGTTAAAATTGATTTAAGCAGGATTTGGAAATTTAAATCCCGGAGAATTGGAAGTATTTTGAAGATAAATAATAGCATTATTATTTTGGAGGTATTTCGAAAAGGAAATTTGTTTTAAATGGATTTTGAAAGTGAGATAGCATTGAAATCACTTGGATTATTGGGAAATAATTCTGATGATGACGGTTGCATCATCAGTATTCATTTTCGAATTTCTAAGTGACGGATTGCTGCTAAATTGATTTGTTCAGAAAAGCTAGTTGGTTTTTGAAAATTTCAAAGGAAATTTGTTGGGGATAAAACCAGGATTGGTTTAAATTTTTAAGAAGTTTGATTTGAGATGTTGGAGATTTCAAAATGATTTGAAACAAAAGCCGGGTGTTTAAAAATCCTAATGAGATGGGTCATAAGGTTATAGATTAAGATGATTTTTATATCAGGAAGGAAATATAAGCTTGGAATGTTGGAATTTAAATTTAAAGTGAAAAGTTAAAAAAATTGAAATTAACTTGGATTGGGGAATAAAATTTAACTGGATGAAATTAATTGAATATGCTGAAAATAATATCCAGTTGTATTCGTATTAAGTTGAAATCGAATTGTGTTAAATAAATCTGAGTTAAAATAAAATTGAATTGGAATAAAAATTCAGTTAAGTTATCGAATGGAATTAGATTCTTACTTGAATAAATGGAAAATAAGTCGGATAAGGATTAGATTGAAATAAATAAATTAGAATAACTTATAAAAGAATAAAAAAAATCCATGGTAATAAAAATATGCTTGAGTTATAAATAAGCGTAAATTTCGAGTTAAAAATAAAGAAGAATATATTCAAGCCTAGAATGAATGGGATTATGTAAATAATAAGTGGTGACTTATAAAATTGAAAATTGGAATACAAAATCCAAAATAAATATTGTTTGATGTTTTGGAAATAAAACAAAGATCCAAACTTGAATTATAAAATAAATCAAACTTAAGGAAATTAAATAAAGTGATATTTGGAATTAAAAATCAAGTATTGAATTTTTACCACGGGAAGAACTAATTAGATAATAAATTAGATAATGAAATATGTAATGGGAACCCAATGTAGTTAAATAAAAGCTGAATTGTGAGTTAATGAAGAAATTTGGAAATAAAACTCAAGTTATAAATCAAATTCGACTTGAATTGTTAGTGAAGTAAAGGTAATTGAATTGTGAGTCTATATAAATTGGGTGGAATCAGAATTTGAGCTATAAGTCAAAACTCAACTTGAAGTGTTAACAAATTAAATATAATTGAAAATGTATCGAATAAAAATGAAATTGGATTAAAAGGGTGATGGTTTGAATTGCAGATAAAATCCAAATAAGTAGAAATACATTGGAAATGGCATTGTTATTAATAAAATAATTGCGGATGAATTGAGTATGGAAATTAAAAATTCATAATGGATTAAGTGAATAAACTAAACGTATCGAATGTGAAATTTTAAATTTTATAATAACTAATCAAATAAATTTGTAGTTTGAAATGAGATTGGATTGAAATAGAATCAAGTTAAATTGAAAAGGGAAATTTATTTGCAAAATGAATTTTAAATCGAAATAAAATTCGGTGAGTTATAGATAATATTAAATGGAATGAAGTTCTTAATTTAATAATTGTAAACCATTTAAATTGTTAAGGAATTGAAATAACTTTGAGACAATATAAACAATTGAATGTTTTCAAGTTTAATAGAATGGTTTTAAATGAATGAGGCTAAGAAATGAAACACAAATGAATGGATCGTCAATAAAATTTAAATAGAATGTGTCGAGCTAGATCAAATGGTTGTGAATGAATTTTAAATAGAGAGAATTAAGTAATAAATTGAGTTGGAACCAATTTAAAATGGTCATCGGCTTAAGTGGTTATTTACTTGAATGAATATTACCAATTTGCATGAGGAAAATTGGTCGTTGGACGAAAATAGAAGGAAATAAATTCTATGAATCATTGCAAGTAAATAAAATTGATTTTTAAATCAATTGGAAGAATATGGGTTTGGTAAAAGTTCAAAAAATGAATTGAATGTAAGCGATTGAGTTTTAAACCATTTAAATTGAATGAAGTTGTCTACGAATGGATTGAAAACCATTCAAATTTAATGAAAATGGTTATAAATTAATTGAAACCGTTGAATTAGTATGAAAACTATATAAATTGCTTACGGAAAGTGTTTGGTGTGCTTTTCTTTTAGAGTTTATGTGTTTAACTATTGCAAATAAGTGAAATGTTGTTAAACTTCATATAAATGGCACTTACATGTTTAAATTGAGTAAGTACAGGTACCTGAAAGCCATGTGGCTGGGTTTGGTTGTGCTAACTGCTAATTAAATAAGCTGTTTGCTTATAAATGCTAAATAAAGGTACGCCTACGCAATAAAAATAGGAAATATGAACTGTTTTTTGTTTTTCCGACCATGTGGGTCGATGTATATATATTTATATCTTTTGACAAATTGCAAAAGCTCCTCTGTACAAAGGAGACTCTGTCAAATTTTTTTGGAAATTTTGGGAGTTAAATTTTTTTTTGAAGATTTTTGGAAAATTTTGTTAACGACAAAACGATTTCAAACTAGAAATTGAAATAAATTAGTAAATGAAACCAATTTAAAATAATGACATGAATTAGTTATGAATGGAAAATAAAATTTCAATATTCAGAGTTGAAAATAATTTGGATTCGGATAGAAATGGGAGGACCAATTTGAATAAAAGTAGAGATAAACTAAAGTGGTGAAGTGAAAACAATTAAAGAAGCATATAGAATGCATATACTAAACTTAAGTAGGGAATAGTGAATTCTTAATTGGAAATTGATATTACAAATATATTCCAAGTTAATATTTGAATGAATAAATATTGACATTTGTAAGGAAGTCGATGAAATGTTTTTGGAATATTGTGATTGGATATTATCGTTATGAAGGATATGTAGGTATGAAAAAGGAAAAGTCAAATTGATTTTGATTTCAGATAATAAATTTGAATTGCTCGGCAAAAAGGTATGTCTTTAAATTGTGGTATGAAATTTGATTGGGTTTTTGATCGCCCCACTTGGCCTTTTTGTTTTCTTTTGAAATTTGGGATCCCGTATAAGCCTTTTGTAGTTGTACTGAGCTAGCTGTGCAGAGAAGACGCTGGCAAAAATTTTCAGAAATTTAGAGAGTTAGAAAATTTTTGAGAAAATTTTGATAATTCAAAATTTGGTTTTAAAATTAAAACTTGAATGATTGGACAAATAGGATTGATTGCAAATTATGGGAGAGTTTGGGAAGTTAGTAAGAATAGTAATGGGTCTTCTATTAAAAAGACAGTTAGTAGGATGTTGAACTGTTTGGATTTGGGAAAAAGGTAAACGGGTATTGGACCATTCTTTCTAATTAGTAATTTCGGGGACGAAATTCTTTTAAGGGGGGAGGAATGTGACGACCCGAAACTTTAAACATTTGAAATTATAATATTTAATTGATTTTAAATGTTTGAAAGGTTAATTTTAACTTGAATTCAAATACCAGTAATTATTTGATAATCAAGTTATTGAATTAAATAATCTGAATTTGGGTAAAATGTTGAACCTAAGAATTTAAGCCTGATAAAAATAATTTGTAGGCTTATAAAATTTATATTGATAATACTGAGGATAATAGAAGTGTAAAAATTGAATTTGGAAGTACTTTGTTCAGTTTTAAAATTTCATCGTTTAAATTGAATTTAAAAATAGCCTTCCGGGGCACAGTCTAGGAGATTCGACGAAACCAGTTCCATTGGGTCCGTAATATTCAATTATTATCGGATTTCAATTTCCATGGCGTTTGGAGTTGTTGTGTGAGCATTCGATGTATAAACGCGTTGAAATTTATATCGAGAATTCGATATAATAACTGGTCTAAAAGCTGTCTTCTCCATACGATCGAATTAGACCTCGAAACCTTTTCCATTGCTTCCAAATAAGGGTTTAACATTATAAACGCCTAGCGGAGCGCCTCGATAGGAGATCAAAATTTTAAGCTGCTTAAACGAGATATTTTCAATATTAAAATTTATATATTATTATTCAAGTCAGAAATCAAGTCCAACCGCCTTCCATCTTTTCAACATAAATTGTCTTCTCACGTAAGGCAATCCAATCCGTTTCCTTTATAAAAATCAATCTCTCCTCCTTCGTTTGTTCGAACAGCCGAGATTCAGAAAAGTAAAATAAAATATACTCGAAGCTAAAACAAATAGCAATGGTTGATACTTCATATCGAAATCAAGATCGATTAGGGCCGAACTTTTTTTTCTTCTTCCCAAAACTCCAAGCCAGTCCGTGATTTAAAAAAAATGGAAAAGGAAATCAAAATCGATTTTTGATTCGATCGAGGGGTTATTGGGGCAGGTACCTGGCGAATCGCGGTAGCATCGAGTCACGACAAGTTGGGGGCGCGTGCGATAGGGCTCTGGAACGAGCACGGTTGATCGACGAATGGGTCGTGTGTTGAAGGGAGGGCGTAGTGATGTCGAGCAATGTGGAGGCTTGTGGCACGGCGAGCGATGGAAGTTTGCGAGCTCGAGGCGGTCGTGGGTAGGGATTCAAAGTCTCGGGGTTCTTGTTTGTGGCCGCGATTGATTGCCATGAGCAGCGAGGCAGCGACAACGTGGAGGCAGAGCGCCGGTGGCTTTGTGCTAGGGTTTCGTGCTCGTTGATTTCTAGGGTTAGTGGCTGTGATTTTGTTTCTGGAACGAATTGTTAAGGTAACTGTACAGATTTCTTTTTTCTTCAATTTAAATTTATATATATATATATATATATATATGTTCACAAATTTAGGATAAGAAAAGGAAATTATTACATATATATTTGCAGTAAAGAGTTATAGACTGTTGGAAATTATTGGGTATTAAGTTTAAAAGAAAAAAATATAAAATATAAATATATTAAGATTTAAGGAAAAAGAAAAAAAATTATAAACTAAGACACATACAGTTTTGGGCAATAATGTTTAATCAAGATTTGGAAAGAGAAATTTTATATTTATATTCACAAGAAATAGGAAATTATTTTGATAAATTAAGAAAAGGAAATAAATAAATTTAGATAGCTAGTTTAGATTAAATTGTTGGTCAACTAAATTTATTAAATAGTAAATTTTCATAGTTTCCTCTCAGATGATAATAAGTCGTATAATATTTATTTAAGGTCAAAAATAGAGAAAACCAAGGGGGTATTGAAGTGGATGGCCAATGCATAGTCCAAGGTGAGTTAATCTCACTCAGCTGAATTTTAGTTTAAATTTAAATAGTCAAATTTAAACAATTGATTGATTGATTTGATTTGGTGCGTTATATATAGTAGTATATAGTATATCTTGGAATGTTTGATTTCCCGCATTAAATAGCGGGTGATTTTATATTTTAAAACCCATATACCGTGGTATTACACCTCGAAGTGGAATTGATATTTTATGTTGTGCTAACGTCTGTGGACGTAGGGAAAATAGGTTGGAGGGATCCAACTGAATCCCTCAACATTTATTTAAATTATTTAATACCCTCTGTTGTGATTATTTGATATTCTATGATGAATTATATTGGAATATTGAATGCTATGGTTTGGTTGGATATAATTGGGTATAATGAATTACCAAAAATATATAAATTGGATTTTGGAAAGAAAATAAAAGAAGTGAATTTGTAAGTAAAATAATTATAGAAAATTTGAATAAATTTAAGAATGAATTGGAATAGAAATAAAGTGACTATAAAATTCTAATAAATAAATCTTGAGTATGGAAAGGAAATTTTGAATAAACAGAAAGTTAATAAATTTTAAACTTTAGTGTTATTATTTAAAAGAACATAGCATTTATTTTAAATTTAAGATTTGAATTTTGGAAAGAATAAAGAAGAAATCGGGAATAACCTGAAATTTGTATATTTCACTTGAAAGGTTTGAATCAAACGGAAAATAATAATAATAATAAAGTCCATAATTAATGAATTTTGAAATGAACTGAGTAAGTAAAGAAATTTATTTCAAATGGAATAAATTGGGAATCAATTTGGAAAATTGATTTAAGTGATTGAGATTGGAAATTCTCCCTGAATAACAAAGTACGTTTTCAAAATAAATTTTTAAATATAAGTTAAAAGTTTTAAAGTTGTTTAAAAAGCAAGTTTTGGAAAATTTATTATTTCTAAATATTTAAATTCTAAAGTAAGTATTTTCTTTTAATCTATTATAGCAGTAATTATATAAAAGTGACTTAGTATTTTGTTTTAAAAAGTGAAAACCTAGTTTTATATTTATAAAGTAACCTTGTTTTTATATTGTCATTTAGTATGTATTTTTAACAAATTATTGAAGTAGTTTTAACTTAAATGTTTTAAAGTATATTTCAAAGTAAAGCGTTTTAAATTATTTTAAAAATCTAAAGTTTTGTGCTTGGTGATTTCAGTGGAGATAGAAAATATTTGGGAAAGTTCATTCTGAAAAGAAGGATGGTTTGAAACTGTTTTCAAAGGGTTGAAAATAGAAATATATCTTGTGAAGATATTTTTGAGGTTAATAAATAATTCGGAAAAATATTTATTATTTGATGGATGTTTGTGAATATTAATTGATAGTTAAACAACCAACTATCAATATTGGACAAATGCGTTGATCGTTTCGAAGAGACCGGGATCGAGATTTATTTCTCGAAGACCACTTCGATCCGGTTTGTACGTTTCGTGGAAAACGAGTTTGGATTCGAAGATGGAGCAGTGAAGTGCAAGGGC
Source organism: Allium cepa (assembly GCA_030765085.1). Taxonomy (NCBI): domain Eukaryota; kingdom Viridiplantae; phylum Streptophyta; class Magnoliopsida; order Asparagales; family Amaryllidaceae; genus Allium; species Allium cepa. The sequence continues at coordinate 1,014,299,855 of CM060943.1, read as the reverse complement.
TAGTCGCTACAAATCCTGAGGATATTTTCAAAATGGATGTAGTAGGAGTAGTGCCTTCAGTTCCGTTCGAACCCGGGACAGACTTGTATTTGGATTTCGGTGAGACCGGGATCGGATTTCCAAATTTGGATATCCAAAAACCACATCGGTCCAAATTAAACGATAGGTCGTGAATCTCAAGTGAAGTTCGAGATAAAGATTCAGAGTGCAAGGGCTATTGTCGTTAACTCTGAGGGTGATTCCAAAATGAGTGTAATGAGATAGTGCCTTCGGTTTCGTTGGAACCCGGAACGAACTTATATGGATTGAATGCTTTCAGAACATGGTCATTGGAAGACGATGAGCATTCTAAGATATATGTTCTAAACAGGTAATCGTCGCCTCAAGCCTCATCAATCGGGAATAGCTGAAATAGGGGAGGTGCAGCAAAGCTAAGTGGGTCGCGCTCTAGTAGGACGAGATTTTACCCTGTCTAGAGGTCCCTTTTATTCAACTTAGTGGGCAGTTGGTTCGTGGCCATCTGTGGGGTTGTCTTGTTCGAGATATCCAGTAAGGGATGGTTCCAGCCTTGTGTTGCAAGAGATCGGGAAAGATCGTCGGTACGGTGATCTAGGCCTCGTACTGTGACGGGCGATACCCTAGTAGCCCTGCCATTGTATGGAATCCAATCTCTAATAAGCACCGTACGTTTTGATTGTGCCCAACTATGTTGGAACGTGAGATGTAAGCATTCCAGCTATTTTTGTATTTTACTTGAAAACCCTAGACACTATTATAATATAACCAGATTTCCTATCAAATGCTTTGGTTATCGTAAGGTAAAAACTTTTCCGTGTTTATGTGCGGGAAGTCTTACGAGATACTCATTATTTTTCAAAGGTTTTTCAAAGTTAAGTAACTTCAACCCGTTTACTCACACCAGAACCATGTCTGACTCAGAGTTTATTTTCTGTTTTATTAAACTCTTGGGTACTCAAATTTTTACGAGTAGCCAAGGGATTCAGGTTTGCTTTGACGAGTTTCTGGAGGAGAATTCGAGCAGGAGGCTTCAGCGTGTAGATATATAGATGTTCCGCTATGTTGTGTCTTTGTGATGATGTCTATATTGTACTAGAGTTGTATGATAGACAGATCTTTATAACTGTCTAGTTTGTGATGTATATGTTATATAACTCTGATGTCTATGATACTATGTAATATCTTATGTGATATAATATAATTTATTCGTTCCGTTGTGAGATTCTGATATTGTTTAGTTCTTTCTTTTCTATCTTTTCTCTTTTCTATCTCTTTCTTTCTTAATAATGATACGCCTTTCCGTGGAGTGAAAGGTGGGTCATGATAGTGGTATCAGAGCTCTAGGTTGAGTGAATACCTAGGCTTTGGAGTAATATCTTTCTTGAGAGAGCATACTTGTATTTTTATAATATATATATACCTGATTTGTTGGGATATCTGTCCGGGTTTGCAAACATAAGTCCTAGTTGTAGTAGGGGTAGTGGTGTGTGTAGCACGACTACCACTAATAGAAGAAGTCTAAATGTCGAGGTTGGAATTGTATCTGCCGAGGCTGTAGACACAATACCACCTCAAAAGGGCTTTGCAGCTTGTTGTAAGGATTTCACCAATCTCAGAGGAAATTCTTTTCAAGAATCGAGTCCATCGTTTAAGTGTAAGTGTGATCGTGCTTGTGTGAGCAGATTTTCAAGAGTTTGGATCTGTCGAATGTGCAGAAGCGAGTGATGGTATCTTGGCATCTTCATGAAGGATCAGTTGCATGGTGAGACACAGTGGCTATGGATGTTCCCGAAGGTGTCTTTTATTGAAGCAAGTTAAGGAAGTTTTGAGGATCTAAGAGCTTTTGGATAAGGAAGTCTTTGGCATCAGTGGCAGCAGTGCAGCTCGGAGGTGTTTTGTGTGCTGGTAAGAAGATCTTTTGGCTTAGCAGTAGAAATGGAATCCAAAAACAGCAGAGTAGACCCATTTCTTCGATGGATTGGTTTGACAAGCATAGGCTGTTCTAATAGGTGAAGAGAGAAGGGTGTCTTTGGAAATTGATTTGGGTAGGATCGCAAAAGTGACTTGCGATAGTTGAGTGTTCTTTTGAGGAATCTTTTGCTTAGGATCGAGGCATCTCAAGAAGTGAGTTTGAAGTCTACTGATGTTTGCGGAATAGAGCTTGTGTTTTGTATTATACGGTAGATCTTAAAAGGATCATTTTATTGGTTAGAATCTAGAGATTAGTTTGTTTTTGGTCCAGTTTGTTTTGAGAAGCATCAACAAAGGCTGAGCTGATCAGGAAAGGATGAGGTAGCCCAAGATCATCAGAGGAGTTATGTGGAGAATAGACGAAGAATTTGGAATTCGAAGTTGGAGATTTGGATTTTGCACGATATTTTCTCCGATAAAGGAAGCAATAAGATTTGGTAAGACTGGGAAGTTAGCTCCGAAGTATATTGGATCTTTCTGTGTTCTCTAAAGGATTGGAACTTTGGTCTACAAGATTGAATTTCCAGTTTAGATGGCTGGGATTCACATGGTATTTCACGTATCTCTAAGGGAGTACGTGTATGATCCATCACTGGTTGTAAAACCAACAGTTCAGGAGGATTTGGAAGTTGAGCTGGATTTGAGTGTAGGCTGATATCTTGTTCAGATTTTAGATCGAGATGAGAAGGATCTTGAAATTAGAATAGTGTAGCTAGTTTAGATTCTATAGAGCGAGGATCCCGGTGATTTGTACCTAGGAAACTCTTGATAGTATTAGGAAGACCTATCCTAACTTTGTGTCAGGATAGTTGGATTTTTTTATTAAATAAATTGGTTACTATGGTTGTTAGTATCTGGCTGATATGTATGCTTTGATGTTTGTAAATAAAATATGTGTTGGATTATTAAATTATCTTTTCTTTTAAATTTCAGGGACGAAATTCTTTTAAGGGGGAAGGAATGTGAGAACCTAAAATTTTAGGCGATAGCAATTTGATAATCTTCATTTAAAAATTATTTAAATTGACAATATTGATTTAAATTTGATAATATTGTTTAATAAATTTCTTTTATAAATATTTAATTTGGCAAAATTTATCTTTTTAGAACTAATAATATCGAATTGGTAAATTTTATCTTTTAAAGCTAATAAAATTGTTTTCTATTTATAATGTATATATATTTGTGTGTGTGTATATATATGTATTGTAGATAAAAAATCATGGGCTTTACTTTAATTAAAGAATTAATTTTCAAATTGTAATACATATGTATATATTGTGATTGGAAGCTTTGTTTAAAAATTCAATTTATAATTCTCAAAAGTTAGTTTAAAATTTAATTGAACACTTTTAACACTAGTAGTTATTTATAATTATCAATTAAAGTATATTAGCTTAACTTTGAAATAGAATTTAATTAAAAGATTTAATATCTTTTCTTTTTAAATTTAACATGAATAAATGTGATTTGTTTATTTATAAACATTTAAAACATAATACATATTTATATAAAACATAAGTAATTAAGAAAATTTATATTTAATTAAGAGTTTAAATATTTGTAAACATTTAAATATAGCTTTTAACATTTATAAAAAAAAGATAATAACACATTTGACATTTGTCTCTAAATTGTGACATGCATTTACAAGTGGCAAAGTGTGTTTTCATCTAAATTTTAATTTACATAACCAAGTGTTTTATAAAAAAAATAGTTATTTCATTTGCATGTCTATTTCTAAAAACATCTTTCTCCTCTTCTTTAAACTAAAACTGAGTACCTAATTCAAAATCCAAAAATCAAAAGAAACCTGATCTGAAGCAAATACAACAACTATGACTTCATCTTCAACCTAATCAACAGCAACCAATCAAAGATCTATGCAAATCAATAGCTAGATTTCAGACTAAAACCAATACCTTGTTCCTCTGTTTAAATTTTGGTGAGTAAATTTTCTTTTAAAAAATAGTTTAAACCTATTCTTATGTTGATGCATGTGATTAATATGTTTAAAAATGTTGTAATATGGTTGCATAAATATTCTTATCTGGAATATGGATTAAACTGATATGAACATCTGTGTGTATGATGATCTTTCTCTGATATTTGTATTCATAGACAAGAAAATTGGTTCAGAAAAATCATTTCCTATCTTTCTAATCTTCATCTGGCTATGATCTCTAAAGGGAAAATATCTTCATTGATGTGAATTTATGTTTAAAAATGGTTTTAATAACTTATATTCAGTAATTAATTCAAAATAGTAAAATTATCGTAAAAATCAAGTTTAAGTCAAAAATTGATGACCATAATTTCGAACTTGGAATTTACTACAAGACTTGTATTGGAAATTGATGAATTTTAGTGGTTGAATCATGATTTTTAGATTAGTAAAATGAGAGATAACTTGAGATGATCAGATTTGGTGTTTTGGTCGATTTTCATCGATCGGTGATGAGTGGGGCGATGTGATCATTGCTGAAGGTAGAGTGGAGGTCGATGATCTCTGGAAAAATGGTAAGGTGATTTATAAATGGCCACGGTGGCTAGACAGTGGCGAACTAGGGTTCGACTGATAGGTTTGAGCAGTGTTGATTCTCGGGGTCGTGCGTCACCGTTGGATATTCTCAGGCGATCGCGAGGGTGGGGATGTCGCGTGGATCTGTGATGCAGCTGTGGTTGGAGGGACATGAACTCCGGAGGACGTGGTTGTTGGCGGCGAAGGATTTAGTCATTCAGGTGGGTTCTAGGATTTGATCAACTATCTCGATCCTCGAATTCAGACAGGGTAGACAGATCAAGTGGGTCGGAAGGATTGAGGTTGGTGTCACTGACTTGTCGACGATCACGGCAGTGGTCGGAGGCGAACTGGTCGGATGTGCACGTACACTTGTGCATGATGGTTTCCTTAGTGGTTGTGGCATCAAGGAAGAAGGTTTTGTTGGAGTGGTTTGGGTTGTCGCTCGGGTTGATGTCGAGTAGGTTGCATGGGTGTCACGAGGAAGAGAACGCGAGTGCTACTTGGGTTTTTGGTTTTTCGACTCGGGTTTAGTTTTGATAAAGTGTTCAGGTTTAGAATTTTTTTCATAGGAAATGTAACGAACTGCAAATCCGTACCCCTTGAGTCAACACTAATCTCCATCAATCAACTCAAGTTGTACAGAAATACAAACCATTTTGATTAAAGAAGAAGAGGTAGAAGAAGAGAAAGCAGAAAACAACAGCAGAATCTAACTATCGCAACGGAATAAAATATAATAGATAATCTCAGATCTTTACACAAAAGAAAACTATATCTTTTTATACATACATCACCAGAATACACCATCAGAGTTCAATAACATCAATAACATACAACTAGACAATCATATAACTTGTCCACACAATTTGAATACACAGAGGAATATTTTAAACAAATACGAAAGTACGCATCGCCATCCAGCTCGTCTCCTGAGCTTTACAACATCCTTTCCTGTATCCTATAATACTCGGTCTGACCCGAGCATTACGGTTAAATAATACCCGAGTCAGTTTGGATATACCAGCGTGAGAAAATCACACTCAAATTGATTATTAAAGTTTCAAAAATCTTTTGAAAACAAAAGCATCTCGTAAGACCACGCCACAAATAAACATGTCGGGTTTTTACCTTACGATAGCTAAAACACTTTTTATAAAAATCCTCTGATATTATATTAGGGTCTATATACAAATACTTATTAAAATAGCCAAAATTGTTACATGATTGAATTCCAGCTACTTGCCACGAAGTGGGTAATACAAACAAAACTCGTAAAAGGCGCGTAGGGAGAATGGATTTCCAACTAATGACTAGGCACTGGGGTACCACCTGTCACGGTACGTGGCCTAGATCACAGTACCGAGGATCACTTCCGACCCCTTGCAACACAAGACCCGGATTATCCCTTACTAGATAATCCCGAGTAAGATCACCCCACGGTTGGGATCAGCAACCACACCACTAAGCCGAATAAAAAGGGACATCTAGACAGGGATAAGCTTACCTGGAAGTGGGTGCTGCCCACCAAGCCTTGCTGCATAACCCCTGATTTTCAGTCGTTCCCGGTTGATAAGGCTTGAGGCTAAGCGTTACCTTATAGATTGTTTCACTTAGAATGCTCATCGTCCACCTAACGATGTTCTGAAAGCATTCATCCATACAAGTCCGTCCCAGGTTCCAACGGAACCGAAAGCACTATTCCTACTACATCCATTTTGGAAACATCCTCAGAATTAGTAGCGACTAGCCCTTGCACTTCACTGCTCCATCTTCGACTCCGAACTCGTTTTTCCTATGAAAACGTACAAACCGGATCGAAAGTGGTTTTCGAGAAATTTATCCCAATCCCGGTCTCTTCGAAACGATCAGCGCATGGCCAATATTGATAGTCGGTTGTTTAACTATCAATTAACATTCACAACAACCATCAAACAATAAATAATTTCCCAAATTATTTATTTATCTCAAAATATCTTCGCAAGATATACTTCCACTTTTCAAACCCTTTTGAAAACAGTTTTCGGACTACCTTTCTTTTATAGAGTAAATTCCCAAATATCTTCTATTTACACTAAAATCACCAAGCACAAAACTTTAGATTTTTAAAATAATTTAAATACACTATATTGTAAAATATGCTTTAACATTTAAATTTAGAAAACTACTTTAATACTTAATTAAAGATAATACTTTAGGAATATTTAAAATAAGGTTATTTCATAAAATATAAACTAGATTTTCTCCCTTAAAACAAAATAATAAGTCATCTTTAAATAATTACTACAATAATAGATTGAAAAATACTTATTTTAGAATTTAAACGTTTAGAAATAATAAATTTTCTAAAACATGCTTCTTAAAACAACATTAAAACTTTTATCTTATATTTAAAAATTTACTTTGAAACCGTACTTGGTTATCTAGGGAAATATACTTCTCTTCACATCCTTTTAAAAATAAATCACTATTTATTTTCAAACAAATTTTCCCTTTCTTTAATAAATTCCCACTGTGAACTTATTTTCCAACTATCCACTGATAAATTGCTTCGCCTTTATAATCCAGTTTATAAATTTCTTAGCCACATTCTCCTTTTAAAATCCCGGTTTTACACACTTAAATCAATTCCCAAATTGATTTCCAATTTACTCTGTTTATTCCGAAATCCATTAACTTCAGATTTTATTCCTTAATTATGATTTAACATACTTTTAATTGAAAATACCAATTTTAGATTTCTCAAATTACTTCTTTATCCTTTTAAATAAATCTAAACCTTAGATTTTAAAGTAAATTCTTTTATTTCTTTAAATAATATCATTTAAGTTTTATAATTCATTATTATATTATTATTTTTCTGTTTATTCAAATCCCTTTTTTTTCCATACTCGGAGTTATTTATTAGAATTTAGAATCACTTTTATTCTTACCCAATTCATTCTTTAACTTATTCAAATCCTCTATGATTATTTTACTTAAAAATTCACTCTTTTATTTTCTTTTCAAAAATCCAATTCTATATATTTTTCGATGACTCAGTGTACCGAAATATAATTCAAGCAAACCATAGTATTCAATATTCCAATATAATTCATCATAGAATCAAATAATCATAACAGAGAATAGTAAATAATCAAGATAAATGTTGAGTAATCCAGTTGGATCCCTCCAACCTGTTTCCCTACATCCACAGATGTTTGCACAATACAATAATACCAATTCCACTTCGAGGTGGAATATCGCGGTATATGTGATTAATATAAATCATCCGCTATTATGCGGCGCATAGGGTCTCATCCGCTATATAGTGTGGGAAATCAATCATTCCAAGATGTATTATATACTATAATATAGCACATCAAACAATTTAATCATCCAACCAATTATTTAAATTTAACTATTTAAATTAAAATTAAAATTCAGCTGAGTGAGATTAACTCACCTCCTTATTTGTTGATGTTTGCAATCCATTCCAAACTGGCTTGTTTCCATGATGTAAAACCTTGTATCAACATTTATACGGTTTATTAAAATTCGATGTAAATCGAACAATCCATTACCGTTATAAATTAATTAACTCCTGATTTAATTTAAACGAACAATTTAACTTAACCTAATTTCCCTTTTATAGATTTCCAAAATCAAATTTCACAAAAACTTTATTACTTTGAAATCCCTATATTATATTTCCAAAACTTCTTCTATATAAATTAATTTCCCCGTTTCCCGAAAATGGCAACAGTGGCTCACTATACAATAAATAATTTTTGCTTTAAAATTCTAATACAATTTAATATAATCAATTTCTCTGCATGTATGTGAAATTAAATAAATAAAACAAAACAAAACCGCTACCTTAGTCGACCACGCACTGCATCGCGACCACCCTTACCTTGCGCTTCCCCGCTGCCACTGCCGCTTCCACCACCATCAAGCCCGGCCTTGTGCTTGCGACCATGAACAACCTTCACGCGATCCACACACGACTGTAGCTTCCATCTCGCCCAAACCCTAACTCGTACGAGCCCACAACTGCAGAAGATCATCGCGAATGACGCGGTTTCCACGAGGTCGAGCCCTCCAACTGCTCTAACACGTGAATCTCTAATTCGATTCCACTCCTGGCCGTGCGCGAATGTGCGCTGTCTTCACCGCTTGGCCATGGCTTCGGCCCCAACTTCAACTAGGGTCGCAATCGATTTGAACGGCTTTGGATTTCGATTTCGAATTGGGATGTAAAAGAACGAGTAACTATTATCTTATCTTTTTTTATTATTTTCTCGTCTGACGAAAGATAAGGGCGGAACAAATTTTAGGTTGAGGGGAGTGGCGTATAAGAGAAGATTTGACTATTTATTTAAATTCATTTAGATTATCCTAGGCATTTACCAACCGTACGACCAAACGGTAACTCCAAACACTGCGAAAATTGAAATCCGATAATAATATAATATTACGGATCCAATAGAACTAGTTTCGTTGAATTTCGAGACTGTGCCTCGGAAGGCTATTTTTAAATTCAATTTAAATGATATATTTTCAAAACTGAACAAATTACCTTTAAATTCAATTTTAACACCTTTACTATCTTCAGTATTACCAATATAAATTTTACAAGCCTTCAAATTATTTTTAACAGGCTTAAAACTCCAGATTCAACATTTTACCCAACTTCAAATTATTTAATTTAATAAATTTAATTATCAAATAAATAGTGATATTTGAATTAAAGTTAAAAAATTAACTTTTAAATATTTAAAATTAATTAAATATTCCTATTTCAAATGCTCAAAAATTCCGGGTCGTCACATTCCTCCCCCGTTAAAAGAATTTCGTCCCCGAAATTACTAGTTAGGAAGAATGGTCCAATACCCGTTTACCTTTTTCCCAAAACCAAATAGTTTCTAACAACTTCTCAAAACAATCCTTTTATTAAGAATGCCCTACCACTGTTCCTAACTTTTCAAACTTCTCCCATTAGGTTCCTACCAATATCATATACTCAACCATTCAAATTTCAGTTTAAAACTAAATTTTAAATTTTCAGAATTTCTCAAAAAATTTCTAACTCCCTAAATTTCCGAAAAATTTCGCCAGCGTCTCCTTTGCGTGGCTAGCTCGGTACAACTACAAAATGCCTCTACAAGCTCCCAAATTCCAAAAGAAAACAAAAAGCCAAGTGGCTTGATCAAAAACCCAATCAAATTTCATACAGAAATTTAAACACATACCTTTTTGTCGAGCAATTCAAAATTATCTTCTGAAATCAAAACCAAATTTTCCTTTTCTCTTATAATACTTGCATATCCTACCTAGCAATAATATCCAATCGCAGCATTCAAAATCATTTTATACACTACTTTACAAAATTTCAATATTCATTCCATTTAAGCCCGTACGATGTACAAATACCATTTGTATGCAATATCAAATTCGATCACTCGCTCAATCACACAATTTCACTTCCGAACTAGTATCGTCCACCCGACTTTCTAGTGCAGACTCAGATCTGGTTTCCTGATCTGAAACCGTCATTCTCCTTGCATAGTCATAACTATGATAGAGAATTTTCAGAATCAATCAAAATCGATATCTAGGGTTCACCGTCGGAAATCGAATGAAAAATCCTAACTCGGTCGATATAACTATCTCGAAATTCTGTGCTCGAATCCTGATCAAATTACTATGCGAATAAAAACAATATGCGTACATCCTATGTATTCATATCCATTGATTATTAACTATATCAATTTTCTTTTATTCATATTATTTTAATTTTTATTCACTATCCACAATTATCCCATTTCACAACTTTCAGTTTTACTCTTCATTCAGTTATTCACCTAGAATATATTTTTTTCAATACTATATTTACTTAAAGATTTTCCCATTCATTTCTTAAGTTAAATATAAATACTTTATACACCTTTTAAATTTATTTTCACTATGCCCTTTACAATCCCATTTGAATTCAATTTGCCTTCAAACTTTGAATATTGAATTTTATTCACCTTATCTCAACCCATGTTTAATTAACCATTTCCTTTTATTAGTTCCACTTACTAATTTATTTAAAATCTCAACAAAAGTTTATTTGCAACTCTTTCTTCCTTTAGTTTCTTCAAACAATTTCTTCGATTTCACCTTGCTTTACATACACAATTTTAAATTAGGTTTCAATATTCAGTTTCAAATCTATTTGCTTACCAAATTTAAATCCTTTGTCGTTAGTGAAAATTTTAAAAATTTCTAACTCCTAAAATTTTCGGAAGATTTTGGCAGAGTCTCCTTTGTATGGAGGAGCTTCTGCAATTTGACAAGAGATATAAATATATATACATCGACCCACACGGTCGAAAAAACAAAAACAGATCATGTTTCCTATTTTTATTGCATAGGGGTACCTTTATTTAGCGTTTTTAAGCAAGTGGCTTATTTAGTTAGCATTTAGCACGATCAAATCCTGCCAAGCGGCTTCCCGGTACCTGTTCTTACTCAATTCAAACATTTAAGTACTAAATATATGCAATTTATTAACATTTTACTTACTTTCAATAGCTAACACATAAATTTCACATATAATACACGTTAAATAATTTCCATAAGCACATCTAAGGTTCCGACACTTATTATAATTGCTCACAACTAATTCTCAAACCATTCCATTCAGTTTAAGTGATTTACAACTTACATGCTTATATTTAATTCATTCTAAGCAAAATAAACTCATATTCCTTCCAATTGATTTCAAAATCATCCTATTTCACTTCTAATAACTCATAGAATTTATCTAATCCTGTTTACATCAAACGATCCATTTTCTTGTGCAATTCGACAATATTAATGTGAATAAATAATTACTTAAGCTTTATAACCATTTAAATTGATACCAACTCAATTTACACTTGATTCCATCCCATTTTAATTTATTCACAATCTTTCATTGCATCTTCTTTCATATCCAAAAGCTTGGTCCCAAACCATTTTATTAAACTCGACAACCAATATATTAAATAACCATCTCACAATTTACTTAAGTTATTTATTTTTCTTCAAACTATTCCACCCAATAACTTAAGTTTATTTTATCCAACCAACATCCATTCAAATCTTTGATTTGATTTTTCTTTAATCAAATCCCAACCATTTTACTAATTTATTCGATTAGTTTATTCTTTTATCCATTTTTTAAATTTAATTTACATTAACAATTCATTATTGAATTTATTTATAGTAATAAGGCCATTCAAATTATGCTTGAATTGGATTCGTTTACAACTCACACCAATTCTATTTTAATCCAATTCAATACTTACTTAGTTTACATTTATTTATTTAAGTAAGAATTTTATTCCGTTCAATATTATCATAACTCAACTGAATTCATTTAAATTCAGTTTTATTCCAACTCAACTTTAGTTAAATCTAGCTACATATCATTTTTTAAATTTTATTAAGCAAGGACTTAATTCCATTTAATATCATTCATGGCACCACTGAATTTTGATTCAATTCAATCCAAGTTTAACTAAATTTTATTTCTTAATATATGAGTTTAAAATTTATTTATTTACTTAAAAGCTTATATTGCTCATTTGAGTCATCTCATCTTATAACCATAATTTCAGATTATATATGTAACACTTGTTAGCTTAAGGTATAAATTTTCATTTCATAATTGTAATCATTTTACCTTTCAACTTTATATCCAATATAATTCAATTTCAATTTCAGTTTTATTTAACTTATCTCAAGTTAAATTCAAATATATTTTCTTCACTTTCATTCACTTAAGTTAAATTTTAATCCCGGATTAGAATTTCCAATTTCTTCTTATTAATATCAACTTTACTTTACGAGTTCAATAGTTGATTCATTTAAACTTTTCACATGATTTAAATAAAATTTCTTAGAATTCAATTGCCCGGTTTCATTTCCAAAACCATTTTGAAATGATAACTATACATAACCACTTGGTATATCAAATCAATTCTTTGGATTCCAAACACTTGTTTTTACCAAAACAAATTTTCCTTTTGAAATTTCTAAAACAACTTGTATACCCAAAAAGCCCAAACAATATCAAAACCAACTATCCTGGTAGCAATCCATCACTTTAGAAACTCGAAAATGAATACTGGTGATGTGGCCATCATCATCAGGATTATTTTCCAGCGACTGAAGTGAGTTCAGTGCTTCCTTACTTCCATGAATTCCTCCCAAAACAATTTCCATTTAACAATATTTTCCAAAACAATACTCCATTATTGCCTTCAAATCTTTGGAAAAACATTTCAAACATTCCCAAGATTTTAAATTCCCAAACCCTTTTGTTTAAGTTCATTTAAACACTTTTCAAAATTTCTGGGACTTAAATTCTAGTTTAAACCAAATTTTAGTTATATACCTTTTTATTTAAACCGTACTTAGACAATTCTATTTGGTTATAAACCACTCAAATTTTATATTTTTATTTGATTGTAGTATTAACAACCAAACATCCAACTATATATAATAATTTCAGAAAAATATTTCTTTTATGTCAAAATATAATTTTAGGTAAAATTATTTCATTTACCCACTTTAAAAACAATACTATGTCGGTTTATTTGTTTAAGAGTTTAGAAATCCCTATCGATAAAATGACATCCCATACATCAACCAGAATCCATAAACACTCAACCAACAAGTCAACACAATATAAAAACAATTTTTTTTATATTCACTAACAAATACGCGCTCATATCTATTAATACACTCAAACTCATTCTAGAGTACTATGGACTCTATTTGATGAGTAATCCCCACCAGAGCCAAGGTTATCACCAACCTATACTCTGATACCAACTGTAACGACCCGCAAATCCGTACCCCTTGAGTCAACACTAATCTCCATCAATCAACTCAAGTTGTATAGAAATACGAACCATTTTGAGTAAAGAAGAAGAGGTAGAAGAAGAGAAATCTGAAAACAACAGCAGAATCTAACCATCGCAGCGGAATAAAATATAATAGATAATCTCAGATCTTTACACAAAAGAAAAGTATATCTGTTTATACATACATCACCAGAATACACCATCAGAGTTCAATAACATCAATAACATACAACTGGACAATCGTATAACTTGTCCACACAATCTGAATACACAACGGAATATTTTAATCAAATATGGTACGCATCGCCATCGAGCTCGTCTCCTGAGCTCTACAGCATCCTTTCCTGTATCCTATAATACTCGGTCTGACCCGAGCATTACAGTTAAATAATACCCGAGTCAGTCTGGATATACCAGCATGAGAAAATCACACTTAAATTATTATTAAAGTTTCAAAAATCTTTTGAAAACAAAAGCATCTCATAAGACGACGCCACAAATAAAGATGTCTGGTTTTTACCTTACGATAGCTAAAACACTTTTTATAAAAATCCTCTGATATTATATTAGGGTCTATATATAAATACTTATTAAAATAGCCGAAATTGTTACATGATTAAAATCCAGCTACTAGCTACGAAGTGGGTAATACAAACAAAACTCGTAAAAGGGGCGTATGGTACGTGGCCTAGAACACAGTACCGAGGATCACTCCCGACCCCTTGCAACACAAGACCCGGACTATCCCTTACTGGATAATCCCGAGTAAGATCACCCCACGGTTGGGATCAGAAACCGCACCACTAAGCCGAATAAAAAGGGACATCTAGACAGGGATGACCTTACCCGAAAATGGGTGCTGCCCACCAAGCCTTGCTGCATAACCCCTGATTTTCAGTCATTCCCGGTTGATGAGGCATGAGGCTAAGCGTTACCTTTTAGATCGATTCACTTAGAATGCTCATCGTCCACCTGACGATGTTCTGAAAGCATTCATCCATACATGTCCGTCCCGGGTTCGAACGGAACCGAAGGCACTATTCCAACTACATCCATTTTGGAAACATTCTCAGTATTAATAGCGACTAGCCCATGCACTTCACTGCTCCATCTTCGACTCTGAACTCATTTTTCCCACAAAAACGTACAAACCGGATCGCAGTGGTTATCGATAAATTAATCCCGATCCCGATCTCTTCGAAACAATTAGCGCATTAGGTCAATATTGATAGTAGGTTATTTAACTATCAATTAACATTCACAACAACCATCAAACAATGAATAATTTCCCAAATTATTTATTTATCTCAAAATATCTTCGTAAGATATATTTCCACTTTTCAAACCCTTTTGAAAACAGTTTTCAAACTACCTTTCTTTTATAGAGTAAATTCCCAAATATTTTCTATTTCCACTGAAATCACCAAGCACAAAACTTTAGATTTTTGTAATAATTTGAAAACACTTTATTGTAAAATAAGCTTTAACATTTAAATTTAGAAAACTACTTTAATACTTAATTAAAGATAATACTCTAGGATTATTTAAAATAAGGCTATTTCATAAAATATAAACTAGATTTTCTCCCTTAAAACAAAATACTAAACCGCCTTTAAATAATTACTACGATAATAGATTTGAAAAATACTTATTTTAGAATTTAAACGTTTAGAAATAATAAATTTTCTAAAACATGCTTCTTAAAACAACATTAAAACTTTTATCTTATATTTAAAAATTTACTTTGAAAACGTACTTGGCTATCCAAGGAAATATACTTCTCTTCACATCCTTTTAAAAATAAATCTCTATTTATTTTCAAACAAATTTTCCCTTTCTTTAATAAATTCCCAATGTGAATTTATTTTCCAAATATCCACTGATAAATTGCTTCACCTTTATAAACCCAGTTTATAAATTTAATAGCCAAATTCTCCTTTAAAAATCCCAGTTTTACACACTTAAATCAATTCCCAAATTGATTTCCAATTTACTCTGTTTATTCCAAAATCCATTAACTTCAGATTTTATTCCTTAATTATGATTTAACATACTTTTAACCGAAAATACCAATTTTAGATTTCTCAAATTACTTCTTTATCCTTTTAAATAAATCTAAACCTTAGGTTTTAAAGTAAATTCTTTTATTTCTTTAAATAATATCATTTAAGTTTTATAATTCAATATTATATTATTATTTTTCTGTTTATTCAATTCCCCTATTTTTCCATACTCTGAGTTATTTATTGGAATTTAAAATCACTTTTATTCTTATCCAATTCATTCTTTAATCTATTCAAATCCTCTATGATTGTTTTACTTAAAAATTCACTCTTTTATTTTCTTTTCAAAAATCCAATTCTATATATATTTCGATAACTCAGTGTACCGAAGTATATTCAAGCAAACTATAGCATTCAATATTCCAATATAATTCAACGTAGAATCAAATAATCATAACAAAGAATATTAAATCATCTAGACAAATGTTGAGGAATCCAATTGGATCTCTCCAACCTGTTTCCCTGCGTCCACAGATGTTAGCACAATACAATAATACCAATTCCACTTCGAGGTGGAATATCGCGGTATATGTGATTAATATAAATCATCCGCTATTATGCGGCGCATAGGGTCTCATCTGCTATATAGCACGGGAAATCAATCATTCCAAGATGTATTATATACTATAATATAGACATCAAACAATTTAATCATCCAACCAATTATTTAAATTTAACTATTTAAATTTAAATTAAAATTCAACTGAGTGAGATTAACTCACCTTCTTGTTTGTTGATGTTTGCAATCCATTCCAAACTGGCTTGTTTCCATGATGTAAAACCTTGTACCAACATTTATACGGTTTATTAAAATTCGAAGTAAATCGAACAATCCATTACCGTTATAAATTAATTAACTCCTGATTTAATTTAAACGAACAATTTAACTTAACCTAATTTCCCTTTTATAGATTTCCAAAATCAAATTTCACAAAAACTTTATTACTTTGAAATCCCTATATTATATTTCCAAAATTTCTTCTATATAAATTAATTTCCCCGTTTCCCGAAAATGGCAACAGTGGCTCACTATACAATAAATAATTTTTTCTTTAAAATTCTAATACGATTTAATATAATCAATTTCTCTGCATGTATGTGAAATTAAATAAATAAAACAAAACAAAACCGCTACCTTAGTCGACCACGCACTGCATCACGACCACCCTTACCTCGCGCTTCCGCTCTACAACTTTCGTTCCACCACCATCAAGCCTGGCCTTGAGCTTGCGACCACGAACAACCTTCACGCGATCCATACACGACTGCAGCTTCCTCTCTCCCAAACCCTAACACGTACGAGCCCACAACTGCAGAAGATCATCACGAACGACGCGATTGTCACGAGGTCGAGCCCTCCAACTGCTCGAACACACGAACCCCTAATTCGATTCCACTACTTGCCATGCGTGCGAATGTGCGGTGTCTTCACCGCTTGGCCGTGGCTTCGGCCCTAGCTTCAACTAGGGTCTCGATCAATTGAACGACTTTGGATTTCGAGTTCGAATTGGGATGTAAAGGAACGAGCAGCCATTATCTTATCTTTTTTTTTTAATTATTTTCACGTCTAAAGAAAGATAAGGGTGGAATGAATTTTAGGTTGAGGGGAGTGGCGTATAAGAGATGGTTTGACTATTAATTTAAATTCAGTTAGATTATCCTGGGCATTTACCAACCGTACGACCAAACGGTAACTCCTAACACTACAAAAATTGATCCGATAATAATATAATATTACGGATCCAATAGAACTGGTTTCGTTGAATTCAGAGATTGTGCCCCGGAAAGCTATTTTTAAATTAAATTTAAATGATATATTTTCAAAACTGAACAAATTACCTTTAATTTCAATTTTAACACCTTTACTATCTTCAGTATTATCAATGTAAATTTTACAAGCCTTCAAATTATTTTTAACAGGCTTAAAACTCTAGATTCAACATTTTACCTAACTTCAAATTATTTAATTTAATAAATTTAATTATCAAATAAATAGTGATATTTGAATTGAAGTTAAAAAATTAACTTTTAAATATATAAAATCAATTAAATATTCCTATTTTAAATGCTCAAAAATTCTGGGTCATCACAGGAAATCAAGTTAGGATTTTTTTTAAAGTAAAAGCAAGTTAATTTAATCAAGTTTCCAAGATATGTTAGCCAAGTTCAAATTATATATTTAAATGATTTAGTTTCAAAAGAAATGTTACTTAGTTTTTAAAAGTGTATTTTAAATGAATATAATTTCAAAGCGAAAGTAAATCTAGTTTTAAAAATATATTGACTAGCTTTTAAAAGAAATAAAATGGAAGTTTTTAAAGGAAGTTTTCAAATATAGTATAAGTATAAATTTAGTTTCCAAAGAAAAGTATTTAACAAGTTTTATACAAGTTTTCAAAATTTGAAATGTTAAAGTTAATGATTGAATTTGTTTTAAAGGTTATTATATTAGTTATGTAATTAATTACCAGTGATTTTTAAATAAAGTTAATGATGCAATTAAGTAATTTATGAAGACAAGAATTTATCTTTAATTAAGGTTGTGAGTAATTAAAGATAATTAATTAGCGAAAATAATTAAAAGTTAGTTACTCAATGTAATTAATAATGGTTAATTAATGTTGTAACCAAAGTATAATTGCTTAATGATACTAATTAAAGAATTGATTAATGAGTATAGTTAATTTAAGGTTCATTAACTAGTGATTAAGAAATAATTAATTAATGTAATTAATTTAAGATAATTGGTTCAATTAAGTTAAGAATAGTTAATTACTTATTTAATTAAGGGTAAATTAATCTAAGTAATTAAAGATAATTAATTAAAATTAATTAAATGGAAGTATTTAAAGGGATTAGTTACTCAATGTAACTAATTGAATTAATGTGATTAATTTAAGTTAATTAACCAGTTAATTAATTAAAGATAATCACTGGATAATTAATTAAGTATAATTACTTAAAATAATTAATAAAGCGTAATTACTTAGTGTAAGTAGTTAATGGGTAATTAATGGATGTAATTAATTAAAGGGAATTACTTGATGGAAAGTAATTGAAGGATAATTACTTAATGGAAGTAATTAAGGGTTAATTCTCAGTGTGACTAATTAAAGGATTAATCAAAATAATTAATTAAGAAGTTAATTAAGCAATGTAAGTAATTAAGGATAGTTAATTACTTTATGAAATTAATTAAGGTTAATTAATGGAAGTGATCAATTAAAGTTTAATTAATTAATGTAATTAATTAAGGATCAATGTAATTAATTATAGTTAATTAATTAATGAAAGTAATTAATTAAGGATCATTAATTAAATTAATTAATAATTAATTAATGAGAATAATTAAGGGTTAATTAATTATTAAGGGATAATTAATTTGCGTAATTAATTAAAGGCTAATTACTTAATGTAATTAAAGAACAATTAATCAAGGATGATTAATTAAGATGGATAATTAAAGGTTGATTAATTAATTGGTTTGAAATTTATTAATGGTTAAGTAAGAAGGATTTTTAGTAATGGACGTAATTAATTTAATTTATTTTAAATTAATTGGAGATGGAGTGACTCATTAATCTTTGCTTATGGATGGCTGAATGATATTTAATGCCTTGGATTATTTGATATCTTTGATATGGGATATGTGCTGATCTGTGATATGAGATCCTTTGGTTGAATTGTAATGATATAGATTATCTATCTTTGATATGTGAGTTATCTATCTATGTGAATATAGATAATAAATTGAATTGTTTAAACTTAAACAACTTGGACCTTAAAACGAAATTTTGGATTTCGGTGAGAACGGGATCAGATTTCCAAATTTGGATATCCGAAAACCACATCGATCCAAATTAAACGATAGGCCGTGAATCTCAAATGAAGTTCGAAATAAAGATTCAGAGTACAAGGGCTATTGTCGTTAACTCTGAGGGTGATTCCAAAATGAGTGTAACAAGATAGTGCCTTCGGTTTCGTTCGAACCCGGAACGAACTTGTATGGATTGAATGCTTTTGGAAAATCATCGTTAGAGGACGATAAGCATTCTAAGATATGTGTTCTGAAAAGGTAATTGTAACCTCAAGCCTCATCAACCGGGAATGGCTAAAACATGGGAGGTGAAGCATGGCTAAGTGGATCGCGCTCAAGTACGAAGAGGTTTTCCCCTGTCTAAAGGTCCCTTTTATTCGTCTTACTAGGCAGTTGGTTCGCAGCCAACTGCGGGGTTGTCTTGTTTGGGACTATCCAGTAAGGGATGGTTCCAACCTTGTGTTGTAGGGGATCAAAATGGATCCTTGGTTCGGTGATCTAGGCCTCGTATTGTAACAGACGGTACTCTAGTAGCCCTGCCATTGTATGGAATCCAATCTCCAATAAGCACTGTACGTTTTGATTGTGCCCATTATATTGGAAAGTGAGATGTAAGCATTCCAGCTATTTGTGTATTTTACTTGAAAACCCTAGACACTATTATAATATAACCAGATTTCCCATCAAATGTTTTGGTTGTTGTAAGGTAAATAAAATTTCGTGTTTATGTGCGGGAAGTCTTACGAGATACTGTTTGTTTTTCAAAGGTTTTTCAAAGTTAAGTAACTTTAACCCATTTGCTCACACCAGACCCATGTCTGACCCAGGGTTTATTTTCTGTTTTATTAAACTCTTGGGTACTCAAATTTTTACGAGTATCCAAGGGATTCAGGTTTGCTTTGACGAGTTTCTGGAGAAGAATTCGAGCAGGAGGCTTCAGCGTGTTTATATATAGAGTTTCTGCTATGTTGTATCTCTGTGATGATGTCTGTATTGTACTAGAGTTGTATGATAGACAGATTTTTATAACCTTCTAGTTTGTGATGTATATGCTTTATGACTCAGATGTATATGATACTATATAATATTTTATGTGATGTAATATAATTTATTCGTTCTGCTGTGAGATTCTGATATTGTTTAGTTCTTTCTTTTCTATCTTTTCTCTTTTCAATCTCTTTCTTTCTTAATAATGATACGTCTTTCTATGGAGTGAAAGGCTGGTCATGACAGCTAGGATGCCTAGCAATAAGATAGCCAAATTTTGGAGAATTTGAAATTCAAATTTGAATTGAATTTGAATTGTATTTGAATGACGATTTTGAGTGTTTTCGATGTTTTCCTTCGATTTCAAGCATGGATTTCTCCAAACGTTTTTGAAATAAAATTTGCAAATAACTTGCATTTTAAAATTATTATTATATAATTTTTTTAATTTATTTTTAAGTTATAAAATCTATTCATTCTCTATAATAAGGGAATTTCAAATATTGTTTTCAATAATCATTTTCGGAAAATGGGTAAAGGCTTATTTTCTTGAGTAAATTATTTTATATATAAAATATACTTTTTGCACTATTCGAACGTATGAGAAAGAGAATTAAACAATTTAGTAAAACACACGGTATGGGACACGTGCGTTTACTTTTTTTGGTTAATTTCAGACTTGTACGATTGAAGCTATTCGAGATTATGGATTTCTGAGTTGTCATTTGAGATTTTCCATTTCATGGGGTATTTTGAGATTTATAATTCCTATTTTTAGGAATTATCTGAGATAGCCAATATTTGGCGAGTTTTAAGGTTTGAGATCTCTTTTTTAGGAGTTGTGGTCGATGAGAACCATCACGATGTATTTTATACTTGCCAATGATATGAGGCAAGTCATGAGTTTGAGATTTCCTATTTTGGAATTATGGTTTATGAGAAACCATCATGAGATCTTGGTCATACAAGGTCCAAACCGAATGCAAGTTGTACTCCTAATAGCATTATCTACACTTTGGAATTGGATTTCTGGGAATTGGAGCTTATAGAGTTTCAAGCTAAAATCGAATATTGTTCGAATTTAGACGAAACCAAAATGCTTCAGTGATAGATGGAATTTCGGTAAGTTAAACTCATATTTTTGGTTAATCAGTGTATTATATAGTGATAAAAATTATTTATTTGCTGCTTGGATGTTAGTTTATATTGTTGTTTAATTGATTATTTGGATTAGATTCCTATTTTAGAAATTCATAGGACTATACATTATCATTTGCTTCCACTTAGTAGCGGATGCCATAAATAACCACTTTGTTACAAGGGGGAAGAGAAGAAGTTGGGGTGTTACTATAGCGAATAGGTCACTATAGAACACTAAGAAAAATAAACATACATATATGATTACAGGGGACCTTTGTAGAGAGACCCAAAGGGGTTTCTCGCCATTATTTATTTATTTATTGTTATCTACATCACATCTATATTCTTTTATTGCTTGTATTGATGTTTAGTTAAAATAATTATGGCTGTCTATTTAAATTATTTAAGTGTCATTATAGCGATTTGTTGCTATATCGTCACTTAATGAATATCATCCCCCTAAACCCTTATGTGTTGAACTTGAGCTTTTATTTTCACAAAATAATTTTTTATAAATGATATTTGAATTTAATCAATCATTTTAGTTAATGATGTTTGAATTTAAGTAACGATATTTAAAAATTGTTGTTTATTTTAATTATTGGGATTTGAATTCAATTAATCATTTTAGTTAATGATATTTTAATCTAGTTAATAGTTTAATTAATGATGTCATAAATTTATACAATCATTTTAATTAATATGTTTATAATTAAGTAAATTATTTCAATTAATGGTGTTTTGAATGTTAATTAACTGATTTAATAAAAGCGTTTAATGTAAATCAGCTGATTTAATAAAACTGTTTAAAGTTACTTAATTAATTTAATAATTTTTTTAATGTTAGTTAATTAATTTGACAAAAGTCTTTAAAGATAATTTATTAATTTATTAAAAAGATTATAAAGTTGCCTATAAATAATCCTTTGGGATAAATTAACATTTTCTAAATTTATAAAGGTATTTAAAGTTATTTATTATCCTTTAGGATAATAAGTGTTGTTTCAAATTTATAAAAGCTGGATAATTATGAAAAAAATCTTTTAATGCAAATTGTTAAAAAAAGCTAAGTATAAAGTGTTTTGGGTTTATAGTAAGCAATGTTTTAATGACATTTGTTTGAACCCTTGTTTCAATACACTTATAATAATTTGCTTTTTTCAAAAGAATATTTCAAAGGTTGTTCTTAGTTTGTATTTTAAAAATATTTGAAAAGTGAGAATCAATCCCAAGTGTAGATCAAATGTTGTAAAAAGTTTGATTCATTTCCATACATGAATCATTTTGTTATTTCCTATAATTAATTTATCGATTATTGATGTAATTCCGCTATATTATTGGTATTTTGTCACTCTGATACAATGTGTTGCTTTATTTGAGTTTTGTTATCCTTTGTTGAAAATGACTAAAACCAAAAAGCGGGTAAGAGGGTGCACCCTCCTAGTCATTGTTGTGCTTCATCATTCTAAGATGATTTATCGCTCATTTTGAGCATTATCATCCAACACCGTGGAAAACAAAAACCAAAGAGCGAGTGGGAGTGAAACCATATGGGGTGTTATAATTTGGTATTGGAGCCAAAGGTTAAGAGAGAACATTGGCTTTGGTGGGGTATGGCTTGCTAGAGATAGGGTTAGTAATATTTTAAAGTGAGTAATTCATTAGAGATAGGGTAAGTGACACCCTATAATGAGTTTAGTATATTATATATACAAGGGCGTATTTGTTATTGTTATAAGAATATATTGTGTTAATTGGTCTCATGAGTTGTTTATGAATTCTGATCGAGATGTGGGATGCTACTGTATTGATAGGGATTTCTAAACATTTGAACAAGCCAGTTGGACACGATATTTATCTTTGAAAATTTGGTAAATAAAATTTTTACCACTATTTTTATATATATAAGGAATAATTTTCAAACTTATATAATTATTTATAGTGTTTGTTTGTTAATGATAATACTTCTTTAATATCATTATTGTTTGATCTGTTGTGCTTAGATAGTTTAGGAGCATTGACTATTGTTTGTTGGTAGTTAATCTATGTTCAACTAGTTTATGAGCATATATTGTTTGATAATTGCAAGTGCATTAAAGTGAATCTCTTGTGAATTAAGTTTCCCAATTTGACTATAAGGTGTTCGGAGAAAATGTTAAGTTAGAGTGATCTTTTAATAAAGGTTATTTAAAATAATCTATATGGTAGGATAAGATTTAGAGAATAAATATTTGAGAAAATTTTATTATAATAAAGAGAATTATTACAATATGAAATGGTTTTATATAAAGGTAATTTTATATAACTTTAATTTATAAAATATGTTTTAAAAAGGATTTTTGAATTTGAACCCCAGAGTTATTTGAATTAATTTCAAGAAAATTTTAAAGAAATTATAGTATTACTACTTGGAAGTATTTCTAAATAAATATTTGAAAGAAATTTTTTAAATGGAATGCCTTTTCTTTGGGGTAATTTGGGGACAACATCTTGACTAGTTTTGTGGTAATCTGAATAATCTTCTATGTGACGATCGGATGTTTGCTTAGGCGAATATTGTAGAGCACTTAGTAAATTATTCTCTTAATCATTATGCAAACGAATTAAGTTCAAACTAGGAAGAACCTAAAGTGAGTTTTGGTAAATAGACTGTCTAAAATTATTTTGATAAATAAATATAAGTTGTATGATTTCAAAAAGTTTTGAAGTAAAATCTGGGTAATTAGTCTTAAGTTTCCTTAAAGGAAACTGGTTTCAAAATAAAAGTTATTCTGAATGATAATTTGAAAAAAAATGAAAATTTTAAAACTCTGGGATAGAAAAGAAATAATTTAACACACCTTTTGAATGGGTTAAATTAGGTAGAAAAGTTTTGTAAAATTATTTAATTAAACCCATAGTTTTGTTAATCATATAAGTTATGCGAATTGTTTAGTGATAAGAGCCATCCCATAAACATTTTTCTTTTTAGAACACTCTAGGGTAAAGAGGTCGAAGGGTAGACTCAGTTTAAAGGATCAATATTTGATGTGGTCTCCGTATAAATTGTGAAAAGTAAAATAAAATTGGTATTTGGTATATTCTCTTAAGATCTAGAAGGGTATTATACAAGTAAATAAAATAGAGTAAGATTCTATTTGTTGTTTTAAAAAGAATCATGTTGTGAAATATTTGTAAACTTAGATGAACATTTATGAAGTAATTCATAAAATAATTTTAGTATTGAATAAAATACTAAATGGAAAATATGAGTGACTTAGAAAGAGACCGATATAATTAAGAAACCAATCGAATGAAGTATGTAAATAATAAGTAGATCATTTTGTTCACACGGTTCTTGATCTAGGATTCGAATACATAACTTCTGGTGATTCTCACCAGTCCGAAAAAAGGTTTCTCACTTGATTCTTATCAGCGAACACTTGATTTGGAATCCAGATATGATACTGAAGTTTTCTATCATAACATACGGCTATGCAAGAAGAATGGAAGTTTCTAATCATTGAAACCTGATCGGAGTCCGCTCTAAGGGAGATCCAGTGAGTGATACTAGTTCGAAAGTAGAAGTCTATATATCCAAGAAAGTGATTATATCCAATATAGCGTATGGATGATTTATGTATATTATACGGGCTTAAGTATAATTCTATACTTAGCGTGTGACATAAGAAAAGTTATGAACTTAAGCAAAATTCTAATTCTAGCTATTAGTCATTTGACATTTTAATAATAATGTTAAGTGTTAGATTTTTCACTATGGAATTTGATTGATTAATAGTGTCAGCTTATTCCTCTACATAATTCGATTAGATTCAATTGATTGGTTGTGTGAATTATATACCATAGTTTAAAAAGTTTGAAGTTATAAACAAGGGTTTTTGAATTGTTGTTTATTAGGACTTAAATCCTAGTGATTCTGAAATTGTTTTGAAGGAATTTTTGGAATGATTATGAAAAGAAATAATAATGTATGATTTGAAGTATTTGAGAAATATTATTATTTTAGGAAAAATAGGAATTTGTACTAATAGATATTGCAAAGTGTTTTACAAATATTTGTATTTATTGCGATGAATGACTAAAAGCAAAGCGCGATTGGGAGTTTCCCTCATTTTGGGACTCATCAGAAGTATTTAATCTATTGCTTTAGGAGGTAGCAGAATACATTGGAGGCTCCATTTTTTAAGGTTATACCATGATCGGAAAGGGGGAGCACCCTCCTAGTCATGTTGGATCTAGTTTCGATATATTTCTTTTTGAGGGAGTTTTAAAATATATTTATTTGAATATAAAACCCAGACATTTGGTTCTAAATATTGGATGCATAACATTTGTTACAGAATATTTGTTGTATTTTGTTGCATATGATTGCTATGTTGTTTTTGGTTGCATGAGGCTTTATTTCATACTAGAGTTGTAGGTAGATTTATATCATGCTAGTTTTTTTTGCATGTAGGATTGCCTCATTTTTGTCAGTTGCATCTTATTACCTTGTAGCATATGATTGTTATGTCGTTTATGCTATTTGAATTTATGATAGAGATAGCTAGTATATTTCTCTTTTATCAATATGACTCTCTTTTAGATTATGCAAGTACATGTAAGCAACAGATTCCTACTTGATTTCTTGCGCACCTGCAATAGCATCGAGATTATAAATTGCTTGTAAAATATAAATAAAATACAAACAGTTATGTAGTGGATCTAGAAATTTAAATTGGTTGATGATTTTATGCCCTAGATATATGAGGACGCTTGCTTTTGTTTTCTTTTGTTGGTTTGAGGACCATAGAGGCATGTTGTTGTTTCGATCGAGCTGCACAAATGAGGTACCACCAAAATTTTCCGTAACATTTGGAAATTAATTATGTAATAAGATTAATAACTTATTTTAATTAATAAAATTTTAAACCTTAGGGATCTAGTGGCATTTTCTTCCTTGGGAATATCGGGGATGCAATTCTTTTAAGGGGACGAAATTAGGGTTCGCAAGCATAGCTCAGTCAGTCAGGGCCGCTTAGCGACTATGAACAAAGTTTCTTGAGGTCACGGGTTCGAGTCCTGGTAGATTGAGTTGTGTTTCCCATTTAAGGCGCTGAGGTGGGCTCCTAGAAAACCTATCAAAAACGGTAGGAGGCATCAAACCTCTAAGCTAGACTCGTTGAAAACCCTCTTGTCTACGGTCGGACCAGGCTAAGGGGCAGCTCATCCCATCCCTTCGATTTCATCAGGGCTCTGGGTTGAGTTTATAAGAAAGAAAAAAGAAAACAATATTAAATATTTAAATAATTGGATTTAGGATTTTAATAACTTGATATCAAATATAGTGGTCGTTTAAATGTTTGAATTATGAATTAAATATTAATTAAGTAGATTTAATAATCTTTTAACTCCTTTTAATTAATAAGTAATTTTGATGAATTCAATTTGTAAAATTATTTGGAATAATAAACAAATCAAAAAATATCAATAATTGGATCAAAAATATAAACGATATTTCAATTTGTGAAATTAGCATTTCAGGGCACTGTCTTAGATTTTTACGAAACCAATGCCATTGGATCCGGAATAATAAATTATTGTACGTCGACGAATTTCATGATGATCGGATGTACTATGAGATCGAACAAGATCGAAACGCGTAACAACTAATTTTAGAAAATTAAAGTATTATAATTTAATTTAAAAAGATAACTTCTATTTATGACAGAATTAGGTCCTGATAATAGTTCCATTATGTTTGGAATATGCGTATTTAGCTAGGAACGCAAGTGATCATATCGCGATTGGAGTTCGTCATTATTTAGACGTGAATAGTGCCGGTTAGAAAATCTATATGAGGACCCTTGGACTATTCATTTGCAAAGCAGATTCTTAAAACCCTAGCCGCTATTTTTGCTTCATCCCATCCAACGGCCGTCGTAATTCAAGCCGCTAGGGGCGTTTTAGGTCGAAGGTCTCAACTAGGATTTTGTTCGTCGTGGTGTGATGAGGATGATAAAGGTTGGATGGAGTCGCGGCGGGGCATGTGGCAAGAATTTTGCTCGACGGGGTTCGAATTTAGGTGGGTTTATTGCGGCGGCCAAGGCTAGTTAGAGGCAAAGGCCGGTGTCAATGGACGCGGGATGGTCGGGGCCATCTCCTGTAGCGTTGCGGCGGCAATCAAGGCACGGTGGCGGTGGTAGTGATTGTGTGAAGTTCGACGTCATGAGTTGAGAAGTTGCTACCTAGAGTTATTAGCGTGAGTGGATTAGGGTGTTTAATTTGGAAATTAAGGATTAATGAATGTAATTAAGAAATAATTTTATTATTTAATTCAATAACCTTATTTATCCTATATCCTGATCATACAAGGTCTAAATCGAATGCGGTGAGTTGCATTATACTCGTAAAAGCATTATCTACGCTTTGGAATTGGATTTCTAGGGATTGGAGCTTGTAGAATTTCAAGCTAAAATCGAATGCACCAAAACACTTCGTCGATAACTGGAATTTTCGTGGGTTATACCCGCATTTTTAGTTAACCTGTATATTATATAGTAGATAAAAATTATCCATTACCTGCTTGGATGTTAGTTTATATTGTTGTTTGATTAATTGTTTGGATTAGATTCCTATTTTAGAAATTCAAATAACTATATATTATTTTTTACTCCCACTAGTAGCAGATGGCATAAATAACCACTTTATTGTAGGGGTGTTATCATAACGAATAGGTCACTACGGAACATGTCGAAAAATAAACATACATATATATGATTTACAGAGGACCTTTGCAGAGAGACCTAAAGGGGTTTTTCGCCATTATTTATTTAGTTACTGTTATGTGAATCTCATCTACATTCTTTTATTGCTTATATTGATGTTTAGTTAAAATAATTATGAAAGTTTATTTAAATTGTTTAAGTGTCGTTATAACGATTTTTCGCTATATCATCACTTATTGAATATCATCACCTTAAACCCTTGTGTATTGAACTTGAGCTTGTATTTTCACAATATATTTTTATAATTCATTAATCACTTTGATTAATGATATTTGAATTTAATCAATCATTTTAATTAATGATATTTGAATTTATTTAATGATATATAAAATTAATTGATCATTTTGACTAATGCATTTGAATTTAATTAATCATTTTAATTAATGATATTTGAGTTTAATTAATCATTTGATTAATGATGTCTTAAATTTAACTAATCATTTTAATTAATAATGTTTAAAATTAAGTTAACCATTTCAACTATTGGTGTTTTAAAAGTTAATTAAGTGATTTAATAAATCAACTAACTTAATTAAGTGTTTAAAGTTACTTAATTGATTTAATAAAAATGTTTAAAAGTTTGTTATTTAATTTGACAAAAATATTCAATGATAATTGATTAATTTATTAAAAAGATTATAAAGTTGTATATAAATTATCCTTTGGGACAAATTAACATTATTTAAATTTATAAAGGTATTTAAATTGATTATTATCCTTTAGCATAATTGGTGTTGTTTTGAATTTATAAAGGCTGGATTATAAATGGAAAATCTTTTAATAGAAATTGTTAAACAAATAAAGCTAAGTATAAAGTGTATTGGGTTCATAGTAAGCAATGTTTTAATGACATTTGTCTTTTACCCTTGTTTTAATACACTTAGTATTATAATTTGCTTTTTTATAGAATATTTTAAAGAGTGTTTTAAATGTATTTTACAAATATTTGAAAAGTAAAAAATCAAGCCCAAGTGTAGATCAAATGTTGTAAAAGTTTGATTCATTTACTAGTGGAAAGCGTATGTGACTTAATTCCTAAACACAAATCACTTTATTATTTCCAATAGTCAATTTGTTGATTACCGATTTCGATTCCGCTATATTTCATCACTGTAAGACGATGTGTTGCTTTATTTGAGCATTGTTATCCTTTGTCAAAAATGACAAACCAAAGAGTAGGAAGGCGGGTGCACCCTCCTAGTCATCATTGTGTTTCGCCATTCTAAGACGATTTATCGCTCATTTTGAGCATTCACATCCAACACCATGGAAAGTTAAAGCCAAAGAACGAGTGGAAGCCAAGCCACATGGGTTGTTACAATATATATATATATATATATATATATATATATATCTTATTATGTATAATTATATTTCCATATAATTGTTATTTTAGGGTAAGTAATATTGTATACCGGATAGGCCAATTTGTTTATCAATTAGCTATCTGATTTGGGGTAACAACATGAATCTTGTGACAATTGCCTAATCTCCCTACAAACAAACGACCTGCTAATCGTTTTGGGTGTTTCTAAACATTTTGCTCACGAACAATCATTATAAATTTATGTGTGTGTGTTATGCTAATTGTCAGGACACGATTCTTCGTCTTCCGAAAATTCGACATCGACACTCACTTTATCGACTGCCGAGGAATCGAACGACGGAAAACCGAACACTGAGGGTTTTTAAAAAAAAGAATTTAGGAAAAGAGAAGAGAAAAAGATAGAAGATGGAGAGGAAAAGAAAACATAAAATTTTAATTTTTTAAAATAGAAGAAAAAGAGAAATAGAACAGAAAGAAAATAGAGAAAATAGAACAGAACAGAAAACAAGAACAACATCAGAATCTCACAATTCGCAGCGGAACAACATATAATAATAAATGAATAATCTTTAAACAAAGAACTATCAGTTATTACATTTTATACATTACATTACATCATATCATCAGAGTATACAACAACAACAACAAATAGTGCAGCGGAAAAAGAAATACTATATAGTAGTAATACGTCATGCCATCCAGCTTGCCTCCAGCAACTCCTGAATATCCAGAATATCCTGATAAATCTTAACTCTCGACTGCCCGTGTGGAAATTGGTGGGCACCCAGAGTTTAGGAAGGAAAACAATAAACTCCAAGTCAGTCATGTGACTGGTGTGAGAACTCAAAACAGTTTATTATCTTTGAAAACAAAATAGAGGAATATTTTTTAAATTTAATTCGCAATGCTTTTAAAAATGAGACTACCATAAGGCCTCCCGCACACACACACATTGCAAACGCAGAATCGGAGGAGATTTCTCCTTATGATAGTCAAAGATGCTTGATACGCATTTAAAATAACATTTGATATTATTACTAGTGCATAGTGTAGGGGAAAAATTCATTTTGAAAGTAGAATATAAATCTTAGCCAACATAGACATTTCGAACTATGCCTACTATAGCTACCATCCAAACAGTGTTGCGACACCATAAGTGAATGATAGGTTCTACAACTAAAACCGTACAAGTTTCGTATTGGGAATTGGATTTCCAACAAATGGTCAGGCCAAGGAACTTCCCATTGCCACATGAGAATGCCTCTGGAAAGACATCCCCGAGAACCAAACCGGAACTCTGCCAACACAAGGCCGGGTTACCCCTAACTGGGTAACTACTGACACGAGCACGCCATTCCCCGAACGTAAACGACCTTTCTCACGGGATCCCGATAACCAACAACCACAAAGTAATAAATTCGTAGTAACCACATAGGTTAAATATCTGGGCTCCATACCATGATACCACCTCTATCCAGAAGGAAATGTACATACCCTAAAGGGTGCTACCCCTCATAACCTTGCCGCATCTTTCCTGTTTTGACCATTTCCGGGGTGTGAGGCTCGACGAAGTCACGTCCACAAAAACATACTTTATACAAAAGCCATGCTTTGGGTCAACAAATGATCAACACAATGATCACAAAGATAGACGATCAAATAAACGATCCTATCACAATAATCAACACAATGATCATTTACAGCATCACTCAGCATATCACATTACCAAATTGGGAATATATCGCTGATAACTTCAACTATATAACCTCTGAGCTCGTACGTCTCAGAGAAGGGTGTTAAGCTAAAAGAATAAATTCTCCGCCACCAACAGAAATATATTTGAATGAAATCGGCTTTATATCTCAACTTGTAATGTCAGACATACAATCCATACAAGTCTGTTCCGGGCTCGAACAAAACCGAAGGCACTTACAAAGAAGTCCTTGCAATCCGGACATTCACAATCCTGATCGGATTCACCATCACATATGGAGAACTCTATACCGGAGCAACTCAGTGCAGAGACAATCGACAGGTCATCCTATCGCTCTCGCAAATACCGAGTCTTCAACACCGATCTTCAAATGCAATTCATAACGACGTATCACATATTCGGAATGGGTTATACGACCCCATGGTCCTTTCCCGGTTAACCCGAATAGTGAGCGCTTATTCAAAAATAAGTGTAGCATTCACATTCAAACAAATCACATCAATTACCCATTCAAAGGGAAATATTGATAGTCGGTTATTGAACTATCACTGGATATGCACACATCACCAGTTTCCAAATAATTTTCCAAATTATTTATTTTCCAAAAATATCTTCACTAGATATATAATTTCACATTTCAAAAATAAATCAATATTTATTTTTAAACAAATTCTCCTTTTCATTCATAAATTCCATAGTGAATTTATAATCCAAAATATCTATGAATATTCGAGTCCAATTATTCATTTCAATATTCCTTTTCAATTTATCTTCAAAAAGATAAATTCTCAAAATATTCGCTTTATATTGGAAAACATTTCCATACTTATTTATTCATAAGTAATTCACAAATTTTATTTATTTTCAACACTTAGAAAATATTCAATATACTTAAATCAAAATTAAGTATATATTTCATTCTTTAAGGAAATCATTCTCTTAAACATATTTATTTGGGCCAAAACGAATGTTGCGTAGAACATCGTTACGACAACCCAAAATCACTAGTATAGGGATTCGAAATTAAAATAGATATATAAATCCCAATACTATGCAAAACATTTCCTTTCGGAAATCATTTACTATAACAACAGTGTTAAAGTCCATCATCTCCTTCTATTTCTCGAAAACGTCTATTTCAACAATAAATGTTGAAATCTATGGTTTCGAATCTCAACACATTTTAAAACATCGTTAGATCGTTTTAATTCTATTTGAAATATCACATTCAAAACAATTTCTTTAACATCTTATTCACTATTCAAAAACGTGAATATACTTCATTAACAATTTCATCATTTTATTCATTTTATTTTAAAGTATTATTCACAGTCAAAAACGTGAATATAACTCCATAAATAAATCATAACAATTTACTTATCAAAATAAGTCGTTTGTGAATTTATAAAACAACGTTTATAAATTCCATTTCTATTTATTTATAAAAACTTCCTTTTTATAATTTCCATATTAACCTATTCCAGTTTATAACTAAATTATAAACTAAACGTTCATATTATAAGTTAATTACTTATAAAACGATTATTTTACAAAATCGTTCTTTTTTAAAGACTTTCCAATTTATAAATCTTATAACTTATAAGATCCATTTATTTAACCAATTTATTCTTCAAAGAATTTCACCAAATTTATAAATCTTACTATTTATAAATTTCTTTTATAACTTCACAGTTTATAATTCCATAAATTTCATTCATTTATGAAATTCATTTCCACTTCATTCAAACACTTATAAAAACTCGTTTTATAATGTCAACATTTCAATTTATAAATATCCATTTATAAATCTCTTAATATAAATCAATTTATATTATTCTTTAAAACGTCTTTAATCTCCTTTATTATTTCACCATTTTGATTGATAAAATAATTAAATTTCATGAATTCTATATTTAAACTTTTCACAATAAATTCTAAAATATCTCGATTAAACTATTTTATAAACTCAATAGCATCATATTCTCAAAAATCAGTTTTTAACTATATTTCTCAAAAATCATAATTTTGATAACTTTAAAAATTATAGCGTTTAATTATTTAAAATGGATCAACTCTAAAAATATAGTATGTTTTCAAAAATCACTTTAAAAATCATTTTAAAATCCCAAAATCTGGGTCCAATGATGCTACACACCAAATAGTCAATCACGACAACAACGATATCATATATCGATATGATAATCCATCAAATATCAAAATATCTGAAATCAAATAAAAACTGTTGAGGAATCCAGTTGGATCCCTCCAACCTGTTTTCCTGCATCCACAAACATTAGCACAATACCAATTTCGCTCCAGTACGAAATTATCGCGGTATATGTTTTTATTAAATATTATCCGCTTAATAACGGCGCAATAGGGTCTCATCTGCTAAACAAAAAAATGCGGGAAATCAACAACCGCAATATATACATATGCCAATATATATATATTGATATTATATATAATACCAATTTCACTGTTTATGAAATATTCGCGGTATATGTTTTTAATAAATAACATTCGTTTACTAACGGCGTATAATGTCTATTTTAACAATCAATAGATATCAATCAACATTCAAACATGCATTCAAATATTTTAAACCTAACTATTTAAAATAAAATCGAAACTGATTCGATTGAGTGAGAAGTTCTCACCTTGATTTTATTTCCGTTTTAGCGATTTATTTCGAATAAAATTAAACGGACGTTTAATTTTACCTAAAATTCTCACTAACTCCAAACGACTCCAAACCAACTCCATCGCGTAGTGCTCGTCCATACGATTCCAACGCAACTGGTTTCGCGCGTTTTCGACCTCGTATGAAAAAGTTATGAATATTTGAAGTTTATACAAATTTTTATACACAATTTACAACATAAATTATAATTAAAACCCTACACAAGTTACAGGCCGTAGGATCTTGAACCCCCTCCATCAACACCGTACGTTTGCTTCTTCCTTCCTCTTGCGTTTCTTGCTACAGACAAAGGCCGAGCAAAAGGAACCCATAGCACAAACTTAGGGTTAAATTTA
Source organism: Allium cepa (assembly GCA_030765085.1). Lineage (NCBI taxonomy): Eukaryota > Viridiplantae > Streptophyta > Magnoliopsida > Asparagales > Amaryllidaceae > Allium > Allium cepa. Next base: position 1,014,265,609 of record CM060943.1, on the reverse strand, counting down.
GCAACCTCCTCGTTGAACTTGAACTCGATTAAGAGCCACCACTGGAAGCGCCTCCCCAAGCTCCATCCACGTGGCAAGTGCGGCCGAACTCGGCTATCCCCATAGCCTCGAAATGCGTGCGCAGCCGCAGGTCTTTGAAGACGATTTGCCGTCAATCCATCGCATGATTTTCGATCATAACCGTTGAATATAAGGATCTCGCCATCCTCTACGAGTTTCGTGTTGAACGTTTGTTGAATTAATTCACGGATGGGAAGATAATTGGAGGAGAAGCTTAGAGATTTCTGGCCATTCATGGGGTGAACGGCGGCTAGGGTTTCATTTTATTTTTATTTTTTATTTTTGTGAATTAAAGGGGTATTTATAGGAAAAAAACCGAACACTATTCATCCAGAAATTCCGAACTCCGATTTACGCGCCGAAACTGACGTTCCTAGGGTTTATCCCACGTTCCGGACACAATGGAACAGGTTTCGGAAGCTAATTCGGACATCTGTGCGAGTTATGGCTATAAACGCTCAATTTAAATTAAACCGATTTAAGCGATTTTCTAGGCGTTTTAATTTGTACCGGACAAACGGTAAATCCAATTGACACGAAATTTGAAACCTTACAATAATATCACATTACGGATCCGATGAAACTTGTTTTGTCGAAATCCGAGACTTTTTGAAAAATGGCTATTTTCACTCGCCAAATTAAAATTAAAAATAAATCGATGCGTTTCGAGCTGCCACGATCAAACGATAACTCCGATTGACACGAAATTTGAAATCCGGTAATAACTAACTATTACGGATCCAATGGAACTGGTTTCGTTCAATTCTGAGGCTGTTCAAAAATTGACTATTTTCACTAGTCGATTTTAATATTAAAATATTCAATTTTCACAAATTAACTTTTAATTCGATTTTAAAAGTTCTAAAATATCATTCTAACTCCCATATGATAAAATAAAATTTTACAAATCATTTTCAATCATATTTAACCCAATTTTCAATTATTTCCATAATTTAACATATTAAATTATCGATTTAATTATTCAATTAAATCCAATTATTCAAATAAAAATTTATTCGACTTATAAATTCACTTATTAATATTTAAAATTAATTAAATATTCATATTTTAATTAATAAAAATTCTGGGTCGTTACAATCTTCCCCACTTAAAAGAATTTCGTCCTCGAAATTAACAAGTAAGAAAAGTACAGAATTTATTAACTTTCCAAAAATTTATAATTAAACTTCTTACAATAACCTTACTAAGTTTTCAAATCATACTTAGTTATCTTTTTCAAAACCAAACTATATCATTTAACTTTCAAATTTCAAAATCAAAGTTAAAGTTTTCAAAATTTTCCAATTTTCTCAAATTTTTCTAACGCCTTAAATTTTCGGAAAAATTCGCCATAGTCTCCTTTGCGCGGCTCGATCCGAAAAAAAAATGACAGTATATATATCACAATTATACATCTCATCAAGTAATGAGGCATCCCGAAGGGAAAAAAGTGTAAAAGTACGATATTTAATCCGAGATATGTACCTTATATTTTATTAGCTAGCATATACGGCTAATATAGCGCGAAAGCGAGCTCCAAATGCGAAGCAAACGCGATCCGCACCTACTAATCACTCAACAAACAACATGAGAACATGCATGTAGATAATAGTATCGATATACAACATATAGCAACATAATAACTATATATGCCAACATAGCAAATGTATGAAAAGCAATATATTCAACCATCAACCAACTATAATCCATAACCAATATCAATATTCATTTATATTCTCATTCATATTCAATGAATTGGTTTTCAATTTAATTACATTTGATTCATTGCAGTGGATGTTCTTACTAACATTCATTTTCAATTAGTTTATATTCACTAATTCATATTCAAGTTGGTCCACTTCCAATTTAAATTCAATTCTATTCAAATTTATTTACTTCTAATTTGAATTCAATTTCATAGCTTCCAATTTCACTAATTCTTAATGAATTTTATAAAATCAACTAACAACCATACAACAACCAATGTATATTAATTACAACCAAATTCCTTTGCTTATCAATTGGTTTAATTTAATTGATTTTCATTCAAACTTTCTACTTCTAATAACATTAGATTTTAATGAATTAACACTTATATTCATTATTTCATATCAATTTTATTCACATTTAATTGATTAATATTTAATTCATTCATTCAATTAAATTACAAAAGTTGAATTTCATTTATATAACTCAAGTTCATATCTATCACTTAATTTTATTAATTTACTTTGATAACTATATCAACTTCATTTAACATATCTTAAGTTATATTCCATTTAATCTTTAAATTCATTTTTTTATTTCACAACTCATATTGATAAATATATTCATATAGTTTCACTTCTTATATATATAAGTTTATTTGACAATTGTAAATCACTTTAATTATAATTCAATTCTTATAATTCTTTTGCTTATACAATTATTCTTTTATTTAGATTATTCAAACATCTAAACAATCAACTTATTTTCACTTTAATAATTCCAAAAAATTATTCCTTTATATATAAAAATATAATCAAGTAAAATTATTTCATTTACCCAACTTAAAACAAATATTGTGCCGAATTGTTCTATTCAAGTGTTTAGAAACCCCTATCAACAACGTTAATTACTCGTATTAACCATAATCTATATACCACTCAACAAACCAATCATCACAATATAAAACAATTTCATATTCACTAACAAATACGCTCTCATAGCTATTATTACACTCAAACTCATTCTAGAGTACTACTGACTCTATCTCTAATGAATTATACCCAACAGAACCATGGTTGTCGCTTAACCATAAGCTCTGATACCACATTGTCAGGACACGATTTTTCGTCTTCCAAAAATTCGACATCGACACTCACTTTATCGACTGCCGAGGAATCGAACGACGGAAAACCGAACACTGAGGGTTTTTAAAAAGAAGAATTTAGGAAAGGAGAAGAGAAAAAGATAGAAGATGGAGAGGAAAAGAAAACAGAAAATTTTAATTTTTTAAAATAGAAGAAAAAGAGAAATAGAACAGAAAGAAAATAGAGAAAATAGAACAGAACAGAAAACAAGAACAACTTCAGAATCTCACAATTCGCAGCGGAACAACATATAATAATAAATGAATAATCTTTAAACAAAGAACTATCAGTTATTACATTTTATACATTACATTACATCATATCATCAGAGTATACAACAACAACAACAAATAGTGCAGCGGAAAAAGAAATACTATATAGTAGTAATACGCCATGCCATCCAGCTTGCCTCCAGCAACTCCTGAATATCCAGAATATCCTGATAAATCTTAACTCTCGACTGCCCGTGTGGAAATTGGTGGGCACCCAGAGTTTAGGAAGGAAAACAATAAACTCCAAGTCAGTCATGTGACTGGTGTGAGAACTCAAAACAGTTTATTATCTTTGAAAACAAAATAGAGGAATATTTTTTAAATTTAATTCGCAATGCTTTTAAAAATGAGACTACCATAAGGCCTCCCGCACACACACACAATGCAAACGCAGAATCGGAGGAGATTTCTCCTTATGATAGTCAAAGATGCTTGATACGCATTTAAAATAACATTTGATATTATTACTAGTGCATAGTGTAGGGGAAAAATTCATTTTGAAAGTAGAATATAAATCTTAGCCAACATAGACATTTCGAACTATGCCTACTATAGCTACCATCCAAACAGTGTTGCGACACCATAAGTGAATGATAGGTTCTACAACTAAAACCGTACAAGTTTCGTATTGGGAATTGGATTTCCAACAAATGGTCAGGCCAAGGAACTTCCCATTGCCACATGAGAATGCCTCTGGAAAGACATCCCCGAGAACCAAACCGGAACTCTGCCAACACAAGGCCAGGTTACCCCTAACTGGGTAACTACTGACACGAGCACGCCATTCCCCGATCGTAAACGACCTTTCTCACGGGATCCCGATAACCAACAACCACAAAGTAATAAATTCGTAGTAACCACATAGGTTAAATATCTGGGCTCCATACCATGATACCACCTCTATCCAGAAGGAAATGTACATACCCTAAAGGGTGCTACCCCTCATAACCTTGCCGCATCTTTCCTGTTTTGACCATTTCCGGGGTGTGAGGCTCGACGAAGTCACGTCCACAAAAACATACTTTATACAAAAGCCATGCTTTGGGTCAACAAATGATCAACACAATGATCACAAAGATAGACGATCAAATAAACGATCTGTAACGGACACGGATTTTCGTTCTTCGAAAATTCGACATCGACACTCACTTTATCGACTGCCGAGCGATCAAAGGCCGAAAACCGAGATGTTATGGGTTTTAAAAAGAATTTAAGAAAAGAAAGAAGAGAGAAGAGAAGATAGAAAAAGAAAAATAGAGGGAAAAGAAGATAGACAATTTTTAGAAAACAGAGAAAGAAAACAGAGAATTTGAAAAATAGAAGATAGAAGAATTTTAAAATAGAAGGAAAAGAGAATAGAGGAAAAAGAAAAAAACAGAAGAAAATAGGACGGGACAGAAAACAACAGAACAACATCAGAATCTCACAATTCGCAGCGGAACAACATATAATAGATAAATGAATAATCTTTAAACAAAGAACTATCAGTTATTACCTATTATACATTTCATTACTTCATATCATCAGAGTATACAACAACATACAACAATAAACAGTACAGCGGAAAAAGAAATACTATATACTAGTAATACGCCATGCCAATCCAGCTTGCCTCCAGCAACTCCAGAATATCCAGAATATCCTGATAAACCTAACTCTTAACTGCCCGTGTGGAAATTGGTGGGCACCCAGAGTTTAGGAAGGAAAACAATAAACTCCAAGTCAGTCATGTGACTGGTGTGAGAACTCAAAACAGTTTTTTTATCTTTAAAATCAAAATAGGAATATTTTTAAGTCAATTCGCAATGCTTTTAAAAATGAGACTACCATAAGGCCTCCCGCACACACACACAATGCAAACGCAGAATCGGAGGAGATTTCTCCTTATGATAGTCAAAGATGCTTGATACGCATTTAAAATAACATTTGATATTATTACTAGTGCATAGTGTAGGAAATCATTTCAAAAGTAGAATATAAATCTTAGCCAACATAGACATTTCGAACTATGCCTACTATAGCTACTATCCAAACAGTGGTGACCACCATAAGTGAATAGCAGGTTCTACAACTAATACCGTACAGGGTTTCGTATTGGGAATTGGATTTCCAACAAATGGTCAGGCCAAGGAACTTCCCATTGCCACTGAGAATGCCTCTGGAAAGACATCCCCGAGAACCAAACCGGATCTCTGCCAACACAAGGCCGGGTTACCCCTAACTGGGTAACTACTGACACGAGCACGCCATTCCCCGGTCCTTTAGGACCTTTTCAACCGAGCGCTCGATATCCAACATCACACCATAATAAATAGAGTGTTTTCAACATGAGTAAGTATCTGGGCTCCATACCATGATACCACCCCTTTCCAGAAGGAAATGAACATACCCTAAGGGGAGCTACAGCAACCCCTAATAACCTTGCTGCATCTTTCCTGTTTTGACCATTTCCGGGATGTGAGGCTCGACGAAGTCACGTCCACAAAAACATACTTTATACAAAAGCCATGCTTTGGGTCAACAAATGATCAACACAATGATCACAAGGATAGACGATCAAATAAATGATCCTATCACAAATAATCAACACAATGATCATTTCAGCATCACTCAGCATGTCACATTACCAAAATGGGATATATCGCTGATAACTTCAACTATATAACCTTTGAGCTCGTACGTCTCAAAGAAGGGTGTTAAGCAAAGAATAAATTCTCCGCCACCAACAGAAATATATTTGAAAGAAATCGGCTTTATATCTCAAATTGTAATGTCAGGCATACAATCCATACAAGTTTGTTCCGGGATCGAACAAAACCGAAGGCACTTACAAAGAAGTCCTTGCAATCCGGATATTCACAATCCTGATCGGATTTCCCATCACTTATGGAATCTCTATACCAGGAGCGACCCAGTGCAGAGACAATCGATAGGTCATCCTATCGCTCTTGCAAATACCGGTCTTCAACACCGATCTTCAAATGCAATTCACAACGACGTATCACATATTCGGAATGGGTTATACGACCCCATGGTCCTTTCCCGGTTAACCCGAATAGTGAGCGCTTATTCAAAAATAAGTGTGCATTCAAATTCAAACAATCATATCAAATACCCAATCAAAGGGAAATATTGATAGTCGGCTATTGAACTATCAATTGATATGCATACATCACCAGATTCCAAATAATTTTCCAAATTATTTATTTTCCAAAATATCTTTATAAGATATATAATTTCAACACTTCAAAAATAAATCAATATTTATTTTCAAACAAATTTCACTTTCACATATAAATTCCATAATGAATTTATATTTCAAAATATCCATGCATATTTGATTTCAATAATTCATTTCAATTTATCTTCAAAAAGATAAATTCTAATTATTCACTTCATATTGGAAAACATTTCCATACTTATCAAAAATAAGTAATCGACAAATCTTTTTATTTTCAACCTTTGAAAATATTCAATATACTTAAATCGAATTAAGTATATTATTCATTCTTTAAGGGAAATCATTTATTTAAACATATTTATTTGGGCCAAAACGAATGTTACGTAAAACATCGTTACGACAACCCAAAATCACTAGTATAGGGATTCGGAATTAAAATAGATATATAAATCCCAATACTATACAAAACATTTCCTTTCGGAAATCATTTACTATAACAACAGTGTTATAGTCCACCATTTCCTTTTATTTCTCGAAAACGTCTATTTCAACAATAAATGTTGAAATCTATGGTTTCGAATCTCAACACATTTTAAAACATCGTTAGATCGTTTTAATTCTATTTAAAACATTCACATTCTAAACAATTTCTTTAACGTGTTATTCACTGTTCAAAAACGTGAATAAACTTCTTTAACAAATTCCATCCTTTTATTCATTTTAATTCAAAGGATTATTCACTGTCTAAAAACGTGAATATAACTCTATTTCTAAGTTATAATAATTAACTTATCAAAATAAGTCGTTTGTGAATTTATAAAACAACGTTTATAAATTCCATTTCGATTTATTTATAAAAACTTCCTTTTTATAAATTCCTTTATTAACATATTCCAGTTTATAACTAAATTATAAACTAAACGTTCATATTATAAGTTAACTACTTATAAACGATTATTTCACAAAATCGTTCCTTAGAATTTCATAATTATAAATCTTATAACTTATAAGATTCATTTATTTATCCAAAACTATTATTTTAACAACATAATAAATTTTATAAACCTACTGCTTATAAAATTCCATTTATGACTTCACCGTATAAAATTCTATAAATTTCATTCTATTCATGAAATTCATTCACAATTTATTCTTACACTTATAAAAGCTCGTTTTATAATTCCTACGTTCTAATTTATAAATTATCAATTTATAAATCTTTAATATAAATCAATTTATATTTTTCTTTTAAAACGTCTTTAAATTCCTTTATAATTTCATCATTCTGATTTATAAAAAAAAATCAAATTTTATAAATTCTATATTTAAACTTTTATAACAAGTTTAGAATCCCAATTTAAACTCTTTTATAAAGTCATTGATTCCTTATTTTCAAAAATCAGCTTTTAACTATATTTCTTAAAAATCATAATTTTTATAACTTTAAAACTTATAACGTTTATTTATTTGAAATGGATCAATTCCAAAAATATAGTATATTCTCAAAATCACTTTTAAAAATCATTTTTAAATCCCAAAATTTGGGTCTAATGATGCTACACACCAAATAGTCAATCACGACTACAACGATCCATCATATATCGATATGATAATCCATCAAATATCAAAATATCTGAAATAAAATAAATACTGTTGAGGAATCCAGTTGGATCCCTCCAACCTGTTTCCTGCATCCAAAAACATTAGCACAATACCAATTTCGCTCCAGTACGAAATTATCGCGGTACATGTTCTTAATAAATATTATCCGCTTAATAACGGCGTAATAGGGTCTCATCCGCTAAACAAAAAAATGCGGAAAATCAACAACTCCAATATATACATATGCCAATATATATATATTGCTATTATATATATATAATACCAATTTCACTGTTTATGAAATATTCGCGGTATATGTTTATATTAAATAACATCCGCTTACTAACGGCGCATAATGTCTATTTTAACAATCAAAAATTTACAGTCATCATTCAAACATGCATTCAAATATTTTAAATCTAACTATTTAAAATAAAATCGAAACTAATTCGATTGAGTGAGAAGTTCTCACCTTAGCTATTATTTTGCAGTCCATTTCCATCTTGACTTGATTTTCTCGATTTATACCTAGTATAAATATTTACACAATTTATTACTATTCAATATAAATCGAATAATTTATTTTCATCTGATAAGTGTAAATTTTCCCAAGGGTTTTATTTTGAACAATTTTTCCTTTTTAATAAATTAAATTTTTTCCAATGATTAAATTTTAAACCAATTTCTTTCAATAAAATTATCTAATCGAAGAATTCCTTTAACAAATTTATTTTAACTAATTCTTTTACTTAATAAATTGAATCTTCATTTGATAAATATACTTAACAAGATATTAAATTTCTTTTTCTTACCAAAAATTATATTTTAACTAATTTCTCCTCTAAAAATTAATATTCGAAATAAAACCGAGCAATTAAATTTTAATTTCTTAATTTTAGCTGTAAATTAGCTTTAACCCAATTTTTCTTCTTTAAATAAATTTATCGAACTAAAAATTTACTTTTCTTTAAATTGATATCTTTAAATCGATTGCTTTTAATAAATTTGTTTTACTAACAAATTCGATTTTCAAACAAATCTCCTAATTTCAATACAATATCTTTTAGTCCTTAATTATCCATTTTTTCCAGAAATAAATAATATTTTCTTTTGATAAATCATTTTATCTAATAAATAAAATCTCTAACTAATTTTATTTTACCATTTTATTTTTACTTATTAAAAATAGATTTTTAAATAAGCTAATACTTCAAATTTTAACAAATTCCTTTTTAATAAATTATTTTAACTAAACTTTAAAATAACTTTTTAATAAAATTCCTTTTTTTCACTTAAACATAAAATTAAATTTTAAACTGCCTTTACAATTCAAATTAAATTTCAACTAAACTTACTTAAATAAATTTATTTAACTAAAAATTTAATTTCAAACTAACTTCTTTTTAATTTTAAACTAAAATCTCATTTACATAAATATTTCAAACATTTTACTTATATAAATTCCTCCAATATTTAAAAACCCTTTCAAAAACAAAATCTTTAGATAGATCCTTATTTTCAAAGTCTTATATATATATATAAAAATGTCTACCCCTTACTGTAAATATATTTTATGTTTCCTGTACGTGATTTAATAAGGTAAAATAACTTTACTACTGTTACCGATCATTTTCATCATTCATTTTTTCTCTTTAACAACCGAATTTCATACAGAAAATTTAAAAGTATGCCTTCAATAATATGGTTACCTTAATAAACTATATCATTAGCTAATTACCTTATCCAAGAACCAAGCCAACGAAAACACTGCATCAAACACGAAAGCCTGCTCCTCGTTCTCATGCTCGACCTTCTATGCAATCGGCCCACAGATCCCCAAAGAGGCCGAACAACTTGGCATCGCACGCGAGCTCCAGCGCGACCCCCCTCACCGCAAATCGAACGCGGCCCCCTGTACCTCGCGCGCCTCCCTCTGCTCGAGTTGCTACTGAGCGCCGCCGCACGCGAATCCAGCCACCGCGACCCTCCAATTGCAATCGCGACTTTCGCCCCACTGCAGTCGCTGCTCTCGAGAACCCCATCGCCTCCTTATGCATCGAAAACCCTAGCGCAATTTTGCAGTCGAACGCGACCGCCATCACCATGTTCGAACGAACGAATTGAATTTTTTTTTTTTTTAGAACGAAGAGAATTTGGAGGAAGCTCGGTCATTTGAATTTGGGGATTTGTTTTGAACGAGAGTAAAGGCTTCGGCCATCATATCATTATTTTCTTTGAATCTAAAGAGACTGCGTGATTTTAAAACGAAGGGGAAGGGAGACAGGAGTACGCGATAGCTCAGAGAGTACGTGATTTTAGGCGTAAATTGTGGGATGTTGTCGTTGACAACTTTTTAAATTTAAAATTTGAATTGAATTTGTTTTGATTTCAATGCGTTTGCTTATCGTATGCTCACACAACAACTCGGAAAAATACGAAATTTGAAATCCGGCAATAATTCAATATTCCGGACCCAATGGAACTGGTTTCGTCGAATTCCGAGACTGTATGAAAAACGACTATTTTTAAATTCAATTTAAACGATATAAATTCAAAACTGATCAAATTAATTCCAAATTCGATTATGAAGCTTCTAATATCTTTAATATTATCAATATAAGTTTTATAAGCCTTTGAAATAATTTTAATCAGCTTAAATTTAAAGATTCAAATTTTTATTCACGTTCAATAGATTAAATTTTAAAATTTAAATCGCCAAATCAAAGTTATATTGAAAATTCAAATTAACCCATCCTCCAAATATTTAAAATTAATTAAATATTTTCAATTTAAATTATTCAAAATCCTGGGTCGTTACACGATCCTATCACAATAATCAACACAATGATCATTTACAGCATCACTCAGCATATCACATTACCAAATTGGGAATATATCGCTGATAACTTCAACTATATAACCTCTGAGCTCGTACGTCTCAGGGAAGGGTGTTAAGCTAAAAGAATAAATTCTCCGCCACCAACAGAAATATATTTGAATGAAATCGGCTTTATATCTCAACTTGTAATGTCAGACATACAATCCATACAAGTCTGTTCCGGGCTCGAACAAAACCGAAGGCACTTACAAAGAAGTCCTTGCAATCCGGATATTCACAATCCTGATCGGATTCACCATCACATATGGAGAACTCTATACCGGAGCAACTCAGTGCAGAGACAATCGACAGGTCATCCTATCGCTCTCGCAAATACCGGGTCTTCAACACCGATCTTCAAATGCAATTCATAACGACGTATCACATATTCGGAATGGGTTATACGACCCCATGGTCCTTTCCCGGTTAACCCGAATAGTGAGCGCTTATTCAAAAATAAGTGTAGCATTCACATTCAAACAAATCACATCAATTACCCATTCAAAGGGAAATATTGATAGTCGGTTATTGAACTATCACTGGATATGCACACATCACCAGTTTCCAAATAATTTTTCAAATTATTTATTTTCCAAAAATATCTTCACTAGATATATAATTTCACATTTCAAAAATAAATCAATATTTATTTTTAAACAAATTCCCCTTTTCAATCATAAATTCCATAGTGAATTTATAATCCAAAATATCTATGAATATTCGATTCCAATTATTCATTTCAATATTCCTTTTCAATTTATCTTCAAAAAGATAAATTCTCAAAATATTCGCTTTATATTGGAAAACATTTCCATACTTATTTATTCATAAGTAATTCACAAATTTTATTTATTTTCAACACTTAGAAAATATTCAATATACTTAAATCAAAATTAAGTATATATTTCATTCTTTAAGGAAATCATTCTCTTAAAGATATTTATTTGGGCCAAAACGAATGTTGCGTAGAACATCGTTACGACAACCCAAAATCACTAGTATAGGGATTCGAAATTAAAATAGATATATAAATCCCAATACTATGCAAAACATTTCCTTTTGGAAATCATTTACTATAACAACAGTGTTAAAGTCCATCATCTCCTTCTATTTCTCGAAAAAGTCTATTTCAACAATAAATGTTGAAATCTATAGTTTCGAATCTCAACACATTTTAAAACATCGTTAGATCGTTTTAATTCTATTTGAAATATCACATTCAAAATAATTTCTTTAACATCTTATTCACTATTCAAAAACGTGAATATACTTCATTAACAATTTCATCCTTTTATTCATTTTATTTTAAAGTATTATTCACAGTCAAAAACGTGAATATAACTCCATAAATAAATCATAACAATTTACTTATCAAAATAAGTCGTTTGTGAATTTATAAAACAACGTTTATAAATTCCATTTCTATTTATTTATAAAAACTTCCTTTTTATAATTTCCATATTAACCTATTCCAGTTTATATCTAAATTATAAACTAAACGTTCGTATTATAAGTTAATTACTTATAAAACGATTATTTTACAAAATCGTTCTTTTTTAAAGACTTTCCAATTTATAAATCTTATAACTTATAAGATCCATTTATTTAACCAATTTATTCTTCAAATAATTTCACCAAATTTATAAATCTTACTATTTATAAATTTCTTTTATAACTTCACAGTTTATAATTCCATAAATTTCATTCATTTATGAAATTCATTTCCACTTCATTCAAACACTTATAAAAACTCGTTTTATAATGTCAACATTTCAATTTATAAATATCCATTTATAAATCTCTTAATATAAATCAATTTATATTATTCTTTAAAACGTCTTTAATCTCCTTTATTATTTCACCATTTTGATTCATAAAATAATTAAATTTCATGAATTCTATATTTAAACTTTTCACAATAAATTCTAAAATATCTCGATTAAACTATTTTATAAACTCAATAGCATCATATTCTCAAAAATCAGTTTTTAACTATATTTCTCAAAAATCATAATTTTGATAACTTTAAAAATTATAGCGTTTAATTATTTAAAATGGATCAACTCTAAAAATATAGTATGTTTTCAAAAATCACTTTAAAAATCATTTTAAAATCCCAAAATCTGGGTCCAATGATGCTACACACCAAATAGTCAATCACGACAACAACGATATCATATATCGATATGATAATCCATCAAATATCAAAATATCTGAAATCAAATAAAAACTGTTGAGGAATCCAGTTGGATCCCTCCAACCTGTTTTCCTGCATCCACAAACATTAGCATAATACCAATTTCGCTCCAGTACGAAATTATCGCGGTATATGTTTTTATTAAATATTATCCGCTTAATAACGGCGCAATAGGGTCTCATCTGCTAAACAAAAAAATGCGGGAAATCAACAACCGCAATATATACATATGCCAATATATATATATTGATATTATATATAATACCAATTTCACTGTTTATGAAATATTCGCGGTATATGTTTTTAATAAATAACATCCGTTTACTAACGGCGTATAATGTCTATTTTAACAATCAATAGATATCAATCAACATTCAAACATGCATTCAAATATTTTAAATCTAACTATTTAAAATAAAATCGAAACTGATTCGATTGAGTGAGAAGTTCTCACCTTGATTTTATTTCCGTTTTAGCGATTTATTTCGAATGAAATTAAACGGACGTTTAATTTTACCCAAAATTCTCACTAACTCCAAACGACTCCAACCCAGCTCCATCGCGTAGTGCTCGTCCATACGATTCCAACGCAACTGGTTTCGCGCGTTTTCGACCTCGTATGAAAAAGTTATGAATATTTGAAGTTTATACAAATTTTTATACACAATTTACAACATAAATTATAATTAAAACCCTACACAAGTTACAGGCCGTAGGATCTTGAACCCCCCCCCCATCAACACCGTACGTTTGCTTCTTCCTTCCTCTTGCGTTTCTTGCTACAGACAAAGGCCGAGCAAAAGGAACCCATAGCACAAACTTAGGGTTAAATTTAGCAACCTCCTCGTTGAACTTGAACTCGATCAAGAGCCACCACTGGAAGCGCCTCCCCAAGCTCCATCCACGTGGCAAGTGCGGTCGAACTCGGCTATCCCCATAGCCTCGAAATGCATGCACAGCCGCAGGTCTTTGAAGACGATTTGCCGTCAATCCATCGCATGATTTTCGATCATAACCGTTGAATATAAGGATCTCGCCATCCTCTACGAGTTTCGTGTTGAACGTTTGTTGAATTAATTCACGGATGGGAAGATAATTGGAGGAGAAGCTTAGAGATTTCTGGCCATTCATGTGGTGAACGGAGGCTAGGGTTTCATTTTATTTTTTTTTTATTTTTGTGAATTAAAGGGGTATTTATAGGAAAAAAATCGAACACTATTCATCCGAAAATTCCGAACTCCGATTTACGCGCCGAAACTGACGTTCCTAGGGTTTATCCCACATTCCGGACACAATGGAACAGGTTTCGGAAGCTAATTCGGACATCTGTGCGAGTTATGGCTATAAACGCTCAATTTAAATTAAACCGATTTAAGCGATTTTCTAGGCGTTTTAATTTGTACCGGACAAACGGTAAATCCAATTGACACGAAATTTGAAACCTTACAATAATATCACATTACGGATCCGATGAAACTGGTTTCGTCGAAATCCGAGACTTTTTGAAAAATGGCTATTTTCACTCGCCAAATTAAAATTAAAAATAAATCGATGCGTTTCGAGCTGCCACGATCAAACGATAACTCCGATTGACACGAAGTTTGAAATCCGATAATAACTAACTATTACGGATCCAATGGAACTGGTTTCGTTCAATTCTGAGACTGTTCAAAAATTGACTATTTTCACTAGTCGATTTTAATATTAAAATATTCAATTTTCACAAATTAACTTTTAATTCGATTTTAAAAGTTCTAAAATATCATTCTAACTCCCAAATGATAAAATAAAATTTTACAAATCATTTTCAATCATATTTAACCCAATTTTCAATTATTTCCATAATTTAACATATTAAATTATCGATTTAATTATTCAATTAAATCCAATTATTCAAATAAAAATTTATTCGACTTATAAATTCACTTATTAATATTTAAAATTAATTAAATATTCATATTTTAATCAATAAAAATTCTGGGTCATTACACTAATATTGTTGTAGCAATTAGTGCTTGATGTTTCTTTACAAAATTTAAGTGGTTGAGTAACTTATAAGTTAGATAGAGGCACCTACATGGTCAGGTAGTATGTTCGAGTTATTTTAATAGTATCTCGACACATGTCGCAATGTTATCATAACAATTCACATTGTCAGTGGATGCGGTGCAGTGGAAAGGAGGCTTGGGTTCTGGTAAAGAGATCCAGGTTCGATTCCTATCATGCACTTTCCAATCCTATATAAATTTACCCGAGGGTATAGGGGTTTGGATCAACGGACGACTTTACTATACCCTCCTCAGGAGCTTATCGGCCCACCAAGTTCTCCTGGGTTTCCAAAAAAAAGTAACAATTCACACTGAAACTCTTTTTGGGTTGTTCTAGTATTATTGTCCTTATTGACCCCAATGTTGATTTTTATGTTGTGTAGTTACTATATTATAATTGGTGAAAGTACTGATTACTTGTTTGGTTAAAATTTGTTGTATGGCAACTGACATATCAATTCTTTGGATTGAGTAATATTTTACATATTCATGATTTAGCATTATTTCGTATTAAATGCCTTATAACATCATATATTCCTCATTATCTCATTGGACATGATTTCACTCACACTAGACATAATCTTACTGTGTATTATATTTATTTACAATAATTCTCCGGTCATCCAAAGGAACTACAAGCTCAAATATCACTAATGGTAGACATCTATTTATGTGTATATTAATTATAATATATATTTTAATATTGATAAGTAGTGTTGTATTTTGACTTGTGTTTTAAATATTATATCGAAACACAACAATGATTATGAGTTGTATTATATTTTATTCTACTATCGATATTTGTGTATGAGTAGATTTCTATATTTACTTCTAATTGTACATTGTTATATTCTAGGAGAATTTATGAATTATAGCTTTGTGTATAAAAAAAATTGAGTTATTTTTATTTTAATCGTATAAATGTTAGCCCAATGGAATAGGTATATAGGATCGCTCATCTAGAGTCCCATTCTTCATGATTTCAGATGGTAATCTCCCACTCATTGCAACGCCTTATAAAACCACACCATTTATACAAAAGTAACAATCAATTACTCGGTTACCCCATCATTTCTATAAATATTACTGCCAAATAATCACTCATATCATGAGCATAAAAGTACAAATCTATGAAGAATCTTATAGACATCCAAAGAAATATATTCCCTAAAACTTTACTAAATGGATAACGATGGGACTTCATACAATAATACACTTAATGAAGTGTAGAAACCATAACAATAACAATAAATTTTACTTGTATTCTTAGTAACATGTGTTTGTTTAAATATGTTAAGAAAACAAAATACTACGAGTTCAAAACATGTGCATACTATTTTTGCAATATTGTTTGCAAAATGCACACAAAATTGTATTTGTTAACAATTCAAACAATATTTCTATACAACAATAGGTATATATATTTTTTACAGTGTATACAATTAATCCAATCTCTTGATGGTTTTAATAGTTTAATTATCTTAAAATGGTTTATAAGTTAGGTTCAACTTTTCCATACACTTCACCAATTTTCAAAATTATTCACCTTTAAAATTCTATAACTAAAATATTACCTTGGATCCCTTTTCCTATCTCCAAAATATGAATTACTTTCATTGTTCTCTAATTTCTCCATGTATTATATGTTATATGTGTACTCTAAAAAGAAACCAATCACGTTTGCTCACACTTTTTCTAATTGGCTCAAAATAAAACTATATAATTTTCTATGTGATTAGCAGCAAAATTATAATCATTTCTACCATATCGTGAATATAATGTAGAAAGATGGAATTTTTAAGACATAATTCAATGCATTTTTTGTGAGGCTAAAGTTTTTACTTCTTTCGATGGATTTGGAAACAGCTGTCACAATGTTATAAAAAGATTATACAACTTTTGAATTTAAAAAATATGTATGCAGGGAAATAAAATAGGAAATCTTCTGGATTCAATCAAACATGAAAGTCTAACTACATTAAAATTATGGTTAGGTAAATAATAATATTAATAACCAATGTAACAAGTGTACAGGAAAGTATTGTTCAAAGCTAGTATACACACTTTAATACAAAGACAATTCTATCATCCTTGTCTTATTTGATGAAGATCTCACATAGCAATTATACCTCTACATTCAACCTTCACCAATCTACTCTCCCTTCTCTTTTATACCCACATGCAAAAATCAATTCGCTTATATAAACCGCATAGGTTGAAAGTATAGGGTGCAGTTTAGCAATAATAGATATAATAGAAATACATAATGCTCACACACGTAATTACTATGAATTTTCAATTAATTAGCATCATTCAAATCCAAGTTATTCTTAAAAAATGCATCTATAATATATGGTGCAAGTAACTAGCATAACTTGTATTTTATGGCCTGTGTTAGGAGCATGCTTATATTTATTTTTTTAAAGTTAGAAAAAAACATAAAGCATACAAACATGTTGACTATTATGTAAATCTATAAGTGGTAGTTATAAAAAAGACTTGGATGAATCATTTTAAACACAAGTTGCTACCAATAAGTATGATGTCCATGTCAAAAGCTCGGTTGTATCCAAGTTTCAACAGAATTTCCAAAATATTGTGAACTATTATTACTCTGATGATTATTGGCCTTGACATTTTCCTCATCGGTCTTATTAAGATTTATTTTTTCTTCATAAAGATGTAAAGGAGTTGAAGCGGATGCTGAAACCTCTTGGCATGGATGTTCTTCTAATTGGATATTTAGCTTCTTCCACCACGGCTGCTCTCGTAGCAATACCGTAAGTCAAAAGATTAATAAAATAATGAAAAGATGCATCATTTTTGCAGTATGGATCATGAAAAATGGAAAATAAATAAAAATTAAGTAATAAAAACATAACTAAAGGCACATTACTTTTTCATTGCGCACCTTTTGCACCTTAGGCGCAGTCTCCATGCCTTTCCATATGCATTGCATCATGGCGCACAGCTTGGCCTGGCTTTCATAACTATGATTCCAATATATAGATTTAATACATATGTTTACACTAGAAGAATGTAATACATAATACAAAATGTTGAAAATAATTATTCGCTCTGATCATAGTGTTTTTACTGAATTAAATTCACTTGTCAGAAAAATCATTATCAAATGTGTTCTTTTCAACATACAAAGGGTTTGTTGATAAAATATTGGATTTATTTGCATAAAATTTGAACTTATTTGCAAATTATATGCCGATCGTATTTATATTTATTTGTGGTGGGTACTGCAAAAAGGAGAAAAAAATTTGTGGATCCTCTACGTGCCACGTGCAACGAATATTTGTGTTTTTAAACTATTGTGCATGCATTAAAATAATTATACTTTCATTATATGTTATATTTAGTTAAACAACAATAAAACAATTAATATTTTTTTACCAAAAGATATGAAATAAAACTTTTTTATCATTTTGCAAAAATATTATTAAAGACATTATAAGCAATTTCACATAATAAATAATATAAAACCCAAATACGAAAATATTGGAATATATTACATATAAACAAGAAAACAAAACATATTTGGTAGCATCAACCGACTTTCCTTTATGAACCAAGTTTTATACACAAAGAAATATGGTATCTTAGTTTATTATACAAAGTGAATATTTCAACATTATCTATTTGTCACACTTTGAAAAAAGGTCAAATTTTAATAAATTATCTAAGAGGAAAATCACTTCATTCCTTTAATAATATTTTTAATTAATAACACAAAATACGCACTTTTTTAGTTATTTTTGAAAATGAAATGCGTGTATGATAATTCAACTATATTATACCATGAAATGTATGATTAGTTGTTTCGAAGTTATATTTCATATTATAAATCATGTTACAATTTCTTTGGCGATTAAATTTCAGGTTATGAGCCTATAGCTAATTTTCTATATCTTATAGGTATAATAGGCATAATTGTTGCATTATTCCAAGGGCCTTGACACACTTTTTATAACATCTTTTATATTTCATATTAGAATTCAAGATAGATGTAAGCCCTTTTCAATATTATATAAAAAGAAAACTGGTTTATTCATCAATTTGAAAGTTTTTACAATTTTTTTTTAGATATTTTTAGTATTTAGCTTCTTTTTTTCTAAACATTCAAAAATGACACTTTGGCCAAGTGGTTAAGGTGTATGCCTGCAAAGTACATGGAGTTTCCTCATGAGAGTTTGAATCTCTCAGGTGTCATTTTCTGATCTTTTTTTAATTTATAATCTATGCATTCTTAAATCATTTTTTGTACTTATTTAATGAGTTAGTATATTTAAATCAATTTGTTGTATGTGTTAACAAGTTAAACAAAAATTGTTGACATATTTTACGCTTCTTCAACATGTACAACTAAGATGCATCTTAGAGAAATATATCATTTCATATTCAACAGGATTAACCATTGCATCATAAAAGTTTCAATCATGTTTATTTATTTATAATACAATCATATATGGCCAACATAAGAGCAACGAATTTTGATGACACATCGCAACATATTTTGAAACACCAATGTCTTTTTACTTTGTTCATTTTTTATAATATACCAATACAAAAGGAATGAATTTATGACATGTTTTTAAGCATGCTTTATATGGCCGTGGTTCTTACATAGTTCATTTTCTTTGAAATATTTGTAAGGAAAATAGTTTTACAATCTTTATTTTTCTATTGTATATCAAATGGTATTCTAGTTGGAAATAATTCTGATTCGTTAATATGTAATAACATAAATCCACTCACGATGCGTTGGGTTACAAACAAGTAATTTGGATATCAATTATAAGCCTTATAAGAAATTTAGCAATTACAATTCAAGGTTACTAATAGTAGTTATCATTCAAGGTTAGCAATACATGCAAAAAGCTTAGAGGTATTTTTCCATGACCATATAATGGAGAAACCACATCAGCGTTTGATTATAAAATGTATATATTCTTAGAAGTAAAACAAAAAATTCATTTAATAATATTATAAGAAGAAGAAATATTAAATTGAATAGCTAAATGTTCTTCGATTCAGTTATGGCATTGGATAAGACAAATCATTAATATGATTCCCCACATTTATGGCCAAATGTTGTCTTATGACGTATATAACGACCTTCCTTTTCAATCCTAAAATATCGACACTAATACATCCACGATATTCACGTTTCGAGCATCCAAATGTCAGATAGGCAGATTGTTTGGGTGAAAGAAAGAAAAGACAGAACATAATCTCATATCATAACAAGTAATATATAATATAAAACAAATCTTTATAGAAGAAAACGGTAATGTACATATATTAATTAGTGTAAAGTAATCGTTCGTCAACCTAGACAGTTATAACAAATTGTCCTCACAAATGCTGATAAATACAAAACAAGTGCAATGAAAATAAAATATACATGAATACGTCATAGAGGTATCCAACTCGTCTCTTGAAGCTCCAAAGCATCCATAACTAAATATGGAAATTTGTTCGTGTTGACCCGAGGATTAAAAGAAAATAACATCCAGATTAGTCTGGTAAACTAGCGTGAGAAACACATATCATATGGATTTTTAATGTTATGAAAACTTTCCAAAAATGAAGGTATATCGTAAGACCATGCTATATATAAATACGGACGGGTTTTTACCTTACGATAATCAAACCATTTGTATTAGAAAATCCAGTGATATTATACATTTATAAAAATATCTAGGGTTTAAAACAAATATATTACATATCTGAAATGCTTGCATCTCATGTTCCAACATAGTTGGGTACAACTAAGTCCGTAAGACATTTATTGGAGAATGGACTCCATACAATGACAATGTATCAAGGAACCATTTGTCACGGTACTCCTCTAGAAAATGTATCGAGAACCTCGGCTAGACCCCCGCCAACATAGGACTGACCTACCCCATACTGGGTAGTACTCAATATGTCATTACCCCAATTGCTTTGCAACCTTTTTCCTCGAGGTTACAACACACATAAATTCATAGATAATGATCTAGAAAGGTGATGACATATCCTAATAGGTGCGACTCACATAGCCCTTGTTAACTCCTCTTTTTGAGCGACCTAGCGACCTAACTTCATAAGCGACCTAAGGACAGGACGGTCCTAACGACCTAATGGTGCAGCAAGCATTACGACCTAACGAGGTACAGGACCTAAAGGATTAGATGGTCCAGCGACCTATGACTCAACGAGTTAACGGCTTATGTGAAGGCGCGACATAACTACTTAAGGGAGTAAGCGACCTAACACATAAAGCGGGTCAGCAAGTTAAACAACCTAGTGGCTAAATGGACTGAGCGATCTAGCACACCAACGACCTATGGACTGAGGTGACCTAGTGACCTAAAGGTATACGCGACCTAGCGAGTTATTAAGGGGAGCAACCTAACAGGGATAAAGTTCTGCAGCGAGCTAAGGCATTATGACCTAACGACCTAGCGAGCTATACAAAGCCAATGTAACTTGTCTTCCTTATGTCGTTCCTTCCCTAGGTCGCCCACGATCTATGACTTGTTCAAATGATCAAGGGTGCTCCTGTTAAGCCGTAAACTGTGTCTACTCAGTCGACCACGACCTACGACTTATACCTAAGTCGCTCACGACTTAAAATACCAAAGGCGCTTCCTTTGCCATTTCCTACCTAGGTCAGCCACGACCTATGACTTGCTAGTTTCTCCAGAACGATCAAGTGTCCCATGTATAAGCCGTAGACGACTCCCATTAAGTCGCGGACGTCCTACGACCTATCCAAGGTCGCTCGCGACCTTGACCTAAAGCCGAACTCTCCTATAAATACGGCACTAGCTCCAACTGAAAGGGGATCCTTTTGGCTCATTCCTGGAACGCCGATACTCTGCTGAATTCTTGACTCACTCGACACTTCAAAGACGAAAGGCATCTCAACTAACTTCAAGAGGAAATCTAACACAATCAACATGGATTCAAAGAATTCTTCTACATCGGAGTTCTAGTTGTTTGTCTCATCAGTATTGTAATTGAAGATTGTTGTAAAGTTGTAATTGATTCAGTAATAAAGAGGATTAAAGTGGACGTAGGCTTAACCTGAAGCTGAACCACTATAAAATTGTTGTCTTTTACTGCTTTCTCTGTGACTTTCCTACTTGGTTTTAATTCCCGAATTCACGGGTGGTGCTTTCACTTAATCTCTACATACACCGGGGTGTTAGCGTTCAATTTTTAGTGTTAACATTTTTGGTGCTTTCACTGAGAATTGAACTCAGGCTATCTTCGTCATTTCTTCGCAAAAGTTTGTTGAAAGGATCTCTCTCAAAACCAGAAGTCTATCAGAGATAATGGCTCCTGGAAGAAAGCGTGGATCTACAAGACCCAGTAATGTCCATGAATATACTGCCACTTCTCCTTCGTCAAGTCAAGTAGTACCAAGTGCCGGAATTACACGAGCAGAGTTAGATGTTGCAGTATCTGGATTATACTAGCAGATGGAAACTCAGAATGCTTTAATGCTTGAGAGGTTAAATGCATTGCTCGGAGCTAACCGTCAACCGGAGAATAATGAAGAAAACCTTGCAGATGATGTTCATAATCCTGAAGAGAGGAATATTCCTCGAAGAGCAGCTAGCGCCGCCAAAGAAACACCTCCTCAAGCTGGAGGATCGAGACCACAGCCAACTCTCCGGTTTGTCCAGACAAACTTCCGAGAAAATGGCCGAAGTCTGTCCTGCAGATCCTTTAAATGATGAGGAATATCTTTCGGGCATGGTGCGACAAATCATGAAAGAAAGCATGCAGAGGGATGTAGATGAGAAGGAATGGGGATTCGCTCCGAGAAAAACTCCGTTCACTGAGAAGATTCTAAAGGCGGAATTCCCAAGGAAGTTTGTTCCTCCTACCATCCCGGCTTATAAAGGAACAAGCGATCCCAATCAATTCCTGTATAAGTATGATTGGCACATGACTGGTGCTAGAGCGTATGATGAGATCAAATGCTGGTACTTTCCAGTATACTTGGAAGGAGTGGCTCTGCTCTGGTTCACAAAGCTTCCGGTCCGATCCATAGACCAGTTCGCCGATTTGACTTGGAAGTTTAAAGAGCAATTCAGGTTGTATGCTTCAAAGGCAAAGGATATTATGTCACTGTCAAGCCTAGAACAGAATCCTGAGGAGTCTATCAGGTCTTTCTTGAACCGCTTCAACGTAGCTTTGGCTGAAGTGGATAATGCAGAACGATGGATGGTCTTGACATACTTGATGAGGGCAATCGACAAATCAAGCGAATTTGGGAAGTGGCTGAAGATGAAAGAACCGAATTCGCTTGAGAAATTCTATAAGGAAGCTGATGCATTCATGCGCTTGGAAAGCCTTAAAGTAGCATTGGCAGAGGTCAAGAATAATACGACTGCTCCTACCAAAAGGAAATCCGGGTGTCAGAAAAGGGAGAACAATGGTGGGAAGAAATAGAAAGATATGAAGAAACTTCGCTCCTTAAAATCTTAAGATTTCACTCCTTTGACTGACACTCCGGAGAATATCTTTTTTGCTACCAAAGATGCAGTGGAATATCCTAAACCGCCGGAGATGAGAGTTAACAAAAAAGCTGCTCAAAGTGGGAGATTCTGTCGGTTTCATAATCAACCCGGTCATGATACCAACGAATGTCACCACATGAAAAATTTAATTGAAGAACTATTGAGAGAGAACAAGTTGCAGCAATATGTTAAGAGAAGTAGAAATGACCCAACTTCATCGACTAAGGGCCAGCAACTTCCTGTTAATCCATCTGGCTCCGGTGAGAGGAATACCGTGCATGAATCGGAAAGGCCTGTTATCAATGTGATTACAGGAGGTCCTCACCTAGCAGGCAGAAGCTGGGGCGAGATGGAAAGATATGCCCATGCCTTAAAGTATGCACCAACAGAAGAGAGTGTTTTTGTGCTAGAAGACGCTGCACCCTTGAAGCAGCAAAAAACTTTCAATGATGATATTGTGTTCAAAGCCAGGGACTCTATGGGTATTGAAGCTCCGACCATGGATCCCTTGGTAATCTCTGTAGGCATTGGGCCGGCTATTGTGAGAAGAGTGCTTGTAGATTGCGGCGCTTCTTGCAACATTCTCTTCAAAAAGACGTTCGACCAAATGAAAATTCCAATAGCCGATGTTCAAGCCTCATCTTAGAAAATTGTTGGGTTCACTGGGGAACCGAAGCAGCCAATTGGAACTATTGATTTGTTCGTCGAGCTTGGAGAGGGGCAGAAAAAGGTGGTTCGAAAACAGACTTTTGTAATTGTTGATGAATTTTCTGCCTACAACGCCTTTCTAGGCCGACCAACTCTTGCGGCTTTTAAAGCAATTCTCGCCCCATGGTGCCTCACTATGTAATTCCCCATGGATAACGGAGTTGGAGTTATTAAAGGGGATCAGAACGCTAGGCGAGAATGTTATCTAATAGAGTTGCGTGAAGCGAGGAAGAGAGAGATGGAAAAGATGCGGCGGGGCCAGTCCGCATCAAAGAACCAACCTTGTAGCAATTACAGGGTGGACCCTGCACTGGCGAGCACA
This sequence comes from Allium cepa, assembly GCA_030765085.1. NCBI lineage: Eukaryota > Viridiplantae > Streptophyta > Magnoliopsida > Asparagales > Amaryllidaceae > Allium > Allium cepa. The sequence goes on along the minus strand of CM060943.1, from coordinate 1,014,240,958 downwards.
GCGCGACATGAAGAGAAATGGATCCCAGAAAAGCTAGTGCAGGGGAAAATAGAGTAGTGCCAGTTGAAGTAACGGTGCCGGTACCTATTGACCCGAAAGATCCGAACAAAGTGGTAAATGTGGGTTCGCAGCTTAGTATGACAGTTCAAAATTCCTTGGTAACATTCTTGAAAGCTAATTTGGACGTATTCGCTTGGACTCATGCTGATATGTGTGGAATATCCCTGGAAATTGCAGTACATACTCTGAACATTGATCTGAAGTTTACACCGGTAAAACAGAAAAGAAGAACCCAAGGTCCTGAAAGGTCAGCGGCTTTGAAAGAAGAGGTAGACTGGCTTATGGAGAATGGTTTCATCAGGGAGTATGCTTATCCGAATTGGGTTTCAAATCCAGTACTGGTTAAGAAAGCTAATGGGAAATAGAGAGTTTGTATTGACTTCTCAGATTTAAACAAAGCCTGCCCGAAAGACTGCTTCCCATTACCCACAATAGATCAGTTGGTGGATGGAACAGCGGGGCACGAATTGTTATCTTTCATGGATGCTTACTCCAGATACAACCAGATTATGATGCATGAGCCGGATCAGGAAGATACAAGCTTCATCACCGATGTTGGTCTCTACTGCTATAGAGTCATGCCCTTCGGACATAAGAATGCAGAGGCAACTTACCAAAGGCTCGTCAATGCTATGTTCAAACCATAAATTGGCAAAACTATGGAAGTTTATGTTGACGATATGTTGGTAAAGTCAAAGAAAGAGGTAGACCATATGGACCACTTGGCAGAAATGTTTGCAATCCTCCAAAAGTGCGGAATGAAACTTAATCCTTTGAAATGTTCGTTTAGGGTGGAGTCCGGAAAGTTTATGGGTTTCATTGTGAGTGCTAGGGGCATTGAAGCTAATCCTACTCAGATTGCTACCTTAAAAGAAGTAAAAGCTCCTAGAACGAAGAAGCAATTGCAAAGTCTCAATAGAAAAGTCGCTGCCTTAAGTCGATTCATTTCCAAAGCTACTGATAAATGCATTCCATTCTTTGATGCACTGAAGAAAGGGAGGAAGAATTTTGACTGGACTTCTGAATGCCAGAAAGCTTTCAATGAATTGATTCGTCATATGGAAGCGCCTCCAATACTTTCTAAGCTCGACGATGGTGAGGATCTTTTCGTATATTTGGCAATCTCATCTCATGCTCTCAGTGCAGCGTTGGTACGGGAAGATACAAAAATTCAGCGCCCAGTTTATTATATCAGCAAGAGGTTCACCAGGGCAGAGATGAATTATTCAAAATTGGAAAAGCTCACCTATTGTCTACTGATTGCGTCAAGAAAGTTGAGGCCGTAATTCCAAGCTCATTCTATCAAAGTCTTCACTGATCAACCTCTAAAGCAAGTCCTGTTTCGTCCTGAGACTTCGGGTCGTCTTCTGAAGTGGAATATTGAACTCAGCCAATACGACATCACTTCTCATCCCCGGAGAGCAATCAATGGACAAGCTTTGGCAGATTTCATCGCAGAATGTACAGATAAAGGTGATAGTGAGGAAGAAGTAACTGATAATCCCCCAATTCGATGGAAATTATATGTTGATGGTGCAAGAAACGATTACTATTCCGGAGCTGGGGTTGTGCTTGAAACCCCTGAAGGGCGGTCGTTGTGCTATGCATTGAGATTTGAATTCCCTTCGACAAACAATGAAGCAGAATATGAAGCTCGTATCACTGGCTTGAGAATTGCTAAAGAGTTGAATGTCAAAGTGTTGCAGATTTTCAGTGATTCACAGCTTATTGTATGTCAAGTTGAAAAAGAGTTTCAGACTAAAGGAGGAAATCTGCCTGCCTACTTGTCAAGAGCCTGGGAACTTCTCGATGATCTTGACCATTATAAAATAAGTCATATACCCCGGGAAGAGAACATGAAGGCAGATTCTCTCGCAAAGTACGCAAGCACTAGTGAAGCTCAATTATTGGGATTAGTTCCTATGGATGTCCTGTCATCTCCAAGCACTAACGAGATGGATATTGACTGGATCATGACTATATCTCAAGAGCAAGAATCATGGATGACTCTGATAATGGAATATCTACTCAATGGTTCTCTACCACAAAATTCAAAAGAACGACAGAAGTTGCTAAGAAAAGCCTCCAGATACATAATTCAAGATGGCCGATTGTACAGGCGAGGATTCTCAATGCTATTACTCCGATATGTGACCAAGGAAGAAGCTAAGACAATTCTAACTGAAGTACACGGTAGAGAGTGTGGAGACCATTCAGGTGGTCAAACTCTAGCAAAGAAAATTCTCTGTTATGGGTATTTTTGGCCAGATATTAATCGTGATGCTGCAAGCTACGCCCGAAAATGTGACCGATGCCAGAGATTTGCAAAAATCCCAAGAGCGCCTTCCACTGAGATAACACAAATGGTCAGCCCGTGGCCATTTGCTATTTGGGGAATAGATCTCATCGGGCCTTAGCCAACTTCCAAATCCGGAATCAGATATGCTATTGTTGCTGTTGATTATTTTACTAAATGGGCTGAATCTGAACCATTAGCTACTATTACCTCTAAAAAGATGATAAACTTTGTAACTAAGAATATCATTTGCAGGTATGGTGTGCCTCAAAAGATAATCAAAGATAGTGGAACCCAATTTGAAAGTGAAGAGTTCCAAGGTTTTTGCAAGCGATTCAAGATCCAGAAAAGCTTCTCAGCAGTGGCTCATCCGCAGGCAAACGGGCAAGTGGAAGCAGTAAACAAAATTATTAAATCAACTATCAAAAAACAGCTGGAAAAAGCGAAAGGTGGTTGGGTCGATAAGCTTCCACTAGCACTATGGGCATATAGAACTACCCACAAAACTGCGACCGGGCACACTCCATTTTCATTAGCATATGGATCAAAAGCAATGATTCCGGTAGAAATAGAAGTCCCTTAACATAGAAGAATTCATTTCAACCAAGCTGAAAACGAAGAGTTGCAACTTGAAGCACTTGACTTCCTTGATGAAAAAAGGGAAGAGGCTCAGCTCAGAATTGCCGCCCATCAGCAAAGAATTGCCAGGCACTTCAATTTCAAAGTTCGCCAACGCAGCTTTGAGATTGGAGATCTAGTCTTGAAAAGGGTTATGACAACAACAGGAGTGTTTGCGCCAAACTGGGAAGGCCCATATGTCATAGGCAAAAAACTTCTCGATGGCACTTTCAAACTGACAACTGTCGAAGGAGATCCAATTCCAAGAGCTTGGAACAGCAATCATTTGCGTCCATATTTTACTTAAAAGCTTTGCTTAAATTTGTAAAAAGAATTATGAATGTATGATTCTTGTATTGAAAGCCATTGTAAAGCCAGTGCAAGTGAATAGTAAGAACTATAAAGTGGATATAGGCCCATTTCTTGGCCGAACCACTATAAATCTTGTGTTCTCTACTACTTTTTTTATTTCGATATATAAAGTACTTCAATTGTATTGCTAGAATGTCGATTTAATATTGCAGGCTATTAAAACAAAGCTTACCCATCATAAGACCAAGCGATCCCTGACATCACTCAACAAATGAATATCTAGCCACAGAAATTCCAGATTCAAATCCTATATAAGAAGTGCTTCAAGCAAACAGTTAGTGGTTCCGCCAGAGGTAGACCCTTCCTAACTAATTGTGATCGTTTGTGCAAACAAACATTCGATTAATTAGCCTGTGTCTGCCCCTGCAAACTCATTTAACAATGAAGTACACTTCTTTGGATAGAATAAGCTACTTGCAAAAGAAAGGAATGTGCGCTTGGAAATGATAACAGGGAATCGCTGATATGAGCAAATGGCGAAAAGACATGGGTGAGCAGGCAGCAAACAGCAAAAAACCTCTATGGAGGCACAGGCCCTCTTCGGAGGCACAACTCTTCGGAGGATAAAGACATCCAATGGGACGTGCCAGAAAAAGAAAGTTCTCTTTCTCGAAAGAAAATTGTGGACTGACTGGTGGCACAGGACACTCGTTAACTAGCTGAGAATGTTTGTGCAAACAAATAATCCAAGTAACTTGTGTCCGCCTCGTGAATCCATCCAACCGAGAGAAGGAAACTTCAAACTTCCAGGCAACAACCCTACTCGGAGGCACGCATTCCACCGAGATCTGAAATAAAACTTCACAAGTGCTGGATTGTGAAAAGCCCTCTTCGGAGGCCCATTTCACCATAGTTGAAATGCTAAAAGACCTTTAATGGGACTAGCCAAAAAAAGAGAGTTCTCTTTCTCGACAGAAAGTTGTGGACTGATTGGTGGCACAGGACATTCGTTAACTAGCTGGGAACGTTTGTGCAAACAAATAATCCAAGTAACTTGTGTCCGCCCCGTGAATCCATCCAACCGAGAGAAGGAAACTTCAAACTTCCAGGAAAAATCCCTACTCAACGGCACACATTTCACCGTGATCTGAAATAAAACTTCACACGAGTCGAAATGTGAAAAGCCCTCTTCGGAGGCCTGCTTCCCAGCGGACAGGGAAAAAATAAAAGCCTCTCCCCAAAGGCAGAAACAAAAAAGCCCTCTCTCCGGAGGCACAAACAAAAAGCCCTCTTTCCAGAGGCACAATCAAACAAAAAGCCCTCTTCCCCGAGGCACAATCAAACAAAAAGCCCTCTTCCCAGAAGCACAATCAAACAAGAGCCCTCTTCGGGGGCACATGCAGGTCAAAGCCCTTTTTCGGAGGCCCACTTTACCACGAAGGAAAAGTCACTTGCCAAAATAAAAGTGACTTTCTCCAAAAGTGAAGTGTAAAAACTTTGCAAAAAAAAAGAGAAGACTTCTCCAATACGAGGCGCATTCTACTAAATCAGAAAAAATATTTCCTTGAAACGGAAGTATTATCCTGTAAAGTACAAATGCAAATCTCCTTCAAATGGAAAAGCTGTTCTCCAAAGAAAGAGTACAAGTCTTCTCGAAATAGAAGAGTTGTTTTCCAAAATTTTGCCAATGTGAAAGAGATTGCAATAAACCATGGTATGGGGGCAATATAATATAGTTACAAAAATAAAAACAATGCTCAAACAACATACCATAGGTTTACTACAACATCACACAGAGAAAATAAAGAAACCTGTATAAAAAAAAGAATAAATGCATTCTCAGATACAGACAGAAGTTTTACAAGTAAAAGAATCATTTTATTCCATACTATAATTTTTTTTATACATGTGCAGGTTTCAAAACAAAAGAAGGCGGTGACCGGTACCCGCACAATCTTCGGTCAACACAAGTCTTTATATACATAATCAAAAAAGCAAAAAGCAAGGTGAAAAGCATAAGTCCTAAACCCATCACTTCTTCTTCCTGCCACCTTTTGAGCCTTCGCCTGGCCGGATGATTAACTTTTTGGGCTGGTTTGTGGGAGTAGGGGAAGAAAGAGGAAGGGGTGCAATTGGACTTTCTTTTGTTTTTTCTTCGCTAGCAGAAGCTTCTCTCCTTTTCTTTGAAACTACACGCTTCCCCTTCTTCCTTGAGGAAGGATCACTGCCTGGAGTGAAAAGTGCAGACAGCATTATGTCATCAGAAATAGTCTGCTCCGGGGTTCTTTCACCTTCTTCAGGTTCCTCGGCTTTCTGTTCTTCAGAAGCAACCGGGTCACCCAAGCCTTGAAGAGCTTCTATCTGCTCCTCTTGTGACCCCGGTTGAGAAACGAAAGGAGGAGTAATCTGAAGTGGCGGAGAGGAAACAGCCGAAAGAGGGGAAGGCTGAATAACACTTGGCACTTTCTCTACAGGAGAAGAAAAGTTAAAGTCGGTATTCCTCATAAAAAGAGGGGATAATGGCTCATCAACACTTAAGAAATAAGCAAGAAGCTCATCGAACTCAGTCGAAGCGAACAAGCAGTCCACTTGAGCGAGATCAACATTGAGATTATCTGGAGAAGTAGACTTTACTATGTCAACTTCGAAGTCCTGCGCTTCAGCGCTTTCTTGAGTCTCATCTCCAGTGTGGGCGGTGGCGCTTTCAATAACGGCTTTAGCAGGAGGAGGAGAATGAGAACTGGAGCCAGCAATATCGATATCGGCTGAAACTGAAGGTAGAACTGGGTCGATTAAGATTGTCTTTCCTAAATGTTCTCCTTTTGTCGTTTCGGCTCTCTCTTTGGCGAGTTGCTCCTTTCCCCTGGCATGAGCGGCACACGCATCATCATCTAGATGGTGCGCTATTAAATCTACTTTGGCATATCCGGCTCCTCCAAGCATGTCAAGTATGGCCTCCCACACTTTGGCCAAAATGATTTCATATGCCAGTCCCAAAAACTTAAGGCTACCGTGCCCTAGAACACTATGGATTAAAACTCAAATAGAGTGGAGCTGACTTCAGCTTTAGTTGCCATGTGAGATTCTTCGGCTGCAGCTTTGCCGGCAATAGCTTCATCGCGCTCTCTTTCAGCTTTAGAAAGTCGAGTTCTTAGCATTCCAATTTCTAGGTTCTGGGAGTTGGTCTTTTCTTGTAAATGAGCAACATCGGCTCGGTAGCTATCCACAACTTGTTGCTGCGCTTCAAATTTAGTTTCGGCATCTCTCTGTGCCGCGTGAGCATCTCTCACTTATTTTAGAAGCACTTCTTATCTCTGAGAATAAGAAGTGGAATATGTGGCAAGCTCTTCCTTAAGTTTTTCGACCTCTTCTTCAAGCTTTTCATTATAAGTGGCTGTGCTCCTCATTTCCGCGTCATGTTGATCAAAAGTTTTCTACCATTCAGATTTGTCGTTTTCCATTGTTAGCATGGCCTCAAGATTTGCGCGGTTTACCCTCTGAAGCTCGTCGACAAGCTTTTGCCAACTCGACATTCTCTCAATATTGAGTTTGACGGCATCAAGATTGCGCAGCATAGCTTGCTTTTCAATCGGGACCAAATCAAGGTCAAAGCACACTCCCTTCAAGCACCAATGCGAAAACCGACTTTGAAGAGTGGCCGGGCCTTGTCCAACCTGATATGAGGGCCTGCCAATAATTGTTTGAATATCAGTACGAGTAAGGGAAGGAGATTGAGAAGGTACAGGAGCAGCGGGCCTTTCAGGAAGTTCGGACGCCGGCTTTTCGCCATGTTTGGCCCTTTTACTCGCATCTTCCGAGATGTGGCTTTTCCCTTTATCATCACGGGATTTCCGTTTATGACAATTATCTTCCCTCTGGGAAGAATCATGTCGCTCATCTCGTTTTTCGTGGAATTCTTCATAGGCGCGCCTTTCACGAGCTCTTCCCGCAGCTCTTTCTTCGTCAGTTTCCCAAGAGGCAGGAAGATACCTCCTGGGGTCATAAGAACCACGCTTCCCATAACGCTGGAAATCATCGTAATAAGAGCCACTTCTTCCCATTGGAGAATCTGAAAATGAAGAAAAAATAAACTCAAAAATATTGAAAGCAAGAAAGTTGAACGCATATAAGTGCTGAAAAGTCCTAAGTGTGTGTAACATGCAAACTACATGCGTCGAATCACGAACCACTCCTGGGTTGAGAGGTGATGATGGATTTAACAGCCAATGTCAACTCTTGGGTTGATGAAGTTTGTTGCAGAACGGATGTCGCTTCAACTGCTGGAGAAGTAAACTTAGCAGTGATAGGATCGTCTTTAAAAAGCTCCTGTGAAGTAATCATCAGGTCGCTCAACCCCTCAAAAGTATCATCACCACTGTGCCTGGCAGGACTCGCTCTCCCAGTTCCTTCGTCACCAAATTTCCCAGATTGTTGGGGAGGTTCCTCTTCTTCGATGACCGGGGCAAGTGCAAGTTTGCCCGATGACCCCGCAACATCAATTGAAGTAGAACACTTTACCAACGAAGCCTCAACAGTATGTTCTTTCGGCGTAAGTTCCTCGATGGAAATTGGGGCTTCCGATGTTTGTACTGGAGAGTCGGGGACTTCATGAGTTTGGGTAGAACGAGAAGGGTGCAAAAGCCCGTATTGGTGCAGAAATTCATCTTTCAGCAAAAATTTAATACTTCTTTCTTCAACCGGCACGACACTTAATCTATCAAAAGTCGTCTTGTGACTGGGATTTCTAGAGGGGGGAGGAAGTGCTGTAAAAGAAAAGAATGAAGTTAGCACTTAGCAATTCGGATCTCAAAAAGCTTAAACGTAAAGAATGGGGATGAGTAGTCTTACTTCCTATTCTCCAGATGGCATAAAACCCTAGAGGGCAGCGAACGAAGAAAAATTGATTCAGAAAACCGTGAGCACTTTCGGAAAGATCGGTGATAAGCTTACGATTTCTGGCACTTCTCACGAGTATAATGGAGTGGTGGTCTTTATTCTTTTCAAATGTGCATAAGTAGCAGATTTCTTCGAAGCTAGGAAGATGGTTAAGTGCCCTCCTGAATAAAACATACAATCCCATCAGGATGGCGCAGCCATTAGGATGTAGTTGAAAGGGAGAGATAGTTAGTCGGAAAAGGAGTTGATGAAGAAATTCATTGAAAGGAGGAATGGCACCATAAAGGCATATCTGACGGTTGACAGCGACAAAACCGAGAGGTGGCCTGTCGGCAGTATCATTTGGCCTGGGAAGTATAGCATCCGCTTCGGCAATCCCAAATTGAATACGTAATTGGTTGAATGCCCGCTGACTCAGGGTTGTTGGAGTTCTCTCCGGAGGATTATCCAATGGGTCGGCTATCGGGAAGACTCCTTCAGATTGCTCGATTATCTGTTCTTGAGAAGACATTCTACACAAGGAACTGGATATTCAAATATGAAGGTGCACGTTTCCTAAATGTGTGAAGTGTTGTGCAGGACTAATAAAATAACGAGAAAATATAACTGAAATTAAACAAGTTAATAGTTGTCAGTTAAAAAGATTCAGGGCTTGTTGTTTTAAGTTCAAGTACAGTGTTGAAGCAAACAGGTTAGCTTTGGTTGATTAATTCAACATTGCTTTAATACTTCACTTGAGTTTGTTGATTCACAGCATTTCATATAATTCCTTTAAGTTGATTATCTTTTATCGACTAATCTGTCATTCGATGTGGGCTGTCAATGGCAGTATACTCGCCCTAGTTTTCTGCAAATGTTGTGTTCAGCAGGTTGTTAGCTTACAAGTGAATATAATCTGTTAAAAAGTACAGCAAGGCAATGCAAATTATCTTTGCAGTTCAAATGAAGAATTCAAGTTAAAGTGCTGTCAATCAAAGTTCAAACAGTGTAAAGTCCAGACAAGTTCAAAGTTCAAGTAGTTCATTCTAGCAGTTCAAGTTAGAAGTACAATCAAGTTCTATCAAAATTCTGAAGCTTTCAAGTTTTGTCAAAGCCCTTAAGTCACAATCCGAGTCAAGAAGTTCTCTAAGTCCTAGGTCGCTCGCGACCTAACAGGTTGAGTTGAAATTGGTCCAGGTTGCAAGAAGCCACTCGGCAGTGAAAATTGTTCGTCCTAAGTCGTCCACACGACCTAGGCACTAAGCCGTTCACACGACCTAAAAACTAGGTCGCTCATGCGATCTAAAGTTTAAGTCGCATTATTAATAAAGCAAATTTATCAAAGTCCTAGCTCAGCCGCGACCTACAACCTATGCCGCACAAAGTTAGGTCGTTGGTCTTATAGGTCGTCCTGCTTGGAGTTCATATGCTATTCTGGCAAGTTAAGACACGACAAGGTCGTGAGTTACATAAGTCGAACTCTTCTAAGTTACGTTGTTTAAGTCAAGACAGTGGATATTTTGTTAAGTGCTAAGTCGCCTACGCGACCTAAGAGTTAAGTTGCGCCGATTCTTTGAGCCGTTTGCCGAGCTTAGTCTCGTGGTTCCTGTTCAAACTGCTAAGGCCCTAGGCCGCTTGTTCCTCCTCAATGTGTCAATTCACCTAATTCTTAGCTCCTAACCCGTTAACTTCTCCACCAACAAAAGCCCTCGTCTATCCATACCGCCGAATCACCCTAAAGACCAATTCGAATCACCTCGATATCACTACAAATCCAATGCACTGCCGTTTTATCTCAAATCACAGCAACAACATAATCGATGGCGGTTGCAGATCAATCAAAAAATGGTTCGTGAAAAAACACGGCACAAAAAGTGGTTTGGAATCGAAAAACGAGAGGGTCAGAAGATCGATGAAAAGTGTAGTTGAGCAACAACCAGATCCACTTACTTAATGTGACGAGATGACGATCAAGGCAACGAGTAAATTCGAAAATTATCGAGCTCAAGATTGGTAATGGCAGCGGAAGTAAGCAACTGAGTGAGGAGGAAGAAACGAGTTAGCAATTTATATGGAACAAAGAGAAGGAGACGAAGGGGTCCGCGAGTTTGCAGAAGTCTTAGGTTGCTCACGACCTAATGGAATTAGATCGAAGCACACGACCTATGACATAGGCCTGTACTTCGAGGGGCAAGTGTTAACTCCTCTTTTTAAGTGACCTAGCGACCTAACTTCATAAGCGACCTAAGGATAGGACGGTCCTAACGTCCTAATGGTGCAGCAAGCATTACGACCTAACGAGGTACAGGACCTAAAGGATTAGATGGTACAGCGACCTATGACTCAACGAGTTAACGGCTTATGTGAAGGCACGACCTAACTACTTAAGGGAGTAAGCGACCTAACACATAAAGCGGCTCAGCAAGTTAAACGACCTAGTGCCTAAATGGACTAAGCGATCTAGCGCGCCAACGACCTATGGACTGAGGTGACCTAGCGACCTAAAGGTATACGCGACCTAGCGAGTTAGTAAGGGGAGTGACCTAACAGGGATAAAGTTCTGCAGCGAGCTAAGGCATTATGACCTAGCGACCTAGCGAGCTATAAAAAGACGAGATAACTTGTCTTCCTTATGTCGTTCCTTCCCTAGGTCGCCCACGATCTATGACTTGTTCGAATGATCAAGGGTGCTCCTGTTAGGCCGTAAACCATGTCTACTCAGTCGCCCATGACCTATGACTTATACCTAAGTCGCTCACGACTTAAACATACCAAAGGCGCTTCCTATGCCGTTTCCTACCTAGGTCGGCCACGACCTATGACTTGCTAGTTTCTCCAGAACGATCAAGTGTCCTATGTATAAGCCGTAGACGACTCCTATTAAGTCACGGACGACCTATGACCTATCCAAGGTCGCTTGTGACCTTAACCTAAAGCCACACTCTCCTATAAATACAGCACTAGCTCCAACTGAAAGGGGATCCTTTTGGCTCATTCCTGGAACGCCGATACACTGCTGAATTCTCGACTCACTCGACACTTCAAACACGAAAGGCATCTCAACTAACTTCCAGAGGAAATCTAACACAATCAACATGGATTCAAAGAATTCTTCTATATCGGAGTTCTAGTTGTTTGTCTCATCAGTATTGTAATTGAAGATTGTTATAAAGTTGTAATTGATTCAGTAATAAAGAGGATTAAAGTGGACGTAGGCTTAACCTGAAGCCGAACCACTATAAAATTGTTGTCTTTTACTGCTTTCTCTGTGACTTTCCTACTTGTCTTTAATTCCCGAATTCACGGGTGGTGCTTTCACTTAATCTCTACATACACCGGGGTGTTAGCGTTCAATTTTTAGCGCTAACAGCCCTGCTGCATATCACCTAATTTTTTTTCATTCCCAAGTGTGAGGCTTGAGGCATGATTACATTTTCCTTTAGCAAATCCCACTTGAACTACCACCACTGCCCTCCAGACAACAATGCAATCATCCATATAAGTTGTTTAGAATATAAACAAACCAAAGGCACTACTTTTACTACATCCTCAGGATTAGTAGCAAGTAGCCCTTGCACTTCAAAGAACTCCTTCTTCGATTCCATCATCTTCACGATGACTCCAATTCAAATGTTTTTGCCGGTTCAAAGTGGTTTTTTAATAATATATCTAATCCCGGTCGCCCCGACAATGATAGTTTCCAAAATTGGCCAACATTTGATAGTCAGTTATTTAACTATCAAATAAACAAAAATCAACCAAAGATTTAACTAAGCATGATTAAGCACAAAGCAGCCGCTAAGTCTTTTTAATGAATCCTTTCATTATTTAATTAAAATCACTTTTCAATTGTTCATATAAGAAAACCTTTTACAAAAGATATATTCACAAACGCATTTACCCTTTTCATTACCGAAAAATAATGATATACTTATTTCAACTTATAAATATACACACAAAACAGTTCACTTTCAATACTTAGAAAAGTATTTACACATTTATCTCAAGAGTATAAGTATATTCTCAAATTTTAAGGAAACTTTCATATTTTCCAAACCACATTAAATAAGGTCAAAAACAACTATCATTTAAAAACATTGTTTACTATAAATGCCAAACCACTTTTCTTTTTGGTGTAAATAAATAGATCGTATGGAAATTAGACAAAATATACTTACCACCACTTTTCAATTTCAGACAGTACTATCCTTCGATTAACAATATAGTTAGACAAGTTAGCACACCATCTTTGCCTCGGCATACATTTTTACTTCTCAAGATAAAGATGAGTTTCCATACCTCAGAATTTGGTGTTAAATAGGAAAAGAAAAATTTCCATACCACCATAATTTAAAACGATCATTATGGAAATCAAATATCTTTCCTTTTATAAAATTCTTTTTTATAAACCTCTTTTATATTTCAGACTTCTTTTACAAATTCCTAAAATCATTTTTAAAACTCTTTTTATAAATCTCCCTTTATAAAAATCTAAATTTTAAATCTCATATTGTCACTACGGACTTCGGTTCTAAGATAGGACTAAACACTTTCCATAAGACGGTCATTCCATATATTGCTATAAATCCACAAATGTTATTTATTATTCCAATTTATCCAAGTGATATAGTTTCCCAATTTTATAAAATATTATTTATAAAACTATTTTTTAAACATTTTTATAAATCTCCTTTTTATTTACAAAATATCATTCATAAGTCTGTTCTTTTATTTATAAAATATTGTTACCCGGCACCTTGGCGTGGCTACAAGATGGTAGTTGTGGAGGTGATAGTTAGCACCAGACAAAATTCTGACCAAGAAAGGGCTGGAGGTATAAAGGGTTTGGTGCATTCGATATGTTTTGTCATTTCTGTATGGCTCAGTCAAAAGAGGGAACACATGGCTTGGTCAAAGTAGCTGGAACGCATGGCTCGGTCTAGGTAGTTAGCAGAAGCCGCTCGGTCTGAATTGTTCGACATGCCTCGTTCGGTCGAGGTAGCTCGGCATTTTTCGTTCGGTCTTGGAAAGTTTTGTTCAAAGTGGTTCGGCCAGTTTGTGGAGACAAAATGGTTCGGTCCGGATGGTCCAGCAAATATCGTTCAGCCTAGATGAGCTAGCAGGCTTAGTTCGGTCGTGGTTGGGAGGCTATTGCCGTTCGGTCACGTAACGACCCAGGATTTTTGACATCCCGAGTTGTGAATATTAATTTATAATATTCAATAATATTGTATTTTTAATATACGATATTCCCATTAATCAATAATTAGTAATTGCACCCAATTTTCTAAAACCAGTATGATTTGAATTTTCAGATCTAAATTAATATACATATTGATTAAATGGAATTTCTTATATATGTATATATTTTGTTTTAAAGGTAACATATGTATATATTTTTCAAATAAAATATAATAGAGAATTAAAATTAATTGGAAAAATCATATGCATATATTTGTACATATAGGGATAATAAAATTTTTATGTATATAAATTTGGATAGAAATTCATAATAAAGTAAAAAACGGTATTTTTGATTTTGGGACATATAAATGATATTATTTATATTAAATAAAAAGAGTTTTAAGCTTCTAAATCAATATATATATATACCATGAATAAGAAAAGTTGTATATATGTCAAGATAACTTCAAAAGGGAAAATCTATATCAAGTATAAATAGGAGGAAAACTATATACACACATACATATCAAATGAACTTGGTTTATTTGGAAATAATATATTTCTATATTATCATTAAAAGATAAATATATGGTTACATATAAACATGAAGGCTTAAGAATAATTTTATACCCCTTTGTAGTTCTTGTTTTAAGTAACATATGTATAAGGTGTTTAATACATAATGATATTTTATTTCACTTTGTTTAAAGTAATATGTGTATATATATAAGTTTTATTTTAATTTTCTAGTTTCTCACTTATATTTTAAATGAATGCAACACTAACTTTGCCAAAAGCAATAATAACTATGGGCTGTTTAACTTCATAAATGTAACATCCCGCCTTTTCGCACACTTTAAATCGACACACGTGCCAATTCAAACCATTCGGAAGGGCGGATTATTATGGGGTAAATAAGAAAAAGTAGAGAAAGAAAAAAAAAATAGAATCCTGCAGCAGAACGATAAAATATAATAATCAAATATACGGTTCATGAAGCTGTTTTACAAAAACCCTTGATTATATTTATACAGTACATATTAGAGTACACATACCAGAGAATAATAATTAATGCAGCGGAATTTAATGGTGTAGTGGAATAATATAGTAGATAATAGTACTACAAATCTTCGTCTTCGTCCTCCAGAATAAAATCGTTGATCTTGAAACGCTCGGACTGACCCGAGCAAATTGAAAAGACAAAACACTCGAGTTGAACTAAAAGATCTTATGTGAGTTAAATCAACAGAAATAAATATGAGTGTAACGAAGTCGAAGATGTTTACGGGGTTTGACATCTCCTATCCAGTGTCTAACGTGAGTGTAGTAACTCAAGAGATGCTCGAGATTCACATCTCCTAAGGATCCGTTAAACTATTTACTATGTAGTATATTTCGCTATTATAATAATGTCTAATAGTAAAGTAAACATACTTTTTAATAGCGTTAAGGGGTTACCCATATAGCCATTAACAAAAATAATGCCAATAGTCTATACAATAGCGTAATACCTCCTGATCGGGAGGCTACCAGAGGATACTCCAAAGGTACGACACAAATAGAAACTCGTACAAGGCGCGATAGGGTAGGTGACATGGCACAACTAGGCAATGCCAGGGTAGATATACCAATTACGCATCCGGGCTGGTGGTAACGCGTAGCACCTACTACCGCCCACCTCGAACAACACCTCAAAATCAAAAATCAAAAGTGGCCACCAAATCAAATCCAAATGTCAGAGTATAATATCGAAGGAGTGCGTGCGATAAGAGGAATGACCTCATTGGCCCGAGAATCGCTTCTGTTTTAGCCACCTTATGCCAACTCACGGGAGTCCGGTCCACGTATTAACCTCGAAGGAAACGTCGCCACCATCCTACTTCATTCTGGAATCTCCACCGCGTATGCGGTTGCTAAAGTGGTTTTCAGGATTGGCAGAGAGTATGACAACTTCCGATCCCGGTCTCTTTAACAACCAGACGTTATTATAACACTGCGGTCAATTTAAAATAATTGTACTTCAAAACCAGAATAAATATTTCATTTCAAAACCATTAAAATACGATATCATTTTTGTTTTAAACCCAAATCAATATGATATCATTTTTATTTCAAATATATCCTTTTTCTAAAATCATAGCACTTTCAAATCTATATACGTTGAAAACCCATAGCTTTGAAACATAGCTTCAATTACTTAAATGGTTTAAATATTTAATTACTTTATATAATAAAATAGCTTCTTTAATTTCATAAATAAATTCCAAATTCGAATTTGAACCTCCAATTAAACCATTTCAAATTTTCATATATTTCAAAGTTTTAAATATTCCACCATTTCAAAACTAATTCTTTGATAATTCCATATATATCAAATTCAATTGCTATTATTTAGATTTGAAACGTTTACTTAATAAATCCCATACAATTTAAGTAAAACTTTTAACTTCAAACAATTGGATATTCTTTCAATTTATTTAACTTGATAAATTCATTTATCTCAACTTTATATTCATTAAATTACTTTAAACCAAATCAAGTTATAAGAATCATATCCATTTAAAATCTCCATTTTTATTTAAATTCCAAATCAAAATTTATTCAAGTGCAATTCTTAAATAATTCAATTTAAACCAACTTCATATTTATCACCCAACTTAAATTTCATTTAAGTCAAATGAAAATTCTATGTATGCAATATCTCAAATAGGTACTAAACCATAGAATATAAAACAATCAAACTCTGTTATTAAACTCATTTTTATTTATCAATTGTATACATAGCTTAAATTCAAGGATTTAACTATATATATAGAATAATATTTATATAACATCAAAATTTAATATTTATTAAACCATATATCACTTTCCAAAACCATAGAAAATCATTTCAAAATATTATATATATATATATAAATATATAGACAGCGGTGTCTGTATATAATTTTCTACCCTATGGTCAAGTGATACAGATATTTATCATTTCAATCCGTAATTTAAAAATAAAATACGGTTATATATCATTTCAAACCGCAATTCTGAATGAAATGAAAATGCATAATAACTTGCAGTTTATAACAATATAAAATTCAGCATCCATTCACCCAATATCAATCATCAACCATTTATTACAATCATCATCCAATTTTAAACAATAATATCAATATAGAACGGGTAATAAACACAGGTATTAACTAGCAGTTTATATTTAATAATAAATTAAATAACTGTTTAACTAGCAAATTTATATGCAATAATAAACAAATAACAATTTAACGGGCAGTTTATATGCAATGAATAATTAAATAACAATTTAATTAAATAAATGCAATTCAATGGAGATATGATTAAAATATGCCAAAAAGTCATAATTAAATTTCTAATCACAACATAAATTAATTTAACAAACATAAGGAATTTTAGAAGTTGTGAGTGGGTTAAAACACTCACATTTTGAATTTAAATTGAATTTAAACCCAAAAATTTGATAGTCTCAGAATTCATCCAAACCAGGGCCTAAATGTTTAGAATTTCAATACGATCCTAACAAAAAAAACCACGCGTGAATTGGTGTTCGTATGTGAAAGATATTGCGAAAATTGTGATTGAATTTCAATATTAAAATAAACAAAAGAGTACACTTTAATATCTAAGCCATGTCACCACTAACCTCCACCTCGTACTCACGCGAACGCTCTGCTACCAGAAACATATACGTATCTGCAAATCGTAACAGCTTCGTACTCCTACTTAGCTCTGTCGTGCCTCAAACGCCGACCCCCCACAGCCTCGCCAACGTCGCCCTCCTCGATACTCACGACCACACCCACGATCGTCCACACGCGACAACTGACCAAAGCACAAAATTCACAGCAGCCACCTATTTAAACAAACCTAATTGAATTAATTTGCTCGATCCAGCCATTGATTCAACAAACGAACAACACCGATGGACAGTGCTCGATCTCCCCTTCATAACCCTAGAATTAATTCAACAATCGGACGACGATAAAAAACCACCAATGGACGGTCGAGAATTAAAACACAATTTCTGATCAGACGATAATCTGAATCGAAAAACGAACACCACCAGTGAATTACGCTCGTTGAGAGCTTCAACGTATATTTTTTTCAAATTTTTCTATGGAGTTTGAATTTTTGACTTTGATTTTGAATTTTAATAGGATTTGGATAAATTAAGGTTTACAGTCATTGAGGAAGATGAGCACAGAAGTTTCTATACATATAGAAATGAGGAATAGAGGCTGCTAGGGTTTATAATAGGATATATACAGGTAGGGCTGACATTTGAATGGCTGGATAAGATAGATTTTTACGCTCTAACGCCAAAGTGGCCCAAAAAGCCCGTTTCGACTGCGGAATGTAATTAGGTCAACTCATATGTCAAAATAGATGTTTTAAAATATTTTAAACGCAATGGAAAAGGTTTCAAGTCCAAATTCCATCGTATGAAGAAGTTATGATAAAAACAATATTTTTCAAATTGATTTCAATTTCATTTATTTCAAGGCCTTTCGAGTCTGTACAATCAAACGACAAGTCCGATCGTTACGAAACTTGAAATTCTACAATAATTGACTGTTACTGATCCAATGGAGCTAGTTTCGTCGAAATCCGAGTCAGTGGCCAAAATGGCTATTTTTACACTAATTAAATAAATGATAAATTAATTAATTAAATCAAATTTCCAATTCAAATTCTAAAATTTGACAATTCTTATTATTTAAATTCCTTAATCATTTACAATGATTTTAAAAAAAATTAGATGTCAAATTAAATGTTGATTCAATCATAAGTTTCGGCGGAAATTCAAATTTCATTATATTCGTCAATTATACATTTATATTTTCAATAATTCCATTGAATTCACCATTCATTCTTATTATTCAATCCATTATGGTCAAATGGATGAAATTAACATTGGGTTCAAAGCTATTACATTAATATTCTAAAACTTTAACTAAATTTTCAATTAACGTAATAACTAAATATTTACTTTCATTCATTTGTAATTTATCCAATTACTATAAATTAAATTCAGTAAATTGATAAGTCTTGTTATCCATTCTTTTAATCCAACCAATTGTCATAATATGAATAAAATTTTTAACAATATTTCCAATAATTCTCTTAATTTACACTAACATAACATTAAATTAGATTTATTGCAATTGATTACCTGTTTTAATTTATTAGACTAAATAAATGGTTAACTTAATAATAATTGTTACCATTAACGTTAAATTACCCTTATAAGTTATCACTAACAGATAGGTGTTGAAATTGATTACATACACTGTTCTCACCCTATTTCATAAATTTTACACTAATTCACCAATTATAGTATTTATTTCATTTACTTAAAATAATCCCTTTATTATGAATTGAATCCAATTAGTTTTCATATATTCCAATTAAACTGATTAGATTCAATTCCAACCTTTTAATTGAGTCTATTATTACTTAGTAATGCAATTAACATCTGCCCCACATTTCATTCCATCAATATATTCAAATTTCCAACTTCCCTTTGTATTAGCTATTATTTCCAAATATATTGAAGTTATCAAATATATTCATTTATTAAAACTAGAACCTCAGTTAATTCATATCTCCATACAATACTTACATTTATTTACTTAAAATAAAATCTCATTCCCAAATATAACAGTTACAACAAATTAATAGGATAATTAAATAGTAACTGACGACCGTTACTATTTCTTTGATTCATTAATTACAATTAATATACTCAATAAATTCATTTACTTGGTCTCATGCATTCTAATACACCAATTTCCACCTTATACATAAATTTCACGTTACTATTTTAATTTGCATTCACTCTTTCCGTTATTATATTTATTGAATTCCATTCTAGCTAATATTTTTATTAATGATTCACTAATTCAACATTTCCATTTGTTGCTTATATTAAACTTATAACCAAGTAAGACAATTTACATTATTTTCAATTAATTGCAATTTTGTTCTAAATTGTTAAATTTAATTACATTGCTACATCTAATTTCTAACATTTTATCAAATCCCATAAATGTAACATTTATTTATTTTTACTAAAATTTATTTCCAATTCCATCCACAAATTAAACATGTAACTTATAGTAATTGTTTACATGCCAAGGTTACCCTTAAGCTTATCCAGCTTCAACCAATTATTATAATTACCTACATAATACCGAATTCATTCAATTACTATAAATTATACACAAATCCTTTAATTTACACCACTTTTACGCTTATTTACCTACTTTAAATTTTTACACAAGTGCACAATTTACGCTATTTTGTTTTTATTGTTTTTACTTCAATTGTCAACAATTGGTTGCTACAATTCATTCTTAAACTTTTGTTTCGATATAAATTATAAAATTTTATTTCTTTCTAAATTAAATTAAATTAACCAGATTTATTCATTAAAATTTATGTGTCGTCACACTCTTCTCCACTCAAAACTTTTCGTCCCCGAAAAGGAAAACGAAGGGAAAAGAAGAATTAAGAAATCAATATATTTTAATTAAAATATTAGATTTATACACAAATAAATTTATAAAATTTAAAAATAAAATATCAATTTATAACTATTAAATCCCTTTATACTCAAATTAATAAAGTTTGGAAAACATTTTCAAATTTTCTAAATCCAAAATTTACGGAAAATTTTGGCAGAGTCTCCTTTGTACGGAGAGGCTCGGGAGAAAATATAATTTAAAATATAACAATATACATCATATATTTCCAAAATAATAAATATATCCTAACTCGAGAAAATAATATAATAGCGCTATAAATCCGTAATCCGAAAATGTACCTATTTGTCGGGCAATTAACGCTTAATTATGAAGCCAAAAGTTATAGCAATTGCTTCCATAACCTGTATTTCACTTATATAATCCAATAAAGTTGACAATTATATAAAATATTTAAAGTGGTTTCAACCATAAACAAACAAATCAATACAACATCAATCACTTGCAACCAACAAACAAACATCACATAAAATCAACCCACATCAATTTTCATTCATATCAAACAAAACAAATAGTTGTTCGGGTTCAAACATTAAATTGTACATAATGGAAAATAAACTACTAAGTGCACCATTTACTCAACATCCTTAGATGAAACTAAATAGATTATTTATTCATCCAACTAATTTAAAGTATACTTACCCAAACAACTGTAAACCAAAACAAACAACAGATCCAAACAATAGATCAATTTCATTCTTATTAATTTCATTTCATTCATTTGTTGTTTGATTTCCTTTTCATTCATAAAATGCTTTATCTCTTTTTATTTTACATTTAGTTCCTACAAACTTTTATTTAGTGCTTACCTTACTATTCATTTATTTCTATCCGCTACTAACAAATTCTTTTTCTTTTATCCATATACTACAAATTTCTTTTATTTACATTACATTCATTTATTCATAATACTTACACTTCTATTAAACTAGTAGCATTTCAATTATACTTAAGTTTATAACACTACACATCAAATTCTTATTTATTAAGGTGATTCATTGAACCTTTTCATTATATAAAATTTTCTTGTGCAATTTCCCATTACATTTTCTTATTAAACATTTCAACTTTTAATATTTGGTAAGTTATATATATGCCTTTAAGAATGTAATTGAAAGTTATACAAGTTTTTCTTAATTCTTTTAATTAATTTACTGTTCAATAATAATACTTTTCATTCATAGTTTAGCATTAAACTTCTTATTTTAATTAAAGGTTCTAATTATAAATTAGTTTCATTCAATTTCACCATAATATTTGAAATTATTAATTAACGGAAACTTAAGAACTAAATAACGGGTTTAATTTTCAAATTATTTTAAAATAATAGATAAATCTATATACTTATACTTTATATATCCAATTAGAATTAAAACAATTTAAAATTTTATATTTGGTTTATCAAAACAAATCTGCAGTAAACTACTACAGTGGCCTTCCCACTTCGAAACTCGAAAATGAATGTCGATGATGCGGCCGTCATCACCGAAATTATTTTCCAGCGACAGAGAAGGAAGTATAGAACTTATTTATTTCAAAATCTTCTTTAAAACAATTCTTTCAAATTATACTGAAATATTTATATCAGAAAATACTACTACTAATATTATTATTATATTTCAAAATCATTCAAAACAAACTTTCAAAACCCCGGAATTTTCGTTCTAAATTCCCAATTTCCTTTTATTTTATTTTCAATCTCATTTCAACTATTATTTATAAATTCCATTACCTAACAACCAATATATTGCACCCAAGTATATATACATCATTTATAAATATTTATATATAGAAAATATAATAGGCAAAAATTATTTCATTCAACTATATTAAAAACAAATATTATGTCGGTCTGTCCTATTAAGTGCTTAGAAATTCCTATTGATGTCATAGCATCCCATGCACCAACCAGAATTTATAAATACAAAATGGAATAAATTAACACAATATTAAAACCTTTTTATAACACTAACAAATAAGCTCTCTCATATATATACGCTCAGCGACTCCCATAGGGTATTACTAACCTACTAGTAAAGTCAGACCCCACAAAGCTAAGGTTTATCGCTAAACCAAAGCTCTGACACCAGATGTAACATCCCGTCTTTTCGCACGCTTTAAATCGACACACATGCCAATTCAAACCATCCGGAAGGGCGGATTGTTATGGGATAAATAAGAAAAAGTAGAGAAAGAAAAAAAATAAAATAGAATCTTGCAGCGGAATGATAAAATATAATAATCAAATATACGGTTCACGAAGCTGTTTTACAAAAACCCTTGATTATATTTATACAATACATATCAGAGTAGACATATCAGAGAATAATAATTAATGCAACGGAATTTAATGGTGTAGTGGAATAATACAGTAGATAATAGTACTACAAATCTTCGTCTTCATCCTCCAAAATAAAATCTTCAATCCTGAAACGCCCGGACTGACCCGAGCGAATTGAAAAGACAAAACACTCGAGTCAGAACTAAAAGATTTTACGTGAGTTAAATCAACAGAAATAAATATGAGTGTAACGGCGTCGGAGATGTTTACGGGGTTTGGCATCTCATATCCATTGTCTAACGTGAGTATAGTAACTCAAGAGATGCTCGGTATTCACATCTCCTAAGGATCCGTTAAACTATTTACTATGTAGTATATTTTGCTATTATAATAATGTCTAACAGTAAAGTAAACTTACTTTTTAATAGTGTTAAGAGGTTACCCGTATAGCCGTTAACACAAATATTTCCAATAGTCTATACAGTACCGTAATACCTCTTGATCGAGAGGCTACCAGAGGATACTCCATAGGTACGACACAAATAGAAACTCGTACAAAGCGCGATAGGATAGGTGACACGGCATAACTAGGCAATGCCAAGGTAGATATACCAATTACGCAACTGGGCCGGTGGTAACGTGTAGCAGCTACTACCGCCCACCTCGAACAACACCCCCAAAATCAAAAATCAAAAGTGGCCACCGAATCAAATCCAAATGTCAGTGTATAATATCGAAGGAGTGTGTGCGATCAGAGGAATGACCTCATTGGCCCGAGAATCGCTCCTGTTTTAGCCACCTTATGCCAACTCACAAGAGTCGGGTCCACGTATTTACCTTAAAGGAAATGCCGCCACCATCCAACTTCATTCTGGAATCTCCACCACGTACACAGTTGTTAAAGTGGTTTTTGGGGTTGGCAGAGAGTATGACAACTTCCGATCCTGGTCTCTTCAACAACCAAACGTTATAATAACACCGCGGTCAATTTAAAATAATTATACTTCAAAACCATAATAAATATTTCATTTCAAAACCATTAAAATACGATATCATTTTCGTTTTAAACCCAAACCAATATGATATCATTTTTATTTCGAATATATCCTTTTTCTAAAATCGTAGCACTTTCAAATCTATATATCTTGAAAACCCGTAGCTTTGAAACATAACTTCAATTACTTAAATGGTTTAAATATTTAATTACTTTATATAATAAAATGGCTTTCCAAATTCGAATTTGAACCTCCAATTAAACCATTTCAAATTTCCATATATTTCAAAGCTTTAAATATTCCACTATTTCAAAACTAATTCTTTGATAATTCCATATATATCAAATTCAATTTCTATTATTTAGATTTGAAAAGTTTACTTAATAAATCCCATATAATTTAAGTAAAACTTTTAACTTCAAACAACTGGATATTCTTTCAATTTATTTAACTTGATAAATTCATTTAACTCAACTTTATATTCATTAAATTACCTTAAACCAGATCAAGTTAAATGAATCATATCCATTTAATATCTCCACTTTTATTTAAATTCCAAATTAAAATTTATTCAAGTGCAATTTTGAAATAATTCAATTTAAACCAATTTCATATTTGTCTCCCAACTTAAATTTCATTTAAGTCAAATAAAAATTCTATATATACAATTTCTCAAATAGGTACTAAACCATAGAATATAAAACAATCAAACTCCAATATTAAACTCATTTTTATTTATCAATTTTATACATAGCTTAAATTCAAGGATTTAACTATATATATATAATAATATTATATAACATCAAAATTTAATATTTATTAAACCATATATTCCTTTCCAAAACCACAGAAATCATTTCAAAATATTATATATATATATATATATATATATATATATATATATAGACAGCGGTGTCTGTATATAATTTTCTACCCTATCGTCAAGTGATACAGATGTTTATCATTTCAATCCGTAATTGAAAAATAAAGTACGTTTATATATCATTTCAAACCGCAATCCTGAATGAAATGAAAATGCATAATAACTTGCAGTTTATAACAATATAAAATTCAGCATCCATTCACCCAATATCAATCATCAACCATTTATTACAATCATCATCCAAATTTAAACAATAACATCAATATAGAACGGGTAATAAACACAGGTATTAACTAGCAGTTTATATTTAATAATAAATTAAATTACTGTTTAACTGGAAAATTTATACGCAATAATAAACAAATAACAATTTAACGGGCAGTTTATATGCAATGAATAATTAAATTACAATTTAATTAAATAAATGAAATTTAACCGAGATATGATTAAAATATGCCAAACAGTCATAATTAAATTTCTAATCACAACATAAATTAATTTAACAAACATAAGGAATTTTAGAAGATGTGAGTGGGTTAAAACACTCACCTTTTGAATTTAAACCCAAAAATTTGACAGTCTCAGAATTCGTCCAAACCAACGTCAAAATGTTTGGAATTTCAATAAGATCCCAACAAAAAAAACCGCGCGTTAACTAGTGTTCGTATGTGAAAGATATTGCGAAAATTGTGATTGAATTTCAATATTAAAATAAACAAAAAGAGAACA
Organism: Allium cepa; assembly: GCA_030765085.1. Taxonomy (NCBI): domain Eukaryota; kingdom Viridiplantae; phylum Streptophyta; class Magnoliopsida; order Asparagales; family Amaryllidaceae; genus Allium; species Allium cepa. Next base: position 1,014,216,153 of record CM060943.1, on the reverse strand, counting down.
CTTTAATATCTAAGCCACGTCACCACTAACCTCCATCTCTAGTAACCCAGTACTCACGCGAAGGCTCTGCTACCAGAATCATGCACGCATCTGCAAACCGTAACATCTTCGTGTGCCTCCCTAGCTCCCCCATGCCTCGAACCCCGACCCCCCACAGCCTTGCCCACGTCGCCCTCCTCGATACTCGCTACCACACCCACAATCGTGCACACGCGACAACCGACAGAAGCACAAAATTCACACCAGCCACCTATTTAAACAAACCTAATCAAATAAATTTGCTTGATCCAACCATTGATTTGACAAACGAACAACACCGATGGACAGTGCTCGGTCTCCTCTTCACAACCCTACCCTTGATTCAACGATCGGACGACGATCAAAAACCACCAATGGATGGCCGAGAATTAAAACACAATTTCTGATCAAACGATAATCTGAATCGAAAAACGAACACCACCAGTGAATTACGCTCGTCGAGAGCTTTAACATATGTTTTTTTCAATTTTTCTGAGGAGTTTGAATTTTTGACTTTGATTTTTAATTTTAATTGGATTTGGATAAACTAGGATTTACAGCCATCGAGGAAGAGGAGCACAGAAGTTTCTATACGTATAGAAATGAGCAATAGAGGCTGCTAGGGTTTATAACAGGATATATATATATAGGCAGGGTTGACATTCGAATGGCTGGATAAGATAGATTTTTAAGCGCTAACGCCAAAGTGGCCTAAAAGGCCAGTTTCGACTCCGGAATGAAATTGGGTCAACCCACATATCAAAACAGATTTTTAAAATATTTTAAACGTAATGGAAAAGGTTTCAAGTCCAAATTACATCGTATGAAGAAGTTATGCTAAAAACAGTATTTTTCAAATTGATTTCAATTGATTTTAATTTCATTAATTTCAAGGCCTTTCGAGTCTATACGATCAAACGACAAGTCCGATCGTTACGAAACTTGAAATCCTACAATAATTCACCGTCATGGATCCGATGAAACTGGTTTCGTCGAAATCCGAGTCAGTGGACAAAATGGCTATTTTTACACTAATTAAATAAATTTATAAATAAATTAATTAAATCAAATTTCCAATTCAAATTCCAAAATTTGAAAATTCTTATTATTTAAATTCCTTAATCATTTACAATGATTTTAAACAAATTTAGATGTCAAATTACATGTTGATTCAATCATAAGTTTCAGCGTAAATTCAAATATCGTTATATTCATCATTTATGCATTTTTATTTTCAATAATTCCATTGAATTCACCATTCATTCTTATTATTCAATCCATTATGGTCAAATGCATGAAATTAACATTGGATTCAAAGCAATTACATTAATATTCTCAAACTTTAACTAAATTTTCAATTAACGTAATAATTAAATATTTACTTTCATTCATTTGCAATTTATCCAATTACTATAAATTAAATTCAGTAAATTGATAAGTCTTGTTATCCATTCTTTTAATCCAACCAATTGTCATAATATGAAAAAAAATATTTCCAATAATTCCCTTAATTTACACTGATATAACATTAAATTAGATTTATTGCAATTGATTACCCGTTTTAATTTATTAGACCAAATAAATGGTTAACTTAATAATAATTGTTACCATTAACGTTAAATTACACTTATAAGTTATCATTAACAGACAGGTGTTGAAATTGATTACATACACTGTTCTCACCCTATTTCATAAATTTTACACTAATTCACCAATTATAGTACTTATTTCATTTACTTCAAATAATCCCATTATTATAAATTGAATCCAATTAATTTCTATATTTTCCAATTAAACTGATTAGATTCAATTCCAACCTTTTAATTGAGTCTATTATTACTTAGTAATGCAGTTAACACCTGCCCCACATTTCATTCCACCAATATATTCAAATTTCCAACTTCCTTTTATATTAACTATTATTTTCAAATATATTGAAGTTGTCAAATATATTCATTTATTAAAGTTAGAACCTCAATTAATTCGTATATTCATACAATACTTACCTTTATTTACTTAAAATAAAATCTCATTCCCAAATATAACAGTTACAACAAATTAATAGGATAACTGAATAGTAACTTAAGACCATTACTATTTTTTTGATTCATTAATTACAATTAATATCCTCAATAAATTCATTTACTTGGTCTCATGCATTCTAATACACCAATTTCCACCTTATACATAAATTTTACGTTACTATTTTAATTTGCATTCACTCTTTCGGTTATTATATTTATTGAATTCCATTATAGTTAATATTTTTATTAACAATTCACTAATTCAACATTTACATTTGTTGCTTATATTAAACTTATAACCAAGTAAGACAATTTACATTATTTTCAATTAATTGCAATGTTGTTCTAAATTGTTAAATTTAATTACAAATGCTACATCTAATTTCTAACATTGTATCACATCTCCATAAATGTAACATTTATTTATTTTTACTAAAATTTATTTCCAATTCCATCCACAAATTAAACAGGTAACTTATAGTAATTGTTTACATGCCAAGTTACACTTAAGCTTAATCCAGCTTCAACCAATTGTTATAATTACCTACATAATACCGAATTCATTCAATTACTATAAATTATATACATATCCTTTAATTTACGTCACTTTTACGCTAATTTACTTACTTTAAATTTTTACACAAGTGCACAATCAACGCTATTTCACTTTTATTGATTTTACTTCAATTGTCAACAATTGGTTGCTACAATTCATTCTTAAACTTTTATTTCGATATAAATTATAAAATTTCATTTCTTTCTAAATTTAATTACAAACTTTAATTAAATTAACCGGATTTATTCATCAAAATTTACGGATCATTACACACTCCCGCACTCAAAACTTTTCGTCCCCGAAAAGGAAAAAGAAGGGAAAAGAAGAATAAAGAAATCAATATATTTTACTTAAAATATTAGATTTATACACAAATAAATTTACAAAATTTAAAAATAAAATATCGATTTATAACTATTAAATCCCTTTATACTCAAATTAGTAAAATCTGGAAAACATTTTCAAACTTTCTAAGTCCAAAATTTACGGAAAATTTTGGCAGAGTCTCCTTTATACGGAGAGGCTCGGGAGAAAATATAATTTAAAATATAACAATATACATCATATATTTCCAAAATAATAAATATATCCCAACCCGGGAAAACAATATAATAGCGCTATAAATCCGTAAACCGAAAACGTACTTATTTGTCGGGCGATTAACGCTTAATTATGAAGCCAAAAGTAGTAGCAATTGCTTCCATAACCTGTATTTCACTTATATAATCCAATAAAGTTGACAATTATATAAAATATTTAAAGTGGTTTCAACCATAAACAAACAAATCAATACAACATCAATCACTTGCAACCAGCAAACAAACATCACATAAAATCAACCCACATTAATTTTCATGCATATAAAACAAAACAAATAGTTGTTCGGGTTCAAACTTCAAATTGTACAGAATGGAAAATAAACTACTTAGTGCACCATTTACTCAACAGTCTTAGATGAAACTAAATAGATTATTTATTCATCCAACCAACTTAAAGTATCCTTACCCAAACAACTGTAAACCAAAACAAACAACAGATCCAAACGATAGATCGATTTCATTCTTATTAATTTCATTTCATTCATTTGTTGTTTGATTTCTTTTTCATCCATAAAATGCTTTATCTCTTTTTATTTTACATTTATTTCCTACAAACTTTTATTTAGTGCTTACCTTACTATTCATTTATTTCTATCCGCTACTAACAAATTCTTTTTCTTTTATCCATATGTGACGCCCCACCTCTATACCCACGCTAGCCAAGAACACTACGATGTAGTGCTGTCAACTAGCACGGAGAATAAGGCTGTTGAGGAGCGACCATCCATGTAACTTCTTTGTGCGAGCACCGTTATGTCAGATAGTATAGCATGCATTTCATTTAAGGAGGAAGTCCGACATACCGATACAAACTCAAAGCTATCACATGGTGGCTATAAATAATCTTCGGAAACAAACATAGAAATAAGCATAACACAATCAGTCACAGATATCCATATCACAAAGGCGGAAGAAGATATGAATATATATATATAACTAACACATGAAAGTATACATCAGAGTAGTGGTTAAAAAGATCCACAATATTACAAAAGAATAGCAACACGTGCTATACAAAAGAATACAACTATGAGTCTATATCTCAAGTGTATACAACAAAACTGCTAATCTAAATAGTTAGCCAAAAGTCAGAGTAGCAAACCCCGGGAAGAAGTCAAGCAGAAGCACCTGTAACATCTCGGTCTGACCCGAGTATTATTTAAGAAAATAATAAACGGATCAGTCTAGCTATAAATATCAGACGACATGATATAAAATAAGAGAAATGGCATATGAGAATAATATCCATAACATCATACTACTATAAGTATGTAAATGATAATCAACATTATACTTAAGTTTATAACACTACACATCAAATTCTTATTTATTATGGTGATTCATTAAAACTTTTCATTATATAAAATTTTCTTTTGCAATTTCCCATTACATTTTCTTATTAAACATTTCAACTTTTAATATTTGGTAAGTTATATATATGCCTTTAAGAATGTAATTGAAAGTTATACAAGTTTTTCTTAATTCTTTAGTTAATTTACTATTCAATAATAATCCTTTTCATTCATAGTTTAGCATTAAACTTCTTATTTTAATTAAAGGTTCTAATCATAAATTAGTTTCATTCAATTTCACCATAATATTTGAAATTATTAATTAACGGAAACTTAAGAACTAAATAACGGGTTTAATTTTCAAATTATTTTAAAATAATAGATAAATCTATATACTTATACTTTATATATCCAATTAGAATTAAAACAATTTAAAATTTTATATTTGGTTTATCAAAACAAATCTGCAGTAAACTACTACAGTGGCCTTCCCACTTCGAAACTCGAAAATGAATGTCGATGATGCGGCCGCCATCACCGAAATTATTTTCCAGCGACAGAGAAGGAAGTACAGAACTTATTTTTTCCAAAATCTTCTTTAAAAAAATTCTTCCAAATTATATTGAAATATTTATATCATAAAATACTTCTATCAATATTATTATTATATTTCAAAATCATTCAAAAGAAACTTTCAAAACCCCGAAATTTTCGTTCTAAATTCCTAATTTCCTTTTATTTTATTTTCAATCTCATTTCAACTATTATTTATAAATTCCATTACCTAACAACCAATATATTGCACCCAAATATATATATATATATATATATATATATATATATCATTTATAAATATTTATATATAGAAAATATAATAGGCAAAAATTATTTCATTCACCTATATTAAAAACAAATATTGTGTCGGTTTATCCTATTAAGTGTTTAGAAATTCCTATTGATGTCATAGCATCCCATGCACCAACCAGAATTTATAAATACAAAACTGAACAAATTAACACAATATTAAAACCTTTTTATAACACTAATAAATACGCTCTCTCATATATATACACTTAACGACTCCCATAGGGTATTACTACCCTATTAGTAAAGAGTCAGACCCCACAAAGCTAAGGTTTATCGCTAAACCAAGCTCTGATACCAGATGTAACATCCCGCCTTTTCGCACGCTTTAAATCGACACACGTGCCAATTCAAACCATCCGAAAGGGCGGATTGTTATAGGGTAAATAAGAAAAAGTAGAGAAAGAAAAAATACAAAATATAATCTTGCAGCGGAATGATAAAATATAATAATCAAATATACGGTTCATGAAGCTGTTTTACAAAAACCCTTGATTATATTTATACAGTACATACCAGAGTACACATATCATAGAATAATAGTTAATGCAGTGGAATTTAATGGTGTAGTGGAATAATATAGTAGATAATAGTACTACAAATCTTCGTCTTCGTCCTCCATAATTCTTGCTCCATAATTTCCCATGCAAACTCAAATTCTTGCTCCATAATTCAAGAGAAGCTATTGGTAAGCATCCTCTTCTTCTTCTCCAACTCTTTCTCTCTTCGATTTCATAACTTCCTAAACCTAAATTTAGGAATTATTTGTTTGATCTTAGATTGGAGCTTTTAGAGTTGAAGTGAAGAGTGGTTGGTCTTCTCTATGCATTTGAGTCTCTCAATCATTGTGTTTGAGTTAAAAAGGTGAGTTTTGAACTCACATCTACTTCTCTTGATATCATTGATGTTAGGTATGACTCCTAACACTCATTTATATTCATTTGCTTTTTGTTTGAATTAATTTGGTGAACATTTCAATTTTTGGTGTTTTGAAGTCAAAAACTCTAAAAATCATAGCTTTGATGTTTTGCTCATATTTATGGAGGTGTATAAAAGAGCCAATAGGGCTGGGGTGTCGATTGGCATAAATCCCTAGCGCCATTGCTCGTTTGGTTGCAATTTGGAGAGTTTTCTCTTTATTGGATTGGTTGAAAAACAGCCCCAGTACCAGTCAGTCAACTGACCTTTGCAGTCAGTCGACTGACTTTAGCAAATAAATACTCCGGGGCTGTCTACAGAGGCTAGAATTCTCTGTTTCCTGCAATCAGTCGTCTGGCCTCTATAATCAGTCGACTGACTATAGGAAATGAAGCTTCCAGGTTTCTAGATCAGTCGACTGGCCTCTGTAGTCAGTCGACTGACCTGCTTGTTTTGTCTATTTTTGCCTATTTTGCTTGGTTTCCAAATTTAATCGATTTGTGTTGATTCAATTAGTTGTTATCACATTATTGGACTTTGATGATTCCTTTTTGATTTCATACATGGATTTTTATAAAATGATCTTTTCAAATTATATTAAAAGCTTGTTTCTCCAATTTATAATTTACATTTAAAACGCACACACACAATTTCGCACTTCGAGCGAAGAGGGAGGAGAATTAAATGATTAGATAAAACGCATGCTGTGAACACGTGCGTTTATCTTTTCAATTAATTCCTAATCTAATTGTTTGATTGTTTTGACCTTCGGGTTTCGGTTACCGATGAGATGAGGTAAACTTTGTACTGCTTTGAGTGCGAAATTAACTAACGGATAGTAAACCGTTTAGTGCGAGCGTGTGGTATGGGACTCACGTTAACATTTTTCGGGTTCCTTCCAAGGAGTTTGTGACACATATTTCCCGTTAGTGGTGTCCAGTACTGGGCCTGCGGACCTTCACCACTACGGTTTGTTGCCTTCGGGTATGTTGCCTTTGGGTATGTTGCCTTCGGGTTTGTGCCTTCGGGTTTGTTGCCTTCGGGTATGTTTCCTTCGGGTTTGTACCTTCGGGTTTGTTGCCATCGGGTTTGCGCCTTCGGGCTTATGGATCCTTGTTTATACAGTACTGAGCACGTGCAATTTCTTTTGTTTCTTTGTTATTTATATTCCCTAGCGTATCACCTTTCGGTGTTGGTCTTTTTGAACCACACGATATATAGCGGTTACCTTGTGGAACTTGTGTTACCTTCATTGGTAATTGTTATTTTCCTTTTTGGCTTGATTTGGGATATTCATATCCATTGTTTATTTGAGTTGCCAATGATATGAGGCGTTTTATGATTCATCTATTGTTAGATGATTGAGAAACCTCTTCTAGAGATATTTGTTGTTCTTTATGACCTTACTGGTTCATTATTGTTCAGTTTATCTAACTGATTAGTTTAGCTAGACTGGCCTGTGTATTTTATACTCGGGTCAGACCGAGATGTTTTAGGTTAGGTGCTCTTGTGGACTTAGCCTCTTTTGCTTCCACATGGACTATTCCACTAGCTCCTTTTTGTTATAGCTTTTTGTGTAGTCTTTTTGGCTGTAACTCTGAAATGTATTCTTTTAACTCGCCTGTATATTGTGGTCTGCTATACTACTTGACATCTATAATTTCGTATACTCTGTTACGTATCTGTATATGTGTATATGATGATCTAATGTTCTGTGATGTGCGCTACATTTGAGTTGTTATATTTTCTTCTGATAGATCCTTCAGCCACCTATGGTTTTGTATTAAGTATTTATTGGATATGTCGATCGGCAATTGTCAATGTATTTAATAGATAGTTAAGGCAAGGTTATAGATGGTCGCCCCTATCCAGCTCTATTCTCCGTATTAGCAGATGGTATTATCTAGTAATACTCTTTGCTAATGTGGGGCGTCACAGCTTGGTATCAAAGCTGAGTTCAGAACAAAATATGATAAACACAGAATAGAAACACATATTACGGTACATCAAAGTGTAATAAGTGTTGCAAATCTCTGAATCATCGTGCCTCTATTCCTTTTACCCTAAAGGCTAGATAGGATTTGGGAATACGTCTAGGAATGCATTATTATTTCATAGTATTCCACATTTGAATTAGTGATGTCTACCTTGTGAATAATCTTTATCTTATCTTAACTTTCATCTTATGGCTGGAAGAGGCAGAGGAAGATGCTCGGGTGCTGGGCAATCCAGCGGCTCGCATCCGGATGGCGTTTATATGTCTGCTGATCAGTTTTTGGAGTTGTTTAGGAGCACTCAGCCTCCAGCTCCTACTCGGGTATCTCCTCCTCGCAAGTCTGCCTTTGCACGTCTGTGAGTGATTTTTCTCATCTTGGGGGAAAGCCGTTTAAAGGCTCCGAATCTTTTCTTGATGTCCAAGCTTGGGTTTACACGTGCAAGCGTATTTTCTCTCGCATGGATCTTTCTAATCATGATAGAGTTCTAGTAACTTCTAGCTTATTGCAAGAGCGTGCCCTTAATTGGTACGAGCTTCTTATAGTCGAAATTGATGAGTCTGCTCCTTCCAGGACTCAGTTTCGGGAATGATTCGAACTCAAGTTCGTTCCTTAATCTGAGAAAGTTTTATTGTCCCATCGCTTTCTTGAATTGAAGCAAGGGGGGTCTTCCATTTCAGAGTATGTTGCATAATTCGAGGCTTTATCTAAGTATGGTCTTGAATTCAGTAGCACCTCTTAAAAGAAGAATCTGAAGTTTGTCTCTGGTCTTAAGAAATATCTTAAGAAGTCTTTAACGCTCCAGCTTAAGCTTTCTTTTGAGGAGTTGGTTGATTCGGCACTTTATCTCGAAGCTGTCGAGAAGGAGCGTGATAGTGGTGATGATGTTGAGGTTCGCAAGAACCCCAAGAAGAAGCAGTTTCCATTTCAAAAGTCCAAGTCATTTCCTTCCAAGAAAAAGAAGACTGGTGGTTCTAACTCTCAGACTCAGTCTACTGGAACACCTTCCATTCAGAAGTGTTTCAATTGTGGTTCTCTTGATCATACGATTCGAGCTTGTCCTAAGCCTCTCTTCTACCGCTATTGCAAGAAGGAAGGTCATCTTGTTTCCACCTGCCCTACTGTCCTGCTAGTGCCAAGTCTGGCAAGCTTAATGCTGTCAAGGCTTTTGAAGGTTGTTCTCAGCCCAAAGGTATATCTCCATCTATTTTGAAAGGTTATATTTTATTTCATGACCATAGTGTTCGAGTTCTTTTCGATACGGGTGCTTCACATTCCTTCATATCGTAGAAGCTCGTCGATAATTTATCTTTGGATGTTTCTTGTATGGTTGCTTCATTGAGGATTGTGAATCCTATTGGGGGATCCGCGACCCTTATCATGCTTTGTGATCTTGTTGAGATTTTTTTATGTGGCTTTTCTTTTCATGCGAATCTGCACGTTATTTCTTATCGGGGATTCGATATGATTTTGGGTATGGACTGGCTAGTGAGATACGATGCTAGGATTATTTGCTCTGAAAGAATTTTATATCTTCGACATCCAGATTCGTTTACTCAGCTATCACTTGTTCTTTGTGATGTGGATAATTCCGAAATGGCTTTATATTCTCTTAACTCTCGAGATGATGATGATATATCTCATATACCTATTGCTTGTGACTTTTTTGATGTTTTTGAGCCTGTTTCGGGTTTGCCACCCAGGCGGGAAATTGAGTTCCACATTGATCTCATTCCAGGCGCACGGCTAGTTAGTCGTCCTCCCACGAGGATGCCTACAAAGGAGAATGAGGAACTCAAGAAGCATCTTTTAGAGCTTTAGTCCAAGCAGTTCATTCAATCCGGTTTTTCACAATGGGGAGCCGTGGTTGTCTTCGTGAAGAAGTCCGAGGAACCTTTAGGCTTTGCATTGACTATCGCAAGCTTAATGAGTTAACCATTAAGAACAGGTATCCATTGCCTAGGATCGATGATATGTTCGATCTATTGAGTTGTGATAAGGTCTTTTCTCAGCTCGACCTTGCCATGGATTTTTATCAATTACGAGTCACGGAGGATAGCATACCTCTTACAGCTTTCCACACTCGATATGGTTCTTTTGAGGGCTCGTTATGCCATTCGGTTTGACGAACGCCCCTGCTTTCGTTGTCGATCTCATGAATCGAGTATTCCGAGAATATCTCGATAAGTTCATCCCTATGTTTATTGACGACATTCTTATTTATTCTAAGTCTGAAGCCGAGCATGCTAATCACTTGAGAATTGACTTGCGTACTCTCTATCACCATCAGCTTAGAGCTAAATTCTCCAAGTGCCATTTTTGGAAGAATAAGGTTAATTTCTTAGGCCATGTTGTATCTTCCGAGGGCATTTCAGTCGATCCTTCAAAGATCGAAGCCATCCGAATTGGAAGAGGCCTGAGAATGTGCATGAGATTCATAGTTTCCTTGGATTGGCAGGTTATTCATTAAGGGTTTTTCCCGTGTTGTGTTTCCTCTCACCAGCCTTACTCGAAAAGGCATTCGTTATAATTGGTCCGACAAGTGTGAAGCTTCAGACATTAAAGGAACTTCTCACTAATGCACCTATTCTTGTTGTTCCCGAGGGGAATCATGATCTTGTTGTCTACATTATGCTTGTGGTAGTGGTCTCGGTGCTGTTCTTATGCAGAAGGATCGGGTAGTTGCTTATGCTTTTAGGCAACTGCGTCCGAATGAAGTTTGCTATGCCACTCATGATCTGGAGTTAGCCGCCATTGTCTTCGCCTTGAAGACTTGGCGACACTACTTATTTGGCGAGCGCTTCATTCTCTATACCGATCATAAATCCTTGAAGTATTTGTTCGCTCAGAAGGAACTCAATATGAGACAACAGTGTTGGCTCGAGTTTCTTGCTTCCTATGACTTTGATATCCAATATACCCCTGGTAAGGGTAATTGTGTTGCTGATGCGCTTGGTCGCAAACATTCGGCTGTAGTTTCTATGATGCTTGCCGAATGGGATATCCTTGAGACTTTATCTCTGTGCGAAATTCGTGATCAAGGTTTTTCTTCTGATTCTCCTATTCTATTATTTAGTTTGGGAGCTCGACCCATTTTATCGGATCGTATAGCCGATGCTCAGCGGCGTGATCCTGATTTGTTACATCTTATTCAGCTTTGTGAGACTGAATCCCGTGATGAGGCGTTGCTGGATTTCAGCATTGATTTTCATGGGTGTCCTCGCAAGAAGAACTGTCTTATTGTGCCTTCTGATTTTGCCCTTAGGCATGACATTCTTGATGACTGTCATCGTTCTAAGTATACCATTCATCCCGGAAGTTGTAAGATGTATGCTGATATGCATCGCCTTTATTATTGGGAAGGCATGAAGCGCGATGTGGCAAGTTATGTGAGTAATTGCATAATTTGTCAATGTATTAAAGCCGAACATCAGCGCCCTTCTGGTCTTCTTCAGCCTTTAGAGATTCCATTGTAGAAGTGGGATCAGATTTCGATGGATTTCATTGACGGCCTACCTCGTTCGAGATCGGGCCATTCTAGCATTTGGGTTATTGTTGATCGCCTCACTAAGTCTGCTCTTTTTGTTCCTATCAAGTTTAATAGGACCACTTCTCATTTGGCTAAGTTATATGTCAAGGAAATCGTGAGACTTCATGGTGTTCCTAGTTCTGTTGTGAGTGACCGTGATCCTTTATTCACGAGTCATTTCTGGCAGAGTCTTCAGCAAGCTTTGGGAACAAAGCTTAATTTTAGCACAGTTTATCATCCGCAGTCTAATGGACAGACTGAACAGGTGAATCGTATCTTGGAAGATCTTCTTCGTATTTGTATTCTTTATTTCAGTGGTTGTTGGGAGGATCACCTACCACTTGTAGAGTTCTCGTGCAACAATAGTTTCAGTCCAGTATCGGTATGGCTCCTTTCGAAGCCTTATACGGAAGGCCATATCGATCACCTTCTTGTTGGTTGGAATCTGGTGAGAAGCTTATTCTTGGCTTAGATTCTGTTCGTGATTCTTCTGATAAGATTGATCTTATTCGCTGGAGGATGAAAGAGGCGCAGAGCCGCCAGAAATCTTACGCGGACAACCGTAGGAAGCCTCTCGAGTTCTCAGTTGGTGATCTCATCTTTATTCGTGTTTCTCCTCTGAAAGGGGTTATGCGTTTCAGTACGACTAGGATATTGGCTCCTCGTTTTATAGGACCATTTTCTATTACTGAACATATTGGCCCTATGGCTTATAGAGTTTCACTTCCTGCTCATCGATCTGGCATTCACGACGTGTTTCACATCTCTCAACTTCGAAGGTGTCTTCGAGAATCGGATTCTGTTATCGATTCTCCTGATTTGCAAGAGCTTGAGGTCTCACGAGACTTATTTATAGTCCAGTAGCCTATTTGTGTACTTGCCTCAGAGGCGCGAGACCTTCAAAACAAGGACGTGCCGCTCATTAAAGTTCAATGGTCCGCTAATCCCAATGACTGTACTTGGAAAACCAGAGAGTTTATTGAGCGATCCTATCTGGGTTTTCTATCTTTGCTTAGCGATGGTGTGGATATCTCTGCATCTCAAGCTTATTTCATTTTCTTTTTGGGTGATGTAATTATGTAGTTGTTACAAATATCGTCTCTAGGAATTGCGTGGACGCAATTTTTGTTAAGGAGGGGAGATCTGTAACAACCCGCATATTTTACGATTATATATTTAAATGTTTTTTTAAATATAGCGTCGTTAATCAGATTTTTGGGTATGAAATGTCACTTTTTGCAAACCGTCGAATTGGGACTCGAAACCACCCAGTGAGTCCAAAATGGCGTTTTATGATCTTTTTAAGTATAAACTTCGATATGTTTGGAGTTAGTAGAATTTTGCTACCTTTTCTATTTGGGCTTTGGGTTTAGGTTCAGCCCACTATCCTAACTTAATACCGTAACTCATTAACTCTTCTTCCATTCACTCATTTTCACTTCCTATGCTCTAGCTCAACTGAAAATGGGGAAAAAGAATGGGAAATAGAAACTCCAAGCCCTAGTTTCCCTTGCAAACTCAAATTCTTTCTCCATAATTCAAGAGAAGCTATTGGTAACCATTCTCTTCTTCTTCTCCAACTCTTTCTCTCTTCAATTTCATAAATTCCTAAACCTAAATTTAGGAATTATTTGTTTGATCTTAGATTGGAACTTTTAAAGTTGATGTGAAGAGTGGTTGGTCTTCTCTGTGCATTTGAGCCTCTCAATCATTGTTTTTGAGTTAAAAAGGTGAGTTTTGAACTCGCATCTACTTCTCTTGATATCATTGATGTTAGGTATGACTCCTAACATTCATTTATATTCATTTGCTTTTGGTTTGAATTGATTTGGTGAACATTTCAATTTTTGGGTGTTTTCAAGTCAAAAACTCTAAAAATCATAGCTTTAATGTTTTGTTCATGTTTATGGAGGTGTATAAAAGAGCTCATAGGGCTAGGGTGTCGATTGGCATAAACCTCTAGCGCCATTGCTCGTTCGGTTGCAATTTGAAAGAGTTTGCTCTTCATTGGATTAGCTTAAAAACAGCCCCAGTGCCAGTCAGTCGACTGACCTTTGCAGTCAGTCGACTGACCTTTGCAGTCAGTCGACTGGCTGTACCAAATAAATGCTCCGGGGCTGTTTGTAGAGGTTAGAAGTCTCTGTTTCCCACAATCAGTCGACTGGCCTTTGTAATCAGTCAACTAACTACAGGAAATGAAGCTTCAAGGTTTCTTGATTAGTCGACTGGCCTCTGCAGTCAGTCGACTGACCTACTTGTTTTGTCTATTTTTGCCTATTTTGCTTGTTTTCCAAATTTAATCGATTCGTGTTGATTCCAATTAGTTGTTATCCCATTTTTGGACTTTGATGATTCCTTTTTGATTTCGTACATGGGTTTTTATAAAATGATCTTTTCAAATTGTATTAAAAGCTCATTTCTCCAATTTATAATTTCCATTTAAAACGCGCACACACAATTTTACACTTCGAGCGAAGAGGGAGGAGAATTAAATGATTAGATAAAACGCATGCTGTTTACACGTGTGTTCATCTTTTTAATTAATTCCTAATCTATTCGTTTGATCGTTTTAACCTTGGGTATCGGTTACCGATGAGATGAGGTAAATTTGTACTGCTTTGAGTGTGAAATTGACTAATAGATAGTAAACCGTTTAGTGCGAGCGTGTGGTATGGGACTCATGTTAACATTTTTCGGGTTCCTTCTGAGAGGAGTTTGTGACACATATTGTCAGTTAGTGGTTTCCAGTACTGGGCCTCCGGACCTTCACCACTATGGTTTGTTGCCTTCGGGTTTGTTGCCTTCGGGTATGTTGCCTTCGGGTTTGTTTCCTTCGGGAATGTTGCCTTCGGGTTGTACCTTCGGGTTTGTTGCCTTCCGGTTTGCGCTTCAGGCTTATGGATCCTTGTTTATACAGTACTGAGCACGTGCAATTTCTTTTGTTTCTTTGTTATTTATATTCCCTAGCGTATCGCCTTTTGGTATTGGTCTTTTTGAACCACATGATATATAGCGGTTACCTTGTGGAACTTGTGTTACCTTCATTGGTAATTATTATTTGCCTTTTTGGTTTGATTTGGGATATTCACATCCATTATTTATTTGAGTTGCCGATGATATGAGGCTCATTATGATTCATCTATTGTTAGATGATTGAGAAACTTCTTCTAGAGATATTTGTTGTTCTTTATGACCTGGATGGTTCATTCTAGTTCAGTTTATCTAACTGATTAGTTTTGCGAGACTGACCCGTGTATTTTATACTCGGGTCAGACCGAGATGTTTCAGTTTAGGTGCTCTTGTGGACTTAGCATCTTTTGCTCTGCATGGACTATTCCGCTAGCTCCTTTTTGTTATAGCTTTTTGTGTAGTCTTTTTGGCCGTAACTCAGACATGTATTCTTTTGACTCGCCTGTATATTGTGGTCTGCTATACCACTTGACATGTATCATTTCGTATATTCTGTTATGTATCTATATATGTGTATATGATGATCTACTGTTATGTGATGTGCGCTACATTTGAGTTGTTATATTTTCTTCTGATAGATCCTTCAGCCACCTATGGTTTTGTATTAAGTATTTATTGGATATGTCGATCGACAATTGTCGATGTATTTAATAGATAGTTAAGGCAAGGCTACGGATGGTAGCCCCTATCCAGCTCTATTCTCCGTATTAGCATACGGTACTATCTAGAAATACTCTTTGCTAATATGGGTCTCGCAGTGGGGCGTCAAACTCTGTAACCAAGTTTGGAATTTGAGTAGTTCTGGAGTCATCCTCTGTTTAATTCAAACCACCAGGAGATTTTCAATAGCAAGTCATGAATTCAAATTAAAGATTTCAAATTCAATTTAAAAGCTTCTAGAATCAAATGTTTAAGGTGAGAAACAATTATTTTCAAATTTGAAAATGAAAAGATTTGCTCTGTTTATAGTGAACCTTTTATTAATCCCCACTTCAAAAATCTAGAGCTCTTAATCTAGTTCGAATCTGATGATGTTGTAAACTAGGAATATGTCTATTTTCTAGTATAGTTTAAGTAAAAAATAGTTAAGGATTGAATTTTGCTGTGTAGTTTATGATTCATAAGTTTTTACAGTAAGTATCATACTTTATTAAAAATTTAATATTTTTAAATCAAGAATTCATGCATCCAATTAGAATTCTTGTTTAGAATTATGACTTTTAGAAAATTATAATTTTTAGTGATCTATATCTCGAGAAATAGATAGATGATGAACGGTTTATGTTCAAAAATAAATTTCTGTCGATTTCATCACCGTGAGGTGGTGTGGCCTGGTCTGGAGGGGGCAAGTGCACCTAGGGAAGGTGTCGACCATGGCCGTTTGATGGAATTGAGCTTGGATTGGGTAGAGCAATGGAATGTAGGGTCTTGAGAAGGCTTTGGGAGGCCGGCGAACGCAACGGAACTGGGAGATGGTAGAGAAACCGGAGCTCGTGGGGTTTGGCAGGGTGGCAGCATGTCAAAAGAGCTTTCGATCGGTGGGGGAGATGTTGTGTTCGATGGTGAGCGGCGAGAATAGTTCGATGATCGATGGAGGTATGTGTTTCCTTAGGTTCATGTTGAGATTTTTGAATGGGAGGTTATGGGACTTCGGTGAGGTGGCAGTGGTGACAGACGTGAGAACGACGATTTGTTGCGACCGTGGAGGGGCTGGCTGACGAAGTCGAAGTGACGTGCACATGCACGACATGCATAAAGGAGCTTTCTTGGTAGGTCTTGGGATAGGCGTGATGAAGTGAGTTCGTTACTGGCCGTGTTTGTTCATGTTTCATTCGATGTTCGTATGGGAAGATTTGCGATTTGATCGGAGATGATTCCCTCAGGTTCATGGCAACGAATTCGAGTGGATTTGGGTTGTTTGTCTGGTAGGTGAGAAGAAGGGAGGAGATAGGGGAGAAGTGGTGGTTTGTTTGGGTTGGGCTACGACCCATTTAGGGTTGTCTGAATAAAATAGGTCGTCGGGTTGTTTTCTTTGCGTCTGGGTTTGGGCATTCGCTTGTTAGCCTTTGTTTTATTTTTTAAAAAATAGGATTTATTAATAAAAGAAAATTTGCTATAAAGTTAAAATAAGATCCATAACCAATTGTCTTTCCAAAATTTTATAACAGGCATGTTGATTTAAAGTAAATATTTTAAAACTAATTTTCTTTAATGTTAAATGTTTATTTAAGGTTTTATATAGACAAAGGAATTTTGGAAATAAATAACTTGATTTACTTTGAAATTATTTAATTAAGGTCATTTAAGTAAATTATTTTATCATAAGTTAGTTAAGCTTTTAAAATCAATTCTATTTATTTGTACTTGAGTTTTATTTGAATAATTGGAGTATAATTAAGATAATTAAGGGAAAATAAATTGTTTATACTTTTGAATTAACTCAAGTTCTTAAATGTTTTTATATTTATAATAGCTATTTAATTTCACACATAACAAAGTGTTATTAAGTGGATGGTTCGTATCGATGGATGTTATGCCGTCGTACGATCCGTTGTGAAGTTAAATAAGTGAAGTTTTACAAGCCAGTACAGACAGAATTTAATTACCAATCGAAAATAAATACCATTGAATAATTTTATACGGCCTATCTGTTAAGATATTCCCAAATAAAATAAATGTATTAATTGTAGATTATTCAAACTGCTTGATATCTGGTCAGTGGAATCAAATACCATTCCGCTAATGATTTAATTTACTACTGTATGGAGTATAAGCCATCAATCTGATATTTTCTGTATAATTGTTTACTAGCAATGATTAAATCTCTGATCTGCTTATTCATGCATACATCTGTTTATTTGCATGTTAGTTATATTTGAGAATATAATGAGAATCGATCTATGGAGGCTGATTGATTTTGAATATCTGTATTGACTGTGAATTGTAGCTTGATCAGTACCGTTGAGACTGATAAGCCTTATTCTGTTTTGGGTTGATTTTGAACCCAGCTTTGTTTCAAAAATGAATATTATTTGTAATGACTTTTTTAAAGGAATTGATAAATATTTTGGAAATGTCAAAGGAAGTTAATATATTTTTGGAAATCTTTATAAAGTATGATTGTTATTATAAGTTGAGTTATTTAAACTATTTCAAGTATAAAACTATTTTTGTAATAATCATTTAAAAGTTAATTTTTATTAGAGTAAGTAGAATTTGAGTATATTTTCTTCAATATAAATCTATTAAACATAAATGTTGTTTCAAATAATATATTATAGTAACTTTTGTAAAAGAGTATTTATATTAAAACTTGAGAAATGTATTTGGAAATTTTATAAGTATGATTTGGAAAGAAGTTGTTTTATATATACTTACACAGTTAAATAAGCTTTCTTAGTAAATTATAATATATTGGGATTTTAAATGTGAACAAGGCATAGTTGCAATGGGAAATAACTTGGTTGAATTGGTTGATTAATTTGATAGTTAAATAACCGACTATCAAATCTGGACAAAACTTAACTTTGGAAATGTCTAGAGAAAACTCGAAATTATATGGTACGGTTACCGTTCGAGGTGCTATACCGTACGTATAAACTCGTTTGTTCTTTAGGACGAATTATAAGGAAACCCGTCCACTAATGGTTAGGAGGTGAAATCCGATCTTATATTTCATCTGCATATTTCCTAAAGAACCGAGGTTGAATTTATAGGGAAATAGCGAACGTTGTTTCGAAGAGACCGGGATCGGATTTAAAATCTGAAAACCACTTCGATCCAACGAGTATGTTTTCGTGATGTAACGACCTGTAAATTTTCGATAATTAAAATAGCTAATTTAATAAGATTTCGTGATTTAGTGTTAGAAAAAAATTGTAAGTCGTTTGGATTAATAATAACTAGAATGAAATGCAACAAGATTTTATCTAAGTTAAGTATTTATGAATTAAATAAAATCCCAAATCAATTGAAATGTTATGTAGTCAAAGGTAATTGAATGAATTTGTATTGTATAGGTAATTGTGACACTTGTTTGTAAATAATAAACTTATAAGAAATTAAAAGTTAACGGTGATAATTATTTAAGTTACCTATTCATTTAGTTAGTCGAATTGAATTTGTGAACCAATTGAAATTAAAATGAAAGTACATATATTATTTGAGTGCATTATCTCTAACTGTTGACTTATAATAATGTAGAGTTCCTTTGATGTAATATAGTAAATCGACTGATAATGAAATTTTATTTAAAAATCCAATATTGAAATCCGTCAAATATTGAACAATTAAATTGTTTAAATTTAAATTTTGGAATCTATTGAATTAATTGAATAACGGGAATTGGATAACTGTTTTAATGAAATGGTTGTTCTATAATTTGAATTTGTTAAATTTTATAAGTTCGTTTGAATATTTCAAAAGATAGTGATTTAGGAATAATCAAATTTGTTTAAATTTAATATTACAAATGTTTGAATAATTAAATTCCGAATTTGATACGATTAATTTGATATTGAGATTTAATATATGAAAATAGAGTGAATAATTGAAATTTGATTTAATATGATTCAAATTGGTTTCCAAAGTGAATGTAAGTTATATTGGGATCAAAATAGAGTTAATAAGATTTTAAAATTGAAATTATTGGATAATTGAATAACGGGTTTAATATGATTAAAAATGATTTGTAAAATTTTATTTTATCATATTGGAGTTATAGCGATGTTATAGAACTTTTAAAACTGAACTTAAAATTTATTTAAGAAAATTGAATATTTTAATATTTAATTATCGACTGAAAAATAGCCAATTTTCGAACATCTCAGAATTGGACGAAACTAGTTCCATTAGATCCGTAGTAGTTTGTTATTACCGGATTTCAATTTTCATAGCAATCGGAGTTGTCGTTTGACCGTGGCAGCACGAAATGCATCGAAATTGTTTTAATATTAATTTGGCGAATTAAAATAGTCATTTTTCAAACGGTCTCGGATTTCGACGAAACCAGTTTCATCGGATCCGTAATGTCATGTTATTGTAAGGTTTCAAATTTCGATTCAATCGGATTTACTGTTTGTCCGGGGCGAGCCCAAACGCACAGAAATTTGATTAACCGATTTAATTTCAAATCGATCGTTTATTGCCGTAACTCACACATACGATCGAATTAGCTTCCGAAACCTGTTCCATTGTGTCCAGAACGTGGGGTAAACCCTAGAAACGCCAGTCATCGTGCGTAAATCGGAGTTCGAAAATCCGGAATGAATAGAGTTCGTCGTTTCCTATAAATAGCCCCTTGTTCACAATTTTCAACAAAAAATAAAAAAAAGAAACCCTAGCCGCCAGTGAATGCAGTCAATGGCCGAAAATTTTCAAGTTTCTTCCCTTCAAATCTCTCAATCCATCATCAATTAGCGAAATCTTTCAACATGAAAGTTGTAGACGACAATGAGATCTAGTAATTCAACGGTTATGATCGTGTTTCGATGCACGAATCAACGACAATTGCTCCTCAAAGTCGCGCACTTGTTCACGTCATTCGAGAACACGGGGAGGCCGCGCGTAGCCGGTCTCTGGCCGAGGGTAGGTGGTGCGATGTGCTTCGTGATGGTGGCTCCTGATCGTGATATCGACAATCGTGGAGGCCACGATATGCAACCCTAGTTGGGCATTGTTGGGTTTCTTTGCGTGCGGCCTTACCTGTACGCGTGAAGAAGAAGATACGTGAGCAGCTGTGATTTGCAAAGCATGGATGGGCGGCTTGATGATGGGCTAAGTTTAAATATTAAATTAAAGTTGTAATTAATTATAAAAAATTTCGTGTTAACTTTAAACTATCATATCTTATTCATACGAGGTCGGATTCGGACGAAACTTTTTGCGTTGGAATCGTATGGACGAGCTCTACGCTATGGAGCTGGATTGGAACCGTTTGGAGCTAGAGAAAATTTTGGGTTAAATCGAACGTCGTTCGATTTGATTTAAAATCGTAAAAATCAAGGTGAGTGTTTTATAACGCTCACAACGTACTAAATATCTTTACGCTAGTTAAATTTGACATTATGAAGTGTTATGATTTTATTTGTCGTTGTTTGAAAGAGTTTAATTGTCATATAGATTGTCATTTGAATTAACCGTTGAAAATTAAATTGACAGTTAAATTGAAATTGAAATTGAATTGCGATTAAATTACCTGACATTGATGACTATGAAATTGCCATGAATTGTATTGTCTATTGGATGATTTATTTCGATGGATGCTATTGGTTGATATTTAAATGTTTGGATGTTTATTTGCTTATATATAACCTGTTGTGCATACATATGATACTGTGATTTAATTTAAGTAATATATACTCATCCCTGATATTTAATTGAAATAAATAATTAGTTGGCCATTGGATAGAAAATTATATACGGACACCGAATTGGCTAAATTAATAATTTTAAAAATCGTCGATTTGAAATTTGTTTAAATGTTTTGATTTAAAAGTTATAAATAGAAATCAATTTATACAAATCGAATTTATCGAAAATTTGGGTTTGGAATGTTGAAATTAATTTTGGTTAAAAGAAATTGTTAAAAAAAATTAAGTGGAGACTTTGGAATTTAAAATCAGGATGTGATTGAATTTCGAAATTGATTTGTTTGAAGATTTAACCCTAATTCGAGCTTTGAATATTACTAAGTAAAAGTGATATAAAAATGATATTTTGAAATCGAGCTTGGAATTGGACCATATTTGAAATTTGGATTTAAACTTGAATATTGATGGAAAATTTATTAAGTGTTATAAATGGATATTTTGAAATCAAGCTCCGAATCGATAAAAATTGAAATTGAATAAATTTAAGGTGAATGTAGAATTGAATTTATTTGAAGTTAAAGTTGGCGTTGTTTTGAATTGAAATCGAAATTGAATCGGTAGAATGGAAATTGAAATTGATTTGAATTGGGAAGTTATAAATTGAAATGGATTGGTTTTGAAGCTGTTTTATTTTGTTTTCCAAATTACTCGGTTATATAAACCATTTTGGATACTTAAACTGTTTTAATCTATTTTAAATCTACTTAACCCGATTTAAATTATTTTAAACTAATTTATCTATTTCACATCCATTTTAAGAGTTTAAGTATTTTAAGTATTTTAATTATTTAAACTACTTTTAAACTACTTAAAACTATTTTTCTAAAATTCCAAACTGGTTAATAAGGTGAAATGTTTATGTTTAAATCTTGAATTTAAATACGAATTGAGTTAAATGAAGTTGCAACCTAAATTGAAATTCGAAATGATTTTGAAACCGAAACGAGATATTGATGCGAAAAATGATTTTTGAAACGGAATCTTACATTTGAATGATACGATGATATTTGAAATGGATTTGATTTTTGAAGCAAATATGATATTTTGATATCAATTATGAATCGATTTGAAATATAAAAGAGCCAATGGTGTAATAATACGTAGTTATTAAAGAGACCGGGATCGGATATGGACATACTCTCTGTCGATACCGAACACCACTTTAATAACTATTATACGCGGAGTGTTGATCCAGAATGAAGTGGATGGTTTGGTGAACGCGTTGACTGAAGAAAGAGAACGATATTGGATGACCCCTGACATGACTAAAATAGAAGCCACACCGGGCCATTGAGGTTCGCCACCTCTATCGGACACGCTTCTTCGATACCATTTCTATTACATTTGTGATTCGATTTGGGTGCACCCCTTGATTTGGGAGTGTTGTTTCGCGGTGTTGGGGTAGCTGCTGGCTATGCTCAACATCAGTCCGGATCACGCAACTACTAGTATCCTAGTTGGTATCGCCTCATGTACCTTGTCATACTGATTATCCTATTCGCGACCACTACGTTATGTTTTGTGTTATACCTATGGGGTACCCTCTGATAACCACCAGTTTACGGTGGGGCTTACGGTGCTGTATATACTATGGCATTATAAAAACGTGTTAAGGGGCATTATGGTAACGCCTTAACGCTATTTTGATACTTTATATTACTGATAGACATTATCTACTTAGCGTACATTACTACATAGTAGATAGTTTAACGGATCCTTAAGAGATGGAAAATCCTGTAACATCTCTTAAGTTATTGCACGCACGTTGACACTGGATATGAGATGTCAAACCCCGTAAATATCTCTGACGCCGTCACACTCATATTTATTTACGATTGATTTAACTTTCATAAGGATGTTTTAGTCCTGACTCGAGTGTTTTCTCTTTTCATTACGCTCGGGTCAGTCCTGAGTTTTCAGATTTCGAAGATCTATTCTGGAGGACGAAGACGAAGATTTGGTACACTATTACTATTATTATCTGTGCATCATGCTATCTGCTGCATTATTTAAATTGTTCTGTTGTATATGTATAACTCTGATAAAAGTTGTATAAATAATTGTCAAAGTATAGTAAACAGCTTCATGAACTGTTTATTTGACTATTATATTTTATCATTCCGCTGCGAGATTTTGTGTTGTTTCATTTCCTTTATTTCTTTTATTTTCTTTTCTTATTTACCCCAATAACTATCTGCACTTTTGAATGGTTTGGAATCGACATGTGTATTTGATCGTCGGTTTAAACTGTCAAAAAGGCGGGTCGTTACACGTGATGAAGACTAGAGCTTGGAGCCGAAGATGGAGTAGTGAAGCGCAAGGGCTAATTGCTACTAATCCTGAGGGTGATTCCAAAATGGATGTAGTAGGAATAGTGCCTTCGGTTCTGTTCGAACCTGGAATGGACTTGTATGGACGAATGCTTTCAAAACATCGTTAGGAGGACGGTGAGCATTTTGAGTGAAATCTTCTAAAAAGGTAACGCCGAGCCTTGAACTTCAACATCCAGGAATGACTGAAAATCAGGGGATATGTAGCAAGGCTAAGTGGGTAGCACCCAATTAGGGTAAGGTCATCCCTATCTAGAGGTCCCTTTTTATTCGGCTGTGCGGGCGGTTGCTGATCCCAACCGTGGGGTGATCTTACTCGGGCTATCCGGTAAGGGGTAGTCCGGTCTTGTGTTGCAGGGGAATGGAGGGGTCCTTGGTATGCTAACCTAGACCAGGTGCCATGATAGGTAGTACCCCAGTGCCTAGTCATTCGTTGGAAATCCATTCTCCCTACGTGCCTTTACGGTTTTGATTGTATACCTATGTATGTTGGAATTTTATAATGTAATATTTTTAGCTATTTGGATAAGTACTTGAATATAGACACTATTATAATTCAGAGGATTTTATAAGAAAATGTTTTGGTTATCGTAAGGTAAAAACCCGACATATTTATTTGTGGCGTTGTCTTACGAGATACCTTTGATTTCAAAAGGATTTTTAAACTTTAATTAATCAAGTTGAGTGTGTTTCTCACGCTGGTTTACCAGACTGACCCAGGCTTGGTGTTTTTCTTATATGCTCTGGTCAGACCGAGCATATTTCCAGGTTTATCTAGAAGACTGAAAGCTTCAGGAGAGAAGCTGGAATCAGGAGATGTATTCACGTAGATGCTTATATTCTGTTGTAAATTTTGTTGTGTTGTCAACAAGTTGTAAGAGCAGTTTGTTATAACTGTCCGGTTTGTATGGATGTAACTCTGATTTAAGTCTGTATAAGTTATTAAAGCGACAGTTTTGGTTTCATGTAAAGATTGTTTATATTATATATCATTCGTTCCGCTGTGAGATTCCGAATTGTTCTCTTTTTTTCTATCTTCTTTTTTTCTACCTTCTTTCTTCCTTTCACTATCCGTCTTCCCGTGCGATTTGACTGACAAGTGTGCTTAAAAGTCAGTTTAAATTGGTATAGAAGAATGGGTTGTGACATTGTGGTATCAGAGCTTAGGTTGAGTGAATATCTAGGTTCAGGTGGGTCGCTCATTAGGGATAGAGTCTGTAGCACCCTGTTTGAGTCCGAGTGTATATATATACGAGAGCGTGTATTTGCTAGTTATATAAAAATGTTTTTACATATTGTGTTGATTGATCGGTTGAGTGGCATATGGATTCTGGTCAATACGAATAGCTAACGTTATTGATAGGTACCTCTAAACACTTGAACCAGGCCAACGGACACAATATCGTTTTAAAGGGTGGATGAAATAATTTTAGCCAGAATATATTTTCTATATAAAATGGTATGATTTTTAAAATACATGTTATTTAAAGTAATTTGTTGTGATGATAATAATTCATCATCTAGGATTTGAGTGGTCTTAGTCGTCAACCTTGAGTATTTTCATTGGTTGCCCTTTTTGACTTGAGTATACCCTTTGAGATCTGAACCCTTTAGGATTTGAATCTTGGGAAAAATGGATTTTTATTGAGTTTTATTTGCAAAAGGGATTTTTATTGAGTTTTATTTTATTAAGGAATTTGGAAAACTTTTAAACTAATATTTTGGGAAATTTTCCACCATTGAAGATAATTTCATAATGATGGATTTCTAAAAAGGATATTTGATGATTTAAACCTTATAACACTTTACTTTGTTGTATATAGATATATATATAGATTGAAAAAATAAATTGTTTATAAACTTACTGCATTATTGTATATTTTCATCTACCTTATAACCACTTTCAAAATATTACTTACATTATTTTTAGAAAAGACGATTTTATAAATTTTGGGTAATAGAAATTTGAAGGAGGAAATAAATTTTGAAGTGTGAACCTTGATATACTCTTTAGCCTATAAAAGCCTAAACCTTAGGATCTCACCCTTGGGTTTTGGAATTGATTATAGAGAACCGTAGCATCAGTCGAGGAGGAGCATTAGCTAGGGCTAGGAGGGATGATAATTTTGACCGCATCAGGAGAATTCAGGTGGACCATAATGAGTAATCATTATATGAAGAAGCGCTGGAGGAGCCGGTAGAACCTGTTGAGCAACCTCAGCCTCAGCCTCAAGAAGAAGACCCCGTGGAGGAATTCGATAGTGAAGAAGAGTTCGAAGTCGAGGGTGAAGATGATGTGTGACGCCCCACCTCTATGCTCACAATAACAAAGAGTATTAAAGAAAATACTGTCTGTTATCACGAAGAATAAGGCTGGAT